>OU862892.1:28548110-29943416 GCA_917880725.1 Selenia dentaria | reverse complement strand
GAAAAAATACACTACGCGGTCGAAGTCGTGGGCTAAAGCTAGTTACAATATAAAAATCAAACGAGTTCGCGTGCTACAATGTTCTAAAGAAGTCAATCGATTATAACAACACGTAACAGTTATAAACTGCGACTGTAAAGTCGGACATGCCATTTAACGAGAACTATACAACTGAAATGATCTATTTGCTGTTATTGTGGGGCTATAGAGGTAATGTAGGTGTATGGGAACATCCACTTTTCTAGCATTAAATGGTTTCATTCAAGTGTTGTGAATACATATCAATATTTATTTATTTATTAATTTACTTGTTTCATATACATGCTCTTGGGTATGCATGACAGTTACCCAATTCGCTTTCCCAAGGCTCATAAAAAATACACAAAACTTACTATCTATTCTATAAAAACCCATTTAAATACTAATTAAAAACTTAAAGATAACTAAAAGTTTCAATCAGTGCGTCCTACCCGTCATGACATACGGAGCCGAAACGTGGACACTGACGGCTCGAATGGTCCACAAGCTCAAGGTCGCTCAGCGGGCTATGGAAAGGGCTATGCTCGGTGTTTCTCTGAGGGATCGCATCAGAAATGAAGTGATCCGTCAGAGAACCAAGGTCATCGACATAGCCCACCGGATCAGCAAGCTGAAGTGGCAGTGGGCTGGCCATATTAGCCGTAGAACCGACAACCGTTGGGGTAAACGAGTTCTAGAGTGGAGACCGCGTCTCGGCAAACGTAGTGTAGGACGTCCTGAGGCACGGTGGAGTGACGATCTGCGCAAGACGGCTGGCAAAAACTGGATGCGAGAAGCCCAAGATAGACCTAAGTGGCGTGCAATTGGAGAGGCATATGTCCAGCAGTGGACTGCTACAGGCTGATGATGAACTAAAAGAGAGATTAAACTAGATACTTTAGTAAAATATTTATACACAAAACAAACACACCTACATACATTTATATTTCCAATCCATGATAAACAACTAATTTACAAAACTACATTAAAATAAGGTCCTGTCCAGTAACCAAATCCATTGTCGCTCTGTGAAATTCTCGTGGGCTGCAGTGGAATAGGTCCAGGGACTGGTGTCTGCATAAAAGATCAAGTAATCGCCACGCCCGGTACATCGGGGACTGGCGACCAAGCTGTGTATTGGCAATTCGACACGCAAATAAATTGTGCCGTCTGGCTCTAATATACTTTTCTGGTACCGCTAAATATATTCGTTCTAATAGAAACGGAATCATTTTACGCCCCAATAAAATATTTAATATGAACTCCATTAGAGAAACAACACGCCTTATTATCGTCTTAGTTGGCTGTGCGGATTGTATGGTGGGGAGAGCGGAAATTGCAGATGGAGTGATCATCATCATCATCATCATCATCTCAGCCGTAGGACGTCCACTGCTGAACATAGGCCTCCCCTATGATTTTCCAAAAGGACCGGTTGGAAGCGGCCTGCATCCAACGTCGTCCTGCGACCTTCCTCAGGTCGTCTGTCCACCGTGTCGGTGGACGACCTACGCTGCGCTTGCCGGTCCGTGGTCTCCACTCCAGAACCTTTCGGCCCCATCGGCCATCTGTTCTGCGTGCTATGTGCCCTGCCCACTGCTACTTCAACTGGCTAATCTTGATGGAGAGATATAAAAATATATATACTTAGGTTTAGAGTGAGAAAGAGATGAAATAATTATTGGATTGATTCTCCTGTGGTATACATTTATTTCGTTTCGTTGTCGAGACAATGTACGAACGGCACGCGCACGAAGTCGCGAGTAACAGCTAGTTCTTCTAATGCTTGATATGTACAGTTGCCTGCAATAAGATGTATACATTCCGTAATTTTCAAAACTGTGATATAGTTCTACATTTTATAAAATTGTAGAAAAGGATTATTTTAAGCAGTCAAATAATATAAATAGCTTCATTGTATATTATTTTTGATGTAAATTTTTATGAAACTGAAGCCTGAAAATTGTGAAATGTATACATTTTATTGCAGGCGACTGTACTGACCCTTTTCTGGCAATAGTAGCAAACAGATCATTTCATCAACACTAATGTTATGAACGCGAAAGTTTGTATGTTTGAATGTATGAATGTTTGTTACTCTTTCACGCAAAAACTATTGAATGGATTTTAATGAAATTTGGTATGTAGATAGATGTTGACGATGATGACATAACATATTTGATAATTTTTCATCATCACCATCCATCACCACGCGAGTGTAACCGCGGGGCGGAGCTAGTTTGTAATAATGAAACTAACACAGTGGCTTTTGACACATTTACAACTTATATATAAAATAAGTCATTCCTAGGAAATTGTGTGCGTTTTTACAATAAAATCCCAAAGCACATAACTGAGCTCACAGAGGGCAAATTCAAGTTGACTGTAAAAAACGTTTTAATAAAAAAAGCTTACTATAAAGTTCGACATTATATAGAAGATAAAGATGCTTGGAATACTCCACTTCTGGCAAGCTGTCACTCTGCCACCCATAAAATGTAATATTTGTAGTACCTAAGTAGAAACATTGTAAACATCCATATAAAAAGAATGGCCCCGAGTTTCTTGCCGCTTCTTCTCGGTGGGTTCTATATATTTTGGAAAGCGACGGTAGTCTTTAAAGTACATTATAATGAAAAGTTGACGTTCATAAGTGCGTCTTTGAAGCCTAAATTGAATAAATGATTTTGACTTTGACTTTGACGTGCACCGCTTGTTTCTACCCTAAATCCTTATGTCTAAGTTCCTTTCGTTATATTCATTGTGGATTTTACGTACCACTTAAAGTTAGTGAGTAGTAATCTCACTATATACCTACTTATATAATATTATAAATGTGAAAGTTTGGATGGATGTATGTTACTCTTTCACGCTCGAAAGGCTGGGCCAATTTTGATGAAATTTGATATGGAGGTAGATGAGGCGCTGGATTAACACATAGGATACTTATCATCATCATCACCATCATCCATCACTACGTTACGTATATTATAGAAAATAATTTTGCTAAATATAATTAAAAGAGCTTTTCGTATCGTAACGTACCTAACACCTAAACGTTGTAATCAAATTTTACGATATAATTACTTATTGCGCAGCGCTCGTCCCCCAATGCAACCGTTGAAAGCACCGATAAAGCGATGAAAATTCAAAACTTAGTAAAATCTTCCTTCAAAAGTTTTCATAGCCAGTGTCAAATTTCCGTACTTCGAAGCTTGTAACTTTCTCAGTTCTGTCCTCAGCTTAGACATCGTCGTCGGTTGCGCCCGCGGCGGTAGTCGACGACCCTGCAATAAAAGGAACCTTTTTTTCATTAGCACAAAATGTATACACCCGACAGTAAAAAACTGATTATCCTTCAAAATTGCCGCCAACTTAACCAAGTGATTATTCTTGATTTTACCATATACAATATCTTTGGATACTTAGTCTTTTCACCAACCTTTTTTAAAGAACTAATTCGAAGACATGAAATAGGAGGAGTTGTCAAGGTGAGATTAAAATAGCCGAATACAATTATTATAATGCAAGAGCGTGTCGGACCATGCTTATTGAAAGGGTTTTGTACCCTTTTAACCGACTGCCAAAAAAGGAGCATGTGCTCAAGTCGAGGCGTATATTTTTTATCTTCTTACAGAGTAGGTAGTGCGATATTGATAATTATTTTTTTGTTTGGTAGAGTATACATCCGAAATGGTCCTATTTCGATATCATCAAATTTGGGCAAGCGGCTTTTGAGTTACAATCCAATAACTGCAAAGTGTTTTGCTTATCTGATGATGTCGTAATTGATGGTGAATGACAATCAATTCCGTAAGTAGCAAGGGTCACTAAAAAAGGGTGTAATATTTTTCTACCAAAAAGTGGAACCGACTTCATCACCAAAAAGTGTGAAATAACTTATCGAAGTCGGTACCATAAGCACAATATTGTGGTAATAGGAACTTATGAACTATCATAAAAAAAATTACTAGGACAGCTCAAGTATTTTCCAATTTTCTCTCTATTACTGGATTTATAATCAAAAATCTAAGATAAGATTATGTATACGACCTGCCCAGGAAAATAACAGTCTTTTGCGACAGATCAGCGACAAGACGAACTCCAGCTGAAGTGGTCTACTACCTAACATATCACCGAGTCGGCATTGTCCGGGTGGTAGCTGGGACTTGAGCTTTAGATGACCATCGTGATGAAATCCACAGCATGGTGGAAGAACACCATTTGGTCCAATAGTTTTTGAGGAACACTCCAATAACTGAATAGAATGGAAGCCGGTTTCAAAATTTTCTAATTGTATTGTATATTTTGCTAGGGTTATTAAAAATAAAATGTATAAGGTATATACAGTATACAAACGAGCCTTTACAAAACCTTAACACAACCATGTGCTCTACAAATCAACGTGCCCCATGAATCTTTCAGTAACATTTTGGCGATGCTAGGGTGCGTCGCGCCGTTTTGCCAACATGCGCCACCCCTTCATATATATCTGTCTACGAGGGGTGAAACCCGTCCAAAAACGATAAGTATTCGCTGAACGGCGTTTTTTGATCACCCCTAAAATGTTGACGGTATATGTAGTGTTTTGTACACTTTATACAAGCGTTTTTCTGTATGACGGAAAAAGCATGCCTATAGGTACCTAAAATATCTTGAAGAATAATGATCAGAACAAAGTGTTATACGAGTACACTTGGGTTGGGAGTTAGATACTATACCTTTTGATTTAAAAAATACATAGGTGTGTCTCTTCCTGCATGTAAAACAATACTTAAATAATTACTTAAATAGTGTACTGTGTTTGTTAATTAACTTTCTGGTAATATTCTGGTTATTATTATTATTCCTTTCATTAAAAAAAAACCACGGATTTAATCCGGCCCTTTACAGAGGCATAAGTGGGGCTGTAGCCAACACTTAGAGGCCTGTTTGGTATAGCAAACACAATGTATTATAAAAAACAGAAACATTTTGGATGGATGGTGACAGGGTATATCTATTATAAAAATGGACAAAATGGCAAGGCTATTGATATGAACTAATTAGTGACAAGGGAGATAGTGGGCTATGGAAGAGACTACGGCACCTGTCAATTACAGTCTCATTTTGAAATATTTAAGCAGGTGGTGACTTGCCACCCACTAAACGGACCCCCCATAAAGGCCACCATCAATGGTGACAAAAGGGGCAATGTTGGTGTTGATGGTAAAGGGTGTCGAGAGGTGTGCTGCGGTTTCACTAAAGCGCTACTACCGGCGTTATGCCCTTTAACACTTCCACCCTTGGAGCTTTTTGTTACTTGCTCTTGCATCTCCACCCCCAGATGGCCAATTAAGGCAAACCGGAATTAGGGGTCTCATTTAGCCCCAGGGAGAATCAGGGTCCACGGTGTCGCCACTCACCGACGGCTCGTCACAAAGCCGCCCCTGCGGTAAATTATTATTATTATTATTATAATCCGCGTGATAAAAATTAATTCTTTAAGTACTGTCAAATACCTGCACACCGCTGTTACATCTGCGTGGTGATGCATCATGTTTATGATGACATTTTTTATTCCTAAAACCCCACCCCTATATTAGACGTTCAAAACAATCTACACTAATATTATAAAGAGGGATTTTATTTTATTTTTGTGTGTGTCTGTAATGAATAAACTCAAAAATTACTGTGCCAATTTCAAAAATTCTTTCACCACTGGAAAGCTACATTCACCCTGAGTAACATAAGCTTATTTTGATTCATCCTTATCATCATCCATCACGAAGCGGGTGAAAAAGAAGCGTAATATGCTTAGGCACAGCATAGACAACATAATAAGATCTCCGCCTACGCCAAGATCGTAATGATGACAGTTCTGTCCAAGTATGTGTCACCTTCTGATAGCTTAGTCAAAAGCCAAGTCAATTTGACAGCTTGACACACTGGACGTGTTCGGCGATTTTTTCCATGGTAATTAATTTTATTTTATTATTATCGTTTACTAATTGATATACTAAGTATTTAAATGTACTCTTATATTATCTTATACTATTGTATTGAAATTTATAGAGAGAAAAATTCCATCCTCGGACGGGATTCGAACCCGCGTCTTCTGACTCTCCGTGTCAGACGCCATTGACTAACTAGGCCACCGAGAATCTGGTCCGAGCATCGAATTTTAACTCTCTATTTGACTAACCATCTTTCGGGGACGGAGCGACATCTATTGGACAGTTTAACAGTACCATCTAACCGAAAGAAGCATTATTTAGATATACTTGAAACTTTCGTATTGATATCGCGGCCCTTGTAATTTTTATAGTATTACTTTTTAAAGCACTAACGCCTGCTTAAGCGATCTCAAACATTGAAATTTATAGAGAGAAAAATTCCATCCTCGGACGGGATTCGAACCCGCGTCTTCTGACTCTCCGTGTATACTATGTATACGATTGTAGCAATTGCGTTTCACCATGTACATATTTTTTGACATTTTGGTATAAAGATAGATATGCCCTTGGAGAAATAATAAGCTACTCGAAGTACTAATCCTGCGCAGACGAGTCGCGGGCACCAGCAGCTGGTGCCCGCGACTCGTCTGCACCGCGATGTATAGATAGATGAACCTTACAGTTATGAGCGAAACTGGAACTGATAAAAGTAGGCATTAGTCATAACGCAATAAAAGCAGTCGCAATAGTTACCAGCAAGCCTAGACAAAAGATGCTTCTGTTATCGTTAACGCCAAAAGACAACTCCAAAATGTATGGCGTTGACATTACCTGTGGAAAAGTCACGTGACGTCGCGCTGAGTTCGTAGACACATTTTTGTCTGTTGCATGTGTCGAAACACGCCTGTTTGAATTTTGTCTAGGCCTGCTGTACGTCATTCGAAATCTATTGGCCCATCTCAATCATCTCTAGCTACAAAGTATTACCAGGAAGATTTAAAGTTGTCTATTATCTAACTTGGAGAACACTCACTCGTAGTGTTACACAACTTGCACATGTGGCTTTGCTTTGTATGTGCTTGTTTACTTCACCACATGCTTAATTAGCTCTAGGATTGTAATTAATAATTGCTGTTTGTACGAGTATCTCCGGAATGGAAAGTTGTGTAACTTAATTGTTAAAATGTTTGTGCAACGGCCTTATTATAAGGTTCTCCTATATGTGTACATATAGCTGTATATTTAACTTGTGTATGATTTTGGAAAAGTAAAGCTATTAATATTTGTTTATATCCATTTTACTCGCTTATGTATACAAAGAAAATATGCTGCAATACTTATGTGACTGGGTTTATGTAAATCTGAAAGTAAAAAGAATCACTCCTGACTAAATGTTTCTGACTGGTCAGAACTGGTCAGACATGTTTATCACCAACATAGTGATGTAGCGCCGCAGAAAATAATTCATCATTATCATTTTCATCTATCTTTTACAGTGATAGTGAGTTTGAAGAGGATTTCAGAAGGACTAGGAAGATCAAATTGTAGAGAAGGTTAAGTAAATACAGAGTAAGTGATGGAAGATTGTGGGAGATTAATCCTTCCTATACTGTGTTAATTAAAACAAAAGATTTATGAATGAAACTGACGTATATTTACGTCTCTGGGACGCAAAGGGATAATACCTAAAAGAATGTATTCGTCATCATAGCTCAACCGTAATGCGTAGTACCTAATCATAGTTTTTTAAATCAAATTTGTATGTGACAATATAACATTTCATAATTAATAATTAAGTTACAAATAATAATAAATAACCCATTTATTCACATACGTTACATTATGTTATAACAAATTATTAAAATTTAGTTTTAAATATTCAAATTAATAGTAAATATAACAAGTACAATTTAAAAAGTTTAATACCGACTTCCATTCTATTCAGTTATTGAAGTGTAACTCAAAAACTACTATATGAAATTAATTATTAATTTTTGAGAATCAGTTCACCCAGTTGATAGTTATGAGGTAACAAACATAAATAAATACAGTTGAATTGAGTACCTCCTCCTTTTTTTGGAAGTCGGTAGGGGAATAATTATAATTTCACATTAGTTAAAAAATTTAATAGTAAATGTTCGTATTTTTTTCTTGTTACGTGACCCATCTACGAGTAAACGCCTCCCGATTGTTCCATGTTGTCAATCATCAATGTCAAATGTCAATGGTAAAAAATCGCCCGGCTCTATAATCTCAATGGGCGTTCCACAAGGTTCAATACTAGGGCCGTTCTTGTTTTTAATCTATATTAATGACTTACCTTATTATGTAGAGAAGAATCACGAGATTGTATTGTTTGCAGATGACACTTCACTGTTATTTAAAATTAAAAGGCAGTTATTAAACTATGACGATGTTAACAATGCATTAGCTAAAGTTGTGAATTGGTTCAATACAAATAATCTTCTCCTCAATGAGAAGAAAACTAATTGTATAAAGTTCTCGACACCAAATGTGAGACAAGTAGAATCCAATATACAATTGAATGGAACAGGGTTGGACCTTGTGGAGTCAACAGTCTTTTTAGGAATTACTATAGACGCTAAATTGCAATGGGGTCCCCACATTAAAAAATTGTCTAGTAGGCTCAGTTCAGCAGCTTATGCTGTTAAAAAAATTAGACTATTAACTGATGTAGACACAGCTAGAATAGTTTATTTTAGTTATTTCCATAGCGTTATGACTTATGGCATACTGCTCTGGGGATGTTCTGCAGATATTAACTCTATTTTTATACTGCAAAAAAGGGCTATACGAGCGATCTACAGTTTGGCTCCTAGAGTTTCCCTTAGACAGAAATTTAAAGACATAAACATTCTAACTGTTGTCTCTCAGTTTATCTATGAAAATCTAATGTATGTAAAGAAAAACATTAACAGTTTTGATAAAAGGAGTGATGCTCATTCCATCAACATGCGAAATAAGCACAAGCTATCCGTACATGTAACGCGTCTCCACAGAATAAGTCATTCTTTTATGGGACAATGTATACGATTCTATAATAAAGTTCCCAATGTTATCCGAGATTTGCCTATTAATAAGTTTAAAATTACTATTAAAACTAAACTCTGTCAAAAAGGTTATTACAAAATTTCGGATTACTTGGAGGATAAAACAGCTTGGGACTGATCACTCCAGGATCTATCTACTCGTGTACTAAGATGTCAAAGTGTAGCGTGTCTTGCCCTACTGATACCATTATTATGTTCTCTTTTGTAAGGCAACACACTGGAGCTAATATTTGTAGTACCTAAGTAAAAACATCTATATAAAAAGAATGGCCCCGAGTTTCTTGTCGCTTCTTCTCGGTTGGCTCTATGTATTTTGGAACGCGGCGGTAGGCTTTAAAGTACATTATAATGAAAAATTGACGTTCATAAGTGCTTCTTTGATGCCTAAATTGAATAAATGATTTTGACTTTGACTTTGACTTTGTCATTTTAGTGGCGACTTCTGACACCAATTTTTCCTGCTACGGATTCAATTTCGTCTTCCACCGCGCCTTCGGTCGTCCTCTGCGTCTATAGCCGTGTGGCCCTTCCCATAGTGTTGCGGTTCTAGTCCACCTGTCGTCAGAGTAACGAACTACATGTCCAGCCCATCTCCATTTTCACTTTTCACTTTGTGCGAAAAGTAGAGCATCCTGCTATCATATCCTACCAATATTATAAACGCGAAAGTTTGAGTATGGATGTGTGGATCTTTCTTACTCTTTCACGCTCAAACGGCGGGGGCAATATTGATTATATTTGGTATGGAGGTCATCATCATCATCATCCATCACCACGCGGGTGAAAAAGTGTAATATTCTTGGGCACAGCATAGACTAAATAATAAGATCTCCGCCTACGTCAAGATCGTAATGATGACAGTTCTGTCAAAGTTTGTGTCAGTTTCTGATAGCTAAGTTAAAAGCTATAAATTTGACAGCTCGATACACTAGACGTGCCGACGACCGTCAAGGGTGATGAAATGTAAATTTAACACAAATACCGCCAAGGGTGATGAAATAATAATGACAGTTTTTTACATGGTAATTATTTTTATATTTCTATGTATGTAAGCACTGTATTTTCTACCGACTTCCAAAAAAAGGAGGAGGTACTCAATTTGACTGTATGTTTTTTTATGTTTGTTACCTCATAACTTTCGACTGGGTTAACTGGGTGTTTGTTTGAAAGCTGGTGCTCCCCGTGTGGTACCATTTCAATTTCATCAAATTCGGTCTAGTAGCTTTTGAGATACACTCCAATAACTGAATAGAATGGAAGTCGGTATTAATTTTTTCAAATCGTATTTTTATTATTAGTGTTTATGTATTACTATTGTGTATATAGTGTGTGTATTACTATTATAACAATTGCGTTTGACCATGTAAATATCTTTTTTGGAATAAAGATGTATATAAAGAAAATATAAAAATAGGCCGTGGAGAAGATAATAAGGTACTGGAAGTACTAATCCTGCGCAGACGAAGTCGCGGGCACCAGCTAGTCTGTAATATTAGTACCGTATTCTATCTTTTAGTTTGACTTTTGTAAAGCTGCGTTCACCGTGCGCTCAATGTAAACCATAAAATCTATATTATCGGAAATAATAAATATAGGTCCCTAAATATTTCTTCATTTCTTTAGCATCAGTACTAAAACCATTCAAACCATAATTGTAATTAGTTGTTCTTGGTTAAGCAAAGTGGTTTTTCTAATTATATATAATTAGAAAAACCACTTTGCTGAAAAATAACTGAAATTATACAGTACTAGCCGCTGCCCGCGACTTCGTTCGCGTGGTAGGCTCGGCCTTGCCATAACCTCCCATCTTTTCTTGGTTTTTCTTTCGTAAGAACCTTCTCCTGATAATAGTTAATACAAAATAATAATAATAAGCGATATTGTTCCACCCGTTTTTAAGTTATAGTGTGACCAGGAGAAATAGAGATGTATTTCTATATATACATAGATATATATATAGAAGATAGATTATTAGTATCACATATACCAGAAGCAGACTATTGCACCAGTCACTAATAATCTATATTTCCGTATTACTCTTCCACAATAGGTATAACTCTTCCTAGGTACCACCACAGGGCCAGATATTCTGCCTCCAAGCGGTAGTGTGCAGGAATTTCTGTGTTGCTAGGTTTGAAGTTTAAAATAAATTTGTCTAGTGGTGGTGACGAGTGCGCAGTGCTGTGCATAACTTTAAAAGCTCTAGCTGGCACTTCAACTGTCATGTGCAGGCGTGGTGTTTAGCATTAGGGCAATCACTATTCCGTCTCGTCCCGTTCCGTCTTATTAAACTATGTAAACATAATTTTTGTGCGAGAGCCACGCTGTAACCCCACAGCCGAATGGGCCGGCAAGACCGGAGAAGTACCACACTCTCACATAACACCGACGTGAAGTAACTTAGCTTGCTATTGCGTTTCGTCGGTTTGTGGGAGGTTCCGGAGGCCCGATTCCTCCCTTCCCCGGTCTCCCTCTACTTCCCCCTCCACCATTACCCCATCTATCTCTTCCTTCCAATAATCCTTCCTCAAAGGTCGGCAACGCATCCGCGACATCTCTGGTATTGCGGATGTTCGTAGGCGACGGTATCACTTACCATCAGGTGAACCGCTTGCTCGTTTGCCAACCTATCCAGTAAAATAAATAAAATACTCTAGATTTAGATCAAGAATCGATTTCTAAACAATTACAAAAATACTGTGTTAAATAAAAGGCCAACATTGATAAATATAAATAAAACTGGTTTATTGTTCAGTGAAGAGTAGTCTATATGGAGGCGGTTAGCAAAAGTGGGGTTGGGATGGGTGACTGCTATGATTATATAGCGGTTACTGTATAATAGTGGTTGTTTTTGAGGAGCGAAAACACAATTACTTGTGTTCTTTAAACTGGTTCAAAATTCTAATCACCCTCTTCTCCCTAATTTAAGCATTCTGGTAAACCTTTACGGTTCTCAGGTCTCAGATAATATTCCTTGTCTTCTTCATAGTTTTATTAAATTTACTAGACTACCATGCCCTGTTTATCAGTTTCCATCCAATCCCCTTTACTTAACTTCTTACCAAGCTCTCATATTTCATTCTGATATTCGTCTGAACTCTGGTATTGATGAAGATTCGGTCAACCCCCGTGGGTTATTCAGTGAACTTATATATTCTCAGTTTTTAGGATGGCACATTTTTTCACTGATGCTTCCAAATTATCCGATGAAAGTGTTGTTGGGGCAGCAGTTTGGTTTCCTTCTTCCAAAATTATTTTGAGTTTTAAATGTCCTTCTCATGCTTCAGTCTTTTCAGGCGAAGCTCTTGCTGTCTTGGAAGCGATTCGTTACATAAAGTCTCACAAGCTAAACAATTCCATAGTTTTCTCTGATTCTAAAAGTTGCCTTCAATCTATTTTATCCAACCCCTTCCGCTGTTCTTCTCGCTTCCCCCTAATTCTTCAGATAAAACAATGTCTATTTGAGTGCCACAGTATGGGTTTAAAGGTTGTTCTTGCCTGGATTCCTGGTCATTCTGGAATTCCAGGTAATGACACTGCGGATTCATGTGCCAAGGCTGCTTTAAATATAGGTTCTCTGGAACATTTCAAGCTATATTCTCACGATCTCTCCCTTCTCCCTAAATCTCATCTACATGATTCTTGGTCCAAATACTGGGAATCATCAAAAGTTCTAAAAGGAAAGTATTATGGCGACATTCAACCGTTTCTTCCCAAAATTCCTTGGTTTTTCAAATTTCGCAAATTCAGCAAAGTCACTACATCGACGGTCTGCCGCCTCCGGCTGGGTCATGCTTGTACCCCCGTTCACTTGGCCAAACTGAGGATTCGGGATAGTTCGTTATGCGAATGTGGCTTAGATGAAGGAGACTATGATCATATTTTCTTTAGCTGTCCAAATTTGAAATATTCACTGTATGATATTCTTCCACAAAAAATATCCCGTCCTATTTCATTCAAATCTCTTCTGTCCCTTACTTTTTCTTCTTTAATTAACTGTATATTATGTAATTACATTAGTAGAAATAAAATTAAATTATAATATATTCCTTATTATTTATTTTATAAATGTATGAATTTTTATTAGTATTATTTTTGTTATAAATGATATGATGTTTTTGTTTTGAATTTTGTTCTTATTTATGTTGTGTTTGTGTGTTTTAGAGTAATCACTTGAGTGGAACAGTTTGTTTGATTCTCTCTTCTAATCACCGACCATATTCTAAAAGTTTACTTTAATTTCTCCTACAGTTTATGAAACTATCATGTAACAGATCCTGGCAAAGTTGCGACACTCAAACAAGTCGCAGGGGCCATACACAAAGAATCTAAGTCTAGCAAAAGTGTCATAAAAAGATGGGAACGTAGTGACAGTGACTATTTTTATAGGTTATCGATTCACAATGAAATAGTTGATTATACAACAAGTACAATCTGAAAAATTTAATACCGACTTCCATTTTACTCAGTTATTGGAGTTTAACTCAAAAACTACTGGACCTAATTTGATAAAATTGATAAACGGGACCACAAGGGAAGCACCAGCTTTCAAACAAAAAAAGAACTGTGAGGCTCGGTTCACTCTATCGAAAGTTATGAGGTAAAAAACAAAAAGAACAGTCGAATTGAGTACCTCCTTTTTGGAAGTCGGTAGAAAATATATAAAAATAATAATATAAATATTTATAATGTTCAATAGGTATGGATTGAACATACAGCAAAATCATTCAAAAAGTGTAAAAAAAACCTTTTAAGAATAGGTTTAAAAGTATATATTCGTATCTCATAGGGAAAGTGTAGATTCTCTCATACATTCTACTTAGTAATAAAAGGATTATGCTCAACTAATTAATGTTTTTCAGTTTTAGTTTGGTAATTTAGATAAGTGTTCGGAACATTCGAACATTACATCACTGGCATTTCTAGCTGACATAGCGTTAACCCAATTGCACGCGGCTCGCGACCATCGCGACCCGCGGCAGCGCTCTATCAGCAGCGAATGCACTCACAGTCCACTAGCTAATTTATATCTTTCATAGCATTATTTTAGCCATATTCTATAAAGTTATTATATATATGTGTGTGTAGCAATTTAGTGCCAATAAATATCATTAGCAGCAAACTATCTTTATCCTTCACGTCCACGAACACATGCAAGTACGCCTGCTGTTGTGCATACTGTTTATAGTTTCTTTAACTATAGAGTATAGGTCCTTTTACAGTTACATATGTGTACATATGTTATTTACTGGATAAACGGTTTATTAGTACTTTTAAAAAATGTTTTGTTCCTATCAATGTTTATATACCGAACCATTTCTTTAATTCGCTATCAGTCAGTACATTTTGTCCAACGCTAACAGCATTGGTATATATCTACGATTATATACATATACATTGGACGTATGTATGTCCATAAAGGCCGGCCTAATAACGACACGGCGCGATGATAAGCGCATGCGCGGTACAATGCTTCGGTGTCATCGACACTGCGCCATTCATCGAGTCGTGACGTCACATCCGGTGGCGCGCGCGCACGCAGAGCACTCTGCGCAAGGGTTTTATAAACAGTGAAATGTTGATGCTTCAGACATTGTTCCGTGGAAATATTTTCGTGTTAAGGCGATTCACCCTCCCTCACGTACTGTTTGCTAGTTGAATAAGACGATATATACGACTTAAGAGAACAATGGCAACATAATTATTCTTATAACCCTAATTTTCTATCTGTTATTATTGTGCAAACTTTTAAAACCTACCTTTGTTACGAATAATAGTATGTATTATATTTCTGCTTTTACTTTTGAACATATATTATGTTACTGCAATTACAATATTTCAAATTATGTTAAATTTAATTAGATCACAGGTTTTTATATAGAATTTGGCAACAAACCGATTTCACTGATTGTATTTAACTAGGATTTCAGAATTTCACTGTTATATTTATTGCACGCAGTCATCACCTATAATTATTATGATGGCATTTAGCTCTGTGTGGATATAAATGTATTATTACTTTGAATTGTTATGGTGTACATTATGTTGGTGATTAATTAACAAATAAATAATGCATCTTTTTGCAAGAAAATTTTATGATAATAACTTCTGATTGGTCTTTCATAAATTTTGTACCTATGTTATAGTATGTCAGGTCTGGTCTCTCTTGAACTAAGTAATTTAAGAGCCTGGCTAGGTACTTCCTATTTTGCTGAGTTTTTATTTACTTCTAGGTAGGCACCAAACAAAGCGAATATGTCTGAGATTACTCAAGTATTTTCGGTTTCTTATTCCTTGTACTAAACTAAAAGTTATATTTGCTTAGATACAATTCTAGTATATTTTATTATGTATATATTATGTTATATTTACAATACTTGTTACTTTATCATAAGCTGTTATTTCTTTCTATATTTAATATGTATAGTCCATCGCATCACTCCGGGTCGGAGATGAAAATCAGCGCTGTAAAAATGATAAATATGCACCATTATGCTGAGACCAGACCCTTTCTGGCAGCACTGTGTACATGTCAGCTATCCTACAATATAGAATATCTATAGACTGAATTATACTGTATCTAATTTATTTATAATACTTACTTATTTGTAATCATGTGTCATCATTTAGTACTTGTTGAGTGTTTCTTCGAATAAACGTCTTCTCTTTGACGTTTTACACAAATTGCTATGACAGCCCAAAGGTTATTAGAGTTAAATGCTGCATCGACTGGACCCCGTGGCCGTCCAATCGACCCCCTTGTTGTCCCTGGGCCATCGTCGCTTCAGTTGCTTTTCTTGAGCGCAAGTCACCATTTTACGTCTAGTAGTAGTAGTACCTCCGAGCACATCATCATCATCACTGATCATCAAGTGAAGTCTATTGTTAGACTATCATAAAAACATACAAGCAGTGTGACGTCAGCCGTGCGTAAAATGTTTTTACTAAAGTGGGCCGAGCACGAGAATCTGTTTCAAGTGTAAAGTTATCGTATCGTTTCCGTATTCAGTACAAACTGAGTTATCTGTGCCATTACTGTACTAGATAAATGACAAATTTAATACTTTAACGATGCGATTACGTTACACTTAAACAGATTTTCGTGCTCGGCCCACTTGAACTTTAATCGAGGTGTCCCAGCCCTTCTTTTTTGTAACGAATTAAGTCTACTATCTCCATAGAAAAAAAACCACATCATTCCGTTGCACCATTACTACTTGAAAAAAGTGGATACCGGTGGTTTGCCTTGTCAATACGCATTTGGCGAGTAGCCTGTACCTATCTAAATTTAGAAAACTTCCCGAGTTTCTTGGCGATGTTTCAGGTTCTCGTAAATTATTATGAGCGACCAAATTATGATTCAAATGACACACTGGTGGCACATGATAATTTTGATCCGTATTCCTTTGTCTACGCTTCACTAAATTAAGAAAAACGTATTGTTTTAATACTTTAACAAGGGCTGTCGAACTTAAACTGAGTGGCTTAATAATTAATAATTATAAAATAATTAGATATAACTAGACTGATAATGATAATGATGTGGTTGTGCGTCTGACGACCCCCTCATCCTAGTTGTCAGTGACCGACCATGCCTTCGAAGCAAGGGTATTAGGTCTTATCCCTGGCCAGGCAAATGCTTTTTTCGGGTCTTAGATTTGTAGGTGTTATGAGTATATGAACGTTTATTTATATTTATCCAAAAAAAATACTTTGGTTGATATCTGTTCAAGTAGATTCGATTAATAATAAATTAGTTCACAGTCGGTATAAATATGACGTTGCACGTAGTATTTTAAAGTTACTCAAAATGTTGTACTAACTCTCTATTACTCGAAAAATTATAATCACACTATAATCTGTAGTTGTTCTAGTTTATCAACTGAAACATTGTAAGTATATTTATACGTTTGTACATTGCATACCTACATTAAGTATTATAACAATGATACCGTATTTGTGTGAGACTGTTGTGTTGCCACTCGTAAAATACACATAAAAAATAGATGTATACTTACTCAAACTATTCATTGCAACATTTCTTGCACTTACGGGCGTTTATAACAGTAGAAGTTTTATCTACAAGAAAAGTACCTAACCATCATAAATTTCACTGACGTTTCACTTAACCACGCTTATTATACCGGGGCTAAGTCTATCAGCATTCAATAAGTTTTCTAAATGATTTTAGATATTATGTAACAGGTGAAAAAGCTCGTTCGCCTTCTATGCAAGGTGGAATTATGTTGTAAATATACAATTTGTTGGAAATTCTTCGTCTTCTGTTACCACTGCATACAACAGCTAGTTCAAGAAGTGCAGCGCTCTATTAATATAAATAAGCATTTTCCTCCAATTCTGAAAATCGAACTTTTGGTAGATCTTGTGAAACTCCGGAGATAAACAAAAAATATAATTCCGGAGCTGAATCTCTACTCCGGGACTCGGAAAATCAGCCAATTGAGAACGGGATCTATTACAATAAAAACTACTCATACATATTTTTGTATATACGTTTACATAACTCACAAATGTCGTGTGGTGGTGCGGAACTCTCGGTCCGGTTGGGGTATGATTCCACTAACTAAATTTGTTCCAACTGCAATCGAACTGTAGCTGATTTACACACAATCTTATTCTGCTATCGAAAAACAGTGCAGCTGTAGTTATGTTTCTATTGACGCCAGCGATCGTTTAACATTTTATATTATGGTAACTCGATAGATCATGTCATGTCAACTCATATTTGTGTTTATTAGTTAACTATTATATACTCGTAGTAGCGTTTACGACTCGTTTAAGTAACATCACGTTCCAATTTGTCTACAGAAATAGTAGAATGGCTTTTTGGGTAATTATCGAACGGCAACCGGAGTCGAAATGCATTTGCAGCGAGGTGGATTGTTGAACGGTGTGAAATAGTGGAATTGCCCCCTGGTCTGTTTTTGATAAGGTGACATTGTTAGTAGAATTAAGTAAGTAAGTAATACGATTCAATTTAATTATGATTAATGATTACTATTTGTAAAATATATTCTTATTAAAAGAAGCCAAATTACCGTTTTGCATACCAAAAGTATCGACTGATTTTTTAGTTCTGTATATATTGAAAATTTGATATTTTTTAAATAGTGAACAAACATGATCATAAATATAGCTGGATACATTACTGATAAGTGGGCACTGGGCATTCGTTTTGAAGTGCACATGCTATTTAATGACATATTATTATGGTATAGCGTTGTGGGGAAAATTTGTAACCCCCTTATTCCAAGCCTAAACCGAAAGGTATTGCACCTGCCACCCTACCTGCTCTAGCTTTTTGCATAAGAGGCAGGTAGAGAAAGATAAAAGATGAAAGAAGGATCAAGTAAGATGAAACAGGTGACAAAGAGTAAGGTTACCTAAGCCGTCGTCTTCTACCCATTGATATACTTACTAACACAAGCAGTACTGATGAGTAAAACAAACTGACAGTAGCAGCAACTCCATCAACGCAATATTAAGTAAATCTTCAAGCCCAATCTCCAAGTTTCCAACTTGGAATCGAATCTCCGGAATGAAGTTATGATGAGCGCGCGATCTCATGTTCAGAAGTTGTGGAATTAGTTCGTCTCAAGTTGCGCATTCGTATCTAAGTAAAAGCTAAGTAGGAATTTTGTTTAGGAACTTGTCCGGAACTTGCGGTTTTTGTTGTTTACTGCACGTTCAAGTTACATGGGTCCTACCATCAAACGCTTCCGAATATGTTGGGCTCGTGGTGAGGAAGTAAGGTTAAAGAGTTTCCAGGCTAGGTACCTCAATATATTATTTATAGGTAGAATGCCTCTTGTGCAATGTGTTTATATAAATGTAGTCCCCGTTCACCCTCAAAGCCGTGTTATGTAAGTTCTACAGTTTAAACTTTATGTTAACTATTACTGTGTGAAGTACACAAGTAAATTATTGAGCGAATGTCAATGATAAATGAGGGACACAGAGTGGGCGCATTGCAGTGTAATTTCAGCTACTAATCATGGGTTTTTATGTTAATAGCTAACAGTACCCATCCGATTGTATATTATAAATATATAAGTATACTTATAAATAACAATGATAATAATATTATATAAATTTGTGTATTTCTATTTACTTGTTACTAGATAGTTATTTCTATTACTTTGTATTTTTTAGTTTTATTATTTCCATTACGAAGTCTTTGTAGGTACATCCGGACATTCGTACCCTGCTTGCCTATTTGTTTTTATATAGTATTGTATTCAGTATTTAAAGTGTTGTGTTTGTTTTGTTTTGTATTCTTATAAAATGCGCTCGATGCAGTCGTGTGTGACGTCACCGCCAGCCCCAACGGAAGACCAGCGCTGGTTGCTTCAACGCAATCAGCTTTATGCTGAGTTGGGGTAGTGTTGTAGTGAAACAATAGATTGTGTAGTGTAGAAAATTATTCATTATATGTATATTTTAGGCAAAATGTCATATTGTTTTTCATCAACAAATATATTGTTTCTTTCTTTCTTTCTTTCGATTGTTAAGTGATTACCTCTTCCTAGAACAGATGCATTTCGTCACAAGTTACGAACGGTACTGTGCTCGTCCTTGAGCCATTAAGTTGTTATGTCTCAGTTGCCTGTAATTTCGCCGGCACCCACACCTTCCAACCAAAATGCAGTATTGCGAACATTACTGCGTCACGGTAGAAAAAGGTATATATGCTATGCAATTGTCGTGACCAGGCAGACGTAGGGTTACAATTAGGTGCACGACACGTCCGTTTCCTTATTAGACATTGGAAACATATTGGAACCATTCCCCATACGAAAATTATAAGAACCTAAATAAATAATTCGATCCCTGGGTTAGTTGGAAACGGTCTGTTAAAAAAGGCTTGAGTTTGCATCCCACCCACCACACTAATGAAAAGTTTGTAACCGTTTTCTGTTTTATTTAGATAAAGAATCGCGATTTTCTCTCAGTTGCTAGTGAGGAACCAATCATATCCTTTCAACACCTTTGGCTTGGCACCGCAATTTGGGTCGCGTAATCACTGCTGCGAACTATTCATAAGTTGGGTATGAGGTAGCTAGAATCCTGAGTCATCGGACATACGTAGAGTTCGAGCCGTATGAAACCTTGGGCAAGAGGCCTGGACCTGGATGCGGAAAGCGGTCGCCACCCAGGCCTAACGATGTCGCTTTAGGTTAGACAGTTCATGCGAGCTATCAGTGAGTTTTTTTGTGATCGGATCAGTAGTTTCATTGAGATTATTTCAGATAAACGAGATATTAAATTTTTCCCTTTATTGATAATGATAATCTCCGACATATAGACATATTTGTGGGAACAGTCAGTTGTTAATAAATATACGCGAACTTAACTTATAAAACAAATAATTTCTAGTTACTTATCTAGATACTTACAAAAACATGCGATAAAAATATTATCTTGTAAATCCAGGGTAATTAAAAACAAGCGTTCATTATACGAGTAAGCTAGCCAAATAGAGTTCGCAGCATTATAATAATCACTATATACCTTATAATTAACGTTCCTTTTTTGTCAGAAAATGTTCTTAAAAATAAGCTTGTTTATTACATAGTATATTTCGTATATATACTATAAGCAGGGTTGGGCAGTATTTGAATGACTTCCTTAAAATGTAATTTGTAATTCGTATTTCAAATACCTATAATACGCCGAGGTATTTTGTAATTAAGATTTCAAATACTTGAGGCCTCAAAATACATTTTAACATTAAAATACATTTAACCTTCATGTTTTCTTTAGCAGGTTTTATTCACTCCAACAAGAGGCTAGCTGATTCGCTCGCCTGAACTATCTATTTACAAAGCCACAGCAATAAATTTAATTATCCAAACCAAATAACCAAAAACCCTTTCTTGGAACCTTACAATATTAAGAGGCATCGACTGCCGAAAATTTAACTTTGTAGCCCCAACGGCTTAGGCTCTGCGCGGAGGAATAAAAACGTAAGCAGTACAAAAACTCATTATATCAACCTCGGAAATAAGGACATTTATAAAAGAAATGTGTATAAAAGTATACAATAAGTCACCTGATGATTTGAAACAGTTAGATGGACAAATCTTTAGAAAGAGACTTACTAAGTGGCTGTTAGAACATTGCTTTTATCTTCATCATCACCAGCCCACATTCGTCCACTGCTAGACATACGCCTCTCCTAAAGTACGCCACAGAGCTCGGTCTTCAGCTCTCTGCATCCAGTTACTGCCAGCCGCCACGCTAACACTATAATTGCTTTATTTTTAATTTATTATTTACAGAATATTTAGATTTTCAAGGCATTACAAATATTAATTAATATAATGTTAAATTTGTAGTTATAATTATTGCGACTTCAGACCGAACATTTGCGCGTCTGCTTGCAGGCTGAATACAGACGCAGCACATTTGTACAACAACTAAAAATATAATATATTATAAGCAAATAAATTATTTAAATTTGAATTTTAGAAGGTGCATAAAATGTAACCTACACAAATTAACATATCTGGTGAAAACCGAAAACAATATTACAATATTTTTGTTGCTGCCTTGTATGAAATAAATAAATGTTATGGCTTCCTTGTGATCATAGTTATGTATGCCGACGCGACGTCGCTACGGCTACCTACCTACCCACCGTCGTTTTCACTAACAATAGTAAATACAATTGAATGCCTAAGCGCTTAGGAATTGCATGTTAAACCAAATCGGCAGGGCTATTATGTATGTCAGTTGCTAACAAGTGTTGATTGAAATCGAAAAAGGACGGCTGTATGTCACTTTTGTCAGCTCCAGTCATCAACTTACTAACATTTTTGCTTACTGGATTTGTCAAAACTGACTAAGCAGCCATTTTTCAAGATTTCAATCAACATTTAATAGCAACCGAGTTACATAATATCCCTGTTGATCGTTTATTTTATTTTTCGCCTGTCTTACAAATGACAAACAAACCTTAGATTCATCATTATATTAAGATCTGAAATGAACAAAATAAAATGATATGCTTTCTTATGGTAATGCGTAATTTGAGAACGCCTTTATTGCCTTCACTGGTTAGGTCATTAGGTATTAAGTTAAAGTACAAAATGTTAACTGTCGATTAATTTACTCAATAACGCAAAATTATAGTCTTGCTTGCACGTTAAAGTATCAGAATTCAAGTTTATTATTGAAACTATATAACCTTATTTTAGTAAAACCGGACATAAAAGAATGAAAACCAAATCCAAATTGAGCTATTTACTAATTTTAATAACCCGACGAAAAGAGCACGGTGTCCTGGAGCTTCCCTTACGATGCCCAGTTATAAAACTAAAAAACAAACATAAAACGTGCTTTTTAGTCTTCTTCAATAACCGATAGGAATACAATGATCAGTTTAATATTGTTTAGCGCTATTGAAATGTTCTTAAAGTTTTCTAAATGGTTTAGTTTCCAACAAAAACATGTCTGTTACCACTATAAATATAAACGCTGTGAAATTACAGAAATTTCAATCATTTAAAGTCTAAAATAATCAGGCGAAATTCGAATACATCTTTTATTCGCACCCATCTACTGCACACGTTTCCAAAACAAACATATATACAAGACATACAAACTATAAAAGAAGCTTACCAGATACATTTCCTATAAGCCCAAAATAACATTGTGTACTTATGTCAAAGAATTACAAACATCTATTGTAATTTCAATTCCATGTTATTATTATATTAATCGTCTTAGTCTCAAAAGACCTTCCAAACTCTAAATAATAAGGTAAAGCCTGTTATAAATATCGCGTTTTATTGCACAAAGAAAGCGTATCTGATATATTCTGAAATAATAGTGTGGTGGCGGAGCGATGACCGAGAGCGTTGAACCTATTCCGGGGCACGGCGCGGCTCGCGTTCGGGGGTCACGAGCCAGAAACCACTGGAGTTTAACTGCTTCATCACAGCCCTAGATAACAACTAATTACGTTTGGTTAATGCTTCGGATGTTACTAAGACGGTTTTCTTGATTCCTTTAATGAAATGAACGTCTTGTGGACGTATATTTGACCTTTTATTAAAACTGCTCCGTAAAACTTAACCAAAACAGCACCGACTTCAACGCTAATAAAGTGTGAAATAAAGTCAGTACCATGATAGTTCAAAACTGCCTATTATAACAATATTATGCGCAATCGTACCAACTTTGACCAGTAATTTCACACTTTTTAGTTTTGAATTCGATTCAATTTGACATTTGACAGGCTTGTTGGTCTAGTGGTTAGTAACCCTGACTGCTATGCCGGAGGTCGTGGGTTCGATTCCCACCCAGGACAAATGTTTGTGTAATAACGATCATTTGTTCTGTGTCTGGGTGTAATTTATCTATAATATGTATGTATTTAGAAATATACAAGTATGTTTATCAGTTGTCTAGTACCCATAACACAAGCTCTGCTTAGCTTGGGACTAGATGGCGTTGTGTGATAGTTGTGGAATATTTATTTATTATTATTATTATTTTTGATAAAAAAGTTTTTTTTTGTTTGTTACGAACTGGGTAGCACTTGACCACTATCTCACCTGGTGTTAAGTGATGATGCGATCGATGATGGAGCGCGCTTACCCAGAAGATACCTATGCACTCGTGTTTTGAAGACCCCCATATCGTACTTAACCGGAAACACCGATTCAGGCAGGGTGTTCCATTCCCTAGCGGTTCGTATGATAAACGAAGAAGTAAATCGCTTCGTTCGGGTAAATGGAATATCCACCATAAAGCGGTAGCGCTTCTGCGTATCTCTGGATGTCCGATTATAGAATGGGGATGGCGGAATCAAATTGTGAAGTTCCATTGCACACTCACCGAAATGTATATATATATATATATATATATATATATAGTTTTATATATATATATATAAATATAGTTTTTACTTTTTTCTACTTACGGACCGATTTTCATTCACTGTCAATAAAGATATCATCAAAATAGGCGAAACACTTTTCAGTTATTGTAGTGTAACACAAAAACCACCACTACCATCTGATGATGGATGGATGATGGGAGAAATCATTGAACATACATTAACCCATTCCATACCAGAGACGTAAATTTACGTGCGTTTCATTCAAAAATCTTTTGTTTTAATTGTTACGGTATACAAAGGGTTAAAAAAAACATGTATACAGTCGAACACAGAACCCTGATGTTTGTGTATACTACTCAATACTTAATGTTTTATTGATTTCAGAAGTATTATGTATATATATTAAAAATAAGGAAGCTTTGTCTATGAATACACGTTATAGCGACTGGTTAAGTTAAATAGTTTAAAAGTAAAAAAAATATATTGGAAAGTTAAAACTGAATAGAAGATTTTATCTTCCTAGTAATGTAGTTGTGAATAGCTCATAGCGGAGCTTAACTTGGCGATCTTAACCGATCAACAAGTTAAGCAACGCTTGCTGCGGTCAGGACTTGGATGGGTGTGTGTGGCATTATTGGTAGTGGCGGGAGTGGTAGTGGCATTATCAACTGAGCGCTTCCGTGCTTCGGAGGGCACGTCAAGCCCTCGGTCCCGGTTGTTTGTTTTAGGACAACAGTCGTTAGCCTATGTCGAAGGCCTTCGGGCGACCTGAAAACTTCGACATGGGTTGGCCACTAACCTATTCACCAATCCGCACTGGGCTCGCGTGGTGGATTATGGCCCAACTCCTCTCTCTGAGAGGAAGGCTCGAGTCCCAGCAGTGGGAACATAATGGGCTGATTATGATTGTAACCGTCTTACTTATAAACGTTACGAGGACGTGTCACAATTAAAATAAGTTTTATATTTACTGTAATATAAAACAAGTGCGATAAAACTATTTATATAACTATTTTTATGAAATTTGGCAGGCGCTGAATTAACAAATAGGTTACCTACTTATCACCATCTTCATCATCTATTACCACGCGGCTGAAATCGCAGGGCCCAACGAGAACAAAATAAAAATATTGTAAATCTAACTAATCCTCGATTAAATAACTAGACTAAATTCTAACTTAATCCTAGAGTACCGCTGGCAGCAGAGCATGACCCAAGCTACCGGCGGATGATAGGCTGCAAACTGAGGAAACTCCTGATGATACTTGCTCTAGCATGGACTTTCATATATTATGTATCTGGCCCTTGATCCAAATATCTAACGAGTGGCTCTTAAGGTATTGGGCGAGTATTTTTGCTTTCATACAAGCCCTTTGCTGAAACGACGATTTTTTCAGTATTTCAAAGTGCTATAAATTTCCTTTTTTAGAAATTAAAAAAACTGAAAAAATCTAAACGTACGGGCATAGTAAACAACGTCATGATTCCATGAAAAAAATATAAGTGAAATCGGACAATGTTAACAGGTAGAAAAGAGTTTTCTCTTTTAGCATGGAAAGTATGTATGTACTATGCAATCCTCTTAGGAAATTGGCGATAAAAAAATTAAAAAGACGCTAAGTTTCTTGCCAGATCTTCTCAGTCGTGGTCGCGTTCCGATCCGGCTATCGATTTAAGAAATAATAAATGTAATATGACAATTTGTAAGTAGGCCAATACAGAATAAACGATTTCATTTCTTTTCATTTCATTTCATTCCAATTTGTCTACAGAAATTGTAGAATGGCTTTTTGGGTAATGATCGAACGACGAACCGAAGCCGAGCTGCAGTTGCAGCGGGATGGATTTTTGAACGTTGTGCAATAGCAGAATCGGCTTCCTGGTGGTACAATTATTATTCTTCAGCACAAGACCTTCTTGCAGGTTATCAGTACAGTGGTAGTGCGAGCATTACTGTAGTATGTGCTACTAGTATACGTACTATTCCAGACGGCCTACTTACTACTTACGCTTGAAGGGTTTTGTAGGAAGTGATTACTGGCTGAATCGGTACGCCCTAGGAACTGTTTCGGTGCTACGAGTACCTACAATGCCGTTTATATCATTAAAGCTTAACTGTGGCTGACACTGCAACTGTATCATTATATACACTGTATAATTCTGGTTTTTTTTATTTTTTATTTTTATTTTCAAATTTAAATTATGTATTCATTTAATAACATACAATTAAACATTTTCCTATGTATGATTTTCCTATGTATGATATTCCTAAGTATTATTAATAATTGTTTTTATTAGTTACAAAACAAATTGAAAACTTAGGATGATCGTTAGTGCTGTATTAGGATCCCTTGTGTTACAGCTACTACGATTCGAATCCCAGGACAGGAACAAATACGATTAAAATATTTGATATAGGTAACTATATATTATTTTCAAACTTCTTCCTACAATTATTATACATAGCTACCTAAGACGTTTTTTTAGAAAGTAAGTACATATATAAAATTATAAATGATTAGCTGGTGCCCGCGACTATGTCTGCGCAGGATTAGTATTTCGAGTAGCTTATCTTCTCCAAGGCCATATCTACCTTTATACCAAAATGTCATAAAATATGTACATGGTCAAACGCGATTCCTATAATAGTATTATATGAGTAAATTTAAATACTTAGTATATCAATCAGTAAACATTAATAATAAAATACCGGACTTACGTACATACAAATATAAAATTAATCACCATGGAAAAAAACTGTCATTACATTTCATCACCCTTGACGGTCGCCGAGCACGTCTAATGTATCAAGCTGTCGAATTGACTTGGATTTTGACTAAGCTATCAGAAACTGATACAAACTGACAGAACTGTCATCATTGCGATCTTGACGTAAGCGGAGATCTTATTATTTTGTCTATGCTGTACCCAAGCATATTACGCTTTTTCACCCGCGTGGTGATGGATGATAATGATGATAAAAAGTATCCTATGTGTTAATCCAGCATCTCATCTTCCTCCATACTAAATTTTATCAAAATTTCAAAAAAAAAACCCGCCGTTTTAGCGTGAAAGAGTAACAAAGATCCATACAACCATACTCACAAACTTCCGCGTTTATAATATTACTAGGATGCAGTTCAGTAGGTACGTGGTAAGTGTTAAAATGCTTTTAAGAATGTATATATGTATCAAGCTAATGTATTCCGTCTCGGTATCAGTTGTAACATGCGATGTTGCACTATGTACAGACATATCAATAACATGTCCTGCATATGGACAACCCAAGATCTGATTGCAGCCTTATTTGTGCGTCCTTGTAAATGCAACATTCTCGGCATGTTTATCATTATATCACAAGTATAGTATACGGACCAAGTTAAAACAAACGTAGTTTGGATCCTAGAGTATTGATTAATCATATCGAAAACAAACGTAGTTTGGATCCTAGAGTATTGATAAATCACATCGAACTCAAACGTAGTTTGGATCCTATAGTATTGATAAATCACATCGAACACAGACGTAGTTTGGATCCTAGAGTATTGATTAATCACATCGAACACAAACGTAGTTTGGATCCTAGAGTATTGATTAATCACATCGAAAACAAACGTAGTTTGGATCCTAGAGTATTGATTAATCACATCGAAAACAAACGTAGTTTGGATCCTAGAATATTGATTAATCACATCGAAAAAATATTTGTAGCTGACGAAAGTTTCGGTCAATAACTTCTGAAAATTGAGTAAATAGCGATAGCGACAAATTTAATAAATGCTGCAAGCAAAGCAAATTAGTACTCAACTCCTGCCAGGTCATCATATGCCCCCCACAATAACTAATAAAAAATAATTTAAGGCAATTTCGATACATTAGATTTTTTGTTAATAGCGTTTGCGACTTACTTAAGTTTCGCAACTTTGTCACTTTGACAGTATCTGTTATATGATACTCGTAGTTTCATAAACTGCAGGACATACTTAGGCCTATCCGCACACAACAGTGCCGGCACAGTGCCATAAAACTTTTAAAATATGGTCGGTGATTAGAAGAGAGAATCAAAGTAACTGTTCCATTCCAGTGATTAACTTAATGTATGTAATTAAATTACTACATTGTAAAAATATAATTGAAAAAATAATGGGCCCTAGTGTTTTGCCCGTTCTACTCGGCAGTAGCTCTATTTATTTTGGAACGCGGCAGTACACGGTTTCAAAGTACATTTATAAACTCGTAATTTATGCTTAAATTGAAAAATAATCATGAATTTATTTGTTATATATATTTCTAATGTTGATTTTGTTCTCATTTTCACATTACTTTTGAAATATACATATTATTTCAAAATATAAATCTATATATATATATATATATAGACAATTATTTACAGAATAACAAATAATATATTATATACTACTATAATTTATTATTATGTATTAAAATATTGTATTTGTTTATATTTTATTATTATGTATTAGTTTATCATTATTTGTTATTTAATTATTTATTTTTAATTATCTATTAGCACTTATTTCCCAGATAAAAATTTTGTTTTTATGTACCATCTACTAATTACCGCATTAATATTAAGAATTATCTCCATGCATAGTTGCCTGTAATAGATTGCTATAGCGATAATGCCGCCAATTGTCCAATCTACTGTAGTGCTTATTTCCTGTATTATATTTTCTATAAGATTGGTACTCAATAAATAATTTTTGTATTGTATAACTATAATAAACCTATTGGTGGGATAAAAATGGCCAAAATGCTGGCAGCATTGCCACGCTGGGTGACAATGCACTTTTTGCACAAACAGTGTATTGCCATCCATTAGGTAGTTTGTCGTCTCATAGGTATGCTGGGGCCTGGATGTTCTCAGGGATCACATAAGGTTGCCCTCCTACGGACGGAGGATATATTATAATATATTATACTACTAAAGATTTGTGTCCGTTTCATGCGTTAACCACACACGTTGCAGTTCCTGGAAAAGTAGATTAATTTCGGCAAAATCTATTGTATTTCTGGCGAATCTCGAGATAATATGGCCAAATAATATGGCGAATCGCGAGTCAACGGGTTAAGACGCTGTCAGCTCAGAACATGAATTATTTCACTTGAAATCTAGCAAGGGCTTCTCGTAAAAACGTACAGCAGTGCGATTCTCTAATGATTCGTCGATGCGCTCGTCGATGAGCTCACCGATGTCTAGTACTTTATGAGATATCGCCCTTGTACATAAGGTTGTTTTTCCAACGTTTCTTGTCATCTCGTCATTTGTTTAACGGATGTTGTCAAAGATGCAACGATGTTTGCTCTTACGGCCGGTCCCAATAATCTATATATCGTCGGTTTACCTTACTAGAGATAGATATTTGACACTACTCGTATGGACGTTATGTCAAATTTCTATCGGTAGTAAGGAAAACTGTGGGATAGATTATTGGGATTCCCTATTAGAGAATCGCACGGCAGATATTCATAAAAAAAAATGTTGACTATTCAATAACAGTATCCGTCAACTGGTGTATGTGTGTATAAATTGCTATTTTATGATATGTAATTCATGATAAATACAATAATGAATAAAGAGCAAAACTGTTTAAAGGTGAAATTAAGTGGTTCGTTTCAAGATTTTTTTAATAGACTAGCATGTTAAAATATATTTTAAGTCCGTTAATGTGTACTTAAAAGTCATAACGAGTCTCATATTATTTTTTTGTAATTTTAAGTTAAAATTGTTGCTTTTGAAATAAACTGCTTTAAAATCCCTCATTTCTATTGACGTCATGACTTGACAGCTACCAGGGCTACCAGAGGTACCTAGGGATCAGCTAAGCACCTTAAGTAAATTTCTACTGGTCCCTAGGTGGTTTATATGGCTCTTCGTAGCGAGATGCTTACCATCAGGTGTGCAATTTGCCTATCCCATGGCTTTATAGTGTTAAACATTTACTTCTATAAAGCTTATAGTTGTACTGTGTAATACTTATTGTGTTACATACGTTGTAGGAAATGAGTTTACTTGAAACATTACAGTAATTGCAAATTTGTAGCTATAATTTTGTATATAAGATCGTCACCAAAGTATTCTTTATATATAAATAATATTTAGGAAACGTATCTACTCACATACAAAGGCAACAAAGTGACGGTACAATGCCGTTTTCATTGCTGTTAAAATGTAGATGGATGGATAAACTCTTTGTTAAAACACCACTCTACAAATATATGTTACATGTAATAAAAATACGAAAAACATGCAAAAAATATGTTATGACGATTAAATACTTGAAAAGGCAGTGTTACAATAACAGAATGAGTGAGACAATCATGCACGGAAAGAAATAGGCATAAACTCATTAAGGCGGTGGTGTATGAAACAAGTGTAGGTACATAAAGCAAAACTTAAAATTGTAGCTAGAAAAAAGATATACAAAGTATACATACTACTACAATACAATCTTCATCTCAGCCGTAGGACGTCCACTGCTGAACATAGCCTCCCAAAAGGACCGGTTGGAAGCGGCCTGCATCCAACGTCGTACTGCGACCTTTATATCAGGTCATCTGTCCACCGTGTCGGTGGACCACCGTGGTCTCCACTCCAGAACCTTCCGGCCCCATCGGCTATCTGTTCTGCGTGCTATGTGTCCTGCCCACTGCCACTCTAACAAGCTAATCTTCTGGGCTATATCGGTGACTTCAGTTCGTCTATGGATCTCACTCATTTCTGATTCGGTCACGTTGAGATACCCCTAGCATAGACCTGTTCATTGCTCGTTGTGCTACTTTGAGCTTGCTTATGAGGCCCAGGGTAAGAGACACTATATACAATTATACATATACTATGTACATATTATAACAAAAATAGTAATTAGATTAATGTAAAGAAATATAATTATGTACATGCCGTTTGACTTTTCGGCGTTCAGTTTTAGTGGTTTTAGCATGTATGTTTATTTGAAATAACTGTATAGGTACGTACCTCAAGCATATAGTGCAAGCACATAGTACGTATATACACGTACAGCGACCCACATTGGAACAATAGAAGTGTAAGGAGTTCGTCATTTCCTGCGCCGAACGCGTTTCACAACAATAACACCGCTGTTTTGTGGCCTGTATGAAATTGTGTGCAATTATAATTAAATAACGTGCTTATTAAAATTAGTCTGCGTTGTGTTGAATTATAGCATTGCTAGCTACGTTGTTTTCTTGTCGACAACTTGAGAGGATTGCATAGCTAGTACTTTCCATGCTAAAAGAGAAAACTCTTTTCTACCTCTTAACATTGTCCGATTTCAGTGATTTTTTTTCATGGAATCATGACATTGTTTACTATGCCCGTACGTTTTGATTTTTTCATTTTTTTAAGTGCTAAAAAAGAAAATTTATAATACTGTGAAATACTGAAAAAATCAAAACGTACGGGCATAGTAAACAATGTCATGATTCCATGAAAAAAAATCACTGAAATCGGACAATGTTAAGAGGTAGAAAAGAGTTTTCTCTTTTAGCATGGAAAGTACTAGCTATGCAATCCTCTTAAAGGTTACGAAGAAATAATATCAGAAAGAGTAACTGCCTTAAAAAAATTACCCAATAAAAGTCGTGCTAAATCAATAACATCGTTTACGCCGCTATGACTCAGCTGTCATAGAAGACATTGCAGCACGCGTGTGGACCAATCCCTGCTTTCCTTCTGAAATTTAAACCAATCACTGAACATGTCTATTTGTAACCTCGGCAGTAATTCGTATTTGGAATCATACATCGTTTTGGTTTGAAGGACCACTTTTTGTGTGGAATTTGTTCTGAGTTATGCTTCGTGTCATTATTTCTTCGTAGCTTAAAGGGTCTTGTTCAAGTCAAGTTTTCTTGTAACAGCATGTAAGGTAAAATGTTCTGACGTTTCCTCCTAAAATCAAAATGTGTTCGTCTACTTATGATATCCTGAATCACGGTAGCACGCGGGAACGCGGTAGTTTTGTTGTCTTGTTGGCCGTACTTTGAATGATTCTAGTTGCTGATCGCGACCAGTAACTTAATCCTTCCTCTACCGTGATAATTATAACAAAAGATTTATGAATGAAACTGACGTGTATTTACGTCTCTGGGATGCAAAGGGTTAATCAACCAATTACGAGCCTAATGATTCCGTTTAGAGAGAGGAATATGGGCCATAATCCAGCTACGCAGGTTTGTGTGTCGGAGCCAGTTGGGGCTGGGTGTCGGAGTATTCAGACAGCACGAACGTTTCCGACATTGTCTGCTGTTGTCCTAAAGACCATAAACGGGACCAACAGTTGGACGGTTTTTACAAATTTCTGAAGATAAGATAAGATAAATTTATTGCATAAAACATGGGTAGATGATACATAACTAAATGATATGCACATAGTTGTTGAATTAAAAATTCCGTTCCACTATGTTTTGCCTTTGCAGGCGTACAATTTTCTGAGATGGAGCAACCGGTCATTCTTGTGAATACTAAAATTATAATTATTATTAAACATTTTGACTAAAAACAAAATTAAACTTATGTCATCATATTGAATCAAAATTTATCATTATAAAAGTCCTGAATATTATAATAACATTTATCAACCAACATTTTTTTTTTAAATTAATTTTAAATGCATTAACATTGAGTTGCCTAAGCGGCTTAGGGATTTTATTATAAATGCGTGGTGCCATACCGATTATATTTTTTCGCAGAAGAGCGGTTTTGCCTGTCGGATTACAAAGAATGTTATGGTCACGTCGGCTTCTTTCTACATTGTCGGATAATTTTGGAAAGAAATCTGGATTATTCTTAACAAACAAAGCTATCTCTAATATATACAATGACGGAAGTGTTAAAATTCTATGCATCACAAAATATGGCTTGCAACTATCAGGTGTTTGAAGCCCAAACATGGCCCTAATACAGCGTTTTTGCATTAAAAAAAGTAACTTCTTTGTTAGTTGAGTTTCCCCAAAAGATTATTCCATATCTCAGGACAGACTCAACTAGGCCATAGTAGGCGTCAAGTAATGCTGGATGCATTACTTGACGCTATTTCTACTACGACTATTCAATGTTGCAGAGAGTTTATATAAAGCGTACGCCAAATTACTAACTCTTCTACTAAGCTCTTCTATATGTGATTTCCAATTAAACTTCTTATCTATAACTATTCCTAAAAATTTAGCGTTGTCTACTGCATTTATTATATTATTTTCGTAGCTAAGTGTTAAGTCAGATGAATTATCAAAACGTTGGCTGAAATGCATTATATTTGTCTTCGTCAAATTAATTTTTAAATTATTATTATTTAGCCAAGATATTACAGAAGTCAAAGTATTATTTATATCATTTTCATACGTCTCAATTTTATTACAAGCTATTGTTATAGTACTGTCATCTGCAAACAGAGTCATGGGGTCGGTAACTGCATTTGGCAAGTCATTAATATAAATAATAAAAATTACATTAACATTGAATTTCTATTGTGGTTAATGTAAGAAGTAACATTTTTGGAGGCACTACTTGGATTCAAAGTTATTTTGTCTACAAAATAGTCATTAAACGCATTTGCTATCCTGTAAGGGTCTGTGATATTTTCATCTGCTTGCTTTATCTTAGTGATTGATTGCCTGGGTATATTGAACCTGGTTCTATTAATTATTTGCCATACCGTTTTTGATTTGTTGTCACTTGTTTTTATATTATAATTATTTTGTGCACGTTTTGTGAGATTTATAATTTTTTTAAATAATTTAGAATAATTTTTAAAAGTCATTTTATTTGTTTCATTAGGATTTATCCTTAATTTCCACAAGAGACTTCTTTTCTTTTTACTGCATATTTTAATGCCGCGTGATACCCATTTTGGTTTTTTGGTAACTCTTATTGTGATAAGCTTTATTGGAAAACACAAGTTATAAAGTAACTTAAAATTAGTCATAAAAATGTCATACGCTCTATTAGGGTCAGTTGAGCTATACATTTCATCAAATTGTAAAGCACTTAAATATATTTTAAATTTATCTATGTTTTCTAGACAGTAATCACGTCGTTTTTTCCGCCAATATGTTAGTACCAAGTGTTTTTTAACTGGACACTTTAGTAACTGTGCAGTGTGGTCCGACAAGGCGTACTCGATTACTTCAGTAGTACATTTATTTTTGTTCTTATAATTGTACGCAAAGTTGTCAATACAAGTTTGATGTACAGCTCTAGTAGGTTGTTTTAATGCCAATTTCAAATTGTATTGGAGAAGTGTACATTCGAATTCCAATGTAATATTATTAGGTTTTAAAATATCGATATTAAAATCTCCAGCAATAATAATAACATATATTATAACTTATATGAATAATAATAACATATAATAAAATAATAACATATATGAAGACAACGTAATTTCTGCTAAGACCGCTTTACAAACACATGGATACATCTTGTAGTAACTCGACGCCTGGTTGAGGTATTGTGAGCTAAAGTTAGAGATAGGTTGCCAACGAAAGGTACAGAAATTATCGAAAATGCTCGAGTATTTACTCGAAAGACCACATTCTAAATTCTCTCGAACTCATTATCTTATATTTATAAAAATGAACCCCTATTTCTCCTGGTCACGCTATAACTTGGAAACGGATGGAACACTTTGGCTAATTCTTTTTTGTTGTGTTAATTATTGTCAGGAGAAGGTTCTTATGAAAGAAAACCCAAGAAAAGATGGGAGGTTATGGGAGGCCGAAGGCCGAGCCTACTACGCAAACAAAGGCGCGGGCAGTCACTGGTATTATATATACATGTTAACATCGCAAGATGTAAACATTATATCAGTTTTGCTCTCACCCACTCACAGTTTTACTCTAAAAGTCTTTTCGCTTCCACATCGTTCTTTGAAGAAAATGCACCATATTGTGAGTTGAACCTGCTGCACTACTACGAGCAGTTACTTCTGCAATAATTGCCGCAGAAGTTTAGCCAATGCAACGAATAAATTCCCGCTTACACGGACATTTCAATTTCTCCATCCAGGGCAGTACTTCTCGACTATGACATTACGACACATCACGCAATTTACTGCAATCTCAATATGTAGCAAATGTTGCTAGGGTACGCTGCACCATACTAATTGGTATGAAGAATCTTTACTATACCCACTGGGAATTAGTACAAAATAGAGCAATTAGCATTAACAATATTTTACAAATAGTAAAAGTAACTATTACTCCACTATTTAATTGATAGATGTGTTATGACGTCATAATTGATAAGAATTATCCAAGATTGTAAAAAACATATTGCCCGTGTAAGAGCTCCTCTACACAGAGTGTTCCTGTATTTTGCAATGCTATATTTGTTTACGATTCCGACAATTATCTCCGAAACGATTGCTCGTATATATGCAACGTCGTAACGTCGTCGGGTTTTACATGGAATATTATGCCTCGTATATGTTTTGTTCTTATTAATATAAAGCTATTTAAATAAGTTAATTTCGCCAGATTAAGTTAGCAGTTAGATGGAAGAGCTACGTGTATATTGTTTGTTATTTTACGTGTACCTATTTCGTTATATATTACGTGATTTAGTTCGTTTTTGTGTAGGCTGCCTTATAAGGTTATCCGGACCACAGAAGGCTTGAAGACGGTTGTTAAGTAGGTTCAATTGCATTATCTCTAATAATATTAACTGTGGGATTACTCAACATTGCTCAATGTTATACCCTAATTAGCTTAGATTTTAGATAAACTGTGATGAAACTTGTGAATAACTTAGTTACTTAGCAAATCAATATACTCACGTGTTTTTTACATAAGTTTGTATGGTCTTGCGTTATACAAGTAACGCATCTGAAATGTATACGTTTAAAAATGACGTAATCATACTGCTCTTCATATTCAACATTTGTTTTCTTATTTGGTTAATTTAATTACCTGCTTTTTTTTCAAGAATAATAATTAGGGACTTTGTTTAGTCTTTAAGTTGAACTAATGAGTTTATCTACAATAGTAATATAAATAAAATAAACACAAAATATTTAATATAAAAACAATTTTCATCGTTTGGCACTGTGTCAAGGGAAATGATTGCATTTCCGCGTTGAACTGCTAAAGCTGCTGACAAATTTGGCGCAAGAATTGCATCAGTCCGTGATTGTTTCTAGACGGCATAACGATTTCGTTGATAACTGCTGTTTTGTACAAATTTGCAGTCAGAGAACTTTGATACGTAATTAAAGACTTAATAGATCCAGTTATTATTGCGCCCCAAATAGATACTGATTTACCGCCTTGCTGAACAGTTTCGATGCAGTTCTCTGCCTGTCTAATTCACGCCCAGCATCAGTTTGCAACTACGATCTTGTTTAAAGTCATTGTTGAACTTGGGGCAGCCAACAGTCTGATGTAGCGCTTCTGAAGCACCAGAACAGGTGAGCGGCCACTGCGAGACTGATCAGCTAAGTCACCTCTGAAACGTGGTGGCACTGGCCGGAGCTATGTACATTTGCTTGGTATTTTCCTTGTAGATTTACCCGTTCTACTCGATGTTATTATGCTTCCTCGTAGAACTTCGTCAACTTTCTCACTGGTATGTTGAAAATAAGGGTTTTTCTAATAAATGGCACTTTGCTACGAAGAAATAATAAATTTCTCCGTAGAATCGAAATTTGTTATTTCTACGTAGGCTCTTTGTCAAAAACCAGAATGATAATAAAGTAAGCACTAAGTATGTATACAAAATATTATATCATTAATGTATGTTTGTATATTGTATTTTAAACAAAGAATCGATACAAAAGATATTATTTTCCAACCGTTTAAATTTAAATTTAAAGCATCAATCATGTTCCGGCTGATTGCATTTTTTCTTGTTGTGTTGTACTAGTTTGTTATTTCAGACTGACTTAACACTTTGCGTGCCATTGACCTAAATTTACGTGCGTTATGAATGAAACAAATATTTTGTTTTAATTATCACTGTATAGGAAGCGTTAAATTACACTCTTGTATTTTAGAGATATAATATACGAGGGTGAATCAAAAAGTTCTTAGAAGTGCATATATATGAAACCTTTTTGGATGAAGTTCGATATTCAAATTAAAGAGTGTCTATCACACTATATTTATGCAGACTGTCACTTGTTTTTGTCAGTTCGTTCGCATGTAATAAATTTTTTTGTGCAACGAGTTGCTAAAAAGTCAAAATTATGGATAAAAGTGAGTTACGTGCGGTGATAAAATATCTCAGTTTGAAAAAAATGTCTACGAAGGAAATTTTTTTGGACATTCAGCAGACATTAGGGGGTGATGCTGTACCCTATTCTACGGTTGCGTACTGGGTGGCTGAATTTAAAAGAGGTAGATCAAGCTGTAAAGATGACCCGCGTTCTGGGCGGCCTTCAACCTCCGTTACAGAAAAAAAGGTTGAGAATCTGGTTTTGGAAGACAGAAGAATGACTATAAAACATATAGCTGAGATCCTAAAGATATCTTTTGGTAGCGTTCAATCCATTTTAATTGATTCACTGGGGTTCAAAAAAGTGTCTGCAAGATGGGTGCCACGAATGTTAACCGACGAAAACAAAAAGCGACGTTTGGAAATTTCCAAGCGTAATCTCGAAATGTTCCAGCGTGATTCGGATAATTTTTGCCGTCGTCTTGTCACCATGGATGAAACGTGGGTCCACCATTTTGATCTTGAAACTAAAAGACAAAGCATGTCTTGGAAACGACCATCCTCTCCATCCATTAAGAAATTTCGAGTTGCTCCTACCGCTGGCAAAGTTATGGCCTCTGTGTTCTGGGATAGTGAAGGAATCCTTTTTATTGATTACATGCCAAAAGGCCAGACGATTACTGGATCCTATTATGCAAATTTAATCCCGAAAGTGCGTGAAGCGATTAAAGAAAAACGTCGTGGAAAACTGTTGTTGGGCGTGTTGTTCCTTCAAGATAACGCTCCTGCTCATCGATCGGAAGTTGCGCTCAACGCAATCCGCTGGGCTGGCTTCAATCTCCTTGACCACCCACCATATTCTCCGGACTTAGCCCCAAGTGATTTTCACTTATTTCCAAAATTAAAAGAGGAAATTCGTGGAACAAAATTTCACGATAATGACGCGGTTATAGCTGCCGTAGAGGACTTTTTCGAGAGTCAAGAAATTTTTTTTTTTTTTTTTGAATAAAAAAAAATAAAAATTTAAAAAAAATGACACGAGACAATACGTATAGAATAAAAAGTCGTTAAATTTCATACAACAAAGGATAAACAAGAAAGTCTATATACATTGTACTGTAGTGCCAAAGAGATAGATATAAGTTTCACTTATTTTTCGATTCATTCATTATTGGTCAGGTTACAATATAAGCGCATAGACAATTCAATGTTTCCATCTAAAGTTTACAAATGTCCGTTTAGCAAAAACGGTGATCTTTTATAGTCGTGCAAGGCAAAATGAGAGTTAAAAATTGATATGACTATCGCAAGTTTACAAACTCGTTGACTAATTTATTCAACCCGAGCAAACGTGCAAGTGGGCCTAAGTATAATAATTGAAGGTAACTTTTTCATTATCTAGAACTTGACACTTTCTGAGTAATGGCTTACAATGTCAAAAGCTAAAGAAGAAGAGAAAAAGGAAGGTAAAGGGTTTGTCAACAAGAACTTTGTTTTTCAATTGGGGCTACAACAACAACATGACAGTTTTACATTTAGTTTTTTGAAAAATTCGTAGTGGATGCTTTGGCAATTGTTACAATGAATTCAATTTTGTTCGAAAATCGCATTAAAATAATTAAAATTCACTATGAAAATGGTAAATATCTGCGCAAGACGGCTGGCAAAAACTGGGTGCGAGAAGCCCAAGATAGACCTAAGTGGCGTACAATTGGAGAGGCATATGCCCAGCAGTGGACTGCTACAGGCTGATGATGATGATGATGATGATGAAAATGGTGTTTCTGTTAAATTTACATTTCTTAAAATTCGAGATCGCTATCGCGAGATGTTAACAACTCAATTTTGGCCTATTATTGACGACGTGGATATCACTGACACGTAGTTTCAACAGGACGGTGCCACATGTCACACAGCCAATGAAACGATCAATTTATTGCAAACCAAATTTCCCGATCGCATAATTTTACGAAATCCAGCTGTTAAGTGGAGTGTGAGTTTTAATGCTGCAATCGAATCGATTGCAGCCTTAAAACTCAAAATGCGTGATGTGATTAACGAAATAGACCCGCCATTTTGCCAAAAAGTGATTAAAAACTTTGATGAAAGAATCTACGTGTGTCAGCGTGGTCATGGTAGACATATGCCAGATATCATTTTTCATTCATAATTGCCGAACTTTTTTCTTCGAATACAATAAAAATTGAATCATCTTCATCTAAATTCTTTGTTTTATTTAGTTTTAGAAAACAAAGTTGTTGTTGAAAAACCCTTTAATATAGAAGAGTTTATAGTATACTACGTATAATAGGAACTAATTTTAGTATTGACAATATTTTGTCAATTATTTATTAACTTCCTTAAATATATTTGCATACATTTAGAAAATATGCGTTTAAAATATAGAATACTCCTTTTCCTTGGCAGAAATTGTCCGAATTGCAGAAAAAGTGGTAATCTGTTTGAGCAAAGTCTGTGAAGTATCGTGGGTATCGGAGACATTCCAATCGCACCTCCTCTATCTTACTGCAACCGTCTGTCTTGCAGTGTGAGGTCTAGCGTTGTCCTGAAACAGCAGTGAGCTAGAGCAATAGAGTCTCCGGTCATCCACGAGGTTTGTCCTATAGGTCAAAATTTCCATGAAAACGTAAAATCAAAAAACCGTAACGTAATTATACTCGTACTTTCGAGTTGTTGCCAGGATAGAATTGATATTGTGAACAGACCGATGTTAAATGAATCACAAAATTAGAAACATGAGTACTACCTATATTACTTTTAGTAATATTAGTAATATATTTGAAATAAATTTGCATCTTAAATTCCTAGCCAAACGCCAGATATTTGAGATGAAAGTGGGTTCGACAAAACGCCAATTTCATATGTAAGTAGGTATCTAATAATAAAACGGGAATAATGTGAGAGTCACGCGTTGTGGATATCACGATCGACAATTGTTTCGGCTGTGTCCGTATATACTCGTATAATCACGAGGATTCGCCGTACAATCAACATAACCACGACCAATCTGCCTAGAGGGCCCGACTAAGAAGAATAATCACTGTTTTATAAGTTAGGCCTCAACCATATAATTCAGTTTTTTATTTTTCTCTCTATAAATTTCAATGCTTGAGATCGCTAAAGCAGGCTTAGTGCTTTGAAAATTAATACTATAAAAATCACAAGGGTTGCGATGTCATTACGAAAGTTTAAGTATTTCTAAATAATGCTTATTTGGGTTGGATAGTACTGTCGAAACTGTTCAATAGATGTCGCTCCGTCCGCGTAAGACGGTTAGTCAGATAGAAAGTTAAAATTCGATGCTCGGACCAGAACCTCGGTAGCCTAGTTAGTCAATGGCGTCTGACACGGAGAGTCAGAAGACGCGGGTTCGAATCCCGTCCGAGGATGTGAAATTTTCTCTCTATAAATTTCAATATAATTTTGTATCAACATTCAGTTTCCATTCCCAATTCGAGCATATAATATGCGCGAGAAATTTAACAACGTATACTCGAATGTGATAAACTTTAAAGGTCACCCTCAAACAACCTTCGGAACGAACCAGCCAACGCCTATCTGTAAAAGATCTCGTTCATGTGATGTCAGATCACGTACATACATAAAGCCGGTGCACAAGATATATCGCACTAATAATATTATAAATACAAAAGTTTGCCAGTGAATGAGGATGTGAGTGAGCATTATACATTGTTTGTTACTTCACGCTACCATGGCTGAAATGTAATTAGGAATGGAGGTACTTAATTACCCAGCATCCCGATCTAACGAGTATTTCCCGAGGAATCGAGATAATTTTATATCATGCGGACCTAGGCATTGCGGAGACTAGTAGAAAGTATATATTATTATATTATATGTAGCGGGATTAGAAACTACGTTATAATTGATTCGCCTATTGGCGCATTTGGTCAAGCAAACCTGCTATCTGAGGCGCTAGTCCCGTGTTCAATTACAGATCAAGGTCAAAATTGAACATTGTGCATGAACATATCTGTTTGACTTGTGCCTGTGTGTACATATGTATATTAGTCATTAAGTTACTACAGCACAGGCTTTGCCTAGTTTGGGAACGGAAGACTTTGTGTGGATGTTGTCCCGTATTATATTATTATTTAAATTTAAACTGTGTCATGTTCCACCGAATAGATGAACGATTTCTGCTAGGAACTACTAAGTACCGTTACGGAAATTCTTTGTTAAAAGTTCAAGGAATAAACAGTAAATTGAAAATGACGACCTCAGTGGCGCAGCGGGCGAAAGTCCGCCTGCGACGCAAGAGGTTGCGGGTTCGATTCCCGCCTCAGAACAAATTCGTGTACAACCTGCAGAAATTTGTTCCGTTGGTCTGGGTGTTTTCTATGTCTAATAAAAAGAATATCTATGTATATAATGTATTAAATATATCAGTTATCTAGTACCATAACACAAGCTTTGAGTAGCTTACTTTGGGGCTGGATGGTGCTGTGTGGATTGTCCAGCATTATTATTATTATTATTATTTTGCCAACAGTTCTACGAGCTCCTCCATTATAGATATATACAGTAAACTTGTCTACACAATGTTTTCTAGAAGCTACGCCATGAACACGGTTCTTAGATAAAATAAAAGATAAATTATAAAAATGAATCTTATTTTTGCATAAGTCAAAGTCAAAATCATTTATTCAATTTAGGCATCAAAGACTCACTTATGAACGTCAATTTTTCATTATAGTGTAGTTTAAAGACTACCGCCCCGTTCCAAAATATATAGAGCCTACCGAAAAGCTGCAAGAAACTCGGGGCCATTCTTTTTATATAGATGTTTTTACAATGTTTTTACTTAGGTACTACAAATATTAGCTCCAGTGTGTTGCCTTACAAAAGAGAGCATAATAATGGTATCAAGACACGCTACACTTTGACATCTTAGTACACGAGTAGATATATCCTGGAGTGATCAGTCCCAAGCTGTTTTATCCTCCAAGTAATCCGAAATTGTTAATTATTTCTTTGCGTCTGACTACAAGTGATGAGTAGATATATATTCTAAAAGGATACCCCGGGGTGGGGACGAAAAGTGTACCTGTTAGCCGTCATACTTTGTACAGTTTTTTCCCTTTATAAGTGGTCTCATACGTTTGTACATTTGCCGATCCTCCAATTGTTTACGTGTAAATATTTATAGTTACGTCCAGGGAGATTATTATACGAGTCAGAATTAAGTTTCACTCACATACATGCCTCAAGGCACTGTCCTCTCAAAGTCACGTTCTAGTTAAGCGGTGGATACATAACCAAAACTTTCTAAGGAGATTGATGAGGAAAATACATAAACAACTATGTTTATGTGTTTGTACATTTTGCCTACACTCATGCGTCGTAACGAACACTTAATGGTTAGTAAATTCACCACTATTGCATACCAAAACTCGAACATATATTTTAATTACACTTGATAGGCTAGTGTTTGATCACTACTTTACTTAGTCAGTGATGATGCGGTCGAAGATGATATCACACTAGACATAGCATAACGACGCTCTCAAAGACATCTTGTAACAAGTTTTTGGTAGGAACACATGTGTTTGGTGCTTAGCGACAGATTTTCAAACCTGGGGGTGGTAGCTAACAGACGGACGAGAAGTGCCCTACGACAATGCTGTGAAATTTATCAAGATGCCATCCTTAGTTCCATATACTATCTGTGTGTCCTAGGCTCAATAGCCAAAGGCTGATTAATAACTATCTAATGCGCGACAAAGTGAGCCGATTAGGACTTCCACCAAACAGTATCTAGGGCGGCTCTATAAATGAACCGCGCGGGCCTTGTAGTTTTCCCAGCAGACAGTTGAAAGGGGGGTTTATAGGTTATAAAGTTACTGGTTTAATGATAGACACACTGGATCTACGTGCTTATCAATTTTTTTTTAATGCCAAAAATAGGCAGGCAGGTAGGCGGCCCACCAGATGGAGAGTGGTCACCGTCGCCTATAGACGTTTGCAACACTGAGGGCGTTGCCAACACGCTGCCGACCTCTAAAAGCAATAGTACTGAGGGTGGCCCTTCCACCCTCAGTACTATTGCTTTTAGAAAGGGGGGATTGGGCTTCCGGAAGCTCCCACAAACAGACAGAAACGCAATAGCAATAGCTAAATTATTTCACCTCGGTGTAATGTGGGAGTGTGGTACTTCCCCGGTCGTGCCGGCCCATTCGGCTGTGGGGTTGCAGCGTGGCACTACCACCAACTACACTATTAATAGTAATAATTGTTTATTTCAATAATGCGAGTGTACAATTTATTTACAAATGAAAATAAACAACAACAAATTAATTTTATTAATTACTAAAAAAACAAGGCATTGCATTTGTTTCTGTTAACTTAGTCTGCTGTCGCATATACCTTACCTACACTAAGAAAATGGATAATTCTTGTGTTGTAGATTCTGCATATTCAAGTGTTATAGTAGGATATCGATATTAAAATCCAATACTTGATATATATACTTGATCAAGTCATCACACCGAGAGACATCAATAAAAAGTTTAAGTGATTCGTAAGAAATATATATCTATGTTACTTTGCAATCACCTGTATGATCACGATTTGATACGATTTATACAGGTGGATCATGTTCCTTCTCTCCAGATCTCAGTTATATACAGTTGTGGTCAGCGATAAAAGTAGACAATACCTACAGTAACTGAACTAGTACGAAAATAAGACGTTTTTCATATAATCCAATCTGAGTTAAAATTCCAATTCAATTTTTTGATTATTAGGCGAGGCTGCCAAAAATTGCAAAATAACGACAAGTAGTTATTAGCATAGCATAACATAGTTATTTGCGTATGTTAATGTTTCATACAAAGTAAAGTGAGTGCTGCCTTGGTTTTTTTTTTCATTTATAAAAAATTGTGTAATATGTATGTCCAACCGAACTGATGACCACGACCACTCTAGCAAGAGTATTAACGACTAAGAAGAAGAATGTCCTTATAATGTGTATGACGGTAATATATAAAACTATTTTCGCATAAACTAGGAAATTCTCAGGCTTAAATCTTCAAAATTCCGAGTGTACAGTCTCGAGCACTAACAAGTGAACGTTTCCAAAGTTTCAAATTGATATAACTATAGTATTTATTTTATTATTATTATATATTTATTCAATTTCTTACGGATTTAATCCGGTTGTTAACAAAGGCATAAGTGCGGCTGTAGCCAACACTTAGAGGCTTGGGGCCTTACTATAAGCTCTTAAAGCAGGACTTCTCGACAACTGCCCGGTTTATTCGTACCATGACAACTTTAAAGCAGGCCTGCCCGGGCCTACTATTCAAGAACCGCAGAAAAACCGTTTACCTGTTTTTTTGTATGGACTCTCGTTAACATGTCGCTCTAAATCCACTCAGCTTATTAGCTTAAAAACGCAATGTTGTTGAAAGTAAATTGTTAGAATGCCAGAGCCAATATTATCCGTTCACCTTTGAGAAAACAATATTTAATCAGTTCACCTAAATGAGCGTCATGGTATGGTTTCATTCAAAACTATTATGTCACGTTTAAGAACTGCACGGAACTTGCATGGTTTTTACGAAGCTGATAGTAAGGCCCCTGTTTGGTATAAAAAATACAATTTAGTATAAAAACAGAAACATTTTGGATGGAGGGTGACGTGGTTTATCTATTGCAAAAATGGGTTAATGGCAAGGCTATTGATATAAACTTATACTCGTACATGTAAGGAAGATAGATGGCTATGGACGAGACTACGGCACCTGCCAATTTCAGTCTCATCCTAAAATATTTAGGCAGGTGGTGACTTTCCACCCACTAAACGGGCTCCCATAAGGGCCACCATCAATGGTGACAAAAGGGGCAACGTTGGTGGATGGAGGGTGTTGAGAGGTGTGCTGCGGTTTCACTAGAGCGCTACTACTGGCGTTATGCCCTTTAACATTTCCACCCTTGGAGCTTTTTGTTACTAGCTCTTGCGTCTCCACCCCGAGACGGCCCATTAAGGCAAGCCGGGGGTCAGGGGTTTCATCTAGCCCCAGGGAGAATTGAAGTCGCCACTCACCGACGGCTTGCCACAAAGCCGCCCTTGCGGTTTAATTCTTATTATCATTTTTTTAGTCAGAAGTCGGTGTTTACTTATCTATTAATTGTACTCTCAATAACTGATCACACATGTTACGTAACAAACGATAACATTCTAGAATCAAAATCACTCGACATTAACTAAAAATATGTATATATATGCGTCAGTTTTGGAAGTACGAAAAGATGGCACTTATTAACTTGTGGTAATACTGCTTGTTAATAGTTATATATAGTAGTCTGATTTATCTTTGGTTAGAACAATGTAGTCTGAGCTCAGATGGTTTCTTGTAATTTCTTTGTGTAAGAAATAAAACGAAAGTTAATACTTGAACAAATAATGTGATTCATTATTTATAATCCACTGCTCCAGGGTCTAGATACTAATAATTTGCACAGCACTCATTTTACTTTTTATAATAAAAAATAAAAGTCTGGTAAAGTCAAGGGAAATAGAGCAAGAGGGCGTCCTCCATTGCGGTGGTCTGATCAAATCCGTACTACACTCAACAGACAAGTACACGAAGCCATTCACGACGCCGAGAATAGGACCAGATGGCGTAAGGTCATCTAAGAGAAGATATTCCGTGGAGGTGGTTACGACCCTCAGCAATGAGGAACACAATGCAAGGAGGGAAATTGAAATTGAAATTTGTTTATTTGCACGAAACATGGTACAATAAAGTTGTTAAGCTATTAGATAGGTTCAGCATGCTTCACCAATAACTGGCATACAAAAATTAAATACATTACAATGGCAGAAAAAAATACAGTTTATTTAAACTGTATATTATAAATTAATAGAATGCAATTGAAATTAAGTTAATTAAATAAAATAATATTAATGTCTAATAATTATAAAACTTAAAGATAAAAGATGTCAGGCCTATAATGTTACAATATCTTAGTCACTATTAGTCAAACAATTATAATTACAGCTGACACATCCAACCAAAAATTGTAGTAAAATTCAAATGCATAATATACCTATATTACAATATAATATCAATAAAATAGTCACTTTTTAAACTTCATAAATTCTTTGATTGTATAGAAACAGTTTTCAGTCAGCAGGAATAAAAAATAATTATTATTTTAGATTAATATCTGTCTATATTATTAGCATAAATACCTAATACATGCCATCAAAAACAAAAGTTGTGAAAAAAAAACAAGTGTCGCTCAGTTACTTCTATCGGAAAAAGTTTTGAGATCCATGGAAAACTAGTCGGTTAATTTTTCAGTCCCTATATAATTTGTATATTAAAAATTATATCATTTTAAAAATCTTTTATGTTTTAAATGCGCAAGCATTCAAAGTTAACAAGAGATACTAAGTTGGGATACGAGTGTTAGGGTGTGAAAGGCACTGTTACAAATGCAATTAAAAGAGAGAGAGAGACTCAAAAACAACGTCTCGGGATGATGAGCGCAGTAGTGTCACGGAAAAGTCTAAGCTCTGGGTAGCACTGCAACTGCATGGGCAAGCCTTATGCATACCATCAGGTGCACGGCTTGCTCGTCTAGCCACTTAGAGTTAAGTTTCTACTTAGAATCCTAACTGACTGATGTATCCACTCAACCTTAACTTAAACTTGAAGTTTAGGCAAATGGTGCATTTTATGTTGTACACATCCAATAAGGATGAAATTGGAAAAATCACCCACCTGTACCGGAGTGAAATTCGTCGCATTTACATTTTTATGGTATTGTACCTCAAAAGGAAAAGAAAACCTTATTAAAAAACAGATGGACAACATTTCGAGAGTAGTTTTTCTCAGGAACGCGTAGAGGTATCAAGTTGCAATTTGTATCAAATATATATATAATATTTGGATCTGCTGTCTCCTTTATAATAATCTAGCTAGTGCCCGCGACTTCGTCTACGTAGGATTAGTACTTCGAGTAGCTTATTATCTTCTCTAAAGCCATATCTATCTTATTATCAAAAAGTCGCAAAATATTTACATGGTCAAACACAATTCCTATAATAGTATTATATGAGTAAATTTTAATACTTAGTATATCAATCAGTAAACACTAATAATAAAATACAGTACTTACGTACATACAAATACAAAATTAATCATCGTAGAAAAAACTGTCATTACATTTCATCACCCTTGACGGTCGTCGAGCACGTCCAGTGTATCGAGCTGTCAAATTTATAGCTTTTGACTTAGCTTTCAGAAACCGACACAAATTTTGACAGAACTGTCATCATAACCATCTTGACGTAGGCGGAGATCTTATTATTTTGTCCATGCTGTGCCCAAGAATATTACACTTTTTCACCCGCGTGGTGATGGATAATAATGATGATGAAAAGTATCCTATATGTTCATCCAGCGTCTCATCTACCTCCATACCAAATTTCATCAAATTTGGGCCCGCCGTTTGAGCATGAAAGAGTAACAAACATCCACACATCCATACTCACAAACCTTCGCGTTTATAATATTAGTAGGATAACATGAATAGGTGGCGTGTGACGCATCTCGCGCCAAACCTGTGTCAATCAACGCTAGTAGGAACGACGTTCTACTTATAGATTTTTACTTACTTTTAAGCAAGTATTACATTAATCACGTTTTTATAATAAAAGTGAGTTATTAGAAACAATGTACAGCACAGTGGAGTTCGTCGCAACTTTTCGAGTTTCAAAGAAAACATGTAAAACTCGGAATCCGTACGAACGCTCGTTTCTATTGGATGAAGTGATTACGTAACGGTTCTATTGAGGACAAGTAACGGACTCTCGAATACATTTCACCGGTATACTTACGTGTTTATTTCAATATACTAAACTGAGACTACATACCTACAGTTGCGCGTTTACATCCCAGTGGGACGAGCACGAAAATCTGCTTAAGTGTAATGTTATCGTATCGTTTACGTATTCAGTACAAACTGTGAGTTATCTGTGCCACTATTGTACTAGATAAATGGCAGTTTGTACAAAATACGTAAGCGATGCGATTACGTTACACTTAAACAGATTTTCGTGCTCGGGTCGGCAGAAAGGGGTCGCCAGAGGTGTATAAGGTGTATAAGAGGTGTACATGCCTCAGACAACATGAGATATGTCTCTTACAAAAGTAAGCCTGTATCAAGCTCAAGTCCGGTCATGTGTGGTATACTGCAGCGATCTCTGCAGTATCCAGTAATAATGTGATGGTTCGGTTTAATACTAGGGCCGCCCACGCTTCTTAGCTATTGAATCGCATGGGGCCTTTTTTGTACAACAGGCTGAACTCCAAAATAAAAATAAAAAACCCCTCATAAAAAATATTGTAAAAGACTGGTTACAAGAGTTTGATTATGAACTCCTTGAAAATATCTTCGTATAAAAGGGGGAGGGGGGGGGGGGGGGGGGGGGAAATGCTGTCCACTTCCCTTCCGCTACGGGGGTAGACGGAAGGGAAGTTATGTGGGGCTCAGACCCACTAAAACCCCCCCGTGAGCAGTCCTCCGCCAGATGGTGCGAGATAGGGTTGCGCTGGCATTCACCATCTCGCCCCAGGGGCAATCGCATCGCTGTCACATGGCTGTGCTACGATCTTGTATCAGTTAAAACTTCAACGACTACCAATGTATGCCACTGTAGCAACGCAATCGCAACATAATAGTTTACAGAATACCACTTAAGTCAAAAACTATCGATCGACAATTTTTTGTCGAAAAAACGCAGTTTAATAGCTAATAGACTTGCTCGAAGTCTTGGGCTCCAAAGAAGCTATTGGTGACAATGCGTTAGTAGGTTAGATTCTAAAATCTCGATCAAAGACGCAAAGGCGGCTGATGTATGGAACAACCTGCCAGCATCTGTGGTTCCCGATAGATATCATCTGGGACCTCATAATCTGTGCTTAAAGCATGTTGCATGAGAAGTGAAGAGTGAGATATGTATCTGCAGTGCAAGCATGATCCACCGTAAATCACATCAGGCGAGACTGACAGTCAAATGCTTGCTCATTATATTAAAAACTAGCTGCGCTCCATAGATTCACCCGCGTGGTGATAGATGATGGTGAGAATGAATCAAATACTAATAGCGTATGTTACTCAGGCATAATGTATATATATATATATATACATTGACATAATTCCGTGAAATTATTGTTTGAATCCGTTAAGTAGTTTTACGCGTATACATTACAAACAAACAAACATTCATATATCTTTCCTCTTTATTATTAGAGTTGATAAGGATTAATACCAAGGTACGAATAATGTGACCAGGGGGTCTAGCACGAATATCTGCGTCAGTGTAACGTAACGTGTCGTTCACGTGAAACTAGAAACTGTCATTTATCTAGAGCAACTGTGACTCCTCATAGTTTGTACGCCGAAGCGTGACGTATTGACACTTTCAGTATGAATACTTTTTCGAAAATTGTTTGTACAAGGCCCCTGGTTTGTACCGGCGTCAACGTCTATGCTATTGACTTTATTTTCAATAGCTTAGACAATATGGCCAATGGTTTCTGCAGCGTACGTATATTAGGCGTAAGTATGAGGACTTTTTGATATTTTTTCCACACCATGGGTTACAATATCGAAGTTTTCATACGGATCCCTAATATTTTTGAAAATATTATATAGCCTATATTCATCAGAGAAAAGGTGAAAGAATTTTTCTTATCGGTCGAGCAGTACAAGTACCGTAATAGTTGTTAAATTTGTCGAATCGCTAAGATCGATAAATTTAAAGAATCGTATCGGCCCCTAGCAAGTTTGGAAATCATATCGACGACTTATACGATCGTCAAATTGTCGACAGTATGTCGATTATTACGAATTGTTTGCATTCCACCTATCATTTGAAGATTTCTACGAGCATTTCGCTCTTCTACGGTCAAAAGAAGGCCGAAGTTTATTTTTTATTGAATACCAGTTGCGCCCCACGGTTACACCCGCGTGGTGATGGATGATGACGATGTTGATGAAAATTATCCTATGTGTTAATTCAGCGCCCCATCTACCTCCATACCAAATGTCATCAAAATTGGGCCAGCCGTTTGAGTGTAAGAGAATAACAAACATCCATTCATCCATAAATACAAACTTTCGCGTTTATAATATTAATAAGATCAAACGCAACTAATCAATATCCCCATTCCCGTCGCCTGTCGATAGGCTATAACGAGGTCGATTTCAAAGATTCAAATTTATCGATCGGTAAGTTCGGTACTTGCACTGCAGTAGTTTCAGAGCCTATTCAATTCAAACAAACAAACAAATCTTTCCTCTTTATAATATTAGTGTAGAAAAGAAGTCTAGTCTAGACCTTCCCTTAGTCGACTTTAAAGACGGATAACGGGAACTCGGGTCAACGTATTCGATCCCTAGCATGGTTGTTTTGCCGGGTTATTGTACTAAATATGAGACAGTCCGATTATGAAGTCAGTTACTGTACGAAATTATAGAATGTTAATATATAAAGCTAGGAATGAGTAATTTTATTATGTGTTTTTTTCTATGTTCTATACGTATGAACAATTTGAAATATTTGAAACTGACTTCCATTCTATTCAGTTATTGGAGTGTAACTCAAAAACTACTGGACCGAATTTGATGAAATTTAAATGGGACCACACGGGAAGCACGGGGTTCTTAGAATAGATGATGAAACTTAAAAATGTAAGAGTAAATTAACTACTTGGCGGATTATTATGCGAAAGTAAAATTCATAGCATGTTTCATCTCTCTATGATGTCTGAGTATTACAAAGGACCGTGTTGAAGAGTAGGTTTTATGAGTAAAATACGTCGAACACTTTGTAATAATTAATAGCAAGGATAAGATTCAATATCAATTTTCATATTCCGGTGGCTCAGGCTAAGAGTGTGCACCTCAGACGCTAACGGTCCATGGTTCGAGTCTCAGCCAGTTCAGTCTTTTTCGGTTTTTGTACTTTTCGTTTGTTTTTGTATTCTGATATTAGTAGTTATATTATTAATTACAATTAATTAAAAATAATAGTAATAATAATAAGTGTCATTAAAACTTTTTAGACCCACATAATTAGTGATTTTATCACTAGATACGTGAGCCTAAAAAGCTTTAGCCTGTACTGTTATGTTACTTAAATGTATGCGCGATATGTTAAAAGTCTAGGTATACTAATTAAATATAACAATTAAGAATGTAACACCTTTTTCTTAGTTTTGCAGTAATTTCTAATATGGAACAACAAATATTTCTGGTGCAATTAACTATTATTTTTTACGCACTTAAATAATTACATATATGTTATTTTTTCATAAACGTAACAAATCGGCATATCCTCGAAGGGGTAGGCAGCGTTGTTCTGAACACCTACGTTTCGCCAGTGTTTTAGTCCTATGTAATATGGACAAGCCTACTGCCATCTACGGGCCACAGTTCCAGTTTCTGGACTGCAATTAAACATTTCTTTGTCAAAATAACCCTATAACTTTCCGACCCGGGTATTGAACCCAGTACCTCCAGATTCGGAGCGGCGCCTCCACCACTACACCAAGACCAAGCGAGCAAAGCCGCTGGTGGGTCAGCTAATACTAACTAAAATAAAACAAATCATTAAGGTTTAAAAACATACAAAGCTCACGAAGCTTTAGCAGCGGAGCTTACATTGTTGTTTTTAACCGATTTACAAGATTCAGCAATCTTTGCTGCGGACACGAATTGGATGGGTGCCCGCTGGTAGCATTTTCACCGCAGCGCAGCGCTTCAGAGGTCACTTATATAAGTCGTTGGTTCATGTTGTTAGTCTAATAACTGTCATTTGGACCTATACAGGCCTGACAATTCTGCCACTCGACTCTTCCTATATTTACATATATACAGTGGTGGTCATATAATTAAGAACGCTAATTTAAAGGGAAGATTTTTTCAAACTAACAAGTATAACCAATTGCATGTATTTTTTTGTATTTCTCTTGGTATCGCAAAACTTTTCCATACTAGCGGTACATTCATTGATACACATGATTGGCTAAAAAATTCATATATAAACTTTATACATTAGATCTGAGCCTAGTATTACTACTTACTGGCTGGTCACATAATTAAGAACGCTGAATAGTTTATTTTTTTATTCAAATTTAAATAGAGAACACTCTGTTGCTCTGTGGTTCTTGGGCACTATTCGTATAATTTTGGCGCCATTTAGTGCTGTAAACGTCTTAAAGGTGATTGCTTCATATAAAAACAATGGGGAAAAATAAAAGTTGTGATAAATCTAAAAGGGAAGTAATAATAAAACTTCGCGACAAGAATTGGTCATATAAAAAGATAGCCGACCATCTGCAATGCTCAAAAACTATGGTTTTCCACGCTGTGAAGCATTTTGCCATGTATCAAACTACTTCAACAGTTCCCCGTGTACCTAAACAGAGAAAGTCATCTCGTCGAGATGATCGCAATATCGTTCGTTTGGCAAAACAAAATCCTTTTAAAGGGTCTAATGAGCTGAGAAAAGAATATTTTGGTGAAAACAACCCTTCAGCAATCTCGGCACGCACTATTCGAAGGCGTTTGGTAGAAGAAAAGTTGCACGGAAGGATAGCAAGGAAGGTGCCCATGTTGAAACGGTGCCATAGGCAAGCCCGGCTTGCATTTTCAAGAAGGTATGAAAACTGGACAGTTAGTCAGTGGAAAAATGTTCTTTTTTCTGACGAAACAAAAATAAATAGGGTATGTTCTGACGGAAAACGATATGTACGACGCCCTCCGAATAAAGCATTTGACCCAAAATACACAAAAGTGACATTAAAGCATGGTGGGGGAAATGTGAAAATTTGGGGGTGCTTTTCTGGGTATGGTGTTGGACCTGTTAAGTTGATAGAAGGAAACATGGATCAATTCCAATACAAAAATATACTGGAAGAAACAATGTTACCTTATGCTGAAGACGTGCTTCCGGTTATCTGGACATTCCAGCATGACAATGATCCAAAGCATACTGCACGCACAGTTAAGGAATTTCTCACATCGCAATCAGTTTCTGTCTTAGATTGGCCAGCTAACAGCCCAGATTTAAATCCAATAGAGCATCTTTGGTGCGAAGTCAAGAAAAAGGTTTCAGATCGACAGTGTGGCAATTTAAGAGAACTGTACGACGTTTTCTTAGAAGAATGGAACTCTATATCTCTTGCGAAATGTCAAAAATTGATAGAGTCAATGCCTCGCCGGTGTAAAGCAGTAATTAAAAGCCGTGGACATGCTACTAACTATTAATTTTAGTTTAAATGTAATAAATTGTTCTTTTTTTCCTTTACGCACTTCATATTAATGTGATTTATTTAATCTAAGTTTCATATAAAACAACTCTTGAACAGTTTAATAATTCGTTCTTAATTATTTGTCCAGCTTCATTACTATATGAATTTGTTATTATAGAGTATAATTAAATAAAAAATGTTAGCAATTTTATTTTATATTTGTATTCCCCTTTGCTCTATCCATGTGGCTATTTCATAACATACCTAGTTATTTCTAAGAAGGAACACATAAATATACGTGACATGATTTATATTTTAAAAAACATGAACTTTAAATCGTTCTTAATTATATGTCCACCACTGTATGTACCATTTTATGTAGAATGTACTGGAACCGTGTATATTACTTTAACAACATATTTAAACATAAGCAAAAAACTTACTTTACTACGTTAGAGACTTAGATAGTTCGTCAGATAAACCATAAAAACTATATGCACCCCTTTTTCCAAGAGGGTGGCCGTGGGACAAGGGTTGCAACCCCACAAACTTGATTTAATTTTAAACTGACCCTCTTGATAACTAAAAATAAAATTGCGTCCTCTGTATCATTCACAAAACCTCCCCCGGCAGATCCGGCGTGGCAGATTATTAGGCGTCCACCTTTTCCTATTGGCACTTTTGAGCAAGATGCCTTGGTATCGTCCGTCCACGACTGCGGCACGGTATGATTTGAGTTCAGCCAAGTCTCATCGATAAATATGAGATTGGTGTCGATTCTGTAAGCATTCTCTTAAATAAACATCTCTTAATTATGGCAGTACTTATTTTGTTCAGGCTAAAATCTAAATTAGTATAACACTTCCGAATGACGGCACTAAAATTAGACATTTAAATTCTCTTCAATTGTGGGCATACTTTAGACAGTTTAGTCGTCACGTAACTTGGTGCTCGCTAAACTAACCTAAAACAATCCAAAATTGATTAGAATAATACTATTTTTAGAAGTAAGTAAATTTCATTGTTATATTGACAATCGACTGGTGAGGGGATGGATGAGAGGATGCTGATGAAATTAACAGAATAAGGACCACCATAATATATTTTGTATTCGGTAGTTTTAGTTTTTTGAACAATTGAATCGCTACCATTGTCCCAAAGTCCCAATATGTGATTTTGTTCATCTCCCACAAGAATTATACTCTGTTGCAAAATTAAATCATATCGCTTCATCATAATTTTCCTCGTGTCGGTATTCTTGTAGAATTCAATTTGCCTCATGATTGATAATAAAGACGTGGAACTGCCACTGAACAGGCCAGCCTCTCGTTGTGATATCAGCAATGTACTCAGAGTTGGGTATTCATTTCTTGTGTAATAAGCATACACGTGGTTTCGACTAGAGTCTGCGTCCAATGTGTCAGTACCTGTTACAGATCCCTATAACACAGACTTCTAGCCTATATTATATTTTATTTATTTTTATTTTATTGTCTTCGGGGAAGCTTACAGCTATAATTATAATGGTACATGGAAATTATATTATTTGAATGCCATTATCCGTATAATTAGTATAAAGTTATTAGTATTTATGTATTAGAATTTTAAATAGGACAATATAGCGTTAAAATAACATAATATTGTGCACCTATTATTGCCTGCAATATATACCTGCAATATTGTCTACCGCTTCTTATGATACTCGTACTCTTCATACAAAGGTTGTCTGGAAGAAATCGCTATATGCGATAAGACCGTCCATTGTACTACCCTAAATTAAGATTATATTTTGAAAAGTTACTTTTTGTATATTTATATTATATAATAAAGAATTATTGTATTGTAATGTGAAGTTAAAATTTGTATTCTTTATGTCATATATGTCATCATCATCATCATCTCAGCCGTAAGACGTCCACTGCTGAGCATTACCCTCCCCCAATAATTTCTAAAAGGACCGGTTGGAAGCGGCCTGCATCCAACGTCGTCCTGCTACCTTTATCACGTCCTCAGTCCACCTTGACGGTGGACGACCTACACTGTCCTATACGTACAATATGCCAATAAAATTTATTATTATTACTATAATAGTATTAGCCGTTACAAGTTACGTTCTGTGGTCTTTCTCAAATGTCAACACGAGTCTTTTATTCTTTGACAAGTATATAGTTACTCTATATAATGAACTCCACAAGACGAAGACGACAAATCGCTGTTTCATTTGTAAAAGTTCAATGAAATATGGATACTTTATCCTTATAACATCGCAGTGCAGTCGCATATCTACAGCTTAAAGTTTACAATGTGTAACGTAGACTAGTGTATTCAACTGTATGGTACCTACCTACATGTTATATATCTCCCTATCTGAGCAACATGTATAAATAACACAATGGCAGCGCAGAGTCTGTTTATTGATGCGATACGTGTGCTGTACGTTATTTGTTTGTTGTTATTGTACATACATTATACGTAATTGAATTCATTGCTGAATCTCCTTCAAACGCCCGCTGTCGAGAGTTTAATGGCTCAAGTCTCGATGTCTCGGTGTGTACGAGTACACTGTTTGTGCATCTCATTTCGTTTTATGTGTAAATGTTTTGAATTTGTGTTTGAAATTACCAAATAGGTTATCAAACTTGAATAGTACAATTACAAACTTGCCTTTAAATTGAAATTAATAAATAATAGGATGTTTTTTTACAATTTTTAGGTTGACTCAAAGTCAAAGTCAAAACCATTTATTTAATTTAGGCATCAAAGACGCACTTTGAACGTAAATTTTTCATTATAATGTACTTTAAAGCCTACCGCCGCGTTCCAAAATATATAGAGCCTACCGAGAAGAAGCGGCAAGAAACTCGGGGCCGTTCTTTTTATATAGATGTTTTTACAATGTTTTTACTTAGGTACTACACATATTAGCTCCAGTGTGTTGCCTTACAAAAGAGAACATAATAATGGTATCAGTAGGACTGCTATCTCATTTGATGAGACTAGAGCTAGAATGGAGATAGGTCATCGAGGACAGCGAATAGTGCATCGCTAGGTGTTCAGCGAATGGGTCCAAAAGGTTCTAGAGTGAAGACCACGGACCGGCAAGCGCAGCGTAGGTCGTCCACCGACAAAGTGGACTGACGACCTGATAAAGGTAGCAAGACGACGTTGGATGCAGGCCGCTTCCAACCGGTCCTTTTGGAAATTTGTGGGGGAGGCATATGTTCAGCAGTGAACGTCCTACGGCTGAGATGATGATGATGAGGTGTTCAGCGATACATTAACAATTGTTAGGATGCTTTCGATGAAGCATTCGAATGATGGAAAAGATTTTAACGCAGATATCATTGTATACTCTTCAAATTCAAATAAAACAAATATATTTCAATGTACAATAAACACCCATATTTACTCCTTTATAATAGTATCTAATTATTATTGTATTAAAATCGTGGATGCTCTTCCTTTTAGCAGGACCCTCAAATTTTCTTTTTAATTTAATGTTATAGCTAGACTGCGTATTTTTAATATTTATGTGATTCCCGAGATTTGAAGAATATACTTTACGTTGAAATTAAACAACAACAAGGGTTACATTTTAAATTTGAATTCTTTACGTTGTCTAGTAATATATTTTAATAATTACGTGATTCTCGGAGGTGCTATATCATTATTTTCAAGAATTCAAGATTTGACACCTTAGTATTTTCCGCTAAAACAGAGAGCGTCCACATGAAGTAGGTAGTATGTTATATGTATTATGGTGATACATAACAATAAGAAATTAGTTGATAAAAAGTAAAATTATTACAATTAAAAAATAAAGAGGGTATAACTCTCCCAGTGTGTAATAACTTTATATGGTTCATTCGATTCTAAGTTTATTTTTATCTATTTTTATCAGTACTATAATATTTTAATCTGTCCGACTCAGCAAGACTCGTTCGAGTTAAGTTTCATTCATAAATCTATTGTTATTTTTTGCGCTGATGCGGACGGGTTAAAGAGGAAAGATTTGTATGTAAGTATGTTATATCCTGTTTGTATTATCTCGCTGTGTTATTGTTATTTTTCCATTGTTTTTATATCCATGTTTACTTATGTTTAAAAAACGAGCCCATGTCGATGAATTTTAAATATACATTCCATCCTAAGGTTGCCTGGAAGAGATCGCTTTTAGCAATAAGGCCGCCCACAATTTTCGTAATTATTACATTTAAGTTTTCATATTGTTATGTTTTTGTGAACAATAAAGTATTATCTATCTATCTATCTATGTTTGTAACGAATTCGCGCAAAAAGTACTGGACTGATTTAAAAAATTCTTTCACCATTGGAAAGCTACATTCACCCTGAGTAACATAGGCTATATAAGATTCATCATCATCATCTATCACCGCGCGGGTGAAACCGCGGAGAGCAGCTAGAAGGTTATATTTACAAAACATGTAGCAACCAAACCAGAGCTACTTGATATTACATTATACTCGATCTTCTGAACAACAAATATCATAGGATCCATCAATATACCTACCTATTTCTTAAGCTCCTTATCAATCACATAGCTATCACAGTTTTGACTCGTATCAAAACAAGATAAGACAGGAATTTGTGTTTATTCTAAGTGTGTATTATTCCGACCTTCCTTTACTACGAAAACTCATACGTGACACCAGTTCACGCCTACGTTGAAACTAAAATACGTTAATAAGACCACTGAACACAATAATTAAAGTAGGTGGCCTGCCTACGTGTGTTTATGTTTAAAAATAACCTCAGCGCTGCTCGGGCTTATAACCTTGCGGAGACGCCGCGGGTTCCCAAGTTACCCGATAGATGGCGTTACTTGTCGCGAAATTGTAGCGTTCTACGATATTTTCAGGTTTTCTCATTGTACAATCTAAATTCTCAACTATAACTCTATTTTGATACCACAACTAAATACTTATATTAATAAAGAATAGTATTTTAAAAATATATTTATTTGTAATTCAACGATTTCGTGGATATATATGTAGGGGCGTACCACGTGCAACGTTATCATATCGCAATATTTATTAGAGATAATTTATTATGTATTCAATTTATCAATATTCATTATGCGCCATTGCTAGTGATGTATTTATATGTACTTACGTTTTTCTACGTCTGTTTCTGTGGAATACGAAATCATTTTGCGTCTTACGTTTTAATATTTATCTTGTCACTTATTATCTACTGGGTTTATGGTGTGAAATTCTGATGAACAATTGTTGCGTAATATGAAAATATACGATTCAAAATGTAATTTAAGTTACTCATTAAGTCTTATGACGCTTCATTAAGCGTTGTATTTCTTCATAACATTAAACACCTGCCTGTTACGTGACATCTTTATGTTCTTACAAATGCATACCAACAACGTGAATCACGCCCTTATGTCGTTTAGACCTACGTGCCGAGAGCAAACCATGTAAACTCAATCATTTGATACGTTGGATAATGGAATCCATTCCATTACCTACGTATTTACTAAATGCATTACCTACCTATGTTCATAACTTCATGCACTCCAAACACCGTTTAAAAACGTCGGTAAAAGATAAACTGTGCCGTTTTAAATCTTTGTTAAACTGTAGTAAAACAATGAACATGGCACTCATAAAACTTTAACAAATGAAGAGGCTCCTAAATATAACGGTGTCAGGAAAGGAACAACAAAATGGCGGTCGCCAGTAACACAGCATAAGCCGCGTAGCGTTTCTGAAAGCGTCGTCTACGGCGCGGGCGCATGCCCCGTCCCGCTCGCTCGTAGCGGCTACGAGAGCGCGCGAGCGAGAAGGCCGCGGAACCCCGTCGGGCCTCGTGTCGAGGTGACGTACCCTTGCATACGCACACATGCAAACCGCCTGCGCCGGCGCACCGAGGTTGTTCCAATTTGCGAATTTTGCTTTTGTTCTCTCACTCTTTTTTAATCGACCTTTCGATTCAGTCGTTTGTTATTTGATGAACTGAAACGTATTATAAAATGCTAATGATTCGGGCCGAGGACGGCGCAAGCGCAAGGTTGCTCTACACCGGCTGATACTGGTTTCGTATTTAATAATGCAATTATGAGACGCTTTACTCGTTTTTATGAGGACATAAATCGTTGTTAGTAAGCGCTGATACTGACTGAACTGATCTTACATTTCGGTTTACGAAATGCAAACCGGTATGCGAGCCACATTATTACCATGTATCTGTAATAATAAAACTGGATTTACGTGAGTTCATGTTAATCCCCTTTCATTTTACAAAAATATAATGTGCGTTAGTTTTAATAACATGATGTTCATTCTTATTCATTGCCTACGTTAAATATAAATTTTGCCCACGGAAGTACTTTTCGAATCATGGTTTTTTACTTAGCAACAAGTGATGATGAGGGAAAATCCTGCACCATGTAACCACCACGCTTGCCTATCACAGTTGCAATGCCACCTATAGCTTAGAACTTTAGTTTTGTATTGCACTGCTCTGCGGAGACTTTGGTGTTTGAGTCTCTTTCGCTCACTTATTCCACAAGCTAAAGTGTACCAACTAAGACGGCCTCTTGCACAAAAGGCCTTGCTAAGTCGAGTTTCCTCGGCTCTTGCGATTCGAATACCGAGTGCCTATGGTGGCGCAAGACTTGCCTCGTAATTTAATAGAATTTAAAAAGTTGTCCTAAATAACAATTTTCCATTGTAGTCTAGCGTACCTATACCTGTTTAATCACATCATAATCATAATCAGCCCATTTTGTTCCCACTACTGGGACTCGAGCCTTCCTGTCAGAGAGAGGAGTTGAGCCATAATCCACCACGCGGGCCCAGTGCGGCTTGGTGGATAGGTTAGTGGCCAAACCACGTCGAAGTTTTCAGGCTGCCCTAAGTCCTTCAACATATCCTAACGATTGTTGTCCTAAGACAAACAACCGGGACCTACGGCTTAACGTGCCCTCCGAAGCACGGAAGCGCTCAGTTTAATAATGCCACTAGCGGTCACCCATCCAAGTCCTGACCGCAGCAAGTGTTGCTTAACTTGTTGATCGGTTAAGATCGCCAAGTCGAGCTCCGCTACGAGCGATTGATCACATACCACACTGAAATCGAGCCATCATAGTATATGAAAATAAAAAAAAAATATTTTCTGGTTCTCGTTTTCTCATCTATTATAATTAATATTACGCATTTAATGTCGTTATGCACGATTTGGTACTATAAGTATACATCCATCTTATCTTACTAAAAATGCGAATGTTTAGATGGATGTTACTCAATTACGTCAGAACTGAACGGATTTCGATGAAATTTGGTAAGTATGTAGATTTATGAGAGGCTGCGGAGTAACACACACAGCACAGGACACTCCATCATCAATATCCATCACCACGCGGGTGAAACCGCGAGACTCAGCTATTTACATATGTACGTACACGTATCAGGTCTCTTGAACTTAACTACGATTATTAAAATAAACAATTATTGCATAAGTATATGTACATTGTCTAAACTAGTCAATGTAACCTATTAGATAAGCGGGTTACGTTTCTTGTGTGACTTTGTGATGTTACGTAACATGTACGCGACATTGTTATGGAAAATATCGTAATACAATAATATATACTGCTTATCGAGTTGTAAAATATTTTTTCGAGATTTTTATAACCAACGTAAACGTTGGTAAACGATTCTATAATAAAGTTCCCAATGTTATCCGAGATTTGCCTATTAATAAGTTTAAAATTACTATTAAAACTAAACTCTGTCAAAAAGGTTATTACAAAATTTCGGATTACTTGGAGGATAAAACAGCTTGGGACTGATCACTCCAGGATCTATCTACTCGTGTACTAAGATGTCAAAGTGTAGCGTGTCTTGCCATACTGATACCATTATTATGTTCTCTTTTGTAAGGCAACACACTGGAGCTAATATTTGTAGTACCTAAGTAAAGACATTGTAAAATCATCTATATAAAAAGAATGGCCCCGAGTTTCTTGCCGCTTCTTCTCGGTTGGCTCTATGTATTTTGGAACGCGGCGGTAGGCTTTAAAGTACATTATAATGAAAAATTGACGTTCATAAGTGCGTCTTTGATGCCTAAATTGAATAAATGATTTTGACTTTGACTTTGACTTTGGTGAGCTCGGGGTAACGACGTTATTTAAACCTTGCTGCGGTCATGACTTGGATGGGTGTCTGCTAGTGACATTATCAACATAGTGCTTCTATAAGCACGTAAAGGGTGCTATCATATAGAGAGCGTTCACGCGGTCAGTTTTGCGTTCGTTGTGTTGTATTACGTTACATCTTCTCATTCTTCTCAGTCGTTTCGCTCTTGACAGACCGGTCGTGGTCGTCATGTAGTTGTGGTGGAGGCAGATGTAATGCGCCTCACGATGTCATGCCATCCCCCTCTATTCGCAGTCATCCTGGTGCACTCATGCAAGGGACCTCCCACCGCAGATTTTTTCTGATCAGTCCATCGCATGGGTAACCTCCCGCGCGGTCTACTGCCTTGAACGACAAGCCGCTCTATAGACTGGCTGCCCCGCCTCGAAACGTGTCCGAAGAATGCGAGGATTCGCGATTGCACCAAAGCTGAAAGACGGTTAACTGTGGATAGACTGTAGATATACCTATGTAACGTAATACAACACAACGAATGGAAAACTGACGGCGTGAACGCTCTCCATCTGATAGCAACCTAAAAGTCGATCTCTGTCTTAGAACAGAGGCCGCAATCCTTATTCGCTATGACCATTCAAACAAGCAACGCGGTTCGGTACGATATCTTCAAGGAGTGTTCGTGAATTCAATACAATTTTGATATAATTTGTTGAAGATATCGTCGTTAGGCTCTCTCCGGAGGCATTCGGTCAGTCTGGAACCTTCGGCAGCAGACGTGGCTACTAGCCTTACTTTAAAATAGTATGCTATATAATATATGTATTACTATGCTTGTATATACAATATATTAACTGCAAGGAATCACTGATGACACATTTTATATAGTTACACACCCCATTATCACTAATATCCCTTTTTTAAATATTTAAAATAATTTTTATTACAATGATTTCGTCTCGTTTTACGATTGTCATGATATAAATAAACAACTCAACATATTTCGTTATATTTTGTATATAACTGTAGTTGCGTCCCATTAAAATATTCATAATGATAACTGGCTGGAATACGCGAACCAAGCTGAGACCTAAAACCAGAGATAAATATTTAATATACATTAGATTTCATTTGCGGGATGAGACACTAATTGGTTTAAATATACTTTTTAATAACATCAGAGCGTATTGGTTTTTGAGTCTCCACTGAGCTAGGTTAATGCAGCATACTTAGCTAGAAAGAATCACGTGTAAGCTTACTATGGAGTTATTATGTACTGAGGTTAATGTACAACTTTCTTGGTACTTACTTATCAAATGGAGTGGAAACATTTGTATGACAAATTCTTTATTTTTGAACTTGTATGTTTGAAAATGTTTATTAAAAAAAACATGGTGTTCCTTAATATTTTTGACAGGGATGATGTAAAGGGATGAAAATGTAGATGAAACATTGTTTGGACAATTCTTTGCTTTTGAACTAATATGTGTGAAAATTTGTTTTTCGATGATTCATTTAAAATAGAACATGGTTTTATTTTATATTTATGACAGGGATGACTTAGGGGTGGATGAAAAGGGGGATGAAACTTGGTATGTATTTTTTTTGTTTTCGTACTTTTAGCTGTAACATGTATTTAGATATTTTATATAAATAAAAAATGCCGTTCCTTAATATTTTTTGTTAGAGATAATTTAAAGGGGTGAAATGGGGGATGAAGCTTTGTATGGAAAAACTTATTGTATGTTAAAGTTATAGTTGTGAAAATTTGTATTTACGAGTATCATGTTATTGAACCAATACATTAACTGAGGAGAAACAGTCTTCGTGGCACGTGTACAATTGATCTGAAATTACCTTCCGTTTCGATTAAAAAAAAAGATCCAATTAAGGCGACCGAATTTCGCGATGACTAATAAGTCGCATGAACAAACTCTGAAATTTCCTGGAGTTGATTTGAACTTTTGTCAAATATCACATGTAGTGGCGGGCAATAGTCATTAACATGCCTATATATTGTTACAATTGTCATCAACAATGTTCTTATTCACGCCTATTATTTTAAATGTTATTAGTTAGTGTATTTTACTGTAATGTTTTTTTAATCTTTATTTATTTACACAGAGTTATATCACATACGACATGTCACCCTCATAGGGGCTTTCTTAACTTATTCCCTACGCGCAATACCAAATTCGCAATTTTATAAAGTCATTTGTCTTCCCTTGACAAGGGTGTAGCCAAAATGCTGTTAAATACACCAACATACTATAATGTATTAATATTATGAACTCTATTGACTACAAGTAATTGCACTACAAGATGGCAGAGCGTCTTGGCTCAATCAGACACCGAGCTCGCCGGCGAGCTCGATGCAAGAATTATATCTTGGTTAGATTCTCTCCAAATAGTCATAGAGTAAAAATTCATAGGGCTCACTTTCAACGGTACACTCATGTGCCGGGGTGGTAGAAGCAAACAGCATTAGTCCGTTCGAAGAAAAAAAAAGCGTCTTGGCTCAGACGGTCAGTCGATTGCTAGCGGTCAACAAAAGATACATTATGAATTTGAGCATAATTGGTCAAGTGGTTGCCGTGATAGGTAGGTAGGTTGTGTATTGCGAATATTTGCTAATAGATATGAATAAGATCGCGAGGTCTACAGTTCGCAGAAATACTAGTTATAAAGTGGCCTAACCTCTGCCTAGAACAAATGCATTTCTGTACAAGTGACGCCTGTAACCGTGAGCCATTTACAATACACGTTGCATTTCCTGGAAATGTAGGTTAATTTCTGAGAAATTTATTGTATTATTGTCCAAATATGGCGAATCGCGAGTCAACGGGTTAAGTTGTCAAGTCTCGTGTGCCTGTAATAAGTAAAGTGTGTTTTGTCGGCATACATATCTTCAAACCAAAACACAGTAATGCGAACATTACTGCGTCCCGGCAGAAAAAGGTGTGGTGACAGTACTACTCCGGATTGAACCCATTCAAAAATAATTCTTTTTAAATAAAATATCATTTATGTCACGCGACAGTGAACACCAATCAGAAAGTGTTGTGCGCAGTGCGAAACATCAGTGTTTGTTGTTGATGTATTTATAGCCCGGTCAAAATAGACATGGACCCTTGCATTAATTGACAACAAGCTGACAATTTACCTGCACGTAAGGGATACTACTCTAATGAAATCCTGAAAAATCCCACGTGTGCAAAAATTGTTATTTAATGTCAAATGCCGGTTGATCTATTAGCGAAACAAGCATGTATAGATGGTGTACCCTTGCAGATTCTACCTTTACATTCAGACCATGTCAAACTGATAAAAGATCAGTGTAGTATGTATTGGCAAGAATATTTCGACGAGAGATCTAGAGAGTAAGGTATATGGTACAGGACAATTCAACCACACATTTTGAAATACCCTTGGATTGACAGAGTCACGCTGAATAGGAAGACGTTAGTGACAGCTCTTAGGCTGCGATCTGGACACATCCCGTCGAAGAAGTTCGCATTTCTTATGAATAAAGTTGTATCTCCCAATTGTGATGACTGTGGAATTATAGAGGATGTGCAACATGTTCTATGGGAGTGTGTGCGGAACGCTGCTTATAGGTTTACACATTTTGGTCCAGCGAGAGAAATGGATATCGGCCTGTGCAATAGTATTTTAGTGTATCCAATGTCTGAACAAGCCAGGATTTTGTACAAACTAGCACAACTAGCATTACCTACTAGATATTAAGAACCTTCTTTGTATGATTTTACAGGGCGGTGTGGTCGCTCAGCGACAAAGCCCTTCAAATAAACGAAAAAAAAAAAAATGCCACAAAAATGGGTACTTTGGAATTTTGGACTTTGCTATAAAATTCGGTTAGCTTACGGTGATAATAGCTCAGACTATATAATTTTATTGTAGATCAGGTAGGTATCTACTAAAATTTTTCGCATAATTTTTTTTTTTAAATTTACCATTTCTGAGAAATAGCCATTTGAAAATTAGCTGGAGCTGTATGCTCCAACAAATGTACACGTTTCCACGCCACAAAACAAACTTTCTGGTTGTATCTCTGGGAAGCTCTCCGTCATGAGCCGATGTATGGTCTGCTGCATCCGTGAGGGGGCAGAGTAGAATATTCCATCCGCTCTGTCGGAATGCGAATTGTAAAAAGCAAAGAAACCTGACTTACTATGTGGTAGGCATCTTGTGCAAAAGGTCGTTTTGGTTGGTACCACGGCAGTGCCAGGTATTCTGTCACGAAGCAATGGTGCGCAAGCATAACTGTTTTAAGATGATAAATTACGGGATAAAAGAAACTTAAATCCCAATGTGTCAAGGTTACTAACACATACAGTGCCACGCAAAACTACATTTCTAAGCTCTGGGTGGCACTCCAACTGTCACGGGCAAGCGTAGTGATTAACATCAGGCGTACGACCTGCCCGTCTCGTCACTTCAATCAATTCAGTTCAATTTCCTTTACTTGAAATCAAGCGAGCGCATCTCCTAAAAACGTACAAAATTCATAAAAAAACTATGTGCACTCATAAATAAAAAATAATCCGTCAATGTAAGTATGTGTATTAAAAATTGCTCTTTTATGGTATCTGTTTTATGACAAATACAATAGCGAATAAAGAGAAAAACTGTTATAAAGGTTAAATTAAGTGATAACTCTGGTTTTTTTTTAATTGTACTGTATTATAATTCCATCAATGTGTACTTAAAATTCTTAGAAACGTCATATTATTTTTTGTCATATTAATTAAATTGCTGCTTATGAGAGAAACTGCATCAACCCCATATTGTTATCGACATGATGAATTGACAGCACCTTAAGTCATTCGATTCTCAATGCCAAAGTCGTTCTAATTAGGAGTTGCTACCGACATTTTTTAATAACCTATCCATCGCCGGTTTACCTTACTAGAGATAAATGTTTGACACTACTTGTATGGACGTTACGTTAAATTTCTATTCGCAGTAAGGAAAATTGTGAATAGATACATTAGGGCCGGTCCCTTACGGCCTTATTAATAAAAATGGCCTACTCCCACCTTAGTCCACACTTGCGCTTGGAGTAGTTAATACCAGATTAGCCAAAGAGTAGCTTCGGACTTACTACGTTATTAATAAACACGGAGTTAACTCAGAGCAACAAAGCGTTCCTTACGCCGGGAGTAGCGATTATGCTATGGTAGTCACCATAGCATAATCGCCAAACGCTTGCAATAAAAAACAAAACGAACGAATAAAAGAGCAAACACAACGTCTTTTGACAGCGACATCATCATTATAAAGACAGTTTTGAAGCTTTTTGAGCCTGAAAAGTTGGTTTCAGATGTAATGCACGGTGATTTGTATTGTGTTGTGGTCCGAGTTAAATATAGCGCATGTTACTCAGGCATAAGATAGCTTACTACTGGAGAACCATTTTTTTGAACTGGTTATGTCGTTTTTGCGTTTATCCGTTAGAAACAAACTACGAGTATCAAATCTTTCCTCTTTATTATTAGAGTAGACAAAGATTTACACCAAAGAACGCAAAATGTGGCCTAGTTAGGCAAAATTGTATATGTAGCAAAAAAAACAAAAAAAGTTACATACATTAATAACAAATAAACAAAAGAAATTGTTTTCCGCCACAAACCGATCCCAACTCAGGTAGTACCGGCGCTAATATTGCATTATTTTAACACGGATTTTTTATTATTTTAAACGGACATAAATGTAACAGAGACATATGGCATTGCTTACATTTTTGTAGAGATTGACTTCTTCTATAAAACTGCAATACTTCCCTTTGCTCTATTATCAAATAGTTTCCGCACCGTACGCGATATAAGAATGTTGTTTTGGTATTTTTTCACAACTTGGTTTACACTATCGAAGTTTTCATACGGCTCCCCAACTTATTTTAAATATTATATAGCTTATGTTACTAAGTTATAATTTAGCTTTGTAATGGCATAAGTTACATACAAAAGTACAAAACTTTCCTCTTTATAATATTAGTGTAGATTTACCAGAAAACACCACAAAACAGACGCGTCGAGGTAAACAAATCAAAGATATGCAATTATTATTACGCCATTGCTTGACACTATTACTCTCTCGCTATACTACGTAGCCCCTAGGTATAACTTTTACTCCGAGAGTAGAGTAGGAGTAGCTTACTCATTACTTACTCTGTGTTTATTAATAATGAAATTGATTACTCCAGTCTAAATACTCGGAGTATAGTTACTCTTACTTTACTCTAACTTTATTAATAAGGCCGTTAGAGTGTAGAGGAAATAGTTGATTTCGTTAGATTGTACATCACGACTCTGACTTTAAAGCGAGGCGTCTCAGATTCGATACCTGGCCGGATATTTGTGTGTAGAATATAATGTTTATTCTCGGATCTTGAATGTTGTGTTGTGTTGATGTGTATGTCCATGCCTCGCATGGCACAAGTAACCCTCTGCGGTGAGTGAGAGAGTAAGAGTGTGTGAACGTGTACGTCTTTACATACTCGAAGTAAAGTACTTGGAGCGTGCGGCCTTCAGTAAGTAAGTCTTCGCGAAAAATAGGCAACAAAAATAGGAAGAGGCAGTGCAGTGAGGGCGGAGGACGCTTGCCGGCGATCGACGCGAGTACCGGCAGAGCGGTCGGGCTTAGTAGTTTTTAAATGTCATTGTTTCCTGCCGTGCGATTGTCTAATGTTTCGGCGACGAGCTCGCCGATGTCAAATACTTTATGAGATATCGCCCTTGTACATAAGGTTGTTTTTCCAACGCTTCTTGTCTTCTCTATATTTGTTTCACGGATGTTGTCAAAGATGCAACGATGTTTGCTCTTACAGAATCGCACAGCTGTTGTATTAGACTACCAACAAACAAAAAATATCGATCGAGGATTTGTTCGTAGATGCGATGTTGACATCCCTATACGCGTCACGCGCCAAGCCTGCGTGAATCAACGCTAGTAGGGAAGACATTCTATGTATAGATATTTAGTTTGCTCGAAGTTGTCAGCAGACACATGAAACGCCCGCATCATATCATTTTCATCTTATGCTGAGGTGATAGAAGGCGAGCTTACTTGCGTCATATGAATTCTATAAGTGTTTACGACATCTTTGTATGGGATATAAGCATATTAATCATAAGCGTAATCTGCCCCTTACATCTCCATTTCTGGGACAAGGACTTACTTGTTAAAGACTGAACTATCAGGTTGGTGGAGAGGCTAGTGGCCAGCTCTACGAACTAAAGTGATTGTTGGCCTAGGCTAGTACAACAAACAGGAGCGACATATGTTTGTAGTACATTACTCCAGCCGCCAGCAAAGGAGGCATTGTATGAAAATGCATAAAACTAAGTAGTGCCTGCCTAGGCAGAACTTTTTATTTACAAATACAGCTGTTACATTTGAAATTTATGGTAGATTTTGTTTATTTGAGCATTCTAACGATGTCGAATTTAGTTGTATAGTAGTCTCTTCTATGTGATTCTGTATTTTAAAACTTTACAAAATCAATGACGAATCCTATTGTTTTTTTTCAATAGTCAACTTTCTATTAGCAAGCCAATTCGAAATTCAAATAAAACCTTTTATAAGTTACCTCCTTGGTTACTATGTTGGTTCCGTTTTTAAATTACACGTCGGCAGATAATGAGTTTGCTATGTACTTACTCCATTTGGCCGGTAAACCACTAGTCCGTTGCACTAGGAAATTATTTGTATGTACAGTACACCCTGACAATAATTCCTCTGTCGCTGGAACTTTGCTGTATGATAAAGTAATGTTCACAGATTACAATAAAATATTATCCAAAAAAAAATCTTTATGGTAGGTGTATGTAAACATGAAAATCGCTTCTACCTCCCGGTGGAAAATACCTCCGTCCGAAATTCCTTTGGTATATGTTAGTTTATATGAATATGTATAGGTATGCAACGGAATCCAGGAAAATTTTCATGTCCAAGAGCCAGAAACTTATAAAAACCTATTTTGCATCAAAACTTGTTTAGGAAAATTCCTACGTCAAATTTGATCTTTTTATTTCTTTAAATGTATAGCTTTTCACAATTATCAAAAAAAATACATTCCTATCACGCCACTATGGTTTTGTATACAAAAAAGAAAAAATCATATTGGATAATATGTAATTCGTAATCTATAAACATTACTTTATCATACTGCAAAGTTTCAGCGACAGAGGAATTATTGCATAGTCAAACCCCTCAATGACTGGACTACACGACAGATATGAATTTTCATACAAATTTTGCCAGCAACTGCTCGCATGTATTTGGCCAGTACAGCAATTTCGATTTAAGTCAGAGAAGCTCAAAATAATGCTCAAATTTCCAAGCATGTTTGAGAACAAAGAATTTTTATAAAGTAGATGCCTCTCTGATGATATTCAGACTTAGCTGGCCTTTGTGACAAGTTTTGAGTAGCCATTGTGTAACTTAGACTAAAATAGCTCTCTCTTTTAAATGGACACCACTGCCCTGACTCATACACGCTTGGTTTAAAAAATGACTCATTAACGGCGCAAAAGATTTACGCGTCTCACGTTAATATTATTAGGCCTGATTATTTAACTATTAAACAGCTTCTCGCAGGTATTTTCATTCCATGAAATTATATATTTTTTATATGAATATCCAAAGTGGGGAAAATGGTTGCTACGTGAAGTAAAATTTAGGTTTCCGTTGAACTTACTCTATATTCAGAGACAAATCTATTCTAGTTTAGTGCTTACACACGTATTTTCATTCGTCGCTTAAACTTTAGCTAAAGCTTCAGCAGCGAATATTTGTTACTTAAGATTTACCCAAAGCAACACAAGTGCAAGTCCCGACGCCGGAGCACAAACAATTTGGCAATAAGTATTCGTATCGTAAGCAGCAGCAGTATCTTCAGCCTCTTAGGGGCTGGTTGGGAACTCGGGGGGGGGGGGGCAACTAGAGTTATTTTATTATTAATTATCTACATCGGGTCTTAAATTAAAATGTTCCGTAGGTATTGGTGGTAATTATAAGTTATTTAACGATAATAATACATTTTCACCATGCGGTTGCTGGATCTATGATTATATTCTAATATTTTTGGGTTGACAATGCCGAGGGGAAGCTGTGTGTCGGAAGGCCAGAGGTTTAGATCTAAATACTGAAATACAGGTGATTGTACATACCAATGTATCGCCTTTAGCAGGTATCCGTCGCGAGTCCTGGAGGACCCAGCGATCCTGGCGGTCGGCGTGTTCCTTCCTTTCAGTATCACCTCACAAGTTCTTATATAATTCGCACAGCTTCGCGAAGAGTTTATGAAGTTATTGGGGTTATTGTTTATATCTAATTAGATGCGCACGCGCGGCAGTTTTATAATTAGCATAGTTATATTTGGAGATTAAGCATTAATAACCAAATATAACAATAAAAATAACCAGGTATCTTCAATAATATAAGTCGGTTTTCTAATTGTATATTATTTCAAATTAAAAATTCTTTATTGAAATTTGTAGGTAGGTAAAGGTATAACAATTACGAAACATTCAAATGGTCCTTACAACTTACCCCTTTAGAGTTGTGTAATACTCACATTACCATCGACTTCATGTCAACATTACAATAATATATTCAGATTTACAATATTCCCTACTGCAGTCACTGCTTAATAAAATGTCAATTATAAATTAAAATAGCTTGTCAAAACTACAATATTAAAATTAATTAATAGCCTTACAATTATTTAAACCTAAAATATTCTTTATGTACCTAATACAATAAAAACATTTTTCCAGTGACCAAGAGCTTAACTTTTGTTTGAATTTATTTTTATGTAATGTACGAGTCTGAGGGTAGTTTATTATACATTTTAATAGCAACTGTAAGATATTTTTTTTGAAAGTATCTAATTTACACATTGGCAAATAAAGTTTGTCTAAATTTATGTTTTCGTTTTACAACGTGCGATTGCTTGTCGAAGTATTCGTATACTTATGTAGTATTTAATCGATATTCTCGTAAATCCTCTAAACCTTATAATAAACAGTTGAATAGAGACGGAAATGACGCGCAACAGTCGAGTCACAGTCGAGACTTGCACTCGAACCAGACCACGCAACATAAACTAAACCATGTTTAAGCGATAAAATATTAGTTTTATCATTACTATCAAAGTAACAATTAATTACTATTTCATTACAAGTGGGGAAAGGCAGTCATTGCAAAGAGTTCCGACAAATGTCTACCCGAGCCGAGGCGCAGCCGAAGGTGAGGGTTGACAGTCGGAACAGGTTGCAATGACGGTTCCGCACGTGTACTGAACGACTATTTTTAATACAGTTGCGAAAAAGTGAAGCAATTTAATAAAATAAACTCGCAAAGAAAATTTCTGGAAAAGGGCGCCAACCGTAGAATATAAGCAGAGATTTTTTTCTTCACCCATTCTGGTAGGCAAAGGGAACTATGCCTATACAGCCAAGTCTTCAGTAGAATTTTTTTATTGATATGAAAAGAAAATGAAATTTAAAGTGATGAAATGAAATGAAACCTAACCTAACTCATTCAATCAAATCATTAAATCTGATATTTAAACAAATTAGTAGCTTCTTTTTAGAAATATACGTATTTGCATGAATCATAAAAAACTTCTAGGATTTTTTTTAGTAAAAACTTCATGGTTGGTTTTTCTTTTTAATAGACATTATTTTGACAGTTGGGAAAGAGAACGCACGAGTTCGGGAAAGGTAAAAAAAAAGGCACAAGTATGTAATAGCCCACATCCCGAACGCTATACGTCCCTGCAATACGCCACTTTTTGAGCAACTGTATTAAACATTATATTAATCTTAGTAAAAGGGGTTTCAGTGATATTACAATATTAGGGATAATAAACATATTAGGTTAAACGGTATCCTAATATGTTTATAATATAATAAAATATATAACTGATCTATGATAAATAATTAATATACCTATCTACTTTTATTTCTATGATTCTAAAGTTGAAGGACGCTATACCAACTTGTTTGACGTAGACGTACGGCTACGGTATTGGGTACCTATTATTACCAAACGCAAACCAAGTAATATCAAACGTCTACGCGTGACACTGTCAATTTTCTCGCTTTCGGACTTTCGACGTACCCCGTTCAGGTACGTACCTACATATAACGTCGAAAGTCCTATCATATAATCTTATCTTTTATAGAGCATCACACAAGTAATTGTGTTTTCGCTCCTCAAAAACAACCACTATTATATAGTAACCGCTATATAATCATAGCAGTCACCCATCCGACGAGTCACGACATTAACCGAAGGCACCCGAAGTCTACGAATGAAACGCCACCGCGAGCTAACTTTTCCACTAGCGCCATCTATATTCCGGCCATGTCCAACTCGTTAGTCGTACTGTCAACAAACAGTATCGGGCTCAGACCATACAAACAAGAGTTTCGGGTAACAATAGGGGCAACAATTTTTCATGTAAAATTGTTGTTTGGTGACCATAACATAAAATTTCTACAATATCAGGAAAATGGTACCAGTAGTATCTGTATATATAAAAGATGTCCTGACTGTCAGACAACGCACAGCCTAAACCACTGATCGTAGAGACTTGAAATTTGGAGGGTGCATTGCCCTTGATGCGTAGAGGTGTACCTACTAAGAATGGGGTTTTCGAATTTCTACCCCTAAGGGGTTCAAAAGGGGTGAAAACGTTTGTATGAAACTCCTTTGTTTTTTAACTTATAGTTGTGAAAATTTGTAGTTGGATAGGTCATTCAAAATAAAAAAATGTTTGACTAATTTTATATATATTAGTTAGTGGATAGATAGTGGTGGTTTAAGAGGGTGAAATGGAGGGGTGAAAGTTTGTATGGAAAGTTTTTTGTTTTCGAACATACAGTGGTGAAAATTAGCATTTGGCCAGTTTAAAGTGATGATTTCAATATTTTTGTCAGGGATAACGTAAGGGGGTGAAACGGGGATAATATTTTTTTCAAAAGTTCTTTGTTGTTGGAGCTAACGTGATGAAAATTGATACCTGGATAGGTAAATTAAAATAAATACTGATGCTTTCAATATTTTTGTCAGGGATGACTTAAGGGGGTAAAACGATGGATGTTAAAACTACTACATTTTATAATCTGTAGAGGTCGAATTTCTGTACAATGAAAAATATACTAAAAACCGAGTCGGGGGATGTAAGGAGTGAAAAATAAGTTCAAATTGTTTGTTTCTCTGTTTGTACGGGCTAATCTCCGAAACGACTGGACCGATTTAAATGAAATTTCATATGGTGGTAGCTTATATCCTGATCAACATATAGGATACTTGTGATCCCGGTAAATTAAAATAATCCGTGGGATAATTAAAAATCTGTATTTAATTTACCGTATCCCGCGAGGCCATGCGAGCGAAGCCGCTGGCGGGTCACCTAGTATAATATATAAGACCGTAAAAAAGTAACAAACCTCCATCAAACCAAAATTTAAAAAAAAATCAGTTTCGCCATGCACTTATGAACGACAAGGATCGAAATGATCCAATTCGGTCGAGCTGTTTTTTTGAGATTCCTTCCAATAACTGAAAAGGGTTTCGCATATCTTGAGAATATCCGTATTGTCAATTATCCCGTAAGTATCAGGGTCACAAAAAGGGGTAAAAAAAAATCTACCAACCGGAACCGGTTTCAACATTTAAAAAGTGTGCCACGAGTATAACTTGTCGAAGTCAGTACCATGGTAGGGAAACTATTGCCTTTATCATATCAAATGTGTATTTGCTAGAATACATACATTTTCTAGTTCTTATTGTAATATCGGCAGGGCTATTATGTATCTCAGTTGCTAACAAATGTTGATTGAAATCTGGAAAAATGGCGGCCCTATGTCAGTTTTGGCAACACCAGTAAGCAAAAATGTTAGTAATTTTATCAATGAAGCTGACAAAAGCGACATAGAGCCACCATTTTTTCAGATTTCAATCCAAATTTGTTAGCAACTGAGATACATAATAACCCAGCTGGTCACTGTACTCAATCTGCAAGCAGACGTACAAATAATTATTATTCGTGTAACGTGTTATATATACATAAAATTAACCCATTTAACAAATAACAAATACAACGTCTATGATATTAGAATAAAATTTAAAAATTTTATATAAATATCTAACTATAATGTCAATTGATATATTCTCTCCTACGAAGTGATAATGTCAGGAAGCATAACCCAGAACAAATTCCGCACAAAAAGTGGTCCTTCAAACTAAAACGACGTACCTACTGTGATTTCAAATACGAATTACTTCCGAGGTTACAAATAGACATGCTCGGTGATTGGTTTAAATTTCAGAAGGAAAGCAGGGATTGGTCCACGCGCGTGCTGCAACGTCTACTATGACAGCTGAGTCATAGCGGCGTAAACGATGTTATTGATTTAGCACGACTTTTATTGGGTCATTTTTTAAAGGCAGTTAGTTACTCATCCTGATATTATTTCTTCGTAGAGGTACCTTATATATTTCAATCCATAGGCTCCCGAGCTATTGTGAACTGTGTTTCAGGAGCCAGTGGCTTCTCCCATATATACAAAGCAGGTAATTATGTCAGATCTTTGATATTAAAAATTTAAGGGACACTGTTCCAGTCTCCGGACTGTTATTGAGAAAATCTTTCTTTCCCAGAAAAACCTAATAACTGTCCAACCCGGGGATCGAACCCATGACCTCGAGGTTCCAAAGCAGCATTTCCACCACTACACCAAGACCAAGCGAGCGAAGCCGCTGGCCGGTCAGCTAGTTTTTATATATAAAGATAGATTACCTTTTCCGAAAAACACGGTGGTGGTTTACTTGTAGACTTATTAGAAGATAAGGTTTTTTCACATAGACTAGCTGCGCCCCGCGTTTTCACCTGCGTGTTGAAGGGTGTTTTTGCCGATGATTTTATTTCCTTTCCCAAAACATCACTATATTTAGACAAACAAAATATAAAAGTATTATTGAAATCGTTCTGAAGCTATGGCGTGACCATAGGGAAATAGGGATTAATGTTTAGTTCTTCTTCTTCTTCGTTACGCTCTTGACAGAGCGGTCGTGATTGTCATGTAGTAGTGTTGGTGGGGCCAGAAGTTGTACGCCTCACGATGTCGAAGACATTTTTGGCTGTAAACGGTCATCCTGGTGCATTCATGCAAGGAACCACCGACCGCTCACTTGATTTGGTCGGTCCATCGCATCGTTGACTTACCGCGCGGTCTGGTGCTTTTGTACGAGTATATATTGTATAATGTTTATTTATAAGCATCGAATTGTGAGTTAACTGGCTATCAGGTCCCATCTGAGTATCATTTTCAGATTTTATATTCTTGCACGGATTTAGGAAGCGAGACTCCCTTCCTAAATCCGTGGATTCTTCGTAACTATCATCGTCTCGCAATATTTGTGAACAACAGTGTGCATGCAGTTGTGCCTGAGACATGTTTGGTTACATTGTCTTACATTGTCTTAAGTTTTTTTTGTCTTAAAATAATGTGTGTTAAATTTAAATCATGGTTATTTAGGTTTTTCGGAACCTTTGCGGAATATATTCCTCATTTTTGCCGTGGATACGTTTTATATTTCTCTATCGGCGTGTACAATCATCTAGCTCTATAAGACAAAAACGATGTATTATACTGTAGCTGAAAGTCGTGTCTATGCGCGAATCTAAGAGATTATTCGTAGTTCGTGTACCTCACTGATGTAGGTACATATATACCTACATACATACCGACTACATAACCGCATATAACCTGTCATCATCTGTCATTAGCTAAAAATATTTTAAGCATATTAAAATCCTACTAATATTATAAACGCGAAAGTTTGTGAGTATGGATGTTTGTTACTCTTTCACGTTCAACGGTGGGGGCATTTTGATTGCCCCCACCAGCCTTGAAAGATGAAATTTGGTATGGAACTAGATGAGGCTCTGGATTAACATATAGGATACTTTGATCATCATCATCCATCACCATCGACGAATCGCACGGCTGATAGCTTAACCAAAAGCAAGCTATCATTTCGACAACTCGATACACTAGACGTGCTCGGCGACCGTCAAGGGTAATTAAATGTTATACAAATATCGTTAAGGCTGATGAAATACAGTTTTTTTCATGGTGACTAATTTTATATCTGTATCTACGTAGGTAGATAGGAGTATTTTATTATTAATGTTTACTGATTGATTTACAAAGTAGTTATTTACACTTACTCATATAACCATATAAATATTTAATGACATATAGGTATGGCTTTGGAGAAGATAATAAGCTACTCGAAGTACTAATCCTGCGCAGACGACGTCGCGCGCACCAGCTAGTGTTTAATATCACACAACATCTGTGATATAGCATAATATTATTTCATGAAAATTTGTGAATAGACGAGAAAATCGCTCGCCTGATGTTAAGCGTCACGCTTGTCCATAAAAGTTCAGTGCCATTCAGAATTTTAAACTACAACAACTCAAAACTCGGTATGGAAATGCAATGCGCTCATCACCTTTAGACATAAGATGTTAAATCTATAACCCTGTAATTTTGCTGGAATCATTGCCCAAACATATTTGCACACCTCCATATGCTTATTGATTTTGAAATCATATCATCATCATCAGCCTGTAGCAGTCCACTGCTGGACATATGCCTCTCCAATTGCACGCCACTTAGGTCTATCTTGGGCTTCTCGCATCCAGTTTTTGCCAGCCGTCTTGCGCAGATCGTCACTCCACCGTGCCTCAGGACGTCCTACACTACGTTTGCCGAGAGTTCGAGAGTGGAGACCGCGTCTCGGCAAACGTAGTGTAAATCATATAACTACGGGACATTCTATTACATTAAGGGAAACTGATATTATAAAAGCTAAGATATGAGCCTCTTGATCATGTATAGAAACATTTGTTAAGTTTGAAATAAGTTATGTATTCTAAAACTAACCAAAGAAACAAGCGAATTGCTGCAAATAAGTGCCTAGTATAAGGAACGTAACTATACAAAAAGTGATAAGAAGAGAACTAAGTAAAACACTATTTTCGCAGTCAGCCATTTCATGTCTTAACTATGTAAAACACTACTTAAGCAGTCGTTTATTTTATATACATATTCTTACCTATGTAAAACACTACTAACGCAGTTGTTTACTTTATTTACATATTCTTAAATATGTAAAACACTACTTACGCAGTCGCTTATTTTATTTACATATTCTTAACTATGTAAACACTACCTACTTACGCAGTCGTTTATTTTATTTACGTATTCTTAACTATGTAAAACACTACTTTCGCATTCGTTTATTATATTTACATGTATATTCTTAACTATGTAAAACACTACTTACGCATTCGTTTATTATATTTACATGTATATTCTTAACTATGTAAAATACTACTTACGCAGTCGTTTATTTTATTTATATATTCTTAACTATGTAAAAAACTACTAACGCAGTCGTTTATTTTGTTTCCAATTTCTTAATCATGGCTATGGCATGGCTAACAATTTATGAACAATATCTAGGTTCCTCGGTTTCGTGAAAAAAGCCTTCTGGAATGTTCCTAGGTTGTGGTAAAACCAACCACGTAGGAATACTCAATATAAATATATTTACAATGAGGAAAAGAAAATACGGAATTTTCCAAAGTCGCGAGGAATATGTGCCTTAAGCAGGAATACGAGTATGTATTTCATGATAATTACTAATTAGGATCAGATTTCCCATTTTTCTACGGAAACATGTTTTCCTATAATGATCGTTAGGTCCCCATCTCCCCATTTGTTGAATCAATTAGTATATTGTTACAATACAGCATTGATATATTATGTTCAATATAAAAGTTCAAAGTACCTATTATCACAATATTGTGCGCATGGTACCGACTTCAACAACTTATTTCACCCTTTTTGGTGTTGAAGACGGTTCCATATAAATGTTTTACCCTTGAAAAAAATGTTTTACCCTTTTTAACAGAAAGGTAACAAACAGACAGAGATACAGAGTTACAAACATTTTCTACCGACTTCCTAAAAGGAGGAGGTACTTAATTCGACTGTATTTTTTTTATGTTTGTCACCTCATAACTTCCGATTGAGTGGACCGATTCTCTAAATTATTTTTTTTGTTTGAAAGCTGGTGCTTTCCGTGTGGTCCCATTTAAATCAATTCATCAAATTCCATGTCCAGTAGTTTTTGAGTTACACTCCAATAACTGATTTTTACCAAAGTAGTAGAATGGAAGTCTGTATAATTTTTTTCTAATTGCACTCGTATATTAGTATATTGATGGATATGCATAAGGATGATAAATACGACTTGCATTTGACTGATTATTCATTTCAAAAGATATATCACTAAACTAAATAAAGACAAAAACGCTACATTAAACTAATTCTTGGAAAATTGGTATCATAATAGTTAAAAAACGTTATTACTTTGAGAAAAACGTTTCTATAAGAACGTTCGTTCTGGCAAGGTCTAGGGTCTTGGTTTCTTTGGCTAGTTGATCTCGTTTACTTATAATAATTTGCCTGATGACTTAACACAGTAACACATATTTTCATTAATGAATTTGAAGTCCAGTTTTTGTAGCCGAGATTTGAACCTGTGTCTTCTAACTATCCGTGTCAGTAATACGAACGATGAACAGAAGTCGGCCATGGCGCACGTGCTAATTACCTGTTTTATCGAGTCGAAGTTCACATTTGACAGTTGCATGACAGACAATATAATTTTGCATAGACTCTTACTGATACTGAATTTGTACTATATGATTTTAAACCCACTAACTTTTTTCTCTCTAAAATTGGAATGTAGGTAGGTACAATAAAACTTACTTCAACGATCGATATGACTGCATCTTATATAGATTTGCAACGACATCACCTCACATAAGTCTCGTTATGTGTTCATTTATCATATACATTAAGCTTAGCTTAATTTTGTACAAACTATCATTTATCTAGTACAACTGCGGCACAGATAACTTGTAGTTTGTATGTGGAGGCGCGGTGTGGTTTACAATAAAATTGTTTATGTTAACAATACGAATACCTACTTGTTCGTAAATTGTTCCTGTTACGATTTACACGCACTGGGCCGCATAGAAAACGGTTCGGTATAAAGAATACCATATAATTATTATAATAAGGCTGATTTTAGTGTGTCAAGTGATACAATTCATCATCACACATGACGTGATACACGCAGTTGTGCATCCCACCCATTGATGGTAATAAAGTTTCCAACATGCTCACAATGAGCACACTTGGGCGGAATGCTGCCGGTGCAACCTCTAAACAGTATGGTATTCCACTATAGTCCCAATACAACTGCGTATTCAGTAAGATTCTTATATAGTCTTGTTACCGAAATTGCCTCTTTCTTCCTGCCCAGAACCAGGATATGAAGAGTTTGAAGAGTTAGGAAACTTTTCAAAAACCGCCAGCATATGTTTTCGCTTAAAGGTGCAAGGAGGCCGGCTTCATGAAGCCGCGACAAACGACGTGTCGCAGTGACACTACTGGTTTTTATGTATTTCTATGAAACACCATTCGTAGTTAGCGACACGAAGCTAGTGTCACGTCGTCCAGCGGCAGATCAAGATCAGACTGTCGCCCGACCGCAGATCAGTAGTGCCGCTCGCGAGTACCAATCTACGTAGTAAAACAACTGAAAGCTTTTAAACAAAACCTTTCGTATACCGCTTTTCAAACGGTTGATGCCATCTGCAGTTGCCGTCTGCAGTCGGGTTCGAAATCATGACTGCAGCGACATGACACGACGACGTGTCGCGGCGATATAAGCGAATACACGTCGTTTGCGGCTGCGACGTGTAGCCGGCTACCAACATGCACCTTAAGGTAGAATAGCTATAATTGTGCAACAACAACCCGGGATTAACCATATCGGATTCCACCCATCACTTCCTAAAAGTTCCGGGCACAATACGATTCGGGTCGAATCAAGGGATGATTTCCAAGTTCTATTAATCATATATTTTTGATACCGTGTATACGTAAGATAAACACTTAAGCGCGTTCACAAACCTTTTGTTCCAAAGATGTCTTTCATACAAACTTTCATAACTTACACCGCGGGAAGGAATTTTTTCTGACATAAAAATTATCTGTGGAATTATGGAGTGCTTATTCTAAACTTCTTTCTAATCAACCAACAACAGTAGTTTTTGACTAGATACACAGATCATCGCCAAAAAAGTAACAGTGTCTTTGTTGCAATACAACAAAAAAAAATGTAAGCCACTTCAATAACTAATTTGAGAGTATTTCTTTCTCCTGCTAAATACGACAGTATATTAATATTTATACATCGTAAAGCGTGTATTGGTTACACAAGACTAATATTCTTCGGTATCACGGTGATATACATTCACCCGTGTATTGGCCGTGGTTCGATCGCGGAGTTCTACTGGTTGATCCATGGGCAATCGTTTTTGCCTGTGGTTCTATCAATCGAGCCATCGTTATATATAAACATCATATTGTATTGGCACTGGATCTACTGGTCGAGTAAGATCAAGATATATTTGCCCAAGGTACTACTAGTATCTTAACATTTACGATCATAAAATTTTTTGAAAAGGGTAGATTATAGATTATACAGATATATTCAAGTAACCATTTGTTTTTTATATGTAACGAATATTCACCTACATACTAAACTTAAACAAATCTACTTAATCTAAACATCATAAACTTACGGAGAAAATAGATAAAACATCAGGGGGTCGTTCGGTACCTCAGAGCGCGGTTGTTTAGTTGTTTTCTAACTCGCTCTGAGGTACGGAAAGGTCACGGTTGTTTTCTAACCTCAAACAGACTTTGACAGATTCGACATTGCAAGATCACTTGATACTTACCTAATTTTCTTTGAGACGAGAGAAGAAGAAGAAGTTTGTTGTAGTCTGATTGGTCAAAGTTATGTCAGATGCGGGTTGCAACCTTTAACCGATCGATTTTGATGGTTAAAAAGTTGCGACGCTCCGAGGTTCGGAACGCTCGAGTTAGAACAACCGAGTGCTTTACCCTGAGGTTCGGAACGGCGGCGTTAGTGCGAAAAGTTGCACTTCGAGTGCAATCCGAGTGCGCTCTCACCGAGGTTCAGAACGCGGCCCAGTATTTAAATCACTGCGGTAGGTTGATACGTTGGCCGAGATAAACACCGCTTTCACGCATATCCTCAAGTGTCGTAGATGTGTAGTTTTTAAGTATTTGCTAAATATATATCACATATTTCCAACAGCGTTAAAGAAAGGATAATGGTCATCTGGGTACCCACTGAAACTGAAAACCACGGAGAATGAAACTATGCCAAATTTATTTATTATTAGTAGATGCAAATAATTCATATATTTATATTTAATTAGCAGTTGGGAATAATGAGAAAACCTAAATGTAAAACAATAAAATTAATACGCGGAAGATGCTTCTGGGCAATAACGAAACGCTATTCAGTTCATAGACTATAGGATACTATACAACTTTCTTGGCACTATGTTTAATCTGTCAAAAGAGCGTGACATGTGTCATGACAAAGTGACACCAATAGTTATTTCCTTTGTTGTAAGATTCGTGCGTTTTGTACATTTGCCATTTCTCAAGTTAGTTTATCATGTTATCACATAAACTATAAGTAGTTGCATCCATATCTACGATAACGATGCCTAATGCCAAGCGCCCGGTTGTCTATTACGATAGATTTCTTTTGAAAAACCCAGCAGATATGAGTATTTTAAGCTAACGAATTCTGCCTATCTAACCTAACGTAGAAAAAGAAAAATATAAATGCTAATAACTATTAAACCCCTACTTAAAAAATTATGGTACTATTTTATAATATCTTAGTCTTACTAAGGACTACTGGTTTTGCATGGTTTCCTTTCTCGTGGGTCCGTCTATGTAGGAACACACAGAGTTTTGCCATTCTTCTTTGCGACACATCTAAGCGCTCCAACTACGAACATTTACGTAGTTATGTTATGCTATACTTCGGCGATCGGTCGTGCCTTTTGCACACCCGTCCCTCCTGGGGGCCTACTCCCACCTTACGAACTTATCATAAAACAGGATGCGTTTTTTAATACGCTAGAACATCCATACTTAGTAAAATCCTCCTTCAAAAGCCTTCATAGCCGGTGACAAATTCAGTACTTCGATGGTTATAAGTTTCCGAGTTCTGTTCTCAGCTTCAACATTGCTACGTTGTTAGTTGGTACTCGGAATGTAAAGTACATCAAAATTTATACATCCGACGTAATTGAGTAAATAGTACCTAGGTAAGTGCTTAGAGTATTTATGCAGTAAAGGTAGAATGTGGGTCAGATGAAGAGAATCGAGAGCATCTCACAAGTTTTTTATTCATTTATCATTATTAAATTCAAGCAAGGCGACAATCAGTAGCCATTATGTAAAAAACTAATTATCGTTTAATCGCACATATCGCAATTCCCAGAACCGGAGTGTGATTTCTGAGAATTCAATTGTATTATTGGCCAAATATGGCGACTTTATTGGTATAGTTAAATTCTCGAATACGAAGTTGGACATGTGCAAGCACTTCTAGGCATGGAATAGGTACCTATGTATGGGGGTTAGTGGGATGAGACTGAAATTTTCAGTGCAAGTTGCGTAGTCTCGTCCATAGCTGTATATCTCCCTCACTTGTATAATCATTAAAATCATATCAATAGCCTTACCATGTTGCCCATTTTTGTAATACCTAGATTTAACAGGTTTTTTATACTTACCTACTACATTGTATATTTCATACCAAGCTCTAAGTGTCGGGTACAGCCCCACATATGCCTTTGTAAAGGACCCGATGAAATCCGTGACATAATATTGAAATAAATTGTTTATTTGATTGAAAACAGCATTGTTTACATCAAATGTAAAACTAAACAGTTGTTTACAGTTTGAAAGGATATATATTATTATAATAGGACTAAATCAAGATATTTAGAATAAATTTGTCGTTGAGTTGAATAGCTCAATAACGGTACAAGCAAATAAGTACCTAATTTTAAATTAATAGATTCGCCGCAGCATCAAGTAGAAAGGCTAGATGTATGAAAGTAGAATGATTTGCGACAAGGCCTCTCAAAGATGTTCATCTACGGAATTAATCAATCCAACTTTATTTAAGTATTGACTTCATTTATTTATTTATCCAAAAACTTACATCTATCATTACCGGTAATAAACCCAATACAATGTCACATGATAGTGGGTAAGTACCTACCTATTTAATTCCAAAAATGTTTCACATGTAGGTACCTACCTACCTAATCATCATCATCATCATCATCTCAGCCGTAGGACGTCCACTGCTGAACATAGCCCTCCCCCATGATTTTCCAAATGGACCTGTTGGAAGCGGCCTGCATCCAACGTCGTCCTGCGACCTTCCTCATGTTGTCTGTCCACCGTGTCGGTGGACGACCTACGCTGCGCTTGCCGGTCCGTGGTCTCCACTTCATAACCTTTCGGCCCCATCGGCCATCTGTTCTGCGTGCTATGTGCCCTGCCCACTGCCACTTCAACTGGCTAATCTTCTGAGCTATGTCGGTGACTTTCGTTCTTCTACGGATCTCCTCATTTCTGATTTGATCACGTAGAGAAACCCCGAGCATAGCCCTCTCCATAGCTCGTTGTGCGACTTTGAGCTTATCTATGAGGCCCATAGTAAGAGACATAGTCTCTTACCTACCTAATGTAAGTAGGTAATTTAAAGTACCTATGTAGATATATAGTTTACAAGTTAATCGTAATTAAGTTTTTCTAGAATAAGTGTATAAAATCATAGTTATAACCAAATCTTTAGGAATCTCTTACTTTAAGTCGTGTAAAGGATACCTATTAGATATGTTTTTATTCATTACCCTTGTTATTAACTTCGCGGTACGTATATACGTACGTACGTCTACCCTCTATTCGCGTGGTATCGTACGTGACGTCACCTGCCCGGTCCCAACAGAATACCAGCGCTGATTGTTTAGGTACAACAATTGAGATTGGATTTGTGACGAAACTATAGGTTTGTTATTGCCCTCAGACAAAATAAAAAATTCAAGACATAATGGTGTGAACAGAGAAGTACGAGTAAAGCCGGTAAAACTACGCCTCGGCGTGTCCATACATATGTACTCGTACATACAAAACCTACAACGAAACTACGCCTTGGCGCGTCAGTCGAACTATCGCGGCGCGTGGAAGATACACGTAAAGTTTTAATTATCATTTAATTTAAATTTATTAATTATTGATACATTTTTAATAACATTAATTTTATTTGAATTACCATGACAGTACCGAGTACTTACATACTTAATACACATGTAGTTTAGAAAACTCACTTCTCTGTTCACAACATTCTGTCTTGACTTTTTTTATTTTGTCTGAGTTATTGCCATTAGTTTTAATTACCAACTGACTTGATTTTCTTCTTACACCTGTATTTTGCTACAAATAAATATTTCTATATATCTGTATTTCCGGTAGGTATGTGGTGTCGTCACAAAGACTTTATCCATTAATGTCACGTCTCCTTTAAATTATTATGTTATTAAATTTATATTAACAAGTCACAGTTTCAACCGAGAGCTTCGTTGATGTTTACAACATAACGTGCGTTTAAAAATAGAATTCTGCGCAGCGTTACGTGCGCAGAGCGACAATGTATGTACCTATCGGTTTCTAACCGAACGCGTGGAGGAGAAAGCGCACTTTCCACCCCATCGTGATTTCATCGGACCATGGATGGCCGAAGCGAACGATTGATCGATTCTATTTTTCTATTATTGTTTTTGCTCATTCGAAATTTAAAAGTTTGATTATCGTTCGGTTTGTTTTCCATTCGCGAATGGCTTTATCACACGTCACGACAGTCAAGAAAGGCACGGGCGGGACGCGCTCGAGCTAGGCGCTTGCGATTGCGACGTTGCCATTCAGCTGCAGGAATGCGGCCGAGCGTTGCCAAGTCGCCTCTCAATACGGCGCGCGATAAAACCGAGTGCATTGGGCGGCCAGCAGACTGCTGCTCGCATCGAATACGCCATTTTGTTAACGCAATCTTAGACATAGCCACGAAGAGTTCATATTTTCAATTGGCGGGTTCCATTTTCAAATATGGAGTGGAGGATTTGTTGGACATAATTATAACCGACGGACTTCAATAGAATAGAAAATTGATTTCATTTTTCTTGATTGTAAAGTTAATTCTATTTATTATCATAATAACAACTGAAGTTGTATTTTACAGCTCATGCGCAGTTATTTACTGCATGTTGCACCGTCTTATAAATTATATAGGTAGGTACCTACCTACCTGCTACATTGGATATATTATTATATAAGTATATACCTACTTAACTTTAGGTACCTAGATACCTACTTAATCAAATATTTATCCATATGAAGGTATATAGGTATATGTATACGTGCTGTTACACCGCGTATATTGCTGACCTAGGGGCAAACCCCCATCGACTTCATTCAAACACTGTCAGCAGTATAACTACTTACCTATGTTCCTATATAATCCGCGCTTTCCAAATTAAATTGCCTTTTTTTGTGTTCTTCAGTGTATCTACTAATCGCTCTTAAAGCCGTCTTGCTGCCAGTTCAGTACAGTAAAGTGAAGTGCATGAATTTATTCCTTCCTGTAAAAATTAAATAAAATAAAATAAATGTTTGTGTGTGTGTGAATGGTTGTTTTTTTTTAAGACAACCATGAAGAGCCACACAACAGTAGGTACGCAAAGTATCGACACCCTTATTTTAGAAAACTGAACGTGTTTGTTATTGGTTGGTCTTCCTTTGATATTATTAGCATCAGCATCATCAGCCGGAAGACATCCAATGCTGAATAGATGCGTTTTCCATTGAACACCACTATTAATGTTTTTTTGCCATTTGCATCCACCAGCTCCCCAGAGCCTGACGATGTCGCCGGTCCGCTAAGTCTGGGTAAACACCCTACTTTCCGTAACCATCATTCCTATTCTCACCAATATATTTATGTTATAAACCTATTCATTCGCTGTACTCCTTGTTTGACATTTGGACACGCGAACAAATTCCAAGCTCATTTCTAAACAAGCTGCGCCCACGGCCTCACCCGCATGGAAAATGACTATGCCATTATGATTTTTTGCGTGGAACCATAACTAATTTTCTAAAATAAAAATAGCATACTTCTTATAACATCAGCCAGTGGATGTCCCTAAATCGGTCCAGCCGTGTCGTTGATTATCCGAAAAAAAATAGACGGACAAAAAGTACTTTTGTTATAAATACGTTATTTACCACACGTACGTTAATACGTATTTAATAAAACGCTGTTATCAAGGCATAATGAGACGGACGCTTCGATTTTATTTATGTACTCGTATATATATAGAAAATAAGCCTTTATTTGTGAATTTACAAACTATGAGGTATATTCCCCCTTAGTAAGTGAATAATTAACTTAACATTTACAAAGCGTACAAACTTTACAGTACAAACAAACAAGTTTACAAACTTTAGCAGCAACAGAATCTGGCTAGGGCCTTTAAGCTTAAGCCTGGTGCCCACGAGTAGCACGAAATAATGAGTTCTTCCAGCTTCCCGTACCCTTCAAGTTTTGGTAGAGTAGCTGGCTAAGTAAGTACGCTAAGTGATACATTAGTACCTGCTCGATGAACGTCTTCCTACCCCTACAGAAACTTTGAAATGGGATACAATATGCCCTTACAATTACCTTATATTGTACAAGGTTATGGTTCCAGAATGCGTCGTTTCACCTCCTAACGTTCGTCAGTTCGTGGTCTCCATGTATTATATTTCTCGTAGGTTTTCCATGAAATATGTTCAGGCCTGGCCCCAGACGTGAGGAATTTTCCACGACTTCCAAAAAAAGGTGGAGGTACTCGATTCGACTGTATGTTTTTTTATGTTTGTTACCTCATAACTTTCGACTGGGTGGACCGATTCACAAAATTTTTGTTTTAAAGCTGGTGCTTCCCGTGTGGTCCCATGTGAATTTTATTAAATTCGGTTTAGTAGTTTTTGAGTTATACTCCAATAACTGATGTTTACCAAAGTAATAGAATGGAAGTCGGTATATTTTTTTTTTTCAAATTGCACTTGTTCTAGTTATATAATTAGAAGTTAAATAGTAAATTTTCCCTTAGACTACTATTAACACTAGACAAATAAGACCATTCTTAACTTCTTTTACATATTGTAGTTAAACAAACTAGAATATTTTTTCAATTACATAAATGTGTACAGATCTGCGCTTAAGCTTAAATAAAAAAAATATAAGTAATTTAGCTACCGCAGTCAAGGTCATGATGAAAGCTTGGCCTAGTTTGGGACCTGGCTCTGACAATAGTTGATGTAAAAAACGATTTGATTTAAGCTATGATATGTACTCTTTTACAATTAAATATCCAAATCAAAAAAAAAACACTCCTATTGCTCTTAAATCCCTCATTGTTAGCGAGAATAATAGTATATTATGCAACTAGTGAATAAAGGACGGATTTAAAGAGAGGGCCATAGATGAATCACGAGTAAGTGAAGGATTCTAACGACTAAATCACGACCGCAGGGAATGATTCGTGATCATTGAATCACGAGCGCAGCGAGTTATTCAAGTGTTAGAATCCTGAGTGATTCATGGCCCTCGATATAAATCCGTTTTACACAAGAGTTGCATACTATACTTTATACCTTGACTACGAGAAAAAGAAATAATTTAAGCGAAATAAACATTTAATGAAAAAAAGGTTAAATTAATTAAAATGCCCATTAAAATTGGAACAATTACTAAACACAAGAGTAATTTATATATTATTATTATATTTTTTTTCTATAATCGCAGCACGATTATAGCAAGCAAGATTATATACACAATACAGTTTTTATTCACTGAAAACAGTGAATAAAAAGGCCTTTTAATCACTGTTTTGGTGTTTAAATTTAGAACACACCAATTTGACCTCCATCTTAATGCTTATACATTATAAAAAACACATAAAAAATACTCAATATAAACTCTTTGTGCAAATAACTCCTTGAGATTTATTTGGTCGATATTTCCGACAAGGAGATTAGCATTAGAATAAAAACCTTATTGTATTCTTTGCTGCCGTTACAGAAAAAAATATATGTAATAGCAAAAACAACATAACTCTTATTTTTAGTAATTGTTTCAATTTCAATGTGCATTTTAATTAATTAAAATGTACTTTGTTTCTTTCTTCATGAAATGTCTATTTTCGCTTTGATTATTTCTTTTTCTCGTAGTCATGGTATAAAGTATATGTGCACCTTTTGAATAAAATGGATTTATATCGAGGGCTATGAATCACTCGCATCGCTCAGGATTCTAACACTTGAATAACTCGCTACCCTCGTGATTCAATCATCACGAATCACTCTCTGTGGTCGTGATTCAGTCGTTAGAATCCTTCACTTACTTGTGATTCATCAACGACCCTCTCTTTAAATCCGTTCTTTATTTACTAATTGTATAATAGGATACTAATTTTCCTCTTTGAATAATCGATGATTATCCTCTAGGTTTTCTTTTTGAATATTTGTCTGTTACTGACGAGCCTACAATAACGAAAGTCTTTAGTACCTTGAAACATTTGACTTATTACTGTTTCATAAAAAAAACATTAATAATTTCGTTAGTGCATTGCGTTGCGGCTACAAAAGAAATTTAAAAAAGGCATAGGCGCGAAATCTTAGAACCTTATTTGCTCGCAATCGTAATTTAAAGTAGAGTAGTAGAACACGGTGCCATATAGAAACCATTTTTGTTAGATTTCCACTAGCGATTGCCCGCGACTCCGTTCGCGTAGTAGGCTCGTCCTTCGGCCACGCCATAACCTCCCATCTTTTATTGGTTTTTCTTTCTTAAAAACCTTCTTCTGACTATAACTAAAATAAACAAAAATAGAATTAGCGAAATTGTACCAGTGTAACCAGGATAAATAGGGGTTAAATTTTGTTTATATACTAGTGATTGCCCGCGACTTCGTTCGCGTGCCACGCCCTCCGGCCACTACCTCCTATCTTTTGTTATTTTTTTATGTAAGAACCTTCTACTATGTATACAAAAATATTTAAAAAAAAGATGAATGAAGTCGGCAAAGCCGTTCTCAAGTTATAGCGTGACCAGGAAAAAATAAAGGTTCATTTTTATATTATATATATAGATAGATTAATTACTCAAACTACCACGTATAAACTGTCCCATTTCAGTATCTTGTAGAACAATCTACAATTAATAAACAGAGAAGCCTGGCGGTCTCTAGAGACCGCGATGTCGCGACACTAGTGTCGGAGGCTAAGATCCACTTCGGGTCGTAGCGCCACTGCAGTATGTATTAATTTTGATAATAAATTATTGATATGTACATGTTTCATATTTATAGACTTCGGATACATGTACAGTGAGGTTATACCATATCGTGCTTTACAGCTTACTCAATCTGTGTGCGCTAGGCTTAAGCGCCAAAAGTAGTTTAATTGGATACCTACAGCTAATGAAGTCTTAAACGAGGTTTTAATGAAGTCGACCTCATTAAACTACATAATTAACGATCTCTACTAGGTCTATTGTTGGCTTCGTCATTGTTTCGATTCAGTGTAATACCTTGTTTGGTGTTTTTCTTGGTTAATATACTATATACTCCGCTTTAAATGTATACTCGGTAATGTTAATCTTTCAAGAGACGAAGTTAAATAACCTTATAAGTTAAGCGAAGTTAAATTACCTTTTCCGTCAGTATGTGAATCGTAAGAGACGAGGAAACTCGACTAACTAGGTAGTAGGTCTCCTGTGCAAGAGACCGTCTTGGTCGCTACCACCGCAGAGGCAGATATTCTATCGCGAAGCAATAGTACGCATGCATTACTGTGTTAGGGTGTGAAGTAGGGGTGTGTAGTAAGTGAAATTACTGCGCGAGAGAAACTTAAAAAGCTATGTATTGCGCAATACAATAATTCCCATGGGAAGGCGAACACAATGAAGTGCTACGTAAAATTACAGTTACCACGTTATACCACGATGCATATTATGGGAATGAATATTTGCTCAGATTTTGTGATCAAAATAAAAAACTGTCAATGTTGAGATTTAAACAACTTTATATGGATTAAATCGCATTAATATAATTTTTGCTCGACGTTTCGAACTCTTTTCATTGACCATAGTTACGGGTAGACTGGACTAGATGATAGTTTGTGTGAAAATATTTTTAGATACCGCCCGGCAGCTGTCATACTCGTATTATTTTAATCAAAACATTCCCGATGCACACAGTAGTCACTCACGATTAAATTTATATTAATTTTATATTTTTATATTAATATTTTAATTTAAATGTATGAAACAAGATAAGGTAGACGTCACAGCAGATGTCTCTGAAATACGATCAAGTGGAGCTACATTAGCCACATCACCCCTCCGTAACAACTAACCCCTATTTGTAAAGCAAAGACCCCAATTCAAAGTTAAAGATTTTAGGTTGTTTAAAGCATGCGAGGCGAGAACATAATTTATAAAAATAAGAAGAAGATAGTTTAAGAAAAGACGTAATAAATTCGTGTTTGAACCCACTACAGATACGGATATAGAGTATATAGAGACGTAATGGTTTTCTGTAGTCGTTGGTAATCATGGGTTCAAATGTCGATGGTAGCCGACATTTTTTCTTTTCATAAATACGTATAACTTAGAAGATAATTGGTTTTTTCAAGTTGTTTGTTGGTTGGTTTGGCCTTTATATTAAGAGTGTTATCAAAGTTGACGTTGGAACAACTAAACAATATCTTGATCGAATATTTTAATTAGATAATAAAAAGACGGTTAGTAATGACTTCCACAGTCAACTAAATGTAACTTTTATCGATAATTGTATGTGTTATTACGAGAAAATACGACGTAAACATGGTTATAATTTTCACATTTTACAATGAACGGTTGACAAGTTATTGAACAAAATTATAAAAAAGACGCTAGACGCTGTCGGCCTTATTAATAAACTTGGCTTACACCCGGAGTAGTTAAAACATCTATCTGTCAATTTTTCGCTTGCAGTAAATGTCACGCGTGAAAGCAACACAAAGCATGTTACGCCTAATATAGGTTTACGCAACGTTTATTAATAGAGAATAAATTAAAATAGCTGTATTCATATATTATAAATAAATCCATGTAACATTAAGGTTTACACAAGGTTACATGGGGGTAACTACAAGGGATCCCAGTGACTATTGAACTCTAAAAATGCTATGTAATTAACTTATACCCACATTAAGTTGTAATTTTAACTGTTAAACGATTATCTTGCCCATGAAACATTTAGGCTGGGTTGCACCATATTAGCAGTTATAGTAAAGGTTTGTGTCAAATTTAACACTAACAGTAACGCTGACTTTAACAGTTGTAGCAAAATGAGTTGCACCAGCGAATTCATTAGCTTTGTTAAAGTTAAAAGTGTTGCAAGTCAAATGAGGCGTGATTTAGCCCAAGTTCGAAGCGGGTAACATTTTTAAATAAGGCAATACTAAACATGAACGTCAAAACTCGTTTCTAGCGCTGTCATCAGTGTCACTTCATTTCATTGATGTCAGCTCGGTGTCTGTTAATTATAAATATTTTTTTCAAGGAAGCTTAGAAATATTTCTAATTTATTAATCGTTCGGGTTCTGGTGCGCTGTGGGAGATAATAAAAAGATGGATAACAATTTGCTTGCAAACATTCAAACAAAGTAAGTACATACCTTTTTATTGCTTTATCTGTAAAGCGTGTTATTTTTTGGTTGAACAATTTACATATCCTTGTTACGCCTTTGTATAAATTAATTTTTTATTGTTTCAGGGAAAGAAGTGTAAACTTTACCAAAATAGAATTGGACAGATTGCAAACACTTTTAACAAAATATAAAAGTATTTTATTTTGCAAAAAGACAGACGGCGTTAGTTCAAAACAAAAGGAAAGTGCGTGGAGTAAAATCGAATGCGAGTTTAATGCTCTTACAGACACTCCACGTACAGTAAAACAACTAAAATATAAATTTGAAAATTTGAAGAGAACAGCAAAGAAGGTAAATAATATTTTACCTAAAGCTTTATGTATTTCCTTTAAGTAAATACACAAACCATTTTTTTTATGTTTACAGGGAGCTAGTAAAGAGCGCCAAGAAATGCGTCGCACTGGAGGAGGGCCACCACCTGCACCGCCATCTGGTTCCAGTAGTGATGCTACAGACTGGCTGAGGGAAATTATACCATCATCAATTGATGGAAATATGGCAATTTATGATGATGATGTCATATATCAAAAGCCTACTGTCTTTGTAAGTGCTAGTATATTCCACATTTACCTATTTACTTTTGTGTCATTCTAAAATAAATTGCACTTATGATAAAATTCTATTAACAGCCTGCAAAAAAGATGGAAAAAATCAATGAAGTGGTTGAGGACAACACAACTCAAGAGTCTCTTCTGCCAAAGAAGGTATTATTCACTATTATTTTGTTATGCATTGTTAATACTCCGTTAACGCTCTGCCTGTCCCACCAGGGAATACATGCGTGACTTTATGTATTGTAGTTCTAGGAAAATAATAAGATCTATTCAATATTCTATTTACAGCCTCGTCCGGAGATCATTACTATGGAAGTAGTCGAGGACTATATGACTGAGGATGCTCATCTTCTAAACAAGGTATTATTTACATTTTAAAATAAAAGCACCTGACATGTCAATCAACCTACCTATCACCATAATAGGGCAGGCATGTTGACATATTATTGTTTTGAAGCCAGTAATCAATATTGTTACTTTTCATTTCATTTATTAGCCATAATTTACATGTAAATATACATAGATCTTTAATTAGGTACCTACATAAATCATTGTAAATTATACCCATGGGGTGTACTTATTTTACAGATTCCTGATAATGAAAAAACAAACGAGGCTACCACTAATGAGAAGTGGGACTTCGATCCGAGCACACCCTACAGCTCTCTCAAGAGACCAATGTCATCACCACTAAAAAGTAATCCTTCCTATTATTATCCTATTAATATTATAAACGTGAAAGTTTGTATGTATGGATGTATGGATGTTTGTTACTCTTTCACGCACAAACGGGGGGGCTAATGTTGATGAAATTTGGTATGGGGGTAGATGAGGCGCTGGATTAACACATAGGATACTTTTCATCATCATCATCATCATCATCATCCATCACCACGCGGGTGAAACCGCGGGGCGCAGCTAGTCCTATTAATATTATAAACGTGAAAGTTTGTATGTATGGATGTATGGATGTTTGTTACTCTTTCACGCACAAACGGGGGGGCTAATGTTGATGAAATTTGGTATGGGGGTAGATGAGGCGCTGGATTAACACATAGGATACTTTTCATCATCATCATCATCATCATCCATCACCACGCGGGTGAAACCGCGGGGCGCAGCTAGTCCTATCCTATTAATATTATAAACGTGAAAGTTTGTATGTATGGATGTATGGATGTTTGTTACTCTTTCACGCACAAACGGGGGGGCTAATGTTGATGAAATTTGGTATGGGGGTAGATGAGGCGCTGGATTAACACATAGGATACTTTTCATCATCATCATCATCATCATCCATCACCACGCGGGTGAAACCGCGGGGCGCAGCTAGTCCTATTAATATTATAAACGTGAAAGTTTGTATGTATGGATGTATGGATGTTTGTTACTCTTTCACGCACAAACGGGGGGGCTAATGTTGATGAAATTTGGTATGGGGGTAGATGAGGCGCTGGATTAACACATAGGATACTTTTCATCATCATCATCATCATCCATCACCACGCGGGTGAAACCGCGGGGCGCAGCTAGTGTATGATAATCACAAATAGGCTAAAATATGTAGAGGAATGTATTTATATAAGTGCTCTTCTTATTGACAGGTCGAGCTAAAAAACGAAGAACTGCAGATGATTTAAACACAAACGTTGTCCGGCAATTGCTGCGGGAAAAAAAGTTATCCGTGATGGATAACCTACAGGAGCTGGAGCTCCAAAGAATTAGAGAGTCCATCAGGCACACCCAGGAGCTCCATGAGCAAACGCTGCGCCACAATGAGGAGCGGCACAAATTAGAAATAGAAAAATTACAACTAGAGATAAGAATGTTACAAAAATCTGATGAATAAATGTGATTTTTAAAATTAAATAAAAATAATTACTTTATATTCAAATTTTTTATTGTTTACTTAATGACGAAGCCTATTGAAATAAGTGTTGATTAATTGAGACCTGTTACGATCGTCATTCCTTGCCACTGTATAAACGATATTATCTTCCTCATTAGTTGGTTCATTGTCCTGATCCATATTTGGCGCCAATAATGGTGGCATAGGATCCTGATATTTTTTGCAAATATTGTGCAGTACAGCAGTAGCCACTATGATGGGCTGAACTCTTTCTAGATAGGTTCTTATTTTCATAGACAGGGCAGGAAATCTTCTTTTCCAACATCCAAACACCCTTTCTACTACATTTCTTGTTCGGATTTGGCTCTCGTTGTAAAGCTTCTCTCCGTCAGTAACTGGATCACGCAAAGGTGTTAGCAAATATGGCTTAACTGCATAGCCTTTGTCACCAACCAACCAGTATCCATTAAATTCGCCATCTTCCAGTCTGCCCTAAAATTGAAGACAAAGCATTTTATAATTTTGACTCTGGTAGGTAATGTATGGTAAGTATGTATTAATAAATAAATGTTTTTACCTTGATGGCACTGGAGTTAAATATATGGCTGTCATGGCTGCTGCCAGGCCAACGTGCAACAATATTAGTAATGTACATTTTTGCATCGCAAATAACTTGAACATTCATAGAAAAAGTCAATTTTCTATTTCTGTAATTTTCTGCATCTGGGCCACCTGCAAATAAAGTAATTACTTATGTGTCATCTCTTCTAATTGATTCCTTAACATATATGCCTCATGGACTAGGTTGTTAATGTGTTAATAATATACCTGGAGACTTTATCGGTATATGAGTGCAATCAATTGCTCCAATTACTTTCGGGAAAGCACTTAAATCATAGAATTCTGTCGCTGTCCTCTCCATCTCCTCCGCGGTCTGTGGCATGGATATCCACTCTGCTCGCATGCTTGCAATTGCCCGGCTCACCCTATATATTATGCGTGATACTGTAGACTTATGAACACCAGCTGTATCGCCAACGCATCTTTGGAATGAACCACAGGCATAGTATTCTAAAGCGATGAGTACTTGTTGTACTGGAGTTACTGCTTTATTTCTGAAAAATAAAGGTACCATAAAGTAATTAATAAACGTAGGTAATTGAGAGCATTTCAAAAATATGATAACAAACACCCATAGGTAGTACCTACAAGGAACTAAAATAGACAGTCACTACATAATTAAGTAAAAATTAAATACTATGCTAGAAAAGGAAACTTACTTCATCGTAGGATGCTCTAACCAGCGGTGTAATCGTAAACTCAGCCACCTAGCTACGTTTTTAGAGACTCGAAATCTCGCCAAGAAACATTCGTTGTCCCATGTAGAAAAACGATCGGGTCTAGGTAAGTACACTTTTCTTTTTCTATTTACAATGACAAGATCATCGATTTCGTCTTCAGAACTGGTTTCCGCGAGTATTTCTTGGAGTAGGGACATGATGTTTAGAGGTTATATTCAACGCGTTTGACAACTGACGGATCATTTAACACAAACTATAGCACTAACCAGCGAAAAGTGAGCGGTTACCGTTATGGTTAAAGTTATGACGTCATTTAACTATTTGTCAAATGGTGCAACTCATTTTTGGCCTAACCGTTACTTTAACTGAAGTTTCGATGTTTGTTAATGTTAAAGTAAGATGGTGCAACCCAGCCTTAAAGTGTCTTCTTTAATTGTTTTTCGTTTTATGGGGTAGATAATGATCGCAATAATGTGTTCTGGTTTGGAGGGTATGGTTTCCGGCGGAATTACAGGCGCATGAGACTTAACAACTTAATGTCTCAGGGTTACCGGCGCAGAGCAGTTCGTCACTTGTGGCGAAATGCATACTTTTATATTCTTAATTCTCAATTCTTTTATAGGCAGACGTTACAACTTAACATCAGGTGAGCCTCGATATTCTAATAACATAAAAAAATGGCAAGAAAGAAGTAATGTAACAAAGAAGGTAAATTTACTTTACTTCTTCTTCTTGGTCGGACACTCTTGGCAGAGTGGTCGTGGTTATGGTGGCGGTAAACGGCGGATCCTTGCCAGTTTCCATTTCCAGGGCTGTTGGTCTCCTCGCGATGTCTCCAATTTCTGACGGTTAGTGGCATTGCGAGCACCATTGTACAATGGTGTAATTCGTGGCCTTTTTAATAGAGTCAGACCTCGTGATCTCTTAGATATCCTTCCACTTGGCCTTGCACTATTAGTCTCTCCATCAAGTTTTTGTTTCTGGAGATATGCCCGAAGAACTACATCATTCGCATCTGCACAGCCGACGATATTCTAAATTGTATTCGAAGTTCTTTGAGGATAGAATTATTGGTGCGGAACGCTATCCGCGGTATTTTCAGAAGTCTTCTCCAGCACTACATCTCCAGTCCATCGATTTTTCGGCGATCCTGTAGTTTTAGTGACCAAGTCTCCGCGCCATAAAGAAAGACTGGGAACACCAGACATCTCATTAGACGAACCTTTGTTTTCTTGATTCTACGTCTGTCCTTCCAAATCTTTCCTACTCGTTCGACTGTTGATCTCGTGATAGCACATGTTCGTCTGACTTCATCTTCACATCCTCCTGTGTTCGATATAGTGGACCCGAGGTATATGTAGTTGTGTACTACCTTGCAGTTGCTTAGGCTCAGTACACCCGTACTAACCATTGCTGCTCGGTTCACTATCATCATTTTCGTTTTGTCTCTATTAAGAGCTTACTTTTACAAACTTATTATTTGCGGTTGGTGCAGTAATCGTGTTTAGGGATCGAGCGCCAGAGTTAAATTTGTTGTACTTTAACCTAGTTTCTCTTTAATTTAGTTTAGTTTTAGTTAGATAATGCAAGTACTCGCGGCAGAAAACAAAGTTTGCAACCTGCACAACTATTACGGGCGCAAAATATTTGTTTACTACGCCAAACTTGAGCCCTTAAACGATTTTACAAATCGTTACGTTCCGAATACAATATTCCATCCTCACCATAAAGAAGTACTTAACATTTTTGTGTATTGCATAAGTGTATAAGTTTTGAGTACTGTGATACAGAAAGACATATTATGTCTTTCTGTGCACAAAACATGCCGACGTCATCGTCGGCATGTTCAGTATACGTTTTGCAGATGACTGCAGGGAGGAACAGAGAATGATACAGAAAGACATAATATGTCTTCTGACATAGATATATAGGCAAATATAGATATATAATTGTATATACTGTGAGTTAGAATTACATATGTCTTTCTGTATCACAGTACACAAAACGTGACGTATACTGAACATGCCGACGTCATCTGCAGGGAGGAACAGAGAATGATACAGAAAGACATAATATGTCTTCTGACATAGATATATAGGCAAATATAGATATATAATTGTATATACTGTGAGTTAGAATTACATATGTCTTTCTGTATCACAGTACACAAAACGTGACGTATACTGAACATGCCGACGTCATCTGCAGGGAGGAACAGAGAATGATACAGAAAGACATAATATGTCTTCTGACATAGATATATAGGCAGATATAGATATATAATTGTATATACTGTGAGTTAGAATTACATATGTCTTTCTGTATCACAGTACACAAAACGTGACGTATACTGAACATGCCGACGTCATCTGCAGGGAGGAACAGAGAATGATACAGAAAGACATAATATGTCTTCTGACATAGATATATAGGCAAATATAGATATATAATTGTATATACTGTGAGTTAGAATTACATATGTCTTTCTGTATCACAGTACACAAAACGTGACGTATACTGAACATGCCGACGTCATCTGCAGGGAGGAACAGAGAATGATACAGAAAGACATAATATGTCTTCTGACATAGATATATAGGCAAATATAGATTATATATACTGTGAGTTAGAATTACATATGTCTTTCTGTATCACAGTACACAAAACGTGACGTATACTGAACATGCCGACGTCATCTGCAGGGAGGAACAGAGAATGATACAGAAAGACATAATATGTCTTCTGACATAGATATATAGGCAAATATAGATTATATATACTGTGAGTTAGAATTACATATGTCTTTCTGTATCACAGTACACAAAACGTGACGTATACTGAACATGCCGACGTCATCTGCAGGGAGGAACAGAGAATGATACAGAAAGACATAATATGTCTTCTGACATAGATATATAGGCAAATATAGATTATATATACTGTGAGTTAGAATTACATATGTCTTTCTGTATCACAGTACACAAAACGTGACGTATACTGAACATGCCGACGTCATCTGCAGGGAGGAACAGAGAATGATACAGAAAGACATAATATGTCTTCTGACATAGATATATAGGCAAATATAGATTATATATACTGTGAGTTAGAATTACATATGTCTTTCTGTATCACAGTACACAAAACGTGACGTATACTGAACATGCCGACGTCATCTGCAGGGAGGAACAGAGAATAGTCCGCTAATGAATAAATGTGAAAGCTCTTTGACGTAAAGAATGCAACGTTGAACTTCTACTTTCTAAATAAATTATGCGTAAAATTATGGTCTTGGTGTAGTCACTTACTCACGAATTGTGATATCTGTTGAAAATATTTATATATATTTATACTTTCACCTAAAACGATCCTCATAATTAGTTTTGTGAATATATGAACGTCAATAAGTACTTTTACTTATTGTTAATCTATATTCTGGAAAATAAACATCATTTCAATTGAAGTACTTATGTGAAGATGGCGGGAAATAAATCAACAATGATTGTGCCATTGATTTTGTTTAGGGTGCTATCGGACAGAGAGCTCTGTCTGATAGCAACCTTAATTTTCCAACATTTGTGTTTCCTCTTGTTTCGACGAGTAACGACGAGGACGAGTGTGGAGACAAATTGTACGAAATTATGCAACGTTATATTTAATTTTTTATCGTCATTTGTTCTAGAAAGTTTTAGCAATTAAAAGTGTCATTCTAAGTGTGAAATGATTTTGGATTTTATTGTTATTAAAATAAGGACCACCGTAATAAATGTTTAGTTCGGTAGTTTAGTTTAGGTTTTTTGAACAAGTGAATCGCTGCCAATGTCAGACTTATTAATGTGACTGTGTTGTGACTCTAAAATTACTTCATTAGAAATCACTTGACACAACCAAAACTAAGTAAATATTAACATAATAAACTTAAATTACAAATGTGTACAGGAAACGAAAAAAAGTACTTACTTATATTAATATCAGCCGACCCGCCTGCGGTTTCGCTCGTATCAATAATATGAGTGACATACCGACAGCAGCTCCACCTACCGGGTACAATTGTGTTTTCTAACCATCCGGGAATGCATTGAAATATACACACAAAATTTCATCCAAATTTGTCCAGCCGTATAGGAGGAGTTGGTTGAAAAGCACATGTACAGGAGAATTATGTATAACAAGATATTTGGAAATCGAAAAAAGCACTTAAGTCGGCGAAGGAAAACCAATCTAAGTACATCTTACTCAAACATGTTCATACAAATAGCAGTAGGTAAGATTGTAATGAAAGTTTAACAATTACAGTGTATATTTTGTTTCATATTTAGAATATTCATATATTTTCTCATATTTCAATGAACTGAATTATATTGAATGAAAATTGAATTGAAATGTTTACTAGCAGGGATTGTATGGGATATAATGATGACTTGAGATGCAGAAATACGAAACTAACAAATATTATGTATCTATTCTATACTCCATATTACGTTATCTCACATTTGTATTGGAAAAAGTCAAGCGCTACACGGGCGCCGAGGTGCGGGTAGGTGCCTAGGAGATACATCTTCAGTCGTGACTGGAAGAGATCTAGATGCGGAATCTATATCTCTAGATTTTACATCTAGACACATATCACACATAGATAGTAAGAAGTTGAATTTCGTTTTCTAGGACAATGTTTTGCTACGTATAGAAGCAAAACGCTTCGTAAGGAAAGGTAAAGTTTAGAGCAAATAAAGATGTCGTGTTGACGTGAGTCAGCTGGCCGTATGTAGATAAAATCATGGAGTGTGTAGAGGAGGGAATGGAGGAATCATATTAATGAGAGAGAGAGAGAGAGAGAGAGAATAGATACAGAGCACACTCTCCGAAATCAATCCGGTAAAACAAATGAACTACGGACTTTGCCGGTTCAAGACTTACAAGTTTTGATTCTATCCATCATCATCATCATCTCAGCCGTAGGACGTCCATTGCTGAAAATAGGCCTCCCCCATAATTTTCCAAAAGGATCGGTTGGATGCGGCCTGCATCCAACGTCGTCCTGCGACCTTTATCAGGTCGTCTGTCCACCGTGTCGGTGGATGACCTACGCTGCGCTTGCCGGTCCGTGGTCTCCCCGAGCATATAGCCCTCTCCATAGCTCGTTGTGCGACTTTGAGCTTGCTTATGAGGCCCATAGTATGAGACCACGTTTCAGTGCGATACGTCTTTACTGGTTGATGGTCAACACACATTGGTCGAAGACTCTTGTCTTGAGGCACTGGGGTATTTTTGATTATATTAGAGAGTCATTATTTATAACCTTTTCGGTTCGTCTCTTAATACAATCGAGAACTTAAATGCTGGTATACTTTGCCAAGACATCCCACAAATGATATTATAGTAGGTACTTCATACATGATTATATTTAAGTGAGATATTTAATGACAGTTTGAGAACTATTGTATGTAATCTTAGTTTATTTTTAACAAATTATTTAAGATAGTTAGCGCTTTGGTGCATATACTGTAAGCTTACTATTTAATAAACAAACAAATAAATAAATAAATAAATAAATGATCAAACCTGTGCTTGATACAAATTGGACAGTTATCGCATGTTAACTATTCCAGCGCATGACGATTCAAGTGTTCTGAGGATGCTTCGTGTAGAAACACCTGTAAAAGAAGTATTGGTTGTGATAGCTACTATTCTGTATACTTCTAGCATGCCTTTTTAGGAGGGAGGGCGGTGCACACTTAATTTTGGCCAGAAATACTTTTTTCTACAATAGTCAAGCAATATTATTTATATAATATCAAACTATTATGGATTTTTACCTTTGTGGCATGTTGTAGTGTAAACTCAGTAGGCATCTAAGATTGTGCGTCTGAGACTGCCGAGTTCGAGTAAGGTAATATGATAGATTCATTAGCTTTTACATTTCACATAACAAGAAAACGAACCAAAAGTTGAGTAACCCGACTACGGCGTATAAAATCCCCATACTATTTTACGCATATCTGTATTATTATTTACTAATATTGCTTGGTCAAATGTCAACCTTAATGTTTCACACATTGGGCCTATAGTGTTCTCGTATATTGTGTACCTACGTATATGTTAATTATTTATTATTTTATTTACTCAACTTTTTCTCAGTGCTCTTTACATTATTTTTTCTAAGAAAGTACAGTATCTGCCATAGAAAAGGTTAGTCTGTAGGACTCTATTAGTGGTATCTGCAACCAAAAAAAAAATTAAATCCAATTTCAGTTAGTTATATATGTTACTAGTAATACGCTTGCAGCGTAGCTTAGAGAACGACTAGATATTCGTTCTCAAGCAGTTTAAGCGGCCCTAGCTGCGGTTACCACTTGGACACCCATCCACTTAGCACACGACCGTGTGCTAGTGGCATTATTTAACTGAGCGCTTCAGTGCTTCGGAGGGCACGTTAAACCGTCGGTCCCAGGTATTTCTCTTCTTGAGATTATATTTCTGATTTGTTCAATATCATATAAACATGCGTCGATCGAAATATCGACGAGTAAGTCTCACAGTAATTTCGTTTTATGGTCACAAAATTATTATGATCGTGAATTTCAATAACATGGGTTTTGTAACAATTAGGTACTATATTATATTTACAATTATTCGTCTTATTTACTATTAGTTATAAATTTTATTTGTACGAAATAGAAACGATGTGAATCTTTATGTAGTATCGAACTTCTGATCCCCAGTTTTTGATTTATGATTTTTAAATCACTAACGCCTTCTTAGCGATACCAAACATTGATTCAAAATTCACATCCTCCCGCGTCTTTCGACAATCCGAGTCATGGCGTCTGACACGGGCTGACGCGGGTTCAAATCCCGTCCGAGGATGTGGATTTTTCTCTCTAAAATTGCAATATTCTGATCCTCACCGTACACATGTAAATGAAACTACCAACTACATAATAACAGCCCACCTTCGAACTTTACATTACCAGCTAAAGGCTGTGCTCTTGGTGGATCCTAGACCATGTAATACGTAAAACTGTTGTAATACTGTGAAAACAATTATCTAGAGAAAGTCTATTCGTAATCACGGTCGACCGCAACGTCGTGGTTAGTGATTATTATTTATATATTTGATAAAAAAATATTTTATTTATATATTTATGATTTATAAAACAAATTACAATCAATTTGTCACTTCTAAACATAGATGCCAATACAATTCTAATTGCTAATTCAATTGATTGATGAATTTTATTGGAGAAAGTTTAAAAAGTTCAATCTAGAGAGAATTCCAATACGGACATTCGTAACTCACTGGACTAATCATTTATCAATGTCTATACAATACTGAAGGAAAATAAATAATACCTATATAATATTATATTATAATATTTATAATTTATTATAATATAATATTATATAGGACAATATTCACACGCGGTCTTCAGGTCCCAAAATAGGCAGAGCCTGTACTATGGTAACCTGATGACTGATACACATATACACACCCAGACACAGGTCACGTTCATGCACACAAATGTTTGACCTGTCCGAGGATCAAACCCGGGACCAGTGGTCCAGAAGGCAGGGTTGCTAGCCACTACGCCAATTGGCCCGTCAAACATTTATAATATACTAGCTGCGGGGATGGATGATAATAAAATGTAAGTGTATATACGTGTTATGTTAACACCTCATCTATCTACATACCAAGTTCCATCCAAATCCGTAGAGCCGTTCTGGCGTGATTGACAAACCTGCATCCATCCAAACATTCACTTATATTAGTCATAAGTAAGATAGCAATATTTCATTGCTATTCTTTTTATTCAAAAAAAATCACGGATTACATCCGATCCTTTACAAAGGGGTAAGTCAATGATGACAAAAGGGGCAACGTTGGTGTGGATGGCTAAAGGGTGTCAAAAGGTGCGCTGCGGTTTCACGAGCGCTAAATACTACTGGCGTTATACCCTTTAACACTTCCACCCTTGGAGCATTTTGTTACGTGCTCTTGCGTCTCCACCCCCAGACGGCCAATAAGACAAGCAGAGGGGTCTCATTTAGCCCCAGGGAGAATCGGGGTCCACAGTGTCGCCAGTCACCGACAGGTCGCCACAAAGGCGCCCCTGCGGTATTATTATTATTATTTATTAACTAAAGAGTTAGACTCTTGTTGTTGCAGCTGGTGTTGTGGTGTTGTTATCCCCTCCATCTCAATCTATTTAAGGCGACCTCTTTCACCTCCTTGAACGACATGACGTAATTACGTGTTCTTCTGAAGATTTTGTAGAGTACTTACAATATTTTTAGATCAGCATTATGTATCCATGAGATCCTGAACCCATCAGGCTTGTCGTCGTGTGCGTGACGCAGCATCGCGTCAGCAGGCCTAGACAAAATTCAAGCAGGCGTGTTTCCGCACACGCTACAGACAGAACGTTCCCGGGTCCCGTCTACGAATTTAGTGCGACGTCACGTGACTTTTCCACAGATAATGTCAACGCCACACATTTTGGAGTTGTCGTTTGGCGTTAACGATAACAGAAACATCTTTTGTCTAGGCTTGCTGCTGTGTGAAACCGTGACTGTAATTCGGTTCGAAGGATGCCGTAACTAGAACGGCGAAGGCGACACTAATGAGGACGAGTGATATTGCAAGAATTCACTTTAGCAACGAGATATTTATGGTATTGGTTTTGATCGATCGATGTTTTGCCAAGGCTGTTGCATGTGCAGTAAACTGAACACAATTTTGCTCGTGACCATCTACACTGAAATACGCGTAAATAACTTGTTGCAATTCTAAATCATGTTGATGCCAATACATAAATTATTAATAATTATTGATTCAGGCGTTACTTTGCGGAAATCCATTATCAAAAAAACGATATTAAAAAATATTTTGTGACACTTCCGCTGAAAAGAAAACAATGATTTTGGCCTATTTGGGGGCGTGCACCACCCTCCCTCCCGCATAAAATGCTAATAGGAAGAATACAAAATAAAACACACAAATCAACCACAACCGATTCGACACGTGTTTCGCCTCTACACGAGGCATCCTCAGGAGATGTTGACTCGTCGAGCGCTAGACCGACAATGAGAGAACAACGCGTAAATAATATCGTTTATTATACAGTAAGTAATATCGTTTTTTTTTACATAAATTATTTTTAACTAGCTAATCCGTCTGCGGGTTGGCGTGCTTCACCTCGTAGGGGTGAAATTTCTGAAAATCTTTTTGCAGGTCAAACATTTCAGGTTCGTAGCCGTATTGGTTTAATCTGTCCGCATCAAGTTTACGCTATAACAAAAGACAACAACCGATTAAGCTGTGCGTTTGACTGATGAATCAGCCAGCCAGACAGTCAGGATAAGGAATTATATAGATGAGTAAGCTAGAGCCCCATTCACTAACGTCCGTACGTAAAATCTACATTTATGTCGACAGTTTTTTTAAAACTGACAGCTTACTAAACTAGCCAGTACCTCTGATTATATAACTTTTCCAAATTTACAATATTTCTGAGCTCAATTGTTTGGGAAGTTCGATATTTTTTTTAATAATTTAGATACTTATCCGCTCATTTGACTCCTATCTCAGATATTTTAGGTTTACTAAATAGAATTAAGAGTTTGCCTCATTTGAGAGTCAGTCAGACAGTCTAAATCTCACCCCGCCCTTAATTGCATAGTGACAGGAATGGTAGCTATGACCAGATTGTTAATGTTACCACAATGTTGTGGAGTTCTTCACGTAGCATAAACTTTACCTGTACCTTTTAAGCCTTAAAACCGGGTTACTTCCACCACCTGCACCCCGGCTGATCCTCCACACTTCTGAGATTAAATTTCTTTAATACTCGTATATATAATATAGAGCTATAATATGTTGTCTGACTCAAAATTCAAATTCAAAATTCAAAAATTATTTATTCAGTTTAGGCATCATAGACACTCTTCTAGGATTGAACCCTACCTTAATAAATACTAAGCTAGGTACTTATATTGTATTAAATTTTCGCCGAGTGTGCGTCGGTGTTTTGATAGATAGAAAATGCTTTATATTATAGCACAAAACAAATATATAAGCAAACTTATTGCTACTTAGGATTTTTTTCCAGCTTTGCTTTTAATTCTTATGGTAATAACGTCAGGTATTAATATATATTATATATTTATACCTGACGTTACCACTATAGGCTTTATTATACAGGGTGTTTGGTAGAGGGACCGACAAACCAAATGAGCGTGTTCGGGGGCCCCAAAGTATGTTTTAGACCGGATGTTTTTCGTTTTTACAAATTTTACAAATGTTATGGTGGTAAATAGGTACAATTTCGGAGAAAAAGGGAAAAATCACAAAAAAAGTTAAACATTGGGGGGTCGGGGATTTTTTTTGGCCAACTTGTATTCTCCAAGTGGTCCCCCGAACATGCTCATTTGGTTTGTCGGTCCCTCTACCAAACACCCTATATAAGCCTATTTATGTTTAACTATAAAACGCGTATTCAAATCGTTAGCGAAATAGTAGATTGTAAAGCTGCAGCTGATAATGGCAAGCGTGGCGTTTACTGTAAGTTGAAGAAATGCTATTTAAATGGTAACAAGAAAACCTCTAAAAAATATTAAGAATACATATAGGGTTCGCATAAAATACTTCTAAAAATACTCCCGTCGATGTAACAGAATACAAAGTATACAATTAAAAGTTATTAGCAACAAACGAGAAACACTCATGTGTAGAGCTCAGATCGTTACATCTATAGTTTGAAATGGATCAGCAGCAGGGTTATTATGTATCTCAGTTGCTCACAAATGTTGATTGAAATCTGAAAAGCCATCGTGAAGCGGCCATATTTTTTAGATTTCAAGCAACTTTTGTTATCAACTGAGATACGACATAGCCCAGTAGGGCTATGTCGTATCTCAGTTGATAACAAAAGTTGATTAAATCGAAAAAAAATGCCGTTCTATGTCAGTTTTGTCAGCTCCAGACATAAACTTACTAACATTTTTGCTCACTGGAGTTGTCAAAACTGACATAGAGCCGCCATTTTTCAAGATCTCAATCAACATTTGATGAGATACGTAATTGCCCTGCTGGTCTCTCATCAAGGAGGAGCAGGATGTTTCAGCCAGGTCTCAGCAGATCCTGCGCTAAGGTATTCCTGCTAATACGTCATCCGTGCGATTCTCTAAGAGCAAACATCGTTGCATCTTAGACAACATCCGGGAAACAAATGGAAGAGATGACAAGAAAGGTTGGAAAAGCAACCTTATGTATAAGGGCAATATCTCGTTAAGTATTTGACATCGGTGAGCTCATCGACGAGCTCAGCGACGAATCATTACAGAATCGCACGGCTGTACATTGAGATTGCTCATGTAACATACGAGTGGATGTTGTCAAACGGTGCGCAGACTCGTTCGTATTTGCGCAACGCGGACCTTGGACTTTCATTTATCTTTATCTAACGCGACCGAGACCCGAGAGCGCCTCTTTGTGCAACACATAATGGACAGATTTGTCTGCGAATACAATTATTGGAAAGCCCCATTGTAATCCCATCATGCGCCGTAACAAAAATATACTACCTGTTTATTTCTATAATATAAGGTTACATTTAGGATAGTATATAGTTGGAACGATATCATATAAAGAAAGAAGAAATTTAGGACACCTAAAGAAATGGGATCCACACTTCTATCATTCAGGTCATGCTCGCACATTGAGTGATCCCTGATCGTTAGTATAAACTTAAGGCCTTGCTTATAAACGCTTTAGTACGTGAACAGTTTAGCTTTGCGCAATACTAAATAAGACGCGCTCGTATCCTGATATTAGTAAAAAGCTGAATCTTTAAATACTAGTGTAACGAAACAGATCGATAATATACAATGAAAACAATACTTACTTTAGAAAAGGAATAGGAAAATAATAATAACCGAATAGAATTCATAAATATTACTCGCTCTCTGCAGAAAAAAATCCTGAATAAGTCCGCAAAAGTAAACTTTCACGTTCAAACTTTCAGAATTTTCAGCGGTAACACTATATTTTTAGGTAATACATAGCCAACATATAGAACTACAAGTACAATTAAAAAAATGTAATATGACTTCCATTTTATTCAGTTATTGGTGTGTAAATCAAAAACTACTGAACCGAATTTGATGAAATTTAAATGGGACCACACGGGAAGCACCACCTTTCAAATAAAAAAATAATTTTGAGAATCGGTTCACCCAGTCCAAAGTTATGAGGTAACAAACACAAAAAAAAACATACAGTGGAATTGAGTACCTTCTCCTGTTTGGATGTCGGTAGAAAATATAAATCAGCAGTTTTTTTCAATTGAACACAATTGAAAAAAACTGTGTAAAGATATACTAACAAGTATATCGAAAAATATAAAGAAAACGTACAAAATTAATGCATTTTCACATTACATCGTCCAATAAAACAAGCTATTTTAAACCTTACGTAAATTATTTTAAAATTGGGTTTAAACCGCGCCATAAGTAAAGCCGTAATTGACTGAAACAGCGTTAAATTATCGATATATTATAAATATAAAATAGCACTGCGGGTAGCGTGCTCAAAAAGCTGACAACGTCCCATACCTTTTTCCTACCGTGAAACAGTAATGTTCGCAATACTGTGTTTTGTTTTGAAGTGTGTGGTTGCCGACGAAATTACAGGCACAATGAGACTTAACAACTTTTCGTCTCACTTGTGAGGAACTTGTGAAGATGTTTTATGCAGACCGATTAACGTCCGGTGGGCATTGTTTAATGTACCGCGTTGCCTAATAACTTAAAAAATACCTCATTGAATTGGCCAGGCTGAGACGTTGGCCGAGGTAAAAAATCAATAACGCAAAACTGACCGCGTGACCGCTCTGTCTGATAGCACCCTGGTATAAATTGTACGAGCGCAGTGCCACGCAGTTTTAGCTCTAAGTTCCCCTTAGCACTGCAGCTATCATGGCATACTGCTTACCATACCACGAATTACATACTCCGTTATCCATTGCACGTTATAGGAAAACTCTTATATGTTGAGAGACCTATAATTTTAATTTACTCAGGAGGCAATATTGACTTAGATCATTGGACCGGCTTGACAGTTGTTAGCCATTACATTTTTTGTTGCGTTATTTTTATGATTATAAATGTAATGTCAAGTACATAAAAATGCTCTAAAGTTAGTTCACACCGCTGTAATTTTTATAAGTATATCTCTATTCGTGAGGACCTGTTATTGGCCTACTATTGTATATAATCACTAGCTGCTCTCCGCGGTTTCACCCGCGCGGTGATGGATGATGATGATGAATCTTATATAGCCTATGTTACTCAGGGTGAATGTAGCTTTCCAATGGTGAAAGAATTTTTTAAATCGGTCCAGTACTTTTTGAGCCAATTCGTTACAAACATACTTACATACAAATCTTTTCTCTTCATAATATTATTTAAAATTATAATTATATATTAGATTAAAATAGTATAGATTACTACTTTGTACAACGGCTGTTGGTATTCCAATTGAATAAATAAATAAATAAGGCTTGCCCTTCTCGAAACTTGGTAGGTAGTTTAAAAAAACGATTCCAGGACATTATTCAGGAGGGTTGTATTCTGGGAAGTACTACGATTCCATAATTGTTGTGAGCGTTCAGGTAGATATTGATTACAGGTATTTAAGATATTTCCGTTAACAGTTTTATCTTGTTATATTACTGTAAATATGAGCACATATCATTGATATTATATCCAATCATTTCGGCCAGTGGTGCTTCCTAGAAAGTACTGTAGTAGCGTGAGCTGTTTAGATACCATGCTAGAAGAGTCTTGTCAGTTTGTTAACAGGTTGAGAGCGGACGGGCGTAAAGTTTCGACCCAAATCGTAAACCTTTAGGCACGTGGGGGCCGCCCGCTCTCAACTTGTTTAGGGATCTGGCAATACGTTTGGTTTAGGTGACGGGTGAGCGAAATGCCTTACAAAAATTTTGCATTGCCATCCAGCGTGGCAATGCCGCCAGCGTTTTGTTCACTCCTCTCCCCACCATGGGGCTTATAGATTAGTTTTATTTTTACTTATAATATTTTGTAAATATTTGTATCTGAACACAAACTAATTGTTTGATAACTACTCAAATTGGTCCAGTAGCAGTAGAGTATCAGTAGTAGAGTATAGGTCGGGGTGGGAAGGAGGGCAAAGGGTAGACCTTGTTGCTAACTAAGAGGTACTCTACCAATTTACGTCTCAATTGGAAAAACTACCATACTACGTTTACATTTGTACTACACCGAAGTTATATTAGCTCAGGGCTGACAGGGTCGGACGTCAGCTAGACGGCGAGGGGATCGATCTCCATCTAGGACTTGATTTTGCTTGAGCCTTTTGTGAAGGTAATATCTTGACGAAATCCTCTGCATGGTGGTACACTTTTGGTGTTCGCCTGGCTCGGAAGCTTGTTAGAAAATCTCTCGCTGCATACCTAACAGTGTGTTCCGGCAGCTGCTCTTGAGAGCCTGTCGCTACACTAGTTCAAGTATGATACCACCTTCATCACACGTCCGCGTTATCACTGACCATCATCGGCCATATCGGCTGTCATATCGACGTATTTTATTTGTTAAATGCGTTTCTTTCAAAGTGAAATATAATCTTAAAACACAAAACATAAAGTGAGATAGTGGTAAAAAATTGCCTATATAGTGTAAAAAAGACGATGCTTAAAAGGCTAAGGTCTAGATTTGACCAGAAAAGTGCACTGCAGCTGTCATCACTTAGGAATAGGGTTGCCATAATAGTCTTAGTACTGACCAGTACGGCTATTATGTGTCTCAGTTGCTAACAAATTTTGATTGATATCGTAAAAATGGCGGCTCTAATTATGTCACTTTTGTCAGCTTCAGTCAACAACTTACTAACATTTTTCCTTACTGGAGTTGCCAAAACTGACATAGAATCGCCATTTTTCTACATTTGTTAGCAACTGAGATACATAATAGCTCTGTGGGACATTTACCAATAACGTGTGAATAAATACACTTCCAACCTTTTCTACTTAAAGACGATTACGTTCTTTGGTCCTCTGTGTATGTATTAAAGAAAATATCCATTTCAAAATGAATAGGGAAGGCATATTAGTATTAGCACATTAAAAAACTAACACGTCCGTCTGTTGTAAGAAAGCTTAACCAGTTTCCTCCCAAAATTCCTTACCTCTTCGTCATTATAAACACAATTAGGTTCTTAATTTGTAATTGAAATATCGGGACATTTTTAAGATTAACCGAGACGGCCGGGATAGTAGTTCCAAACCGGTGACATGTCCCGATGAACCGGGACGAATGGGAAACCTACTAAGGAACGACTTATCGGCTTCGTTAAGTGCTTACAATGCTTTGTGGAACACTTACGTTTGGATAAGAAAGATTAGAACCCACTCAATAATACTGAAATGACATATCACACTTCACACTAATATTTACAATCTGGCAAATATGGGAAAAGCTTATGAGTGTGATTCTGTTTTTTACTTCTTCACTTTTTTCGTTTTGTAATTGGGTATGGCAGTAGAATAGAACATAGGATACTTTTCATCATCGTCATCCATCACCACTCGGGTGTAACCGCGGGCGCTCTAAGTTTAAGACATTATAAAATGTCGAATGCTCCTCTTGTCTCCCTATTTTGCTGTGCGCAATTGGGTCTACAATGTTCATGACAAGACGTCTACTGCTGTACATATGCCTCCCCCATAGAACCCCACTTGGACCGGTTACTACGAGTAGCTTCCTGCATCCAGCGATTCCCCGCGATTTTGACGAGGTCGTCGGTCGACCTAGCGGGGGGCCTACACATCGTCTTCCGGTGCGTGGTCGCCACTTTAGGTAATCACCTAAATTGTTCCAAAATTCTCTGCCTATTGCCAAGTATTCTTCTCTATGTTTATTGCTCACAACATTCGGGTAGACTGATTTGGATCAAAGAAAAAATATATCTAGCAACGCAGATATACATTTCAGTACACAGTATCAAAATCTATCTAATATTTTTGTGTGATACGCGAACAAACGGATATCTCGACAGAGCGACAGACCAGAAATGAAACAATTGGTGCCTTACTTATTAACGCTGCTTAGCTTTAAATGTTCCGCAAGTATTTTTCTCTAACGTGTGTAACATGTAGCGCTATATGTTTATACCTAATGCTGATGCATCGGTTAAGAATAGTATCTCTGTAGTAATCACTAGCAGAAATAATATTTTAAATATTTACAAAGAATATATTGGTGTGTGAAATAATGATACAACGGCCGGTCTTATTGATAAGAGCGGTATCTTCCAGATTGACACCTCTTAGTTAATTGTAGATTATTAAATAAGAAAGGACAATGGAGAAGCTGAATTAAAAAATCAACAATTATGTATAAATATAGGTTTTGTACACATTTTAAATCTTCATTTCGTGTCTGAAATGTAACAATACTACTATTTAGTAGGAAAGGGGATGTTCTTATCTATACTTCTATTATAAAGAGGAAACATTTGTATGTATGTATGTTTGTAACGAATTGGCTCAAAAAGTACTGGACCGATTCCAAAACTTATTTCACAGTTGGAAAACTACATTCACCCTGAGTAACATAGGCTATATAAGAATCATCATCATCCATCACCGTGCTGGTGAAACCGCGGAGAGCAGCTAATATATTATAAGAATCTAATAATTATTCATGATGTGAAATCGCAATATATTTGCATAATTGCAATCATTCGTCGGCCCCACATTTACAGAATCTTTTGTGTGATGACGTTATGAGGCCGTCGACAATAAGGTGCGATGATATTTACAAGCTCTCCCAAAAAGAATATATTTCCTCTGAATTTACTCAAATTAACAGAACACTAATTTTTTATACATATGTAATTAAGTGTTTAATAATTGTAAAATAAACTCGATTTTAGCTTTGTTTGAATACATTGGTTATAACTTATAAATACATGTATAATGTCGATTAGTTTATTCATTCAGTAACTTTGGGTTAATTCATATGAATACTATAATATCTTGAGGCTTTCATGATATTATGTTAATCCCAAAAATATAATATTAATAAGTACTGTAAATTTAAAATGTAACCCAAATTAATCCTTCCTATACCGTGATAATTAAAACAAAAGATGTATGAATGAAACTGACGTATATATACGTCTTTAGGACGCAAAGGGTTAAAGCGTTTAAGCGAGTAAAGGTAGTTCGATATAACAAAATATATATAATCAAAAATCGAAAACTACCAGCCTCAAGGCACCGAAAAATTAATTGAATTCAATTATCCTATCAATGGAAATGAAAAGACTTACTTATAACACACTGTACTTCACACTGTACTGTTGTATGCATGAATTATTATATTAAATGTCGAATATATGTTATAATAATTGTACGCTGTAAAGATACAGGAAAATGTTTGATACTATTACAAAATCAGTATATTAACTCAAAGTATATTATTTAGATTTTCAGTTAAGAATTCAGTTCATAAGTGCGTCTTTGTTGCCTAAATTGAATAAATGATATTGACTTTGACTGTAATAATAATAATAATAATTTATTGGCAAATTAAAATGTGACTAGAACTATTGATTAAATTATTTAATATCTAGACAAGTGTAGAACCACTAATTTTCGCGGTAGGATTCCCTGTGTTGCAGAAACTAGTTCTCTTCCAGGGATGCGTTAAATTAATAAACTTTGGCAATATCCTAATACATTAATAGCAGAATTACAAATAAATTTTCATACATACATACATAAAATCACGCCTCTTTCCCGTAGGGGTAGGCAGAGACCACGGATTTCCACTTACTACGATCCTGACATATCTCTTTCGCTTCATCTATACTCATCAATCCTTTCATACATAAGCGTCGGTTTAGGGTACTTTTGATTGCCTTTTTTCAGAACGTCTTCAATCTGATTTCGGAACGTTCGCCTAGTCTTCCCCTTCCAACACTTCCGTTTACTTGTCCCATGTATACCTGTTTAGTCATTCTCATTTCATTCATTCTCTCCACATGTCCAAACCATTAATAAAACCAAACCATAAATTTTCAATCCAATATATTATGGTTGAGTACTTTGTTTTTCTTGCATTACAAATTGGTATTATATTAATAATAGTAACAATAATTTCATTTATATTTTATATATTTACTTTTATCTATTAACTTGTAATAAGTACACCATGTGTGTTACAATTTGAATTAAATTTGTCAGATATACTTTGCTACCTGGAATACCTGGAAACCCCTCGTAGTCGTGTACTTCATGAGCTACAAAAGATTTATGAATTGCACCTCGGACAGTAGTCCTCAAGACTTAAATTTACATTGTTATAGCCGTGTGCAACACAATCATTTACATAAATTAAACTATAATAATATTACATTGTATTGTAGACATTAGTGAATGATCAAAATCGCGAGGCGTCGTATATATAACCACATAACCCTGTGGGTATATTACGAAAATGTTCATAAGTGTAACTTATCGTATCGTTGATGTGAAACAAATGAGCTATCATTTATCTCGGGGGTGCTCAACCTTTTGAAAATTGTGGGCCAAGCCTTACAATATTAATAAAGTCTTGGGCCACAGGCCTACATGTATAATATAATACATTTAAAAGATTGACGAGTTTTTAAATAATTTATTTTTTGTATAATTTTTAGCTATATCTATATAATATTAATTAATAAAGTCTATATTGTTGCTAAGTTAGTATACTATAGTTATATAAAATTTTAATTTATTAGATAACACCTTGCTACTGTGCGATATCGGTGATAACTAAATTAATTTAATATGAAATTAAAATAAAACTTAATTTAGAAACTGCCTATAAGGCGCGGGTGCCGAAATGGAGCATAATAACCACGTCCGAACAACGACATACCGTGTGTTCTAAATTGCGCTTTATTCCCACGCATTTTGTGTGAAAATTGAATGGAATAGGAAGTCGCCCTTGCAATGTCAGCGCTCGACAACATTTTATGTGTGGCCTGCTCCTTACACAGTGGACATGTTTGTTGAAAGTATCGGTATTTCAGCGTTAGGTTCATTCGGTCCAGTAGTTTTTGAGTTATATTCCAATAACTGATTTTTACCAAAGTAATAGAATGGCGGGTACGTCACGGCGCATCACTCACCTTCGATTTGCCGACGATATCGTAGTCATGGCAGAATCCATGGAAGAGCTCAGTACAATGCTCGAAGGCCTCCATCGAGTTTCTCAACGGGTAGGCCTTAAGATGAACATGGACAAGACGAACATTCTGTCTAATGCCCATGTTGTGCCTACCCCAATATCAGTTGGGAACTCAGTTCTCGAAGTTGTTGACGAATACATCTACCTGGGACAGACAATCAAACTAGGTAGATCCAAATTCGAGAAAGAGGTCAATCGTCGAATCCAACTCGGCTAGGCAGCGTTCCGGAAATTTCGCGAAGTCTTCTCGTCTAAAATACCTCAGTGCCTCAAGACAAGAGTCTTCGATCAATGTGTATTACCAGTGATGACTTATGGCACTGAAACGTGGTCTCTTACTATGGGCCTCATATATAAGCTCAAAGTCGTACAACGAGCTATGGAAAGGGCTATGCTCGAGGTTTCTCTACGTGATCGAATCAGAAATGAGGAGATCTGTAGAATAACGAAAGTCACCGACATAGCCCAGAAGATTAGCCAGTTAAAGTGGCAGTGGGCAGGGCACATAGCACGCAGAACAGATGGCCGATGGGGCCTTAAGGTTCTGGAATGGAGACCACGGACCGGCAAGCGCAGCGTAGGTCGTCCACCGACACGGTGGACAGACGACCTGATAAAAGTCGCAGGACGATGTTGGATGCAGGTCGCTTCCAACCGGTCTTTTTGGAAAATTATGGAGGAGCCATATGTTCAGCAGTGGACGTCCTACGGCTGAGATGATGATGATGAATAGAATGGAAGTCGGTATAAAAATTTTCAAATTGCACTTGTTCTCGCGCGATTTTGTAATATGTTTCGGACCGGCATATATCCCATAGATTATCTAGTACAACTGTGACACAGATAAGTCTTAATTAGTAAGATGCAGTCCGTTTACGTGCACTTTCTCGTAAAGCGTTCGTGGTACGGCCTCTGATGTCAAATTAACATTCGCCGAAAATTTCCAAGCGATAAGCTGATTATCATGTACCTATACCTACTTGTGTTCGAAATTTCAAGTAGAGGACGTGGGTTGGTCGGTGAACTGTTATCTTGTTCCCAGAAACTACTGCCATATTGCGGTTTCACACGACACTACCAACGACCTCAACTAACAATATAAATTACTGTCTGCTTTTGTTCTAACATTTTAAGTACAGTACTGATTGTAATTAGTGAAAACGTTTTCATCTGTCTCAATCAGACATGCGAAGAGGATACAGGGAGAAAATACAAAATAAGAACTGTTTTGCTTACAACAGTAAGTAGGTATTTTTTGTTGTGTTTTTCACTTGATAGTTATAGATATGTTATTACTAGCTGGTGCCCGCGACTACGTCTGCGCAGTATTAGTACTTCGAGTAACTTATTATGTTCTCCAAGGCTATATCTACCTTTATACCAAAATGTCATAAAATATGTACATGGTCAAACGCTTTTGCTATAATAGTATTATACTATAGCCTTTTATATTATATAATAATAATAAATCTTTATTCATGGAACTTAAACAATGGCATAAATTGTTAAGAAAAATCATGATCGACCCGCAAGAGTTTTGGAGAAAAACTGTGTTGCGGATACCAACGCCAACGTGTGTGTGTGTGTGTGCGTATGTGGTGTGTGTGTGTGACTATGTTTTTATTTTGGGTCACACGCAGGTTCCAGTAGTCAAGTAACTTAAAAGCTCTTCGGTTGCATCATATGTTAATGATTGTAGCCTTTCCATAACTTTTATTTTACAGTGATGAGAAGGAAGGGGGTAAATATTAATTCTTTTATTTAATCTATTATACAAAGTACTGCTTATGAAATAATAGTGACGACCTGCCATATAGGTGTACTATATGAGTAAATATAAATACTTAGTATGTCAATCAGTAAACACTAATAATAAAATACAGGACTTACGTACATACAAATATAAAATTAAATTCCATGGAAAAAAAACTGTCATTAAATATCATCATCCTTGACGGTCGCCGAGCACGTCTAGTGTATCCAGCTGTCAAAATGATAACGTGCTTTTGACTAAGCTATCAGAAACTGACGTAAACTTTGACAGAACTGTTATCATTACGATCTTGACGTAGGCGGAGATCTTATTATTTTGTCTATGCTGTGCCCAAGCATATTATGCTTTTCACCCGCGTGATGATGGATAATGATGATGAAAGATCCTATATGTCAATCCAGTGCCTCATCTAGCTCCATACCAAATTGCCCCCAAAGTTTGGGCGTGAAAGAGTAACAAAGATCCACACATCCACACATCCACACATCCATATATCCATACATCCATGCTCACAAACTTTCGCATTTATAATATAAGTAGGATTAGTACGATTTATATTACTAGTTGCTCTGTAAGCTGTCGAGCTCGCGAGTATGTCTTTGCAGAGCTTAAACGAAACAATTATTCACCGCGCCCCTTAAACCATATAAAAATGCCTTCTAAAAACGACAATATCTGTCTGAGAAGTGTGTTAATGTTTTATTATTATTCCATTTATTAAATTTTTTCTCGGGTTTCATCCGGTCCTTTGCAGAGGCATAAGTGGTGCTGTAGCCAACACTTAGAGGCTTGTTCTAGTAAAAAAAATCAATCAGTATAAAAAACAGAAACATTTTGAGTAGACGGTGACATGGTATATCTATTACATAAATGGGTTTATTTTAGGTAAGTGATAATGGAGATAGTGGGCTACGCTATGACTAGTACTGAACGTGATTACGGCACCCAATTTCAGTCTCATCTTATAATGTTTAGGCAGGTGGTGACTTGCCACCCACTAATCGGGCCCCCAATAAGGGTCATACCAATGCCACCATCAATGGTGACAAAAGGGGCAAAGTTGGTGTGGGTGGCTAAAGGGTTTCGAGAGGTGTGCTGCGGTTTCGCTAAAGTGCTATACTTTCAGCGTTATGCCCTTTAACACTTCCTCTTATTATTATGAAAAATTTCTAAAAACTGAATCTACAAAAGAATTATATAATTATCGAACCTGCTTACAAAATTTCACGAGAATCGGTTGAGAAAGTGCGACCTGCCGTGCGATTCTCTAAGAGCAAACATCGTTGCATCTTTGACAACATCCGTGAAACAAATGACGAGATGACAAAAAACGTTGGCAAAGCAACCTTATGTACAAGGGCGATATCTCAATGTATTTGACATCGGTGAGCTCGCCGCCGTCGAGGAGAACAGCCGGACATCCGGCCATACGGAAGCATTTTTGCCCAAACTATTGCAGAGGATTCGCTCGTGATTTGCAGTAGCTCGGTCAATAATAAAAAACCTTTATTTTTAAATCGGTGCTGGACATTGTAAGAAAAACAAAAAAAAAGTTTAAAATTTTGCGAATCACTTGGTTAAGTTGATTAATCTACAAAATAAAAAAATATTACTAAATTTTTTTAATTTAAAAAATATCTATCTACAAAATAAAAAAATATTACTTTGTAGATAGATTATGAGACACCTGCGTGCTGCTACCAGTACCGGCAATATATTTCTTGATATAATGACCGATATCTGGAAAAACTTAATTAATTCCTGATGCGATATAAAATTACTATTTTAAAGTGTATTCCTATTTTACTGCTGCATTGTTGTATGTGTTTAGTCAGTAAATCTTCTCATTGCGTAAAAGAACAAAATTTCTCGCCAATACAATTTAATCAGCCAATAAGTTTTCAAAATAACTCGCGAAATTTCAGGTCAAAGCGCCGATGGCATTGCGATTGTCTTGGACAGTCTTGGTGCTTACCATGATGTGTAAGACTTTCAGGGGCTAGCCTATTGCCATCTAGTTTACTTGTACAATGTTCACGTAGATATGACAATCAATTAAGTATAAGTACAGGTTCTGGGATATCACTGCATTGTTTGTATCGCCCCCGGGATATTCGTTTCATTTACTAATCGGAATAGCTGGACAAATCCAGTCATTTCGATTTACTAAGAACTTCTGTGTACACTGTCCTACACAACTAAAATAATTTATGTTCTATAATTGCAAAGCAAAAAGAGCCAATGCACAAAATATACTAAAGTTCATGGTACTTTACCCTTTTTGTATTACTTCAGACTCCACGGGTCAGTGTCAATATTTTACATATACTTAACTTAACTAATTACTAAACTATTTAAATATATATCTTTGCATACAAGGATATATATATATATATATATATATATAGATTTGGGCTGTACTATTTCCTCGTACATGGATGTCATAAACAGTATAAAAACCTACTTAAAGATACAATGGCATAAAGCTCGCCTTCTATTAAAGATAATAATTATTCTCATGTTCTGTAATGAGACCCTTAACAAGACTGGCGAAATGCGGGTATTTATACATCACTGCCGATGTCTTTGTAGATGTAAGGCCGTCTTAAACGTGTTTCAGCTTGAAGGCAGAATATCTGAGTTTGCAGTGACTAACCTAGGTAGGTGGCCTCATGGTCAAAATGCCTACCGGCTAGCACTTATTAATCTTATTTACTTACTTTTTGTGTGCTACAAAGTACAGTCAAACTTAAACACATCGATTTTTTAAAGTCGTAGTCACGTAATAATCTCCTAAGACGTTTAAATCTTTACTTAGTTGTTATGTCTTGTTGCGACACTAAGTTTTCTTTATGCTTATAAAGAACACTAGCAGGCTGAAAATTATGTTTTTGATTTTAATGTTTGTCTAAATGCATATCTTAGGATATATACAGCCTTAACGACTTAAATAGTATATTATGCAATTAGTGAATAAAGGACGGATTTAAACTAATTTAAAGCGAGGGCCATAGATGAATCACGAGTAAGTGAAGGATTCTAACGACTGAATCACGACCGCAGGGATCGATTCGTGATTATTGAATCACGGACGTATTGAGTTATTCAAGTGTAATCCTGAGTGATGCGAGTGATTCTTGATATAAATCCGTTTTATTCAAGAGTTTCATACTATACTTTACACCATGACTACGAGAAAAAGAAATAACTTAAGCGAAAATAGACTTTTAATGACGAAAAAACAAAGGTTAAATTAATTAAAATGCACATTAAAATTGGAACATTTATTAAACATTTGTGTAATTTTCTTATTGTTCACGCCTACGGCGTTCTACGTGCTTACTATACACCTATTATTATATTTGTTTTCTGTAACGGCAGCAAAGAACACAATACAGTTTTTATTCTAATGCTAAACTCCTTGTCGGAAATATCGAACACTAAAATCTCGAGGAGTTATTTGCACAAAGAGTTTGTATGTCGAGTATTTTTGCGCAAGGAGGTTGTATAAGCATTGAGATGGAGGTCAAATATATTAGTGTGTTCTAAATTCAAACACCAAAATAGTGATTACAAGGCCTTAAAATAAGTCTTATAGAGTGGGAATGGTATAAAGATAATTTCACCCACTTAAAGTATAGGGATCCATGTTAGCCACGCGAGTTAAATCTTATTTGACGTAACGAGCCTCAGTCCGATCCATGGACTGGCCCTTCTACGTCAAAAATGAGCCGTTACGTAACACCCAACCATCGCCCTCTCTCGCCGACATTTACGCAAAAGAAATCCGATGAATCGGTACAACTATTAAGTATGACAGACAGATTACCGAAAAACAGTACACCAGTCACTAACACCAACATTACGGTAACTAACAAAATATTACACTCAACTTAAGTAACTGTAGCAACTGTAGTCGTCTGTCCACCGTGTCGGTGGACGACCTACGCTGCGCTTGCCGGTCCGTGGTCTCCACTCCAGAACCTTTCGGCCCCATCGGCCATCTGTTCTGCGTGCTATGCCGTGCCCACTGCCACTTCAACTGGCTACTCTTCTGAGCTATGTCGGTGACTTTCGTTCTTCTACGGATCTCCTCATTTCTGATTCGATCACGTAGAGAAACCCCGAGCACAGCCCTCTCCATAGCTCGTTGTGCGACTTTGAGCTTATCTATGAGGCCCATAGTAAGAGACCACGTTTCAGTGCCATAAGTCATCACTGGTAACACACATTGATCGAAGACTCTTGTCTTGAGGCACTGAGGTATTTTTGACGAGAAGACTTCGCGAAGTTTCCGGAACGCTGCCCAGCCGAGTTGGATTCGACGATTGACCACCTAGTTGGGCCTGCCTAGTTTGACTGTCTGTCCCAGGTAGATGTACTCGTCAACAACTTCGAGAACTGAGTTCCCAACTGATATTGGGGTAGGTACAACATGGGCATTAGACATAATTTTCGTCTTATCCATGTTCATCTTAAGACCTACCCTTTGGGAAACTCGATGGAGGCCTTCGAGCATTGTACTGAGGTCTTCCATGGATTCTGCCATGACTACAATGTCGTCGGCAAATCGAAGGTGAGTGATGTATTCGCCGTTAATATTGATGCTAAGTCCTTGCCATTCCAGAAGCTTGAAGGCGTCTTCCAATGTAGCGGTGAACATTTTTGGAGATATAACGTCCCCCTGTCTCACGCCTCTTTGCAATGGAATTGCCTTCGAACTCTGCTCCTGTACTCGGACTGACATGTAGGCGTTTTTGTACAAACACTTCAGCACTTCAATATACCGATAGTTAATACGGCACCGCTGGAGAGACTCAAGCACTGCCCAAGTCTCGATCGAATCAAAGGCTTTCTCATAGTCCACAAACGCTAAACAAAGAAGCAAGTTATACTCTTCGGTCTTCTGGTTAACTTGCCGTAGCGCGTTGATGTGCTCTATGGTACTATAGCCTTTTCGGAAACCGGCTTGTTCCGGAGGCTGGAATTCATCAAACTTGCGACTGAGACGGTTCGTTATGACCTTCGAAAACAGCTTATAAACATGGCTCACTTATACCTACTTAAGTATTATTTTAATTTATTAGGACACAGTGGACAGACGACCTGATAAAGGTCGCAGAACGACGTTGGATGCAGGCCGCTTCAACCTGTCTTTTTGGAAAATTATGGGGGAGGCGTATGTTCAGCAGTGAACGTTCTGCGGCTGAGATGATGATGATGATGCAGTATTGTTCGTTATAATTTAAAGATAATTATATCAAGGTCAAAATCGTTTATTCAATTTAGGCATCAAAGACGCACTTATGAACGTCACTTTTTCATTATAATGTACTTTAAAGACTACCGCCGCGTTCCAAAATATAAAGAGCCTACCGAGAAGGCCATTCTTTTTATATAGATGTTTTTACAATGTTTTTACTTAGGTACTACAAATATTAGCTCCAGTGTGTTGCCTTACAAAAGAGAACAAATAATGGTATCAGTAGGGCAAGACACGCTACACTTTGACATCTTAGTACACGAATACCACCCACCACGGGGAGGGAGGTGGTTATGTGGGAGTCCGTATACCCACCAAAACCCCGGGGTGTTCCGTCACTGCCGCCCTCGGCGGGAACGCGGGACAGATTTTCCACACGACCGCGAACCCGCCGTGGCTGTCCGTTGCCGGACCCTTCTCTTCGCGGCACGCCAGAACACATGGCGCGCCGCAACTGCCTCGGAGACAAACTCGCCAACAATGGGCGCCAGACTTCCCTGTGTCTGGTCGCCCGTGGTCTCCCTGCGGTGGGCCGGATACGTAGCCCCACCGCCTGCTACGTCAGCCACAAGGGATAGCCCCCCCGCGACCCCACCTCCTCGAGTCTGCGCCGAGCGCCCGGACCCCACCTCCTCGAGCCTGCACCAAAGTGCCCGGGCCCCCCTCCTCGAGCCTGCGCCAAAGTGCCCGGGCCCCACCTCCTCGAGCCTGCGCCAAAGCGCCCGGGCCCCACCTCCTCGAGTCTGCGCCTAAGCGCCCGGACCCCGCCACTCCTATGTGGACTTGGCGACCAAAGCCCATAGGAGCGGCCCGCCTGAGCCGGCCAGCGCACCCCAACGCCGGCGCGGCCCCTGGGTTCCTCTTGGCTTCACCGTGGTGTACCTAGCCACGGTTACTGAGCCCCCCCGCCACGTCAATGTGAGAACCCTTCGGGGGGGGAGTAGATAGATCCTGGAGTGATCAGTCCCAAGCTCTTTTATCCTCCAACTAATCCGAAATTTTGTAATAACCTTTTTGACAGACTTTAGTTTTAATAGTAATTTTAAACTTATTTTTAGGCAAATCTCGGATAACATTGGGAACTTTATTATATAGAATCGTATACACTGTCCCATAAACTAATTACTTATTCTGTGGAGACGCGTTACATGTCCGGATAGCTTGTGCTTATTTCGCGTGTTGATGGAATGAGCATCACTCCTTTTATCAAAACTGCAAATGTTTTTCTTTACATACATTAAATTTTCATAGATAAACTGAGAGACAACAGTTAGAATGTTTATGTCTTTAAACTTCTGTGTAAGGGAAACTGGGAGCTTTGGAATGTAATACTTACCATTCATAATGTAGCAAGTTATTACCTAAACTCAAATAATAGTATCTTGTGATTGTAAATGTTATTTTTTGCATTTAGTCATTTCCTCGCTGAGGTGGGATGAAAGTTACGTGTTGCAGTCGAGTGCAAAGATTTTTCACTTCATGCTCTTTTGAGTTATTATTATTATTATTACGCTGACGCTCAGGATTGAATTTTTTTAATCCTTCGCTTGCTCGGTCATCGAAATTGAGCACGGGTTAAAAAGCAACTTTGCACTCTTGTCAAATAACTATTTGTACAGCATTTGTTATGTTCTTATTTTTATATAATACTTGTTAATGCACGTGACTTTGCGTGGAATTAAGATAATAATATCCTGTGCTAATATCAGGTACAAACCATTTTCAGTTCAAATATTATATTAGAAATGTTGATGTAATTTTACTTGGATTTATAATAACTTTTTAATTACTTTTTTACCAGGGGCCCCTACTCCCACCTCTTAAAGCAGATGACGTTGTATCAAATATTTTACGCAAATCGCATACTTTTTCATGACTTTAGACACTAAGTTCCAGTGTCAATTTTTTGGAAATTCGTACTCCCATATCTTAAAGTAGTCATATTGCAACGTTACCATTAAATTTGGTTGATCGTTTTGTTTTGGTGGGAGTACGATAATAAGTATGATTATTCTAAGCTTATTACAAAACGCTCCTGATTTATGAGAGTTTTGTAAAAGGTGGGAGTCTAAGACCTGGGGGCCCAGGTCTTAGACTGGGTCGACCCGAAAGTTTGAAAAGAAGCTCCAGCAGCCTGCTAATAAAGCAAGCTAAAGGTAGGTAAGGGCAGCAGCTAATAAATGAGCTTTATTTCGCCTCTACAGATTATGTCTAGTCTAAACATAACGATTATTGTGAATAAATATGTACGTTATTGGTGATGCATACATTGCATTTATTATTTACTAGCGACTGCCCGCGACTTCATTACTACGCGTTACTGACGCGTTATAGGCTCGGCCTTCCTCCTAGCCACAACCTCCCATCTTGTTTTTATAATGTAAAACCCTTTTACGAAGTATTAGGAAACATTTAAAAAAATGATGGATTAAATCGGTAAAGCCGTTCTCAAGTTATACCGTGACCAGGAGAAATTTTTGATATATGTATATATATATTGATTCAATTTCGATACCAAATGTAGTAAACTCGTAGTAACATGTTTTAATGCAATCAGGTGATGAGACAGGCAAGTATTGCATCTGATAGTAAGCATCACGCTTGTCCTGTAAGAAGCGAGATTTTAAATTTGGAACCTCCTACTGTCCGGTAAGTAAGTATGTAATTTACTTCCTGGACAGTAAGTCAACCTTATTAGATCTGCTTAGAAAAAAAAATAGTACAGACACAGATTAGAGTTTAGCCAGTACGACATGGTTATAGGAGGGAGGCTCCAAAAATATATCTATCTCATATGAGATAGATATATTTTTGGAGCCCTAAACAGCCATTTTATAGTCTGTGAAACTTAAACGTAAAACAGAAAAAGTATGCACGATGCGTTTTATACTAAGCAATGTTGTATAAGTATAGTGTGGGCACTGTTGCCGTTCTACAAAATTAAAAGTCCCTAGCAATATGAAAAATACCGCTAGATATTGTTTTTTTTTTTAATCCGTTATAAGTCGCTAAATTGTATCGCTGACGCTCAAGTCTAATCTTGAAGTCCGCGCCTCATAACTAGGGGTTTTTAGAGGGCACCGATCGTTTAGTTTTGGCAAATATTTTCATTTTTCGCAAAAAATAACAAACAAACAAAATCAACATATTTTTTTTTAATCACAACATCTGTTCTGGATGATAAAAAATCTGTACTGTTACGTTTTCAAAGAATTACATAATTTATATTTCTAAATCAAAACATATGTCAACCGGATATTCAGTATCACTGGCACTGGAAGTGGAGGCTTCTTCAATGCCTACACCAGCTACTTTGGGCATTGGTTTTCCGACTTGATTAATTCATCGGCCAGATCGTAACTCGAGCAATCTTAATTTTTTAGTTGGTTTCTTATGAGTAGAATGGAGTTCAAAGTTTTACTGAAATTTTATTTCGGAGTTTGCTCTTTACAATGTTCATGGTGCTAAAAACTATTTCTATTTCTGCATTTGAGTGCGGAAGTGACAATATTGTGCTAGCAAAATCACATAAATCCTTAAATGACTTTATTCCTTTAGCATTTTTGTATGCAGCTACTTTTACCCAGAAACTAACAGGATCACCGTTTAAAGGAACGCCAAAAAAAAGAAAAGGTGTGCCAGAACGGATGTTTATGGTTGTCAAGGTGTAGGGGTGGTCTTAAAAAACACATTATTCTTCAAGTATTTTCGAGAAAAAAGTCGCATATGCGACGGCTCAAAATCCTCTAGAAGTCTCTAAATATATTTTTGTCTCTAAAAAACAACGACTGACAGGATTTCACATTCAATTGCGACAACAGCCGTGCGATTCTCTAAGAGCAAACATGTTGCATCTTTGACAATATCCGTGAAACAAATGAAGAGATGACAAGAAACGTTGGAAAAGCAACCTTATGCACAAGGGCGATATCTCATAAAGAATTTGACATCGGTGAGCTCGTCGACGAATCATTACAGATTCGCACGGCTGTGTTTTAATTTACCGCGTAAACATAGATAATCCCAAAAAATTTATTCAAGCGAATCTGATTCGGAAATAGATGGTACTCCTCGTGATTTTAAAAGCTGAGGCTGAATTAGCAAATACAATTTACTTCCTCCAAAATCCAAGGAGTGATATATGAAAACTTATGAAAAAGTTATGAAGTGGAAGGCAGAAAAACAAGCCAACAGTTGGTCTGAAAATACAATTTTTGAGAAAAGCATTATACAAGCCACAACCAGTAAGAAAGCCATCTTGGCCTCGTATATAACTCATACGTGGCCAGGAAGGCTTACTTACTGGATTCTGCAGTAATGTACAGTGCTACAGTGCCCTTTACATTCTTACAAAGTCAAAGTGTTTTATTGCATTCATGAGTAAACAAGGTGAGGAACAATACAGAAACAGAGGTACATGAAACCCAATTGGGTGTAGCAATATTACCTACCGTGAGCGGCATGCTTTATAATTTAACAACATATTTTTAATAATACATAGTTGGAATAGAGCGTGCGACAGCCATTGATTTTTAGTAGTATTTGTCAAGAATGTATATTTTATAGAATATATTTATAAATTCTATTGAAATTAATAAATTCCTATATTATTACAAATCGTATTAATCTAAATCAATTAAAATTAACATTATAATTATGTCAAGTTATCAATAAAATATTCATTCAAATTATAATAACATTTATCAATAAGCTTACATTTAATTTTATTTACAAATCTTTTCAAATATTTCTTCACTTCTTATGTCATTTGCAAGGTGATTATATTCTTTACATCTCTCATATTCGGTAAGTAGGTTCTTATTGCCCCCAAATGGGGCTTGTAGGTGACCAATTAGCGCTCTAGGATAATAATGTAGCTAGAAAAGCCCTAGGGCGGTTTACATCTCTCATATTCGGTAAGTAGGTCCTTATTACCCCTAAATGGGGCTTGTAGGTGACCAATTAGCGCTCTAGGGTAATAATGTAGCTAGAAAAGCCCTAGGGCGGTTTACATCTCTCATATTCGGTAAGTAGGTCCTTATTATACCCCTAAATGGGGCTTGTAGGTGACCAATTAGCGCTCTAGGGTAATAATGTAGCTAGAGAAGCCCTAGGGCGGTAAGTAATTTAAAAAAAAACACTCCACTCTTTCAAAAATTTAGCGTACATCTAACCACCATACTGGCAATAGACATCATGCATTCAGCCCAATGACAAAAGAGGTCGCTTCGCTATTCAGCCTTGTCTTCGAATGAGTATAATAGTCATCAATTTTATTAGTCGGTTTTTTTCTACTTACCTCACAATCAAGATGTAAAGCAGAGTAGTTAGCTCGGGTGTAAGCATCAATTGCACCCTCGAACTATAGGCGCACGAGCGCAGCGAGGGCGACTAAATGTCTTGGGCTGCAATTGATGCCTTACAGCCCTTGGCTACTAATCTACTCGTACTACTAATTGCAGAGCAGTAGGGACTTTTACCATATAGTTCTAAGCGAGTTTTCGGTTAGGACATTTTGTTTGCACGGTTCGTTCTTGCAGCAAAACGATTATTATGACTCTGTTATGTTCAAATTCAAATTCAAATTCAAATTCAAATTCAATTTATTGGGCCCGTGAGCCTGGGTTACAAAGTTGGTATTATATGTGTAAGAAAATTAAAGTTCTCCAGGTCCCGCTTTGTCAGCATACAAGCAGTTACTTAAACTAATTACAATAATATCAATTAAAATAATAATAAAAAAATCAGTTTACCTTAAAATTATACAAACAAATTACAAGAACATCAATGAAAATAATATTAAAAATGTCAGTTTACGTTAAAATTATATAATTGATAATTATAATGTCCAATAATAATACAAGCAAAAATTCAAAGTTTTTTATCATTTAAGAAGTCATCTAGGGAATAGTATGCTTTAGAAAGGAGGAATAAAGTCAGCCTATATTTGAATCTGTTTATATCGCTCCAGTCACGAATTGATCGTGGTAATTTATTATAGATTCTTGATGCCGTACAAAACACACTTTTTAACATTAGAGACGTTTTTGTTCGTTTTGGAAATCGTACTTCGTTTTCTCGTCTGCTACCGAGATTAAATTTTGGAAAAAGGTCTTGGTTTTTTTTCACGAAAAGGGCGACTTCGCTTATGTAAATACATGGAAGTGTCATTAATTTCAATTCTAAAAAGAACTCCTTACAAGATTGTCTTTGCCGCAAACCACACATAGCTCTAATACATCTTTTTTGTGCTTTAAAAGCAACTAACTTATCTGTGGCGTTACCCCAAAAAATTACTCCGTACCTCAATATAGAAGCTACATAACCATGATATGCCGTAAGTAAGGTTTCTTGGTTTGCAATTTTGCTGAGTTTGTACAAGGCATATGAAAATTGGATGACGCGTTTCGATAATAAGTGTATGTGTTGATTCCACGTCAATTTATTATCTATGTGTAGTCCTAGAAATTGTGTTGTTTCAACTTCGTTAATATTTTGTCCACGATAATTAATGTCAAGATTTTGGTTTTGTAGTCGACTATGTCTTTGTCTAAAATTCATGATATTAGTTTTTTCTAAATTAATTTTTAAATTATTATTGTCTAACCAATCAATAACAGATGTCAAAGAATCATTAATATCTTTCTCTAGTTTAGTAATATTTTTCTTGTCTCCTGTAAATAAAATAGTACTGTCATCTGCAAAAAGAGTTACAGAGTGTTGTGTAGCTTTGGGTAAATCATTTATATAAACTAAAAAAAGAGGAGGACCCATAATGCTGCCTTGTGGCACACCAGAATGAACCCTTCTTAGTCCAGATGGATAGATTTTTTCAGATTTTGTTTTAGAACAAATTCTGTTAATATGAGTAACCTGTTCTCTATCACTAAGATATGATCTTATCAATTGGTTGGCAGTTCCCCTAACCCCATATGAATCCAACTTGTTAAGGAGTGTTTCGTGGTCCACATGATCAAAGGCTTTCGTCATATCCATGAAAAGCGCTACAGTTAAATCTCCCTGGTCCATGTTGTTAGTGACTTTACAGAGGAAATCGTAAATGGCCATGTTAATATCTTTACTCTTTCGAAACCCATATTGATTTGGACAAAATATATTTTGTTTCTCGAAGTAGGCATTCAGTTTTTGTTGAATGACTTTTTCAAGAATTTTAGAGAAAATAGGAATAAGTGCAACAGGCCTATAGTTACCCAAACATTCTTTATCACCTTTTTTAAATAATGGTTTTATGACCGATACTTTAAGTTTGTTTGGGAAAACTCCTTGCTCCATACATAGATTTATGATATGACTAATTACCGGTGCTATCACGACGTTCACATACTTTACCACCTTTGTTGTAACACCATCATAACCGAAGCTATCAGTTGTATTTAACGAATCAATTATTTTACTTAAGTCAATCGGAACTGTTGGCGTTAAGAATAATGAACTGGACTTATCATAGTTAATTTTATTAGGAAGACTTTGTATATGATGGGATTTAATTGTGTCTATAAAATAATCATTAAAATGTTGAGCAATTTTTTTGGGACTTTTAACGGTTTTACCATCTACCAGAATTTTTGCAACATGTTCCTTAGGGTAATTATTTTTTAATTTATTAATTACAGTCCAAGTTGCTTTAGACTTTATTTTAGAGGTCCTGATATAATGATCGTTCTGAGACTTTTGCGTAAGGTTTATAATTTTTTTGTACCTATGCGAGTATTGTTTAAATAGTGACTTATTAATCTTGTTAGGTGCAAGTCTATACTGCCAAAGCATTTCTCTTCTTTTTTTAGAACACAACAATATACCTTTTGATATCCATTTTGGACGTCTGTTTGTGAATTTTTTTACCATATTGATAGGAAAACACAAATTATATAGTAGAAGGAACCAGTCATAAAAATTATTGAAGGCTAAATTAGGCTTTTCGCATTCGTAAACATCACAAAAACTCAGCTGACTCAAATGTTCTTTGAACTTCTTGAGATTTTCTACATTGTAATCGCGTTTTTCTATGTACCAAAACTTTAGTGTACAGCTCTTTTTTACTGGCACTTGAAGAATTTGTGCTGTATGATCCGATAAGGCATGTTCTAAAATTTCACCTTTACAGCCTCTAATATGGTTGTGAATCACATTATCAATACAGGTTTTACTTTTTATGCGGGTCATTTGTCTGAAATGAAACTTCATATTATATTCCCCTACCAATGATTCAAATTCCTGTGATAACTTATTAGTTTTCAAGATATTGATATTGAAATCACCACATACTATAGTTTTAAATTTCGATTTTAGTGAAAGTTTGTATAAAATACCCTTAAGTATGCTAAGGAATGCGTCATAGTTTTCTCGTCTATAAATCGAAGGTCTATAAATGCACACAATGTTAATTTTATGTGATGTTACCTCAATTGCTGAGCATTCCGCCATATCAGTGGCCGACATTCGTTCGATAGTATTAAGTTTTTTAAATTCATGACCATTTCTAACTAATATGCAAGACCCACCGTGTCTATTGTCTCTACAGTAATGGGAAGCTAATTTAAAGTTGTCAATCTGTAATCTATCAACGTCATCTTTAGTCATATTGTGTTCTGTAAGGCACAAAACATCAATATTTTTATTTTTACCTGCAAGTTCATCCAAGCATACCATTAACCTTTCTGATTTGTTTAAGACACCATCAATATTCTGATGTAATATAGAGATGAAGTTATACACGAAATAAATTACAATTATCATTTTCTTGGTCAGATGAAACATTAGGTTGGGCAATGACCGTGCATTCCCTGATATTACTTCCGCTCGGAGATACTCCGTTTTCACTTGGGAGAGTTACATTTGTCTCGATATTTCTATTCAGTTCATCTTCGCTTGTCTGAGTGCTATTATCAGTAAATTCTTTGAATACTTGGCTGTTCTTTGTAGCTCTAAGTTGATTCATAACATGATTTTTCATTTTGTTCTTATAGTCACAATGTAATATCTCACGGTGAAGAGAGCGACAGAGATCCAGGGTGAAGAAGGTACGGTATTTTATCTGTCTGATATAGTTTTGTTGTTTTGTAGGTTTGTTGTTTTTCGAACAAATGCATAATTCAAATATGTACATGCATGTAAGTGTTAATATTTTGTGTTAAAGCCTACACGAGTCAGTATTGTTAATATTAGCAATTATGTTTATTAGGTTTTTGTATTTTTTAATTCAGTTGTCTGCTCCTGTTCCATACCCCTATAAGATAATCCTTAGTGGCGCAGCGGGCGAGAGTCCGCCTGCGACGCAAGAGGTTTCGAATTCGATTCCCGCCTTAGGACAAATTTGTGTACAACCTGCAAAAATTTGTTAGTGTTGAGTAGCTTACTTTGGGATCTAGCCCCAAAGTAAGCTATATATTTAATACACTATATACATAGGTATTTTTTATTATACATAGAAAACCAGACCAACGGAACAAATTTCTGCAGGTCGTACACAAATTTGTTCTAAGGCGGGAATTGAATCCGCAACCTCTTGCGTCGCACGCTCGCAGGTGTTGTGTGGATTGTCCATCATTGATTGCATTATTTTATAATATTTTATTTATAATTCCTTAATATAACAACAAATATGCACATGCGTAGTAAGCTGTAATTGCTGTGCTTTGATTGGTACCTACTTTAATTTCGTATAGAGCAAATGTGAACCTAGATATTTTAGATTTTAGTTTTTCGATATGTGCTTTCCAATTCAACCCCGAATCGACCTCTACACCCAACAACATATAAGTACTTACTGTTTCAATTTTAAAGTTATCATTTTGTAGTTCTACATTCAGTTTTGATTTTAGGTAGGGCAGAAATTCGATTAACTTGAATTTCTCATAGTTTATCATTAAGTTATGCCCACTTAACCATTCTACAACTTTATTAAAAGTGTCTTATATGATGTCATTAAAGTGAGAATCTTCTTCTACCGACTTCCAAAAAAAGAAAGAGGTACTCAATTCGACTGTATTTGTTTTATTTTATGTTTGTTACCTCGTAACTTTCGACTGGGTGAACCGATTCTCAAAATCAAAAAAAGATTTTTGTTTGGTCCCATTTAAACTTCATCAAATTCGGTCTAGTAGTTTTTGAGATACACTCCAATAATTGAATAGAATGGAAGTCGGTATTATTTTTTTTCAAATTTTACTTGTTATGAATAGGCAATAAATTTGGAAAAGTGACTTCTATGAAAGATTGGTTTATTAGCATAGTGAGGGGTTGGACAAATTCATTCGCACACTTTTGAAAGTGAAGATGGTAGCTCGTAATATCCAAAGCTTTGTTTATTTTTAAGATTACTAAGCAGTGTTTTTGTTTCGTCGTCATGGACTTGAAATTGAATTGGTCTTAAATACATAGTATGGACTGGTTTGTATTCTAGTGGATAATTTAGTTGCTTAGATATCGCAGAGCTTGGTTCTCAGAGCTGGCTGCAAAGAATTTATTGAAGCTGTTAGCAGCTTTCACAGGTGAATCTGAAGCTTTACCATCCATAATTTATTTAATATTTTTATAGTTTTGGCTGGGCTTTTTGTCCGTTTTTGTCTTAATAATCTTTATAAAACTATGGATGTGGGATATACATCGTTTTTGTTTTATTAACTGATTTTACCATTTGCCTTATAAGTTAATTTTTTCTTGATATATATCAATCAGTCAGTGAATATTCACTGTCTTTTTTAAACTTTTGTTTAACACAATAATGATTGTGTAGTATTGCTTCTCTAAAATATCTTCTTGTAAAATATCTGGGAGTGTGTTGGTACCTACCAAGACGGCCTCTTGCAGAAGAGACCAACCTACTGAATATGCCTGAGAATATGTATACCTATATACATATAACACAAACGATAAGATTATCCACGTAGTGTAGGCGAGTGACGCGCTCTGCTGACATCATAATAACTACCTATACTTTGTATACATATTCATCGGTATTTATGTCGCTGACCGCACTGTCGCATATTTTTGACGTATTATACAGCAGTTAACGTAGTTTTCATGTGTTTTTCCGTCGCGACTTATTCTATATATTATATATATTGCGCACGTTATAAATTCCGATGTATTATTTTGTCGAATTAAAATTTCCAGTTTCCCTCGGCCTTTTGTATTTCATTGTTAAGTTCTTAAGTTTGGTAATTAAACTGTATAGATACTTTATAGACTGTATAAAGCTAAAATATATAGATATATACCTAGTGAAGATATGTAAGATGGTTTATGGTTTAAGATATTTATTTCTCATAAGGAATACAATTCACTTGTTAGAGAAATACAAGGTAATTCAATAAATACTAGTGAGTGCACGGACTACAATGTAAACTATGTATAGGTACTAAGTTAGGATTAAAAAATGCAAACCAAAATTATACAAGCATAATACGAAACAGATAACGACGCCAATCATACAAACGAAAGTAGTTTGGGTTTTGTAAATGACTATGTAATATAATACAATGTTAATGTTTACAAATAATAATAAACCCGGGTAACAGTCGCGTAAACATATCGTTAAATTATAACTATAGGAGCTATATGCCAAAGCATATATAGTAAATTACAACTATAGGAGGAATATCTGAGAATCACAACGGCCAAGGGAAAAAGAAAGTTGCAATTCGACAAAATAATATATCGTAATTGAGTATCTTTAAAAAAGAGTGATATTATAACATGCGCAATATATTTATAATATAGAATGAGTCGCGACAAAAACACACATTTAAACTTAATAAGTAGTTTAACTGCTGTATAATACCTACTTAATAAATTAAGGTTCAAAAAAAAAATATCTTTAAGGCGCGGTCCAATCCTAATTTTAAAACAATTTTCGATGCTTTACATAAGGTTGAGAATTGCTTACCAGAATGGACGATGTAATGCGAAAATTCAATTGAGTACGTGCTAATAGTTGTAATATTTATTTCGTACAATCAAATGATTAAAGTTTAAAGATAAAGGAGTCTATAATAGTTCACTAGTAAATTTTATTGGGAAATCGAATATGATACATTCATTGAAATTTATATTTGCCCATAATTGAGTAAAAATGCTTTTTCCCACGAAGCACGTAAGAAAAATTGCAAAATTTAGGGAATGTTGCCGATTTATTTCTATCGAGCCAAGTTTGCTCAATCGTGTATTGGCTCCCATACTTCATAAGGACGTATATTCAATTTACACAACGTTTTTTTTCGAACTTCGGTAATTAGGTTTAAGCGTCAAAAAACTAAGTTTTCGCGAAGTCGAATCATGAAATCTCATTTCGCCTTAACCTGTCGCGTGTCGAGCGTACACCATGTGTACGTACACTAAAGTGCTAAGCCATGTCGCGCACACACCTAATGTATACACATTTTATACCTCTGGTTTGTAACTAATTTTATCAGATCAAATGCAGTCCATCGGTATAAACTTGCTTTTAGTTGGTCCAACTATTCGAGTGTAGTATTTTTTATCTGAACGTTTATGCGTAGTTCGGAAAGACACCAAAAGAAGTAGACACTGGACGGCTTAATAATCAGTTCACTGGCTAACTAACTAATCCGGACGTAAATGCGAAAGTGTGCTTGTCGGTTTGCTTGTTCTTCTTCCTTTCTCCTTCTCGAGGTCAATTGCTCTTCTTACTACTGATCAGAACAACGCTAAACCTCACACTCCATGACAGTCTCGGTCGTTAAATAGCGAGCTTTTCCATAATGTTTTTTTACAATACAGATCTGCCGTGATCGTCGGGCCAGATCTTAAGAAGCTGTAGTGTGTTATACCAGCACTGGTCCACCAAACACTTACCTTTTCTACCGACTTCCAAACAGGAGGAGGTACTCAATTCGACTGTATTTTTTTTTATGTTAGTTACCTCATAACTTTCGACTGGGTGAACCGATTCCCAAAATTCTTTGTTTGTTTAAAAGCTGGTACTTCCCGTGTGGTCCGTGTATGGTGGTGTATGGTGTGTGGAATTTGATCAAATTCAATTCAGTAGTTTTCGAGTTACACTCCACATGATTTTTACCAAAGGTATAGAATGGAAGTCGGTATTAAATTTTTCAAATTGCCCTAGTTCTGCTTCAACCTTCGCTTGGGACAGGATGAAGCCGGTTCTCCTGGGTTTTACCACTGTGATGTACTCGTATTCCGATTTCCGATTGTCGTACAGGATCTATTGTCCATCACCAGTAACACGATACGATTCTAAATTCCCTCCTTATTGTAACAAATTGAGAAATGTAGCTCTGCACTCAATGCGTGTCTCTTGGGTGGCTTCAATTAATTCATGCGGTACTCATTTCTCGAGCTTTTTATACATTCAATTTGTTGTTTCAAGTGAATTAAAATTGTTTGTCACGCAAAACCGTAGCCTGCCGCTAACTCTGACGTGGTTTGTGATGGATCTGCCTCCACGGTCACCTTTAACTATTCGTTGTCAACTAGTCTCCGGTCGTCAACTAGGTTTGTTCAGTAGGTCAACATTTCTATAACGTTGGAACCAAAAAAACGTACCATGGTTTTTTTACAGTAGCTTCCCAATATACATCATTAATTCTTCGAGCTGTTTCTGCAGTGTTTATGCCACGGTAGAAGTTGTGTTTGTAAATAACGCGATATTTTAAGTTTTCCGTATTGTGAACAGACCGATGTCAAAGAAAAACAACTGAATCGCTAAATTTAAAAGACAAATACACAAACTTAAATTTGAATTTTGAATTCCTAGTCAAACGCCAGATATTTGACATCAAAGTGGTCAGTTAAACAAAACGCACATTTTATGATGCGTAAGGACCAAATATGTTCGAAAATCTGAATTTATTTATTGTCATACGTACCAGTTTTTTATTATTATGAGCTGAAAAAATTCAAATTCATCAAATTCAAATATCTCGATAACGATTAGATTTAGAATAGGGTGTTGCACTGTCGAATCAGTCAGAAACGATGTAAACTACACGCCCTTAACGGGAATAGGTCGACTTACCAATAACCCTGTATAAAAGACAAAGATACTTGGAATACTCCACTTCTGGCAAATCGTCATCTGCCACCCATAAAATGTAATAATAGTAGGTAGTACCTAAGTAGAAACATTCTAAAATGTATATGGAAAGAATTGCCCCAAATTTTTTGCCGCGTCTTTTCGGTAGGCTCTATAACTTTTAAAACGCGGAGATTTAAAGTACATTATAATGAATTTCATAAGTACTTCTTTGATGCCTAAATTGAATAAATTATTTTGACTTTGACATATTAACGATATTGTATTTTATAGGACTGCAGACTTCGATCAAGTGCATACATGATCAAAGCCTGCAGACCCTAAGGAATTTAGATCTAGAATAAAGGTAAGGACACACGTATGCAACTTATGCAACGCATTATGAACATCTAGACTATTGAATTTGTATGAAAACGGTTGAATCAGAAAACATACTAATCATACGCAACGTCACACGCGTCCCACGCAACGTTAAGCTCTCTACACATCATGCAATTTCGAATGCAACATGCTGTAGCAATCTGCTGTGATCCAGCAAATTGTATCGTATGTAGGCGTGTTGTGACTCCCTTCCAACATGTTGGACGTCGTATCGTACGTCCTAGCATCCAGCAGATTATTACAGCAAATTGTAAGCCGCGTAACGTGAGTAGTGCGGTTGCATGCAATCTGGGATCAGTCGCGATCGTGCCGCCGCCCGAGACTAGCGTCGCTGTGAATTTTATTAAATGAAATATGTAAATGGATGCAAAAGTTTATACTACAGAAAAAAATCTATATTGATAAGAATTTCAGAAATCTATTAATGACTTGCCACATATGAGGAATAATAATAAGTTATGGCGTATTTTTACTTTTCTTATCAGCTGATGTTTTTTTCATTGGGAAAATAATTGACACGCCATTGTTCCTTCCTATACAAATTTCTCTAGACTAGAGTTAATTATTTTAATAATTAATTAACATAATAATAGGTATTATATATTGTAGTATTGCTGTGCATCTATTAATGTTCAAGTTAAGCCAGGCGCGCAGCTAGCGGACACAGAAAGTGATGTGCATTTTTTTGTATCCATTCCTTCACCCGGTGTGTTTTGTACAGTTAGGTATGTGTAGAATAATTATTTTTCTTTATTTCAAACTGCCTAGGTACCCACTTATTTTGATTACTCGCGATTAGTGCTAAAAATTATCAATGTTTACATTATTGGTACTCTTTCTTCTTCTTCTTTGAAATTTTAACGTATGGTATGGTATGGTACTCTTTGTTTTAGGGTCTAATGAAACCAAAGATAATAAATAATCACAGACTCATAATCTCTAACGTCACAGACTAGTCATGTCACATGACTATGTCACAATCCAAACAGGATACTACGTATGACTCTGTTTACTCTTTGTACGCGGGTGATATAGATTGATCTTATTCGTTTCAACACAAAATTATTTAATTTAATCTTGTTTTGCAGTCATGTTTTTATTTTATTTTTTTATATTTTTTTTTAATTTATTTATGTATGTCCTAAACTGTACTGTAGTTTAAATAAAGTAATACTCAGGGCAATAAATGTACTCGATGTAGAAAAGATCCGTTGTCTAAGGTGTGTTGTGTTGCTTTACCTTTATATTTTCGTACTGAAGTCCGGCAAGTAAAGTATATATTAATATAACTAGCGCATAGTTAATCTAAGATTAGTTTAAGTATATATTTATATCTAAGCATATTTATATCCAATTTATTATATTATTTATTTATATAATGTTAAACTTATGGAATGAAAGCAATGACAGTGATGACTACTTATCTGTCTCTTCTTCTCGTAACGATAGTAGTAGTAGTGGTAGTGAAGATAGTTTTTTAAGTATCCCCTCACTCTCAGAAACATTGGCATCGAAATTCTCTGATGTACCTAAGAATTTAAATATTGTTCATATTAATGCGCAAAGTATTCCGGCTCATTTTTCTGACATGCTGACGTCTCTCAACAACACAAACATACATGCTATTCTAGTCTCCGAATCTTGGCTAAACCCGTCTCTTCCCTCCATATCCTATACTTTACCTGGCTTTAATCTCATTAGCAATGACCGGACGGGTAGTGTTGGTGGAGGAGTCGCTATTTATCTTCGTGCACATATTCCCTTTTCCGTTATTAGCACGTCCGCCCAACCAACACCCCCAAACGCTGGTGAACACCTTTTTATTGAAGTCCTTCTCTCACACTCTAAAATTTTACTCGGAGTCTACTACAGCAATTCTCCACACAACAACTACTTCTCTTCATTTGAAAATATCATAGTAGACCTCAGTCCTTCCTATAGTCACACCATAATTATGGGTGACTTCAATACTTGTCTCATAAAACGTGATTATCGGTCCCTTTCTTTCGAAACCCTTGTTAAATCTTGCAACATGCATATTCTCCCCCTTTGTGCTACTCACAATTTCCCAAATTCAACTCCATCTCTACTTGACCTCATTTTGGTTTCATCGTTAGATCATGTTGCTAAGCATGGCCAGTGTTCGGCTGATGCCTTTTCCTATCATGATTTAGTTTTCTTATCATACAAGATCCGTCCTCCTAAAGCTAAACCTACAGTTATCCTGCAGCGTAATTTTAGTGGTATGAACCGAGATGCATTTATTAATGACGCAAAAAATATTGATTGGTCTCTGGTTATAGGTGCTGAGTATGTAGATGAGCAATTAGCTATTTTTAATACTGTCCTAACACAACTTTATGATGTGCATGCCCCTTTTAGGTCTATAAAAATTAAACATGTACCTGCGCCTTGGTTAACCGATGACATCAAAACCCTTAAAAATAAAAAAGCTGCTGCCAAAACTAAGTATAAAATTCGTCCAAATGAGGTGAGCAAGTCCAAATATATCAAGCTTCGTAATCGTTGCAATGTGGTATGCAGGGATGCCCAACGTCGCCATATCTATGAATCTGTACAAGATGAGGATCCGGCGAAAGTTTGGAAGTTCCTCAGAGCATTAGGAGTTGGAAAATCTCGTCAAGAATCAATTCCCAATAACTTAGATATAAATTCCCTAAATCTTCACCACCTAATAATATTCCGACAAAAGCCAACACTATAACTCCAAATTGTTCTCCTTTTGTTTTTACTAAATTTTCCGTTTGTGATGTTAAAAAAAGCATACTTTCCATTACTTCTAATGCCGTTGGCGTGGATGGGATCAGTCGTAACATGCTGATACCCATTCTTGATATAATTCTCCCTGTCCTGTGCCATATTTTTAATTTTTATATTTCTAGTGGCGACTTTCCTGCTTTGTGGAAGGACGCTCAAATTATCCCTATCCCTAAAAAAACTAATCCTAAATGTTTTTCGGAATACCGTCCAATATCTATACTTCCTTTCCTATCCAAAGTACTTGAACGGCTAGTTCACAATCAGATGAACACTTTCCTTGCACAAAATAACTTGCTAAACCCTCTTCAATCTGGTTTTCGTCAAGGGCACAGTACGGTTACTGCACTTGTTAAAATAACTGACGATATTCGTTTAGGTATGGAAAATGGTCAGCTAACTGTGCTGGCTCTCTTAGACTTTAGCAATGCTTTTAACGTTGTGGATTTGGATATCCTCTTAGCAATCCTTCGCTCTAATAATATATCTCCAACAGTTATTGATTGGTTTCAATCTTACCTTTACGGTCGTCGACAGCGGATGCGCCTCGATGATTCTTATTCTTCATGGTGTAACACAACAGCTGGTGTGCCTCAGGGTGGCGTGTTATCTCCTTTACTTTTTGCTGTTTTTATAAATTCAATTTCCCAAAATATTTCTTGTTCCTACCACCTATATGCAGATGATTTTCAGTTATACTCACAGGCTCCACTACTTAAACTGAGTGAAGCAGTTGATCATGTAAATGAAAACATGCATCAGGTATTACAATGGAGTAAAGTTTATGGCCTGATAGTCAACCCCCTTAAAACCCAAGTAATAGTCGTAGGCAGTTCACGAATGATTTGCAGAGTTAACTGGGACACATTGCCGCGAGTGGTTTTCGACGGGGTCACTATTCCTTATAGTCAAACGGTAAAAAATCTTGGCGTAACTATAGATCAATGTTTTACATGGGGTCCTCATCTAACTCTGACCAGCCGGAAGATGTTTGCATCTGCAGGTGCCTTACGTAGACTACGTAATTTTCTTCCTACTACCACTAAGATAGCGCTTGCACAATCTCTTTTACTACCTGTGCTCGATTATGCAGACGTCAGCTATCTTGATATCTCGGAGGATCAGCTAAATAAACTTGAGCGTCTTCAAAACTTTTGTATTAGGTTCGTATTCGGCTTGCGCAAATATGACCATGTTTCAGAATTTCGTACTAAGCTCAAGTGGCTTCCCATACGCTATCGTCGGAATGCTCACATATTGTCTCTTCTTTATACAATTCTCTTCAATCCCTTTTCCCCACTCTACCTTAAGGAGCGTTTCGAATTCTTGCACACTTCTCATATGTTATCATTACGGTCATCAGAGTATCTTCAGCTAAAAACGCCTGAACACAGAACCAGTTTTTATTACTCCTCATTTGCTGTTAAAGCCGTCCGTTTGTGGAATTCTCTTCCACTGGAAATACAGCGTGCTACGTCACTTCAAACTTTCAAAGATCAGGTTAAAAATTTATATCTTTCACTCTAACTCTTACTCACTAATTGTTATCTAACTTTCATGATTTTGTATTTCTAATCGTTTATTTATTTGTTATTTTTTATATTTCTTTTAAATTTTTATTTGTGTTTACATGTACATGTCAAGATGCTTTAGTGTTTACATATATATTACATATATATATATATATATATTTATATAATTTTTATTAGTATATTTAATATAGCATTTATGTATTTATAGTGTGTTTACTGTTTTTTGTATTGTTACCGTCCATCTTTTATTGTATACCTATTCCTCTGCGAGTGGGTTGTCTGGAAGAGATCGCTCTGAGCGATAAGACCGCCCATTGTTGCACCTAGTTTTTAGGCATTGTTTTTTTTATTTTATTGTCTAATATTAAGTCATAAATGTGGTGTCTCAATAAAGTGTTATCTATCTATCTATCTATCTATGTTCAAAGTAAAAATTAATGTTTATTGTCTCTCAGTCTCAGTAGGTATAGTTCAGCGAACTCAGTGAAGGCAATTGCAAGACCCGTTTTTAATATTTGGACAGCATTTGAGCCTTTTTCATTCACGTGCGCACGCTGTGGCGATCCAACCCGGAATTAAATTGTAATCGCCGCTGCAACGTGTGTAGAGTACGTTAGATCTGTCAATCCACATCGGCGTGGGAAGGTGGAGGGGATATCATGCGCTCCCACGAACATGGGAGACGAACAACTCATTGATTTAATTAGGCGATATGAAGCCATTTATAATATTAAATGCACTGAATATCGTCAAGCTACATTACACAATGCAGCTTGGGAAGAGATAGCGAAACTACATGGCAAACCTAGTAAGTACGAGTACCTACCTGCTACTATATTTCTTATGTACCATATTTGATTATACTCCATTGTTTAATGTACACCGTTATTAGCATTAAAAACCAGACAAATAAAAGTAAACTTTTATTCCCTTAAAAATGTTTAACACTCGCGCGAGATAAAAATTTTTAATGCTGTTAGTATACAGGGTGTTTGGTAGAGGGACCGACATACCAAATGAGCGTGCTCGGAGAATACAAGTTGGCCAAAAAAAATCCCAGACCCCCCAATTTTTTTTAACTTTTTTTTGTGAATTTTCCCTTTCTTTCCGAAATCGTACCTATTTACCACCATAACATTTGTAAAATCTGTTTTAGACAGGATGTTTTTAGTTGAATTTGGTCTCTATACACCTTCAGGCCAAGCAAAGCAAAATTGGATACAAAAAAGAGCTAACTAACTGAGCTCATAGAGTGAAAAATAGAATAAATTTTACCTCATAGTTCAACTTTCACAGTGATTTGTGGTAAATAGGTACGATTTCGGAGAAAAAGGGAAAATTCACAAGAAAAAGTAAAAAAAAATTGGGGCGTCTGGGATTTTTTTCGGCCAACTTGTATTCTCTAAGTGGTCCCCCGAACACGCTCATTTGGTATGTCGGTCCCTCTGCCAAACACCCTATATATAGTGTCTGTTCCTTCTAAGACCATCTAATGCAATTAATGATTGTTAAGTTGTAGTAGGCTCTGTAAATAATTCATCTTGTAACTCAAAAGTTGTGACCAAATAGTTACACAGGCAGAAATACTCGTATTTTGAGAACCAAGATGCTCCCAAATCGCTTCACAAACCTCCTTCACAACTGTACGTACAGTAGCAAACCATCGTGCAATAACAGAATCCGATACTCCGAAATGAATAATCTACCCGTAGCCAGGAAATTTTAATACAACACTACAAGTTTATTATTAACTGTTGCAGTTGATGAGTGTAAAGAAAATTGGAATAACTTGCGCAATTGCTATAACAATGCTATAAAACGGCGTCAAAAGAAAAGTGGTCAAGCTGGGGAAAAAATTGCACCTTGGCGATTTGAAGAACAGATGTCATTTTTGAAGCCATATCTGGGCACCCGTCCTACTGCAGGAAACCTTGTTAATGTGTCTAATGAAGATTCTCCTTCACCATCCCCGGAGAGTCCGGACTTCCTTGAAATTGTTTCGTCTCGCACCAGTACTCCCACATCGAATGCGTCATACAAAAGAAAGACAAGTTCTATTAGTGATAATTACTTGGCTGATATGATGGAAATGATGAGAAACTCTGAAGAAAATAGAAATAAAATACAGGAAATGGATGATTTAGACACATTCTTTTTATATATTTGAAAGTAAAACTGTGAAAAAACTCCCGAGACTGGATCAAATTCGAATTAAAATGGATTTGCTTAAAGCTATAAGTGAAGCAGAGCTCAAACAACTGAAGTCATAATAAAATGTTTTGAGAACACCAATTACTGTTAGAAGTCAGATAAGTGGCCAAGGCCGCGATAATGTAAATTCTACTTCTGGTTTTTTGCACGACCCGCACTGTACATTTTTTTCCCATTTTATGTGCATGAACTGCCCTGTTTGTGTGACGCAGCTAATAATGTTGAAAATGATGAGGGACAAAATATTCGCTGTTGTTACAATAATAGTAAAATGTAATAAAACCATTCTTAACCATTTTTATTTGTTTTATTTATTAAAAATAAACACCTATTATACAATTAATTAAATGATTATACAGACGGTAGACAACCTGCTAGTTTTTCTCTGGTACTGATTGGCTTCCGAAGTCGCGTATTTTCTTTTAAAATGTGACATTCAATAATATACTATGACACTCCATAAACCGTTGTACTTTTAGACATACGAAAGTACACGAAGAATCGGTCTCCATCAAATTCCAGTTTCTATAATAATGTATGTTATTCACCAAACAGAGAGGTTTGGTGAATAACATACATTATTATAGAAATTGGAATTTGATGGAGACCGATTCTTCGTGTACTTTCGTATGTCTAAAAGTACAACGGTTTATGGAGTGTCATAGTTGCATTTCTTTATTTATCTCATGGAACCATTATCTTCTCTTTTAAACTCTTTTTCTTAGCGGCGCGCAAATATTCATTTTAAAACAACAAACATAATAAATCGTCCTCAAATTCTCTCTAATAATCGGAAAACATTGTACACTACAGCACCTGAAGAAATGACAAGAGTTTGGCGTTGCCTCTTCTCCCACGTTGCATATAGTATACATTGCATACGTGGGCTCAGTTTGTTTTTACCTTAATACCTACGTTAATATAATGTCCAAAATAAGGCCATTCCCTTAATATGCACGTGACTTCCATGCTTATCAGCTGGTTCTCAACAGCTAGAGTCTAAAAATAAAAAGATTACACAATTACGTTACTAATAATTATGCACTATGTCTGATGAATAAATGAATGGAATTATTGCTATAAATCGGCCTAAGGCCATTTACTTCACGGAGATCTAAGTATATTTGACTTTTAAAAACACAGTCGAACCTCGCAGACAGGTCGTTTCTGTTACTGAGATCTCCCTGATCATAAGCAACCCTCAACTTTTGGCCTATAAGCGTCACGTATGTAAGTACTTAAAATGAAAACTGGATGGCCGTTCCCATCACTAAGATCCAGCTAACCTTTTCCTGCTCATCAGCAAACCCTCATGAGTTTCACATCTGGAAATCTGGTAGCGTCACCCCAACACGTTCAAATTCAAATAATTTTATTGCATATTACATAACTAAACGGTTGATACATAAATTTGTAGTTCCTGTGATACCCCGTAAGGGCACTGCAACTTAAGAGAGGGGCACATTACTTATTTGAACCTCTAATCATAATCATGTTAAACAATAGCTATGACTACAACGTAGAATCAAGATTTATGTATAGGTATACTATTAATTTTATGAAAATTTACCAAAAGTACCTATTACATTTTAGTAAGGAATTAAGTTACTTAATAGATTATATTTACTATATTTTAAATGTAATAATCAATAAAAGAATGTGCGTTTGTGTAGGTGTGTGTATGCGTATATGGTGTGTATCAGTACGTTCCTAAGACCTTGTACGTTACTATAAAGTCAAACATCGACTCCTCTGGCTATTTACATCACTGAGATCTAGTTGACTTTCTCTACTCAGCAGCAGAGAAACAGCAAATCCTCAATAGTGCACGTCTAAGCCCAATTCGTTACTGTGCGTTATATGTTCGTTCTTTGCAATAGTTAAGTCAGACATAAGTAGTCATACATAAGTCAAAAGTACCTCGGACCATTTCATCCAGAAGACCTTGGACCCTCAAGACCTCCAATTTTTAAGTTTCACTTGTAGTAAAATAATATGTAAGGTGCATGTCATAAAACAAAAATGTATGATCCTTATATGTATTAAATAGTGTTGAGGAATAAGAAAATGTCAAAGCTTTTAAGGTTAGATTTTAAGTTAAGATTTCCAAAACAGATATTTTTGCGAATCTTTAATTCATTAACAATTAATAACAACTAAAAAAATTATATTGTATGCCTAAACATCTACTTTATCAACTCTTGGTGAATATTGTATACTTTCTCTATTATGTATAAACTACAAAATGGCGTAATAGAATGTACTAATTAAGGAGAATCCCCGTGTGAACGCCCTCCCTTATCTAGGGCTAAACGAGTAGAAATGTTCATACTTACTTGATGCAACTATAAATATTTACATCATTAATTTGAGAAAAATTACCAAATGTACAAACATACGAGTCCACTTATGAAGAAAAAGAGTTGGATATGAAGTTTTTTTCTCTACGTTGATTATGTTAGAATTATTTGGAACTAACTATAAAAGGAAAAAGTACAAAGTATTACATAATCAGCATCCATAAATATAAAAGTATCTCTCAGTTCATCGTAGTGGTGGCGATTAGTGCAACTTACGACTGCATTACTGGTCTTCGTTTCTTGATTCCATCTTCGCTTTCCATCAGGCGAGAGAGAGTCACTTTGATGAACCATTATAAAAAATATTCCCTTATAGTAGTTTATCATCTAATCTGTCCCAAAAATCATCACCAATTAACTTAGAAAAAAATTAAGCAAATTTTTTCTAAGTTAATTGCTCATAACTTCTTTTCGGGTTGACTGATTTCGACTCCACATGACTCCAGTAAATATATTTCAGTTAACGGTATCTATATTTATTAAGTATTTTTTACGTGATGCGCGAACAAACAGACAAGAAATTTAAACAAAACGTTTAGTTTCTAACACTTTCCTATAATCCAACAAAAATGTGTTTTTTTCTTCTAATTATCTCATGTACAACAATGACCTTACATTGGTTACAATTGTATTGTATGTATAGATCCAAGTACAATTTGAAAAATTTAATACCGACTTCCATTCCTACTCCTTTTTGGAAGTCGGTAGAAAATAAAAGGTCGTTAAAAGATCCAATAAAACCTTGACAATGTGTTAAGAAATGGTGGTTCACTGATAGCCTTCTATTGTATTACACAATAAAAATGTCGACATGACACGCGTCTGAAATGTGACAGTGAGTTTCGTCAAACCGCCCGTAGCCGCGTGCTCCCCTAGTTTTTATTCGCGAGCCACCGAAGTGTGTTTCAAACATATATTTCCAGTAACAACAGTTCTGACATGCTCATGATAAGTTTACAAAAACCCGGCCAAGTGCGAGTCGGACTCGCGCACCAAAGGTTCCGTACCATTATCTATAAGAATGAGAAAGAAAATCACGTTTGTTGTACGAGAGTCCCTTAAATATTTATTTCATTCTGTTTTTTCAGTATTTGTTGTTATAGCGGCAACAGAAATACATCATCTGTAAAAAAATTAACTGTTTAACTATCACGGTTCATGAGATACAGCCTGGTGACAGATGGATAGTAGAGTCTTAGAGATTGGGTCCCAATTTACCCTTTGGGTACGGAACCCTAAAAAATATATAACTGCAATAGCGGATAACTCAAAATAGTTATAGAGTACATTATCTCTTTGCGTAATACATAATATAGTGCGATGAGATATAATATTCTTTCGCAGAAACCTAATTATTTATTTCTAAAACAAAATTACTACGTTTTAACATCACCAATCGGCCCGTGAAAGTCTTGTCAAAATAGGTAGAGCCATCATGGAGATTAGCTGGGACTAACAAACAAGCAAACGGACAGACACACAAATAAATGGTGACATTGAACATGGCGAATGCTTAAAATGTACGTCTTAATTCAGAGAAAGTATCAAATATCAAAAGTAACATGAAGCCGCCATTTTTTTCGATTTCAATCAAGATTTGTTAGCAACTGAGATACATAATAGCCCTACTGGTCACGCTATAACTTCAGAAAGGCTTTACTGATTTCATTAATTTTTTTTTTATTTTTTTTTATTTATTAACAAAACAACTAGGTACTAATTGTACTTATAAAACAGGCACCAGTAATAATAAATTAAATATTAAAGGTATCGATATAAATACAACCCTAGATCCCACACTAGGAGAACCTGTGTCGTGGGATTAAACTTTTTTAAATGTTTTCTAATACTTTGTAGAAGGTTCTTACATAAAAAAATAAGAAAAGATGGGAGGTTTTGGCGAGGCTGAAGGCCGAGCCTACTACGCGAACGAAGTCGCGGGCAGTGTCTAGTACATATATATAAATGAATCCCTATTTCACTTGGTCATCGCATCACCCGTGAACGGATGACGAACAAATTCGCAATTTGTTTTTAGTTATGTTAATTGTTGTCAGGAATGGTTTTATGAAATAAAAATCAAGAGAGGAAGGGTGTTAAGGCGAAACTGAAGAGCGAGTCTACTACGCGAACGAAGTGGCGAGCAGTCGCTAGTTTTTAAACAATTTACGATGCATACGTAGGGTTGGAAATTGCTTATCAGATTGGACGACGTAATGCGAAGATTCATTGATTTTGTACGTTTTCTTTATATTTTTCGTTATATACTAATATAATTTTAAAAACTGCTGGTTAAAAGTGTAATACTATAGTTTTAGCTATGTGTTACCTAGAAACATATCATATATTGTTATCGCTCAAATCCAGACAGTTTGAACCTGTAAGATTATTCTTGTGGATATTTATGAATTCTATTATGTTATCTTTCTGTTCCGATTCTTTTCTAACCTAAGGATTTTCTTTCATAGAATATGATCGATCTGTTTCGTTATATGTTTAAAGATTCTGCTTATTAACAACTATTATCAGGATTACAACGCACCTTAATTAAATATTTTATTGTATATTATTAAATCAGGAGCGTTTGTAGTAAGCTTAGAATAATCATGCTTACTATCGTACTCCCACCGACACAAATGGGTTAGATAATTATTTTTTTGTATATAGAAATATTGTAACAAATGTAATTTTAAGAAAAGGAAATAAATAATGTGAATAATAAAAATAACCTGTTTATTCCTCAAAATTTACACGCTTTACACACGCTAAAATGCGCTTAAAAACACAGTTTTTTTTTCTATTTAAGCGCTTATTGTATTTTAGTTTATTTTTTTAGTTTAGTTGAGGGCAATGCCCCCAAAACCCCCCCTCCCCCTCCTTCAACACTTTAACATTAGAGACGAAAGTCACGTCAAAGTACGCGAATTGAGTGAATTATTTGATACTACGTCATCAAAACGTGTATCGTAATCCATTATTGTTTTAAGCTTGCTATATTGACGTGGTACCAAATTTAATGGCAAGGTCAAAATATGACTACTTTAAGAGGTGGGAGTAGGGCCCCAAGTTTGAACCTATTCCATTATATCCTAATAAAAATAAAGTTTACAATAGACCAAATGGAAAAAGATGTTTTTTCATCTAAAAATAAGTCACAAAGTAAATGGTCGAAACCCTGTCTACTGCTTTAGTATAGATAGATAAAAAATTTATTGAACACCTTATAATTAAACAATCATACAATTATACAGCTTAGAATAGTGTAACAATAGGCGGTCTTATGGCTCAAAGCTATTTTTTCCAGACAACCTTTGAATGGAGAGGAATACAACAGCATAAAAAAGGATGCACAAATAGATACATTAAGTAGGAAAAAAAAGGTTTCAAAGATATATTGACCTACTAATTATACACACTGTTACTGAGATACATACGCATGAAAAATAATATATAACAATAAATATTCTTATACATACATACCAACATCATACATTTTACGTTATATATGTACCTACATAATTGATACGATGTTTATGTAAAAGGAGTTAAACAAGTACAATTTGAAAAATTTAATACCGACTTCCATTCTATCAATTATTGGAGTGTAACTCAAAAAGTACTAGACCGAATTTGATGAAATTAAACGGGAAGTACCAGCTTTCAAACAAGAAAAGAATTTTGAGAATCGGTGCACCCAGTCGGAAGTTATGAGGTAACAAACATAAGAAAAAAAACATACAGTTGAATGTACCTCCTCCTTTTTTGGAAGTCGGTAGATAATATGTAACAACAACAAATTAGAAAAGTTCTAGCGAGAGAGAGATAGCTTTAACACGTTCTTTGAACACAGCGAGTGACGGAGGTGTAGGTACACTGTGTTGCAGTAGGCAATGTTTTCTCCAAAAATAAGCACATAAAAACAGTAAATATATATATTATACTGAAATAAATTATTAATTTACAATAAAGCTTACAATAAAAGGTATTAAATGACATATGCAACTTGTATGTGTTGTTTGGAATCAATGTTGTAGCTAATAATAACTGCCTATATCAACAAATTTTGATATACTCATGCTTTTGTATAAATGCTTATTTGATATCAGACGCTATTCGGTAGTAGGTATTTGAGTAGGCTGTGTTAGGGCGAGAAGGGCACTGTAGCAAGTGACATTACTGGGCATAAGAGACTCAAAAACATTTGCAGTAGCTTGCGTAATGCTTACCATCAGAAGCACGACTTGTCCTTCTCGTCACCTCATCATCATCATCTCAGCCGTAGGATGTCCACTGCTAAACATATGCCTCCCCCACAATTTTCCAAAAGGACCGGTTGGAAGCGGTCTGCATCCAACGTCGTCCTGCTACCTTTATCAGATTGTCTGTCCACCGTGTCGGTGGACGACCTACGCTGCGCTTGCCGGTCCGTGGTCTTCACTCCAGAACCTTTCGGCCCCATCGGCCTTCCGTTCTGCGTGCTATGTCGATGACTTTAATTCGTCTATCTCCTTATTTTTAATTCGATCACGTAGTTAAACCCCAACCATGGCTCTCCATAGCTCCATAGCTCGTCACCTAAATTAATATGTTCTTTTTCAAGTGAAATGTGAGTGCTGGCTGAGGTAGTGTGTATACCTATATCTCTGCCAACGTCTGCAGGGATGTAGGAGTACGCATACAGGTCTGATGTTACGTTATCTAAAATTATATTTTTTTAATTAAACTACGTACCAGTTTCGAACCGTAAACGAATGAGTTATATTGTTTAGAAAAGTATTTTCTTGTGGTAAGTTCTAAACGATTGTTTCTTATAACATAATAATGTAAAAGTATTGAGTGTAAACATATAATTCAGCGAACAGGTTATAAAATGGCAGCCGCCCATACAAATCTTCGAGCCAATGTTAAAATTCGAAGGCTCGCCTTGATTCTCTGCCAAGGAGTATTTATTTTTATAGCGAAAGTCTGCGCCAGCGCAGCGCAGTGACCATCGCGCAGGGAAAAGAGCCGTTAGCCGAGCGTGCGGCGGAAACGCCCGAACAAAACCGAGCGCAAGGCTATGGGATTTCAAAACCACTCATGTGCTCACACCACATAACTGGTCTGTTTTTACCTCATTTTAACCTTTTCAGTTCGAATTTTTCCTCATTTTCTGTCGTAGTATCGACCACTTTAATTAAATCGTAGAAAAAACCTGTATTAGCTATCGACTGAGAGTCGTTATCGTCAGTTAAAACTGTGCGCTGCGTCGGTGCACATTCGCGTTTTTGTTTGTGTCATTCTATTTACATGATCAGCGGAAGACGCAGCCCCTCTGTCGAGAGCGGTTTTTTCTCTCGTTTATTATTATTAAGTTGGCGGCGTCGACGCGGCCGGCGCACGTACTCCGGGAAATAGCTCGGTACGCGTGTGCTCTATGCCGACGTAGTTAGGTTCAAAGTGAGCTATATCCGTCCTGCACACACATAGGTACATAAATGCCACGTTAGATGTAGCTGCCGGCTTTGTTCCTCGCCTTGGGAAGACGCCTTACTCGCGCGTCACTGATGGAATTAACGCCAAATATGAACAATTTATACGTTTTATTTGTAATCTCGTTAAGGATACCTGTATACCAGTACCCTATGAAGGTAACGGGTTACTTCACAATAGAGCTAAAGCTGCGATAGAACGTTGATTGATTTTTATGTAGTTATTTGTTTTCTGGCTGTATAATACCTACATAGAAAGACAACTTGTTTAACCGCAGCACCGCGAATGTGTTCTACAGTTATTGGGTTTTAACAATCTTCTTCTTCTTCTAGTGCCTTTCCAACTAGTGAAGGCTGGCTGTCAGCTCCGCATATTTCACCCGGTCTTTGGCGAGTTTAAATAGCTCCTAGTTTTAACAATACGTAATATTATTATTATAGTAACCTGCCATGTTAAAATATAGGAACACATTTCATACATGCACAGATTTATGCCTTAAAAATTTAATAAGCTCTACAAAAAGTGTTGATAAGGAGATGTACATATAATTACTGGTACAATTACATTTCAAGTAACATTCATCTTTATACGAAGTAGGTCCTTAAGTGGTTACATGCAATTGAAGATTAGCTGACAGATATAGCTTTAGAAGTGATACGTCTAATGTTGTAGTTAAGTAAAAAAACCTATCAAAACTAAAAATGTATTTTAAAGTACTATAAATTTCCTTTAATAGAACTTAATAAAACTGAAAAAATGCAAACGTACGGGTATAGCAAACAATGTGATGATTACATGTAAAAAATCAATGAAATCGGACAATGTTAAGATGTAGAAAGCTAGAAGAAAGGTAGAAAAAATATATACTTAGCTTTAGAAGTGATACGTCTAATGTTGTGAGTAAAAAAACATATCAAAACTATTGTTATAGTGTCAATAAAAGTAATCAATAAATGTGTTTTATGCTCTGTTATACAACACATCGCCACTTTGAATGTTTTTATACAATTCCTATATCCACTTTATACAACAATTTGTACTTACATATATCTAAATGTACTTGGCCACCCCATTACATATATATCATGATCGTACATGTTCAGTTTGTGATCAATGATTAAGCGGAATAAGAGTTGTATTCTTATATTTTATAGGCATTTCGATACAGCCCTTAAAATATATTAAAGCAATATTAAATACAATATGAGGGTTCTGATAAAAAAAATATTTCTGTTTTATTGTTGAAGCAATAGATTACGTAGAAAAATGACCTACATGTTCTGTTTTGTTTTACAATCTCGTACAGTAGGTACTACTTGTATATTAGAACTACTTGAAGGTTTTTTCCATACTAACGGCCGTTTTCAATATTCTATCTATCCATACCTAGTTTTCCTTACTACGGATATAAATGTGACATAACGTCCATACAAATAGTGTCAAATATCTATCTCTAGTAAGGTAAACCGGCGATAGATAGGTTATTGAAAACGGCCGTTAGACGATAGAAGTGAGGTAGTTCGCACTATCGTTAGATATAGTGATAATGATGAAATGATATAGATAAAATGATGATGATGATGAAAATTTATATATAACCTTATAATGATGATGAAAAAGTATTTTGTTTGTTATTCCAGCGGTTCATCTATCTACATATCAAATTCCATTCCGTAGTTTTTACGTGGTAAATTAACAATACTACGTGCTTCTTTTTGAATCTTGAATCCTGGTTTAATACTTATCGTTATTTATATAAGTATATAAACTATACTTATATGCTAATTGTTATGCAATTTTAAAATTAAAATGTGCTAAATAAGGTGCGAATTTAATTAAACATTATTAATTTGTTTCAGGTAAGAGCATGGACCTATATTGATACAGTAAGTACATACTTAAAAACTTCCATTGCAAAGAAAATTGTATTTTCATGAGTCGTGACAAACTTTTTATTTGCATAAATAAAGCAAAATTAAATCTGTGACAATATGTTTCAAATGACTTAAGTATCACTAGACTGGCTGCTTATTACAGTGCAGTACCCTTCAAAACTTAAGAGGATTGCATAGCTAGTAGTATCATACATAAAGAAATAACTCTTTTCTACCTCTTGACATTGTCCGATTTCAGTGATTTTTTTACATTTGATCATCAGTATTTCAAAGTACTATAAATCTCTTTTTTTAAGAACTTACGGGCATAGTTAACAATGTCACATGAAAAAAAAAACACTGAAGTCGGACAATTAAGGCGCGCTCGTACCCTGATTAGAGAAAAAGCAGAATTTTTAAACACCTAGTGTAACGAAACAAATCGATAGTATATTATGAAAAAAATACTTAAGTTAGAAAAGGAATAGGAAGAGAGTAATAACCGAATAGAATTTATAAATATAACTCTCTTTCAGCAGAAAAAAAATCCTAAATAGGTCCGCAAAATAAACTTTCACGTCCAAACTCACAGAATTTTCAGCGATAACACTATATTTTTTTTAAGTAATACTTAGCCAACGTATAGTACTAAAGTAATAACCAGCAGTTTTTTTCAATTGTGTTAGTATATATCGAAAAATTTAAAGAAAACGTACAAAATTGACACATTTTCGTATTACATCGTCCAATCTAACAAGCGATTTTCAACCTTACGTAATGCATCGTAAATTATTTTAAAATTGGGGTTGGACCGCGTCTTAAGAGGTAGAAAAGATCTGAGAATGTGAATTTTTCTGTCTATAAATTTCAATGTTTGAGATCGCTAAGCAGGCGTTAGTGCTTAAAAAAAATAATAGGTACTTTAAAAATTATAAAGGGTTGCGACGTCAATACGAAAGTATAAGTATTTCTAAAAAATACTTTTTTCGGTTGGATAGTGCTGTCATGCTGTCAAAGCTGTTCAATAGATGTTGCTCCGGTCTAGACGGTTAAATCAGATGAGAGTTAAAATTCGATGTTCGGACCTCGAACCTCGGTGGCCTAGATGGTCATGGCGTCTGACATGGACAGTCAGAAGATGAATAGAGAAAAAATCACAATTTTTTTCTCTCTATTAATTTCAAAGGTAGATAAGAGTTATTTCTTTTATTATGGAAAGTACTAGCAATGCAATCCTCTTAATATTTACATTAGAGCTTAGAGAAGGAGATATGTTGCACTGTGTGAGTAATAGTAGCCAACAAGACAGTCTAACGGTTGCATCCCAATGGCTGAAGGTTAACGTTATGTAATAGATATACGACGCTCCATATCAAAGTGCTCGAACGAGTAGATCTTCGTAACACAAAAGTATAAATACCGCTTGTTATGTAATATTCACTAGCGCTATATCCATGTCAAGATGAAGCCATACAAATGCTGAAATTATTTAGCCTTCCAATTCGCCCCACATGCGGCTTATGTATATCTTATATCGTACTTATGCCTCTTATAAACGCTCATGCCATACATAGAATCATTTATTAACATTCTTTGTTAGTCGCGTGAGAGCGGCCCGATTTCATTTTATGAAAACATTCACGTTAGTTACTTGTGTGTGTAATGTGTGTGGTGTACAAACACATGGGATGCATGTGTGCGTGTGTCGCCATGTGATCATTCTCAAGTGGGGTGGCGCGGTGGCATAGCTTGCGATAGATGGCGTTCGGATCGCAGATTTTAGAACCTAAATGGGTATTCAACTTTCTGGCTAGACAGTTTTAATAAGCTTTATTGATTTGATTGCGCGTATTCAGTGTTACTTTGAGGCCAGAGCTTTGTTGAAATTCAGTTTAACTTTGCATTATTATTGCAAAATTAACCAGATTTCTGTATGAATCTAAACTTGTTATTTCTTTGAACCTCCGACGTAAATTTACATACCAGTACCTATATATATAATTATATATATAGTAGATATGTGAACGCATTGAGCACTTTGACACAGCTATGATAAAACTGATTGCGTTATATTTGGAAATTGAAAAGTTATTTAAGTATTTTTTGTTACTTTTTATGAGATAGCCCAGGTACTATTAAGTTATTAATTTTATTTTTCAAAATTAACTCACGCAAAAAGTCGCTTAGTTCAAAAGGTTTTATACTTAGCTCACTTAGCTTACTAAGCAAGTAATTTAAAGAAAAAAATACCATGTTCAACGTACGCATAATTATAATAATACATTTATGTAATATAAAGTACAACTGCATAACATAATAATAATGAAGTAAAGAAATGATGCTGTCTTGCACACGCTTACAGGGCTTTTGGGTGGCCGAAAAACAATATTATCATCTATACTAATATTATAAAGAGGAATGATTTGTATGTATGTATGTTTGTAACGAATTGGCTCAAAAAGTACTGGACCGATTTCAAAAATTCTTCCACTATTGGAAAGCTACATTCACCCTGAGTAACATAGGCTATATAAGATTCATCATCACCATCATCCATCAGCGCGCGGGTGAAACCGCACAGAGCAGCTAGTCTACTATAAAAGCACCTTCTTGACGTTGTGCGCAGTTCTGAACAGCGCTCATCTTCCAAAGACATGGTTAGGTATTTAGTCATATTCGTAACAACTATCTTTAACATGCTAATGCATTTGCACACTACTGCTTCGTGGTTGAATATATCTGTCAAAAATGCTTAATTTGCGCCCTCAATGGCACGAACTCAAGAACAAAGAAATGTTTTGGCCCCTCCCCATCAAGCGTGCTATCATTGAACAGGGACTTTAAAATGAAGGTTAGGTTTTGTACATCATATTTTTATCGAACGTGCCGTCTACGAGATATATCTCGCCAAAATCAATGATGTTATATACAGGGTGTTTGGTAGAGGGACCGACAAACCAAATGAGCGTGTTCGGGGGCCCACTTGGAGAATTCAAGTTGGCCAAAAAAAATCCCCTATACCCCAATTTTTTTTAACTAAATCAGTTAGTTAGCTCTGTTTTGTATCCAATTTTGCTTTGCGTGGCCTGAAGGTGTATTAGAGACCAAATTCAACTAAAAACATCTGGTCTAAAACAGATTTTACAAATGTTATGGTGGTACATAGGTACAATTTCGGAGAAAAAGGGAAAAATCACAGAAAAAAGTTAAACATATTGGGGGGTCGGGGATTTTTTTTGGCCAACTTGTATTCTCCAAGTGGTCCCCCGAACACGCTTATTTGGTTTGTCGGTCCCTCTACCAAACACCCTGTATAAACGGAGGGTCAAAGTCATGGAAGTCATCTTTTAACATATCAATTACTTAGATAATTGTTAAACAACAAACCCTAAACAGAAAATAATGTGATGTGGCTGCAAAAATCCCATGATACTATGAATGAAAAATACTCGTAAGTTCAAGATTTAAAACCCGACTACCGAATAATCACGCTCTGAAAAGTATGAAACGAGAAAATATTTTCATCTCAAATTATTATGCCACATACCGTAACAAACAACACATACTGCAAAGTAGCACACGACCACGGTTATCCTCATAACACCACAGTTAATCTATACTATAATATTATAAAGAGGAAAGATTTGTATGTAAGTATGTTTGTAACGGATAGGCTCAAAAAATACTGGACAGATTTCAAAAACTCTTTCACCATTGAAAAACTACAATCACCCCGAGTAAAATAGGCTATATACGATATCATCATCATCATCCATCACCGCGCGGGTGAAACTGCGGCAAGTAGCTAGTATATTATATGATACAGAATAACATATTTGTTACATGTAAGTTGTTTATTTAAAGCACGACACATATCGAATAGTTTGTACGTAACAATGTCAGATGAGAATATTTTCTTGTTACATACATTTTAGAGCGTGATTTTTCAGTAGTTGGGTTTTAGTTCTTGAACTTACTTTTTATGTATGTGAAATATATATTGACCACTGGCTTGGCTCTCTATGTTTAGCCTTTTTCGATAATTAACAGTAATAATATACTTAGGTAGATACTATAAGCATTAGATTTTAATCAGTATGTAATGTTCACAATAATGTGTTTTGGTTTGAAGGTATGGTGCCAGCAAAGTTTCAGGCACACGGGACTTAACAACTTAATGCCTCAGGGTTACAGGCGCACCGCAGTTCGTCACTTGTGAGGAAATTCATCTGTTTCAGGCAGAGGTTACCACTAAACATCAGGTGGGCGTCGTGCTAGTATCGTTTCTTAAAAAGATAAAAACAAAAAAAACAGCTTAGTATATTACTGAGAGTACCTAGGTGATCGTAAATAAGAAACTAGCCTTTTCTTATCATGTAACATTTGCCATTTATTTTTGTCTGGACTAATAAAACCTTAGAAATTATGAGTAGTACAAATCATCCCTTGGTGTACACCACATTGGTTTAACCCTTTGTGTCCCAGAGACGTACATTATACTTTAGTTTCATTCATACATTTTTGTTTTAATTACGGTAAAGGAAGGATTCAGTAAAACCCAGTTGACCATTATCAAATTTTAAAAGGTGGAAGTGGTCCTTGGGACGAGTTTAAGACTTGGGCGAGTTGCCCCCTAACCCATTAGAACTAACTAAACATTGCACTAGACTGCGGTTCCTGATATTACTTCGTAAGTTCAAACGCAGTAGTGTTGGACATTACAAGATCTGAGTACTCGAATATCTCTAGCCATAGTGTTGGCATCCTCCTCCTCCATCCACTCCTGCATCCTTCATGAGGTAAGTATTTTGACTATAGTTGTATGGTGTGGTGCTCTAGGAATGAGAATAAGTTTCCAAAACAAAAGCAGTAGAAGTGCGTAATCCCAATTGTACATGCAGCTCCGGGCAGTTGATGGTGACGCTGACTTAGTTTAGGAGATAACCACTTGATAATGGTCCGTTCTGTTTCCATCCATAGATGCTATAAATCCAATACTCACGCTACGTAAGTTCGACATTCTTTCTTATTGTTAAGGTATATATTATTGTTATCATCATATATTTATGTATCAGTATGAATAACGAATAGGTACAAAGACTATGACACACATGTTTCGGATATTTGCTTTGCACAACCGATTACTACTACAAATACCTGGTTATAAACTTACAGGCTAATAAACTGCGCTATTGTATGATTAGAATCTGACATAAGCCTCACGTAGAAATATTCTTACTAATAATAAATATCAGTACTCACGTATTTATGTAAGATGTCTATCTTACAAAATCAAAATTGTTGTAAACTTTTTGATAATTTAAACAACAATGTTTGATATTTTTTTACAATATACTATTACTATATATTTTCTAATCTACAAAAACAAAATATGCGGAAATTCGCCTTCATCTTTTTTACCGACTTCCACAAAGGAGGAGGTACTCAATTCGACTGTATATATATATATTTATGTTTGTTACCTCATAACTTGCGATTGGGTGGACCGATTCTCAAAATACTTTTTTTGTTTGACAGCTGTTGCTTCCCGTGTGGTCCCATGGTCCCATTTAAATTTCATCAATTTTGGTCCAGTATTTTTCGAGTTTCACTCCAATAACTGATTTTTTCGTTCCGGAAGCTTCGCGAAGTCTTCTCGTCAAAAATACCTCAGTGCCTCAAGACAAGAGTCTTCGACCAATGTGTGTTACCAGTGATGACTTATGGCACTGAAACGTGGTCTCTTACTATGGGCCTCATAGATAAGCTCAAAGTCGCACAACGAGCTATGGAGAGGGCTATGCTCGAGGTTTCTCTACGTGATCGAATCAGAAATGAGGAGATCCGTAGAAGAACGAAAGTCACCGACATAGCCCAGAAGATTAGCCAGTTGAAGTGGCAGTGGGCAGGGCACATAGCACGCAGAACAAATGGCCGATGTGGCCGAAAAGTTCTGGAGTGGAGACCACGGACCGGCAAGCGCAGCGTAGGTCGTCCACCGACACGATGGACAGACGACCTGATGAAGGTCGCAGGACGACGTTGGATGCAGGACGACGTTGGATACAGGCCGACGTTGGATGCAGGCCGCTTCCAACCAGTCCTTTTGGAAAATCATGAGGGAGGCATATGTTCAGCAGTGGACGTCCTACGGCTGAGATGATGATGAACTGATTTTCACCAAAGTAATAGAATGGAAGTCGGTATTAAAGTTTCAAATTGCACTTGTTGAAAAACCTATTATCTATCTCGAAAATGGTTTCAGCTTAGTCTGACTATATTATCTTATGAGAAAATATAATCGAGATATTATCAGGGGAAAAAGAACGCTAAATAAATTTTCCTACTATAACTTATGCTACGTGCACCACCTCAATAACAAAGGCGAGTCGACGTCAGATTGGGGATCGATGCTCAATACCCATTACCCTCTCAGATATCGTGGCGACTAATTAATTTCAGTCTAACGTTAGTCATTTTTTCATTCCTGTATTTTCAGTCTATTGCTTTCCGTAAAGTACATTAATTCAGACAACTAGTTATCTTATAATTAACTTGTAACTTTCAGTAAATATATACACATATAGTATATGACGGTAGTATGTCTCAGTTCAGCAAGACACAGAACTGGCCTTTGGGTAAGTTCAGCAATAAACTGATGTATTTTATTGACAAACTTTGGCCATCTTGTAATTCCACCATTTCGAGCGTAAAGTTCTGTTTTATCCATAATAAATTAAGAACCAACTTCAAAAAGAGGAGGGTTTCTGTGTTCGATTTTGTATGTATTTTCACCGATTTCTCTCCCATTTGTAGGCCGATTCTTATTGTTTTTAATGTGTAAGCTTGCGAGGTGGTTTCATTTAAATTTTATTGAATCCGGTCAAACGGTTTTTGAGTTACACTCCAACTACTGAAAAGTGTTTCGGGGAATGACAATCGATCCCGTAAACAAAGTACTTAGACCGGGCCGCCCCGACTTACTTTGCCCTATGTAGCGAGGGTCACTAAAAAAGGTTTTTTTTACCAATAAACGTTGTTTTATTTTAAATATTGATGAGACAAGCAATGCTTCAGCTGATAAGGAAACGTCATCACTGCTCTTCATGGTTGTGGTATCACTCAGAGCTTTAAGCTTCAAAGCTCTGTGGGCTTAGCACGAATAACTGCGTGCCCTTAATCTGCTGTATCTACGAGTATATATATATATATATACCTCAGTCAACACTCCACATTATACGGCCAATATAATACTTCAAAGGTCATTGACCTTCAAAATCAAAATCTTTGACTATTATTTACTTCTTATAATATACATGTATGTGTGAGATATATGTAAACCATTTCAGATTCTAGATACGAGCGATATACAAGTAAAAAAACTGACATGGTTACTATTGCGTAATTAATTAATATCTAATTTATTTTAGAAATGGGATATATACAGTGAAACTTGGTTAAATGGGACCTGGATAAATGAGAAACCTCTATTATTGAGAGTTGCAATGAGGTCCCGGTACTTTTTCATTGAATTACCTCTATTAATGGGACTTTTCGAAAATGAGATCTGATTTCTAGGATTTATTCGATGTTTACCTTTATAATTGGGACTCTGTAACTCAATTCCCTCTATAAATGAGACAAATTAATCGGGTTGGGGCAGGTTTTGACACTTTTGTTTACAAACATTAGAATGTCTTTCGCACACGCTTTGTTTGTCAGTACTATCCCAGGTTTTGACCTAAAAACAAGGGACTACTTTCCCTCTAAACATGGAATAGCCGTACATTTCTACCTGAACGTCTGTAAATGAGACAACTATTATTTTAAACCTGCCTAATTGGAAAACTGGATTAATGAAAACCCTCAATAAATGGTACTACATTCTTGGTCCCTTGAGATCCCAATTAACCAGGTTCCACTGTACCATGTATTTATTGTAAATACTAGATATTGTTACAGTAAATGGTATACATAACGTTTCTAAAGTTAACTCATACAGTCTAACACACTTCTGTTTCAGTGTTCCTTTTTATAATCAATATATAATTATCAAGAACAATATTAGCATCGGTTGATGTTTTTATAAGCACGTTATAAGAGAATGCACCAACGAACGGTGCAACCTACAAAACGCGGAAACGTAACTGTAAACCATCGCGGCCGATACCGTAATCATACCTACCTCTGCGCCGACACATTATGTACTCGTTTGTTCTAAGCTCAGTATAATACTAGCTGGCCCGTATGCCTACTCTAATGAGAGATGAGCTACTTCGAAGCAGCAGTGCTAGAAGTCTTCAAGTGCTGTGTCTGCGGTTAGAGCACTGTTGACAAGAGAAATTACTGGAGGTTACTATCAAAAACAAACTACGCAGTTTCGTCTGACGGATTTCGCGTTTTCTACTTTGAAAGTGGAAAAGCACAAATAAAGCATATAAAAATGATTTTTGTCATGGTGGCTTAGTTAGATGTCATGGTGGCTTAGTTAGATGTCATGGTGGCTTAGTTAGATGTCATGGTGGCTTAGTTAGATGTCATGGTGGCTTAGTTAGATGTCATGGTGGCTTAGTTAGATGTCATGGTGGCTTAGTTTGATGTCATGGTGGCTTAGTTAGATGTCATGGTGGCTTAGTTAGATGTCATGGTGGCTTAGTTAGATTTGTATGTTGGTCGTGTGTTTTATTGTTAGTATTTACTGATTGATTTATATATATAAACAAGCATTACCATTATTATCTATAAATAATTTTAATTTACGCACTTACCTACAAAAAATGGAACTATTACAAATTACGCTCTATGATATTAATATTTCATATATTCTAAACAATTTAATATAAAACATATCTACAGTATCTATGTTTTACACCTGCATTACATTTCATCACTCTTGACTGTATTTTTGCATTATCACTTTCACAGTAGAAATCGCGAAATCTATCTAACGAAACTTCGTAGTTCGTTTTTGGGAGAAGGCCTCCAGCCGTGCGAATCTCTAAGAGCAAACATCGTTGCATCTTTGACAACATCCGTGAAACAAATGACCAGATGACAAGAAACGTTAGAAAAACAACCTTGTGTAGAAGGGAGGTATCTCATAAAGTATTTGACATCGGTGAGCTCGTCTACGAATCATTACAGAATCGCACGGCTGTACGTAAATGACATAAATAAATTAAGTCAGATGATGAGTGCAAAGTTGAGGCGTTAGTACAGAACTCTGAATGACACTGCACTATGCACCATAAAAGCAGGCGAGGCGCTTACTTGAGAACATCCGTGAAAGAAATGACGAGATGACAAGAAACGTTGGAAAAATAACCTTATGTAGAAGGGCGATATCTCATAAAGTATTTGACATCGGTGAGCTCGTCTACGAATCATTACAGAATCGCACGGCTGTACGTAAATGACATAAATAAATTAAGTCAGATGATGAGTGCAAAGTTGAGGCGTTAGTACAGAACTCTGAATGACACTGCACAATGCACCATAAAAGCAGGCGAGGCGCTTACTTGAGAACATCCGTGAAAGAAATGACGAGATGACAAGAAACGTTGGAAAAATAACCTTAAGTAGAAGGGCGATATCTCATAAAGTATTTGACATCGGTGAGCTCGTCGACGAATCATTACAGAATCGCACGGCTGTACGTAAATGACATAAATAAATTAAGTCAGATGATGAGTGCAAAGCTGAGCCGTTAGTACAGAACTCTGAATGACACTGCACTATGCACCATAAGAGCAGGCGTGGCGCTTACCAGCATGGAATTGCTTGTCCTTCTTACGCTTTATATAATGGCATAGAATACGCCCCTATTTATAATATGTGAAAGCTCACTAATGGGTAAAATACCACAGTGACTACAAAGACATATTGTAATTCTTCGTTATATTTTAAGTTAAAATAAAATAAACTTGACAAGTATTAATTTTGTTATAAAAACTAACGTGGTTTTCAATCATTATTAATTAAAAATACGGGATTACTCACGTAATATTTATCGGATAGGTCCGACTATAGTTTCGACCACATTCGGTGGTCTTTTTCAAGGAGTGTTCGGGATGCCCGCGTCGATGACGTCTCGCTTAGCACTTCGGACCTATCCGATAAATATTACGTGAATAATCCCGTATTTTTAATTTAAAGTATTAATTTGTAAAACCGATTAATTAAAAAAACATCCTATACCAAGAGATGATGTTTAGCGAGAACATCCTGCTTGGGATCCAATGATTAAGCTTATAAAATCCTAGTCACCAAGATATTGCAAGACACCACGAGTGACTACTGCGTGCATCGGGAACGTCTTCTTAAAATGTGTTAGTCGGTACATAAAAATAATATCCTAAACTATATAACAGACAACTGTCACCCAGTCTACCCGTGACCATGTTCACAGAAAAGTGTTCGAAACGTCAGGATAAAATAATATAAATTACCAGTCGATTGTCAATATAACAATGAAATTTCTATTGTGTCTGGGTCGTTCGACTGATGACGTAATACGCGATTTCAAATCCATTTAAAGATTAATTTCAATGTTTAAAAATCCCTAAGAATAAGAAAGAAAGAAAGAAAGGTAAAGCGTAAACATCAATATATTTTGATTTGTCAATATGAAAACAAAAAATATGCTGACAAAAATTTCTTAAAAATAATCTCCTGCTGACTGCTACTAGACCTAAACTTTATACTACAAAATGTTATTTAACATTAAAATAGAGCAGTATACGGTATTATGACTGCTTGCATTTTCAAAATCCACTATAGTAAAATAAAAATATATCAGTACAAAAGTTTATATTCACATACGCAAATGTCTGTAAGACAGCCATTTTCACAAACTAGTAAAGACACCCATTTTCACTTCGAATTTTCTCACTATCAGTGCGTGCGTAATAGGTGGTCCTGAATTTTATAGTGAGACCTTAATGTTAACAACAACCACAGAAGTGTTCAACGCAAAAAATACTATAATATATTTCACATCGAATGACTCCACCAACTGCTAATTTAGGAGTCAATTGAAAAGTGAGTTATAGGGGATCAAATTGTTACAACTCTCTCCAGAGCCTTGAACACCAGTGGAGAAATGCTGTTTGATTTCTATTGGATATTTTTCGGCGAGTGTGAATTATTAATAATATAACAATATGGGGTAACATCCACACAAGGTCTTCAATACAAATACAATACAAATGACATGTTCATGCAAACAAATGTTTGACCTGTCCGGGACTAGTCTCAGAAGCCAGGCTCCTACTAACTGAGCCAAACGGCCTGGCATTAGATATTTAATGAATTAGAATAAGAACAAGAATATAAATAAGAATGTATTGCGACTACTATTCATGTTTACATTAACAATTAGAGAATGCGTAACTTGATTCCCCTTTCCATCACGGACGTACTGCAAGACGCAACCGCCATGTGGTAGACGTAGGCATACCACATATACAACAGTAGTTGAGTTAATTTGTTTTTTCAGTGCATCATCATCTCAATTGTAGTACGTCCACTGTTGTACATAATGCCTTTCCCACAAATTTTCTACTATTATATTTATAAACATATAACGTGTAAGAGTGCGTTTTCATTTAGGCAGGCATATAATTTTTATATAATACTCGTAATAATAACGTTTATTAGGAAATAAAAAATGCTAATTACTGTTTTAAACTATCACGGTTGTTCTCTAAAGTTATATGATTATTAACGGGATATTTACCGTGGTAAGGTTGTGGAATGAGCTCAACAACAAAATTAACTGCAGCTGCGGAAGTGCGTACATAGGACAGACGAAGCGAGCTGTTTCATGCCGCATCAAGGAACACATAAAGGCAGTAAAAAACAATGAAAGACACAAATCTGCCATAGCTGAGCATCTGCTGGACGCGGGTCCTAACCACTGGATTGAATTCCATAACCCTAAAATCTTGTCCACCGAACGCCATTACATACCAAGGCTAGTAAAGGAAACTATTGAGATCTCGAAATGCCAGAATTTCAATCGAGGTGATGGTTTTCATCTCGCCAGTGCGTGGAATCCAGTATTAGGTTGTTTTAAAAATAAAAGTCCGCGTTCAAAATGTGTTCAAAATACTATACGCAGTGATACAGTGAGTGTGTTTTGTCGGGACTTAGGATCGAGTTCGAGTTCCAGTGATAACCGTAGCAAAAGACTAAGAAAAAGGGTAGATCGTTATGTCTGCACCTAACTTTTAAACTTTTTGACCAACCACCCGCATTATTCAGTCTTCCCGTGAACATGGTGCATGTAACTGCGCCGAAATATCGGGAGCTCATTCGACAACCTTACCACGGTAAATATCCCGTTAATAATCACATAACTTTATGCTAATTACTTACAAAATAGATTACATCTTTTAGCTTATATAATATAGTACTCGTAAGTTGAGTGATGATCACTGAATCCCACACTAGGACGGCCTGTGTCGTGAGATTCAGTCCCTTCCTTTATAATTACTCCAATGATGTTTACACGAATTTTATAAATTTTTAAAAGAATGTTAAAATAATTATAGAACGTATGCTGACTTTGTACAAAAGGAATAATACTTAAATACTTAATAATAATATGCCGGCCATCGACACAGAGCCTAAGCCTAAAGCTAGAAATAAAACTTCAAATTTTGCCAGTGGATGCTTTTTATGTTGTAAGCACCAGTAAGGATATATAACAGAAACTTAGTTGATACTTTGCTGCTAACTGAAAAGACCAATGATGTTATTACGTGGGTATACGATATTATTTAGAAGCACATATCACACCACATAGTTGTGGCGCTCACCGTCCGGCAAAGAACTGGCTTGTCTCGTCAATAAGTACATAAACATAATTGAATTTAAAACGTGTAGTTTGCCCCGATCTAGAATGATATGCGGAAAATCAACTCAGTTTGCCTTTAACCTTGTTATCGAGCGACGAACCACGTTGTTTACATACTGTTACTGATAAATGTTCGACGTTCGGCATAGTTGCGGTTCTCGCTGTCGCTTTACTCACAAACTAACAATACTAAACATTTATAATAGTTCAATTCAATTCATACATTACCATATTCAGACTATTATGTTCCGACTACTGGGACTTGAACCTTCGTCTCAGAGAGAGAAGTTGGGCCATAATCCACCGCGCGGGCCCAGTGTGGCTTGGTGAATAGACTAGTGGCTAACCCATGTCGAAGTCTTCAGGCTGCCCGAAGGCCTACGGAGGCTGGAATTCATCAAACCTGCGACTGAGACGGTTCGTAATGCCCTTCGAAAACAGCTTATAAACATGGTTCAAAAGCGAGATAGGTCTGTAATTCATAAGTAAAGTGTTGTCACCTTTCTTGAAGAATCACACCACTACGCTTGTGTTTCATGCTTCTGGCGTTGAACCTTCTAGTAAGACGGTATTAAAGAGCTTCTGAAAGACTTACTTAGAAGTACCGGTGTTCCACCCGCTTTCAGAAGTTCAGATGTAATGTCGTCGTCACTAACTTATAAATAGTAATCAATTCTGTTACATTTTACATTGAGTTTACACGCAGGTGTAAATAATTGCTTTTTTCAACTAGCCATATCAAAAAGGATAGTTGCCCGTTTTTTAACGTGTAGATGCTCTTAGACCCTTTTATCATACAACTACAGCCGTGCGATTCTCTAACGGCCGTTTTCAATAACCTATCTATCGTCGGTTTACTTTACTAGAGATAGATATTTGACACTATTTGTATGGACGTTATGTCACATTTATATCCGTAGTAAGGAAAACTATGGATGATAGAATATTGAAAACGGCCGTAAGAGCAAACATCGTTGCACCTTTGACAACATCCGTTAAACAAATGACGAGATGGCAAGAAACGTTGGAAAAACAACCCTATGTACATGGGGCGATATCTCATAAAGTATTTGACATCGGTGAGCTCGCCGACGATCGCATCAACGAATCATTAGAGAATCGCACGGCTGATTACAGTATTATAGATATAGATATGTCAGAATATTTTTAAATGTTTTTTATGTACCGTTATATTTTGTATTCATTTTTTAAATCAATTACTGATTCAAGGTTTGGATATTCATCGCGGCATCAGTAACACCATAGTATTAGTTATCATAAACCATTGGTATAAGTACGTCTAAACTGTATTCTAATTAATGCCTACTGATTGTAGGTGAACTATGCCACGTAAATAGAAAATAAAGGAAGAAGTGCAAGCTCTACTATGTTCTCGGACTACAGAACAATTATAGTCAAAATAACAATAAAGACCAAACTTCTTATTGGTCAATCAATGAAACAATCCGCCTAATTAAGGATCCGTACAAGAATATTACGATGTCGTGTTTAGCAACAGTTGATATTGAATAGATACCTACTGAAACATGTTATTCATGACACTTGTTATAGATTCGTTTGAGATCGGCTAAGACGGCCAAGCAATGACCAGATTTATTTATTTACTAGATAAGACGCCTTTAATGCGCGCGATGCATGAATTAAATCGAGTTGCCGAAAAAAATGATTTATTTGTGTGCTCGGTGGCAGAATTTAAAGAATCAATGTTATTTCAATTGTGTTATATGAATAAGACGACATAAAGTAGATAGTTTTTTAGATATATAAATAATATTAAGGTTGACATGCTTACTTACGCTATTGCATTGGGAGAGTCCTGTAATAATAGTAGTAATTTGATTGTAGTAAATAAATAAATAAATATTTATTTAGCACATGTAACTTACAAACTAATCCAAATCGTTACAAGGCAGAACTAAGGTAAGCAATAATTTCCGCTCGAAATTTGCCTACCCTATCACAATATATATCAGTCACAAGTCACAATATATACAGATATTTTGAATTCAAGGTAAAATATAAAAGAAAAGAAAGGAATTGCAGAAAAGAAGAAGAAACAAATAAAAACTGAGTTGGACAAAATAATCAATACTGTTTTCACGAAAGAATTAGGAGTACTTTAGAAAGCAAATAAAGGAACCAGCTAAATACCAAGAAAGGTACAAAATGAGTTTAAAAGACGAGTCATGGTCATTGTTTGTGTTATCAATTCATAATGTAACAGAAATAAATATGTAACATTTTTAAAGGTTTTTTAAGTCCCTGTGTGTGATACCTCCCCAGGCGGACTCTGCAAAAGTCCTACCACTATTAGACATCCTCAGACGGGATTCGAAGCCGTGTCTTCAGACAATCCGTGTCAGACGCAGAAATTGCATTTTCGGCTCGCTAAGCAGGTGTTAGTGCTTTAAAAATAATAATTAAAAAAATATATAAATTTCAAATAATCATTGTAGCTGATTAGTTTATTTAGCAAGCTAATCATTCCTGATTCCATGATGCTGGTGTAGAAATCAGTCAGATCGGTGGCGTGTCAGTGGGTGCAGGAGCGCGATCCACTGCCCTAGTTTCAGCGAGATATCGCGAAGGTACAATCACCTTCAAAAGTGCTGCAACACGCCAATGACGTTTTCCTCTCTAACAGCGCATAAATCTGTTTTGGCAATGATGTTACGATGTAAAATATATGTATGAGCACAATCTGCCGTGCGATTCTCTAACAGCAAACATCGTTGCATCTTTGACAACATCCGTGAAACAAATCACGAGATGACAAGAAACGTTTGAAAAACAACCTTATGTACAAGGGCGATATCTCATAAAGTATTTGACATCGGTGAGTTCGTCGACGAATCATTACAGAATCGCACGGCAGTTCTATACGTTCCCATTGCGATAATCAAACACGCGGCCTCGGGTATTAATAACGGTTAAGGCGTTACCCAAAACAAAAACCCGTAAATCGCTATGTTTTTCGTCGTACAGTTTAGACATACTAGTTACTAATAAAAACATTAACAAAATACAGAGTTTAAAAAAATGCTTATATTATAGTATTGCACTATATCTATCTGGCGAGGGAGGACGCCACCGTCCTACTAGTAACACGCGATTCTACTCGTTCCGTATATTAAAATATTAAAATCTGTAATACAATGCGACTTTCAGGTGCACAATGCTTAATTAGTGAATATAATAAGTGTGTCGTGAAGTGCAAATGAAAAATTTGTATTTTTGACAGTAATTTATCAAGAAATAGACTGTTATAGTGAAACTGTTAAGACAAAAGTCTAGAAATAATAAACTAAATGGAAAATCATTGCTAGAATAACTGTATTGAAGAAAGTCTTAGCTATTTTACGCAATCCGACCTCGAGAACAGTGAGTAAACAGAAGCCAATACAGCTAAATAACCTAAAAAATACGATTACAAACATTACAAAGCACCATTAAAACAACTAATGTAGAACAACGCCATCTGTTGTGAAAGTAAAGTCAAAAAAAAAGTTGTAAACTTCAATAACAGAAAAGCAAACAACCAGTGACATAGAAAGTTACGCCATCTATATCATCTTAGAGCAAGACTGCTACCGTGTCTATTAATCCCATCATAATCACTCCATATTCTAGAGACTACGTAAACAAATATAATCCAAAAACATGGAAGAATTTACAAAAGTATTATTGGCTATTCAGAAAGACCAAGCAGAGCAAAAGGAATTCATGAAAGTAATGGAGAAAAACATAAGAGAAAATATAAAAGTACACATAGATAAAAAAATCGTTGAAATTGAAGAAAAACAGATTCAATTAGAGTCAAAGATCAAGAGCGAAGACTGGATATTTTGGAACGGAATTACTTGCGAAAGAACATTGTGCTATTTGGCGTTGAAGAGACAGAGCAAAGCTACCAGCACCTGGAAGATATAGTATTAAATATATTTAACAAAGACATGAAAATACCATGTGAAAAAATTGAATTGGAATATATAAAAAATTTGGTAAGAAAGGAATAAAAATAAGGCCAATTTCTGTTACTATTTCGAGTCTAGGGAAGAAAATACTGCTACTACGCAATAAGAAAAACTTACAAAATACCACATATTACTTAAAACAAGAATACCCAACCAAAGTGGTAGAAAAAAGGAAATTATTGCAAAAACAGGTAGAAAAATACGAAATGGAAGGTATAAGAGCTATAATAAAATACGATAAATTAATAATATTAGAAAACAACGAAAATACAACATTCAAACCAAGAGCAAACAACAATAGTTATAAAAGAAACTTGTCTTTGTCACCAAACGAAAGTACACTTAAAGGTTCGAGCTCACAAGTCCTACAAATACACAAGAAAAACAAAACGAATATTAACCGTTTCTTTGCACCAAGACGGGGATGTCAATCAAATATGCAAACAGATCAAAATGCGACTAGCTCATTATACCGAACCAAATGAACGAATAGCAATTAGCGTGGCCCTCTCTACAATCATCCCCAACACGGGCTGTCACCGCGGGGATATGCGACAACTACCCTCCAGTTGTACCAAAAAAGACACAATTACTACATATATGTACATACAACGTTAGATCACTCAGAAACACTGAAAAACTACTTGAACCGAAAGAAGCTCTGAAAAATATTAAATATGATATTATAGGCTTAGCTGAAGTATGGCGCCTAGGCACAAATATTATTGAAGACGAGGCACACATCTTGTGCTCTACAGGGCAAACAAAAGGCCAATATGGTGTTGGATTTCACATAAAAAAAGAATATAGACAAAAATATAGAAAGTTATACCAAATTTCTGAAAGAGTATGCGTACTAAAGCTAAAATTCCAAAGATTTCGACTGAGACTTATTCAAGTGTATGTCCCCACCGAAAATTCAACGGATGAAGAGGTAGAGATTTTTTATAAAGAAGTGGAAAAAGCTCACGAAACTGCCGGAAAATACCTTATATGTATGGGGGACTTTAATTCTAAAATCGGTCAAGCAAAAAAAGAAGAGTCCTTAGTCACCGGAAGGTACGGATATGGCATTCGAAACATCCGAGGTGAAAGATTACTTCAGTACGCATTTGAGCAAAAATTAACTGTAATTAATACACTATTTAAGAAGACTAAAAATAAAAAATGGACCTGGATTTCACCTGATCAAAAAACAAAAAACGATATAGATTTTATTTTATCAAATACACCATCCATTTTTACAAACATAGAAACTGTTAGAACGGCATACCCATCAGACCATAAGATGCTAAGAAGTTCCGTTTACCTAAAACAGATGAAAAAAAGCAGGAAGAGTTTCATAGACACAAAGAATCAGCTTAAATCACCGGATGATCGTCATCGACTTTTAACAAAGTTAAGTACCTTTGCACATGAACTATGCGATTATAATTGCTTAGTGTTTGCTTATTACTTGAAAATGGAAAATACAATCAAAATGGCTTTACTTCAATCAATGGGCAATACACATAAACCACAAAAATCCATTTTATCAGAAAATACACTGAATCTGATGAAACAACGTAGTCAACTACAGCATAAAACTTGTTTATCTCGCAATGAAAAGGCAGAGCTGTCCAAATTATTTAAAATTACGAATAAGAGTATTAAGAAAGATTACAAAGAACACAGAGAGTCTACAATTATAAAACATTTGCAATCAACTGGTAGTCTAAAGAAAGCTATGAAAGAACTTATTAAAGAGAAACAATGGATTCCGTCTCTTAGTCCCAAGAGCTTTCGTCAGCAGAGTAGATCAGATGTTATAAATTCAGCTACAGAGTTCTACAAACATCTTTATAGCAAGCCAAAAGATGACTGCCTTAGATACGAACCATCCAACAGTGAGTGCCAAACAAACTTGAAAAACTGAAAGACAATAAAAGCTCAGGAATTGACGGCATATCAAATGAGGCAATTAAATCCGCTAAGACGGTGCTCCTCGGACCACTAACCCAACTTTTCATCAAAATCCTGATAGAAGAGATAGTCCCAGAAACCTGGACTAAATCAGACTTTATACTCTTATACAAGAGAGGCAACCCAACTGATGTCGGAAATTATCGTCCGATAAGTCTGATGCCGTGTTTGTATAAGTTGTTTGCTTCATGCCTATTAGAGAGAATTAGTAAGGACATTGAGAGCTACCAATCAATTGAACAAGCTGGGTTTAGAAAGTTATTTAGTACTACAGATCACATACATGTAATTGAGCAAATAATTGAGAAATACTTTGAATTTCGTAAACCACTATACCTAGCTTTCATTGATTACAAAAAAGCTTTTGACACTATATCACATAACAGTATTTGGGAAGCTCTACATAGTCAAAATGTGAACGCGAAATATGTCAATATAATACAGTTCATTTACTCAAACAGCACAAGTAAAATTAAGCCAGAAAGATCAGGACAGAGTAAACAAATTGAAAGAGGAGTCAGACAGGGTGATCCATTGTCACCAAAACTTTGAATAGCTGTACTCCAAGATATAATGAAAAACCTACCCTGGTCCAACAAAGGTCTCAAAATAAATCGGAAGCATCTAAATCATCTGCGGTTCGCTGATGATATCGTGCTCTTTGCGGAAAATTCCAAGGAGCTGCAAACCATGACGGACGAGCTCAACGACCTCAGTAAAAAAGTTGGCCTAGAAATGAACACATCTAAAACTAAGATAATGACCAATTACCTAAAAAAGCCAATATCAATAAATGACCTACCAGTGGACTACGTCGATGAGTATATTTATCTCGGAAAACAAGTATCTTTCCGACCAGAAAACAACAAGGAAGAAATAGAGAGACGCGTCGCTATCACCTGGAAGAAATATTGCAGAAGAAGAAGTAATGAAGTCAGATATGCACTTAAAGTGGAAAAAGAAAGTGATGGACTCATGTCTTCTTCCATGTCTTACGTATGCATGCCAAACTTGGATATTCGACTCCACAGTCAGACAAAAACTAAGATCTTGTCAAAGAGCCTTAGAACGCAGCTTTACAAAACTCAAACTAAAAGATAGAATACGGCACAGCAAAATAAGACAATAGACTAATATTATAGATGCTCTATCTTTCGCACAAAGTTTAAAATGGAAATGGGCTGGACATGTAGCTCGTTACTCTGACGACAGGTGGACTAGAACCGCAACACTATGGGAAGGGCCACACGGCTATAGACGCAGAGGCCGACCGAAGGCGCGGTGGAAAGACGAAATTGAATCCGTAGCAGGAAAAAACTGGGCAGAAGTCGCTACTAACAGGGCAACATGGAAAAACCTGGAGGAGGCCTTTACTCGTAGAGGGGTCACGTAACAAGAAAAATGTATAAAAATATATAATATATACGAATATTTACTATTGAATTTATTAACTATTGTGAAATTATGATTATTTTTATTTTAACTATTAATTTGAATATTTAATACTAAATTTTAATAATAATATGTTATGGTTATAATTGTGAATACAAATTAATTTGCTATAACATTATGTAACGTACGTGAATAAATGGGCTATTTATTATTATTATTATTGTTATATCTATCTGGCATCTTGAAGAAGAAAAAAATGGCTAATTAAAGTACAACTGAAAAAGTTATAGAAAAGTAGTAGAAAACAAAAAGTAGTAACAAATCTTTCGTATCGCATTTCTCAATATTTTGACCGCTAACTGCTATATTTTTTGTAATCAGAAAAAAGGTACTTCACTAAATTAATGAATTATCTATACTTTTGCACGCTTATTCCTGTCACCCCCTCAAATACCTAAAAGTTTGCTCTTGCAGCGCCTTAATTATTATGTTGCCTCTGTTGGCACACGGACCGTCCTCGCACAGAGAAGCATACAATCAAAAAAAAGTGTGTATGTGTGTGTGTGTGGTTGATTGTGGTTGTTGTCGTGGTATAGCCGGCCCAAGCGTCGATGTGTTTAAACCGCATGATAAACGGCGACATCTAATTCAGCGACTCTCGTGCTAAGATAAACAGCCCGACAACCTTACGTGCCGCTACCAGTACCCAGTGCGAGCAATGCTTGCTTTGCTTTTGTTTATCAAAACATGTTTTATAGGCAATCGTTTATCGTCAGAAGAGTTTTACTAATGCTGGGTTTTGTTGTAAAACTAACCATCTCAAGTCATTTTACTGAGATATACGGGATTACTCACGGAATAGATCCGATAGATCCGACTATATTGTCTCGCATAGCACAGTGCTAAGCATCATCGAAGCGGGCGTCCTGCGAACACTCCTTCAAAGAGACCACCGGTTGTGGTCGAAACTATAGTCGGACCTATACGACAAGTATTAAGTGAGTAATCCCGTATTTCTCACTAAAAATAATGTTGGGTCCCTGTATCCAAAAACGGATTGTTTTGTTTACGACCCTAGGGAGGCAAAAACAATATTCGCAAGGGGTTCTGTTACAATCCCTTACACGTGTATATATGTACAACGAAGGTAAAACCGCTGAAGTTGCATTCCATTCTCGCGTCATTGTTTTAAGTGTTTTACGTAAAGGCAGACCGTACTGGAACTTCGTGACGGCCACACGTTTTTTATTGTTACTACTTCCATTTCTAATTCCATATTTCTATTTTCATTTTGAGATTATAAGTTCTAGTGTTAATAATAGTTTTCTTTTTTAAAAACTAAATCCTGACCCGCTCCGTAACAGTTCCCATACTCAAGTTGTGTCTTCCATAGCTGCTTACAATGGGGAGATGAAGTCAACATTTCTATTCCCGAAAAATGCTTTTGCGCAAATTAACCCTTTGCATCCCAGAGACGTAAATATACGTCAGTTTCATTAATAAATCTTTTGTTTTAATTATCACGGTATAGGAAGGATTACGGGACAAAGCGTTTTCAATGTCGCGAAATACTGTCAATGTACTAAGTATATTAGCATTCTTCAAAACAGTATAAATATACATGTAAGTAGGTAATGTAATAGCATCATCCCTTAATAATATTGTAACATTTTCTAATGATTTAAACATAGTTTCCAGAATTAATTGTTTGTTGTATTTCCTAAAATGTCTTTTAAATTGTTGCATACTATAATCCGAACGCTGCGTACATCCGAACAGGTTATAAACTTTGGGCGTTCGTATTATCGAGGCCCTACTGTACCTATATAATATACTAGGTGCAATCCGCGGTTTCACCCGCGTGGTGTTAGATGATGATGTCAAAGTCTCATCTACCTCCATACCAGCTTTCATTAAAATTGGCATAGCCGTTTGAGCGTGAAAGAGAAACAAACATCCATGTATCCATCTATCCATCTAAACTTTCACATTTATTATATTAGTAGGATATCAATAAATAGTTAGTATACTAAGATACTGTAATAATATAATAACAATAAAGTATTATTGTAGCAAGGTGTAGTCTGCGACAAGTAAAGTTTCCTAACCTGATCCTTGAAGATAAGAAAAGACTGTGATTGTCTGATAGAGATAGGCAATTCATTACACAAGTGGACAGCTTGCACGGAAAATTATTTATAATAGAAGGTACTGCCATGCTCAGGGGTAAGTAAGCAGTGATTTAACATCCATTTTCTTAGGTCATTATAAAATCTCTGCTAAACCGTATCGGAGTATTTTGTGTTAATAATAAAATAATTCGCTCCTATATGGTGGGGTAGTTGGAGTAAACTGAACAGTAGTGTAGAAATGAAAGTATATGAGTCTTCCGGCGAAGTTTTTTTTTTATAGTGGTTCATCAAAGTGACTCCCTCTCGCCTGATGGAAAGCGATGATGGAATCAAGAAGTCGTATGGGAAGTCAGTTGAGCTTAGTTCGAAAGTGAGAAACATGACCATTATGTACGTATGAACCTAATAGATTTTCATATATGTAATTATTTGTAATGTTTGTCCTTTTTAAACAGAAATATAAAACCTTATAAGTTGATCGTCATAAAAAAACATTTTGAAGCAACCTTTAAAGCAAGATAGCTGCAAACACTAGCAGCTTCTACTTCTCCACAAACTAGTCTCTTATACTCTCTCACACACACCCTCTACCACACATTACTTCACATATTACACCAAATGTAGATTTTTAGCTGCGTTTATAGGCAACTATGGTTTAAGCTTAGTGATTGTGAACCTACACAAAGAGCTGTTCATTAACCTGTACAAGATATAGTTATTAATTTTACCCGCATTACAAAATACTCTCGAGTAACGTCTAAGTTCGAGCAAGAAGTATGCTGAAAACCAGCCCTGTTATGCACAGCGCTGAGCAGTGAGCATACGCCTACGAGTATTGCCCTTAAAAATGCTATTTATTAGGTATTTAGGTGTATGTTTTTTTTAAATGCTGTTTACTAGGTATTTAGTTGTGTGTTTTTTTCGCACGATATATATTTTTATTGGCAATAAACATATTTTCTATTCTATTCTATTGTAATTGTTATTGGTTTCTTCACAGGCCGCATTCCCGTCATATACTCTCAGTAGGGAACCTAGTGTAGATCTGATGAAGCTTTACATAGCATTTACTGTGGGGATTCGTAGATAATATACTTATCATCGTGACACATAATATCTGTCAGATGATTTCATTTCTGAAGGTCAAATCAAGTTACTATTAAACACGTATAAATAAAATAAGTTTAAATAACATGCAATGTCACTCACTATGTACATTGATTTGACGTAAGTTTTATGTAAGATGAGTATTAAATTTATTTATAGTGACGTGGCTCCATAATAATGCATCTGTTGTATATTTAGATTATTTAGCCTTAATTTGTATATATTTTATTTTATTTTAAGAAAATTATTAGATACCCTGCCCGCCATTCAAAATCATTATGTTTATTTAACACATCCAAAGGTTTTCTGTAAGGCGTCGCTCTTAGGGATAAAACCTCTATTTTGATTTTGCCCGTACTTATTTTATTTATATAATAGTACATTATGCAACCAGTGCGCGAAGTTGTTGATTACAATCGAGGCGGGTTTTAGGGCCTAAATGGAGTAGACAACGCGCACTAGTTTCATACAACGTTTTTCAACACACTTGCTTGCTTGAAAAAAACTTTAGTTCATGGTATTTTTTATTTATTAAAACAATTATTGAAAGTACAATTGGTAAAATTATAGGTTAACGCTTTGCTATTAAAAACATCATTATTTTGCTCTTGGGTGACTTGAGTAAATGTTGGAGATTGCGGATTGTTCTCGTAGGGAGTAAGAAAAAGTGTTTCATCATTATTATCAGAAGCAGATACTAAATGGGTCTTGACATCTAAGGAAGTTGAAGTAAGCGGTTCTGGAAATATTTTTTTTGTTTTGATTCTATATTGATATCCTGGGTTATCCTGGCGCTTATGTTGACTTTATTTTTATAGAGTCTTCTACATACGATTCTGCCACAGCATTGGAGCGCCACCCACCGCGCTTTAATGTAAGCAAATCAGCTCCTGAATCAGCCAATAATGTGGTTGACGTTCGTCTAAAGCTATGTCCTGTATATGATTCTGCATCTGGTAAACCTAGAAACTTTGCGATTTCTTTCGGCATGGCACCAAATTTATTTATTCCAATGCATATTGACATCTACCTTTTTGATAGTTTTGGAAAAAATCTGTCACTCTTTTCTGTCTCATGTTCGCACTCGTGCGGGAATGAAAAGTAAAAAGCACGTGTTCGGAATACGCTGCATTTTGATTCTAATTACCGTTCAATATGAGTCCCTTTTCTAGTAGGTGTGTTGAAAAGTACGGGTATTATTTGTTGTAATTCAAAGATAATATAAACTTACCTTTCATAATGTAGTAGTTAATACCTAAATTGAAATAAAAGTATATTGTGATCATAAATGTTTTTTTTGCAACTAGTCGTTTCCTCGCTGAGGCACAGATTACTGAATAAGCTGAGGTGGGATGAAAGTTACGTGTTGCACTCGAGTGCGAAGATTTTTCACCTCCGCTTGATCGGTTATCAAAATTGAGCACGCGGTTTAAAAGAAACTTTCCAGTTGCACTCTTGTCTTGCATATCAATTAGCAATTAATTCCTTCGGTTACCTACTGTTAATATTGTTCCTTTCGTTTCTAGAGCTTCTCACATATAAATGTGTTTTAAACTCAGTAAAAATAGCCACTAATTAAATAGCGGTCACCCATCCGTAACTCAATGCGGAGTTTGCTCGAAAGTACCCGAAGTCTACGAATGAAACGCCACCGCGAGCTAACTTTTCCACTAGCGCCATCTATGCTCCCCCAAGTACAACACGAAATTCGTATTGTTAAAATCTATATCTCGCGGACACCTACAATATCCGATACAACATGCAACTGTCTTATAGTAGAGGGTATTAAAACTAGAGTGTAGTTCTTGGAACGAGCCGCAGGCGAGTTTCAAAATAAGATTACACGAGTTTTTAATACCTAATTATATGCAGTTGCATACACTACTTTATTTAATCTCATGACATTTTTGCTACTAAAGTTTTATCAAACAAAATATTACTCAAATTCGTATGTACGAAATAGCGCCAAAATGGAAAAAGTCTTCTTCTTCTTCTTGTTTGTATGGCTTGTGCGGACTAACCACAATTTTGCCAATATCAGTGGAAAAAGTTTGTTATTGGTCTATTGGCTCGGAACCAGAGCGTTGCGCGCGCAGCGCGCTCACCACAGATAATGTGTACTTAAATTGAATTGAAACCTCCTTGGTCAGGACACATTGTACTTTAATAATTAAAAAAATTGTTTTAAAGCATTGTTTTGTTAGGAGATTATGCTTTAATTTAATTTTTAATTTTCTTAAAGAAGTATGTAAATAAAATATGCCAATAAAAGTCTGTATTTCATTTCATAATTATATCTAATATTACCGAATGAGATTATATAATATAATTATACTAACTAATACGACTTTAAAGTATACCATAATAATTGAAAGATAATGAGAAAGTTAAGTTAATTTTGTTTATAATAATAAATATAATAATTGCGACGTAATTTTAAACTTTTGTAAGTTTTGCAACTGACATCTTTCATAAGGAACTATTGATTTGGAACATTTATTTCTATACGATTTTAGGTGTACATCAATTTTATTGAAGTTTTATGTATTGACTTTATTGAAATCAACTTTTGTAATTGAATGGCTGAATGTTCATATGTAGGGTAAAAGCCGGATAGTTGCCCTACTTTTCGAAAAAGCTCTATTACTAAAAAATATGTACTTACTAAGGTAATGTAACATGTATATCAATAGATAGGTCTTTTATGTTTTATACTAGCCTATTTTTGTAAACATTATTAGTATAGGTTTCGAATGAATCCTGTTTTATTTGATCTCTGAAAAAGAGGATAGTTGCCTACTGTACCGGATACTTGCCTAACGATAAAAATGTTTCGTGGGATAGTGGCCTCGTGCGGGGATAGACGCCTCTTTATGATTTTTATAAGACAAAAGTAAATTAATATCATTTCAAGATTTAGTCTCTATTATTTATTAGTTTTAGTCTTTAATATGATCCATATTTAAGTATACTAATCAAAATTACAACATAACATTATTTTATTATGTTCTAACTAAACCATCCAAAAACAACCATACTAGTAATGTAAAAACTATGACGTTAAAGATAACTTTGGCATTAGCATTAATTAGTCAATTAGGTCAGTTAAAAACATCAAATGAATATAAAATTTATTGGGCTCGTTGAAGAGTTCAGATTTGCGAATAGTTGCCCATAGAGCAACTATCCGCATAAGTAGATAGCGCAACTATCCTTTTTGGTACGGATACTTGCCCTTTTTATTTACAAAACAAATATAAACTATTCAACAATATAACGTAATAAACAGAGTAGTTTAATGTCTAATACATACACATAATCAACATTTTGGCTAAAATTACAATCAGTACAAAAAATATTCAGCAGAAACTACTTACCAATATAATTTGGACGCCTTTTAAAGTTTCGCCGCGGAAGGTTTTCGCTTACACAGACAAAACGCTTGCACCTATACCACCAGCTGACATGGTAATGAGGCCTGTGGGACGGGCGCTTCTAATTACAGTAAAGCGTTTATGCCACCAACGGCCCTAACAAAGCGTATTCAAAACTGCGGCATGTATCCCACTGACGATCATCTATGTGTATTTTGACCTGACTGATCGTCTGACCTGAACTGAACATTGTTGATTTATGTAATAATGTTATATAATTGTATTTTATTTTAATCTTATCTATTTTCATAATTTATTTTGTATTAATTTCTATAACATGACATGATTCAATTAATAATGAGTTACCTATGAATTCTAATTAATGATGTAGGTACGATTTGTATTGATTTTTATTATTATAGTAATCAAAACTTAATGCGTTATGGGGGAGACCTATGTTCAGCAGTGGACATCCTACGGCTGAGATGATGATGATGATGACATTAAGAAGCCTGTTGACTTGTAACTTGGCGTTATCAATAAACGATTGATTGATTGACTGATGACATGATCAAGAACGTAGAGCTGATATCGCTGAGGCTACAAACTTGAAATTATGGCGTTAATACTTCCAATAGATCAAAAATATACGTATAGATCTATCGAGTGGGGTATCATAATCAAAGCATATTCGAAAAATTTGCAATATTTATACCTTATATCATGATATTGGTTTTTTAATTTCTTTCGCCAATTTCAATAACGCGTATATATTATTTACTTAAAGCTTGTACGAGAAATTCATATATTAACTCCGCGGTAGAACGGAGTTTAGTAAAACCTTCTGACGTCAACATGTAAATTCTTATGCAAGAGTCTTTCTTTTTTTCGTTTCTTTTATTCTTTTAGGTTGGTACCATCACAGTGCCATCCAAGCAGAAGTGAGTAACAAGAGTTACATAACAAAATACATTTAGATTTGTGTTAAGGAAAAATGAGAAAACATACTGATTTTAATAAAACGTGATGGAAAAATATATGTACCAGAAAAATATTCCAAATGCATCAAAAATTTATTTATAATCAAAAATGTATAATTAAAAGAGATTGGTTAAAAAAGCCTTTGGTTTAATTTAAACAATTTTTGTTTTACGGGTCTTTTTAATACACAAAAGTATAATGATAATACGTAAGCTGTTTCAAAAATAGTGAAATGAAAAATAGAATATGAAAAAAGTTTATTTACAGCTTTTCAAACTATCCCCCTCCAATCTCAATGCACTTATGCATTCAGGTGAAGCTGCTTTCAAAACATTTAGAAAACGTGTCTTGCGTGAGGTCGGAAAATAACCGCCGAAATTCTTCGATGGCCACGACAGTGCTAAATGTTCACCTACGAAGCATTTTTTACCGGTGGAAATAAAAAAACGCATGTAGGCTGTCTGGGCTGTACGGAGGATGGAGTAACATTTGTACCCCAGAAGTTGTCAAAAAGTCCATGGTTCTAGCAGCTGTGTGAGCGGTCGTATTATCTTGGTGAAAAAGAATGTCACGGACGGAGGCAGACAAACTTCGCTATACTTCACTAGTAACTTCTACGGTCTTCTAGCGGAATTACTGATTCTGGTCCACTGCGTCGAAAAGAAACCGCTATATTTTTTTTACTAACGCTTCGGCCGCGAACAACTTTTGTGGACAAATCGTCATCTTCAAACACCCATTGCATGGATTGCTGTTACGGTTTTCAGATTGCTTCCTATATATATTATGTGCTGTAAGACATTGCCTATAATTTAAATTTTTCGATAAATTATATTGTATATTTTATCGAAATAGTAGTCATATAGTAGTAAGTCATATCTTTTGATCGCGTTGGTTTACAAGTCTGATTTTTTGACAGTTGAAAGAGACCGTAGACTCGAGTATTTGATATGAATTTACATACTCTACGCGTTCCTCAGAAAAATGGTGTTGAGAGGCAGACAACAAAGTGATATTGTTTTCCTTTGAAGTATGAAACCCTAAAAACAGTAAATGTGTATATTGGTCCAAAAATGTTTACATTCTTAACTTTTTAAACCATTTCCAAAAAGGAGGAGGTCTTATGTTCAACTTTATTTTTTGTGTTATTTTGTACGTAAATGCGTACAACATGAGACTCGAAGGTAAACTGAGACTAAACTTCCATGGCATATATTACATGTAGTATCATTATTATTTTGGCAACACTGACAGTTCAGTTTCAAATTTGTTGTGTGAGGTTCCATACTTGCTGTCGTGAAGGATTTTTTACCAGGTAAGTAGTATTTTATGAGAAATAGACATTAATTTGTTTGTGAAATATATTGTTGTACTACATATACCTCAGAACTCTGATAATTGACTAATAAGTACTGTGATTTAAATCGATTAATCAATCCCATCTTGTGAAGCATGTTCCCATAGACAAAAAAAACTCCATGTTTTAGACTATTTGTTAAATGTTGCCAGAATAAATTTAAAATTTCCTCAAACTGGACGCATTTTATTTTTATGATGGAAAATTGAGACCATGTCTCAAATTAGGTGCTTATGAGTCAAATTTTATTCAAATCGTTAGTGGTTCAATTTCAAGTAATTATGATAATTATTGATGATACATTTTTTTTTGTTTCAGTAATTATGTCTTCGCGAAGACGAAGAGTTCTCGGGGCGAAACCCTACCGAAATTATAGTGAGGACACTTTGAAAGCTGCTATGGCAGCAGTTGACACTGGCATATTAATATTTTATAAAACTAATAAAATTGTGTAAAATAATATTTTTTTGTGCGCACTTCAAAGCGTAGGTATGCCTAGGTATAGCCTATGTATCGCAATAAAACGTTCCTAATAGCTTAGACTCCAATTTTGATCCCAATGTTTAAATTTTATTATAAGTTGCAAATGTTATTAATTTACTTAGTGTTAAAGGCTAATTTGAGACATGTGGGCAAATTGAGATCTCAAATTACCTTCGGTCTCAAAATCGAGATTTATGTTGATTTATTTTTTGACGATTTATGAAGAAGTTTGTTTTTTGTTTTTGATTTTATATAATTTTTATTTGATTTTTGAAGAACTAGTAAAAGATCTGGTAAGATTTGGAGATAATATTTTGTTTTATTTAATACCTGTAGTTATAACTGATTTATGATTGTTTTAATTTGCGCAAATTCAATATTTTGTTATTTTTTAACGTCTCAATTAACAAACATTGAAATTCTACATGGGAAACCATGACTTTTATAAGGTGTCTTATGTTTACCGCATGTTGCAGGTAAATTGAGACAAGACGAAATAAATATATATAAAAAAAAAACATTGATTGGCTCAATATTCCAATATGCTCCTATTACCTTAGATAGAGACTCATGTTCTAGTAAAATTTCAAACCATAATTATTAATAATTACACCGTATACTGTGAATTGAAATTTAAACCTGTCTCATGTTGTATGCATTTACGTATGTATTTTTATTATGTTTTTTGTTTATGTATGTTCACCGATTTCTCTCCCATTTGTGGACAGATTCTCGAAATTGTTTTTATTTGAAACAGTATACTTCCGAGGTGATACCATTTATATATCATCAAATTCGGTGTAAAATCGAGAAGTGGGCCATACTGCAGTCCTTGCAGCGATGCCAAATTGACTATAGGTATATCGAAGCGTTGAAGTGTTTATACAGCAAGGCCACTATGTCAGTCCGATTACAGGACCAGAGTACGGAACAAATTCCATTGCAGAGAGGTGTGAGACAGGGAGACGTCATCTCTCCGAAACTGTTCGCTAACGCATTGGAGGATGTTTTCAAACTTTTGGACTGGAAAGGATGTGGCATCAACATTAATGGCGAATACATCACTAACCTTCGTTTTGCCGATGATATAGTTATAATGGCGGAGTCGCTCGAGGATATCGGCACCATGCTCAACGAACTCAGTAGAGTTTCCCAACAGGTTGGTCTTAAGATGAACATGGATAAGACGAAAATCATGTCCAATGTCCATGTTCCACCTATACCGGTAATTGTTGGTAACGATACACTCGAAGTTGTAGACGAGTACGTCTACCTGGGACAGACTGTCCAATTAGGTAGGTCCAACTTCGACAAGGAGGTCGCACGAAGAATCGAGCTCGGATGGGCAGCGTTCGGGAAGCTTCGATCCATCTTTTCGTCCCCAATACCTCAGAACCTGAAAACCAAGGTTTTCAACCAGTGTGTGTTGCCAGTGATGACTTATGGCACTGAGACGTGGTCCCTTACTGTGGGCCTCATTAACAAGCTTGAAGTCGCTCAACGAGCAATGGAGACGGCTATGCTTGGGGTTTCCCTGCGTGATAAGATCCGAAATGAGGAGATCCGTAGGAGAACTAAGGTCACCGACATAGCTCTCAAAATTAGCAAGTTGAAGTGGCAATGGGCAGGCCACATCGCTCGCAGAACTGATAACCGATGGGGAAGAAAGGTTCTCGAGTGGCGACCACGCACCGGAAGGCGTAGTGTAGGCCGGGCCCCCGCTAGGTGGACCGACGACCTCATAAAAACCGCGGGGAATCGCTGGACGCAGGAAGCGAGTAGCCGGTCCAAGTGGCGTTCTATGGGAGAGGCTTATATTCAGCAGTGGACGTCTTCCGGCTGATAATGATGATGATGATGATGAAATTCGGTCAAGTGGTTTTATTTACATTATACTCCAATTACTAAAAAGTGTTTCGCCTATTTTGATGATTTGTTAATATCCTTATTGACGGTGAATGACAATTGATCCCGTAAGTAGAAACGGTCACTAAAACGGGTGAAATTTTTTTTTTCACCATAAAACGAAATCGAATGCAACACTAAAAAATGTTAAATAATTTGTCGAAGTCGCTACTATGCGCACAATATTGTGATAATAGCAACGAATAAATAATGTCAGAAAGCATAATTCAGAACAAATTCCACACAAAAAGTGGTCCATCAAACCAAAACCACGTATGATTCCAAATACGAATTACTTCCGAGGTTACAAATACACATGTTCGGTGATGGGTTGAAATTTCAGAAGGAAAGCAGGGATTGGTCCACGCGCGTGCTGCAACGTCTACAGCAACAGCTGAGTCATAGCGGCGTGAACGATGTTATTGATTTAACACGACTTTTATTGGGTTTTTTTTTAAGGCAGTTACTTCCTGATATTATTTCTTCGTAGAATAATAAGTACTTGTGAACTATCATAGATAATATTATTGTTTTAGTATTATTGTATTTATCTATTAATATTATATTATATTATTATTTATTTGTATTTTATAATATTGTATTATGATATTTTTTACAGAAACAGTAATAATTTATGAAAATAACAGTTTATTTCTGCAAAATGTATGGAAAAACTGAATAAGTATTTGTATTTTTTTAATATTAACAACAGTATAACTCAAAAAGGGTTTATATCCAATAATTAGAAAAAGAGGTGCTAATTATTTTATTGTATTCGATTTTCAATGAAAAGAGACTAGCAACTTTTTTCAGCACTACGAAAAACAAAACTGGCGGCCGATTGTTTGTTATTGTAAAATTTTGTTTTTATAAATTGATAATTTAACAGTACGTTTTTAATTATTCTAAATTAGTTACCAAAATGTCACCTGATAGTAAAAGTGACGATTTTATACACCAGAAATAAAATGTGTATGATTTTTTTACAAAATGCTCGTTCCCCGCTCATGTACGAGTATAAGGGAGAAAGGACAAGCTTGTAACCCGTTTATTAACGATCAATGAGACACTTTCTGAGTGGGTGTGCTATACATACAGGATACATTTTTTACCTCAATCGTTATAGCTACAGGAAAACGTTTTTAGGAGACTATCCATATTTTTAAGGTATTCTGAACTGCATTTACAGATTTTGGAAAAAATATACAGTCAGTATGCAAAAATACCTCAGTGCCTCAAGACAAGAGTCTTCGACCAATGTGTGTTACCAGTGATGACTTATGGCACTGAAACGTGGTCTCTTACTATGGGCCTCATAGACAAGCTCAAAGTCGCACAACGAGCTATGGAGAGGGCTATGCTCGGGGTTTCTCTACGTAATCAAATCAGAAATGAGGAGATCCGTAGAAGAACGAAAGTCACCGACATAGCCCAGAAGATTAGCCAGTTGAAGTGGCAGTGGGCAGGGCACATAGCACGCAGAACAGATGGCCGATGGGGCCGAAAGGTTCTGGAGTGGAGACCACGGACCGGCAAGCGCAGCGTAGGTCGTCCACCGACACGGTGGACAGACGACCTGATGAAGGTCGCAGGACGACGTTGGATGCAGGCGCTTCCAACCGGTCCTTTTGGAAAATCATGGGGGAGGCATATGTTCAGCAGTGGACGTCCTACGGCTGAGATGATGATGATGATGAAAGTATCCTATATGTTAAACCAGTGCCTCATCTACCTCCATACCAAAATTGCCCCCGCCGTTTGTGCGTTAATGAGTAACAAAGATCCACACATCCACACATCCACACATCCATACATCCATACTCACAAACTTTCGCATTTATAATATTACTAGGATTATGGTTAAGGTACCTGACCTTACTGTCCCGTCTCAAAAATTCACCCTGCATATGTATATATATATAACCCCTTTTTTTTTTTTTTTTTTGACCCGGGAAAATCCTTTATGGATACCACCCGGCTCCGGGGGGGGGCAGAGTGGTTATGTGGGAGTCCTCGCCTGAAGGGCCTTACTACCCCCACGGGGGGGTTGTAAGGAGGTTACCCACTAAAAACCCGGGATGAGCAGTCTGCCGCCTAGTCAGGGCGAAATGGGGTAGCGTTAGCAATCACCATCTCGCCCCGGCGGTTGGCCCGTCACCGGTGACGGGCCCCGGCCAATGGAGGGATGACCTGGCTCATTGGGGCCATCCCCCAGACGTGTGGGATCGTGCAAGCCAGTGGAGAATCCCCCGACTCTCCACCGGTGATCCGCACAGCACTAGGATAGAGCGAGAAGGCGCCCGAATCGCCTTCTCCTTCCCCCAGTTCGTCTACGCCGGAGCGGGTCGGAGAGGACGTCTTCCTCCCTCACCCGCTCCGCGGCCTCTTTCTGCACCATCACCGCCTCGCAGAAAGAGACCACCGCCTGCCACGCTCCGTCGCTGCCGAGCATAGCTTTAACCACGCTCGGCAGCGACAGATCTGCGCCTATGACCGCTGTGAGGGCGCGCCGCATGGGACTCCATGCGGCGCACTCCTCCAGCGTGTGGAGCGCCGTGTCTTCTGGTGCTCCACACTCGTGACAGGCGGGGGTCGCCTCGCGTCTTGCGATGTGATGCAGGTACTTGCCGAAACATCCGTGTCCAGAAAGCACCTGCACCAATCGGAAGGTGAGCGACCCGAATCGCCGCCCTACCCACCTCCGGAGGACCGGGCGAATGGCATCCACCGTCCTCTGTCCAGGGACCGGTGGAGCCAGGTCCTCCGTCCACCGCCCCAACAAGGCGGCCCGCGCCCGCCGTCGAAGGCGCGTCACCTCCTCCCACGCTGGAGGCTCCCCGCGGGATCTCCTCGCCGCCACGAAGTGGTACACCTCGGCGAGGATCTCCGCTTGGAGCTCCCAGGGGGGATCACCGGCCAACGCGCATCCCGCAGTCCAGGACACCGTCCGGTACCCGCGTATCGCCCTCGTCGCGATGACCCGCTGCGGACGACGCAGCAGAGCCTTATTGGCGCGACCGAGGGCGTCCACCCAGACAGGTGCCCCGTACAAGGCCATACTCCGGATCACTCCGGAGTACAGGCGACGACATGTGGCGCTCGGGCCGCCAACGTTGGGCAGCAGCCTCCCAAGGGCGGCTGCGGCGCCTATGACTTTTGGGGCCAGTTGAGTGAAGTGGGCCCCAAAAGTCCACCGCCCGTCCAGGATGAGACCCAGGTACCTCATTTGGGTCCCAACCCGGACCAGGACCCCGTCCAGGTCTATCCGCGTTCCTGGAGGGGGTCCCCCCCGAGGCCCATGGAACATTAGGGCCTCGGTCTTGGAGAGGGCGACCTCCAGCCCCAGGGCACGTATGCGGCCGACCACGAGTGTTGTGGCCACCGTGGCCCGCCGCACCGTCTCCCTGAGGTCCCTCCCCTTGACTACGACTAGGGTGTCATCCGCGTAGCACGCAACCCGCATACTTGCGGGAAACGTGCCGCGGAGCACCCAGTCATAGCCAATGTTCCACAGGAGCGGTCCCAACACCGATCCCTGTGGAACCCCGCAGGACACGCGACGTCGCCTCAGACCGTCGCGTCCCTCCACCAGGACCTCGCGGTCCTGGAGGTAGTCGGCCAACAGCCTACGCAGATACAGGGGCACTCCGTGATAGCGGAGCGCCTCCCGTATCGTTCCGTGCGGTAGGCTGTTGAAGGCGTTGGCAATGTCCAGCGAGACAGCCAACGCCTTTTCCCCCCCGCCGACCACGTCCTGCGTCCACCTCTTGATCCAGAGCAGGGCGTCTATCGTCGACCGCCCTGCTCTGAATCCGAACTGGGCCTCTGAAAGTCCAGGCCCAGTTCCCCCCAGGTGCCGGATGATACGGGAAGCTACTATTCTCTCCAGCAGCTTCGCCGTGTCATCCAGCAGCACGATTGGCCTGTATGCGGCGGGCGAGTCGGCGTCTCGCCCTTCCTTCCGCAACAGGCACAATCGCCCGTCCTTCCAGAGCTTCGGGAACTGACCCGACGTGAGGCACGCGTCGAATAGTTCCCGAAGCTGACCGCCCATCTTCCTGAGGGCGATCGTGAGAACCCGACCGGGAATCCCGTCTGGTCCCGGGGCAGTCTTCTTGCCTCTCAGGCGAGAGACTGCTGCCTCCACCTCCACCTCTGAAACAGGCGGAATGGAGGCTGGGTCCTCCTCCTCCTGGAAGGAGGGCGTGGCCATCGGTGGAGGGGTGTAGTGGGGGTCGCTGTCGGGGAATAGACCCCCCAGCACCCTCTCCAGGAGCTCTGGCTCCAGGGACTCCGCGATAGGGGGCGCTCTGCCCCGGAACCTATTCCGGGCAGACTTATACGGGCGCCCCCATGGGTCCCTGTCGAGGCCCTCCAGCTGTTCACTCCAGCCTAGGGCCTTAGCCCGGCCGATGGCCAGCTTCAGCTCCTGTTTGGCTACCTTAACATCACCATACAGGAGCTGCTCGGCCGCCAGCTGCTCCGCCGGCAGCTGGTCGTCCCTCCGGCCGTGGCGGCGCCTCCTGCAGTGGTAGTAGAGGCGCCGCGTCTCCGAGCATCGCGCTCGTAGATCCTCAATCTCCGAGCACCACCAGTAAACCTGGCGGCGCTCGGGGTGGCGTCGGGACCTCGGCATGGCGGTGTCGCAGACGGCCGTCACCGCCTGCCGGAACCGGCCCGCCGCGACGTCCACCTCCGGGTGCAAGGGGGCGGCAAGCCACGACTGGACGATAGCCGCCTCTTCAGCCAACTCGGCATCGAGGCGACCAATCGCCCAGCGCGCGAAACGCGCCCTCTCCACGCGCCGAGTCCCCCCTTGGTGGGAGGTGGCGATCTCAAACCGGATGTAGTTGTGGTCCGAGAGAGTGGCCACCTCAGCCACCACTCTCCAGGCCTGGACACGTGCTGCGACTTCCGGGGTGGCGAACGAAACGTCCACCACGGACCCCCCGTTGTGTCGCACGCACGTGTGGACCGATCCTCTGTTGAGCAGGGTCAGCCCTGCGGCAACCGCCCACTCCCCAACAATCTCCCCGCGGGTGTCAGTGGAGGGGTTGCCCCAGGCCTGGGCCTTGGCGTTCAGGTCCCCCATGAGGAGGACCTGACGTGGCGCCTGCCTTCTCACCGCCGCGGCCACGAGGTCCAAATAACTCTCCAGCTCCGCGACGGTTCTATTGGGAGAGAAGTATGCGCCAACTACCGCATACCTCTCCCACTTGGCCACCACGTACCCCGAACCCCTCTCTAACACCGAGAGGGGGGGGCCGCCACCGGCACGTCCAATTATGGCTACGGAGCCGTCCAGATCCCCAACCCAGTAGGGATGGGACTGGGGAATGTGATACGGCTCCGCGGCGACCGCCAAATCAATCCGCCACTGCGCCAGGGACTGCATTAGCAAATCCTGAGCCCTGACGCAGTGGTTTAAATTCGTCTGGAGGAGGTTGTGCTGTCCGACTTGATCCATATCAATCGGTCGTCACAACCTCCATGCTCGCCGCGCGGCGAACTACTTCGGGAGCGGCTTTGGCTGCCGGTCGGGGGATGGCCGGGGTCCTGGCGGCCTGTCCCTTCGTTTTTGGGGGGACACAGTTTAGTCCCGCCATCCTGTGCTCGGCTGGTCGCCCCGACTCTGCGCATATCGCGCAGTGCGGGGCCCTTCTCTGGCAGCTCGCCGCCTTGTGGCCTGCGCCTCCACAACGGAAGCACAGGTCCCCCCTGTCTGCCGACGAGGGACACTGGGGGCGCGTATGTCCGAGTCCCATGCACTTGAAGCAGCGCATGGGACGCGCTGCCAGTGCCACCACTCGCACCGAGCTCCATCCCACTAAGAGCCTGCCCTGTGCCAGCAACACTTTGGCTGCCGGAATCGGACAGGAAACAAGGGAGGAACCGGTCCCGCCGTAGCTGCAACGTATCTCTCCGGCTTTGACTTGGAGTACGTCACAGCCGCCCACCTTGGCGACCGCCGCCGCCACTTTCTCCTTTGTGGCGGCGTCGTCCAGGCCCGTCACGTGCAATTGCACGGACTTAACGGGCCTCGCGACGTTGGCTACCTCTGACAGGACACCGCGGAGCTTCTCCGCGAGCCTGTCCGCTTTGTCGCTGCTCTGGGAGCCAGGAATTTCGAGCATCCTGGCTCCCGTGGCCGTCTGGCGGAAGTTGATCCGGTCGATCCCCAAACCTTGGAGATCGACCTTCTCCTGCGCCGTCTCTATGATGGCGCTGTATGTGACCCCCTTTTCCGCGGCTTCAGGCTGCAGTGTCAGCACAACAGCCGCGGATTTGAAGGGCTTCAGCGTCTTCGCCTTCTTGGGCCCGGCAGCAGCAGAAGCCTTCTTCGTTTTAGGCTTCACGGCGGCGGGGGTGGCACGAGCTGCTGGGACAGGAGCGGGAGCGGGCGTTGCCGAGGAGGACGATTTGTCCTTCCCTTTGCCTTTCCCCTTTCTTACTACTGTTGCCCAGGTTTCCGCCTTGGCAGCAGCAGTTGGAGTCGTTTCTGGGGGGGCGATGGGAGCCGCAGTCGAGGGCGTAGCAGCAGTCTGCGAGGCCCGGCCAACCCGCTTTCGAGGGGTCGGTTTTGGGGGTGGGGGCGCAACCGCTACTGCAGCCTTCTGGGCATCCGCTCTGAGAGGCGGGCGAAGTACCGGCGCTGGCAGGAGGCGATCCTCGATACCATCGAGTCGGGCATTGAGCATTTGCCCGAACGTGGCAGTCAAGGAGCGCGTCATCTCCTCCACTAAATCTGCCCCCAGTACAACAGCAGGGGGGGCCGGCGTCTCGGCAGCAGCGGCTGCTGCAGCAGCAGACGTGGCGGCAGCCGCCTGGGTCTTCGCTTCGTTGAAGCCGCGACGCAGCGACTTCACTTCTGCCTTGCAGGCCTCCACCTCGAGGCGCAGGCGACTATTCTCGGCTCTTAGCCGCCGCGTCTCTTCCGCCTCACTCCTACATGCCAGGGCGTCGACTACCTCCCTCAGGGTCGACGCGGACCTCTTCAGGCGAGCAACAAACTCACCTTTTAGGTTGCCAGACTTTTTGGCAACCTCTAAGATGCAGGTGAGCATCCCTCCTGCTTGAGCCCTCAGCTCTTGGGCGTTTAGCACGCTGAGGTCAGCGAACCCGGCATAGACATCGGAATCACTTCCAGTGTCGAGAAGACTTCCGGCGGCCACAGCGGCCTGCCCCTTCTTGAATTTCCTGCTCTGCAGGACCTCCGCCAGCTCCTCCACCAGTGGCTTTGGCAGTGGCTTCAGAAACTCCTCTCGCGTGGGACCTTTTTTGGTGCCCTTCGCCCTTCCCCTCCGCGACGTACTGACCTTAGCAGCCGCGGTCCCCTCGGTCTCAGTGTCCGACTCTAGATAGCCGGGTACGTAGAACGAAGAGTAAGGCCGTTTCCTCCGGCTTTCACCCTCGTCACCAGACTCCTCAAACACGGACTCCACGTCCGGCCTCCTTTCGTCCCCCATGGGGACCTCCGATGGATCCCGCGAAGGACCCCGTGGAGTTTGGCCCTCAGAAGGGCCGTTTTTCAGGCTCTCGGTAGTAGTGCCGCTCGAGCGGTCCTCAGGCATAATATTTTGTTGGCCCTGAGAAGGGTCTTTGGTGAACTTCCCTTTGACGTCTCTATTTACTTTCGACCTTGGCATAGTTTTCGACATAACAGTTATGAGATATAATTATTTTTTGTGACCATAAGCAAAATTGTTGGGAAGTGGACAGGCTTCAATCTTTCTACTCAAGCCTCCGGAAGTTTAGAGTTCAGAAGACTGACAATACCTTGGAGGTATTTTCCCGAAGTCTAAGGATACACTTATCATCGGGGTTTTAGAACTAGTCTAGCCAGTTTGTCCCCGCCTCCAATAACGTGAGTTATCGGAACAGAGGTCACTACCAAATAAAAGACAGCGGTTATTTTCGATTATGTAACAATATGTTTGACAGTAGTAGGCGCTGGTGTTTGCCAGTTAGAGGGGTCCCTATTTTAACACACACACCACCAAACTGTTTTTCATCTACTCATAAACATGACAAATTATCTGTAGCCTTGCCTTAAAACTACAATTTATACACCGTAAGTCTAATTTGTCATCTGTCTTAAAGAGGTACTAAGCACCTTAGCACATATAATACAGATGACAAGCAGTTAAATACGGCCCCGGTCTGTACCGAGCATTTACAATTTTGTTACTAATAAGGGGTTAAATAGCCCTGTGAACTACATAATATACACATATAATACAAATATATACAGAAACAATATATACATATACATACACATATAGATAACAATACACGTGGCGCCTGACGGTGTTCTGTTGCGTTTATTTCGGAAGGAAAGAAACCAATAACAGGCAGCACCACGGGAAGGTAACCGTCAGACTTGCCTTGGGGATCTACACGACTTGCGCTCTCCCCCAAGACCAACGCCTCCTTACCCATCCGGGATGAGTAAGGAAGGCCTGGATTTATCAAAAACAAGGAGCGCGAGGCATGCAAGCTAGGCAGAGCAACTACTAATGGATGAACCCAAACCCGCCCATATATATATAACCCCTATCCCAACCCAAACCATATCCGTATAGTACAATCTTCAAAGGCTTCGTATCGAATGGGGGTATTCTAAACCTGTTAAGATTACATCTGAAATCCGGCCAAGTACCTACATCTGAACAGTTCATAGAAACTGTCTGGAACCTTTTTATCCTGGAAAACGTGAGTTTCCTCGTAAATACCCTGTCTATACTCTAATGCATGACAGCTTATGCTATTCCTCGTAAACCTGGCATTATATACCGACCGACAAAGTGCGTGTCGCCCTCGCGCACGACGGGTTCCACACCATTATCCATATAAACGAGCAAAAAAAATGTTTGTTGTATGGTAGCCCCCTTAAGAAACTGTTTTTATTTGTTGTTATAGCAGCAACAGAAATACATCGAACTGTCATGTTTGGTTACGTGTTGTGTTGCACCAGAGCCAGGAGAGAGATAGGAGGTTTTTTTTCAATAAAGTAGTTATTAAAAGCCTTGGCTCATGTCATGATTAGTCGTTTATACGACTTCACGTACTTAAGTGCAATTAATTGGTATTTTGTTGATATAGGATTAAGGAACATCATTTAAAACCTTGTTTATTATTTGCCAGGTGGTTTTCATTTATTTACCGAAGATGTTATTTTGTGATCATTTTGTGCCGTTGATTTAGTGTTATATTTTGATAAGAATATTGAGAGTATATTAGTTTGTTAGCTATGGTAGGTTTTATTATGGACTTGTTTAAAAGTAAACGTTTTCTTTTACTACGTATATTTATTTTTAGAGAGATCCATTTTAGTTTTTGTGTTAACTCTTATGGTTTCTGGTTCTAATGGTTCCCTGCACTGGTTTAGTGTTTATTATCGCGCGACCAGAGGTGGCCCGTGGCACATGTCAGTTATCTACGTCTACACTAATATTATAATGAGGAAAGATTTGTTTGTTTGAGTTGAATAGGCTACGAAACTTTTGGACCGATTAGAAAAATTCATAAGAACCCTACATTTTCCCTGATGAACATAGGCTATATGATATATACAAAAAAATTAGAGATCCGTAAAACTTCGATAATGTAACCCAAGGTGTGGAAAAGTTACAAAAAAAGTCCGTATATCGTGTACACTGCGAAAGCTATTGACCATGTAGTCTATGCTATTGACAATAAAGCAAAGTGACGTAATACAGTTTTATAGAAGACGTCAATATCTACAAAGAAGTTCACATTACCATAATCTCTGTCACTACAGTCACCGACATAGCCCAGAAGATAAGCCAGTTGAAGTGGCAGTGGGCAGGGCACAAAGCACGCAGAACAGATGCCGGTGGGGCCGGAAGATTCTGGAGTGGAGACCACGGACCGACAAGCGCAGCGTAGGTCGTTCACCGACACGGTGGCCTGAGCGTGCAATTGTTCACCTAATTGTAATACTTAATTATATCATATAATCCATTTTTATAATATATATCATCTTCAAGTGTAACGAAAATCTCCTTAACTCCGAAGCAATTCAAAGCGAAGCGTTAAAAAAAACTGTTTGACACATAAAATACATGTATTTTATGCGGGATTTTAAAGCGTACGAGAACTTTATTCAATGGAATATTTCTCATCAGTTTAATTTTCACATACTTTCGTTACAGTAGTTGTAAGAAAAGCAGATTATGCACCTGGCATAAGTAATTTATATTGCACTCGTGCTTTTTCGAAATATTATTTCACTGAGTGCAATAATAACTTACTTACTCTTCTACTATTTCTCTATACGTCTATTAATTCATAATATACTAGCTGCTCTCCGCGGTTTCACCCGCGCGGTGATGGATGATGATGATGATGAATCTTATATAGCCTATGTTACTCAGGGTGAATGTAGCTTTCCAATGGTGAAATATTTTATTAATTTTAATTATTATTAATATTTTATTTTCTTATTTTACAGTTTTTTTAAATATTAATTGAATGTTCCCTAAGTGCAATTATTGACATGTAACTTTTGGTGTTATTAATAACATATTTGTATTTGAATTTTTGAAATCGATCCAGTACATACAAATCTTTCCTCTTTATAACAATATAGTATAGATCAGCTATACTCTAAGTATGTTCCGCGGAACCCTAGGGTTCCGCGATACCTCTGTAGGGGTTTCCCGAGAATATAGAAAAAATAAAACAAAAGTATTTTCCCGAAGAACAGAATACAAAAATGAATTTGAGTTCATGGATTCATGATCCTTTTTTACCCAACTTGAAAAAGCCCGAAAGTATGTCAAACGAGATATATGAATCTCTTTTAGAAATGTCATCAGACACAAGTATGGTGTCACTGTTCAACACGACGCACGCCTCTCAACGATTATTGGTGCAGAATCCGTGATGAAATCCAATGCTTGGCAAAATGGCTTTGAATATTCTTCTCCCGTTCCCTACAACATATTTGTGCAAAACAGGATTCTCAACCTATGCAGCCACGAAAACAAAATATCGCAATAGACTGGACGCCAGACCTGATATGAGACTTCAACTGTCTTCTATCAAACCTGATCAATTGGTTGATATTGATAAAAAATAAAAAACAGTTTCGTACCTCCCATTAGTTAGATTTTTTATTTTTTAAAATCTTCTATTATTGTACTTGCCATGTGGTAAAGTAAGTAATAATTAGTAACTGTTACATTGTACTTTTATTATGCTTATTAATAAAGAATACACTTAAAAACTATTGTTTTATTTTAGGGTTCCATCAAGTATTTTGCTTCCCAAAAGGGTTCAGTCACCAAAAAAGTTTGAGAACCACTGGTATAGATTATATTTGTTCATGCGATTGGTTTGCATGTACCAATTATATAAAGTTGATGGCGACAACAATTAAGAATATACTCGTACCTAATTACCGGACGTCGAGTAAAATTATAACTTTGGAGACTTTGGAGACATTTATTTTAAAACACTGAGGGGCTTTCTTATAAACGCTATTTAAATAATGTTATTTAGCACCGCGCTCAAACAGACAGGCATACAGATCCGGGCATAATACGCCTAAACGGCTGCACGGATCGTTCCGTTTAGATGATAATGATGAAAGTATCCTATATCTATATACATACCCCCGGGATATCCCTCCTCCTCGTTTTTATAATCTTAAAACACATAAATAAATAAATAATAAATATTCCACAACTATCACACAACGCCATCTAGTCCCAAGCTAAGCAGAGCTTGTGTTATGGGTACTAGACAACTGATAAACATACTTATATATTTCTAAATACATAAATATTATAGATAAATTACACCCAGACACAGAACAAATGATCGTGCTCATTACACAAACATTTGTCCTGGGTGGGAATCGAACCCACGACCTCCGGCATAGCAGTCAGGGTCACTAACCACTAGACCAACAGGCCTGTCCAACATGATGCATAGTTTAGATTACTGGTTTAAAATAAATGTATACATTTTAGCTTACAATCATGTACCTACAGGATTTTAAGTGTCCAGGTGACAAAACCTCGATGGCTGCAGAACACAAGTTACACATAAACAATCCACGTTGTACATACTTGTCGGTTCAAATTCTAACGAGATTATAAATAACGTGTTTATGCCATATACAAAGATAATATATTATATGTAGTGTACTTAGCGATTAGGATATTGTGAATAAGTTTTTAAACTGACAAGGTCACTAATGCAAGAATTAACTTTAGAAATGGCATACGAGTATTGTATTTATTGTGAGCTCTCGATATTTCGGCACTGTTGCATGCGCTATGTTCACGAGTAAAAAGTTAATTCTTGTTTTGGGAATAAAATTAGTAACACGGAATCCGCGTTATATAATACATTTAACCACACACGGTGCAGTTCCTGGAAAAGTAGGTAAATTTCTGCGAAATCTATTGTATTATTGTCCAAATATGGCGAATCGCCATTCAACGGGTTAAACTAGTTAAACGATATGTGTGTATTTATATAATTATATAATATGTAGGTATCTCGGAAACGGCTCCAACGATCATGAAATTAGTATGCAGGCGGTTTCGGCTGCGAGAAACCGATTTGTTTTTTTTAGTTTTCATTTCTAGATAACGTCGTTTTATCCGTGTTTTAGGCAATGAAAAACAACTAAACTCTTTGTTGCGTACAAACTAGATGGCGTAACAGTCGCATTGCAAAATCTTGAATCGCGGTGACAAGATTCTCACGGAACATGTGTTTCTAGTTTGTAAGGAAAGTAAATCTATCTTGAATTTGGATCCAGACAAGGTTATATATAATAATCTGCCATTCACGAGTACGTGTGTAATTGAATTTTCACGTTTATTTTATTTTCTTATTTATTTTATATTATTACTATATAAAATAAATAAGAAAATAAAATAAACGTGCAAGTAATTCGTATCTAAATCGATATCGAAGCTCGCTCATCAAATATACTATATATAAAATATGGACTAAAGATAGTCCCGAACTACTTACTCCATTTTAAAACAAACAGAATAACTAAAACGTGTACATGCCTGTACATAGAACGGCACTGTTTCATAAAAATGTTGTTGGTATGGCACCGATCCTGTACAACCATTTGCTGAAATCGATTTCGGAAACAGATTGTGTTGAAGGAAAAGTTATTTGCTTTCCTTGTAAGCAAATGTTATAGTCAAAGTCAAAATCATTTATTCAATTTAGGCATCAAAGAAGCACTTATGAACGTCAATTTTTCATTATAATGTACTTAAAAGCCTACCGCCGCGTTCCAAAATACATAGAGCCAACCGAGAAGAAGCGGCAAGAAACTCGGGGCCATTCTTTTTATATAGATGTTTTTACAATGTTTTTACTTAGGTACTACAAATATTAGCTCCAGTGTGTTGCCTTACAAAAGAGAACATAATAATTGTATCAGTAGGGCAAGACACGCTACACTTTGACATCTTAGTACACGAGTAGATAGATCCTGGAGTGATCAGTCCCAAGCTGTTTTATCCTCCAAGTAATCCGAAATTTTGTAATAACCTTTTTGACAGAGTTTAGTTTTAATAGTAATTTTAAACTTATTAATAGGCAAATCTCGGATAACATTGGGAACTTTATTATAGAATCGTATACATTGTCCCATAAAAGAATGACTTATTCTGTGGAGACGCGTTACATGTACGGATAGCTTGTGCTTATTTCGCATGTTGATGGAATGAGCATTACTCCTTTTATCAAAACTGTTAATGTTTTTCTTTACATACATTAGATTTTCATAGATAAACTGAGAGACAACAGTTAGAATGTTTATGTCTTTAAATTTCTGTCTAAGGGAAACTCTAGGAGCCAAACTGTAGATCGCTCGTATAGCCCTTTTTTGCAGTATAAAAATAGAGTTAATATCTGCAGAACATCCCCAGAGCAGTATGCCAGAAGTCATAACGCTATGGAAATAACTAAAATAAACTATTCTAGCTGTGTCTACATCAGTTAATAGTCTAATTTTTTTAACAGCATAAGCTGCTGAACTGAGCCTACTAGACAATTTTTTAATGTGGGGACCCCATTGCAATTTAGCGTCTATAGTAATTCCTAAAAAGACTGTTGACTCCACAAGGTCCAACCCTGTTCCATTCAATTGTATATTGGATTCTACTTGTCTCACATTTGGTGTCGAGAACTTTATACAATTAGTTTTCTTCTCATTGAGGAGAAGATTATTTGTATTGAACCAATTCACAATTTTAGCTAATGCATTGTTAACATCGTCATAGTTTAATAACTGCCTTTTAATTTTAAATAACAGTGAAGTGTCATCTGCAAACAATACAATCTCGTTGTTCTTCTCTACATAATAAGGTAAGTCATTAATATAGATTAAAAACAAGAACGGCCCTAGTATTGAACCTTGTAAAACGCCCATTGAGATTATAGAGCCGGGCGATTTTTTACCATTTATGTCAACCCTTTGAATTCTACCATTTAAATATGAAGTCAAAAGGTTGAGAGCCATGTTCCTAATACCGTAGTGTTGTAATTTCCTGACAAGTATATCATGTCGGACGCAGTCAAATGCCTTAGATAAGTCACAAAAAACACCTAAGGCATCTTGAGAGTTCTCCCAGGCATCAAACACATCTTTTATTAGTTCTATACCTGCGTCTATAGTAGAGCGATTCCTTGTAAACCCAAATTGATTTTTATGGAAAATTTTGTTTGCACTAAAATGAGTTTCTAATTGATGTAATATGATTTTTTCGAAAATCTTACTTAGCGTAGGTAGTACAGAAATAGGCCGAAAATTTGTTGGATCAGTAGTACTACCAGATTTGAATAAAGGAACCACTTTACTGTGCTTCATTAGGTCAGGAAATACACCACTTGCAACACAACTATTAAACACAGCTGCTAGATTGGGTGCAATGACATCTATAATTGAAGAAACGGTCTTCACAGAAAGACCCCATAGGTCTGCCGTTTTTTTTGCATCTAGACTTTTGAAACTCCTTACAATATCTTTGCAATTAACTACTGAAAATTTAAAAGTTGTGTCACATTCAGTTACACTTTGTTTAAGTAAGATCTCAGCAGAAATGGAGGAAGATTTTAGAGTTTTGGTTGTTAAAGAAGGAATATTAGTGAAAAAATTCTCAAACTCGGCCGCTACCTCCAAATCTGCTCTTACATCTTTATTATTAATTTTTAAATTAAAGTCTCGATTACGCACTGTATTTCTACCAGTTTCACTGTTTATAATGTTCCACGTCATTTTTATTTTATTAACAGAATTTTTGATCTTATTTCTTAAATAAATAGATTTTGCTGAGGCACAGGCTCGTTTAAATAACTTAGAATAACGTTTGACATATTCCAAAAATACAGGATTATGATTATGCGATTTTTCATGGTACAATTCATATAACTTTTGCCTACTTTTATAAATTCCTGGAGTTGCCCATTCACTAAACTTAGCTCGATTACCAACAGATATTGTTTTTGGTACAAACACTTTGCCAAATTCATCACTGATAAGATGGAACAGTGAGTTATATAATATATTTGGGTCATTGTGACTGGTCAACTCTGGCACTTTCTGGGATATATTACTTCTTAACAATTCTAGGCGGCTTGCATTTATTGGAACAAAGCTAACATATTTGCTTTGGGGTTTGTTTGTTTTTCTTGGAAACACTGCTAGTTGACCACAGTGGTCTGATTCTAGATTATTTATAATGAAATTTTTAATAGGTTTGAGATTAGTAAATATATTGTCTATGCAGGTGGAACTTGTGGCTGTTATCCTAGTTGGTTCCAAGAAAATATTGTACATATTATAAGATTTAAACAGTAACAAAAATTTATCCACTATCTGATTATTTTCTAGCAAATTAATATTAAAGTCTCCACAGATAATCATTGATTTATTTGTATTAGATAGCTTAATTAATGTTTCCTCCATGCACTTTTCAAAATCATCATATGGTGAGCATGGAGGTCTGTATACACATAGAACAAGGAACTGCTCAAACTCTATACAGGACATTTCTATTACTCGTTCAACAGATAGGCTCACAATGTCTTTTCGTTCTTTGAGTTTTATATTTTTATTTGTAATAATTAAAGAGCCACCACGTATAGATTTTTCTCTGTTGAAGGAGCTAGCAACTTGATGATTATTAAAATTAAATAAGAGTTGGTTCTTTTTAAGCCAGTGTTCAGTAATACAAAGAATATCTATTTTGCTATCATCTATAAACAATTCCAGTTCCAACTCTTTGCCCATCATACCTTGAATGTTCTGATGAACAATATTGATTGATTTAATGCAAGAGGTTGTCTCTATTGTCTTAGGCACTAATTTAAATTATGTACAATGTCATTAGTAGCCAAGCAATTGGCTGAATTAAAAATGTCAAATTGCTCAATAGAAGCATTGTCAATACTATTGGATTGCTCAATAGAAGCAACCTTGTTAGCCAAATTATAATTTATTATAAGGTGATTGATTATTTAAATGACAGATTCGGATAAATTCAGTAACGTTGTGTTGTATTGTAATATAATTTTATTCATGTTTAAAAAGATCAATCTTTGATACTTATCCCTTCAAGAGTCGTTATATTATAACAATGAAATGTCTATTGTGTCTGGCCGCATGATGACCAATGACCTTTGATGGAATATGTAAATGAATCTCTCCTATACTTCATTTCATTTGAATTTCCCGCGCATTAACTTTGAATGCATACATTATCTGTGTTGACAGCAGGCCTGCACTATGTTCGGGCTATGATTAATAAAAACTCGCTTTGGGTTGGTAGAAAAAATGTGAACACGTTTTTATGGAGATATTCTTCAAATTATACCAAAAACTATTAAGCAATAGCTTTTAATGTTGTTTCTCTTTACACGTTAGTAAATTAGTAACAGTGATTTGTACTCTATTGTATAAATAAGTTGTGGTTATAAAAGTATGTATGGTACACACTTTGTAAACTATTTTCATTAAAACAAATTTCTCTTTACAGAGCGATAACATATGCAGTTGTTTCAATAAACAACATATTACACATATATATCGATTAGCATCAATTATTACCAATATAATAATTTTTTTTTTACTTATCATTTTGTTATGAAATTAATATTGAAAGTATATGAGAGCACTGTAGATGTTTAGATTTTATTATAATTTGTATGTTTTTGACTGTTATGAAGATATGGACTAATAACACTGTATTGTATTTTTATAAGAACGAACTTTATATTTTTTGCATACCATCAAGGTGGAGTTGTGGAGTACTATACCTTAAAATGTTACAACTTTTTATGACCTATGATTCATACAAATAAAGATATTTGAGTTTGAGCCGTGGTTTAATGGAATTTCATAAACGAAATTTGCTTGTACATTTCCATCCCGTTGTTTTCGCCACGGTAATGTTCATTACCACGTTTTATAATGACACGGAATATGTTAAGTGAATAACTAAGTACTAACTAACGAACTATACGCTTCACAAAACCTACCAACCAATATGTATAGATTGTTTCCAAGTTTATATATAATGATTAAAAGTTTATCCTAAACCGCATATATATACGTAGGTATGCGCAAGATACAACGTCTGTATATATATATATATATATATATATATATATATATAAACATATATATATATATATATATATATATATATATATATATATATATATATATATATATATATATATATATGTTTATAGATGTGTGTAGAACACAGAAGAATAAAACGGACAGTTCCATGCTAAATGATCGGGTTACATAACTACAATACTAGCTGCTCTCCGCGGTTTCACCCGCGCGGTGACGGATGATGATGATGAATCTTATATAGCCTATGATACTCAGGGTGAATGTAGCTTTCCAATGGTGAAATCGGTCTAGTACTTTTTGAGCTTCGTTAAAAACATACTCACCATAAAGACATACTCATATATAAATCTTTCCTCTTTATAATATTATCAGTATATTAGTATTAGTATAGACTAAAACCGACTTTACTCACGTAATTAGCCGACGTGATTGCCGTGATTTTGCAACGTAAACTCTTTGAGGATGGGCATCGGACATGCCCGAAACCTAGGTCGAGAACGTCGGCTAATTACGTGAGTAAAGTCGATTTTAATATTAAATAAATATGTGTCAAACAGACGACAATATTCAAAGTAAAATAGCATTCTACGTAGGATCACACAGGGTCTTGTTTGGAAAATGTCACGCTCCTTGTATAGGTTTATGTGAGCGTTTTTATATGTGTCAAATGTTACGAGGATGTAAAGAGATGGTATCTGTATATTACTGCAATAATAACCCGCCAGCGGTTTTGCTTGCGTCACCCTCTTGAGTGGAAAATTCCGTCATTAATGTATGCTTCCAACATAAAAGGCATCGACTATTGTAAGGAAGTGCAGCAATATTCGGCCACACTTGTATAATGCTAGAATTAGATATACTAAGCCTTAGAATATAATACAGTCAATAAAGAGTTAGAATTAATTATATTGTAAGGAACCTTAGGCGTATAAATGTTTATATCTAGCTCTGTAAGTCGTAGTTGTTTAAGTATTTAGTATGTTCGTAAAGCCCACTCACCAATGTACATATTTGTAGTAAGTAATGAACCGTACCTATAATATAAGTAAAGATATTGTGAAAGTAGAGTCAAACACGTAGTGAAAATGTATATGAAGTAAGTACGATTTCATAAAACGGGTAGCCAATAGAATCGGCTCTTTTAAAATATTTATACCCAATCACAGCTTAGCCCAGCAGACAGGGAAAAAACATTGTGCGCAAAGGATAGCGATAATAGCGATAATTGTTAACGTACATTGGTGTAAACAATAGGCCCTCGGCGAGACGAGGGCACTAATTGCTAGAGTCATAAAGTAGCCTTATATAGAGCCCCAACGGGGAATTTTATGCATTGTACATCGGACCGTGAAAGAATATACATCTCGAGTTGGAAGCCGCCTTTTTCTTCTACACACCCTTGCGACCTGAATTCGCCTACAATTTCTTCGAGCCGGATCTACACAGAAGAAAAATGAGCGTGAAGAGCTCCATCACGACGCGCGGCAAGTTACGTCAGCTTAACGCGGATAAGGAAAAGCGTCGTGATTTGGAAGAGCGAACTGACTCGGGCTTACCGTCGGAAATAGCGCCGGGATCCGAATCGATTGCCACAGCGTCTGTGCTGACTCCGGTATTACCAGCGGGTGGTCGACTCATAGACCACAGCTTGGAAATTCCACCGCGCATACCGGAGTCGGAACGTAGCACACGAAGACGTCATGGCTCTCGCTCTAGTCGCGCTTCGTCCAGAGGCAGCCGCAAAAGTGCTGAATACCTCAAACGTCGCGCAGAATACGAGGCTGAGCGAGAGTTAGTGCGCATGAGAGAGGGTCTCGTCAAAAAGAAGCTGGAAGTCGATCTAGCCGAAATAGAAGCGAACGAAGATGCATCAAGCGCCGAAGAGGACGAAACAACAACTCGGCGCGTCGAAGAATGGATTGAGACGACACCTCAAGACACGACGCGAGCCGGTATTTTCGCTACGGCCGCAACACGCGATATGTCCACGGCTCCGCAGCCACTGTTGACAGCGACCCGCGAGTCGCACGCGCATCGAGACTCGCCCGCGTCGCCTACGCCGGCCGCGCCACGGACGGCGCCCGCGCCCCGCGCACCGTATGCGCCCCGCGTTCAGCCGACGCCCCGGGCGTTGGCAGTGGCACAAGCGCCGCCCGCGTCTCGTGAACAGTTCGCGTCTCACCCACCGTTCGAGCATCGTACTGCTATATCGGGTGAATCACGCGCGCCTCCGGTGTGCGCGCGCCGCGAGTGTTGTGAAACGCGTATGGATTGTGAACGCCAGAAAGTGACCAAAGAAATACGAAGACCCCTGCAAGAGAACACACGGCTGGAGTTCAACAAAGAAACGCAAGAAGATAAACGCCGAAGCATATCATATGACAGGCGGGACAGAGGGATAAACCAACTGACAGAAGCACTCACGCAGCTAGCAAGACCGCGACCAACACCACGGCAAGCGTATGAGCTGCCGTACTTCAACGGAAACCCGTCGGATTGGATCTCCTACAAGAGCATGTACAACGACACAACAACGATGTACGAATTCAAGCCACACGAAAACTTAGCGCGGCTGAAAACATCGCTACAAGGAGAAGCCAAGACGGCGGTGGAAGACTTGCTACGCTCGTCAGTCGACCCCGACGAAATTATGAAGGCGTTGGAAAGGACATTCGGACACCCTGTGTTGATACTAGAGTGCGCGTTAAACAAAGTGCGGAACCTACCCAAAGTGTCACAAAGTGGGCGGGAATTACCAAAGTTCGCTGCGGCAGTGAGAAATTGTGTGTCGCTGTTAAAAAACATACGCGCAGAAGGCTATCTACACAATCCGCAGTTAGTGAGTGAACTGTTAAACAAACTGACGCAAAGCCAGCGGGAAAAATATGGCGACTTTGCGATGGGACTAGATAACGCACAAGGAATGGATCTGCGAGTGTCACCTAACCTACAGATATTCTCGGAGTTCCTGGAACACTTGGCGCAGGCAGCATCGTACTATACGCAAATGGACATGTACTCCGGGGTACCTGCACAAGTTGGACACAGTAGGCCCCACAGGACAGTGCCAGTACCAGCAGTGCGAAACTACCAACCCATGCGCTTAGTGCAAAAAGTGAACGTGCAAAGCGAACAATCAGTGCCCGATAAAGACAGTGATTCACCACAACTAGACACTAAAGTGAAATGTGCGTTGTGTGAAGGAGAGCATGTGCTAGTGAAATGCAAAAAGTTCGCGGACCTCAGTGTGAACGAACGTTGGGAATTCGTGAAAGCGCAGAAACTTTGTTTTAAGTGTGTGCAGAAACGACATTCGCGAAACATGTGCCGGGCAAAGCGTTGTGAGAAGTGCGGGTACTCACATCACTTAATGTTACACGTGGACAAAGTCGCTGCGCCGGAAAGTGTAACGAACGTGGGTGAAAGCCTAGCGAAGGCTTTACTTAAAGTGTTACCAGTGACTATCGCGGACATTAATGGAGTGAAAAAAGACGTGAAGTGTTATGCTCTCTTGGACGATGGGGCAACAGTGTCATTGGTGGACAATTCGCTCGCGAGTGATGTGAAAGGACACAAAGTGCCGTTAACGATACAAAGTGCTCGTGGACACAAAGTGACGGACTTATCATCGCGAGTGGTATCAGTGACACTGCATGGACCTAACGGACAGTGCCAAATTGTGAAGTGCCGAACGTTGACACGGATGGATCTGCCTACGCAGACAATACCGGCGGCCGCAATCGAGGATAACGCTCACCTTCGTGACCTGGGATGCGAGGAAATGAGGGGAGCCAAGCCGCTGCTATTGCTGGGACAGGACAACTGGGAGCTCCTCGTCAGCCAAGACATCCGCCGAGGAAAATCTGGTAAGCCTGTTGCTTCTTTGACCAAGTTAGGTTGGGTGATCCACGGACCTATGGGCGGTGTTAGCGGGAGTCAAACCGTGAACTGTATGGCAGTTTCCCTTCCCGATCTACATGAAGAGGTAAGAACTCAGTTTGAATTAGAGGCGATCGGGATATCTGAGGACTTGCGGAAACACCAGGACATTGAGAGAGCCAAGGAGATCCTGGACAACACCAGCCGGCGCACAGCAGACGGGACCCAGTGGGAAGTAGGCCTGTTATGGAAACAAGAGAAGGTAAGCTTACCCGACAATTACAGGCACGCGCGTAAACGTCTGGAGGGAATAGAGAAGAAGATGGAACGAAATCGCGCCTTCGCAGAGACATACGCCGGTCAAGTGGAAAGATTGGTAAGTGAAGGGTACGCACGGAAGGTAGACGTTAGCATAGAAACCAACCCGGTATGGTACCTACCCCACTTCGGGGTGGTGAATCCTAACAAACCAGGGAAATTGAGGTTGGTTTTCGACGCTGCGTCTACGTTCGGTGGTACCTGTCTGAACGACAATTTACTTACCGGACCGGATCTCCTGAATTCACTGCTTGGCGTTCTATTCAAGTTTAGAGCGGGGCCAGTAGCGTTTTCAGGGGATATCGCCGATATGTTTCTGCGAATCCGAATAAGAGAAAAGGACCAGAGCGCTCAGCTGTTTCTGTGGAGAGGAACCGACCGTAACAAAGATCCAGAGGTCTATGTGATGAACTCTTTGATTTTTGGCGCCGCCTCTTCGCCTATAACAGCGATATACATCTTGAACAAAAATGCAGGTGAGTTTAAGAGCACTTATCCCGAAGCAGTGAACGCGATACAATCCAAACACTACATGGATGATTACCTAGATAGTGTTTGGTCGGTCGAAGAAGCCAACAAGTTGATTGAGGACGTGACCCGAATCCACGCTGCAGGCGGATTTGTTATACGTGGGTGGGCCACGAACTCAACAACGCTACGCGAGAAGCTGAAGGTAAGTATGCCGGAGCGTGTGGCTCTAGACAAAGGTGATAGCGCCACGGAACGTACGCTGGGGATGATATGGTCGCCGGGGACAGATCAACTGGCTTTTGACCTCTCCTTCAAGCGGCTGCCTGAGGACATCATAAACGGCAAGGTAATACCGACGAAAAGAGAGTTCCTCCGGTTCATAATGTCGATCTTCGACCCGCTGGGATTTGTCTATCCTTGTGTCATCCAATCTCGCATTATAATGAAAAGGATATGGACGTCAGGGATACAGTGGGACGAAAAGCTCAAAGAACCGGAGGCAGATGTATGGTTTAAGTGGCTGCATAACCTTCAAGCGCTGCGTGACGTTCAAGTCCCGAGATGGTATGGGCTGCAACTAGATGACCTAGAGTTGCATGTGTTTGGAGATGCCAGCGAGTTGGCCTATGCAGCCGTGGCCTATTTAGTAGGGAAAAATGCAGATGGGGTTAGGGAAATTGCCATAGTGATAGGAAAAGCTAGGGTAGCCCCGCAGAAAATGGTCTCAATCCCTCGACTTGAGTTGCAAGCTGCCGTACTTGCCACCAGGCTGGCATGCACGGTAGAAAAAGAGTTAGGGTTGCCCATTAAAGACAAATATTTGTGGACTGATAGCAAAACAGTCCTGAAATGGATCAACTCAGATGCCTGTGAGTTTCAGCGATTCGTATCGCATCGGCTATCTGAGATTGACAAAAGGTCAAAACGAAGCAACTGGCGCTGGGTTCCCTCGGCGGAAAATCCGGCCGACAAGGCTACTCGGTGGAACTGGCCCAGTGATTGTAAAGAATGGCTTTCTGGTCCCTCTTTTCTTTGTGATCCGCAGGAACGATGGCCGGCGTGCGACGACAGCGAGGCGCGTGAGGAGGACCTAGAGCGAGCTCAGCGGGTGCACGCTGTTTCGACGCCTGCCTCGACGCTACTAGACAGCTCGCGCTTTTCAACCTGGACGCGCGCTCAGCGCGTGATGGCCCGGGTACTCGCCTTCATCGGTCGGTGCCGAAAACTCCGCACATCCACGGAGTTGACTGCTGAAGATCTGCAAGGAGCTGAAACCTACCTGCTGAAGTCAATCCAGGCAGAAAGCTTCCCCGACGAGATCACTACGCTGAAAGGAGGGCAGTCACTACCAGCGTCGAGCAAGCTGAGATCACTCGACCCGATGCTCTACGAGGACGACCTGCTACGGGTGCGAGGGCGACTCAATGCCTGCCCAACTCTGACCTTTGACGAGAAACACCCAGTCATTCTCGACGGTCGTCACCCGCTGGCAAGGAAGCTGATCCACCAGTACCACAAGGCAGCTCTACACGCCAACCAGGAGACCGTCGTGAACACCATGCGAGAGAAATACTGGGTGACGAATCTTCGAGCGACCGTCAAATCAGTAGTTTCGAGGTGCCAGCTTTGCCGGATCCGAAGGGCAAAACCAGTCGCACCGAAGATGGGAGATCTGCCGCGGGGAAGACTGGAAACGGGCAGACGTGCTTTCGTCCACACAGGCGTGGACTACTTCGGGCCAATGGAAGTAGCAATTGGACGGCGCCGGGAGAAACGGTGGGGTGTGCTATTCACCTGCTTCGCGACACGCGCCGTGCATCTGGAGTTGGCATCATCTTTAAGTGCTGATTCGGCGATCCTGGCCCTGCGACGTCTGATAGCGCGCCGTGGGCAACCGGCTCACCTGTACTCCGACCGGGGAACCAACTTCGTCGGCGCGAACACGGAGTTGCGGGCAGCACTGAAGGAGCTGGATCATGAACGAGTGAAGGACGAGGCTACCACGAAAGGCATCGCTTGGCATTTCAATCCGCCAGCAGCACCACACATGGGCGGCAGCTGGGAGAGGCTGGTGCGTTCAGTCAAGAATGCGTTGAGGCACACCCTGAAGGAACGAGCGCCACGTGAGGAGGTACTCTACACCCTCCTCACGGAAGCTGAGTTGGTAATCAATAGCCGACCCTTGACGTACGTGACCAGCGACACCGATCAACCGGTCGTCCTGACGCCAAATCACCTGCTGCTGGGAACTACTGCAGGGAGTACTCCGATCGCCAGGCGAGACGACATCGACGTTGACGCACGCCGCCAGTGGATCAAGGCCAACGCGCTCGCGGACCTATTCTGGAGACGGTGGCTACGGGAGTACCTGCCAACACTGCAGCAGCGACAGAAGTGGACGGAGTCAGTCCCTAACATTAAGATAGACGATGTAGTTGTCATAGTGGACGAGTGTAGACCGCGAAACCAGTGGCTTAAGGGCAAGGTTACAGCGCTCCACTATGGCAAAGACTCTATTGTTAGAGTAGTAGATGTGGCGACAGCAACAGGGGTATTGCGACGACCCGTGATGAAGATTGCTGTGCTTCCTACAGATGATGTAATCGGTTGAACCCTCTTACAGGGGGTGGGAATGTAAGGAAGTGCAGCAATATTCGGCCACACTTGTATAATGCTAGAATTAGATATACTAAGCCTTAGAATATAATACAGTCAATAAAGAGTTAGAATTAATTATATTGTAAGGAACCTTAGGCGTATAAATGTTTATATCTAGCTCTGTAAGTCGTAGTTGTTTAAGTATTTAGTATGTTCGTAAAGCCCACTCACCAATGTACATATTTGTAGTAAGTAATGAACCGTACCTATAATATAAGTAAAGATATTGTGAAAGTAGAGTCAAACACGTAGTGAAAATGTATATGAAGTAAGTACGATTTCATAAAACGGGTAGCCAATAGAATCGGCTCTTTTAAAATATTTATACCCAATCACAGCTTAGCCCAGCAGACAGGGAAAAAACATTGTGCGCAAAGGATAGCGATAATAGCGATAATTGTTAACGTACATTGGTGTAAACAATAGGCCCTCGGCGAGACGAGGGCACTAATTGCTAGAGTCATAAAGTAGCCTTATATAGAGCCCCAACGGGGAATTTTATGCATTGTACATCGGACCGTGAAAGAATATACATCTCGAGTTGGAAGCCGCCTTTTTCTTCTACACACCCTTGCGACCTGAATTCGCCTACAACTATTAATATCTTATCTTAGGTTTCGCGTTGATGAATGTCAGTCAGTCGGAACAAGAAATCTATATCAATATAATATAAGAATCTAAGTCCTGATTGGTGACTGATTGACTAACTGACTGACTGACTGACTGACAGACAACGCACAGCCTAAACCGCTGGTCGTACAGACTTGAATTTTGAGGGTAATTTTGTCTTGGTAGGTATAAGTGTACTTAGATAGGTCGAAATTAAACCCCTGAAGGGGTAAAAATTAGTGAAATCGTTTGTATGAAACTTACTTTTGAAGTTAAAGTTGTGAAAATTTGTATTTAGATATTGCAACCAATATATTAACTTAGGAGAAACAGTCTTCGTGACACGTGTCCAATTGATCTGAAATTACCTTCCGTTTGGATTAAAGTTGGCCCAATTAAATAAGTAACAATTAAGGTTTGTTTCGCGCTGACTAATAATAAGTCACATGGACAAACTCTGAAATTTGCTGGAGCTGATTTGAACTTTTGTCAAATATGTAGTGGCGGGCAATAGTCATGAATATACCTATATATTGTTACAATAATATTTAATATCTAGAAAAAATACCAAAAGCGGGCGAAATCGTGGGCAAAAGCTAGTGAGTAATAAAATCATTAAACCGTAACCAAAACACGTATAATATTGCGCGCGTTTCAATAAATCTTTTTTCTTTCCTACCTTTCAAATAACTGGCAAATGAATAACTAATATACCTATATACTTAACATAACTCAAATATACATATAATTAAGTATTTCAAATCCCACACATTATTACAAAGTTAGAGCTGATGCTTAATGATCTGCGAACTCAGTGGTAATGCGTTCGAAGGTGGTGACCTAGAAGGAATAGGCGACTGGCCACTCGAGAAAAGCTGTCGAAACTCATCGCCAGGTGAATGACAGCTTTTCAATCTATCTTCAGAGAGGTAGCTAGCCAAGTGGGCAATAGATTTACAACTATGTACTATTCAGTGGATTTCCTCACGACGACGTTATCTTCGTTACAGACCGAGTTCTGTGGCGTACTTTAGAAGAGGCATATGTCTAGCAGTGGACGAATGTGGGCTGATGATGATGACGTTATCTTCACCATATAAGCGTGAGATCGCAAGTAAACTGGTGACCGCTATATGCAGCATGTACGGCCTATTATGGCTGCCATCGGCTGCCTGCTAACTCAGGTCCTATCATCAAATGTATCTATATAACGGAGATAGTTGTTGAACTTTATTTATATCCTACTAGGATCATAATAAAAAAGCGCAAAGATTGAGATGGGCAGGACATTTGGTGAGAATGGAAAACAGCAGAGCTGTAAAAACTCTCTCAGGTTGGACTCCACAACAGTCACGACCACGGGGCAGACCCAGAAAGAGCTGGATTAACTGTGCAGAGGAAGACCTGAGCAGAATGGACAAACTCACAGCCTGGCGGAGGTCAGCCAAAGATAGAGCAAAGTGGTGGAAGTTGATAGAGGAGGCCAAGACCCACATCGGGGTTGTAGCGCCGTAGGAAGAAGAAGACTAGGATCATAAATTATATTTATAATTATAAACGAGAATGTTTGTGAGTAACACATGTATGGATGCTTGTTACTCTTCTACGCTCAAACGGTTGGGCCAATTTTGATGAAATTTGGTATGGAGGTAAATGAGGTGCTGGCTGGATTAACACATAGGATACTTTTTATTATCATCATACATCATCATGCGGGTGTAACCGCGGGAAATTTGATATGGAGGTATAGGTAGATGGGATCCTACACTACACACTACTAAAAGAATCGTGCTAATCCAGCGCATTAACACGTAGGATTATTTCCCTCATAATCATCATCTTCCATCACCATCCTGGTGTAACCGCGGGGCGCAACTAATCTAGCATAAAGCTAACAGTTGCTGTTGGTAGCTGATATAAATGATAAGTGTACAATAATAATTTATTCTCAAAAAGACTACATAGTCACTTATATAGGGTGTTTGGTAGAGGGACCGACAAACCAAATGAGCGTGTTCGGGGAACCACTTGGAGAATACAAGTTGGCCAAAAAAAACCCCCGACCCCCCAATATGTTTAACTTTTTTTTGTGATTTTTCCCTTTTTCTCCGAAATTGTACCTATTTACCACCATAACATTTGTAAAATCTGTTTTAGACCGGATGTTTTTAGTTGAATTTGGTCTCTAATTCACCTTCAGGCCACGCAAAGCAAAATTGGTACAATATTGGAGAAAACGAGAAAATTCACAAAAAAAGATAAAAAAAATTGGGGTATCGGGGATTTTTTTTTGGCCAACTTGTATTCTCCAAGTGGGCCGCCGAACACGCTCATTTGGTTTATCGGTCCCTCTACCAAACACCCTGTATGAGTACATAATTTTTACTTACGTATAATATTTACACTGTCGTTCGTTTTGTTAGATATGTACCTACTTACTTACTCATCTAACGTATTTACTTTAGATAGCGTGTAGGTTCATCGTCGTTTATCGATAAGTGAAACCTAATTTAGATTGTCCAAAGTTCAAGCGTATGTAAACATCGCACCACTCCGTCCGTCGCCCACTGTCGGGTACGAATATGAAGTGAGCGAAACCACCAAAACAAACTCTTATTGTTAACCTACTAGTGGTTTGGCTTTAAGCACCAGCATAAATAATAGAACCAGGTACCTGAAGTAAGAACTCGTATCGTCGAGATTCATCGATGTACGACTCCATGTTGCCGTATATCTTTTTTTTATTGCCACATGTAGGCAGGCAGGCGGAAAGTGGTCACCGTCGCCTATACACGTTTGCAACACCAAGGACGTTGCCAACGCGCTGCTAAATGTAATAGAGGCCATATCAAGTGGATATCTAGCAGAATTTAGCAATAATTTTCAATGATTTGGCTATAACCCAAAAAGTATGACGTCAGTTTGTGATCAATAGCATAAGCTGATATATTTTTTTAAATCGAACTTAATTAACAATTTATTAATAAAAGGTTTTTATTCAATATAATATAACTCATCCCCTGGCTCCAACACATGCTGTGGTCCTCCTGGGCATGCTGAGAATCAAGTTATCCAGCATTTCTTGGGGTAACCTGTCCCATTCTTGAATAGCGGCTTCCCAGAGCTCTGGCACTGTCTGATGACGTGGCTGACGGTTCCAAACAGCTCGGCAACGACTCGCTTAAGATCATCTCACGCGTGCTCTATTGGTTTTAAGTCAGAGCAGTATTGACTCGTTCAGCTCGATAGGCGGGCGCATTATCATCGACCAGTACAAGTTGGTGCTCATGGTTTACTCGGAATGGTCTGATAATTCCATCAATAGCAACTGCTCTATACATGTGTACTGTCATGAAACCACGATAAGGGATCAAAAGCGTTCTAGCTAAAAGTGATCGCAAACTTTTTGATGTATGTATATCATGGTATGACTTTTTTTTTTTTGATGGGGGAAAATGCTGTCCACTTCCCTTCCGCTACGGGGGTAGACGGAAGGGGGTATGTGGGGCTCAGACCCACTAAAACCCCCCCGTGAGCAGTCCTCCGCCAGATGGTGCGAGATTGGGTTGCGCTGGCATTCACAATGTCGCCCCAGCGGTAGGCCCGGATTGATCTTAACCGGGCCTCAGCGCCTGTGAAGGGGTGCCCTTGCTCACCAAGGGCACTCCTCAGACGTGTGGGGTCGTGCAAGCCGACGAAGAGTCCCCCGACTCTTCACCAGTGACCCCACTACGATCATGGTATGACTGCACTAACGCAATATCAACCAGAAGCTAGGTCTGTGCGCAATCGCGCGCGTCCATATAACAAATAAAAAAAAGAAACATCGTCATTAAGTGCAATAATGATTGATTTCTGCCCATAAAGCCCTAAAAAAATAGCAGTAGCGTCTATTTTATCTAAATTCCATCTTAGTATCTGCCACTTGTTACAAAAATTGTCATATAAATTATTTTTCTTGATATTTATTACAGATCAAGTTATACTGGACAAAACGTCTAGTGACGTAATCTACACTAATATTATGAAGAGGAAAAATTTGTTTATATCGAATAGGCTCTGAAACTACTTAACCGATCTGGAAAATTATTTTACCATTGGAATCCTACATTATCCCTAATGAACATAGAACATAGGAGATTTGTTGGAAATTCAGGGAAACGTTTGAACTTCGATAATGTAATACAAGATGTGAAAAAAATCCTTATAGGGCGTACGTTACGAAAACTATTGACAAAGAGCAAAATAATGTAGTACCTCTTTTTAGAAGACGTCAATGTCTCAAAAATGTCAGCAATACCATATGTCTGAATTTTAAAGTCAAAATAAATGCTTTTTCATGTTTACATATGGAATTGTATAGCCGAAAAATCCTTAAATCGCATGCGCTGCGGAAATTATTGATAATAGAGCAAAGTGATATAGGTACAACAAAAAAGCCTGCTTAGCCATATGCCATCTATTACCGTGCTTAATATAATAAGGTGGCCAGGCATGGTCGCTTATAGGAGAAAAGATGACGAGAAAATTGCAATTTGCCAGCGAAAGATGGATAGAAGCATTTTAAGAATAAAAACTTTAGACAAAGTAAGTAATAAAACAATAAGAAAGAGAACTACAGCACCGGATGTAACACAAACGATAAGACTATTGAAATGGGCAGGCCATGTCTGCTGACTAAATGACGAAAGATGGACAAAAAGGGTTATAGAGTGGATATCTCTGGACGGAAGAAGAAACCAAGGATGGCAGAGGAAAAGATGGAGGGACATATTTTCTAAGATAATCGTTTTCATATTGTGGCGTTATTCTAAAAATTGCGTGATCACAATACAATGGATTTAACTCGGGAAAATTTTCGTTGCATGATTTTTTACGATTTTAAGTCCAATTTGACAGCTCAGCAGAGCCTTGTTCGGCTTCAATGTGCTTTTGGCGAAGAAGCGCCATTTTTTTTTATAACGGACTAATGCTGTTTGCCTCTACCGGCATTTACAGCGTCACCGGACGGGTGGCGAGCGCAGATGGCACTCAAGAAGCGCCATGCAAGACGACCATTTATAGCTGGTTTGCAGAATTCAAACGCGGTCGTGTCAATCCATGATGAAATTCGTGAAGGTCGCCCGTGCACCGCTGTGAATAACAAGAACATCGATTCTATGCGCCGTATGATTAAAACAGACAGGCATGTGACCTACCATGAGATCCAGACATCTTTGGACATAGGCGTGAGTCAAATACAGTCAATCTGAAAAACTACACAAATATTTAGGTGCGGGAAAGCTGTGTTCTCGATGGATCCCACACAATTTGACCGATGCTTTTTTTTTAAACTGGACATGTGGCTACTGTTGCTTCAGAAAATCGTCGTACCGTGAATAGTGACTGGTACACGACCATTTGTTTACCGGAAACTATTGGCAAACTCCGTGAAAATAACGGTAAACGTATCCTATAGTAATATATTGCACCACGACAATACAAGTTCCCACACGGCCAGACAGACAAATGAGCTTTTTAAGGCGAAATACGTACAACTTATAAGTCATCCAGCATACAGTCCTGACTTAGCACCGTGTGATTTTTTTTCTGTTCCCAAAAATCAAGAACCGATTGCGCGATCAACGGTTTTCATCACCAGAAAAGGCTGTCGAAGAGTATGAAAAACACGTATCTGACGTCATTACGGAGGAGTGGCACAAAAGTTTTAAAAGTTGGTTCAATCTTATGAAAAAGTGCATTGACGCAAAGGGAGAATATTTTGTGACACAATAAATTCATTTTTGACCATTAATTGTATTTTTTTATTATTGACTCCGTAAACTTTTAAAGTGCCCCACGTATAAGATGTTTATTCATCAAAAATAAAAACAGTTGTACATCTCTAGTTAATCTAAGTTATATCTTGGAAACGACAATATAACCTTATATTTCTTTTTGCAAGTTATGACACTTACTTACCCAAAACTTTTTGCATGAGCCTAATACTCGTAGTATATTAATATTAGTATATAATAATATTTAGGTAACGACGTTTCGGGTGTAATGCTACTACAATCACAATGTATTTCATGTAAGCTTTAGCACCAGTTACAATTTATATAACTAAATAAATTTAAACTGTAGTACTTCCGTAGTGTTTCGAATTGTATGTAAGCTAGCGTTAAGAAATTATAACTGACAAAGAGATGGTGCGGGCATCCAGAGCAGACATGCTCACGGAAATGTGTTGGCAAGCGGTGGCGTGTGTGGCGGGTCGCCATCTTCCCTCAGAAATGGTTGAGGAAGGCGATGGCTGGCACATGCGTCAACTCGTGAACGGGTGCTGTTTGTTTGTCTGTTTTTTTTTCAATAAAAAAAAAGTCCAATAACAAAAGCAAGAATATTACTATAAAAAAAAATGATATGTTCCTCATGTATGTATTTTGTTGTATGTTATACGAGTAAATTTATCGTAAGTTGTCAAAAATCGTAAAGTTAAAAAAAGGCACGGACCCTGGAGTCTGTGGAGTGTAGTTTTATTTACAAAAAAAACCGTAGTACTGATAAACATATACTTGTCATTACGATGTCGTCACGCTATCGAAAAACTTATTATGTAGTAGCACGTGTGAACTATGCGATTTAGTCGCGCGAGTATGAATTGAATTGAATTTAGTACAAACTATAATTTATCTAGTAAAACTATGCCACGAATAAGTCATAGGGTGATGACGACGCACGTTTCGTGTTTCAATTGTTTAGTTTATTTTAAATTTAATTCACGATACCAATACTTTTCGTAAGGTATTCCTGCTACGACCTGTCGTGCGATTCTCTAAGAGCAAACATCATTGCATCTTTGACAACATTCGTGAAACAAATGACGTTTGAGAAGAAACGATTCAGCCATGCGATTCTCTAATGATTCGTCGATGCGCTCGTCGACGAGCTCACTGATGTCAAATACTTTATAAGATATCGCCCTTGTACATAAATTTGCTTTTCCAACGTTTATTGTCATCTCTTCATTTGTTTCACAGATATTGTCCAAGATGCAACGATGTTTGTTCTTAGAGAATCGCACGGCAGGAGCCGAACTGCAGTTGCAGCGGGATAGATTGTTGACCGTTGTAAAATAGTACAATTAACCCCCAGATCTATCTGAATTGTTTGAAACCTTCTTGGTACTTGGGTTTGTACAACATATTTCCACTTTTTACACTTACCACAGTCACTGCAATTCGGTTGTGGAATTCTTTTCCTGTGGAAATTCGCAAAGCATCTTCCTTGGAAACCTTAAAATCCAAAGTTTGTCAACCTTACCTTTCCTTGCAAAATAATAAACCTAATTGAGCTATTTTTAAGTTCAAATATATATATATATATATTCAAAATTCAAAAATTATTTATTCAGTTTAGGCATCATAGACACTCTTATGAACGTCAAAATTTTTAAATGATTCTACCGCTGTCTTCGGAAAAGAACCACCGCCGAGAAGAAGCAGCAAGAAACTCGTGGGCCATTATTTTTTCAAGTCTTTGTACATTGAGGTTACATATGAGTAGTATTAAAATAACAAATTTATTCAATATTTGGCTACTAGGCAGAAGTGGAAAGCTTCCAGGCATCTTTGTCTTCTAAGTAGTGACTCAATTTATAATAGGTTTTTTTCATTAGTATATTTTTGACACGTAACTTGAATTTCCCTTCAGTGAGCTCAGTAATGTCTTTCGGGATTTTATTATAGAAACGTACACAATTGCCTAAGAAGGACTTATTTTTAGTTTTCGTGAGTCTAAACTTAGATACAGCTATCCTATCCTTATTTCTAGTATTAATATTATGCATATCACTATTTATTCTAAACTTCTTTATATTTTTACGAACGTACAATATATTTTCTAGGATATACAAAGATGGAAGAGTTAATATGTTAATTTCTTTGAACATTTGTCTTAAGGATTCGCGGGGACCCATTTCGTAAATGGCTCAAACTGCCCGCTTTTGCAATATAAAAACTGTCTCTATGTCCGCCGCTGACCCCCACAGCAGGATACCATATGACATTATGCTGTGGAAGTAAGCAAAGTAGACCAGTCGAGCAGTAGCTATATCTGTCAATTGCCTAATTTTATGAACCGCATATGCAGCTGAGCTCAGTCTTCCAGATAGTGCATCAATATGAGGACCCCATTGTAATTTAGAGTCTATGCTAATACCTAGAAAGACTATTGCCTTGTCAATTTTCAATTTATTTCCGTCGAGTAATACGTTTGGCTCTATAAGTCTTACATTAGGCATGGAAAATTTTAAACATTTCGTTTTCTTTGCGTTGAGAAGCAGGTTGTTTGCGGCGAACCAATTTGAAACAATAGTTAACGCGTTGTTGACTTGAACTAGTTCTCTATCTTTCCTATCTACTTTAAAAATCAGAGAAGTATCATCCGCAAAAAGAACTATGTCAGCAAGGCCCTCAACCATATTATGTGGTAAGTCATTGATATATGCTAAGAATAAGAACGGACCCAAGATCGACCCCTGTAGAACCCCCATTCCGACCAAAGATCCAGAAAATGTCACGCCATTAATGCCAACTTTTTGCTGCCTATTCGATAAGTATGATTCTACAAGATTCAGAGCAGCTCCACGAATTCCATAGTGGTGTAGCTTATAAATTAGAGTGCGGTGCTCTACACAGTCGAAAGCTTTGGAGTGATCACAAAATACGCCAATGGCATCCTGTGAGCTCTCCCAAGCCTCCAGCACATGCTTGACTAACTGGACTCCTGCATCTGTTGTTGATCTGCTTTTCGTGAAACCGAACTGATTTTCGTGTAAAATCCTATGTTCATTAAAATGAGACAAGAGTTGTTGAAGCATTATCTTTTCGAATATTTTGCTCAAAGCCGGAAGCACAGAGACCGGTCTATAATTTGAGGGGTCGGCGTTACTACCTGATTTAAAAATAGGGGTGATTTTACTCATTTTCATTTGGTCAGGAAATGTACCTCTATCAATACATAAATTAAATATGATCATCAAATGTGGCGCTATAACTTCTATTATTGACTCTAGCATTTTACGGATAATCCCCATAAATCCTCTGTTGCTTTAACGTTTAAACTTTTAAATGTTTTTATTATTTCAAAAGTAGATATATGTCGGAACCTAAACTCAGGAATTTGGAGCGGGAAGTTGTCTTTCAGAAAGCCCACTGCAACACAAGGGCAAGAATCAAGAGATTTGGTGACTTCTAGTGGTATGTTAGAAAATAACATACTTATTTTTCTGTAGTCTTACAGTTTGAAAAAATATTATCAATGCAGGTGGATGAAGAGTCGGTTACTCTAGTTGGCTCACTGAACAAAAAATTCAAATTAAAAGATTTAAACAAAGAGATAAGATTAGTTTTATCAGTTGAATCTACCAAAATATCAATATTGAAGTCACCGCATACAATGATTGATTTATTGCTTTTAGTTAATCTCTTGAGTACACATTCCATTATGGACATAAAATTACAGAAATTAGATGCTGGTGGCCGATATACACACAATAATATATGACTTTCCAGTTCTGCACAAGCAATTTCGCAGACACGTTCAACAGAAAAACCTACTATGTCAGACCGTTCCTTAAATTTTATGTTTCTTTTACAAAGAATAATACACCCTCCCCCTTCAGCAGATATTCTGTTGAACGCACTGGCTACCTCAAAATGTGTAACATTAAATAACATTTTATCTGGTTTTAGCCACGTTTCTGTAAAGCCTAATACATCAAATCTATGTTTATCTAATAAAAGTTCAATGTCTAATATTTTGCCAGAGAAGCGGTTAATATTTTGATAAAATAGCGATAAGATGTCAGCACACATCTCTGTTGTCTTGTTTAAAAGTTTAAACAATTAATTGCTACATTATTACTATTATTAGTACATGTACTAAAAACTACAACATTGTCACTACTCTTTGTTATATTTCCTATAACTGCCTCAATATTGAAAGCTACCAAAGTAGCAATTAGCTGTCTGGATTTTTTAGGACAGTACATGCTGTCCCATGTCAACTTAAAATTACAAATAAACTTATTGCAGTCAAAAAATAAAAGTTTGTCACTATGACGACATGTCAAGTTATACATTAATGTGTTGAGTGAGTGTATGCGCAAGTTCTCTTTTTCAGACAATAAATCTGAATAAGGGAAGGCACATAACATTATTTTACATGCCTTAAGTTCTAACAAAGTGGTTATTCTAGTAATAACCTCTTTTCTATCAATACCTAAACTATGACCTAAGAAGACAACAACTATTGATTTATTATCTATTTTTGAGTTTAATATTGTTTTTTCAATCTGAGCATAGGTTGCTCCCGGCATACAATAGTTCTCCACAGCACACTGCACTGAGTTACTTAGTAATGAAGCAAAGCCTACACCTATTTTGTCTGAAAATACCATGATTTTATGCGGTTGAACTGGATTAGAGCTGACATACTGCTCTCCGCCTGGGACCGTGTCTGTGATCAATGTTGGTCTGTTTTGATTTGACAGAGATGTTGAGAGGGCGCTAGTACAGTCTGGTTGTGGTTGAATGTGGCAGCTCGAGTGACTATTCTCAAGAGCCTCCACACACTCCACGTTCAAAGCCACCAGGTCCGTTAGTTCAATTGCAGTCTTGTAATGCTCACTTAGTTGAACTTGAGCTGTCTTGTAGCTAGTAAATACGTCCTGCAAGATCTTTTCTTTATGGAGCAGCTCAGAGCGGAGTTCCAGTGTGTCATTATCATATAACTGTCGAGTTATTTCCAATTCTTCCAAACAATTCTGAATTCTTTCCTCTAGTAACAACTTTTCTTTAATTAATTGAACATTTTTGATTTATGGGCCTTATTTAATTCAAATTCTAGGTTGATTATACGACTTAAGGCTTGTTCATGAGTCTCACCACACTCCTTGAAGGATATTACAAAATTTTGGAGTTGTTCGCATTGATCTTGTGAGTCCAAGTATTTAGAATGTAGTTCAGCCAGTTCACCTTTTAGTTCAGTGTTTTTTGTGATGATCTTTTGAACTTCGATTTCACTGTCTTCTCTTTCTTGTAGTAGTTGTTCACTAAGGTCTTTATAGACTTTTAGTTGTTTTAGGGCAGCACTCAGTTTTTCCTCCATTTCCCTCGCCGATGTCTTGCGGGTCATAATAGGCATTTTGGTGTCAACTGATCAGTCAGCTCCTGAAACCACAAGTGAAACCGCTAAACAACTATTCAAATAAAGTTTGTATTACAGGTTTTCATACACAAGTCAGTCTCATAGCCAAGTCAAACAACAAAAAGAATGCCCACCAAAGCTTTAAATAAAACAATTAAAAAGTATTACTGTTTATACATTGGTTAATACTGTGGAACAGGTTAAAGTAGAAAATTAAAAATAGGAAATTACAAGTAAAAGTGAGACAGGTTTTAGAATACCAGACTTAAAAGGGAAATAGCATAGACAATAGTAAAAGTAAAATAAAAAAAAGTAGATAAAAATAATAGTTGTACCTGTTACCTACTGACTACCTACAGACTGCAGTACTTATAAAGATTTGCGGTTTGTAAAATTCAAAATAATACTATCACAAGTTACATACAAACATATTAGGCTATCAGTTTAATTCTGGTAGTTACACAATTTAGCAATATACCTACTATGATAGTACAATTACAGTTTTTTCTATCTTTATATCAGATTATAGTGAGCACAATTTGAGATCTGACACGAGCAATATAAGCTGCTTGTACCTAATTGTATGATGTGTAGTGCGATGTGTAGTTGTTAAAAGCATGTCTGAGGCAAGAGTTTTATCGTCAATTTTGCTTCCACAGTTATGTCAAGCAAAAAGAGAAGCAACGGTGCCAGAATGTGGATTGGACGATGCTCACCGGAGTGAGGCGTGTATAGGGCTAGAATGAGTGTTGAGTAGGTGCATTAAGAATGTTAATTGAACACAATACTCCCCGGGATTTGTGATGAACATCCGATCCAAGTCGTCAGTTTTGAATCCACCCGTTGGTTAGCCGTCAGTTGACAGCACAACTTTGTGCTCGACGAAAAACTTCTCGTAGTATGTTTCCCACACTCGTACACCTCATATAAGCACTAATAAGATGTTTACACTGATTTTAATTGGCACTGAATACTAGAAAATAATAATTTAATAATTTCTAAATACGGAGAAATATTTTGACACCTTAACCTAAGTGTTGCCACACGGCGAAAAATATATATATATATATATATATATATATATTTATATGTGTGTATATATTTATATGTAACGTTACAGTATATGAATAGTTTATTATTTATTTATATTCTACCTAAAGTATCTGTTCTATAGAAACTCTCAAGTTTTAAATAAAGCACTTCCAAACACACTTCCTTATCACACAAAGGTTAGCTGGAAGAAAATACTAATTAGCTTGAAGATGTACTTTTAGTTTTGTGAAATAAAGAATTTTTTATCTATCTTATGTATGGTTACCGAACAGACATTATTCGCTATGACCTCTCAAATACGCAACGCGTCACAATATGTTCAAGAAATGAAATCAATACAAATTCACGATCATTCCTTGAAGATATCGTAACTCACCGCGTTCCGTGTCACAGCTAATATTATTGGCTGATGAAATTCGACTCCAGAAGCTTTTAATTTGTTTTAAATTTTCTACTAAAACTAAATTTCAGGCGCTCGACGCTATCAGTTCAAAAGTTACCTACCAAAAGTTCTTCTAAGCTTTAGTATTCGTTAGATCTACCCAAATATAATATAAATCAGTCCCGTGACACAGAAATGAACTCAGGGTAGCATATAAAATATTACATTTTTAATAAGTACTTACATGGTTGTCTGGAAGATATCGCTCTGAACGATAAAACAGCCCATTGTGACACTTAATTTTAAGTTTTTCTTTGCTGTGTAATGTTTTTTCTTTATTATCCTTTATTATTGTTTGGTATATTTTGTACTGTGGCAATAAATAGTTTATCTAACTATCTTTTAACATGTATCAAAATTTAAAATATTTAATAGGGCGAATTTCCTGCCCACCCGAGCCTAAGAAATGGTGGGATTTGATTACAAAACGAATTCGTAAGTCGACACAATGATAGCTTTTTGATTTATTAATTTCAAATACGTATGTACTATTTAATTACAAGTATGGTCATTTATCTTATTAATATCTATAGACATTAATCAGTAAATGAACACTAAAGGAACCTATACTTTCTGTCGCCCTAATATCATGAAATTTAGCAGAAATGTATCAGACCACAAATGTTTTGTGAAAGTGCTACGGAACCTCGGAGCACAAATCCGACTCACACTTGAATGGGTTTTTTTATTCCATTGCATATAGTGCCTGTAGTTAACTTTTTATGTTAGTTATGTACATATTTTCGATAAATACATAATTTTGTTCTCTTATATAAAGTAGGAGTATATAAACTAAACCTACTCTTCTCTCAGACTCCTACCCCGAGTACCTATATCCACAAGCGGATTGCTTTTTGACAGTTTTCTCATACAGAAACTGTCAATAACTTACAGAGCCATAAGCAAAACGATCCGATTTTAGACATAGGGACCCGTTCAAATCGATTCTTAAAGCTTTGAATCATTTTTATAATCGTGTCCATAGTTAGTTCTGTTAGTATGTTATTGAGCTATTAAAGTTACCTTTTAGTATAATCTACTCTTCTACACTATCTACACTAATATTATTATAAACAGAAAAAAAAAATTGTGTGTGTGTATGTGTGTAATAAATAAACTCAAAAACTACTGTGGCGATTTCCAAAACTCTTTCACCATTGGAAAGCTACATTCACCCTGAGTAACATAGGCTATATAAGATTCATCATCATCATCATCCATCACCACGCGGGTGAAATCGCGGAGCGTAGCTAGTATGAGTATTAGTTTATTATGATATTGTAGGGATTCATGTTCCTTTTTGTTGCTATTTTGACTAATCACGAGCTGTGATTTCATCGCCATCATCATCTCAGCCGTCGGACGTCCACGGCTGAACATATGCCTCCCCCAGAATTTTCCAAAAGGACCGGTTGGAAGCGGCCTGCATCCAACGTCGTCTGTCTACCGTGTCGGTGGACGACCCACGCTGCGATTGCCGGTCCATAGTCTCCATTCCAGAACCATTCGGCCCCATCGGCCATCTGTTCTGCGTGCTATGTGCCCTGCCCACTGCCACTTCAACTGGCTAATCTTCTGGGCTAAGTCGGTGACTTTAGTTCGTCTACGGATCCCCTCATTTCTGATTCGATCACGTAGAGAAACCCCGAGCATGGCCCTCTCCATAGCTCTGTGATTTAAGTCCCTTTTATGTATACTTACCTATTATTTACTAACTTTATTTGCTAAGCTCGTAAGAAATATTATACTAATAAGTATTATAAATTCTAAGTCTGTGCTTAGCCTGACTAACGTACCTATAACGTATAACATATAGCTAGGTATATCAAAAATATAGATGTCTAGGATTACGAAACTTTCGCACTCCGTAAGGATCTACATAAATGTTTCTATAATATCTTTCAGGTAAACCTAAAACCTAATTGATAATCAAACTTTAATTCAAATCAAGCTATTTAAAATACGAAATACCTACTTATATTAAATTAAGTGTAATACGTAAATAATGACTGTTATCAAGTAATAGTTTTCCAAAGGTAAGTAAATAGAAGGCACAAATAACGGCACATACAGGATCGCGGTATCGATCGGTCGCGGGGCGCGGGTGCGGGGTAAGACGCGCGCGGGGGGGCACGCACTGCGCAGGCCCGTGACGCGCGAGGCTGACGTCACGTGCCACGGCCGCGGCCGCGCCGCCATCTTGCATAACACAAGTCTACAATTTCACAAGCGTCCGCGCGTTCACTATTACAACCAATTATAATACAAGTTGTTTATGTAACCAGGCTAACATTTACAAGTTAAACTTTGATAACTAAGAATAAAGAAGCACTTGGATCACAGAGCACTTAGGAAAAGCAATATCACAAGTTGAGGTTATGCAAGTTGATTTGCGATCATTTTTAATTGAGTAGAAGATCTTTTGGACGTTTTTATTGGAATATAAGATCTTGAGATAAATATAATTTGTTAGTTTTACCAACAAATTGGAAATCTCTAGACGTTGATAATGGATAAAGTCGTCGGCAAAATAATAGTTCTGCGAGAAATCTGCGAAAATAAGAACATACTCTTCGGTCCGTTCAGCGAAAACATCACTTTACAGAGAAAGGTGGACATATGGAATAAGATCCTGGCGAAAGGCAAATCCCTGGGACTCCTATCATATGACAAAGATTACAAGTATATGAGAGACGTATTCTGGCAGAATCTGAAGAGATCAGCATTAGGCAAGAAAAAGGGTAAATTAAAGTCTGGGAGAGAAAAGAAATACAGTCCAATCGATGATTTGGTGTTCGAGATTCTGAAGAAGTCCAACACGCCTGTTCCTCCTATGACCGAAGCTGTAGAAACAGTAACAAAGAAAGAGAACGAAGACTCTCTCGACTTTGCGTTGCTGGAAACGACACAGCAAGCAGCGGAAGAGGGCAATGAGGATTCTAATATCGTGTATGTCGATGGCCCCGAGGATAGCCCTGCTTCTCCAGTTTACAGGAAAAAGTCTAGACTGAAAAAGAAGAAATTCATGAGCGAAGAGAAGATGAAGAGAAGAAAAATGGCGTTACAAGTAGAGTACATGGAGCTGCAGAATTATAAAATGAAACTGGAAGTGTATGAGATGGAGCAGAAGCTTGGTCTTAGTCATTCAGAATACACGAAAGATGTTGTTAGGAATAAGAATGGAAACGCCACTAATGGTCATAATATTATGTTTCAAGAAATCGATTCAAATTGTGAGTCCGATGATAGTTCTTAGGCATTGCTTGTAATTATTTGTAAAGAAAAATATTTACTCTATTTCATTAAAAGACCTATTTCGTTTTCATGTTTTAGTTCATTTGAGTTATGTCCGCCCTTATTTCAGATTACATAGACGTAACGACTTGTATATTTAGTAGGTGCTTACCTGTTACATAACGCCGCTCTGTATATTAAAATTGATTTACTACTACAGCGCTATTTTTATTTATTAACATTAAATTTTATAGTTGCGTTTAGCGTGTATGTTATAAATATATATTCATATGACAAAACAGGTATGTATACTCAAGATAAATTATCACTCGCTACCTATTACTGGATTTGTGTACCTAATGAAACATAATCGTTTTAGGTTTTTTGTGGTAATGAGAAATCTTATTGGTTACCCAATAATACTTGTAAATATTGAAACAGTTTACTTAGATAGCTTTATTAAACTATAACGTTTCTATAGCTGAGAAAATACACGGGGCTTCCTCTCAACAAGGTGAGTATGATCTGTACTTCAAAGTCAAAGTCAAAGTCAAATCATTTATTACCAACAAAGGTTCAAAGACAAAATTATAGATGCTAACTAAACTAAATATAAACTAAATACTTAATTACGCTTAACCAAAACGCGAGTTCAGTGTGGGTTTACAATAGGCTATACCAAGTAACCTTTAGCTTCTATGTATTTAGACCGCCTAAATGTGTCGAACATTCAATCTATACAATAATATTAGAGGAAAGATATGTATGTATGTTTGTAACGAATTGGCTCAAAAAGTAATGGACCGATTTCGAAAATTCTTTCACCTTTGGAAATCTACATTCACCCTGAGTAACATAGGCTATATAAGAATCATCATCATCATCATCATCCATCACCGCGCGGGTGAAACTGCGGAGAGCAGCTAGTTGCATATAAATTTAATCGAAGTGGCTATATGCATATGTGTAAATATCTTTGTTACCTCCGTTGAAAGAACTGAGAATAAATATTTAAGTTTTTTTTGTGGGAGATAATGTTATTGATTTTTGTGCATAATAAACACATTTACATAATTACATACAATTGCCTTATCACACAAGAGAAAGAGATCGGACCAAAAAACATACCGGAATATTCAATTTCATTTATTTATTTCATAGTCCATATTACATATATAATATAAATAGGTACTTATTGTATATATTACGAGTATATACAGTAAATAGAATATCGAAATGTATAATAATAATTGTAATAGGAATAATAATTATAGAAAGTATTATATATTACATTACTTTGGTATGCAGATAAAACTGGACTAGATGGAATATGATAAAATTTGCGAAGATTATAATATTTAGTTTTCACTTTGTATTCTTACATTTAATTCTGTATATAATTTAGACGTAATAGTTGTGTACATAAAATTCATTCGTCGTTTTAATACCTGTGGATGTATAAAACATATGTTTGTAGGTATGATACATTAAGATTATATAATTTATTATATATTTTATTTTATATATTTATTATACATATAGAATATTAAAAAATTTCGGTGGTACTCGTAGTGCCAAGTTGTAGCCATAATGGGCCGGCACGACCAGAGAAGTACCACACTCCCACATAACACCGACGTGAAGTAACATAGCTTGCTATTGCGTTTCGTCGGTTTGTGGGAGGTTCCGGAGGCCCGATTCCCCCCTTCCCCATTCTCCCTCTCCTTCCTCCTCCCCTTCCGACCTTTACCACTTCTACCTCTTCCTTCCTATTATCTTTCCTCTAAGGTCGGCAACGCATCCTAGAGACCTCTGGTATTGCGGATGTCCGTGGGTGACGGAATCACTTACCATCAGGTGAGCCGCTTGCTTGTTTGCCAACCTATACCAGGAAAAAAAACATTTCAATTTAAATTAAACCTTAGAAATAAGCCACTTTTCAGTTTATTTTTAAAACTTGGGAGAACAATTAACCGTTTTTTAGAGTAAGGAATAGGCTCTTTTTTTGAAGGCTCCCAACTAGTATCTGTTCGGAAACACCTCAAGTGGCGACAATATTATTCGTAATAGCGTATAATTAATAATTTGTTATTTTATTACGCGGTTTCACCCGTGACGTGATGGATGATGATGATGAATTAAATATTAAATAGCCTTTGTTACTCAGGGATAATGTAGTATTGCAATGGTGAAAAAATGTTTAAAATTGGTTCCGTAGTTTTTGAGTTTATTCGTTAGAAACGTACAAAAATAGAATTATTTTCTCTTTTTTGTGTACATTTAAAGTAATTATATGTAAGGATTTAATTGTGCAGTTTGGTATTCTCACATATTTGAAGTCCTCGTAAAAATATTATAGATATCTATGGTCAAATGAAAGCATGTTAATAATAAAAAAAACATATGTAAAGTTATAACAATCTGGACCTTTTCCACGCAAATCTCATTATAACTATTGTAGTTAAATATTATTTTATAGATTATTTATTGTTACTTATAATTAATTGCTACTATAACCTTATTTATTTTTTGCACATATAGATGTTGGTGGCCTAGTTGGTCAATGGCGTCTGACACGGAGAGTCAGAAGACGCGGGTTCGAATCCCGTGCGAGGATGGAATGTTTTTCTCTATAAATTTCAATGTTAGATTTTAATCATTAGGTTATATAGGTTTAGGTAATAATGTGAGCCCGGAACGAGGAAATTGATAATAGTTATATAATTGAAGAAATTACAAGAATTCTACACAATTGGTATTCACTATTCTGAATCCAAATTACAAATTCCATTATTACAAAACCAGGACATACATCTATTTAACACTACATCATCATCATCATCTCAGCCGTAGGACGTCCGCTGCTGAACATATGCTTCCCCCAGAAATTTCCAAAAGGACCGGTTGGAAGCGACCTGCATCCAACGTCGTTCTGCTACCTTTGTTAGGTCGTCAGTCCACCTTGTCAGTGGACGACCTACGCTGCACTTGCCTGCCTTCTATCAACTTATAAACGAGCCAAAATACATGCGTTAAAAATAAATAATGCCGGAAATAAATAATTCCAAAAAAGTGGGCTTGGATTACATCCCAAAATCCAAATCGACATAGCACGAAAATTTGGGTAATTGCAACGTAATTGTATCGTTTACGTATACAGTACATACTATTATTTATCTAGTACAATAGTGGCACAGCTAACTCACAGTTTGTACTGTATATGTCAACGATACGATAACGGTACACTTAATCAAATTTTCATGCTAGGTCCCACTTCTCGAAACTTGTATACTCGTAAATTTACTGAGTAATATTTGGAAATTGAGAAACAGTAAGATCGATTTTCCCAGAGCTGCTCTTGCAGTAATTAGATATGTACATTATACTTATTTACTACTGCCTTACTTAGAAATAACTTGTGTATTATCTAAATGTCATCTAATTATAGTCACCACGCGGGTGAAACCTGACGCTGAATCATAATATATAGACATTGTTCATCAGGGATAATGTAGGATTCTACTGGTGACATAAGTTTTCAGTAGTTTTGGAGCTTATTCAACCCAAACAAACAAACAAACAAATTTTTCCTCTCTATAATATCACGAGTTTTGATTATAAGGAGCTTCGTTAATCCTTCCTATACCGTGATAATTAAAATAAAGGATTTATGAATGAAACTGGCGTATATAGACGTTTTTGTGACAAGGGCAAAGGGTTCATACGAATAACTCATTTAATGGCATTTCCATACGTTATTTAACGTCAATATTCTTGAAGAAAATATCAGAAACTAAGCTCGGCCTTATAATAATATTGCGACATTAGTAACTATCGATTTTATCTCGACTCGTTTTTTTTTTGCTCATAAATTATTACTTAGCACACAAGTCCAGACAGGGCACAGACAATGTTCAGAACAAAAAAAAACTATATTGTTGGTATCCTTGATCCTGGTATGTTATTTGTTATGTTTTATACCCCTTTGTATACACTTTGTATGTTTCTGTATAAATGATTATATTGTTATATTCTTTGTACACACTCTGTATATTTCTATATAAATATTTGTATGTTCTATTCTTTTTTTACACGGCGTTCATGAAGTCGGCCATGAGTTCCGACTGAAAACCAGCGCTGAGGTTTCAAACCCTAGCATATGCTGAGGCGGATCTCATTCCCGACATCACACAACATTTCAAAGTGTTTTATTTTTCAGGTTTAGTAATAATAACTTTGTTACCTTTACCATTTTATTTATTGTTATGTTGTGTGATGATCTGGAATAAATATATATTCTATTATATTCAAGTGCCGTTAAAAAAATGTGAAATATAGTGTAGAGTTGAAGTCGGTTTCATTTTTTGGTAAAAACTTTTCGTTCACCCTTACGTCTCGTCTCGTGATCGATTGTCATTCAACGTCAATGATGATATCATCAAGATAGGCGAAACACTTTCCTTTATTGGAGTGTAACACAAAAACCGCTTGACCTTTGATGAAATTTAAATGGGACCGTTTCGGAAGTAACTCTACCAAACAAAAAATAATTATCAAATTTTAACTACACTGTAAAAAGTTATGCCCGTGTTCATACATAAAAAAAATAAACGCGCCCACTTGAGAACCTCCTTTTGAAAGTTGGTTGAAAAGGTTGTCATCATATACGAGTACCTCTCCATTGGAATGTCCATCAATTAGTTGGTGTCGTGACCGCGCGACAGGCGTGACAAATTCGACGTCTATGTATAGCATAACTGTACGTGCGGGGTTAGTCAAAGCGCAATTATTTATAGATATCTATCTTTTTTACTCTTGCACATCCTACCCATCTAGCGCCACAATTTGAAGCGCAATGAAGAAAGCACATAACTCTGCCTCTACTCGTATATATAGTATATTACGAGTATATACCTAGTACAGACATTTCTGTATTCCCGAATCATTTGTTCAGTCGTAATATGTAAAGCTCTATCTTACTAGTTTTAGATTCATTAACGTGCTACGAGTAGCAATGCAAGTAACGAACTTACCGATCGATAAATTTGAATGTTGAATTCGTCATACTTCGAAAACACTGGCTATATCGATCTTTTGTCAATCATTGCAAGTAAGTAACAAAATTAAGCGATCGGTAGACAAATTCCATAAGTTTTAAGATTATAACGCTATCCCTAGCATGGAACTGTGAAATTACGTCTGAGATCGTCTATTTAATTGATTTTAACGATTGTTTTGTCAGCTTTGAAAACGACCTCGATAGAGCTTAACGACAGGCGACGGGAATGGGGATATTGTTTAGTTGCGTTTGATCTTACTAATATTATAAACGTGAAAATTTGTATTTATGGATACAGTCAAACAGCTGGCCAATTTTGATGAAATTTGGCATGGAGGTTGAATGGGGCGCTGAATAACATAGAAAAATGTTCATCAACATCGTCATCGTCCATCACCATGCGGGTGTAACCGCGTATTCAAAAAAGACTAGTATTCAATAAAAAAATAGACTTCGGCTTTCTTTTGATTGTAGAAGAGCGAAATGCTCGTAGAAATCTTCAAATGACTGAAGGACGCATTGTGGAATGCAAACAATTCCTAATTATCGACATACTGTCGACAATTTGACGATCATATAAGTCGTCGATATGACTTCCAAACTTGCTAAAGCCCGATACGATTCTTTAAATTTATCGATCTTAGCGATTTGACAAATTTAACGACTATTACGGTGCTTCCACTGCAGGTTCTAGTTAACAAGCATAAATAGACATACACACGGAATAGCGATGCTTTCAGGGGGTATGGATACTCGTATGAGCAGTGAAATCAAAGGGGTCAGCAGCTGATCGAATTCATGGACAAGGAGGGATTCTTTGCAATGAACTCCTTCGACAAGAGACTGACCAAAAAGTGGACGTGGTCCGAAAACGAGATCGACTTTATCTTGATGAACAAGAGACTGATGTGCGATGGTGTCACTGTGACCAGCCATGCGATTCTCTTACCCAATAATCTATCTATCGCCGGTTTACCTTGCTAGGAATAGATATTTGACACTATTTGTATGGACGTTATGTCAATTTTCTATCGGTAGTAAGGAAAACTGTGGATAGATTGAGTATTGGGATCCCCCATTAGAGCAAACATCGTTGCACCTTTGACAACATCCGTGAAACAAAAGAAGAGATGACAAGAAACGTTGGCAAACCAACCTTATGTACAAGAGCGATATTTCATAAAGTATTTGACATCGGTGAGCTCGTCGACGAATCATTACAGAATCGCACGGCAGCAAGGTTAGACCCGCGATCACCGTTACGTCAGAGGTACATTACATATCAATGTTAAGTTTGAGACAGTCACGTAAGATCCACGATACATCCTAGTCATGCTAAAATCCAAAACCCTTACGGCCTTATTAATAAACTTGGCTTACACCCGGAGTAGTTAAAACATCTATCTGTCAATTTTTCGCTTGCAGTAAATGTCACACGTGAAAGCAAGACAAAGCATGTTACGCCTAATATAGGTTTACGCAACGTTTATTAATAAAGGCCTTAATGCTTTGAATTCAGATTAGACAAACGTGTTCCTAGCCGGATGCGAAACAATGAACGTTCAAAACAGTGGATAAATTAGATGTATGGTACAAACTTTCCAAGGGGTCTCAGTGCTATAAGAATCCTCGCCGTATAAACCCTAGACCTAGCCTACGCTCCAAAAGCTCTTTTAGAATCAACAATCAGGTAAGGTATAGGTTAAAATGATATGAAATGGCAATACAGAACTAATAGTATGTAATATATGGGAAAACATCCACTCAACGTCTTCAGGTCCAAAACTAGGCAGAACTTGTACTATGGCAATCTGACGGCTGATATATTACTTATACTTATATATAATTATATATAATTTCCTTTTTCCTTTAATTTATTTCTTTGCAAAGATTAATCTTTATCAGCAACATAATCCATTAGATCAATAATACAGATTGTTTTTTTTTTTGGAAAATCATTCGTGTCCATTTCCGTCAAAAGTAAAAGATTAAAAAAACACTAAGTATGCAGTTATTGTTTTTTTATAAATCGAGGGCATTTTCCTTTAACGATTTTTCTCTAAATCTCGTGGTTCCGGACTTGGCCATGACAGCCCTTCTCAAAAAACCAACCTGTATACATATACCCAGACATAGGTAAAACAGATATGTTCATGCACATACGTTTAACCTGTCCAGGGTCGAACCCGGTGCCATTGGCTCAGAAAGCAGGGTTGCTACCATCTGCGCCTCCAGCCAGTTAATACGGTAAGCTCAGTAGACGAATTTCACACAAGTCAATGCGCCGCGATAACTTGCCTGTAACATGTAACGTAGTTAAGGCGCTGTCATATCATGATGTCAATAAAAATTAGGGTTTTTAAAGCAGTTTATCTCTTAAGACGCGCTCGTATCCTGATAATAGTAAATAGCAGAATTTTTAAACTCGTAGTGTAACGAAACCGATCGACACTATATTATGAAAAAAATATTAAGGTTAGAAAAGTCGAAGACGGTCGAATTAAGTGCCTCCTCCTTTTAGGAAGTCGGTAGAAAAGTGGTACAGAACTTATTTAATACAACGATACTTGTTCAACAGAAGCCATTGACGTTGATTATTAAGATTAATCCCATGTTTATTTGAACTTCAATGACACAACTCAAAGTAACGCTTAATAAAACTGTTACTTCACCATTTTGAGCTTTATTCATTCTTTGATAGAACTTAAGGTCGCACGGCTCACAAAAGAGAAATACATTGTAGAAGTTCCTGGTATTCAATGCAGTGAACGTTAAATAAATTCCACGTTAGTTTTTTATGGTTTTCGAATCGATCAATGACCTTCGTAGCTCGTAGCACTCTCGTAGCAGCTCTGGCGCTACGGACTATTTGAATAATAAAAAAATACAAGCGCATAAAATTATTTCTTTTGAATGTGAATAATTTTGTAATGCATATTACGTTATAAGAAACAATAACCAATTTAGTTTAACTACTTCAGATATAATAGTTTTACTGCGTTCACTACGTAGTGAGTTTTTTTAATAAGTCTTCAGTTTTTTTGTAATAATTGTACCATATAAAAATAATACGACTTTCGGTTAATGATTATGCGCATTCAAGGTATTGATAATTAATATAAGTATACTAGTTATTTGTCAGGCGTAAATGTAATTCACTTTATTTCATCACTAACTAACTTAATATTATAAAGAGGAAAGATTTGTATGTATGTTTGTAACGAATTGGCTCAAAAAGTACTGGACCAATTTCAAAAATTCTTTCACCATTGGAAAGCTACATTCACCCTGAGTAACATAGGCTATATAAGATTCTTCATCATACATCACCGCGCGGGTGAAACCGCGGAGAGCAGCTAGTTTCATAATATTCTTCTGTACATTATATAAAGTCAGGTCAAAATGAACGGTACATGAGTATAGGTGTACCAAATGATCCCTCGAGGTAATATGATTCCCTATGGTTCTCAGGAAGCTACTAATGCCATCTATTTAATGTATGTACAAATTTATTCCCCGTATCCCGCTCAGTTCCCCTACAAAGTGGCATGGCGGTATAAGTGTTGCGCGACGTAATATAAAAAATAATAAATAAGTGTGTTTAATCTAAGGTAACCATAAAATCGATGTTGTATTGTTGAAACTCTTATGCGTTTTCCCGAATGAATGAAATTTTATAGGCTGTTTCTACGTATCAATGTTTATGTTTTATGGTTAGTTATAGACATGTTTTGAAAAAAAAATGTATTTGAGGTCAAATGAAAATGTCTTGCCAGTATAAAGTGATCCCTTCATGCATCAATCAGTTTACCCTTAATATTTTGACAGATTCGAAATAAAGAAGGTTAAATATGACAAGTATTTTAACTTAATGAAGTGTATGCTTATCTACAATCATGCCGTGTACTTAAAGATTGCTAATTTAAATGAAGGGCAAGAAACAAGCGATCTCTTTTTGGAGGTACAAAATGGTCCCAAATACAAAATTGATTTCAAAATGCTGAAAAAAATGGAAAAAGAAGCTTAATCAAGGTTACGTAAAGACACTCGGCTCACACAGGCTCGGCTTTCGGCCTCGGCCAACCTTTTTTTTTTGTTCATTCTTTCTTAAGTACCTTCTGACAATAATTAACACAACTTAGCGACATTATTCCATCCGATCTCACATTATAGCGTGACTTGGAAAAATACGGTATCACTTTTATATATATAGATTTGGAATAAAGCGTCATCTTAAACACTAATATATATTTTATTATACATTAACCCTTTAAGTAGCTTAAAAATAAAAATATTTTGGCGCCAAATCGAACGGAAAAAGCGCGCGAAAATTCACAATTTAAAAAAAATAGCGCGCGCCGCTAAAGGAGTAAAATCGTAGTAAAACAGCTATTTGTTCTATTTTATATCTGTAAATGGCGTAAATTTATACTGGTTACCCAGTACATGTTCCTTTATTCTATTATTGTTATCTGTTTTTTTTAGTCAAATTATAGAGGTAAAGTCAACCGAAAAAAACATAAAAACTTGAACCGTAACAAAAAAATAACAAATGAAATAAATTCTACAAAGACCAATTTTACCTCTTAAGCAGGTGTAAAAGGAGTAAACATACAATCACAACAGTATAATAGACTTTGAAAACCTATAGGTACTATCTATTTTATAAATTATCCATAATAAATCCAAAAATTGTCATACAAACAAATACTCTAACGTTAACCAAATAAATCTCAAAATCGTAGTCTCACTCGTTATCAAAACAATATGGCGGCTGCCTTTATCAAATTACGGGAATCGCTCACAAAACCATAATATAAGAGGATTATAAGCTTTTAATTAGGGTTTTTACCTCGAAATAAACCTTACTCACGAAAACAATACACTAGGACATGCACACCTGCGAAAGTGTAAGAGATATGGTATCGACGCCCATTGTTTTTTTTACTAGCCTAGTGATAACCAAAATAATTTATATTTCTATGTGATTTCTAGGTGCTTATTAGTATTAAAAAAACATCTAATAAACCGAAATGTATTCTATATTTGAACAGTTAACGTTTATGTTCAGTCCTTGGTGGGTGCGTATATGGGTTTTGACTGCGGTACACCGGTGTACCAGCGCCGCTTTGTGCAATGTATAGATTTGGCCACCGGTGTACCGGCGCGGGTTTATAGGTTAAACGCTACTTTATACGAGTGTTAAGGTGCAAGTTGGTAGCCGGCTACACGTCGCAGCCGCAGACGACGTGTCGTCGCTTCATGTCGCCGCGACACGTCGTCGCGTCATGTTGCTGCAGTCATGATTTCGAACCCGACTGCAGGCAAAATTTGAAAAGCGATACGAAAGGTTTTGTTTAAAAGCTTTCAGTTGTTTTACTACGTAGATTGGTACCCGCGAGCGACACTACTGATCTGCAGCTCGATGACGTGATGCTAGCTTCGTGTCGCTAATGGTGTTTCATAGAAATACATAGAAACACTACACTACTGTCGCTGCGACACGTCGTTTGCTGCGGCTTCATGTAGCCGGCTTCCAACTTGCACCTTAAGTTAGCGTCGCGTTCATGATGAAGAAAATGTATATAAGTTATATTAATATTTATATCGAGTGAGATTTTTTTATTCAAGCAGTATTATTAATAATCTGTGTCCTAAGTGCGGTTCAATTAATTTGGTGAGATCCATTACTAAAATTTGCAAAGGCAATTGATGTGAAAAACTCAAAAATAACAAAATATATTGCTTATTCCGTACACTTTGCCTTCTTTCGTGCACCGTTACTATACTAACACTAATGGCTAATAATTCACTACTGTGAGCCTAGCAACTGCGTAAGTGTAATGTAAAGTTTCGTTCAGGTGAAACAATACAAACTGTCATGTATCTAGAGCAACTGTGACACAGATAACTCACAGTTTGTACGCCGACGCGTCACATGTGGTGTGGACGCTTTCGATACGAATACTTTTTCGCAAATTGTTTGTGCTACGGCCTCAGTACACGTCAAAACTCGAATAAACATAAACCTAGAAAAATAAACTAAAACAATGATAGCCCTTATTGGTTCTTTCTTCTCGCCAACCACTATCCTACACAGCTTCTTTTTTTAAAGTTTGTTGGTGGACTCGTGCATTTGTACATTTGCCATTCCTGAAGTAAATAGATACACAAAGTTGCCTCAAGTGAGATTTAAATTCATTTAATCACAGTCAAGTCACATAAATAAGTCTGTCGTTAAGCCACAGTTCTGTTTATGTCACGTTCTAGTAACGAGGTGGATTCATTACTAAAACTTTAAGGGGATGTCGAGGAAAACACACAACGTTACATGATTCTATTCACTTTGCACTACACCATACAATCGTGCAACGAAAACATAACGGTTAATAATCCACCTCTATTACACGAAGAATAAAACTCGACGGAAAACAAGTAATAGGTAAATTAAACAAAATCAACGATAGCCTTTGTTTTTGCCTTATTCCCGCCATCTACAGAGCTTTCTATTCGCATGTCAGTACGAAATTCAAATTAATGTTTCAAATGTTACCTCCTCGGTTGCCGAGTAAAAAGTTTGTTCCATTTATAATAACACGACAGTAATGAGTTTTAACAGTTATGAGTTTTTCCTAGTTATTTAATTGGTCGCTAAACTCGGCTTCTCATACTAACTTTACCGGTCCCTGCTCGCGTTTATTTGACCAATACAGCTATTGAGATTTATGTTAAAGAAGATTCTCAGAATAACCAACGGGATTTCTAGGCATTTCGTGTCCATGCCTCCCACGGATACAAGGAATCATAGGCGGAGTTAATGACGTTGATTTGAATTTGAAGTTGAATGAATTTTGAATTTGAATTTTGAATTTTTTGACCGCAGGACAGTGCCACGTAAAACTACAGTTCATACATACTGCAGTCTATGCTACCCAGAACTGGGTAGCACTGCAATTGTAATGAGCTCACGATGTCATCACCTTCAACCTTCAATATTATAGCTATCGTATATGAATAGTTTGAAAAAACTGTCATTACATTTCATCACCCTTGACGGTCGCCGCGCACGTCTAGTGTATCGAGTCTAATCTATCAAATTTGATTGGCTTTTGACTAAGCTATCAGAAACTGACCCAAACTTTGACAGTACTGTCATCATTACGATGTTGACGTAGGCGGAGATCTTATTATTTTGTCTATGCTGTGCTCAAGCATATTACGCTTTTTCACCCGCGTGGTGATGGATCTACCTCCATACCAAATTTCATCAAAATCGCCGCCGCCGTTTGAGCGTGAAAGAGTAACAAAGATCCAACATCCATACCTACTCATAAACTTTCGCGTTTATAATATAAGTAGGATTAGTAGGATTCTAGCGGTTCTCCCTAGCTATAATTTGTGAGTTATCGAAGTAAATGTAGTGATTAGACTTATACACAGTATGCTCATATACTGCAGACTTGGTCGAGCGTCTGTTTTTCATGTCAGCTATATGTGCTTTTGTCTTATGTCTATAAAGACACCTACACTATTATATCTTTATAAACCAACAATCAAAACAAGCCATTGCAATTTATCTGTTCTGATATTAACGCACTTTAATTTTAAGAATGAAATCATGTGACCAAAAACAAAACGATTTTCAATGAAGTCAACGCGCTCCCGCAATCATCCGTGTACATTGAAAGCCCCGTGAGTCACGGCCGCCTAACAAAATGCACAGTTCCACGAATCGGCCACTTCCAATGAATCAGGCCGGGGTGAGTACATGATGCATCAACTCTTTAATAATAATCGTATGACTTGATTCTGATATCATCATTGACTTTAAATTCTATAGAACTTTAACAACTTATAATATACTAGCTGCGCTTCGAGGTTCCACTCGCGTGGTGATGGATGATGAATCAAAATATATAGCATATTTATGTTCATCAGGGATAATGTAGGATTCTAATGGTGAAAGATTTTTTCAATTCGGTCCAGTAGTTTCGGAGCCTATTATATTCAAACAGACAAATCGTTCCACATTATAATATTGTACTACCAAATGATTACAATAATTATGAATCGTACATCGCTCGTATACAAATCAGAAGTCTATTTACCCCCCCCCCCTCTCCTAATTCAAAGACTGTATCTCGCAGGTAGCGATCCACTTCCTCGCGTACTTGTAAGTACTCAAACAATGTGTGGATAAGCAATGAAGCTACAACAACAGTAAGGTTAACACGGGCTCATGCTTCTATAGCACATTATAACACGGCGATGGAATTAGCATAGCTCTCAACGAGTACCTAATTTTACAGGCAGGCAAACAATACAAAAATCATAATTTGGTCTACATCTTGATCTACAATTACACTAAAAAAGCCCGGGTTTTCAATTACCAGATAGTATCTATTCATATGATTAAATCGTTCACAACAAAAATAAAAAGAACGAATGTTTGTTGTAAGAAAAAAAAGCTCATTGGTTTCAAATTTGGTCGGTTAAAATTATATCAGTCTAATATTTTTATCTGATGATTGAAAAGATTGATAGAATCCTGCCGTGCGATTCCCTAAGAGCAAACATCGTGGCATCTTTGACAACATCCGTGAAACAAATGACGAGATGACAAGAAACTTTGGAAAAACGGGAAAAGACAACCTTGTGTGCAAGGGCGATATCTCAAAGTATTAGACATTGGTGAGCTCGTCGACGAACGCAACGACATGAGAAATGACATCGGAAACCGTGAGTTTGCCGATGTCATAAAGAACAATAATTATGTATTACTAGCTGCTATCCGCGGTTTCACCCGCGCGGTGATGGATGATGATGATGAATCTTATATAGCCTATGTTACTCAGGGTGAATGTAGCTTTCCAATGGTGAAAGAATTTTTGTAATCGGTCTAGTACTTTTTGAGCCAATTCGTTACAAACATACTCACCATAAAGACATACTCAGATATAAATCTTTCCTCTTTATAATATTAGTAAGTATATACATTGAAATAAGGTTTATGTTCGCGCGCTCTCTGAAGTGGCAGTGTAACACCCAGCACTCAATCAATTGTAAATGATACAACATGAGTTTCAGTAAACAAATCTGGAAAATGGAGATCCATAAATATCTCGTCAATTAACGGATTGGTCGACAATGGGGCACACGATTTAAGCGAATGAAACATTGGCACCTTTTTTACCAACTTACTTCCAAAAAAAAGAGGAATTTCTCAAGTCGACACCTATTTTTTTATGTATGCGTATAACTTTTAACTTTTAACAAATTGTTTTTGCTACGGAAAATGTTAGAATATTTTGCCTCTGCAGTCGTTCGTAACTATTCAAAATCATCGCCATCCCCAGATGGAGGAAAAACCTCCATCCAATCCAAACCTGACATGGATTATGTTTAATTTGTCTAGGTTTGTGTTTTGTTCCTGTTTTGACGTGAAATAATGGTGGGCTATTAACCGGTAAGTGATCGTAAGAACAGTGCACGAGTGCGAGGCACGAGGCAAAGTGTACAAAATTATACGCCAAGTTGTTTGTGTTATTTCTTCGTCAATTGTTCTAGAAACTGATAGAGATACTGTGACCGTAGCACAAATAATTTGCGAAAACGTATTCGTATCGTAAGCGTCAACACGTCACGTTTCAGTGTACAAACTATGAGTTATATGTGTATAAGTTGCCCTAGATAAAATTACAGTTTGTGCTGTGTTACGTGAACGACACGTTACGTTACACTAACGCAGTTATTCGTGCGAGATAGTAATGCATGCACCGTTTACGAACATGACTTAGGCAGGATAATGACTCATTGACTGACTTACAAGTATTACTAGTAGTCACTGTGACTTACGTAATTTAACATAGTGTGCGTACGTATTAACGAAACGTCCTTTTACAAAGGAACAAACAACTGTTTCATTCCATTCTAATTTACCACCACCACCACTTAACCACCTTCGACCGCATCATCAATGACCATCAAACCAGGGGCGCGTTCAGAACCTCGGTTAGAGCGCACACGGAGTGCAACTTTTCGCACTAACGCCGTCCAACCTCAGGGGCACTCGGTTGTTCTCAACGCTAGCGTTCCGAACCTCGTAATGTTGTACCTTTTTGTAACCATCAAAATCGATCGTTAAACGATTGCAACCGCGTCTGACATAACTTTGACCAATCAGAACACAACAAACTTCTTGTTATTCTCTCTTCTCAAAAAAAACGAGGCAAGGATCAAGTGATCTGTCAATGTCGAATTTGTCAGTCTGTTTGAGGTTAGGAAACAACCGTGGCCGTTCGGTACCTAAGAGCGAGTTAGAAAACAACTAAACATCCGCACTCTGAGGTCCCGAACGCGCTCGAGATAATTAGCCAAACACTAGTCTGTCAAGTACGAAAATACATGCCAAATAACTGTAAAAATAAGTATATATAATAATATATAGTAACTGCAAAGGCCACATTTGAAGTATTTCCTATTTCGCATTTCCTGTATTTGCAAAGTTTACATACAATGGGTAAAGGTCAGCAATTTTAGTTACGTAGGTATAAATTGGCAGCATTTAAATTGCAAAAGTAAACGTTACCTCCGTTTGGCGTCGTAAACAACTTGCTAATTAGACGGCCATTACCAGCCTGATTACAAACCGAAGGACGTGCCGGTACCATCGCTCGAGGACAGCATTAAAAACCTCATTTGCATAAGCTTTTACACGTCCATAGTAAATCACTGTGGTTAAAAATATGGCGGTTTCTACCCGATTGCGGCGAAGCCCAAAAAGAGGATTATGTGTTGCGCCTGTCTGTATATACTAGCTGCTTCACGGTTTCACCCGCGTGGTGATGGATGATGATGGTGAATCAAAATATATAGCCTATGTTTATCAGGGATAATGTAGGATTGTAATGGTGAAAGCAATTTTCAAATCGACCTAGTAGTTTCGGAGCCTATTCAATTCAAACAAACAAATCTTTCCTCTTTATAATACTCGTATAGATTATAGAAATACTGTCTGATACTTTGTAAATAAAGGGCAATGACCTTATGTATGGACATCATGGCCCTGTGTGGACAAATACTTTAGGTATTATTGCGTTATAGGGTTGTAACAGTATTATCAATAGGTAACAGAACATTTTTTAATAAATTTGTATCAAATGTTTAAAGAGGCTATTTTTGTATTTGTAAAATAGATCGAAGTAGAGAAAGGTGGTTGATATCGATATGCCTGGTTGGGATTTTGGATTTTAATAATATGTCAACCAATTCACAATGTCGCTATCACATTAAATTCTCTTTGTTGTCACAGTGAAGTGAATGACAGAGTGGAGAAGTGGCTTTGTTGTGTGTGTTGCCATACCAATAATTCAACAAACAACAAGTGTGAATGCGAAACCATAAACGTCAAGCGCACTCCGAGCAGCGGGTCCTCAAGATCTATTTTTTAACGTAATATCTAAGCCGGAAGTGCCATATTGCATGGATGATTTACGTACTACCGATATGTCCATCGCACCACGCAATATGAAATCAATTCTATAACATGGTATTATCAAAATAAATATTATTTAAAGTAACTTTTGATAGATACACCTTGCTTAATATAAAAACACAACACAGTAATTATTTTAAAATCTAAGTTGATTTATTAACAATATTGAGTTTTGATGGGCAACCTGATCACGGAAAGCCGAAAATGGACAAATGTCCTTTATGATTGAATGACACAATATTGTAATGTCAGAATATGTTAAGAATATAATAACATATATTAAAACGAAAACTAAAGAGAGAACAGGTAACCAGCATTCGACGTATAAAATGCATGGCTAGCATAGTTAACAGTAAAATCTTATGAAATGATCACAGAGTTAATGAAAAGAAATCTACCGTAGGTGTTAACTAGGGAAATCCAAGAAAGGGCCTATTTCAAAACCGGTTCGTTTAATAATTACTTCACGGAACTTGTTTCGAAATAGCTAATTGAATCACATCGCCTAATATCCTAATCAAACGTGCTTCGCAATGGCGTAGGTAAAACGTTATCATCGTTAACAAGCTGATCATCTAGCAACCTTGGATCGTAGGGTTAAGGTACTTTTACAGCAAGCTAATGCTCCCCTTTCGTCACACCAGATCCCAAACTTCGACTACCTGGCGCTAGCTATATACGTCTCAATGCTGAGATATTTCCCAATAGAGTTACAAGAAATATCTTTTACTAAGTTTCGCTTTGTCCGTCCATGGGTTACGAAGCAACAGGAATGAATTGAACTCACTCCCTGGAGTTTCCAAAACTTCATGAAATTCATCCAGAAATTGATGAGTACAATATACAAGGCATCAACTGAAAAAAACAAGTTTCTAGCCCCATTGGCTTAGGGTCTGCGTTGAGGAATTAATAAGTCACGATAAGTAAATCTATACTTCTATACTTATACTTATAATATTATAAAGAGGAAAGATTTGTATGTATGTTTGTAACAAATTAGCTCAAAAAGTACTGGACCGATTTCAAAAATTCTTTCACCATTGGAAAGCTACATTCACCTTGAGTAATATAGGCTATATAAGATTCATCATCATCATCATCCATCCGGGTATAACCACGGAGAGCAGCTAGTAAATTATAATTATATATGTATAGATTTGATAACAATTATAAGGCAAACAAAAATAGATTTCACTTTATATATAAAATGAATCAGTCACTCAGTCAGTACTTATTAGTAGGGTACAGGAATAAAAGGGGTTCATCGACATTTTTGCATAAATCAAACTACGAGTAACTTTTCCATTAGATTCGTTGTAAATGGTTGAATACATCATGGGAAAGCTATGATGTATTCAAAACAGTATAGAAGAAGCTCGTTTCAAAGATAATCCACATTAATAAAAATCTATCCATGACTAAAAGGAGCCCATTGCAGCTCATGCCTGAATAAAAGGTGCAGATTGCATGCGAAACTGGTTAAGAATGTTCTCATTGTCTATACTCAATACAAAAACGCTTCGTACGCGCTCAGGAGTTACATTGGAGGAATTAGTATAAGTTAATAGTTCTTGATTTAACAGATTCAAAACTTACTTAAACTACTCTAAGGTAATAAAAATAAAATTTATTAGTGTTAACCATGTCTTATCATGTTGTATGTTATTTTTAAAGTTTAATCGGCAATATATCTCTGGTTGTTAGTTTTGTTATTGAGCCCCTTCTTTTCCTGTACCCTTCGTATGTGTATGTATAGAAGATACGTAAAATAAAACTATCGGTGATATATAACCCAGCATTAAGTTGTATAGAAGTTCATAACATCATTATGTCCCTAAATAATACATACTCAGTAGGATATGATGAATTACGGACTGATATTTTGAAGAAATGTATATGTGTAATTGTTCCTGTATTAACGCACCTAATAAATTTATCCTTTGAAAGTGGGGTGTTTCCAAGCGGGTTAAAAAAATCTATTGTAAAACCTTTATACAAAAAGGGGGATAGGACTGACATAAATAATTATAGACCTATCACTCTAATTCCAATAATTTCAAAAATTTTCGAAAAAGCTATGCTTAATAGGTTGACTAAGTTTTTAAACAAATTTGAAGTAATCAAAGAAGAACAGAACGGTTTTCAAAGGGGCAAGTCAACGACTTTAGCTTCTTATCATCTAGTATACAATATTCTTTTAAATTTGGACAAAAATATGCAAACTATAGCAGTCTTCTTTGACATGTCGAAAGCTTTCGACTTTGTATCACATGTGCTGCTCTTACAAAAACTAGACAATTATGGTATAAGAGGCCCTGCTTTTGAATGGATAAGAAGCTACTTGGAAAATCGAGAGCAATGTGTTGAAGTAACTAATTTAGATAAAAATTCTGAAATATGTCACAGTCGGTCAACATATCAAATAAATAGGTACGGAGTCCCTCAAGGCAGTGTTCTAGGGCCATTACTATTCTTACTATATATTAATGACTTACCTGACATTACTCATTATAAATGTACACTATTTGCGGACGATATTTCCATTATATTAACAAATAATAAAAAAATTACAAATTTTGACATTGAAATTAATAACACAATCAAATCAGTCATTAAATGGCTAAATGACAATAATCTTAGAGTTAATTTGACAAAAACGAACTATGTTCAGTTTCTGACACATGGATCTAAATCCATATCGAGACAAATAATGTATGAGGACACAAATTTGAATGAGACGAATACAGTCAAGTTTTTAGGTCTTACTGTAGATAGATATTTAGATTGGAAAGACCATATAAAAAGCGTATGTACTAAGGTTAATAGATTCGTGTTTGTTCTTAATAAACTTCGAAAAACCGCACCACGTAAGACCGTGTTATTAGCATACCATGGATACGTAAGCTCCGTCCTACGGTATGGCCTGCTTCTCTGGGGTAATTCCACAGATATTGACAAAGCTTTCTTATCGCAAAAAAAGTGTATTCGCGCGATGGTAGGTATCCGTCCTTACGAGTCCTGCAAGCTATTCTTTAAAGATCTTGGAATCATGACACTGACCTGCATGTACATTTTCGAAATAGCAATATTTGTTCATCACCACTCTGACTTGTTCACCACGGCTAAAGATGTATGGCCACGTAATTCTAGAAATAGACAGAGGCTTGTTCTCGCTCACCATTTGAGATTAGCATTGTCTCATAAAAACTGCTATGCCATGTGTATCACTGTTTACAATAAGCTACCAACATCAATTAAAGAACTCCCATATGGTATGTTCCGGAATAAGCTTAAGACGTGGTTACTAGATAAACGTTTTTATTGTATAAAAGAATTTTTGAACCACCCTAAAATGTAACCACTAAAAATCAAAATAATCGATTATTTTAATATTTTAATTGTAAGTTTAAATTGACATAATCACTTATTTCTTTTTCTTTTGACATAACTATCAATTCATATTAATTTTCTGACAATTACTTGACCATATTATTGAATTCATTTGTACTTTATTATTACTTACAATTTATTTCATTCCTTATAAAACAACAATGATATTTTTAATTATTTTTATGTAACTTTGTATGAAAAAATTCACATGCCGAGTAACGGCAAAATAGGAGAACATTTAAATTTATAAGACCAGTTTACGACCCTATTTTTAAGTGAATAAATTTCATTTCATTTCATTTCATTTCAGCATTGCTCTGTGACAAACCGAACACAGGTAAGCATGGAAGCGCATCATCAAACACTCATCATCCATTAGGTCATGCCTTCAATCATAAGCATAATAAAGATAAGGTGGCCTCAAAATACCACAAGTTTCAGTACGAAATATATTATATACAATGTAAGTCGCACCGCAGCGCAACAGCACGATGCTTGACCTCGCGCGCATTTCCGGGAAACCGCGCCGACGCGACGGACGCCGCCATCTTGTCGAGCTGTCGGCGCGTGCGCATTCCCTCCACCTCACCTCTACGTTATGATAGGGTGACCTCTTCCACTAACTGACTGGCTCGTTGAACGCTGCCGGCATACTTAACCTTTGTTAAATTGTCTATGCTAGTTTATTTATCACCACAGAATGAAATTATTCAGTAGATTTCGAGGAATTTATAAAAAGTCTAGTCTAGCTCGAGCGGTCAGTTATATTGCAGTATTAAGTGTATATATATAAGTGTGTATATAAGTTCTAGAGTGGAGACCGCGTCTCGGCAAACGTAGTGTAGGACGTCCTGAGGCACGGTGGAGTGACGATCTGCGCAAGACGGCTGGCAAAAACTGGATGCGAGAAGCATAAGATAGACCTAAGTGGCGTGCAATTGGAGAGGCTTATGTCCAGCAGTGGACTGCTACAGGCTGATGATGATGATGATGATGATGATGATGAAGTGTATAGAATAGGAATACTATATTACGAGCATAAAACTGGACGATCGTCAAACATAGTCCTCTCGTGCAACTGTTATTACTAATAATATAACTATACATTTAAACAGATAAACAAAATTGAAGTGTCTGTTTGCAATTTCATATTAAAAGCTTTTCATACGGTACTTATATGAAAAAATACAGTTTTCAATATATTTCGCTGTCTGTTTGTTTCGGTTAATCTCTGAAACGGCTGCGCCGATTTTAACGGGACTTTCACTGGCAGGTAGCTGATGTTATAAGGAAGGAGGAAATTAGACTACTTTTAATTTAGGAAAAAAATATCTCTTGGCCTTATTAATAAACTTGTAATAAACCCGGAGTAGTTAAAACATCTATCTGTCAATTTTTCGCTTGCAGTAAATGTCACGCGTGAAAGCAAGACAAAGCATGTTACGCCTAATCTATGTTTACGCAACGTTTATTAATAAAGGCCTGTGTGTTTGTAACGTTATCACGACTAAACAGATCGTAATCAAATCTGACAAAGCTATAAATTATATCCCGGGGAAGCACATATAATACTATTCATCATCAACATCATCCATGACCAACCGCGGGGTGCAGCTAGTAATTAACATGATCACACTTATTATGAGTGTTTTCTTGATTCATTCTTCTCTCGTATCCTGTTCATGATTAAGTCTGGTCAGGCAGACAAAAAATGTTAGTTCTTTGTTCAGTAGAACTGTAGTTTTGGCTGACGTTCCTTGTTCTGCACGGGTTACCCTGAGACATTGTGTGACATCTGTATCATCTGCTCAGTAATTTTACTTGCTACAGTGCCCTGCACACGCTTACACTGTGATGCTTGCGGCCTAATGCTTCTCGGTAGAATATCCGGCACTGCAGTGGTACCTAACAAGACGACCTCTTGCACTTCTACTCCGCCCCCTCACGGCTATAGACCCGTCCCGTAGTCATTATAACTATCTATATACTGGGTCCGATTCCACGAATTAAACTGCAATGGAACCGTAGCTGAATATTGCCTTTTATATGTTTTCTTATTCTGCTATTGAAAAACAGTCTACAGGCCTGTAAAAATAACCGTTTTTTTTTGTCAACCTGGCACTAAATTTCCGATCCAATTTTTTATAAGGTATACTTCATCATCATCATCATCTCAGCCGTAGGACGTCCACTGCTGAACATAGGCCTCCCCCATGATTTTCCAAAAGGACCGGTTGGAAGCGGCCTGCATCCAACGTCGTCCTGCGACCTTCATCAGGTCTTCTGTCCACCGTGTCGGTGGACGACCTACGCTGCGCTTGCCGGTCCGTGGTGGTGGAGTGGATCCAGAACCTTTCGGCCCCATCGGCCATCTGTTCTGCGTGCTATGTGCCCTGCCCACTGCCACTTCAACTGGCTAATCTTCTGAGCTATGTCGGTGACTTTCGTTCTTCTACAGATCTCCTCATTTCTGATTCGATCACGTAGAGAAACCCCGAGCATACTCGTTGTGCGACTTTGAGCTTATCTATGAGGCCCATAGTAAGAGACCACGTTTCAGTGCCATAAGTTATCACTGGTAACACACATTGGTCGAAGACTCTTGTCTTGAGGCACTGAGGTATTTTTGACGAGAAGACTTCGCGATGTTTCCGGAAAGCTGCCCAGCCGTGTTGGATTCGAAGATTGACCTCTTTCTCGAAGTTGGACCTGCCTAGTTTGACTGTCTGTCCCAGGTAGATGTACTCGTCAACAACTTCGAGAACTGAGTTTCCAACTGATATTGGGGTAGGTACAACATGGGCATTAGACATAATTTTCGTCTTATCCATGTTCATCTTAAGACCTACCCGTTGGGAAACTCGATGGAGGCCTTCGAGCATTGCACTGAGGTTTTCCATGGATTCTGCCATGACTACAATATCGTCGGCAAATCGAAGGTGAGTGATGTATTCGCCGTTAATATTGATGCCAAGTCCTTGCCATTCCAGAAACTTGAAGGCGTCTTCCAATGTAGCGGTGAACAGTTTCGGAGATATAACGTCTCCCTGTCTCACGCCTCTTTGCAATGGAATTGCCTTCGAACTCTGCTCCTGTACTCGGACTGACATGTAGGCGTTTTTGTACAAACACTTCAGCACTTCAATATACCGATAGTCAATACGGCACCGCTGGATAGACTCAAGCACTGCCCACGTCTCGATCGAATCAAAGGCTTTCTCATAGTCCACAAACGCTAAACAAAGATGCAAGTTATACTCTTCGGTCTTCTGTATAACTTGCTGTAGCGTGTGGATGTGGTCTATGGTACTATAGGCTTTTCGGAAACCGGCTTGTTCCGGAGGCTACGTATACTAACTGAACATAAAATCTCAAAATGCTGTCAGATCCCCGTGGAGCTACAAGCGCCATCTTGAAAAAAGTTTTTGGTCTATATCTCGAAAACTATGCATTCTAGGGCAAAATATATTGAGACCATAATTGTAGAGAATAATATTTCGCATCTTTTATTGCTTGTAATTTTTTTAGTTATACTTACCGTTTACGATTTATGGCCCATTTATTTATGGCGTTTACTGTATATTTAATATATGTATAGTAGTGATTAACATGAAGTAACGTTCCAATTTGCCTTTAGATTTTGTGTAATGATCTATCGACAACTAGAGACGAACTGCAGTTGCATCGGGATAGATTGTTGAACGTTGTGAAATAGTAGAATTGACCTCCTGTGGCCCGAGCACGAACATTTGCTAAAGTGTAATGTTATTGTATAGTTAACGTATACAGTACGAACTCTGATTTATCTATGCCACAGTTGTACTAGATAAATGATAGTTTGTACTGAATACGTCAACGATACGGCAACGTTACACTTTAGCCAATGTTCGTGCTCGAGCCACAGGTCTTTCAATACTAACGAACGAGATTTCAAGCGAACATAACCTTGATTTATTACGTTTCTCCATAGATGTACGTCGTACATATACATATATAGATGCGTATTATTGATAACATGCGAAGCCTGTGGAGATAAGTGTCGTTTCTCAGAATTCCTAATGTGACGATAAGATAAGGGGCATATACGTAGGTGTTATTGATTTGCAACCAATGACTTTAAATGTATATCTGTAGATATTCCATGTTTCTGTATCACAGCGCTCCCAATTCGGACGTGCTACTTGTTATGTAGTCCTAGTAACATTTCATGTGTTACCTTATGAATATAATACAAATCGTTTACATTTTTATAAATATGCTAGCGACTGCCGGCGACTTTTTACGCGTAGTAGGCTCGGCCATTACCTCCCATATTTTCTTGATTTTTCTTTCATAAGAACCGTCTCCTTTTTTTTGACGCAGAGTAATAATCCTTTATGGATACGGTGGTTATGTGGGAGTCTCTGCTAGAAGGGCAGCATACCCACCAAACCTCTGCGGTGTTCCGTCACTGCCGCTTTTGGCGGAAACGCGGGACAGATTTCGCACATGACTGCGAACCCGCCGCGGCTGTCCGTTGCCGGACCCTTCTCTCTTGCAGCACGCCAGAACACTTGGCGTGCCGCAACCGCCTCGGGGGACAAAACCCGCAAATGGACGCCAGACTTCCCCGAGTCTGGGCGCCCTAAGTCCCCCTACGATGGGTCAGGTGAGCAGCCCCACCGCCTGCTACTTTGGCCGCAGAGGATAGGGACAGCGGCGCCTCTCAATACCGTCAGTGCTCTTCCCCTGCGACCCCACCGCGTCCGCCATCTAACGGTGGCGGCCCCGTCAAGGCTGCGGAAGGCAGGGAGAGCGGCTCACCGTAATACCGGCTCTCCTCTCCTGCCGCGGCCTCTAACTCTCAGCCGCGGTGCCGCCCATACAACACATCCGCGTACATCCGTTCTCAAGTTATAGCGTGACCAGGAGAAATAGGGGTTCATTTTTTATATATCTTCGTGCTAGGTCCACAGAAGATAGAGATTAAGGACGCAGTGCAATGGCATTGTGAAGTGAATGGCGTGAAGAACTTTATTTTATAAATTTTTCTTTATTTTTTGTAGTTTTAATATCATGCCTAAATATATTTTCTATTCACATAATTCTTTCAAATCAGTTCGCGTTTAATTACGCTTTCTTTCGAATATAATACGAGTGTACGCTCTGAGTTTGTTTTATTTGCGAATATAAAGGCTCAAAGCTGTATGCCTTCAATACTTAACACCTTGAAAATATTCTGCCATAGCTTATAGTACAGCGCACATGTTCACAATACGAGACAAAAACATACCTTAGAACACCAAGATAATAAGAGATTTTTAAAGTTTACACATGGAATAAGTATGCGATTTAATAACAGTAGGTTAAACGAGTGTAAAATTATCCTAAAGTATATAAATTATTTTCCTATTTTCTACCGACTTCCAAAAAAGGAGGAGGTACTCAATTCGATAGTTTTTTTTCTACCGACTTCCAAAAAGGAGGAGGTGTTACTACATAACTTTCGATAGGGTGAACTGATGCTCAAAATTATTTTTTGTTCGAAAGCTGATGCTAGCCGTGTGGTCCCAACCACAAAAAAACATTTAAAAAAAAACATGCAGTCGAATTGAGTACCTCCTCCTTTTTGGAAGTCGGTAGAAAATACACCCTCCGAGGAGGTGCAAACCCTCGACGTTTGACTAATTAATTTCTCGCTAAAATAACAAAATATTCATTAAGCTAAGCACTAAGCTTAAAACTTATAACTACCAAGTATGTTCAGTATTATATCTACTTTACTTCATATAATTGATAATCGTTGCTATGCGATTGTTGACATGCATATCGTATCCTCGTGCAGTTTACAAAATATCGACTTAGTTTTTAGAACGAGAGTTATCCCATTGAACATAGTTGCATACTTAGTGTAAATGCCGTTTACAGATAAAAAATACTTCAATAGATATTTCACTACAATCAAATTTACCACGACCGCGCTCAATTTTTTAAATGGCGGATTTTCGCGGGGTTTTTTTCTAGATCGGTGCGCAAATTTTAATCATCGTAGGCCGGCTCAAGTGTTGTATTATAAATAAGTCACATACATTTTGTTTTTTTTAAATAATAAGCCATGAATAAGTGTGTTTTACTTGTCAATGTCGCTAGATGTCGCAGCTTGTCGCGCTCGTTCTGCACTTCTTCATCACCCACGTAACGTAACCCTGTAACCAATTGCTTGATAAATACGCACTCGTCTGACAAACGACTGATATCTCTTACGTACATCTACGAGTATATCATTTCATGCGCATTTCAAATGTAACCTCATGAAAGCTAAACCAAAAATATAATGTTATCTAAATTGTAACAGTATAACACCCGAGATATGAACGATTTTGTCCGGGGAAGCACTGCCACCATAAATACAGCGTGTACCAAATTGGCTTAGTAATACTAAAACCACACACGCAGAAGCTTGCATACAATTGTGACCTAACTACTGCGTCCCAGGAAGTAGTCAAAGTTACGAGTTATGAGGAACTAAAGTTGTTCTAATACTCAAGGAGGAACTAGGGCAAAGGTGGCAATCAGTTAGCCCAGTTTACCTAGTCTACGTTCCGACTTCCGGAACGTAGACTAGGTAAACTGGCTGGGGTTGAATGAATATGTGGCGTGGGGATTGCAGAGCGCATTGACCCCAACGAACTCCAAGAGTAGGCATGTCTGATAGGGCTGTCCAAAAAAAATGTAATATATTTTAACTTTGTGAGAAAAAACCTATCGATTTAAATACTGATACTTTTTCATGTGAATCCTGACTCGGTGCATATGCACACCTATCGGTATTACTATATTTTTTTGTTTTTTGTTACTATATTCTCTCGGCAAACGTAGTGTAGGACGTCCTGAGGCACGGTGGAGTGACGATCTGCACAAGACGGCTGGCAAAACTGGATGCAAGAAGCCCAAGATAGACCTAAGTGGCGTGCAATTGGAGAGGCCTATGTCCAGCAGTGGACTGCTACAGGCTGATGATGATATTTTTTTGTTACACGCTGTATATTCTACTATGAAGCAGTAATGTTCGCTTAACTGTGTTCCGGTTCGAAGGGTGTGGGTGGTGGTGAAATTACAGGCACATGAGATTTAACAAATTAATATCTCAAGGCCCAGTGCAGGTCGTCACTAGTGACGGAATACATCTGTTCTAGGCAGAGGTTACCGCTTTGATCCCCTATAGGCTTGCTCGTGCTTGTTCCATAGAGTAATGATATAACCCTGAATGAAATATATTCTTAGCCAAATATAACCTTATGAAGCCTTATGATCTAATGATGAAGGTTTCATAGCTTTGATGCTATTTTTTACCACTACCTTGGAATCCAGTTGTCATGTTGATTATGCCCTTATGCCAGCACATTACTGCGACACCAGCATCTGGACACTGAGTGACTACTGCGTCCATCGTGAATATTTTTATTAAAATATTATAGGCGGTATATAAAAATTATTATCATGAACCCTAAGTGTAAAATATAGAAATGCTTTATAGACTACCCAAGTCCACTATCTCTGAAAAGTTTTCAAAACTGTAATGATACATTAGCGTACGTTGTAAATTTCATCCATCATAAACATCGGCTAATTATAATAACTGTAAGATAAATATAACATTAATATTATTTATCTTAAGGATGTACTAACTTTAATGTCTGTCCTAAGGTATATATCTGACAGACGATTCATTTAAATACTTGTAGTAGAAAACAATAATTGGTAATGGGGATCCCAATAATCTATCTATCCACAGTTTTCCTTACTCCAGATAGAAATTTGACAGAACGTCCGTACAAATAGTGTCAAATATCTACGAGTATCTCTAGTAAGGTACACCGGCGATAGATAGATTATTGAGTGCAGTGAAATATTACTTATCTTCAATGATACCTTTTGTGGACGAACTTTCCCCTTCACAAATATTTATATGATGTCTAGCAATGTCTTGTAAAGTCAGTGCAATAATTTAAGATTATTAATTTTGGTAGATATAATTCTTTGCTAATTTAAGATTACTCCACAGATAACACTAAGGTGGTATTGTCCTAAAACTTAGAACGATGCATTTAATGCAGTTTTTTTTTATTGTCACATAGTTCGCAAGATGAAACATGTCTGGCCGGAAACCTTAGAAAACACACATTTAATGCCGAGGTGGTATCACACGTACAGTCTCATCTAAAACTCCTTTTTGCAGTGCGCTCATTCAAGCCGCATTTCTTGAATGTACTAAATAACTTTCAGCGGTTTCGAATCCCGTCCGAGGATGAGAATTTCTCTCTCTACAAATTTCAATGTACTAAATAACGTTGTTATATTCATATTGGAAGCGCTCGTAGCGGAGGTCGACTTGGCGATCTTAACCGATCAACAAGTTAAGCAACACTTGCTGCGGTCAGGACGTGGATGGGTGTGTGCTAGTGGTATTATTCAACTGAGCGCTTCTGTGCTTCGGAAGGCACGTTAAGCCGTCGGTCCCGGTTTTTTGTATTAGGACAACAGCCGTTAGGCTATGTCGAAGGCCTTCGGGCGGCCTGAAGACTTGGACATTTCAAATTCAAATTAATTTATTGTGATAATAAACGTCTAAAAGTACAATCACACAGTTAAAATAAACAAAAAAAACAATTAACCAAATAATATCAAGTAATTAATATAAATGGTTGGCCACTAGCCATATCCACCAAGTCGCACTAGGCCTGCGTGGTGATTTTTATAGACAATAGACAGTATTTTATTTGTAGCAAAAAACATAAAAAGCTATACACATTAACAAGATATAAAATGAACGAAGTAAAATTTGTTTTTTATAAATATTTATTTAATTATGGCCCAACTCCTCTCTCTGATAGGAAGGCTCGAGTCCCAGCAGTGGGAACATAATGGGCTGATTATGATTAGACTGTTTGAATAGTTACATCTTGTAACCAAATTTTTTACTAATATTAAGCTTTTTTCTTATTTTTATATGATAAAAAACTTCTTAATTGTTTATCTTATCCTTACTTTTTTTAATGTAACAAGGTTCTACGATGTATATATATAGATATCATTTGAAAAAAAGATCGGTAAAGCCATTCTCAAGTTATAGCGTAACCAGGAAAATTAGAGTTTCATTTTTATAAATATACTAGCGACTGTCCGCGACTTCGCTGACCGCGTAGTAGGCTCGGACTTCGGCCTCGCCATAACCTCCCATCTTTTCTTGGTTTTCCTTTCATAAGAACCTTCTCCTTACAGTAATTACCACAACAAAAAAAGAATTAGCGAGATTGTTCCATCCGTTCTCAAGTTATACCGTGACCAGGAGAAATAGGGGTTCATTTTTATATATAGGTATATATATATATAGAGATTTATAATAATAAGGTGCTTTAATTTATTGATAAATGATTGTAATAATACTGTCGACAATTATATATTTTACACCCCTGGTTATAGTCATGTCATATTTCGATTTTGAGATCTCTTATGTGTGGCAATACAATAAAGTAATTTTTTATTTGATTTCGCACCTCGTGCGATTCGAACTGTGCGACGTTCAACACTTAAGCTGCAGACATTTCATGCCCGTTTTCACCAACGTTTGAGGTAACACCTTTTTTTTTGACTCTGGGAAAAATGCATTACGCATCCCCCCCATTGGGGATAGGGGGGGGGGGGGGTATGTGGGACTCCCCGGTTCAACCGGCATACCCACTAAACTAACCCAGCGGCACTCCGGCTTCGTCTGTGTGGAGGACTGGGAAGTTGGCGGAGCCTCTGCGTCCACCGACGACCGCCCGCTTTTACAGCGGGGCCTGCACGCCCCTCCCACCAGGAGGGACCAGGGAATGACCAGGAGTGTTCGGCCATTTCCGCCCTACGGAGGTGGTGAATAGGTGCAATGCGAGAGAAGGCGCCCCCGCGCCTAACTCTCGCTATTCACCACCGGGAGGCAGAAGGCGCAATCGCCTTCTTCCTTCTTCTTCTACGCAGTGGCGCCGCAAGGGGGTCTTCCTCTCTTGCGCGCTCTGTCGCTTTGAGGTAACACCTAAGCCAAGTTAAGTGATAGTTTTGTACTACTAAGAGTTACCTAACTGGCTTATGTGTTACCTAAAATGTTGGTGAAAACGGCCATTATTGCTTTATGTGGAAAGCTGTGAAATCTTCCAAGCACGCTGACATCGTGGCTCCGACGGTATGTACGTCATATGGGAAGCTAATAATAATTTAGATCAATATATATGTTATTAATTAATAACAGGGACTCCCATCTTGTATGACATTTACGACGTTTGCATATCGATTCATATGCAGCTGCGCCTGCATAAAGAGGAAGTTCTAACGATTACTAAGTAATTTTATTGACATTTATATAATGTTAATAATAATATAACTCGAAAAAATCCAACGAAAATTCATTCGTCATATCAATTATCGTACCAAAACTATTGAAACTGAACTTTAAATCCTGCGCTAAGCATCATTTTCTGCCATTGCAAATCCGACGTGAAGCATCTGATATTATTCTTTTAAAATAATAGTCACCTCAGCCATCGACTGTTCTGATCTACTTAACAAAATTACCTTCTATGCACCTATCAAGTCTTTACGAAATAAACAACTGTTTACTCTACCTCTAGCATCTACTAACTATAGGCAGAACAGCTTTATCAGCCGAGCATGTAGTTCTTTTAATTCACTTCGTAACGAAAACAACGTTGTCCTTGATTTATTCTACAACAGCATACCTACGTTAAGAAAACAACTAGGTGAGAAATTCTTTAATGTGTATAGATGTAAGATGTAACAAATAAGGCTATAATATATATCGATAGTACCTAATTCATTGCAAGCGAGATCTATCTTCCCATGTTAAAATATTAATTTGCAATTGTATTAACGTTTAATTCTACAATATTGCTAACTTTTAAATGACTTTATGTTACCTACGAAAATGTACAAGTTATTATTATATAGTCGATAGTCTTCCTAACAGTAAATAAATAAATAAATAAAAAATAACTGTTCACTGGAAAGTTAATTAACAACGATATAGACAGAAAGGAAAGACCTGGCTCTTTGTATACAGGGGACCGACTTACTTCTTAAAAGTCGAACGGTAAAAATCATTAATCTAGCTATAGAGCGAATAAACATAGGTTGGTATGTATTGTATTGATCTGACCTTTAAATTTTAATCTATAATGTCATTTTCATTTATTAATTACAAGTTGCGGCCTGCGGTTTTACCCGTGGTTCTGGGTGAATGAAAAGTATCATATGTTACCTCGGGATATAATCTACCCCGTTGCCAAATTACATTACGATCCGTTTAGGCGTGAAGACGTAACAAACAAATCAACAAACACACTTACTTTTGCATTTATGATATTAGGTAGGATTTATTGAATAATGTTTCATTTATGCATTCCCGCAATATACAAGTAGCCTATGTACAAATCCCGCGGATAGAAACCATCTCCACTCCAAACGTCCTCAAAATTGGTTCAGCCGTGATTGCGTGATTGTGTAACAACATACATATATTCAAACTTTCAATTTTATAACATTAGTATGATTAACTGTATCAAAACATTGGTTCCGTCACTCATACTATTTCTGTGTTGGACTATTTAAAATAATTTAAATGTTATAAATTGATATGATTGATGAATATCGGACAAATATATACATATATATATGTGGATGTATGCTATAATGATATATGCACAGAGTCATTCTTATGAAATTAAACTTTCATTTCAAAAGAAAGCTTGAAAACACCGCCGAACCCGCAAGTACGGCTATTAACAGGTACTCGAGCGTAACTTTACGGTGTTTTAACAATGTTGGCGATTGCAAAATATATATACTAGAATCTGCAAATATATCATATGAATAGCTAGTTATTACAAGTAGTAAATCACTAAGCTTATAGACATACTAGTGACCAATATCCATCACATACAAATATATCGGCGATAGTGTCGATATACAGAGAGAAAATCGGAACACGTTTGTTCCAAGACACCAAACGCCTTACTTACGAGATATTAGTCTGATATATTGTCAAACAATAAGCTAAGATAATATTACTTTTTAAGGCAATAACGCCTGCTTTAGCGATCTCATACATTGACATTTTTAAAGAGTTATTTGAGAATACTCGGACGGGATTCGAACCCAAGTTCGTCAGAGTTCGTCGAGTCAGAAGACGCGGGTTCGAATCCCTTCCGAGGATGTGAATTTTTCTCTCTATAAATTTCAAAATCTAAGATAAGTCTGACATGGTCACTAATGTAAGAATTAACTCTAGAAACGGGATGTTTACCATGTAATTATTTTTAGCTCTCAATGTTTACAATAAATACTATACATGGTAAAAATATCGATTCTAAAGCCAATCCTTATCTAAGATAAGATTAGTAAAGAATACATTTAAAAAAATGCCATCTAAAACTGATAAGGAAAAATTTGTGTTAGCTTACATAAATAAAAAAAAACCTAAAAAGAAAATACATATACCAACATATACAATTTTATTTGCAAATCTCACTTAAATGCATTCTAAAATCAGTATGTGGAGTACCTACATCCTTTAGAATTATAATACAGGTAAATAATACATATGTATATAAGTCACCATCACAGTAGGACATTCACTGCTAACATATATCATGACATGCGTCCCCCATAAATATCCAAAAGGACCGGTTGCTATTATAAACTATTAGTATTTAACTAGCCATTGGTCCTAGCTTCTGCACACCAAGCTCTGAAATAAAAACATCACTATTGAAATAAACATGCTGGTATGATTCTGTAACCTTCAGCTGCGTGTTAGTTTTGTGTATACTTTGTAAATAGCGTTGAATTTCCCCCTTATAAGATAAAGTAATAATAGGTATATGTGTGAACTGTAAGACGTAATGAATGATAGCGGAGCATCGTTATTATTATCGAGCGACACAATGCGCGGCAGATGTACACCGGGCCGGGGCTTGAGCGCTATTATTATCCGCTTTGTCCGAGGGCCTACCTGCGCTGCGCCTGCGCGGCCCGATCCGGAGGATGTGTAATGCAGTCCTATACAATTAGTTTTTATTGCACGGCGACACAGAATAAGTAATTGTATGGGAACCGCGTCGTCGTCTCGGAGATGCTCTTTATTGAAATTATCAGACTGTAACTATGTTCTATACGTAGCAAGGAGCTAAGACTACGCGCAATATATCATTATGCCAACGTAAACTATTCAACAATATATAGTACGAGTATTCTAGACAAAAATGTTTACCACCCGGGGTGCAGCTAGTGACACGATAAATTAACATTATTAAGAGACCAATGTCAGCCGTGCGATTCTCTAATGATTCGTTGATGCGTTCGTCGACGAGCTCACCGATGTCAGATACTTTACGAAATATCGCCCTAGTACTTAGGGTTGTTTTTCCAACGTTTCTTGTCATCTCTTCATTTGTTTCGTGGATGTTGTCAAAGACGCAACGATGTTTGCTCTTAAAGAATCACACGGCAGTACAGCTGTGCGGTTCTCTAAGAGCAAACATCGTTGAATCTTTGTCAACATCCGTGAAACAAATGACAAGATGACTAGGAACGTTGGAAAAATAACCTTGTGTACAAGGGCGATATCTCATAAAGTATTTGACATCGGTGAGCTCATCGATTAATCATTAGAGAATCGCACGGCTGGATAGCTATAACTATTCCAGATTTCATGAAATTAGTTCAGCAGTATCAGGTGACAAAAATAGACACTCAATCCTACGAATAAATAGATTTGAAATAAATATTATTATTTATTTCAAAGTCAAAGTGGTTTGTTGCATTCATGAGTGTACAAGGTGACATAAACAATACAGGAACATACATGAAACCCATTTGGGTATAGCAATATTACCGTGAGCGGCATGCTTTATAATATACGAATTAGGTACGAACATATTCTAATAATACATACCTAGTTGGAGTTGAGCGTGCAACAGCTATTGATTTTTAGTAGTGTTTGTCAAGAATGTATATTTTATTGTATATATATATATATATATATTTATAAGTTCTAATAAAATTAAAATAATTTTTATTATTTTCTTTTTCTTTTTTTTTCTCGGATTGCATCCGATCCTTTAGAAAGGCATAAGGGGGCCAACACTTAGAGGCCTGTTTGGTATAAAATTTTCAATGTAGTACATAAGCAGCATTTGGAATGAAGGTGAAATGGTAGGTATAGCTGTTGCAAAATTGGTAACATAGTAGGATAGTATTGACATGAACTCTTAAGTGTTAAAGGAAATGGCTATTGACGAGACTACGGCACCTGCCAATTTTAGTATCAATTATTATTTTTATTATTATTCGTAGACTCACATTGCTGTCGCATTTGAGTATTCGACTCCATCCACGTAAAACAAGGCTATAGCCTTGATACGATACAATATATCGTATCCTGTTGAATCGTGATACTAAGTAGCCTATGTGGTAACTCTGGGTATAGGCTATCTTCAGTTCAAATTTCATCCAAAGCCGTTACAAAGTGAAATAGTAACAACAGCACAAGGGGGCGAAGCTGAATATTGCCGCCGTCCTTCGGAATGCGAATCGGAAGAGGCGAGGAAACCTAACCTATTAGGTAGTAGGCCTCTTGCGCACGATGCCATCTTGGTTGGTAACACCGCAGTGCCAGATATACTGTCGAGGGCGAGGAGCAACAGTACGAAAGCGTTCCTGTGTTAGGGTGTGAAGGGCGCTGTAGCAAGTGAAATTACTGTGCGAAAGACACTCAAAAACCAATGTCTCCTGCAATGATGTGCGAACTGCAGTTTTAAGCACTGCGTGGCACTGAAACTATCATAGACCAGCGTAGTTGCTTCAAAATAAAGCTCACATCCTCCCTCGTACACTCACGAACTTTAGCAATCATACTATTAACGTGATTCACAGTCTAGTTATGAATTCCATGAAAGGATAGAACCAAAGGATAAAACCATTTTTGTTGGTGAAAAATAATTTCTTATTCAAATTCTTAAGATTTGTGGAATACTTCGTTGGTGAGCTTAATTGTACAAAAAAGATTAAAAGCGGATCTGTATACGTCTTAGAAGTATCAAGATATAAATGTGTCTAATCTATACTTATATATACTAATGTTAAAAAGAGAAAAGATTTGTATTTTCAACCGACTTCCAAAAAAAGAAGGAGGTACTCAATTCGACTGTATTTTTTTTTTATGTTTGTTACCTCATAACTTTCGACTGGGTGAACCGATTCTGAAAAATTTGTTTGAAAGCTGGTGCTTCCCGTGTGGTCCCATTTAAATTTCATCAAATTCGGTCCAGTAGTTTTTGATATATACTCCAATAACTGAATAGAATGGAAGTCGGTATTAAATTTTTCAAATTGTACATGTATGTAACGAATAAACTTAATAACTATGAAACGATTTCAAAAATTCTTTTGCCGTTTGAAAGCTACATTATCACTGAATAACATAGGCTATTATAATATTTGCACTTGTTAGGGACCCGTATGAAAAATTATATGTATACTGTATAATTATATATAAAACTTATAGATAATGTAACCCAAGGTGTGAGAAAAATACGTTAAACATCCTAACATCGCGTACGCTGCGGAAACTACTGACTATAGAGCAAAGTGATGTACTACAATTTTATAGTGGACATTAATATCTACAAAACGTTAGGAATACAATTACTACTTTTCATGTTAAAATACGCTATTGTAACGATGAAAAATCCTATCCAACTATTTATACTAATTTAACACGAAGCATCTTCATTACGAATCCTGAAACACTCTGAAAATCAATATAACAGGCAGTATTCTATCCACGTCAGTTAGCAAGCGGGCCGGTTGGGAACTCTACTTTTTTCCAATAAATCCTCAGGTAGAGGCTCGCTCTCGAAACCGGTTCGCTTCGAAGGAAATGGCTCGAGTCGCGAGACGTACGCGAGGTGCGATCGTTTTATGGTTTGTTTGATAGACTTGTTCATCGTTGTTTTTAGATGCTATGACGTCATTTATTATCAAGGTATCTGCAGCGTATCTTTCTTTGCTGCTTTGTTTATTGTACGTCAAATGAGACAAGGTTGCGCTCATCTTGAGAGGCTCGGCCTGTGAGCCTAGCACGAATAACTGCGTAAGTGTAACGTAACGTGTCGTAACTTTAATTTATCTATGGCTACAGTGACACAGATATATACATAGTTTACGCGCCAAACCGTGACACGTTGACGCTTACGATTCGAATACTTTGTCGCTAATTGTTTGTGCTACGGCCTCTGATCGCTTCGTCGCTGTTTTTGTTAAAACTTCAGGGGCTTTACTATCAGCTTCATAAAAACCATGCAAGTTCCGTGCAGTTCTTAAACCTGGCATAAACAATTTTGAATGAAATCATACCATGACGCTCTATAGGTGAACTGTTTGAATATTGTTTTCTCAAAGGTGAACGGATAATGTTGTCTCTGGCATTCTAACAATTTACTATAACCATTAACTACTATAACCAACCAACATAGCAGACGCCTAGACGTTTGTAAGGTAATAAACTGAGTGGATTTAGAGCGTCATGTTAACGAGAGTTCATACAAAAAAAACAGGTGAACGGTTTTTCTGCGGTTCTTGAATAGTAGGCCTGGGCAGGCCTGCTTTAACATTGTCATGGTACGAATAAGCCGGGCAGTTTTCTAGAAGTCCTGCTTTAAGAGCTTATAGTAAGGCCCCAGTTCCACTTTTGTATCTAAATCATATAGAATTGGATATATACGTTACGGTTACCATCGGGCGCATTACTTGCTATCTAGACATTTGATTGCATAAAAAATATCATAACGCACAGGCATATTATGTGACCCGAAAACATTACGAATTGTTACGTAATTGTTTAAAAATGGACTGTTCTATAATTCACCCATGTGGATGTCGTTGAAGCCAGCTAATGAATAAGATTTTTCTTTAATCGGGCTAATTGCTGACCGCCTCTACCGGTATTTACAGCGTCACCGGATGACATGCATAAGCTGATTATAGGTTCAACCTGTATAACATAACGTAACTAGCAAAACGTGGGTGTTTAAATTCATCCCTGGTGATAGTTTTAAGGATGTACAAGCATTACGTTTTTATTTACAAACATACATACATAATGTCATATGTACCTATATATATTCGCATACATACTAATCATGATTTAATACATAAGGAAAAAACTCGTTTTAAATTATTATTGTCCCAATTCGGAAAAACCTATTCTAGATACGTTCCAATTTTCCATTTGAATAAGGACAAACTTCGTATAAAATATACCTAATATGAATATCAAATTTATTCCAGATAACGTCCTCGTGCATACTACTTACCTCGTTTATATTACTTATGATCGCAAATTAATAAACAATCTATCTGAATCCGGCAAAGAAATAAAATCAGTATGATTGCGCATGTTACATGTCAAGTCAAAGTCAAAATCATTTATTCAATTTAGGCATCAAAGACGCACTTATGAACGTCAACTTTTCATTATAATGTACTTTAAAGACTCTACCGCCGCGTTCCAAAATATATAGAACCCACCGAGAAGAAGCGGCAAGAAACTCGGGGCCATTCTTTTTATATGGATGTTTACAATGTTTCTACTTAGGTACTACAAATATTACATTTTATGGGTGGCAGAGAGACAGCTTGCCAGAAGTGGAGTATTCCAAGCATCTTTATCTTCTATATAATGTCGAACTTTATAGTAAGCTTTTTTTATTAAAACGTTTTTTACAGTCAACTTGAATTTGCCCTCTGTGAGCTCAGTTATGTGCTTTGGGATTTTATTGTAAAAACGCACACAATTTCCTAGGAATGACTTATTAGTCTTCGCAAGTCTAAAACTAGGTACAGCTATACTATTTGTATTTCTGGTATTAAAAGTGTGGTGATCACTATTTAACTTATATTTATGTAAATTTTTACGAACATACATTATATTTTTAAATACATATAAGGAAGGCAACGTTAATATATTGATTTCTTTAAATAAATCTCTCTAAATCATTTCACTCTGCAAGCGGTCGTAGTTAAAGATTTTTCTCACCGCTCTCCACCATATAGTCCACCATAGCTCTCTACCATAGTAGGCCTACAGCCTGGATTTTTACTCTGGTGCCTACAGGCTCTGCCTCGTTTGGAACCTGAGGACCTTGTCTGGAAGGTAGTCCCATAATAAAACCAAAAAACAAAACAATAAACATAATGTTGAAGAAGCCTGATTAAGCTGTGCTGAGCTGGGCTAGTGGTTCTAAGCTGTTAAACTAGGTCATGCATGACATGCTATGACCACATACGTTTTTTACACACTACACCAATACTCATCACAACCCACCCTCTAATATTCATCACAACACTGAATACAAACATTTTAGCACATTGTGATGTGCTGAAATATTGTTATGTTAGGGATCAAACCTTGAACCCAGAGCTTCGAAGGATCACTACCAACTGAGGTAACGGGATCATCACAACTGAGATGGATGGTTGCTGCCATTCTCAACTGATCATAATCATCATAATCAGCCCATTTTGTTCTCACTGCTGGGACTCGAGCTTTCCTCTCAGAGAGAGGAGTTGGGTCATAATCCACCACGCGGGCCCAGTGCGGATTGTTGGATAGGTTAGTGGCCAACCCATGTCGAAGTTTTCAGGCCGCCCGAAGGCCTTCGACAATGTCTAACTACTGTTGTCCTAACAACCGGGACCGACGGCTTGACGCGCCCTCCCAAGCACGGAAGCGCTCAGTTGAATAATTTTGCCCTAAAGTGCATAGTTACTGATATATCGGCTGAGCACATTTTTCAAGATGGCGCTGGAAGCTCCACCTGGATCTGTCTGCATTCTGTGATTATATGCTCAGTAAGTGACCCTGAACCTTATAAAAAAACTAGATCGGAAATTTAGTGCGAGGTTGATCAAATAGCATCTATTTTTACTGGCCTATGAGCGCTTGCTTATATAGGTGCTTTGGATGGCACATTAAACTGTCGATCCACGTTATTAGGATAAGGTTGTGTTGTTTATAGACCTTGTCGTAGGCTTCTGTCGGTCTGATAATTGCGACACTAGGACTTACCTTCTATACTAGCCGATCTGTTATAAGACACGCGGGACCCGTGCGATGGATTCTCTCTTAATATGTTCTCACAGTGGGAATGTAATTAGTTATATTTTTTTGTACTGAAAACTTGTTATGGGAGGGTAAACCGATTCGTTACGTAACGCGTTACAGCTCCAGTCAGTCTGGCTTCCCTTTCTCTCACGCATCCTCTCTCACTCTAACCCAACGCGCTAGACTAGTTTAAGTGTATCACTTCTGTCGGGCGTCCCGAGACGCGCACACATTTTTTTATACTATCAAGTGACGAGACGCGCAAGTCGTGCGCCTGTGGGTATGTGCCACGCCTGCTTTTAACAGTTGCAGTCTCACCCAGAGCTTAGAACTTAAGTTTTGTTTGCTGGACTGAGTCGTCATCCAGATACATAGCTGCAAGGCTACTGTATCTCGGTTGCTAACAAATTTTGATTGAAATCTTGTTATAAATGTCAGTTTGGACAACTCCAGTAAACAAAAATGTTATTCATGTTGATGACTGGAGATACATAATAGCCCTACTGTTCTGTTCCATACGATCAGTGATATTACTTGCCTCCAGCAGAATATCGTGCACTGCAATTGTGTTTACCAAGACGGAAACTTTTAGAATTATCCTTCCACTCCGTATGTCACCACGCGATCCACATAAGTGTACTCTCCTATTAGAAGGGTATCCTAAATCCACTCGATTTTCTTCAACGATATGTGGTTGCATCTCACGCAAAATTCGATGATGAGTAAGAGAAAATAGTAGCGACGTGCGACGGATAATTCCTAGAAAAACCGGAGAAATTATTGCACCCCGGGAGAGCGGGAGGCTAACTATAATTACCGGATTCTCCCGGGCAATCCGGGAGGGTTGGGAATCCTTTAACGTGGGAGGCCTACGCAGGAGTGACTCAGCTTTTAAAATATCCTTCTTAGAGCACTAACGCCTGCTTAGCGATACCAAACATTGCAATTTCAGAGAGAAAAATTCTCATGCTCGGACGGGATTCGTACCACAATACGAAAATTAAGTATTTGAAAAAACCCTTTTTTTATTTGGTTATTGCTGTCAAAGTGTTCAATAGATGTCGCTCTGACCCAATACGACGGTTAAATAAATCATAAGAGAGTTAAAATTCTGAGCTCGGTCGATAAGCCTCAGTGGCTTAGTGGTCATGGGGTCTGACACGGATTGTAGGAAAACACGGGTTTGAATCCCGGATGTGAATTTCTATGTTTCAAAATATTATACTTTTTATGAGTTTATGTACAGTAACTCATGGCAAGTATGCCGCTGATGGGTGGGAAAAAATTCCAACAATAGATATCGTTAATTTTGTTTGATTTCCCTAGATTGTTTGTTTTTTTTCCGAGTTTTGTTCGTGTAACAGTGGTAGATTTTTAACCGTTAAGTGTTCGTTATGCATGAGTGTTAACCAAGCGTACAAAATCATGAAACATTGTTTCGTGTTTTGCTCTTTAAATGCCTAAGAAAGTTTTAGTAATGCATCCCGCTTTACTATAACGTGACCGACAGGACAATGACTTACCCCCAGTATCTAGAACCTTGGGGTAAGCTTCTATTAGTGGACCAACTAAATACTAAACGCTCATTGGTCAATAGTATACTATGACGCGATATGTGACCAATCAGCCGTCAGTATTCCGTCTGTTAACTGATCATACTTTGACAAACGTTTCAGAAGCTGGTGGTAAGACTCGGCAGACCCACCTAGTTGTGTCCTCTGCGGCACACAGGGACATACCGCCAACTACCGCGGTTGCCCTAAGGCACCCCGCGTATCAAGTGGGCCGGCCAGGAGGCCTATTCCCCCTCCTCGCCCGGTCACTACCCGCTCACAAGGGAACGGCCCTAAGCCTAACCTTACCCCCGCACCGCAGGCAACACCTGTTGTACCCGCGCCCGCGCCCGCGCGCAACGCTTGGTCCAAGCCCTTGAGCATGGTACAAGCAAGCGCCCCCCTCACCCCCGCCCGCCCGCAGGCCTCTGTCAGCGCGCCGGCTCCTAAGCCCAAACCGCCGCTCGCTAGGCCTCCAATGGCTGGGCTCATGGACGCCCCAGGTCAATCTGACCTGGCAGCCGACATAGCCCTTGTCATGGACTACGCGATGGTCATAGACGTGGACGAAGTACGTGCATTCGCGCACAAACTTCGTACTGCCACAAACGACCAAGACCGCTTGCGAGCCACGCTCACACACGCGGGTCTAATCAGCGCAGTGAGGCGCTACGCCCTCCCCAGCGTTTCTTAGGTATCATCCAATATGGATAGTACACCGAAACGAATTAAACCCCACTCAGTCACCGTAGCGACTTTCAACGCTGACGGCCTCTCTAGTCAAAAGGACGAAGTTCACGAATTTTGTAAGACCCATCAGGTCGATATTCTATGCGTGCAGGAGACCTTTCTGAAACCAGGTACAGCGAACCCTAGGTTTGCAAATTACCGTTTGGTTCGTAATGATAGAGTGGCCACCCCAAAAGGTGGCACTCTCATCTATTACAAAAGAGCTCTGCACTGTATCCCAATTGTTACTCCACCACTTAGAATACTAGAAGCCTCTGTTTGCTTTCTAGCGATGTCAGGTCATCAACCAGTCATCATAGCCTCATGTTACCTCCCCTCTGGTAAAGAACTATTACAGACAGACTTGGAAGCCCTCTTCTCTCTAGGAAGCTCCGTCCTTCTGATCGGTGACTTCAACAGTAAACATGTCATATGGAACTGTACTAGTAACAATAGTAATGGTAAAATCCTTGAAGGCTTGGTCAGCCACTTAAACTTTGATATTCTCTCCCCTCTGGAGCCCACAAGATATCCCTATGTTGACAACCAACGACCAGACATACTTGACATAGCACTTCTCAAGAACGTCACCCTCCGGTTGCGCTCTATAGAAGTGTTACACGAACTGACTTCAGACCACCGCCCTGTATTGTTGAAATTAGGCCCCGACCCGACGGACATAACCCCTATCACTAGAACGGTAGTGAACTGGAAGCAACTGGGGGAATCCCTCCAAGCTATCAGTTCACCCGCTCTCGATAGAATCCCCGATGACATACAGACAGTAGAAGACGTGTCAATTGCGATCGAGGCTCTCAGTGACCACCTCCGCACCGCAGTAGGTGAATCCTCAAAGCAGGTCCAAGTGGCGGATGGTCGCCGCTTCGAACTGCCCGAGGGTGCGAGGAGATTACTGACAGCTAAGAACGCCGCCACTAGGGCGTATGACTCGATGCCAACCCCAGAGAACAAAGCCACCATGCGCTATTTACAGCGTGCTGTAAGGAAACGCATGAGTGAGCTGCGTGATCAAAGGTGGGACGACAAACTGTCAGAGATTGAGCCAACTCACCAGGCATACTGGCAGTTGGCTCGAACTCTGAAATCTGACGGACAACAGACAATGCCCCCACTCATTAGGCCACCTCCCCTCTCCATAGCGTTCCTTGACGAAGACAAAGCCGAGTGTTTAGCTGATAGCCTTGAGGCTCAGTGTACTCTAAATGTAGATCACGTCGACCAGAAACACCTCGATTCGGTGGAATCTGAAGTCGAACGTAAAAGCTCTATGTCCATCTCTGACCTCCCACTCCTCCCACCGGTAAAATCATCCGAGGTTGTGTCTCTGATCAAGAGCCTCAAGACCCGTAAATCCCCTGGTGCTGATGGTATCAGCAACAAGGTGATTAAACACTTCTCAGTCCCACTAGTCCATCTCTTAGTTAGCATCTTCAATGCGGCTATGAGCAACTGCTCCTTCCCAGACACTTGGAAGCATGCCATTGTCATTGGTATTCACAAACCAGGCAAACCGGCAGCCGAGCCCTCCAGCTACCGTCCCATAAGTCTCCTCAGCTCTCTGGGGAAGATTTACGAGCGGCTCATTGTGAACCGACTCTGGTCCCACGTTAGGTCCAATAACCTCCTTCCCGATGAGCAATTTGGTTTTAGAGCCAAACACTCTTGCGTCCAACAAGTGCACCGCGTAACGGAGCACATCCTAGGCGGTTTCAATAAGAAACCAAAGCCCCAAGGGACCATAGCTGTCTTCCTCGACGTAGCGAAAGCGTTCGACAAAGTCTGGCACAACGGCTTGATATTCAAGCTGTACCAACTGGGTGTGCCAGACCGTCTTGTACTCATCTTACAAGACTTTCTCAGGGATCGAACGTTTAGCTATCGCACCGAGGGAACGCTCTCCTCCCCGCATCCCATTCACGCAGGTGTCCCTCAGGGCTCTGTACTCTCACCCATTCTCTTCTCGCTGTACACCAGCGACATCCCACGATCTGAACCTAATGTTCAGATCGCTCAGTTTGCGGATGATACTGCAATCTGCTCTACTGGCTGGTTCAAGGTCAGGCAGAGATGCGCCATCCAACGAGCCATCACCGTAATCGGTGCATGGTTTCGTAAATGGCGGATTGCAGTAAATCCTAGCAAAAGTGCAGCAGTGTACTTCATTGAGACCCGGCGAAATCTCATGCCGTCACCCATAGTCCTATTCGGCGAACCCATCCCTTGGGCTAAATCTGCCAAATACCTGGGCGTCACCCTTGATTGCCAACTCACTTTCGCGAAACACATCCAGATTGTTCGCAATAGGGCGGCCTTCATTATGGGTCGTCTTAATCCCCTCATAGGCAAAAACAGTAAAATGTCTCTTAGAAATAAGACGACTCTTTACAAACTTTGCATCCGCCCAATCATGACTTACGCATCTGTAGCGTTCGCCCATGCTCAGAAACACGACCTCCACAAACTTCAAGTGATTCAGAATCGCTTTATGCGCAGGGCAGTGGGCGCTCCGTGGTACTTGCGGAACGCCGAACTGCACTGCGATTTCACCCTCCCCTCTATTACGCAGTATATGAAAGACTGCTCCCGCCGCCACTTCGACAAAGCTCCCCACCACTCGAATCCCCTCGTGGTCGAAGCGGCGAACTACTCCACTGACATAACCGATCCCCACTTCCTTCCCCCCCCGTCGCCGTCCAAGGCATATTCTGGGTGACCCGGACGACCCCATCGCAGCCGTTACTTCGGCAGCTTTAGCGTCGTCCCAAGGGAACCCCGGTAATGGTTGTAGACCCGACCAGGGCTGTGATCCCGATCGCATTGTAGGCTCCGGCCGAGATCTTCTTCGCAGCCCCAGTCGCAGTCGAGGTAATTCACACACACACGATTGTAGTCCCAGCCACGGTGCGGGTGGGAGTATACACCGCGGCCCCGGTCGCGATGTATCCTCCGGCCCAGCAAATGGCTGCGGACGAGGTAACACTGGTTTTCCATGTAGTCCCAGCCACCATGGCTGTGGGCGAGGTATTACACTTTCTTATTGTAGCCCCACCCAAAGTACAGTCATGAGTGCACAACGCGACGATCCTGGTCGCGGTGTGGACCCATGTCGCGGAAATGGGAGGAGGCGAGGTACACAAGGTTATGATTTAGTGGTAAACACAGTCAAACACCGAGCTTGCCGGCGAGCTCGAGGCAAAAGTTATGTCTTGGTTAGATTCTCTCCAAATAGTCGTAGAGTTAAAATTCATAGGGCCCACTTTCAACGGTACACTTATGTACCGGGGCGATTCTCACCTACTCCCCTCTCTCCTGGCGACGGCCCAAGCCGAGGTCCGTACCCTAGTGGTGCCCTTGAGCAAGTCGCCTACTCCTCTCCTTGCGGCGAAGCGTCTTCAACGCTCGCCTTAGGCGGTGCGCCCTCTGCGCCCGCATCTGGCTGAGTGCCATCTGCGCTCGCCAACCGTCCGGTGACGCTGTAAATGCCGGTAGAGGCAAACAGCATTAGTCCGTTCTAAAAAAAAAAAAAATTAAAAAAATAAAATAAAAAAAAAATAAAAAAAAAAAAAAACAGCTGGTGGTAAGTCAAGACAGTAACGAAAGACTTAGTTATGTGTACTAACTCAGTACTTGAATCAACTCAAAACCACTTGATGTCACTTTAACTGGTATAAGTTGTAACATAATTAACTCGAGGAATGGCAAATTTACAAACGTACGAGTCAACTTAGTAGCATGTGATAATAAAAGGATCCACCCCTTAATAAACGGCAAACATGTAGAGTCGAATACAAAGAAGGTCAGCTATTTCAGAGACTAGATGTTTTTCCTTTGCATGCAATGTACATTCAATGGTTCAGAGCTTCAGCTCGGGCTATTTTAGAATAGATATGACTGCATATACTCACTACTCGTTACAACAAACATAAATACTTTTTATACATAAATGAGAAACTTTTGTTTATAACTATATAGCGATGATAAATACAAATACTCGTAATTGGTAAACTAGTTTACATGTCAGTTATGCGTTGAATAAATGTACCTTACACTAGGAAATATCTAGTTAACTAAGACTAGGTACTATCACATTTCTATAATTATAAAGTCACATAAAAATTAAATTAATCATACATAATATGTATAATACAAATACATTAATATTATAAATATTATGTCTATTTTAGTTTCATTAGCTCAACAAAGTTTACTATACAAATAGTTAACTATATAAAGTTTGGTATCCTACAGATGGATATTTTTAGGTCTTAGGTATTATAGCAAATCAACTTTCTTTATTGCAAAATCAAAATAAGTAAACTTATAATTGATTTAGTTATAAATGACATTGACTTCCTAACAATGCACTGTATTACAATAAATTAAAAATTAAACATGGTTTCCTTACACATATTTTAAAAGAGCTGCTGGAATAACTTCTCATCATCATCTCAGCCGTAGATCGTCCATTGTTGAACCGGTTGGAAGCGGCCTGCATCCATCGTCGTCCTGCGACCTTTATCGGGTCGTCAGCCCACCTAGTCGGTGCACGAACTACGCTTCGCTTACTGGTCCGTGGTCTCCACTCCAGAACCTTTCGGCCCCCTCGGCCATCTGTTCTGCGTGCTATGTGGTCTGCCGAATAACTTAATGTATACTATTATTAAGGGAATATGTGCCTGTGAGATACGTAGTAGTTACAAACGCGGGTGGAGCCACCGGGCACACTAAGCATGATATCATTTTATATTACTAACCACACACGCCACATTTCCTTGAATCTTAGTATGGTTTCTGAGAAAGCTATTGTATTTTTGGACAATATAGCGACTGTCGAGTCTACGAGTTAATATTGCAATTGCAAAAGTTTGCGGGTGAGTGAGGAGATGAATGTGTTCTTTCACGCCAAAATGGTTCAACGAATTTCGCAGAAATTTTCGGAAAAAATCGAAATGCATAATACATAGATTATATGCTAGGGATTAACTTATAGGTAGTTATATAATAGTTAGGCGCTATGCAGACGACGGGGTGAGGCGGTTTTTTTTTGACCGCGAAGCAATAAAGACCGCGTCTGCCCGTCGATGTCCGCGGCTGCCCTCGCTGCTACGTAGCTACGGATATACCGCGGCGCGGTCTTCTTGGCCTCCGTGTGCGTTGGTAGCATAGGATTCCCTTTGCGCTATCGTTCGCGGCGAAATTGACCGCCCCGGCCCGACCCGTCTAAGGCGCTTTGCAGACGACGCGACGTCTGCAAAGTGCCTTAAATAATATTTTCTCAGTAGTCGACATGCAAACGTAACAGGCGAGGAAACCCGACCTACTAGTTGGTAGGCATTTCGTGCCGTTTTCAAGAGGCTGTCTTGGTGGGTACCACCGCAGTGCCGAATATTCCAGCGAGTACCGATAGTGCGCAACTGTTAGGATATGAAGGGCACTGTAGCATGTGAAATTATTGTACGAAACATACTCAATAACCAATGTGACATGACAAGCGCAGTGCAGTGCTACACAAAACTACAGTTGTAAGCCCTGGGTGTCACTGCAACTGTCATGGGCAAGCGTTGTGCTTACCATCAGACGAACGACTTGCTGTTCTAGTCACATATCTGCATTATAAAAACCACGGAAGAGCAAAGAAATTGATATAATGACTAATTGTATTCTTCTGTATTGTCAACAGAGTGAGAAATGGCTGACACTCGAGAACATGAAAGAGGAGATCATGGACAAGATGCGTAAGCTGGAGGAGGAGCGGCACACCGTGGACCTGTGGAACTGTGCTCCCGAGTGGGGCAAGAAACGTCGGAAACGGCAGGTATAGGCTCATCGAAACATGGTGCATGGTTCTCCCATATTCTTTATGGTAACTTTATCATTAAGGAACGTTGCCGATACCAAAAGGTTCATAAGGATAAGACAGACCGCAAAGTAATCGATTCATCATCATCATCATCTCAGCCGTAAGACGTCCGCTGCTGAACATATGCCTCCCCCACAAATTTCCAAAAGGCCTGCATCCAACGTCGTCCTGCTACCTCTATCAGGTCGTCAGTCCACCTCTTCAGTGGACGACCTACGCTGCGCTTGCCGGTCCGTAGTCTCCACTCTAGAACCTTCCGGCCCCATCGGCCATCTGTTCTGCGTGCTATGTGGCCTGCCCACTGCCACTTCAACTGGCTTATCTTCTGGGCTATGTCGGTGACTTTAGTTCGTCTACGGATCTCCTCATTTCTAATTCGATCACGTAGATAAACCCCGAGCATAGCCCTCTCCATAGCTCGTTGTGCGACTTTGCTTATGAGGCCCATAGTCAGAGACCACGATTCAGTGCCATATCTCATCACTGGTAACACACATTGGTCAAAGACTCTTGTCTTGAGGCACTGAGGTATTTTTGACGAGGTTCATCGCGAAGTTTCCGGAACGCTGCCCAGCCGAGTTTGATTCGACCGCTTTCTCAAAGTTGGAGCCTAGTTGACTGTAATCGATTAAATAATATAATATAAACTTAAGTGGGTGATAGACGTACAAACTTAATGTATTCGGTTTTAAAGATCGTGAACTTAGTCGGCTCGACGTCGGTGACACACGTGAAGCTACTCACTATGTATTGCGATGTCGTCGGCAGAAGAAGCTTTGTGTTATTTAGGAATCATATCGTATTACATTTTAATAACTGGAAATTTTAAGTGCTTAGAAATGTTTAGTTGATAAATACAAAATTAACAAAATTTACAAAAACCACAAACACTTCAAGCGTAGCACACCCACGAAAAGCGAAACAAAATGGCAACTATACGCAGTGCTGCCACACATACGAGCCGAGGCGGGTTACTAGCAAAATTTCAAACTTGTCGGATCGCGAACTTACTCGGCGGTTTTAAAGTACGCGTACTTGGGTGACACACCAGCGAAAACGGTCGTCAAGCCACAAGTTCGCGAACTTACTCGCACATCTATCACCCCTTTAAGGATGTCTTAACAGTCGAAGATTCGTTTTAAAGACAATGCAATCTCTGTCTCGCAAAATAAAAATCTTCCCCTGAGTGTATGTCTGAAAGTGTAAGGAAGTTGTCATTAAGGGTATTTTTACAAATACAAATTCAAAATTCAAATAAAATACATTAAAATAATGGTATTCTCCGTGGTGTTGGCTGTATTTCTACACTTCTACACTAATATTATAAAGAGGAAAGATTTGTTTGTTTGTATTGAATAATAATAAATAAATAAATAATAAATATTCCACAACTAACACACAACGCCATCTATTCCCAAGCTAAGCAGAGCTTGTGTTATGGGTACTAGACAACTGATAAACATACTTGTATATTTCTAAATACATACATATTATAGATAAATTACACCCCAATAAGCTCCGAAACTACCAGTAGTTTCGGAGCTTATTAACCTATTAGAAAAATACTGTCATCATTAAAATCCTACATTTTCCCTGATGAACATAGGTTTTATAATATTTTCAAAAAAAATAGGGATCCGCATGAAAACTTCGATGATGAAACCCAAGGTGTACAAAAAAATACAAAAGAAGTCTTTATATCGCGTACGATGCGGAAAGTATTGACTATTGAATAGAATTAGTCTATGCTATTGACAAAGCAAAGTGACTTAATACAGTTTTATAGAAGACGTCAATATCTACAAAGAAGTTCACATTACCATGTGTCTAACTATTACAGTTATGTCACAATAAATACTTTTTCATTTTGAAATATGCAATAGTAACGCCCCGGTACAGTCCTGTTTATTCGTACCTTGGTTTTAATCCTTATCTACTCTAATAATAAAGATAAAATTCAAATTCAAATCTTTTATTGCGAATGTAGGTTACCTAATAAGTTGTTACAAGTTTAAATGCTCGGCTATATTCAGCCTTTCGGCATGCAACAATAATAACAGTTGATGAAGGTAGACATGCTTGAGACCGTCAAAGTATAATTACACAATGATAACACCACACAACGTTAAACTGAACAATGTCGTGTTTTGGCATACGAAAACTACTTACATAAATTATAATTTGATCCCTATGTCAATTATGAATTAAATATACAATGTCAAAGTAATAAAATATATATATATTATGAAAGTCACTGCAAATTAAGTAATTATAAAATAAAATAATTAATGTGGATAAAAGTTATCATTATGGTATTCATTTAATATGATTATGGTATTTATAAAAGTTTGTTTGTTTGTAATAGATTCACGTAAAACTACTTAACCGAGTCAAACAATTCTTTCACGAGTTTAGAGATACATTATGCCTGAGTAACATACGCTATATTTGATTCATCCTCATCATCATCCATCACCACGTGGGTGAAACCGCGGAGCGGAGCTAGTAATCTATAGTTTTATGCTATTAGTTTCTCAATATGATTTTGGGCATAATGAGCGCCACGGCTAGCTCGAATGAAGGGGAATAGTGATATTCAATTTTCAACAACATTATCGAGCAACTGGGGCAGTATATCAGCAATAACACCGCGACTGTTGACTTCCAATAATTGGTCCAACGTATCAGCATTATATTAATAACGTTTATCAGCATGTACTAGTAGACTTCAATATCCCCAAAGAAAGCTAAAGCTGTGAGATAAATAAATAAATAATGCTGGACAATCCACACACACAGCACCATCCAGCCCCAAAGTAAGCTACCTACTCAAAGCTTGTGTAATGGATACTAGATAACTGATATATTTATACATTCTTTTTTATTATACTAAGAAAACACACAGACCAACGGAACAAATTTCTGCAGGTCGTACACAAATTTGCTCTAAGGCGGGAATCCAACCCGCAACCTCTTGCGTCGCAGGCGGATTCTCGCCCGCTGCGCCACTGAGATTTTTTTTTTATTTTTTTTATTTATTCAACATAATCCACAGCTCTTAATATTTTTTACACTTTGTTAGGACTTACTTATATAACATACAGCCATTAACGGATGTACATTATTTAAATAATATTTGTTACTAAACAGTCATCAGATAATGAAAAATAATAATAAATATTAGTAATAATAGTAAGTAATATTAATAAATTTCAGATATATATCTGAAATTTCAGATATATATATATATATATAAATTATAAATTTCAGATATATATATATCCATAAATCATAATGAAATGGCAAAACGAAAACTACTGTCAAATAAATAGTACCTATGTTGATACAGCCGTGCGATTCTCTAAGAGCAAACATCGTTGCATCTTTGACAACATCCGTGAAACAAATGACGAGATGACAAGAAACGTTGGAAAAACAACCTTATATACAAAGGCGATATCTCAAAGTATTTGACATCGGTGAGATCCTCGACGAATCATTACAGAATCGTTAGAGAAAAAAAAGAAAACACCCTTTACAAATTATAATATGATTATTAATAATAATAAAGATTTGAATGAAGGGGTATCGTTAGAATCATATATATTATAAATTTTAGTTATGTCTATCTACATGTTCCAAATTCTTTCTAAAATTGTGAACCCTTTGAAGGGCAGATTTGATCTTCGATTGTGGTCAATGTTTGCCTAAGTTTCATTTCACTAAAATTATAAACTTTTGGTTGTGTTTTCATATTAAGTATAATTTGCTGTAAATTCCTTGGTGTATATGATGTTCCGTAAGTTTTACGTCATCAGTTACTATTAGGCTGAGCGCATATTGGAGTCACGACAGTTTTAAGACATACTTTCCTCACAAAGACAAGTCTGTCTTAAAACTAAAACCAAATTGTTTAGGCTATGGCACGTCGCACATCTGAAATTAAACTGTTTTGTCTACTACGATGACGCGCACCGTCTGCGTCAATTCTTTTTCAATATCAAAATGGACTTCATCGATACTGTTATTTTGCAATTACGAGTATACTTACATGAATTTGTCTTTTCTTGAGCCGACATTTCTCCCCACCTCACAATAAGGACTAGTTGCATTGTAACCTCATGCAAAATTTGCAATAGTTCGGTCAATCGAACTAACTACATGAACATCCTTTTTAAAAAGAAAAATGATTAAGTTTGACATTTTTCCTGACAGGTGACTGTGGCTCCACCGTACGTGGTGTACATGCTGCCCGACTCCGACATCATGGAAGACTGGCGACTGGTCAGGAAACTGCTAGAGCGTGGGGAATGACGGCGCGACCGGGGAACCAAGCGTTCCCAGCGTTCCCAGATCCCCAGAGGTAGGGAACATCGTGTCAAGTAGGGTGGGGGTAGATAGGTCCAGTCTGAGTTTGGTTCACGATTATCCGTGACTATCGAAATACGCGCGGTTTTTTTGTATGGTGTCACGAAACATTCACAAATCACCCGCCGGATGCATATAACGTAAACCGTGAAACTAACTCAGACTGGACTGAGGAGTGTGGTGCGACCATAGAGAAAATATCCTCGTGGTTACAATGTAGAACTAGAAAAATCCGCAAATGGATATGGGTATTTCAACTGATAACTTAAGAAGCGCTTATACGGGCAATTCAAATTACTCACATGAGCAATACTTGTCAAATGTTGAGTAATAAGTGGGACATCGGAAACAATTGAGTTTCAGCAATATTGCTACTAAATTGACCCATTTTTTTATTATTTTGCGCTTGTATTGTGTCTGATATAAATTGACAAATACTAGCTTGATATTTGTGCTGCCATAGGTTGGTATTGCAGTCAATAGCTTAGGTATATGTACGTCATAATTGAGAGGTACTGCCCAAGGTGGAGCAATTTAAATTACCCGTGGAAGCAATCTCTTAATGTATGACCATATTTTGTATGAGAAAATTTATAGATACAGTAAATTTCAAGGTTATTATAATTATTCCATAATTTCATTTGTAGTCCCTCGTTTGTTAGGTATTGTCGCAACTACATAAAGGTATTGTAATATGTTTGGTGTGTCATAAACTTTTAAAATCAGAATACGTTTTATTTATAGCGGAATTTTTCACTAATAAAATAACACTGTCGTAACACCTCTAAGGGGTATTGATCTCTATGGGCTTAGAACAAGGATGTATTTTTTCATAATGGCTTTGTTTTTTTTCTTTATAATTGTTTTTAGTTTTTAAATTAGCCTATACCTGCAGGTATGAGTTTTTCATGTCATCTGAAGCTACAAGTACGTCGTATTGTATGACATATAGATATGAAAATTTTAGGACTGGTCTAGATTTCAACCATTACGTCTATTAGTCCAATTAGAAAATGTATAATGAAAATGTTATGGTACAAAACGTGTTTGTAGATAATTACTGTATAAAAATGTAAGTTATTATGTGTGTATGGGGTTGATAGACGTACTCAATCGCTCAAATGTCGTCATTCGTGTACATACCATAGACATACGAGAAGATGTTTTTATTTGCTTATAGACGAGCAGCATCACTCACACTTACATGTCTTTATGACAGCGTTGAACTGTTAAAAGTAGCTTTCCTCACAGTATATCAATCTTTTTCAATACAGTTTATGTGTTTGCATCCACTTGTCAAATTTATTTTACTATTCAGTTACTAATGTTTCAATCGCCCTATTGTGATCCTTAATTATAATTCGTTTCGTTTCGTCATGTACTACTCTATTTTTGATGAAGTAGGATGCACTTATGTTTTCCTGGTTTCCTGATTCTGATTTTGTGTATGTATATACTTGTTATTCTACTGATTTTTTAAAACCACCGTTTTTGAATCAAGTAGGTAAATGGCAAATACTTGATTTCAAATTACATTGTTACCCTGCTCTTCTATTCATTATATTAATGTCATAACTATTATATCTTATTTTATTTCATGTAGAAATGTTCTTCTCCAAATGATCAATAAACGTAACTAAACTGACTAACACTTAGAACTTTTGCCCATTGAACTTTTTCAGTAATATTGATCATTATGAGGAGTCTCTCCAGGTTGTCAGTGTTTCTGCGTGGCAAATGTACGAAATAATTTAGCCTCTCTGTCAGTATTAGTTTGGGGTGCTGACTTCCGAGTCATACAAAGTGTAAAGACGAGAATGTGTACTTTCATTGAAGATATAAAATGTACGACAGAACAAGCAACAAATTTACGTTATTTACATTTTTATGATCAGTCTTGACAGGAATAATATTCGTATATCGATATGTCGCGTGTCCCGAAACTCGAAGATAACCTGGTATCGGCCGAGAGGCTAAGGTATAGCAGTGATTCAAAAAATAACAAAAAAATACCATGTCACTAAGCATTTTTCCGAAAATGTTGAAATTTTTTAGTGTTTTTTTTTTTAATAATTTAATCTTAAAAAATTGTGCTATTAATCGCAACCACAAATCAAAGTAATAAACATTGGTAGCGATTCACTTGTTCAAAAAAACTAAACTTAACTACCGAACTAAAAATTTGTTATGGTGGTCCTTATTCTGTTAACAATAAAATCCAAAATCATTGAACACTTAGAATGACACTTCTAATATAGGATTATTCAATTTTGGGTAGTTTAGTGAGCACCAAGTTATGTGACGACGAAATTGTCTAAAATATGCCCACAATTGAAGAGAAATATCTAAAGTACTATCATAATTTAGAGATTTTTAGTTAAGAGAATGCTTACAGAATCGACACCAGTGTTAACTAAGTAAAATAAATTAAGTTTTGATGAGTTATGGTTTACAAAATTATGGTCAGTTTATATAAAAAAATTGTTTTTTTCCATATGTAGTTGGAAAAAAACGGAAATTATTTCTTATTTTTTGTGTCATAACTGGTATACCTTGGCCTCTCCCGGTCGGTACCAGGTTATGGTTGGGTTTTGGGACACCCTGTATGTATTTACTCATAATTTGGACGGCGGGTCTATTGTTCAAAATCATTCATAAGTATTTTCCTATTGGATATTCAATACGTTAAAGTAATCTGTTTGTTAAAACAATTTTATGCAAAAGTCATCCTATTTAGCTAAGATATATATAAAGATAAATGTTATTGTTTAGCAGTTACTAGTTTCGAAATAGTAAAGTCTTCGTACCGTTAATGTGAATACATTGAATTCAGAATCAACTGGCTTTATTTAATTCTAATGTGGCACAGATAACTGATAGTATGTACTATGACGTATATTTAGGGTACTTATAAAATAGTGGATACCACAATTTTTTAATGACTCGGGATCCTGTTTACGCATAACGACTAGTTTGCCCGCGCAACAAAACTGCAAGGATTTTTGAGGTCCAAAGTGTCGGCGCAACAATTGTTGCGAGTAAGTGTCACGCTCGTTTTTCTTTTGTTTATTTTTTAAAGTCATCCCAATGTTTAACCATAGAGTTTAATTCTTTAGCGTAATATATTTTCTTTCTATGGCAACACTACACATGGACATGTTCTATCTGTGAACTTTAAAAAAAATATATAATCAATGTTTATATTTTCATCTGTGTTTTGGCGGCGAGGTTATGTTTTGTGCTATAGTTTTTAGTGAATTAATCGGGTTAAACTCATGATTTTGATACAAATTAAACATGAATATGATCGTGGATGTGTAAGGAATACTGTAAATATGTGATTTAGGTTCTGACATCAAAATTTTACGATATAAATTTGTCACGAACCGACAACACTCGGTAAGCTAATTTCTCATTGTTATGATTGGTTATAATTTGCTTTAGTTTGAATAGATTATACTTTTACATTGTAAAATATCACAGAAATAATGTTGTCAAGTAATTACACCCACTCAGAATATGATAAATACGCCATATCATGTCAGGATCGATAAAAAATCGAAGTCACGTGACAGTTTAATTCGCTTGTACTAAAAATTCAAAATTTGTAATTTTTTTTAAATATTTCTGATATATAATTATTCTTTGAAACCTAGTTTGGTTTGTAGGATTTCTAATAAGAATTCCAATAAAATAAAAAAACCAACAAGAAAATTTATATTTCATACAAAAAAAATTTTTTGGAAATCACCATGTATAAGTCTAGAAAATGGGCCCCCAAGTTGAAAAAAAAATCATTATTGGCCGAAATTTCAAAGTAGCTCTTATTTTTTATGTAATTATTAATAACAAAAGCATATGTTACTAGGTAAAAATAATATTTCTGTTCTAGACATTCAAAATATTTATAAATATCAAATCAAAATCCTGTCTTGGGAAGCATTATTTATTGATAAAACTTATTTTTTGTGGTCAGATTGCAAGATTTTTTTATTATATTTTTTCTTCTACGAATTCAAATATTTGAATGTAATTAGATAGATATGTGTTTTTACTATTTAATTACCGCAAAAAACCTATAGGTATTAATGTAAAATTTTTAAATTACAATTTTTTTCCACATCAATTCTGATTTTTTCGGCTACGTCAAGTTTGTCCTCGTGTAACATAACATTTTACTAATACATTTGACATGAATGTTTATGTATCAGATTCCTTGGTTATTCAACTATCTCTGACAAAAATTTCGTCTCTTAACTCGCTATAGGTATGGCACAAGAGCCATTTATTCCCAACTCGGCGCAAACTTTTGACGCGTGCGCAGGTCGTAACACTCGGGAGCAATCACGAGGGCGCCACAGGGCTCCTTAGGCAAGCTAGTCGATAAATAAAAAGATTTATGGGTGAAACTAACGTCGACGGATGCGTAAAGGTTCATAAACAGTCTTGAGTTGAACGCCATTGCTTTCCATTCACAAAATGATACGTATGGCGCAGTCGGTAGGATAAAACGGGTTGTCTTACTCATTTCAATTGTTTACGTTGACGATACGAATACTTGCTTTTTCTTTCCCGTGATTGGGTATTTCAAAAAATTTCATTGATCGTTCAACAAGGATACGTCATGTTTATTGTATTTTGTGCCAAAACGTGCATTGTAGAGTTATTGGACTTTTATTGGACTACTAAATGGCGACATTATTCCTCTTATTATAAAGCGTGGACTAAAGTAGTAGTTGTAGGGAATTTCATATATGACTTGCTGCTGCGTATCATAAGTGTTGGCTTACCTGTTATTTATTATTGTTTCATAGAGTAATGTTATGCGTAGATAGATTAATACTGAACTATAAGGTTTTCATTTGCTTTATATAATATTTTCAATTAGATACCGTGAAATACCTCTAGAGTCCACAAATATTAAGTAATTTCCTTGTTGTAACAGCACTGTGTAAAGTGACCACTAGTGCTGTACACACCTTAGATGCGACAGGTGCGGTGGGGGGTAGGATCGTAGTGTTTTTTGAAACCGCTCAGTTCGCGTCAGAATGACAGTGCAATTATTCAAAGTCTAAATGAGGACTACCCTATACCAGAGGTGCCCATACGGTCGATCGCGAGAGGTTTTAAGGTCGATCGCCGAGGATAGGTAAAATTGTCAGTGATCTACCTTTAAACTGTAGCTTTTTGTTAATGAAAAAAGCAATGTTCTGACACATGAAGTGAATATAATAATGAGAATGAAATATGAAATGAGTGAAGTACCTGAATGAATGTTAAACTACGAACATTTTGCGGAAGACCGCCATTGTCACGCTTCCACATCAGCATCATGATAGTTATTCATTTTTGATAATGTATCACTAATATTTAAATTTCTTTTTTAATATTGGATGATTAAAAATTTTATACAGATTCGACACTGCACGCGATCCCGATGTACCTAGCTTTACTTATGCAAAAAAAATCTTGGTTTATATTTGGTAGGGTATATGGTTAAAATGATTGATCTCTTGGTCATTTATTTTTGCTAGGTCGATCTCCGAAAAAGAGCATGCCTTAAAATTTAGAAAATTATTAATAGAAATACTTAACATTATGTTCCATAATTTAAAATAGCAGTTAACTATCTACCTTTCTTTGATTGTTGTTTAGTAGGTATCTAAAATAAAAAAAAAATGATTGTTTAAAAAAAAATTTATAATACCAATCATGCTTTATGATTGTAATTAAATGACGAAGTTACAGCAAAGGGAGTGCGTTAAGCTTTTTCGAAGACATTATCGACATGGAAGTAGTAAGAAATATTGTTGAAGGCACCAACTCTACCTATATACCCTGATTATTAGACTATGAGCATTGAATGATCAATATTTTGGTGTTGTTCACTTTTCGACTATCGGGAGTATACTTTTTCAAATAAAAAAAATATTTTGAAAATCGGTCGACAATTGGGAAATCGGTGAACATACGAGTACATAAAAAATACATGCAGTCGAATATAGAACATCTTAATTTTTTTTACGTCGGTTAAGAATTAACTTCCTACCTGCACCACGCCTGTCGCACACAAGACGCGGCACAGCATCTCGTGTCACGCTGTGTACCTAATACCTGTGTAATGTGTGTGTAGTTAAAAGTAATATATCTAAATAAAACATACTTAGTTCGAATTGTTATAATCTGTGAGATAGGTACATAGAGCACGAATCTTGTTAGAGTCGTCTTGCCTACAGCCTTCACACCATTAACCAGTAATGAATTGCGGTACATTTCTGATAGTCCTCCACACTGTACTTTTGTAGCGATACTAATAGTTATCCCGACGCAAAACTATGTTACACACTTAAATCAATATCGACCAAGTCGTGACGCAGTTATTTAGCAACGCGTGATACCCTCTCTCGGCTCACCGTTTGTGCTTATAATATAATAACTTACTTATTCTGTGCCGCGATATGGTTCTGAGTGTGCTCAGAAGTTGCCCCTTACCCCCCGAAATTACGCATTTAAAAACGTGCAAATGTATTATGTCAGTTATTTAATAATAAGACAGGATCGCTACTATGTAAAGTCTCGTGTCGCTTATGCAACTACTTGTAGCGACTGGCTCGCGTCGTCTTTCACGGAACTCGTATATATGATGTGCGAAGTAGGTATCTAAAAAGATCCGTGCTCGATGGTTATAGCACAGTACGTGTATGTGTTAATTTATAAGAAATGCTTTAATCATAATTCTATTATGATAATACAAAACAGTCCGTCTGGTACATAATGGTTGGATATGTGGGTAGGGTGAGAACGGTTGCTGTTATGAATAATTTGGTGTATCAGTTTGAGTGGTATAATAAAATATATCTGCTCTTGTTGTAAAACTCACATTCATTATAATTTTGTAATAATAAAACGGGAGAACGTGAGAGTTACACGCTGTCGATAATACAATCGACAATTGTTTCGGCTTGGTTCGGTAATCTTCTTCAGGTGCGAGGCGGGACGCAATGACGCGCGCCGCACCCAAGATCCTTAAGGCTTCCGGATGGAGTCGAAACATGCGTCGATCGTGATATCGACCACGCGTAAGTCTCAAGTTAATCCTGTTTTAATTGTACAATATCTAGTTTTTGTTTTACAATTATACTCTAATAATAACACAACCAAATGGTCATAGAAGAAGCTTAACAACAAAATTATTGGTTACATAGTTCATGAGTTATGGAACCCATTACTATATGTAATGGTTAAAAACGACATATAACAAATGACGCATCTCCGTTACAATATTATTATGTAAACAGCTGCATTCGTATTCAAAAGTGTTACTAGACGCGGGTTCCAAACCCGGCAAGGAAATGTAATTTATCACCGTAAAATTGCAAAAGATACGGTATAGATAGTACAGTCACCTGCAATAAGATGTGTACATTTCACAATTTTCAATAGTGCCTCAGCAATGAATATCATAACAATGAACATTAAAGTTATTCTAAAATTAAGTTGTTTATATTATTTTACTGTTTTAAATAATCCTTATCTACATTGTAATAAAATGTGGTACTATATCATAGTTTTGAAAATTATGGTATTTATACATTTTATTGCAGGCGACTATACCTCGTAATAAGTTTGAAATGTCTCACATACATTTCAAACACTATTTAGTGCCCAAAGACCTCAAACGCTTAAAAATAAGTACATATTCATATAAAAAAGGGCCACCGGAAAAAAGTTCTCTTCTGGTTTTCAGAATACAGCTGGTAATGTTGCCATGCAGTATAAATTAAGGCAACTGTCTGTAATTATCCGGTACTTAGATAATGTTACTTTTTTATCAGCTCAGAGTTGTCATATTCTTTAAATGTTACATAAATACAGTGTGAGTCTTCATAAAGTGCTATATGAGCTGGGTAACACTGAAACGAGTTTTAACTAAGAAAATGAAAAGAGATAGATATATATTTGGGGCCTCATTCCTATTAACCATGTTATAATGGCTAAACTCAAATCTGTGTTTGGTACTATGTTTTTTATAAGCAGATCGAAAGAGGATGACCTACTGTCCAGTAAGTAAATTACATACTTATTTCCTGGACAGTAGGAGATTCCAAATTTAAAATTTTGCCTCTTACTGGACAGTTGTGAATAAGTCTCCGGTAGAGTTCACTTTCTGGATACTTTTTAGAGATGTTATGGCAACATTACATACCATTTTTGAGAAAATATATTTTTCTTACAAAGTGTATTATGGCAACTACGAGTATAATACTGATGGAGACGCACACTATAAAGGATTTGTTTTGAAATATCATTAGCCCTATTAGAACCTTCTCTGTGACGTTTCTGTAACTTTTTTGCACGCCAATATGGTATGAATACAGACCTACGTGTTGTTTCAGTTGACCTGTATCCCGTACATGTATTCGAGCAATAAATGTATTATTTTAGATTTTTTATGTTAACTTATGTGGTACGAGTATGAGGCAATAACGAATGTTGGTGTTTTTCATGTTTACAACATTTCATGTTTACACAACCAACAATTGCAGTATTTAAGAGGATTGCATAGCTAGTACTTTCCATGTTAAAGAGACAACTCTTTTCTACCTCTTAACATTGTCCGATTTCAGTGATTTTTTTTTCATGGAATCATGACATTGTTTACATGCCCGTACGTATTGATTTTTTCAGTTTTTTGAAGTTTAAAAAAAGGAAATTTATAGTACTCTTTTAGCATGGAAAGTATTAGCTATGCAATCCTTTTAAGATCGTTGATTTCGTTCGTTTTTAATCACTTTTCATTATAGATTGAAATAAACAACACATACACGTATTATGTTATAGCCCTTACCCCATTGTTTTTCTAGATATAAGATAAATATGTAATTTTGCATTAAACCTATAATACCAATTAAAGACCTTTGAAATGTCACGTTTTGTTTGATTTCTTTTAAACCACTTAAGTTAAATATATGTTTTATTAATCTTAGGTTACCTACAACGGCTCCGTTGGTTCAGTTGGTAGTGACACTGCTTCCGAAGCGTGCGGTCCCGGGGTCGATCCCTGTTCGTAGTAAATATTAGGGTTAAAACCAGAAATTCTCGGATCTTAGATGATGTGATGTGTTAATGTGTGTGCCCATGCCACGACACACGGAACTCCTGTATGAGAGTGTTTTTTTTATGGGATGGGTTGGCAAACGAGCAAGCGGCTCACCTGATGGTAAGTGATACCGTCGCCCACGGACATCCGCATTACCAGAGGTCTCGAGGATGCGTTGCCGATCTTTGAGGAAGGATGATAGGAAGGAAGAGATAGAAGTGAAAAAGGGCGGGGGAGGAGAGGGAGAATGGGGAATCGGGCCTTCCCCCTTCCAAGTACTTCCCCCTTCCCCCGTACGTGCTGCCCATTCGGCTGTGGCACAGACCAATATAATATGGTCTGTGGGCTGTGGGGTTACAGCGTGGCACTACCAACGAAAAACATTATTATTTTTGATTAGATACTACGGTTCACATCCGAGGAAAATATGTCATGGGTTAAACCTGAAATTCTAGTATCCGTGAATAGGTAAATCTAGATTATATAAATATCTTAGTTAATACGATTAAAAAACAAATTTAATTAAAATTAGGCAGCAATAACATGATGTATGTCGATACATTGATGAAACTGATGAGGTGAAACAAACTACTATTTACTGAGTGAATTTAACTGAGTTTACCCTACGCATGAAGGTTAGCCTTCATGATAAACATTTTAGGTACCTACTTATATAAACTAAAAAAACAATGCCTAAACGTTGCCATGGCGTGGCGGTGCGCAGGAAAATAAAAATAATTTGGTATAAGTAGCCTAATCAGTAATTCAGTACTTATCTTCGCCTTCATCATTTTTACTTTGCTTGTTATGTCATTGATAATTGGAAATCATGCAATTACTTTTATTTGAAGCGGTTATTTTTGCCATTATATCAAATGAGCATTAGTCACATTAAACTCTGAACTTTAATTCAAATACCAACGAACGAAGTGCAAAATAAAGGTAATTATGATATCTTCTACTTTAATAATTTTAGATTATTATATATACGATAGCTAAGACTAATCACTACATTATTTATGCCAATAATGTTTAATGTTACATTTAAACATTGTCGTGTTTCATCCTATGATATTGTTTATATTTCCCCAACAAAATTGTCTTAGTACATTTTAGTAAGCAGAGGCAAGTTAAATGGGTCGATAACTACATTTTATAAAAATAAAAAGGGCGGCTATAATTGTTAATTTTATCAAAAAGACATAGTAGATTTAAAACAATCCTTCAATAATACTTTCATAATTTTGTCTATATTTTAAATGAACAAGCGTGTATGTTTGAATCAGTCTTTATTTATGTACGAGTAATTAATCAAACACCACTGAAGCAAGCACAATTCTCACTTGTTTAGCAATCATTTTAGTATAGTGGTAAGGAACATAGCCATGAACGAGACTTGGGCACGGATCTTTTTGGTATTTGCTCTTACTTATCCCCCACCGGACGGTCAGGGGTCTCACTTTGCCCCAGGGAGATGAGGGATAATCAGGGACTATGGTGTTGCCACTCGCTGACGATCGTCGTTTGACGACACCACAGTCCGACTCGCCATAAAGCTACCCCTGCATTAATTAGTGAATTAATTATTATTACATTTATTCCACGGATTTCATCCGGTCCTTCATATATGAAGGCGGCGGGAATAAGTAGAGCTGTAGCTAATACTTAGAGGCCTGATTGGTTATGATATACAAACATTTATAAAACAGCAACATTTAGGATGAAGGTTAACATGGTAGATCTATTTGAAAAATTCTCGCATTGATATCTGTGAAATTAGCACATGTAGTCCGACTTCGTTCATCGATCTACAGCAAGTGAACTTGCTGGACTCAAGCCATGAAATGTACAAAATAAGTAATAAGCACTAACACTATCAGATAAGATTCACTTTATCAAGTTCGAAGATTCTGTAGCAGTACCTGAGAGCCTGATAAGGAAAGTAAGTTTTTTTATTAGTAATCATGAAACGGGTGAAAGCAGTGTTGCAGAATTCTGCCAAACTGCGTAGCAGTTTGTAGGCAGATGCAGACCCTGCGAAGGGAAGGATTCGAAGGTTGTGGAGAAAACTGAACCAAGTGCATTAATTTAGAACTACTCGTATTTTGTTACAACATGCTTTCTCGACAGTCGGGAAAGAATCTAACGATGACTGGCCATTGGTTTTGTATATTCTTCCGATACATTAGTATTTACTTGAGTTTTGTAACATTGATGGATTATTAACCGTTCAATGTTCGTGACGGTGTACGAGTGTAAGCAAAGTGTTCAACGTTGTCTTGTATTCTCATCAAACGCTCTAGAAAATGTTAGTAATGCGTCCACTGCTTAACCATAACGTGACTTAGGCTTCTTACACACGAGCGGCATGTTGCCAACGGCAGAGTTAACTGCAGCCGTCGACACGCGTCGACGGCAGTCGTTGACGCGTCAACTGCAAGTGTCTGCCGTTGGTAACATGCCGCTCGTGTGTGAGCTTTTAGATATATATAGACAGACTTATTAAAGTCATTAATACAAAAAAGGTGCTATAAATTTGACGTCTTTATCTGTCTGTAATTTTTTTGTGATATTATGTGACGCGACGGGCAAGTCGTACGCCTGATGGTAAGCATCACGCTTCCCCATTACAGTTGCAGTGCCACCCAAAGCTTACAACTGTAGTATTGTGTAGCACTGCACTGTGCTCGTCACTCCAAGACGTTGGGTCTTTGAGTCTCAGTCGCCTAGTTAAATTCAAAGTAATTTCACTTGCTACAGTACCCTTTATACTCTAAACACAGTAATCCTTGCGCACTATTGCTTTTCGGCAGAATATCTGCCACTGCGGTGGTACTGACCAAGACGGTCCCTTGCACCAAAGGGGATTTCACCTCAGCCTCTTACGATTCGCATCCCGAAGGCGGAGGGAATATTCTTCACAAAGCATGTGCTCAAAAAGAGCAGTTTCAAGCAGCCAAATCGCGAAGAGAGAATCTACCGCTTTTCGCACTAGTGCTCTTATAGTGTTCACTCAAAATTTTTTTATTTCTTCGTAATACCGAACCAATGATTTTTTAAATTAGTCAATTAAGTACAGGTTTTCTTTCCTAAGGTAGGTAGGTAGAGGCGCAGTACAGCGGCGGAGAGGATAGGCACAGTAAGAATATGAAACTAACTCACTTCAAAACAAACTAGGTCATGTGTAAGCTAATAATTTAAAATACTTGTCATATGTATGTTTGTTGCTAAAATGTCATATTTACAGATAAATGAAGCGCTCGTAGCAGAGCTCTACTTGGCGTCTTAATCTATCAACAAGCAACACTTGCTGCGGTCAAGACTTGGATGGATGTGTGTTACTGGCATTATTCAACTGAGCACTTCCGTGCTTCGGAGGGCACGTTAATCCGTCGGTCACGGTTGTTTGTTTCATAACAACAGTCGTTAGGCTACGTCGAAGGCCTTCGGGTAACCTGAGAACTCAGACATGGGTTGGCCAATAACCTATCTACCAAGCCGAAATGGGCCAGCGTGGTGGATTTTGGCCCAACTCCTCTCTCTGAGAAGAAGGCTCGAGTCCCAGCAGTGGGAACAAAATGGGATGATTAAGACGGTGACCATGACAGATAAATAAGTTATATATGTCCATTATACGATTTATTATGACGAACTTGGTGAAAGCATATTTTAGAGGTCGTGACAATTTAAACCCGAGAGAATGTAACATATGCACTAAATAATAAAACATATACATTTTTAGTATAGTCCGCTAATTGGCTTAGAAGCATATTTTAACAACGCAAAAAGTGATCACAGTGGCATATTCAAATTCTCACTTGTAATTAACCTTAATTGCTCTACTGATTTTTCTTTTTCCGGAATATATTCGGTCATACCTACTCCAGTTATGTAGGTAACTTTGTGAAACATAACACCGAATACTTTTTCAGTAGGTATAAAATCTAGACATGCGAGTATTCTTCATGGTATATATATATATATATATATATATACCATGTATATTTAATAGACCTTGAGGGTACTATTTTTTTGGTAAATCACTCGTTTATTTTCATGTTCTTACCAAAAATGGTTATCTCAAAAGTTGTTGAGATTTGATTTTCTAGTTTTGGTTCTAATATTTGTTTTCTAGAATCGATATTTGCAGATTTATACCCGAGAAGATGTGGGGGTAAAATGTTATTATTGCATTATCGCCTTTATTTTCAAATTTACACGATAAATTGTTACAACCAGAGTTGTTTGATTTATTGAGATCTAGCCCTAAAGCAGCTGCCGAGCAGCTGCCAAACCCAAAGGTATTATCATTTTGGCTACAATAAAAAAAAGGTACAAAAAGGTATTATCATTTTTATAACCTACTCCTTTTTTGAAGTATGTAGGTTAAAACGAAATAATTTATTAGTACTTAAGTAGGTATACATCGTTTTAATATCATGTGCATACATTCAAAAGCACTGCACTAATTGTCCTGGGGGTGCCACGGGTCCTAATCCAAGTCCCCGTGGTACCCCCAGGGGTATCTTCCATGCAGGGGTATCTTGGGTACGGAATGTAGCTACAGAACTAAACATTTCGTTAATTCTGGACACGGAAACAGTACCTACTATTAATTTTATTTACTTGATGTTTGTACCGGTCGAAATCCTCGTTCAGTTTAGCCTCGACTGAACAACTGAATAGTGCGAGAGAATCTCTATACAAGCTAGGAATCTCTAACTAAACTACAATTAGATTTAAGTTCGCTAGTTTACTTTGGAGCCCTGAACAAGAAGAACAACAAAGACAATTCTCCTAATGATTTTTGGAGGCTGTGCACCCTTTGTCTATGAACTCCAATGTAACACTGGAATTACTTGTCTAAATGAAGATACTAGTAGTTTATGATTATGAAGCTGTTACATAATTAGGGGTATTAAAACACGAGTGTGTGTAATGTACAATTTTATACACTACTTTATGCACTTTCATTAAATGAGTAAGAAATAGGTTTAATTAGGTATAATTAATTATTTTAGTGTCTCCATTATACAATTGTATATCGGGTGGAATAAAATTTTCTTCACTTTCTTTTAGCCACTAGCAGAAAATTTTAATCTAAAACGGAACCGTCGTGGTGTTACGGTGATTACATTCATTTTTTTATATGGCAGCCATACAAAAATCTAAGCAACATGCATCATGTCACAAAAAAATTGGATTGTGAGTCATTCTTTACATCATGGCATCATTTGACGGCAGATCAAATGCAAAGAGCTGTTGCAAGCGGGAAAAAAACAATCTCAGGTATCTCGGCATTTTGGTATTCATAAAAGCGTTATTTGTCGTCTTTGACAGCGCTACAACAATACAGGAGATCCCGCTGCTCAGCATCCAGGCCGTGGAAGGTGTACAACCACTCGGCAAGACCGGTACATACAACTGACTGCAAGACGCCAGCCGATGTTAACCGCTCGAGAGATGAGTTTGAGGCTACAGAATTCAAGTGGTGTAGTTGTCAGTCCCCAAACTGTGCGAAATCGACTGCAAGAGTACGGTCTACGAGCTCGACGCCCAATCAGGTGCCCGCCGATACGTCACGGGAATCGCGCTCGTCGAATTGAATGGTGTAGAGAACGCAAAACATGAACCCAGGAGCAATGGGATTAAATTATGTTTTCCGATGAGTCGCGATTCGGGTTTAAGCCTGATACAACAAGGGTGAGAGTGTGTACCGACGGCCCGGAAATACTGAAAGGCTCAGGTGCGTTCAGGAAGTTCATCCATACAGCGGCTCAACAGTTATGGTATGATGGAGAACAGGCGAACTGAGCTTGTTTTTGTAAATGGAAACATGAACGCTGAAAATTACGTTGAGGATATTCTTAGACCTTGTGTCCAATGTCCATCCATTTGCACAAACCTATTGCTCCGATTTTACGTTAATGCATGACAATGCGCGTTCGCATACAGTTTTGCGAACCAGTGAATACTTGGCAACGGAGAACATCCGGGTATTGCCCTGGCCTGCACAATCGCTAGACCTCAACCCCATCGAGCACCCATGGGACGTGCGAGACTCCAGAGACGTGTTTCGAAGGACTTGGACGGAGTGACAACAACCCAACAGCTGAAGGATTTGCTACAATTCCATTGGGAGCGATTGCTGCAAGATGATATAAACAGTCTCATTAATTCTATGAATAATCGTTGCAACGATCGTTGTAATACTCGACAAGTTCTGAATTGCAGAGGAGGCCATACCTTGTATTAAATTATCCAATTTTATTCTTTCACAATTAATTATATTTCTATAAAATATAATTTTGTTAAAAAAGTTTAGTTTCTTATGTAGGTACCTTAGTTTGTACAATACATTATAATATTGTTAATTTATGTTATTAAAAGAACTACAGAAGACAAGAGCTGTTACTTTTACCTACATCATTAAGACCCTAAAGCATAAGCGGTTAACATAAAGCGATAAACGCCTTAATTTACAGCGATTTCAACAAGTAGAATACGATTAATATGACTTGATATACTATTTGTTTCGACGTACTATCGAACAGATTAACCGTAATGAAAAATCAGTGAACATGGTAAGTCAGGTTAAACGAAGAGCTGACGATGATTTTAAACCGCTGTAAGGCGATTTTAACCGTACGTAAGTTAAATTGAAACTTTCTTACAGCCATATTTACTGCATATAAAGTTATATTTGACTGTCGTAAGGCGTTTTGTACCCTTGTTTACTGTTCAATACGCCGCCGTACGTTAATATTATTTTAACCTTAGGTTAAAACTGTTCTATAGTATAGAGGCGCTATTTATCGTTAATAACTGTCTACCATACCTATACCCTATTGAATAGGGCCTATTGTAGACCAGCACCCGTATACGTCCGTACTCACGTACGAAAATAATAAAGACGCTTGAAGCAAAATTAGTTTTAGCGATTTCACGATGGTCTTACATTGAGAGTGTTTAGCATCTTAGTAGCAGCACTTTATACCTTGCCATAATATGAAAATCATCTTCCGCCGTTAGTAAATGCCGCATATGAACGTCGCTTCCTAACTTAGGTTTACGTTTGTTTAGTATTTATTGCGAGCGTATTTCATCTTACTAAATAAATAATGACCCTTTTCATAAGGCGAATATTGCCGTAATTAATATGATTTTCGCCGCATATTAAGCGTCGTAATTGTAAGGTGATTTTAACAGTATATACTGCTTATTTAACCGGAGTAGGGTCTATTCGGTAAGTGCCTTACGGTACGTTACATTCAACAGTTTGTATCGGTTAAATCTAATAGACCGTTTGTACGTTTTCGCTTAAGAAAGCAAAAATAAACGTAAGCCTTACAAACTCACCTCACGTAATTACAATTAAGCCGTGTACGAACAAATTCACCTTAGCTTAGAATTCGATTTCTTTCAGTGTACATATAAATAAAATTGAAGTGTCTGTTTTTAATTAAAAATTTACAGCTTTTCACTAAATGCATATGAAAGTATAATATATACGATACTTACATACAATTTTTTTTGTATATATGTTGTTTGTTCCGGCTAATGTCTGAAATGGCTGGAACAATTTTAATGAGCAGATAGCTGGTGTTTTAAGGATAAACTTAGACAAATTTCATTAAAAAAAAAAACAAAAAAAAAAACCGTGTTTCTCTGTCTGTTGTTACCTTATCACGCCTAAACGGCTGAACGGATCGTAATCAAATTTGGCAAGTACTTTTCATCGTCATCCATTATCACGCAGGTGAAACCTCGGCGCGCGGTTAGTCTTATAAGTCATATAAATTAAAACAAAAAAATAAAATTGTTCCGTTTTTAAATTTCGTAATTGTGTATATAATGTATGTCAATATAAACTTGTTTTAAAGTTTATAGGTTTACCCTAATTGGAATGTTAATGAGAGTAGATAAATATATTTTTAAATGCACTTTTATCTTATTTTGCAGATGTTAGCTAAGATATCGCTTACATAGTTCGTATGGAGGCTATTGCTTTGACTTTGGATACGATTTAATGTAATAAAGCATGAGTTCAAAAACTAAAACTCGACTGCTGAAAAAACGCACGCTCTTAAAAGTATAAAACAAGTAGTCGGGATTGTTAAAAACTTATTTTTAGGTTCATAATATTATTGGGTATTTGCAGAGCTACATCACATTTTTTCTGTTTAGGGCATTATTACTTCATCAGTCGAACGACCCAGACACAATAGAAATTTCATTGTAATATTGACAATCGACTGGTGAGGGGTTATGTTTTTGACATATAATGCATAAGTTACCAGGCTAGGTACGAGTAGTTTACGTGACTTTGACGGGATATAACTCGCAAACGGCACGCTTGACATAATACATGATGGGGTGAAGCAAAAAAATTTGTTCTTGACTTCATGCTCCCCAGAGGGCGCCATAATCTAAGACGAACCACCAGCAGAAAACCAGAACACTTCCGTCCTCATTTGTTGAATTATAATAAGTAGTTTAGACGTTAAACTTTCTTAAATTAAAATTAAATCTAATTTTATATAGTATAGATGCATTTGATTAGGATCATCAACATTATCATCAATTAACATTATTGTCTACTAATCAATTATTCCAAAAAATTGTGTACTAATATAAGTATATAAGCTTTATTTTAGGATTTAAGATTTAGCTTTACTTTGCACATTCCTATTTCATATTTATTTTTTAAATTTTTATTACATTTTCGAATTGTAACCTGTTATTTCGCATAACTTTAGCTATCTTTGCTATGGGAGAGGCCATTGATATCCGAAACACAGTGAAAACTAGTTCGGAATCAATGGATTCATACATTTGTTTTGTACATAATCTATGTGAAATAAACTTATTTGTATTTACGATGGAAGTTAAAACAGATGAACATTCATACATACCGTATAAAAGCATAACCCTCCCTTTTGCTTCACCTTAGTTGGGTAAAAAGATTTGGTTACATGAGCTCCTGGTACTTAAGCTATATCCTGATCCTATACAGCCACCTTTCACCCCTAAGTAGTGTTTTTGCCATCAGCTCACCCGCCTAGCATACTCGCGTAGGCGTTGAAATCTTTTCTTTGCAGGTTCGCAACTCAAAATACAATAGTTTTAACAATGTATTATTTTTATTATAATCTTAAATCTTAAATATTTAAATGGCTGGTATATAAGAACTTGACACAAGTAGGGTACTCCAAGGATTCTTGTCTTATTAATATTGTCATAATTATTAATATAACTTTTTTTCGTAATAAAACGTTTTTAAAGGTAACTTAAGTTTTCTTTTTCGAATTTCGAAATAATTAGTTATAAAATATTAGAAAATTTAGTATAATGTTATGTATGTATGTCCACTCACCTTGCAGTTGATGCGTGGAAAAAATACTCGCGCGCAATTTCCTATAACGATATTCATCAATTGTTTTTATCGTTCTCTCACGGCGTTTGTCGCTGTGTGGTAATAACAATGATTATGTTTATGTTTCTAGCAAATGTGTTGAAAAATGTAATAAGCTCTGTGTAAGAAGTATGTAGTGAAATTTTCTAAATTGTTGCTTCAAAAAAATTTGTAAATTGCAAAGGGCATTTAAGAAGTAGATATTTAACATGACGTGAAACGTAACGTAATTGTGTTCGAAAGAGAAAGATTGATTGAGTTATAGTAATGTTCGAAAGAGTGCAAGGAAAATAGTAAGTATGGACCGTGAGAAAGGGATAGCTAGATATAATAAAGGTTAGGAGAGAAAGAGAAAATAAAAGATAATTAAAATGAGCGTCGTTGTTTTAATTACTCTTTACATCTGCTCATTTGTATAATAATAAAATCTAGCCTTCCTAAGGTATTTTCGAGTTTAAACCATGGTTTGTGGATATTTCATAATACGAGTATATGGAATTTGCTTAAACCATTGTTTAAGTTCGGGTCTAACTTTAGTGCACGTATAATACCTAAGGCCTTTAAAAGTTTGCGGGAACCCATTCTTGAAATCACGTTCTTCAAAATGAAGATGGCAACTACATGAGATGAGCTTTGGAATACAGCATTGGAAGAAGAACAACGAATGTAAGCAACTATTGCATATAATCACGTCATTAAACCCTAACGCGGGTTCGAATCCCGACCGAGGATGTTAATTTTTTTTCTCTATAAATTTCAATGTTTGAGATCGCTAAGTAGGCGTTAGTGCTTTGAAAAAGTAATACCATTGAAAAACATAATAGTTATATCACATGTATTGTGTGCAGTTTACCCATTTTTATACTCATGATAGAATCCTGTTGTACTGAATGATGATGTGTACTGAAACCGCAGGGCATGCGTTACCACAACCAACAATGAAAATAATGCCACCAAACCTTTGTGGCAGGCGTGTTTTTAAGTTCATAAGTACAACGCTTTGCACTCATTTGTACATACATTTTTGTTGTTCGTCAAATGTTTACCAAATCGTTAAGATTTTGGCCCTATAGGTTTATTATATACGTCAGTTCCTCCAGCAGATTGAACACAAGATGACTTTAAGCCTAGATTTCAATTAATAACGCGAAGCGAGGTGTAAACTTAACTTGGTCGAGTCGTAGATAGACCTACTTTAAGGAGCAAGGCAGTAGTTTGACAATAATATGCTAAGAACTTGTCAGACTATGTTTATAATAGGATTCCGTAGCAAATGTACAAACTAGTCTACGGGAGGTTTTGCGCTTAAAATAGTTTTCTTTTTTATGCAATTAAGGAAGTAACACAGTAATGCTTCGCGGTGCCCAATTTCAGAAACGTGAGAATCAAATAGGCTACTGAGGTACTAATGTACTTTAAACTAGAGCGTCGTAAGTATTTTGCATTTTCCTGTGTTAGTTTAAAGTTAGGATCACATTATGTCGAGGGAGTTTTTATCCTATTATTTTTGACCAAATTATATGCACTTGCGTTTAGAAATTCTGTATAAGTAAATATTTTATAGTCTGTAATGGATGCGGACGGGTAGACCTATCATATAAGAGCTCCTAGTAGTGTTCTTGCATAAAGCGGAGGATTTTAGCTTCGGAAATTAATCAGACGGAACTATCTGGGCAGAATCCCAAGAAGCAGCCGGGCGTGGTCCTAAACCCATATGTTTTTATTTGGAAGCGGGGGTCACAAAAGCTTTCATTAATTAATATACTTAATTAATTAATTACTACGACTTGATATTAACATAAGACAACAGTACCTACATTAAATATGCCCTAATTTTTATGACAAAAAATCTTCTCTTGCGTTTTTATTAACTTGTTATTTAAAAAATTACGATTAAAAAAGATTTCCAGCCATTACCATTTTAAATCCGCCATTTTGGATGTCTGACACTTTCGCTAAAATACTATTTGTACTACTAGTACTTCGCCCTTGTAAATAAGGTTGCTTTCCCAACGTATCTTGTCATATCTTCATTTGTTTCGGGGATGTTGTCAAAGATGCAACGATGTTTGCTCTTAGAGAATCGCACGGCAGAACGTTTGGATTTTGTATGAGAGCGATTGTCTTTTGTTCGACAGTCTTTTTTTGTCTTAAAGTATATAGCTGGTGCCTCGCGGTATAATGGATTTTAATTTCATTGCGCCTCCAAGTTACTCCTTAATATATAATCAGCTATCTGCCAGTGAAAGTATTGTCAAAATCCGTCTAGCCGTTTTAGAGATTAATAACAGTCTTACTTATCAACGGCTATTTAAATTTTAATCATTACCTAGCCGTTGGATAGGGTTTTTTTCATCTAATGTAAACAGGGTTTTGTGTTACAAGAATATGCAACGCTTGTACTGAACTTAAATAAGTATAAAATCACTTAAAAGTATAACCTGCTTTTTAAAGCTGTTTGATAAAGATCGTACAACTTTCTGGCATCATCTGTTTCTGGTTGAGATAAGATTGTATTGCAACCGCCTAGAAGCCTAGAAAACGTGGTCACTGGCGAACAACTGCCGCCGCAGACTTTCGTTCCTGGCACATTCCATCAGGAAATTTCTTACCCATAAACGTTGCATAAATTTATCGAGTAGATATTACTTAAAACAGCTCTTAAATTGAACAGCCTCCTGCCCTTGTTTAAATTTTTAAATAGGAAGATCAGATTGAGTTGCAAACCTGAAAGCACACAAAACCTCATTGGAGTATTATATTAGTCTATGCATAAAACTGAAAACGGGAATTAATTACAAGTATTGTAAGAAAAGTATTCAGAATACACAATGAATGACAAAATCAATATGCTGCGCACTTTTCGTGGCGGTATTGAAGAGTTGAGGCAATAAGAACACCCTTAATCAAACAGAAACTGTATAAAATCAGATTCGACTCCATGACAGAAATGAGTGATTAGGAATTTCGACACAGGTACCGATTTAGCAAAACAAACATGCTCAGAATAATACATCTGCTAGGAAATTAGCTTTCTGTACAAGCCCGTGGTGGTGGTGGTGGTGGTATACCGGTAGACTAACAAGTCATGGCAGTTATCAGATGCTGGGGTTGACTCTAAGTAAGTAGTTACTTGCTCAGTTGGCCTCGGCAATGGAATTCTCACATTACCCGTTCTCATTTATATGTTTACTTACAGATCCAAGAAGACTGTGCTGATATTCACGGCATGAGCCTGCAGACTTTATCACGTCTATGTTTAGGAAAGTGGCAGTAGGTAGGTTGGTAGTAGTGTGGTTTATTGCCCTCATGAGCGAGTCATCTAAAAAGCAAAAGGTCAAAGTAGCTTATGACCTAAAAAGCATAATATCTCATTTGGAAATTGCCTAAATCGCATAAGGCCCTAGTAGCAAAAGACCTGAAATGCGTTATGTCTGCTTTGCTATTTACCTCAACCTTAATAGGACTAAGTAGCAGTATGCCTAAAATGCACAAATATAGTTTATCAAATTACCCACACATCGTCCAAATTATAATCAAGTGATATATTTTACTAACTTTTTAACCAATTTGTGGTTAAAAAGTTAGTAAAATATATCACTTGATTGTTTGAAAAATGGTTTATTTGCATTTGCCTATTTGATCACTTTCGAAACAAGCGACAAGCGCACGGTAACGCGTATTGGTATTTGGCCTTATTTATCAAATTCACAAATAACGCCAATACTTTGCCAAATAAACTATCCACACATGGTAATTTTATTGTTTGCCAAAAACACATAGACATATGAAGTGCCAGCATTAGATTAACGGGTTTTCCGGTTGGTAATAGGAGTATTAGAAACACAGGACAATGGGTATGGGATAGGCAACATGAGTAGTTTGGCTATTTATGGGAATTTGGCTATAAAGGCAAATTGCGTTATAAACACTGTACAACTTAAGTAAACTGAGTTTAAAGTATATTGACATTCACGCATTTTGCGTCTTAGGTATTTTAAGTCTTAGGCAATATGAGATTAATGTACTTAACTTAATAGGCATATTACTCTATAGACATTCTTGTTAGGCATTTTGCTGCAAAGGCTAAAAGCGTTTTAGATGAGTCGCTCGTGAAGGGTTTATTGGCTTCCAGAAACTCAGAATCATAAAAAAGGGCACAACTAATGCAAATCAATCAGATTTGACAACGACAAGTGTTTTTGTTTCTTTTCTCCGCTCTGGAGGATTTGGCTTTGAATGACTATGCATCTGCTAGTGTCAATTGGTTTTACGTTCTTCAAATCTTGACCACCGAGTCTTGTTTTCTTCAGTGAAAAGTACAACGTAGGGCGAGTTTCATAAAATAGCATATAGGTATATACTTTGTGGCCTTTATTAATAAACGTTCCGTAAACATATTAGGCGTAACATGCTTTGTCTACTCCGGGTCTAAGCCGTCCGCCGTTATTAATAAGGCCGTGTTAGTTTAAAATTAACATTAGCAGTTTTGATAAAAGGAGTGATGCTCATTCCATCAACACGCGAAATAAGCACAAGCTATCCGTACATGTAACGCGTCTCCACAGAATAAGTAATTCTTTTATGGAATAATGTATACGATTCTATAATAAAGTTCCCAATGTTATCCGAGATTTGCCTATTAATAAGTTTAAAATTACTATTAAAACTTAACTCTTTCAAAAAGGTTATTACAAAATTTTGGATTACTTGGATGATAAAACAGCTTGGGACTGATCACTCCAGGATCTACCTACTTTTATATTAAGATGTCAAAGTGTCTTGCTCTACTGATACCATTAATATATTCCGTTTTGTAAGGCAACACGCTGGAGCTAAAATTTGTAGTACCTAAGTAAAAACATTGTAAAAACATCTATATAAAAAAATGGCCCCCAGTTTCTTGCCGCTTCTTCTCGGTAGGCTCTATATATTTTTGAACGCGGCGGTAGTCTTTAAAGTACATTGTAATGAAAAATTGACGTTCATAAGTGCGTCTTTGATGCATAAATTGAATTTGACTTTGAGTTTTAGTTATAATTTATACTTTATAAACTGGGGAAACGTGGCGCGATAAATATATAGAAAAAGTTTGGCATATTACTTGCAAAAATTTATAAGATCAGGAATGTCAGTTTTTTATGCAAATGTTTATATAAGTACAAGTACTTAAATATCTCTCAATTTTACATATTTTTGACATTTTGGGCCTTTCATAATGCCTTTATTTAAAATTTTGTCAACATAATAAAATTTTCAACATTATCTATCGCATAACTAACTACTGGCTAAATAGCGTTTATGAGTAAGAAATATTTAAATATAATTTAGGCACTGTTTCGTTATCAGTTATTTAGTAGCTACATTGAGTTTTTTATAAGTAAGGCTTTAACAGGTTTTTTGTTTTATGTGCCGTATGTACATTCTATCTTTTTACTCCTAACTTTTATTCTATCTAATGTGCGTTTAGTAAAAAGTTTGTAGTTTGGGACTTGCTGAATTGTCGCTGGCATTATAGTTAATAGTAACATATAGGTATAATTGATAGGGTTTAAACAAGAAATAGATGATTTATCGCACTAGGCACTTAGAATTCAAATTTAACCTTCATAGTGTCAAATTACAGCGTGAAACTTTTTTTACACGAATCTATAACATTCTATATTAAAAAAGAATGCATTTGTTATTTTTACACTTTCAAATTTTTTTTTAACTTATTTTTTACATTCGATGTTTTTACATGACAAGATACGGCTAACGAATGCACCGTCCGGTTTTGGTTTAACTTACCTACGAAGTGTGTGTAGTAAGTGTAGTGGAAACTTCGACTTGAAGAATGAACCACGAGGAAGACCTTACATATCTATAAAATCTATTAGCGGTTTATATATATTGAAACCGGTTTCAATTAAAGCAATTAAAATATAGGTATATACTAATATACTAAATAATTCAATTAAAATATAGGTATATACGAGCGTACTACTACACTACTACTACTAGTACGTACTCGTACTAGCGACTACCCACAACTTCGTTCGCGTGGTAGGCTCGGCCTTCGACCTCGCTATAACCTCCCATCTTTTCTTGGTTTTTCTTTCATAAGAACCTTCTCCTGAAAAGTAATTAAAACAGCAAAAAAGAATAAGCGAGATTGTTCCATCCGTTCTCAAGTAATAGCGTGACCAGGATATTTTCATATATAACTTGGGACCGCCCGCGATTACGTTCGCGTAATAGGCTCGGCCTGCGACCTCGCCATACTCTTCCATCTTTGCTTGGTTTTTCTTTTATTAGAACCTTCTCCTGACAATAATAAAAACAAAAAAGAATAAGCGAGATTGTTCCATCCGTTCTCAAGTAATAGCGTGACCAGGATATTTTCATATATAACTTGGGACCGCCCGCGATTACGTTCGCGTAATAGGCTCGGCCTGCGACCTCGCCATACTCTTCCATCTTTGCTTGGTTTTTCTTTTATTAGAACCTTCTCCTGACAATAATAAAAACAAAAAAGAATAAGCGAGATTGTTCCATCCGTTCTCAAGTAATAGCGTGACCAGGATATTTTCATATATAACTTGGGACCGCCCGCGATTACGTTCGCGTAATAGGCTCGGCCTGCGACCTCGCCATACTCTTCCATCTTTGCTTGGTTTTTCTTTTATTAGAACCTTCTCCTGACAATAATAAAAACAAAAAAGAATAAGCGAGATTGTTCCATCCGTTCTCAAGTAATAGCGTGACCAGGATATTTTCATATATAACTTGGGACCGCCCGCGATTACGTTCGCGTAATAGGCTCGGCCTGCGACCTCGCCATACTCTTCCATCTTTGCTTGGTTTTTCTTTTATTAGAACCTTCTCCTGACAATAATAAAAACAAAAAAGAATTAGCGAGATTGTTCCATCCGTTCTCAAGTAATAGCGTGACCAGGATATTTTCATATATAACTTGGGACCGCCCGCGATTACGTTCGCGTAATAGGCTCGGCCTGCGACCTCGCCATACTCTTCCATCTTTGCTTGGTTTTTCTTTTATTAGAACCTTCTCCTGACAATAATAAAAAAAAAAAGAATAAGCGAGTTTGTTCCATCCGTTCTCAAGTAATAGCGTGACCAGGATATTTTCATATATAACTTGGGACCGCCCGCGATTACGTTCGCGTAATAGGCTCGGCCTGCGACCTCGCCATACTCTTCCATCTTTGCTTGGTTTTTCTTTTATTAGAACCTTCTCCTGACAATAATAAAAACAAAAAAGAATAAGCGAGATTGTTCCATCCGTTCTCAAGTAATAGCGTGACCAGGATATTTTCATATATAACTTGGGACCGCCCGCGATTACGTTCGCGTAATAGGCTCGGCCTGCGACCTCGCCATACTCTTCCATCTTTGCTTGGTTTTTCTTTTATTAGAACCTTCTCCTGACAATAATAAAAACAAAAAAGAATAAGCGAGATTGTTCCATCCGTTCTCAAGTAATAGCGTGACCAGGATATTTTCATATATAACTTGGGACCGCCCGCGATTACGTTCGCGTAATAGGCTCGGCCTGCGACCTCGCCACACTCTTCCATCTTTGCTTGGTTTTTCTTTTATTAGAACCTTCTCCTGACAATAATAAAAACAAAAAAGAATAAGCGAGATTGTTCCATCCGTTCTCAAGAAATAGCGTGACCAGGATATTTTCATATATAACTTGGGACCGCCCGCGATTACGTTCGCGTAATAGGCTCGGCCTGCGACCTCGCCATACTCTTCCATCTTTGCTTGGTTTTTCTTTTATTAGAACCTTCTCCTGACAATAATAAAAACAAAAAAGAATAAGCGAGATTGTTCCATCCGTTCTCAAGTAATAGCGTGACCAGGATATTTTCATATATAACTTGGGACCGCCCGCGATTACGTTCGCGTAATAGGTTCGGCCTGCGACCTCGCCATACTCTTCCATCTTTGCTTGGTTTTTCTTTTATTAGAACCTTCTCCTGACAATAATAAAAACAAAAAAGAATTAGCGAGATTGTTCCATCCGTTCTCAAGTAATAGCGTGACCAGGATATTTTCATATATAACTTGGGACCGCCCGCGATTACGTTCGCGTAATAGGCTCGGCCTGCGACCTCGCCATACTCTTCCATCTTTGCTTGGTTTTTCTTTTATTAGAACCTTCTCCTGACAATAATAAAAACAAAAAAGAATTAGCGAGATTGTTCCATCCGTTCTCAAGTAATAGCGTGACCAGGATATTTTCATATATAACTTGGGACCGCCCGCGATTACGTTCGCGTAATAGGCTCGGCCTGCGACCTCGCCATACTCTTCCATCTTTGCTTGGTTTTTCTTTTATTAGAACCTTCTCCTGACAATAATAAAAACAAAATAGGATAAGCGAGATTGTTCCATCCGTTCTCAAGTAATAGCGTGACCAGGATATTTTCATATATAACTTGGGACCGCCCGCGATTACGTTCGCGTAATAGGCTCGGCCTGCGACCTCGCCATACTCTTCCATCTTTGCTTGGTTTTTCTTTTATTAGAACCTTCTCCTGACAATAATAAAAACAAAAAAGAATTAGCGAGATTGTTCCATCGGTTCTCAAGTTAGAGTGACCAGGAGAAATAGCGGTTCATTATAGTATAGAAATAGTTCTATGTTAGTATGTTTGTAACGAATTCCCTTAAAAACTACTGGACCGATCACCACGCGGGTGAAACCGCGGAACGGAGATGTATTTTATATATTAGGTACGTTATATACCTACATCTTTTAATTATTTTCATATTGGTGACGTAATATAAATTAGTAGAGAAATAACGGTATGGATTATATAATGAAATTAAGCAGATTGTACACGAAAAGCATTTATAACTGTCTAGAGAATTCACTGGAATGTATATATCAATATACCTAGTAAGTACCTATATGTAAAAGTTTGTGGTTCGACACATTCTGAAAGTATTTTCCATGCATTTTGAAACTATCATTTATCAGGCACTAGCAGAATTGTGACACAAGTCACAGAGGCCCTTAACTAATATTGAATATAATCTAATCTAAAGCAATGTCTTACTACTGTTTCGTTATCAGTTATTTAGTAGCTACATTGAGTTTTTTATAAGTAAGGCTTTAACAGGTTTTTTGTTTTATGTGCCGTATGTACATTCTATCTTTTTACTCCTAACTTTTATTCTATCTAATGTGCGTTTAGTAAAAAGTTTGTAGTTTGGGACTTGCTGAATTGTCGCTGGCATTATAGTTAATAGTAACATATAGGTATAATTGATAGGGTTTAAACAAGAAATAGATGATTTATCGCACTAGGCACTTAGAATTCAAATTTAACCTTCATAGTGTCAAATTACAGCGTGAAACTTTTTTTACACGAATCTATAACATTCTATATTAAAAAAGAATGCATTTGTTATTTTTACACTTTCAAATTTTTTTTTAACTTATTTTTTACATTCGATGTTTTTACATGACAAGATACGGCTAACGAATGCACCGTCCGGTTTTGGTTTAACTTACCTACGAAGTGTGTGTAGTAAGTGTAGTGGAAACTTCGACTTGAAGAATGAACCACGAGGAAGACCTTACATATCTATAAAATCTATTAGCGGTTTATATATATTGAAACCGGTTTCAATTAAAGCAATTAAAATATAGGTATATACTAATATACTAAATAATTCAATTAAAATATAGGTATATACGAGCGTACTACTACACTACTACTACTAGTACGTACTCGTACTAGCGACTACCCACAACTTCGTTCGCGTGGTAGGCTCGGCCTTCGACCTCGCTATAACCTCCCATCTTTTCTTGGTTTTTCTTTCATAAGAACCTTCTCCTGAAAAGTAATTAAAACAGCAAAAAAGAATAAGCGAGATTGTTCCATCCGTTCTCAAGTAATAGCGTGACCAGGATATTTTCATATACAGCATGACTGGTTGAACACTTTACATAAACAAGGACATGATAATTCATGGTCACATGAAACGTTTAAAAAAATAAAATTAAAAAAATACCGTTAAACTACAGAGGAAACCTTCATTCTATGAATGTGCTATAACTCGAAAATTATGGACACCGTCCGAACGGGGTTAATGACCCAAAGCGCCGCGCCGCGTTCAAAGGAATCAAGCTGCGTCCGAACGGGGTTAATGACCCAAAGGGCCGCGCCGCCCGCGCCGCTAAAGGATGCCGCGATCGTCGGCCGCCCGCCCGGCCGCGCCGCGCTTTCATTACTACACGCGCGCCGCGAGTGACCATGTTTATTGTTTTGAGTAGACAATTAAAGTTAAATTAGGTAAATATTAGGCACCTATTTTTTTTTCTTAATTAGAACGAGAATCGAGTACTGAGCACTATATATCAATATGTAAAGTGTTCAACCAGTCACCCTGTATAACTTGGGACCGCCCGCGATTACGTTCGCGTAATAGGCTCGGCCTGCGACCTCGCCATACTCTTCCATCTTTGCTTGGTTTTTCTTTTATTAGAACCTTCTCCTGACAATAATAAAAACAAAAAAGAATTAGCGAGATTGTTCCATCCGTTCTCAAGTAATAGCGTGACCAGGATATTTTCATATATAACTTGGGACCGCCCGCGATTACGTTCGCGTAATAGGCTCGGCCTGCGACCTCGCCATACTCTTCCATCTTTGCTTGGTTTTTCTTTTATTAGAACCTTCTCCTGACAATAATAAAAACAAAAAAGAATTAGCGAGATTGTTCCATCCGTTCTCAAGTAATAGCGTGACCAGGATATTTTCATATATAACTTGGGACCGCCCGCGATTACGTTCGCGTAATAGGCTCGGCCTGCGACCTCGCCATACTCTTCCATCTTTGCTTGGTTTTTCTTTTATTAGAACCTTCTCCTGACAATAATAAAAACAAAAAAGAATTAGCGAGATTGTTCCATCCGTTCTCAAGTAATAGCGTGACCAGGATATTTTCATATATAACTTGGGACCGCCCGCGATTACGTTCGCGTAATTGGCTCGGCCTGCGACCTCGCCATACTCTTCCATCTTTGCTTGGTTTTTCTTTTATTAGAACCTTCTCCTGGCAATAATAAAAACAAAAAAGAATTAGCGAGATTGTTCCATCCGTTCTCAAGTAATAGCGTGACCAGGATATTTTCATATATAACTTGGGACCGCCCGCGATTACGTTCGCGTAATAGGCTCGGCCTGCGACCTCGCCATACTCTTCCATCTTTGCTTGGTTTTTCTTTTATTAGAACCTTCTCCTGACAATAATAAAAACAAAAAAGAATTAGCGAGATTGTTCCATCCGTTCTCAAGTAATAGCGTGACCAGGATATTTTCATATATAACTTGGGACCGCCCGCGATTACGTTCGCGTAATAGGCTCGGCCTGCGACCTCGCCATACTCTTCCATCTTTGCTTGGTTTTTCTTTTATTAGAACCTTCTCCTGACAATAATAAAAACAAAATAGGATAAGCGAGATTGTTCCATCCGTTCTCAAGTAATAGCGTGACCAGGATATTTTCATATATAACTTGGGACCGCCCGCGATTACGTTCGCGTAATAGGCTCGGCCTGCGACCTCGCCATACTCTTCCATCTTTGCTTGGTTTTTCTTTTATTAGAACCTTCTCCTGGCAATAATAAAAACAAAAAAGAATTAGCGAGATTGTTCCATCCGTTCTCAAGTAATAGCGTGACCAGGATATTTTCATATATAACTTGGGACCGCCCGCGATTACGTTCGCGTAATAGGCTCGGCCTGCGACCTCGCCATACTCTTCCATCTTTGCTTGGTTTTTCTTTTATTAGAACCTTCTCCTGGCAATAATAAAAACAAAAAAGAATTAGCGAGATTGTTCCATCCGTTCTCAAGTAATAGCGTGACCAGGATATTTTCATATATAACTTGGGACCGCCCGCGATTACGTTCGCGTAATAGGCTCGGCCTGCGACCTCGCCATACTCTTCCATCTTTGCTTGGTTTTTCTTTTATTAGAACCTTCTCCTGACAATAATAAAAACAAAATAGGATAAGCGAGATTGTTCCATCCGTTCTCAAGTAATAGCGTGACCAGGATATTTTCATATATAACTTGGGACCGCCCGCGATTACGTTCGCGTAATAGGCTCGGCCTGCGACCTCGCCATACTCTTCCATCTTTGCTTGGTTTTTCTTTTATTAGAACCTTCTCCTGACAATAATAAAAACAAAAAAAAATTAGCGAGATTGTTCCATCGGTTCTCAAGTTAGAGTGACCAGGAGAAATAGCGGTTCATTATAGTATAGAAATAGTTCTATGTTAGTATGTTTGTAACGAATTCCCTTAAAAACTACTGGACCGATCACCACGCGGGTTAAACCGCGGAACGGAGATGTATTTTATATATTAGGTACGTTATATACCTACATCTTTTAATTATTTTCATATTGGTGACGTAATATAAATTAGTAGAGAAATAACGGTATGGATTATATAATGAAATTAAGCAGATTGTACACGAAAAGCATTTATAACTGTCTAGAGAATTCACTGGAATGTATATATCAATATACCTAGTAAGTACCTATATGTAAAAGTTTGTGGTTCGACACATTCTGAAAGTATTTTCCATGCATTTTGAAACTATCATTTATCAGGCACTAGCAGAATTGTGACACAAGTCACAGAGGCCCTTAACTAATATTGAATATAATCTAATCTAAAGCAATGTCTTACTTCATGGAAGTCGTACCTATTGAATCCTAATGACGCATGACGGCGAAGGATTCTAGAGTTCACTCCCGGGCAAAGCGATGGAGTTAAAGCCCTATATCGATGAACGGAAAAAAATTATAAGGAATGTCTCAGTAAGTATTCTGTACTTTTGTAATAAATTTAATTTAATTAATATATAAATAATAATAATAAATTTAATTTAATAATAATATTATATTTTATACTATATATTATATTAGCACAGTTTTGATATATTTAAATATATTCACAGTATTGAGAAACAAAATCTTGATACTTGAAATTAAACAACCTTCAGCGGATTAAATCCCGTATAATTTTATATTACTTTATCCCGGCGTTTCGCAAACTTTTCAGTTAACACGGGCACGGGCACGGGCACGGGCACGAGCACGGGCACGGGCACGGGCACGGGTACGGGGATGACAGTTGTCTGATGTTAAGTTAAGGAAATTATTGTAATGTGCCGCTTATTTCTTCGTAGGTACCGCATAACATATATTGATCAAAACGTTCCCAAACTAGTCAAAAAAAACAGTGGGTTGCTTGAATGTTGGGTGGGTCCGAACTGACTCGTTCTAGCATGTCCTCATGATTCAGCACTTTTTTTTTTCATGGTTGTTTTCATATAGTACTTGGTACTTCTAAGTATATAAATAATATACTTACATATACAAAATATATTTTTCATAAAACATAAAGGAATCATAAAAAATATTAGATATAGAAATTGTATCATTATAAAAAATTTAAAATACTCATTGACATGGGTACGAATAAGAGAAACTAAAATAGATAATCCTAAAGCACCTTCACAAACAGAAAATACTAATAAAACTATAAACATATAAATTTCATAATTAAATATTAATAAATATATTAATATTAATAAAAAACTCCTAAAACTATGAATTCTTATCTTAATAAAACAATTAATAAATGTTTATATTTAGACACAAAATAAAATTACCAATTATAAATATAAAAATAGTAATGATATAGTATATAATTATTATACTTACGGGATGAAAACCGGGAGCTCAATAGATATAAATACCACGGTTTTCATCCCGTATGTAACAGTATGTTTATGTGATTCAGTTTCTGGAGAAATTTCAAATAGGTACCTTCATCATATTTCTTACCCCTAGTTTTAACTATTAACAAATACATGTATTTTACAAGTTTTATGCAATGTTTTCGTTTATTTTTCACACTTGTATACAATTTAAACTTGTTGAATTACATTGGTGAACTTCTAGTTGTCCACAATGTATGATCTCACGTCACTATGTGTTGATAAGTATTCAACAAGTTTTGTATCAAACTAGTATTTAACATTGATTCTCGGTGAAAACGAGGGGTAAGACAGTTAAGTGCACTGCATTACGCATTATATCCCTTACCAGCTGGAAAAACAACGTTCAAAAAAAGTTTTCATAAAACTTGGCGAAAAAGTGGTAAACTTCCATCTGAAAATGTGCTGAGAAATAATAATAAATATTAATAATATAATAAATAATAAATAAGAAAATAAGAACAGCGGTCACGAACGCACGCCCAAGACCACTACTGCCTGCCCCCTCGTCTCCGTGCTCATCGTCGTCGTCAAGTGAGGAGTACGCGACTCCCCGCGACACCAGCGCGTCGAGCGACGAGGGCGGGCCCCCGTCTCCACCGCCGCCGCCAAGACCTGCGCTACGAGGATGACCACCGCTGCCGGCACGCTTGGGGCCTGCGGGGCAATCTCCTCCACGCCCGGCCCCCGGTACCGGTACCGGTAGTGTAGTGCACCGCATGCGATGGTCTCAAACCATGAATGAGAGCTGAATGCGCGCCTATTATGGGGCTACAGAGGGAGGAACCAACATGACCGCGTACCGCTATCGTATGCTGTCTCTGTTTCAGGCCCTTGAACCAACTATTGCCGTATCTGCACAGCGATTATCGGATCAGGTCGGGCTATCCATCGGTGTCAACTGATGGAGCAGTCTGTACGTGATCGGCTGCGCCTGGAGGCGCTACCTACTCGCGCGACTTCAACTTCGACACGTGACCTGCCTACCACGTTGTCGGTGTCGGCGACCCCGACATTGACGGCGACTCAGGCTGATCCGGTACTCGACGAGGATGCTTGTGCGAGTATGAGCGTAAGTACCCAGACGAATGAGCAACTGAGGAGGGCTTTGGATGACGCGATTTTACAGTATCACTCCACTCCCGATTTTAGACTTAGTCTACCACGTTTGCCAACAAATAAACATAATCTAGCGCTAATGGGAGCCTTAGACGCTTTGCTAGCTCCGTATTTACGGGCTAGTAAAGATTTAACTGATATCCACTCGATATTGTACTGCGGGGCTATCGCGGTGTGTCGTGTTGCTCGTGTCAAGTTTCCGGACACTGACCGAGCTCCACGAACTAACGCGAGTATACCTGCATGGCAAGTACGAATCCAGCGGCGTATCGGTACGTTTAGGACTCTCATTGCAAAGTTGGTCTGCTTCAGCAGGGGTAACCATCGGCCCCTAGTCATGGGTTTTGTAACACAAGTTTATTCGCATATTATCGCGAACAATATCTTGGCCTCTGCTCAGAATGGATGCCGAGTTGGGTCCCGTGGTACTAAGGAGCTCCTCCTCATAGACGCGACTATATGCCATCAAATCCGGCGGAACAGGGATTCGCTCTCTACTGCCTGGATTGGCTACAAGAAGGCTTATGATTCGGTGCCCCATTCATGGTTGGAGAGGGTTTTGGAGTTGTATAAAATTGATACAACTTTAAAATCCTTCTTAATCACGTGCATGGGGCAGTGGACCACAGTTCTTCATCAACCAGGAGGTAGAAACAATGTCATTGATCCGCGGGAGTTGATAAGGATAAAACGAGGCATTTTTCAGGGTGACATTCTCAGTCCTTTATGGTTCTGCTTAGCATTAAATCCACTCAGCACTTTGCTGAAGGATTCAATGCTAGGCTACCGACTTCGGAGAGAGGGTGAGGTTATTTCTCATCTGTTGTATATGGATGATCTCAAGCTTTTTGCAACGAAATGCCAAGACTTGTTGGACTTACTGAAAATCACTGAAAGTTTCAGTAAAGCCATCAGGATGGAGTTCGGTGTTGATAAGTGTGCAATCATGCATGTACAACGAGGGAAATTTGTAAATTCTTCAAATTTACAGCTTTCTGAGACAATAACTCTCAGATCTCTCTCCGAAGCTGAAACCTATAAATATCTTGGTATGTCACAGTCATTGGCTATCACGGACAAAGACATTAAGCAGTCTTAAGCAAATTACTTTACTTTACCAAGCTTAAGCAAAAGTACTTAATAGTCTTTTGTACGGTGGCAATAAGGTGCGAGCCTTTATAGGTTGGGTGATGCCCTTGCTCATATACTTCTTTGGCATATTAAGATGGACACAGACTGAGCTGGCAGCCCTGGATAGGAAGGTCCGTCAACAGCTCACGACACACAGCATGTTACACCCACGTTCGTCTGTTATGAGACTGTACATCCCACGGAAATTTGGGGGTCGTGGCTTTTTAAATGCCCAAAACCTCCACAACCGCGAGGTGTGCAGTCTCAGGGATATTTTCCGCAACACCGAATATGGGTTGCATCGCGATGTCGTAGCAGTTGATAGGGGGCCTCACGCCGCTTTCCTTGGCAAATGAGAACTGGCGCAAACCAATGGTGCTACCTGCACTGAGGACCGTAAAGACATATGGAAAGGCAAGGAGCTGCACGGTCGATACTATCGAGCCCTTATAGGGCCTGATGTGGACCTACTTGCATCGGTGAACTGGTGACCTCTTTGGGGAAACTGAAGGTTTTGTCTGTGCAATTGCTGATGAAGTTATCAAGACGAACAACTACCGGAAATATATTATGAAGGTCGGTACGGTCGAAATTTGTCGGGCATGCTGCCGTCCTGCAGAATCGCTCCGTCATATTGTTTCCGGATGTTCTCATCTCGCTAACGGAGAGTACTTGCATAACCAAGTAGCCAGGATCATCCACCAGCAACTTGCCCTTCAATACAATCTTATCGGAAGTGCCGTATTATAAATATGCACCTGTGCCAGTTCTTGAAAACAGTCATGCTACGCTTTATTGGGATCGATCTATCTTCACGGATAGGACTATTGTAGCCAATAAGCCTGATATCGTGATAGTAGATCGATCTCAGCGCCGAGCAGTGCTCGTTGACATTACCATTCCGCATGACGAGAACCTCGTCAAAGCCGAGAAGGACAAACTAAGCAAGTACCTTGACTTGGCCCACGAGGTTACCGTCGTGTGGGATGTTGACTCAACGATCATTGTTCCGATAGTTGTTTCAGCAAACGGCCTTATAGCGAAGAGTCTCGACCAACATCTCAAAAGGCTCTCGCTTGATGGTTGGATCAAGGGTCAGATACAGAAGGCAGTACTCCTTGACACGGCACGCATCGTCAGGAGGTTCCTCACTCTGCAGCCCTGACCACCGGTAGCTTGGGCCCTGCCCCGCTACTGACGGAAAGCTAGGTTTAGGTTTTTATAATTATTTTATATAGTTTTATTCAAATATTATAAAAATGTAAATTTAAGAGATGAAAATAAATAAAGAAATAATAAATAATTTAATAACAATAATTAAGTAATAATAATAATATAAAAACTGTAATAATAATAATAATGTAATGTTAATAATAACTAATTTGTTGTGCATTCATAGAAATAAGCAATATCTAACAATGACGTGTTGTTAAATTAAATGTTATTTAATACATTATTAACATCAAAATAGTAATAATATACACGTTTATGTTACAGTTATAAAGCAAAAACCCTGCAACTGCAACGAAGGATTGAAACTCACAAAGGCGACGACAGCTCTTCACCCTGACTGCGAGACAATAAACATAAGCTAGAAACAAAGCAATAGAATTGTCTACTTTATATTCTAACTGCAAACCGAATAATACTAGAAATAAATAATTTTATTATAGTTAGTTAAATTAGTTATTAGGTAACTAACTACAATAAATAAAATGATTGATTTCTAGCATTCTTCGTTTTCCATTTTTATATCCTATCCTATCCTACTGCTACTATTATCATATTATTAAATATTTTATTTATTTATATTTATAATATTATAAACGCAAAAGTTTGTGAGTATGGATGTATGGATGTGTGGATCTTTGTTACTCTTTTCACGCTTAAACGGCGCGGCGCGGGCAATTTTGATGAAATTTGGTATGGAGGTAGATGAAGCGCTGGATCGACACATAGGATACTTTTCATCATCATCATCATCATCATCCATCACAAAGCGGGTGAAAAATCGTAATATGCTTGGGCACAGCTTAGACACAATAATAAGATCTCGGCCTACGTCAAGATAGTGAACAATGACACTTCTGTCAAAGTTTGTGTCAGTTTCTGATAGCTTAGTCAAAAGCCAAGTCAATTTGACAGCTCGATACACTAGACGTGCTCGGCGACCGTCAAGGGTGATGAAATGTAATGACTGCTTTTTTCCATGGTGATTAATTTTATATTTGTAAGGTACATATTTTATGGCCTTGAAGAAGATAATAAGCTATTCGAAATACTAATCCTGCGCAGACGCGGCGCAGTCGCGGGCACCAGCTATTAATATAATAATTTATTATATAAGGCATATAATATACCTACAAATGTGTTATCACCAATTAATAACAGAGTGTTATAAGTTACCTGTTTTTAATTTAGATGACGGTGAACTACCACTTCTTCCCCACTGCTGAACTAGATTGCTCAACTGCATATTGTTGAGCAGCAGGCAATACCAACGGTAATATCAACTGGTAATGCGCCAACTGCGAATAATTGGGTAATATAATACCCGTTGATCAGTTCTTCTCTACTGCCCAACTAAGTAGTAGAGCAGTTGACCAGAAAGACGCACATCGACACATCTTTCATTTACAATCCCTATAAATAGGGCTTTTTCCGTGAGAGGACGGAGTAAAGAATATACCCTTCTTCGTCTGGCTGCAACTCGTAAGAGGTGAGGAACTCCGACTTGGTTGGTATCACCGTTGTGCCACACATTATGCTGCCAAACGATAGATACACATACATAGAGATATAGAGACTCATAAACTGAGGATAGAGACATAGGTACATAGAGAGATATAGAGACTCATGAACCAGGGATAGACCATAGATACATAGAGAGATATTGAGACTCATGAATCAGGGATAGACCATAGATACATAGAGAGATATAGAGACTTATGAACCAGGGATAGAGACATAGATACATAGATATATAGAGACTAATGCACCAGGGATAGAGACATAGATACATAGAGAAATATAGAGAGTCATAAACCAGGGATAGAGACATAGATACATAGAGAGATATGGAGACTCATGAACCAGGGATAGAGACATAGATTCACAGAGAGATATAGAGACTTACGAACCAGGGATAGAGACATAGATACATAGAGAGATATAGAGAGTCGTGAACCAGGGATAGAGACAGTGTGTGCCGCATGGGGTCCCCAGCGGCACACGCTTTCAGCTATGATTGGCGGAGATCTCTCGCTGCCGAACGTGGTTAACTCTATGCTCGACAGCGAGAGATCGTGGCAGGCAGTGGCCACCTTCTGTGAAGCTGTAATGATGCAGAAAGAGGCCGCGGAGCGGGTCAGAACGAATGATGCTCGAGCTGACCCGCTCCGGCGCAGACGGACGGGGGAACGGAGGAGGCAGTTCGCACGCCTCCTCCCTCCTTTTTAGTGGGGTCACTGGCGGAGAGTCGGGGGGCTCTTCGCCGGCTTGCACGGCCCCACACGTCTAGGGGATGACCTTGGTGAGCAAGATCGTCCCTTCACAGGCGCTAAGGCCCGGTTAAGACCAATCCGGGCCTACTACTGGGGCGAGATGGTGAATGCTAGCGCAACCCTATCTTGCTCTATCTGGCGGAGGACTGCTCACGGGGGGTTTTAGTGGGTCTGAGCCCCACATACCCCCTTCCGTTAACCCCCGTAGCGGAAGGGAAGTGGACAGCGATTCCCCCCCTCAAAAAAAAAAAGGGATAGAGACATAGATACATAGAGAGATATACACCCTATTTGTATAATTACCAAAAAAAAAATAATGGGCGGTACAAAAGTGTTAATACATTGTAGATATGTAGTCAAAATTTTTTATTACTTCACAGTGAAATAATTATTAATTGTTAAAGTTTTCGAAAATTCCATCTATAAGTATGGACACCATCTTAACAAAAATACTACATGCCTATGTACAACTTATTATAGTAGATCCAACCGTTTATCCTCTTTTTGACAGATCTAATTTGTCAGTTAAAGTGTTGTGACCAAGTGATTATAGTGGACACGATTTCGATTCATTTTTCTATCGAGTCTGTGCGGAAAGAGAATAGTCCTAGGAATGGCGCCATGACCATGGCTATTGGCCATCTAGAAATACGTCAGCCAATGGGGAATGTTGAAAGGGCGTGGACAGGCCGTCATGGCATGGCCATCTAGAAACGCATCAGCCAATGGGAAATGCTGACGCATTTCTAGATGGCCATGCCCAGATGGCGAGGCCACGCCGTCCGGTTACACCCGTGTAGTTTCCAAGGTAAGCTATCAAATTCTGAGTTATAAGTTTTCACTTCTATCGGCAATTCCTATGACTGCCAATTTTTTTGTCTATGGGTAAGCAGTAGTATTTTATCAAGGTAGTAAAACTCAATGGTCCACCGCCGTTTTGTATTTGTCACTGTCACTCGCAACAAGACGCCCGTGCTAGTAATTATTTGCTGAGTTTTATATTGGAACTATAAAATGCCGAAAGGATCAGTGCTGAAAGGACAGACGAGAGAAATGGTGATCAAGCTTCGTAATTACTTTGAAGCAGAGTATCAAAATGGCGGCCCGCTTTTACCATTGTCGCAAGTGAGAGAGCGCGTTGCGGCCGCGTTAGGTATTAGTGCATCTACGATTACAAAAATTACTACCGAAGCCTACGGAACAAGCGGCATGCAGGAGAATAAGCTTCGTACGCCGAAGAAAAAACGCCAACCACGTCGTGTGACTTCGGTTGACAACTTTGACGCAGACGCTATACGCCGTCATATATATAACTATTACTTACGTAAAGAAGTTCCAACACTTAAAAAACTTGTTGCTTCTTTGCGTGAATGTGATTTGTTCCGAGGTCAAAAATCGTCATTGGTAAAGGTCTTGAATGAAATTGGATTTACTTATAAAAAATCGGACAAACGCAAAATATTGATGGAGCGTCGCGACGTAGCTTTTGCTCGTTGCGAATTTTTGAGCGAAGCCAAAAAAATTACAGATTGGTCAAATGTTGTTTTCACTGACGAAACTTGGCTGAATGCGAACCACACAGTGTCTAAGAGCTGGACTGATGACACCGCTGCTTCCACTACCTCAGTACCGATGGGAAAAGGAGAACGTCTAATCATTTGCCATGCAGGGTCTGTGAAAGGATTCATGCCAGATGCTTTGTTGGCCTTTAAATCCAAAAAAACAGTTGAGTACCACGAAGAAATGAATTCTGAGGTTTACGAAAGTTGGTTTAAGGAAATGGTACAATCATTGGAAGAACCGTCAGTTATTATTATGGATAACGCATCCTATCACTCACGCCAAATTGATAAAATGCCGACCCAGGCCGACAAAAAACAAGTAATCATTGACTGGCTTCAACGACATGGTGAAAATGTTGATAACTCCTTACTAAAAGTACAATTACTAAATATATTACGAACAAAAAAACACTTCCCAAAACGATATGTGATCGACGAAATAGCTGCAGAACATGGTCATTGGGTTCTTAGACTTCCACCCTATCATTGTCAATACAATGCCATTGAATTAATATGGGCTCAAGTTAAAGGACACGCTGCTAGAAATAACACAAAACCCCCATTCACGGCAAACAAAATGGTAAATTTATTAAAAAATGCATGTGTGAAAGTAACTGCGGAAAGCTGGCAAAATGTAATTCAAAAAACACAAGAAACTATAATGGCAGATTGGGATAAACACGTGGCGATAGATTATATGAGTCAACAATTAATTATAAATGTCGGCAATAGCTCGAGTGACAGCAACGATGAATCTGATTTTGATTAATAAATAAATAAAAATAAAAGATTAGATTTCGTTTGCTTAAATTGGAATTGGGGTTGCTCAAACTTTACTATTTTCTGGTACCAAACGGCAGACTTTAATGTCTGCCATCCCCAGCGAGCAACACGGAAGGGAGTAGCCTTAGCTAAAAAATATTGTTCAAATCTTTCTGTCATTTCTTGCGGGAGGGGAAGTTGCACACTAGCGCAAAGCCGCACTATTACATACAAAACATACCTGTACCGATCCATTGCCGATCATACTCACACAACCAAATCACTAACACATAAAAAATAAAGCACCATTCACAAATCTAGCCCCGCCCTCACCCCACAGTATATTATCAAACTCCATGGTCCATGCGGACTTGTACTTTGACAGAGGGGAAACGCTGTGTATGCCTACTCCCTTCCGTGTTGCTCGCTGGCCATCCCAGATTTAACCGGTAACAGCTTCGTCAAGTATGACTTGTACTTGTAATCATCATAGTCATCATAACCTTGTTCTTTTTTGGATATACACCAGGAGATAAACACGTCTTCAAATAATGCTGTATGTTTTCCTGAGGCGCATCAATATAACGGTTTTACATAAAAATAAATCCGATATTATGTGCCGAGAACGGAAAACACCCGTGTAAAAATAGTTCATAAACAATATCGATATCTCAATCGTAACTTCGTAACATCACTATGTTGATAGCCATAGAACGTAATTTTTTAAAAACGTTTGTTATTTTATGGAATTTATAAAAAAACTACTGCACTTATGGACTCATTTTGTGAAAGATGATTATTATACGGGATCAAGGAGCAAATTTAAGCAGTTGTCATATTTTTAAAACCTCGCATTTATAAGTTAACTTTTGCGTAACATCGTCATGTTACGTTCTATTGGTGCTGTCAAAAAGAGGATAAACGGTTGGATCTACTATAATGAAAACACATGAATCGCGTCAGTGAAAAAATATCTCTCTTACTCTTTCTTACACCCCCCACCCGAGCGTTCGGTGTGAAAGAGATTGTCGACTTTCGGCTTTCGTTCGTTCGTTTTCAGAAGAAACAAAGGCCGCGCGGTGGCAGGGCGGAGGGTGCGGGGTTGGTCCGGTAGCCAGGTCTAACGAGCTAGGACGCGAGTTTGCCGAATGTTACGATTATGAATGATACATTTCTATATAGGGGTGTTAAGTTTCATGCATAAACCGCGCGCATGTAGTATATCTTAATGAATAGTGGAAATGCCTAGAATAAAATTTGTAGGTGTGAATCAATCTAGACGTTTGACCAAATATTGATGATTATGTGGGTTTTTTTTTTTAAAGTAGTTTTAAATATTCTTCCCATGTATGTATTAAGTACCAGCAGCATATAGCGCTGTTTTTTTTTTTTGGTAATTATACAAATTAGGTGTAGAGACTCATGAACCAGGGATAGACCATAGATACATAGAGAAATATAGAGAGTCATGGACCAGGGATAGAGACATAGATATATAGACTCATGAACCAGAGATAGAGACATAGATACATAGAGAGATATAGAGAGTCGTGAACCAGGGATAGAGACATAGATACATAGAGAGATATAGAGACTCATGAACCAGGGATAGAGACATGAGTTCTGGGTGATACTGCAACTGTAACAGGCATGCGAGTGCTTACCATCGAACACACGAATTGCTCGTCACCTTATATAATATGTTATTGGAAAAGTTTGTGAGTGAGGTTTTTCTATGTTATTAGGAGACGGTAGAAGCACGAGTCCCACCTGATGATAAGCGGTGACGTCGCCTAGATCAGATGTATTTAGTCACATGTGACGAAACACACTGCGCCCATAACTGAAGTCTCATATGGTTGTAATTTCGCCATCCTTCAAACCAGAGCACAGTATTGCGAACATTACTGCTTCACGGTAGAAATAGGTAAGAATGCAGTTCAACCTCGTTTCAACCCTGAACGAACTCATTTAGAAAGAGTTTTACTGCACTAAAGTGTGTTGTTTGTTTGACAATTCAATACGGTTTTAAAGAATGTTGCATGAAATTTGGTTCTTTCGGTTGGATACTGCTGTTAAAGCTGTTCAATAGCTGTCGCTCCGTCCCAGTAAGACGGTATCAGATAGAGAGTTAAATTCGATGCTCGGACCTCGAGCCTCGGTGGCCCAGATGGTCTTGGCGTCTGACACGGATAGTCAGAAGACGCGGATTCGAATCCCGTCCGAGGATGTGAATTGATCTCTCTATAAATTTCAATGAAATTTGTGATCTTGATTGCTTATAAACTACTTTTATCTTGAGGAAGGTTTGGATAAACACATAAAAGTTTATAGTTTCTGAGGGATAACCTTTTTCCACGCGAACAAACTAGCGAGTAGAACAGTTAAAAAGAACTCATATCGGAAATTGAAACAAAATCACATTTCATCACGATTCGCGCCAAAAAACCTCGACTAGATACGTAAACCTTCTCTATATCTAGGTATAAATCTATAGCAAAAGTTTTCATGCATGCAATATCATCAATAAAAAATTAACCCCTATTTCTCCGGGTCACGTCTTAAGAACGGCTTTACCGATTAAATTCACCTTTTTTACAATGTTTTATAATACTTCGTAGAAGGTTTTTACATAAAAAAAAAATACAAGAGGTTATTGCGAGGCCGAACCTACTACGCGAACAAAGTCGCGGGCAGTCACTAGTCTATATATCAAAATGAACCCCTTTATTAATTTCTCCTTTATTAATAACTTGAGAACGGAAGGAACAATCTCGCTAATCCTTTTTTGTTGTGCTGTTTGCTAATTATTGTCAGGAGAAGGTTCTTATGAAAGAACAACCAAGAAAAGACATGAGGTTATGGCGAGTCCGAAGGCTAAGCCTACTACGCGGACGAAGTCACGGGCAGTCGCTATTAAAATATATAATATACAGTAAGTATATAATACACGGTAGGTACCTACTTATATAATACATATTTGCTTAAAATATAAGTTTTATATTGCACACGTTGACCATACTCTGAACTCCTCAAAATCACGCCACAAAACTATTTCATTTCACAATTATTTGTATCCAAAATTACTTTTTTACATTGTGTATATTTTGTAAAAATACAATAAAGAAAATTGTGTTTTCCCCTGCCAAGGACAGAACCCGGCACCCCATGCTTCGAAGGCAGCGTCACTAACAACTTCGATAACTGGACTGTTTATAGGGTTACGCACGAACTGAGGCTGAATTTTCTCCCGTCTCAAACTACGTTGCGATATGCACTCATAATAAAATTAATTCATAAAGAGGGCAATATAATACCTACTAATATACGTCTCGCTTGCACTCATTCGCACGGGTAATGCCCTCGCGCTCATACTCTCAACGGTATTAAAATTAAGTCTAGGGGAAGTTTGGCCCCTTGGATCAGTCTGTCTTCGTGTAAAACGTTTTATAATAGTAAAAACTCGGGCCATTCTTTTTATATAGATGTTTTTACAATGTTTCATACTTAGGTACTCCGAGTACAAGTATGAAATTTTATCGCCAATTTCTTAAATGATAGGTATAACAAATGTTCGCTTACTTTTAGCTTCAGTGTGTTGCCTTACAAAAGAGAACATAATCTGTAGGGCTAGACATGCTGCACTTTGACATCTTAGTACACGAGTAGATAGATCCTGGAGTGATCAGTCCCAAGCTGTTTTATCCTCCAAGTAATCCGAAATTTTGTAATAACCTTTTTGACAGACTTCAGTTTTAATAGTAATTTTAAACTTATTAATAGGCAAATCTTGGATAACATTGGGAACTTTATTATAGAATCGTATTCATTGTCCCATAAAAGAATGACTTATTCTGTGGAGACGCGTTACATGTACGGATAGCTTGTACTTGTTTCGCGTGTTGATGGAATGAGCATCACTCCTTTTATCAAAACTGCTAATGTTTTTCATTACATACATTAGATTTTCATAGATAAACTGAGAGACAACAGTTAGAATAAGAGGTATTCAAATAATAAACGGGATAATTACCATGTATATTTTCTATGAGTTTCCGATATTTCGGCACTGTTGCAAGCGCCATGATCACGGATGAACTTCATCCGTGATGATGGCGCTTGGCGCATTCATGGCGCATTCATATACATGGTAATAATCCCGTTGATAATTTGAATACCTCTTATGTTTGTGACCATGATAGTTTAAAAACAGTTAGAATATTTATGTCTTTAAACTTATGTCTAAGGGAAACTCTAGGAGCTAAACTGTAGATCGCTCGTATAGCCCTTTCTTGCAGTATAAAAATTGAATTAATATCTGCAGAACATCCCCAGAGCAGTATGCCATAAGTCATAACGCTATGGAAATAACTAAAATAAACTATTCTAGCTGTGTCTACATCAGTTAATAGTCTAATTTTTTTAACAGCATAAGCCGCTTAACTGAGTCTACTAGATTTTTTTTGAATGTGGGGACCCCATTGCAATTTAGCGTCTATAGTTATTCCTAAAAAGACCGCTGACTCCACAAGGTCCAACCCTGTAACATTCAATTGTATATTGGATTCTACTTGTCTCACATTTGGTGTCGAGAACTTTATACAATTAGATTTCTTCTCATTGAGGAGATGATTATTTGTATTGAACCAATTCACAACTTTAGAGAGATTATGGCAGAGGCATACCGCGTACATGGACGCATATACGTGTACATGGACCTCAGAAGTAGGTAATAAAACCTAATAGTTCTGCGAACATTAGAGAGAACCTCGCGAGCAAAGTCTTCCCAAGTAACATTTTTGGTTTATGAAAGGTTTTCAAAAGGTTATAGAAACCTTAGTACAGAAATTTGCTCAAAAACGTTATATTAACATCCTGCAAAAGAGCCCACGTTTTCGAACCTTTCTGAGAGCTACAATAAAACCTATAGTTACTTAGTTTAAATCTAGAACCTTTAGAACTACCTACACAAAACCCAAATAGAACCTTCACAACCTTAATTTAATGTTAATAAAACATTGCAAGGCAGCTTCTAAGCTCTAAATTATTCTTGGAAGCAATTCTATGACAACTTAAAAATGTTTAAATGGATCATAACTTTTCTTTTCTCTACAGGACTCTCATTCGATTTTCAGCAACGTCAATTACAATATCATCGAGAGAGTAGACAAAACACTTTTCAGTTATTGGATTGTAACTCAAAAACGGCTTGACGAATTTGATAAAATATAATTGGGACCTCAAAAATACCTCAGTGCCTCAAGACAAGAGTCTTCGACCAATGTGTGTTACCAGTGATTACTTATGGCACTGAAACGTGGTCTCTTACTATGGGCCTCATAGATAAGCTCAAAGTCGCACAACGAGCTATGGAGAGGGCTATGCTCGGGGTTTCTCTAGTTGATTGAATCAGAAATGAGGAGATCCGTAGAAGAACGAAAGTCACCGACTACACTACCAAACAAAAAAGAGTTATCAAAATTGGATTCTGTAAAAAAACATAATAATATGCGCGTCGACTTGACAACCTCCTCTTTTTTTTGGAAGTCGGTTGATAAATAATAAGTAGCTTGTGAAGCCAGGAAAAGTAAAATTTACTGGCATATATCGTGAAACTTTAGGATAATAGTGTTGTGTACGAGACGGGCGTTTCGTAAGTAACTTTTTAAAGATATTTTGTTGAAATAAAAATTATTTGTTGTTGAGACTTCAGTGTAGAAATAAAACTTCTAATCATATCAAAAACATATGTCCTAAATCACATAGCACACGTTACATATTGAATTAAAATGTTCCTTATTGCTTATTGTTTTGCCTTATTTATTTTTGCCTAATTGCCCTGTGCGTCCCAGAGACGTAAATATACGTCAGATTCATTCATAAATCTTTTGTTTTAATTATAGGTAATATAGTACGGTATAGGAAGGATTACAATACTGCATTTTGTTCAGTTCTATTTTCATTTCAGGCAAAAAAAAATGGCGGGCGTTAGTAAATTACAAAAAGCATTAATGTATTTACTTGTTCAGCCAACTGAGACAGCCAAAAATGTTTGCCAAAATAAGAGCTAAAGGTAATCTCGCTGAACCACTTAACAGTAAAAGACTGCTTTCATAGCTTTATGGTTATCGTCAGAGTAATTTGAGACTTGCCAGTTGTGAATACAGTAACATTGTTGAGCACAATTAGTTGCTTTTAAGTTTTAGTTGTAGGAGGATGTCCTCCTCAACAACGCATGTGCGTTCGACGGTTCGACAAGAGTGTCGAACAAACAGCTACAGGCGGCTCTTACATATGTCTAAAATATCTCTCTTTTTGTGTTTCAATGACCACATTGTAAGTCCTTTGCTGTATCAACACTTGTTTCTAATGTACGAGCTTTACTTTGTTCAGGTTAGCGCCATCATCACCATCATCTCATTTACTGTTTTGTGATTTCTAAAACATTTCAGACGATGTAGTGTCATCTGTGGTTGAAATCCAAGGCATTTCAGGAAATCGTGCATCTCCAACGCTGTCAATTATATGTAAAGATGTACAAAATCGAACAGCCAATGAGTTTTAATCTATAAAATACTTTAGAAGTTTTGGTCTAAATAAAAGTAAGGATTATTAAGTAGGCGGTATTTCTATATGTGAAAATTGGTCAAACTTTGGAAATTTATACCACTGTAATTATAACTAGATTGAAACTTTTGTATGTATTATTTAGACATTAAATAGATATTTCTTAGTGTTAATTTACTGTGTTTAAAACTAGTTCTTCAAAACAATAGTTTTTCAATTAGTTTGTGGTAATTTTTCAATATGTTTGATTCACATAACTGTATGTATGTAAAAATAGTAATAAAAGCGATGTTAGCCTGATAAGTCAAGAGTTATCATATTTTGTATTAGTCTTAGACGATGTCCGACCTGTACTTTGTAATGTTTACTTACTATTTAATGAAGAACTTTATAAGTACAAAAAATAGCAGCATTTATACAGCTATATATAATGGCAGCCAGTTGCGTTAACAATGTAATAATAACTAATATGTCATTTATAAGTTTAAGAATGATATTTTGGAAATGTTCTCTACTGAGAGGGTACCAAGTCACCATTCGAGGTGACTTAATTAAGTTTATTAACACGATATATCGTATCTAATAATAACGATAATCAGTATTTATCTAATTAATTTGTAGTAACTGTTTCGTTAATTATGTTTCTTAGATACCTAAACTAAATTGATGTATCCATGCTGTGTACACATATATAAGGGACATTGTTCGGTCTAATATCCAATTTATTAATTGTAAATTCATTGACAATATTTTGTGTGCCTAAATAAATAAATAACTAAATTAACTATTGACAGCATCTGTAAGTATTTTGAATTTATTTTATAGTGGTCAACGCGGGTTTGTATCCACTGATCCCGGGATCAGATTGAATTAGCCACAGATCCCGCCGTGTTATATCCACTGATACCGGGATCCGTTTCCAAAATATAAACGAATAAACAATTACCCGCTGATCCCGGTATCCGTGGCTACAAAAACTAAAATTAATTAAATGTTGAAACTGATCACTGTGTTCAAAAATGTTTGTAGCGGTGTCTTCTAAATTAAGTAATGTAATTTTTTTATTTATATATTACCTAATCATCACATATTAGATACAAAAGTATTAGTTTACTTAAATACAAACAATTTTTAGGGTAACTGTCAAATTGACAGTTGCTGTCATATTTTCAGATAGGTACTTATTTCATACACGGTCTACAATCGACCAAGAAATGACCTCGAAATAGTTTTTTGATGTGACAGCTGTCAAGGTGACAGTAACAGTCGTATATATTAATATATATATAGTTTTTTTATTGGTCAACTGTATATGGTAATATGATAAATAATTGAATGATAGCTGTCAAACTTGAAATAGCATTATCTCAGTAATGATTGACCTTAGACCACTAGTTTCTTAGCAAAAGTGATAGATCTTGTGAAGATCTTCATTTCGGATGACAGCTCAACGCACTTCCTTCATATTAGGTTCGCCGGTTTGGTAGCGCCTCTGCCACGCCAGTCTGTAAATTTCCACAGAAATATTTTAAGGGATAAAAGATATGTCATTCCCTATGTAATTTTCTGTGCTACTGGCTAACTCTATATTGATGGCTAATTTATAAAAATTGTGCATATAATAATGTTGTGTTTATAATAATAAATAATTATTCAGTCAGTAAGGCAGTCGTTCCCTATTCATAAGATACAGGATATCATTGTAACAGTTGGGGCTCTGCGTATTCGGTGGTAGTGCCACGCTGTAATAACCCCACAGCTGAATGGGCCGGCCCGACCGGGGAAGTACCACACTCCCACATAACACCGACGTGAAGTAACATAGCATAACTATTGCGTTTCAGTCCCTTTTGTAGTAGGTTCCGGAGGCCCGACTACACCTTCCCCATTCTCCCTCACCTCCCCTTCCACCCTCAACCCTATTATCTCTTCCTTCCTATCACCCTTCTTCGAGACCTTTGGTATTGCGGATGTCCGACGGTATCACTTACCATCAGGTGAGCCGCTCGCTCGTTTGCCAACCTATACCATAAAAAAGTAAGTGATCGTTGGGCGCTGTTTGTTCGTTAAGACTCAATTATGTTAGTGTTGTTTGCACAAGGTGAACGAGACTAGGACAGTCGGGAGGCAAACACCTCGCCGAGTGTATTCTTATCCTAATTGGAGACGATTATATAGGTCGAGAGAAACCTATACCGACGAGTTTGTGTGAGGAATTGTATGGGCGTGAATGATGGAAAACAGAGCTATTTGTTGCTTTAGCTCAGTGTACCATGCATATGGGCAACGTTAACTTATCGAATGATAAAAACATAAGTTGTACTAGGAGCAGTATAGAGTCGGTAGCTTAATGACTCAGCATCCGGTTTACGCTTACAGCTAAAGTTGTCAATGTACGTCGAAGGATGCGGAATGCTTAAAAACTAATAGGCTATTGAATCAGTTAAACAACATTACATTATTTACAATACTGTTACTAACAAAGTCAACCCATTCAAAACAATTCATGACGCAGCACAAATGTTTGTGACATACATAATATTTTTAAATAAAATTCCCTAGCATCCCTTAAACCGTGGTGATTGATTGCATGCCTTGCACGACCCCGCACGTTTGAGGAGTGCCCTTGGTGAGCAAGGGCACCCCTTCACAGGCGCTGAGGCCCGGTTAAGATCAATCCGGGCCTACCCCTGGGGCGAGATGGTGAATGCCAGCGCAACCCTATCTCGCACCATCTGGCGGAGGACTGCTCACGGGGGGGGGGTTTAGTGGGTCTGAGCCCCACATATGCTACAGAATTTCCCCCCCTCAAAAAAATAAATAAAAAAGTGGTGATTGAATTAATGCATTAATTTTATTTGCGCTACCAGCATGGTAGTAAAAATAAATAGATGCTTTTAGGGAAAACGTCTTATATATCACTTCTTCCATGCTTTCACATTTATTTACACTTCAGATAGATAGGTATACTTATTTTGTATCACATATAAGTGTGGTTAATTTACCTACGCAGGTTTTGTTTGCTACTTTACCTGATGAAAGAGCGTTTGCCATGCGTTTAAAATAAATTAGCAAAGATTCAAGAATAACGATCGCGACAACCCTAGAAGTACCTATTCAAAAGTATAAGAAGAAGAAGTATAAAAAATATAGTACGAATACTTTAAAAAATAAGGCTTATTACTTTGAAATAAGTTAAGTTTCATCAAAATCATCATCTCAGCCGTAGGATGTCCACTGCTGAACATATGCCTCCCCCATAATTTTCCAAAAAGACCGGTTGGAAGCGGTCTGCATCCAACGTCGTCCTGCGACCTTTATCAGGTCGTCTGTCTACCGTTTCGGTGGACGACCTACGCTGTGCTTGCCGGTCCGTGGTCTCCGCTCTAGAACCTTTCAGCCCTATCGGCCATCTGTTCTGCGTGCTATGCGCCCTGCCCACTGCCACTTTAACTGACTAATCTTCTGGGATATGTCGGTGACTTTCGTTCTTCTACGGTTCTCCTCATTTCTGATTCGATCACGTAGAGAAACCCCGAGCATAGCCCTCTCCATAGCTCGTTGTGCGACTATGAGCTTATCTATGAGGCCCATAGTAAGAGACCACGTTTCAGTGCCATAAGTCATCACTGGTAACACATATTGGTCGAAGACTCTTGTCTTGAGGCACTGGGGTATTTTTGACTAGAAAACTTCCCGAAGTTTCCGGAACGCTGCCCAGCCGAGATGGATTCGACGATCGACCTCTTTCTCGAAGTTGGACCTGCCTAGTTTGACTGTCTGTCTCAGGTAGATGTATTCGTCAACAACTTCGAGAACTGATTTCTGATCACTCGTTGGGAAACTCGATGGATGCCTTCGAGCATTGTACTGAGGTCTTCCATAACTACAATATCGTCGGCAAAGCGAAGGTGAGTGATGTACTTGCCGTTGATATTGATGCCAAGTCCTTAAGTTAAGGCGTCTTCCCATTGCTCCTGTACTCGGACTGAAATGTTGGCGTATTTGTACAAACACTTCAGCACTTCTCATATACCGATAGTCAATACGGCACCGCTGGAGAGACTCAAGCACTGCGCACGCCTCGATCGAATCAAATCAAGTTAAGTTTGAAACACTAATAACTTCTGATAGGAGCACGCCATCTGCAGTCAGAAGAAGCGGGTTCGAACCCCGTCCGACGAAGTGATTTTTCTCTCTAAATACATGTTCATCAAGGTCTTATATTATCTTCCGTAGACGTCGATAGACTTGTTTTATATAATTACTTTTGGGTATTGTTTAATGGTTACAGATAATGGTAGCGAGTCAATGCTCAAAAAACTAAACTAAAATAGCGAACTAAAATTTTGATAAGGTGTTCCTTATTCTTTTAACACTAAAATCTATGGAACACCAAGCATGACATCTTTAAAAATAGGATTATTCTATTCAATTTTGTGTATTTTAACGTTAGTTTAGCGAGCACCAAGTTACGCAATCTGTCTAAAATATGCTCACAATTGAAGAGAAATGTCTTGTTTTAGTGCTGTCATTTGGAAGTGTTATATTTTAATTTTAGCTAAACAGAATAAGAAGTTGATTGAAACTTTCGTAAGTATTACACATTTTAATGTTATTTGACGGATTAACGTACGCGGTAGGTCTAGTCGAATATCTCGACCGGTTTCGTGACCGTCCGGGCCACTTCTTCCGAAACCGGTCGAGATATTCGACTGTACCTACCGCGTAAGTTAAAGCGTCAAATAACATTAAAAAGAATAAGAACTGTCATAGTTTTGAGATTTTTAGTTTAGAGAACGCTTACATAATCGATACTCTTATCGTAATAACGAGAGCCTCGATGCTGTGCCCTAATTGTTTCTAAATAAAACAAGACAACCCGTTGAAACCCGTTTTGCCTTAAGAAATAAAATAAAGATTAGCCTGCCCTTGAAACAAAATGACTGCTGTGAGATACAGGTTGACAGACTGACGGACATGACGTCAACAACCTATGACTACTGAGTCATTATGATAAGTATCTTTATTTGTTGTCCTTGCGTAGCAACTAGGAGAGACAATCTGCCATGTGGACGGAAATAATATTGCAGGAAAATCGCCCATCTTTGTATAAGCTAGATTTGAGAGATGTAAGATCATAATTAATCACAAGGTCTCGTTATATTGCAAGATATTGAAGCTATTGAAAATATGATAAGATTGTCATTTCTACTGCATTGTAGTAAAGTTATGTGGTAAGGGTAATGTGTTTCCACTAGGTGGTAAGTCTCAATTACAAGACCGTTGGTAGCTTTACAGTACCAGCCAGATATTCTGCTAGGAAGCAGTACCTATTCTGTCATCATAATCATAATCAGCCCATTTTGTTCCCACTGCTGGGACTCGAGCCATTCCTCTCAGAGAGAGGAGTTGGGCCATAATCCACCACGCGGGCCCATGCAGTGCGCCTTGGTGTATAGGTTAGTGTCCAACCCATGGCGAAGTTATCAGGCCGCACGAAGGCCTTCGACATAGCCTAATGACTGTTGTCCTAAAACAAACAACCGGGACCGACCGCTTAACATGCCCTCCGAAGCATGGAAGTGCTCAGTTGGATAATGGCACTAGCGGTCGCCCGTCTAAGTTCTGACCGCAGCAAGTTTTGCTTAACTTGTTGATCGATTAAGATCGCGAAGTCAACCTCCGCTACGAGCGCTTCTTGTTCTGTACGCACTACTAAATTATACGACACACAGAACACATTACACAGAACAGATAACAGTACAACGTTAGGATCAGAAGCGCAGGAATTCCACTAACTAAATTGCAATCTAACTATACATGGGGCCCTACTCCCACCTCTTAAAGCAGTCATGTTTCAACCTTACCTTTTGGTACCACCACGTCGATATAGCAAGCTTAAAATAATAACGGATTACGATAGAAGTTTTGTTGACGTAGTATCAAATATTTCAGTCAATTCGCGTACTTTGACGTGACTTTTGACATTAAGTTTCATTGTTCCAGTGTCAAATTCTTGAAGATCCTTACTCCCATCTCTTAAAGTAGTCATATGCAAACATTACCATTCATTTTGGTTGATCGTTTTGTGTCGTTGGGAGTACGATAGTAAGTATGATTATTCTAAGCTTATTACAAAACTCTTCTGATTTATGATAGTTTCGTAAAAGGTGGGAGTAGACCCCCTGAACGGTGACTTAAACCTTTTCATATTCTCCTATTGAAGAACAGTCCAGCTACAGTTACGTATCTGTTGACGCCAGCTATCGATCGATAGGGTGAGAAGGGCTGGTAGTATAAACGAATGAGATTCAAAAAAATAATGTCTCAGGGTTTCAGCGTAAGCAGAGCTTCTATCACGGGCAACCATGGCGCTTAACATCTCGTCACTTGGATATTATTAAAAACTTTATACAAATTAACCTACAAAGAAATAGACATTATTTATACGTAGGAATTAACACATATTCATATAGTGCTACAAACATACTCGTAACCTTCTTTTTATTGCCTCGTTTTCAAGTAAAAAGTAATCAATTACAAAACCTAAAAAGCGGGATGTGTAAAGCTACGCAGAATATGACGGTGTTGGTGAGTTTTCCACAGTACATAACGATTAGGTATATACCTAGCGGATCTAGGTTAGACAACCGGGTCGCGGCCCCGACTCGATGAAGGTCAGAAGGACTAACTAAATTAGAACGCATTTACTTTATTTATTTCGTAGGTCGAGCCACGCCTACCCATAAATATATCTATACTAATATTATTAACAGGAAATATTTGTATATTTGGATTTTTGTATGTAACGAATAAACTTAAAATCTACAGTGCCGATTTCACTCAATCTTTTCTCGTTAGAAAGCTACATTTTCACTGAATAACATAGGCAATACAATATTTTCAAAAGAGGTATCCATTATGAAAACTTCGATAATGTAACGCAAGGTGTGTAAAAAATATCAAAAAACATCCTTACATCACGTACGCTGCGTAAACTATTGACAACAGAGCAAAGTGATGTTTGCTGTTTTATAGAAAACATCAATATCTACAATAAAGTCTGCGGTACTATGTGTGTTACTATTACCGTTATCTCACAATAACTATTTTTTTATTTTAAAATATTATATGACGCAGAAATGCTTACATATACGCACACTGCGGAAACTATTGACAATAGATCAAAGTGATGTACTATAGTTTTATAGAAGACATCAATGTCTACAAGAAAGTAAGGTAAGTAATACCATATATCTAAATATTACACTTATGTCACAATAACTACATTTCCGTGTAAAAATATGCAATATTAGCGCCAGTACAACCTAGGTCATTATTCGTTCCTTGGTATTGTGTTACCCGTAGAAAGCTATATTATGATATATATATATATATATATAGTTAGTAATTTAACATTTTATATAACATAGCTTTTAACTGCGCTGTAATTCGGGCATAAATCTTCAGCCCGATTCGCTTGGTCATTCCACTTGTTCTTTATCTATTGTTCCCGCTTCAAGACGAGTGGTCACGTATAAGTTTATTTCCGCTTAACTAGGCTTAGTTTTCATACTGTTGCATATTTATACTATGTCATAGATACGTAAAAAAATCGAGTATTATGGATTTTGAGTACCATCGTGGTAGCAAAGCGGCAGAAGCGGCACGCAACATCAATGACGTATACGAAGCAATCGAACCATACCCGTTATTGGTTTGCCCGCTTCCGTTCTGGAAATTTCGACCTAAGAAATGAACCCCGTGGTCGACCGTAAACTTTACTCGACAATGACGAATTAAAGGTCATAGTGGAAGCCATGATGATTCTCTATATATAGATATCAGCTGAATTGGCAGCAGCTTTCGGTGTTAGCATCAAAACAATATTGGTCCAATTGCGTCGAATTGGCAAGGTAAAACAGCTTAACAAATGAGTGCCCAACGAATTTAATGATCGCCAGCGCTAAGCACGCGTCGAGTTGAGCCTTGTACAGCTCAAAAGGCACACAAACGAAGGCCTATTGAATCGCAATGTTTCTAGCGACGTAAAATGGATTCTGTTCGACTATCGCAAGCGCTCAGCAAGTTGGTTAGATCCAGGTTCAGCACCTAAACAATGTCTCAAATTATAAAAATGATCCCTAAAAAAGTGATGGTCGCCGTTTGATGGTCTAGCGCCGGTGTCATTCATCACAGCTTCTTACCAAACGGGATGAGCATTACTGCATATGTGTACTGTGAAGAACTGAACACAATGATGGAGAAGCTCGCACATCTCCAACCAGCTTTGGTCAATCGTTTGGCTCCGATGCTCCTGCACGACAACGTGCCACCTCATACTGCACAGCAGACGATCTCCAAAAGCTGGGGTTGGAAGTTCTCCGTCATCCACCGTACTTACCAGACCTTGCCCCTACAGACTTCTACTTTTTCCAGAATTTGGATAACTTCTAGGCGGGAAAAAAATCCAAAACCGAGAGGCAGTTCAAATGCCGTTTTTTTTAAAGAATAATTTGTTGCCATTGTCAAATTTGTCCAGCAGACTTTTTCAAAAAGGGCATAAATAAGCTACACTACGTAGGCAAAATGCATTGGTTTCTACGAAGTTATTTCTTCGTAGATTGGTTACATGGGTAATTACTTTGATAAAAAAAATATAGAGAAAAAAGCGCGTTAACTAATTTCATGATAAACGGAAATTTCAAAGTTAAAGACTTACGTTTATAAAACGTTGCTTAAATTTAAATAACGTCACTTAGTACGGCGCAGAACAGTTTTCCTTTGCGCACTACTAAATAACGTCATATAAAGTTAAGCAGCGTTTATAAGTAAGGCCGTTAATGTATATTTTTATGTATACTAATATAATATATGTTTTTTATATTACGCATAACTTTTAAGAGTTCCATTTTCCATATTTCATAATTATCTTTTTGGTTCTTCTTTCAAATTGTTATAGTTATAAGACAATTAAATAAATTAAAATTAATTAAATAATTAATTAAACACAATTATTATATAAATACTTACATTACAAGTTATAATATGCAATTAATATTTATTTATTTCAATATAAAAATATATAATTGCGTTAAATTGTAAAGTTACGTTCAACTGCCGACAAGACGCCATGAAAAAAGGGGTGCAAAATCGATTATTGTTACAATCAAAGAATATCGAAAACAATCGAAAACAAAAAATAATAATCGACTTCATATAATATGCAAGAACCATCATTATGCTTATTAAATATAATAAACTACGTAGTGTATATACACAGCGCGTAGTATTATTGAGTGGCTACAAGCAAATTATGGGGGCCCGTTTAGTAGGTGGCAAGTCACCACCTGTCTAAATGTACAATGAGACTGAAATTGGTAGGTGCCGTAGTCTCGTTCATAGCCCTGTATCTCCCTTATGACTTATAAGTTCATATCAATAACCTTGCCTTATTTGTGTAATAGATTTACTTTGTCACCATCCATCCAAAATGTTTCTGTTTTTATACTACATTGTATTTTTATACAAAACAGGCCTCTAAGTGTTGGCTACAGCCGCAGTTATGCCTATGTAAAGGACCGGATGAAAATCCATGACATAATTGAAAAAAATAATGCATTTAATGCAATATGCATGATTTAGGCAAAGTTGAGGTTAAAGGTGAGACTTATTTTAGTACCTAATTAGTTTTATTCTTGTTTGTTGTTGATTTTAAATCTGAAAGACTCGTCAAATGATGATAAGAGCTCCGATGACGATGTGACGACGATACTATTTCCTTAATAAATGTTCGATCTACCTACCACCATCAGTAATCTGTGCTACCACTGTCACTTTTTTAGTTCATAAAAATCTTTATTATATATACTTTATTGAAATTATATTATTATACTTACCGATGTAGGTAATTACGATAAACTACGATTATACAATGCATTTAATTAATCGTTTAAATTAGGTACTTATTCAAATATTATATAATCGGGACGCTTCAAATATTATCAAGGGTTGCCAGACGACAGAAATTTTCCTGACATGTCCGGAATTTCTGCTGTCTATCAGGGAAACAGGGAAAATTATATAATGTCAAGAATAAAAAAAAAGAAAAATAATCTTCTATCTAGATAAAATAAGATGTCCTGACTGACTGACTGACAGACAACGCACAGCCTAAACCACTGATCGTAGAGACTTGAAATTTGGAGGGTGTATTGTCCTTGATGCTTTGAGGTGTACTAAGAATGGGTTTTTCGAAATTCTACCCCTAAGGGGGTCAAAAGGCGTGAAAACGTTTGTATGAAACTCCTTTGTTTTTGAACTTATAGTTGTGAAATTATGTATTTGGATAGGTCACTCAAAATAAAAAATGTTGGACTAATATTTTTTGGATAGTAAGTTTTTTTGTTTTTGGAGCTACAGTGATGAAAATTGATAACTGGATTAAAATTTAAAATAGATAGTAATGCTTTCAATATTTTGTCAGGGATGACTTAAGGGAGTAAAACGAGGGATGTAAAAACTACTACATATCATAAACTGTAGAGGTCAAATTTCTGTACAATGAAAAATATGCTAAAAACCGAGTCAGGGGATGAATCAATCAATCAATCAATCATTTATTGGTAAAAATAATATTACAAGTCAGTATTTAGTCAAGTATTACATAATGTAAATATAACACAAAAAAATAGTTGTCAAATTACTTGTTCTAAACAATTAATAATTTAGTAAAATAATAATTTAATTAAATTTAATTAATCATAATCATAATCATCATAATAATCAAATCAAATAAAGATACATTTATATTAATACAGATGTCATAAATAAATAAAAAAATAGATAAATATTTATGGGACATAATCATCTTATTTTTATAAAATCTTCTACATCATAGAACGCCTCCTCGACGAGCCATGCTTTTAGTTTCGACTTAAATGAACTTAAGTTAAGTTCGTCCGTAACATGCCGTGGCAAGTCATTGTATACCTTAGGACCCATGAGTTGGCCCATTGAGACCCAAGCCTGTTGGATCTAGTAAGATGTAAGGAGTGAAAAATAAGTTCAAGTTGTTTGTTTTTCTGTATGTTTGTCTGTCTGTTTGTACGGGCTAATCTCCGTGGTAGCTTATATCCCTGATCAACATATAGGATTCTTTTGAGCCCGATAAATTAAAGAGTTCCCGTGATATAATTAAAAATCTGTAATTACTGTATCCCGCAAGGCCACGCGAGCGAAGCCGATGGCGGGTCAGCTAGTAAGAAATAAAATTATAACTATAGAATAAAATCTAATAATTAGTAATCAATTTATTGATTATTTATTCATCAGAGCCTCATACTTTTCATTGCTTGATATAGCTTTCAGCAACTCCTGGTCTCTCATAACAATTTACGAAACTCTTCATGTGATGTATTCTTTAGATTGAACTGTGCCAACAGTAGAGCCTTAACATCAGCTATAGACATTCTATTTCTCTCCTTTGTTCATTGCGCACCCATTAATGAAAACACTCGTTTTCGCTCGCATTTCACACGCATATTCAACCTTACCCGCGAGTTTTTAGAAAAAGACACTTGCTGCCGAAATGTCAGGAAATTTATTGCTAAGGTAGGGATTTTTCCCGGAAACCATATTTTCGGATCTGGTAACCCTAGTCGGGTCAGCCGTGCAAGTACGGTATGGTCGTTAAATTTGTCGAGTCGCTAAGATTCAAAGTATGGAAGTCATGCCGAAACGTTTATCAACGGCTTACTATCGCCAAATTGTCGACAGTGAGTAGATTATTACGAATCGGCAACTTCGTAACCAGTCTGATTTTGCACAGAGTACTGGCAAAATTAACTATTAGGAAATAATTACTTTTGGAACAGTTTTGATGATTCTGTAAACAGAATCACAGAATATCATATTTTGTGGAATACCACTAGATTGGTACTAATTAAAAATCTATATAAAATTATTTGGTACTACATACTTACTTAGGTAACTACGTACGCACGTAAGTAACGTACGTACTTTGGTGGTATTTTGGCCCAATCCCAGATTCCCAGCTCCCAAATTCTTGACCTATGTTGGTAGCTGCCAACAGGATACAATCGCATTGAATCGCACACCTGTCAGAACCTAGCAAAGTAATCATTTTCAGAAATAAAGCAAAGTAGGTATCTACTTACTTAATATAGGTACATAGGTAGACAGAAGCATTGATCGTTTCTTAGGTTAGGTTACTTACTTACGTCGATGTTCTGTCTAAGTAGGATGTAGGTACATACAATAATATGCACGGGTAGACCGTCAGATCGTATTTTTTTGATAATCTCCCTTGCATGAGGGCGAGGGCAAAATCTTTGCATATTTGGCAGAGAGTCCTGAAACAATCTGCCGTTCCATTATGGGTTGTTTGCATTCCTTTTAATATGCGTCTTTCTAACATTTGCAGATTTCTCTCTTCTTTTACTATGAAGGCCGAAGTCTATTGTTTTATTATATCTATTTCAATTATGTAAACACTATCCCGATTCTCGTCGCTATCTATAATCTATACCTATCGAGGTTCTATCAAAGCTGACAAAACAATCGTTTAAATCGATGAAATAGAGGATCTCAAACGGCAACAGTTCTATGCTAGGGCTTTCGTTATTATCGTAAAAGCTTATCGTATTTGTCTATTTACGACGATTTGAAGTGTCAAATTTATCGATCGGTAACTTCAGTATCGGTATCAAGTTTTTATTGGTTTATCTTGATGCTAACAGAGAGTTAGTATGTAGAGATGGGCAAGTCGTTCGCGTGACGCGGTAAGAGTAGACCCTTCTTATATCAATTGCACTGCAGTCTAGATTACATTTTACTTACCGGCACTCGTCTTTCATCGACTTACTAGTTGTTCTGTCTAATTCGCCCAATTAAATTATTTTACTTGCTATAATGTCCTTCAACGGAATGTCCGAAGGAACTGCGACTGACACAGCTTCCATGGGCTGAATTGCAACAAATTGATTTGACAGTTTCGAGGAAGTACCTGGCTTTGGGGTGGTAGTTAGTAATGGTACTAGTGAGTCACTTGAATGGCACGACCTACCTGGTGAGTACAATATACTTTAGATATACACTTTATGTACCAAAAAAAAACAAATTACATAAAATGTAAATACTTACCTGAAATAAGTAATTACAATAGGCGGTAATAAAACCAAGAGTAATTTTTCCATTCAAGCTCTGGATTGGATAAAATCATAATTATTTTGAAGGGAGGACGTAGTATCTATTCAAATCAAATTAATACATAAAAACAAAAAAGCGACTATATAGATGGATAATATAATGAATGCAATATGGATTAGCGAAACACTGTTTTAAACTATCACGGTTGTTCTCTAAAGTTATATGATTATTAACGGGATATTTACCGTGGTAAGGTTGTGGAGTGAGCTCCCGATATTTCGGCGCAGTTACATGCACCATGTTCACGGGAAGACGGGAGGAAGAGTTAATAATCATATAACTTTAGGTTATAACAGTTATGATTATTAACGGGATATTTACCGTGGTAAGGTTGTGGAGTGAGCTCCCGATATTTCGGCGCAGTTACATGCACCATGTTCACGGGAAGACGGGAGGAAGAGTTAATAATCATATAACTTTAGGTAGGTACTAACTTAGGTAGGTAATAACAGTTTTAGACAAGAGAAGACAGGTGAAAATAAGTACCCTACGACGTTGATAGATTGGCAACCCTGAGTAATAGGTAATGCATTACAGATGCAAACTGCCTGAACAGAAAATGATGAGCTGCAAAACACGGTATTGTGGACTGGCGTCTGAAGGAGTAGTAAGTCATTTGTTGACCTAAGAGAAAAAGAATAGGTGGAATAGAAGAACTAAAAAAGGAGAAAGGTTAATTAATAGTAGATTGTATCATAAGGGAGCAAAATAATATTTTTACGGCGAGGGCGCTTTTTTGAATCCAGAGCGAAGTGAGGGATTCTAGAGTAGAATCCCGAGCGTAGCGAGGGATTCTTTAGTAGAATCCTGAACGTAGCGAGGGATTCAAAGTACGTCGCCCGAGCCAAAAATATATTTTGCGCCCGAGTGATACACTCTACTTTTCATCACCCACTATGAGAAAATAAAAGCGCCTCATATTTTATTGTAATATTATTATTTAATAAAACATAGAGTAACAACTAAATTGAAATTAAATAGTATCCTATATTAAAACAACTAAAAACTTATATTTACATTTGAGACATTTTCGCAATTATGAAAATTTATTGTTACAGTTTTATTAGGAATAGAGATTGTTGTAGATTTTATATTCTGCGTGTTTGAAATTTCCGAATCTGGATCATTTTGAGGAAAATGTGACGGTGAATCTCGTTGTTTGGATGTAGATAGGCGCGGCGACAGTGGTATGGATGGATTAACTGAAGGTTGCAATTTAATGTTTTCCACGATGCGTTCAGATGTTTTCGCCTTGTTCTCAATGGAATCTTCTATATACCCTTCTGCTATAGCACTCGATTTCCATCCTCCATGTCGCTTGAGAACAGTTAAGTCCGCTCCAGTATCTGCCAAAAGGGTAGCAGAAGTACGACGAAAACAATGTCCTGTATACAGTTTGATATCTGGTAACTTCAAATAAGTAGCAATTTCTTGTGGCATGTTAGAAATTTTATTTTTTCCCATCACTTGTTTGAAGCACTTGCCATTTTGATAACGGATGAAAAACCGATTGGTCTTCATAGCAGCAGGACGCAGGTCCAGGTATTTCTGTACAATAGTTTTGTATTCTCCTCGTATTACGAAGGATCGGTCAATTTTGGTTTTTGTATCGGTCAGCTTTACTAACAGTAAATCATCCGAGTGATTTTCGACATCATCAACAGTTATTTTTAAAAGTTCATTGCCACGACAAGCTCCATGTAATCCGAAAATTAAAGCCACCTGTAACAAAACCGAATGTGAATAAGACAAGTATCTATCAAAGTACAGGTTACAATAAAATGTGCATTTTTATACACTATGATTATATTTTACTAATCCACCGTAAACATAGTTACCTACTTACTTTTACGGCAAGAAAGACTTTGTCGGGTGCCTCATTAAGGAAAGTCTCCACGTTTTTGACTGAGAACACTTTGGATTTTTTAGGTTTAAATCCATCAGACATCCTCTTCAGGTACGCTATTAATTTCGAATATGTGTCCAGTTTTACATCGTTATTAGAACTGACTGTTGATTTTAGCATTGAGTATGTACTCCAAAGAGTGGAAGGTTGTTTAGTTTTGGCTAAGTACTGGAAGTAGGCCAAAAACACAGATTCTGAAAAATTCTTGGCGCTTCTTGCATTTCTCCATTCAATAAAATTACCATAGGCTTTCATATATTTCTCCCGGGATTTTGCAGCTAATAGATTATCCATCACATTTCTTGCGTCAGTTCTAATGCTTTCAGGAGTTAATTCTATACTTTCACTGTCACTTGAAGAACTCATTTTTCAAAACAAAACAAAACAATGAATTTCTAACAATCCGTGAAAATTTACAAAAACGCGGGCGTTGTAGTTCGCGCTTTTTTAATTTGTTTTTTTTTTTCATTCATCCGGCGGCGTGACTATGGGCCGTCGTACCAGCCAGTCTTTATTCAAACAATATTTGCGTTCGATTTCTTTGGTGCTGAACACTAAGATGTTCCAAATTCAAAAAGTGCGCGGCAAAGATAATTGCGGCGCACTTATAAAGAGGATTAAAAACTCATTACTGCCCGCTAAAACTTTCTTATAGAAAACACCACCTTTGGGTGCACATAAAGGCGAACCAAGTCGTCCTTTTCGAATAGATGGGATGAAAAGTTAATTAATTTGATTACATAAACAAAACAAAGTACTAATGTCAGTGTTACCCACTTGAGCTTTGAGCGGAATTGCGAAACATGATCGTACTATCGAATTTCGAAAATAAATCGTATGCAGAAATAATGAAGACGCTCAAGTTTGTTTAGCTGGTCCTCAGTGAGATCGAGTTAACAAGCGTCAACGTTGTCTAAAATTGGAAGAAAAAAGTTTGTGCTAGAGCAATTTTGGTAGCTCGGGTAAGTTACGTTATCTATTGAGTGATGCGAAGATGAGTGAAGCGAATAGCTTTTGTCTCACTGACTGTAGTTCAGGGCTCCACGTCATAAGGTCGTTATCGATTAAATTCAACGGCGTTTAACAGGTAAGGGGTTAAGATTTGTGTGTGTGTTAATGGAATCGTAATTTTATCAAAATATATTTATACCATTCCCACTCTAAAAGCTTATTTCAATCACTGCACAAACTAGTATAGATGTGATTCACTGAAAACAGTGAATAAAGAGGCCTTTAAAGCACTATTTTGGTGATTGAATTTAGAACACACCAATATATTCCATCTCTGTCTCAATGCTTCTACAAATTCCTTTCGCAAAGATACTCGATACAAGCTCCTTGCGCTAAGAATACTCGACATACAAACTCTTATTTTGCAAATAACTCCTCGAGATTTGATTGGTCGATATTTGCGACAAGGAGTTAGTATTAGAATAAAACCTGTATTGTGTTCTTTGCTGCGATTACAGAAAAAAATATAATAAAATTACTGTTAAGTATATGTAGTAATTGTTCCAATGTTAATGTGTTAATTTTAATTAATGTAACCTTCCTTTTTCTTCATTAAATGTCTATTTTCGCTTAAGTTATTTCTTTTTCTCGTAGTCATAGTATAAAGTATAGTATGCAACTCTTGTGTAAAACGGATTTACATCGAGGGCCATGAATCATGCACTCGCATCGCTCAGGATTCTAACACTTGAATAACTCGCTACGCTCGTGATTCAATTGTTAGAATCGTTCACTTATTCACGATTTATCTATAGCCCTCGCTTTAAATCCGTCCTTTATTCACTTAATGCATAATATACTATTTGGGATCGATTTTGATACAAGAGTGAAATTAGATCTGTGAAATCATCCTCGAGCTACCTATGAAAATGACCTGATATTTTAATAGGTTTATGACTTAAGCCAATCAGTAAAGTGGGCCTTGTAAGTAAATTTCGTGAGTTAAAGACTACATGTAGTGGAATACATGTATACTTACTTGTATAGTATTAAATATGAGCAGACTAAAATGTATGCGTTTTACGCTATTGTTTGTTATATGTTTTTGTGCTATGAAGTTTTTGCAATGCAAATAATTGAATTATAATGTTTTTGCCTGTGGACATACAGGGCAAGTGCAGTTTTTATTATATACTAGCGAATTCCTTCGCGTATATATTTATAGACTATAATATATATATATATATATATATAATTTATATTATAAATGTTATAAGCTTAGTGGAAGTCAGTGTCACTGACTTACACTAAAATATTGTTGAACATATGATATAATTAAATTATATTCATTGCAATGAATAATCTATACATATCAATGAAAGATTTATTTTTATATTGAATATATATACACAAAACTATGTATTAGTAGGTACGTAATACGTCGTATTAACTCAATGGACGTTTATAAAATTAATTAACAATAACGTATTATATTTTCATGAAAAATGTGACTGGTTGTTTTTGTTTACGTTTTGAATACTCTACTTCTGGCAAGCTGTCATTTGCCACCCATACAATTTAATAATATTAGTACGTAGAAAAATCGTGAAAATCTATATGAAAAGAATGGGCCTGAGTTTCTTGCCACTTCTTCTCGGTAGGCTATAGAGCCTACCGAGAAGAAGTATAATAAATTATATATATATATATATATATATATATATATTTATAGACTCGGATTTCGGCCTCGCCATTATCTCCAATATTTTCTTGGTTTTTCTTTTATAAGAACCTTCTACTGACAAAAATTAATAAAACAAAAAAAACTGCGGGATTGTTCCATGCGTTCTCAAGTTATAGCGTGACCAGGAGAAATAGGGGATAGGGTTCATTTATATATATAGATAGAATAGTTCATTAGAGGGCATACTCCGTCAAGTACCTACGTTTTCTTCACTATCTATCAACCCTTTGTTATAACAATTAACAGATTTATTCCACTATGTACTCGTACCTACCTACAACTATGTTCGTATTTGAAAAAACTACTTTTGTAGTATTATAGTTTCCATTAAATTTATTATATCGATTTAAAACGATAAACGATGACGTTAAATAGGTCGTCAGTAAATTATATAGAAAAACATACTTTTTCATTAAACTCGATGTAATATAGATAGATAGATAGATAGATAGATAGATTTATTGGTAAAATCACATTTTACAAGTCAAACTTAACATTATTATTACGAGTACAATGGACATAGTTATACCTATATAGTATATACTTAAGTACTTGAATGTACAATCAACTCATCTTGAGTATATTATTTTATATTATAATATGATTTCATTTGAAGGAATAACTTCAGATTTCTCTTAAAAATATTCAAAGAAGCTGCATTTTTTACACTATCTGGCAGGTGGTTATATAAATAAGGGCCTCCCACGTATACAGATTTACTAGATTTAGCAAGTACGTGAGAAGGTGTCGCCAATCTGTTCCTAGACCTGGTGTTGTAGGTGTATTATGAATATTAATAGTATTAATCTACTAAAACTTCATGAATATAGTCGTAATAGTTGTAATGGATAAAACTGAGTATATTCAATTCATGGGACGGTCTTTAGACCCAAATTATAAACGTTGGTACCTACCCCTGCCGACCTCAGACGTACCTATCGATTTTGTATTAAGCACTCATGTTTTTTAAATATAAGTACTTACATAAAATCAGCTTCAGCATTTCATTCAGGAATTCAGGGTTAGGGGGCAGCTCGTCCAAGTCTGAAACTCGTCCAATGGACCAGTTCCACCTTTTAAAACATATTAATGGTCATTTGGGCCCACACTGGCTTAGATTTAGATCAAAGGACGATTTCTCCTACTCATAACTTGTAGGGGTTTTTTGGAGCAGACTAAAAAATAGCAAATGTTACAATAGAAAACAAAACATTTCTTAATTTCGATAAAAAATTTCATAAGTACATCAAGTAATAAATACTCTCTTATTTGTAAACAACACACAATTTTAGCTATAAATAGTAAACACAAAATTGTTTATATAGATAACACTAATATTTTTTTTATTTTGAGAACAACAACTGGTTTCAGGTCAGACACGAAAATATTTTATTTTAAAATATATTAAGTACATGGGTACCTACTTAAAACTTTGAAATTATAAAAAAATATACAAGATAATTTATATAAACAATTTTGTGTTTACTATACACAAAATTGTTTATATAGATAACACTATTTTTTTTTCTTATTTTGAGAACAACAACTGGTTTCAGGTCAGAGACGAAAATATTTTATTTTAAAATATATTAAGTACATAGGTACTTAATTAATTTAAATAAAAATAATATATATAATAAAAATAATAATAAACTAAATTCTACTTAAAACTTTGAAATTATAAAAAAATATACAAGATAATTTAGTCAAGAAAACATTATGCAAAACTTCAATGGGCGGTCTTATCGCTTAGAGTGATCTCTTCTAGATAACCATGAACGGAAAGAAATAGGTGTATATATAGGAATACACTTATTGGTGGCGTATAAAAGAAATATAATTTAGATAATTTATGGATGTAGATATAATGTATAAATATACATAAATATGGCATAATAGTAATAATACACAACATATATACTTATAAATATTATGTAGCTAAACTACATACATTCACACATGCATACATACATTTATATACATTCTAATACATATACTAAATAATAATGATAACAATAAAACAAGTTGCAGATGCAGCACGCAGCTAATGCGCGAGGTTTTGACACTTTGTTTGAAAGTGTCGACGGAAGGCGCAGGTCTTATTTCTACAGGTAAGACATTCCATAGGCGAACAGCTTCAACACTAAATGAGGAGTCGATAAACGTCGTGCGAGACACCGGAGTCTTCGGCCGTAGGGAAAAAGAACTTCCGACATGTATCAATTCAAATTTATCCTGAAGATAGCGCGGGAATGAGGTATTGAAAAAAAATTATAAAGTAACCATGTGCATTCCGTTCGGGCGACAGCGAATGGGAAGCCACATGAGTTTTATCAGATATCGTAGATGCCTTGTACAGGTTTTATTACACAATAAAAATGCTAATTACCCAAGGCATCGCACACAATGGCCTGATGGGTCGTATTGCTGGTAGCTTTGAGAAAACTCATTGATTTTTTTATGCCCTTTGGGTCATTGATCATGTTTGTTAGAGAGATTGTATCCTTATAATTGACCCTAACGATCGACCCAATAAAAGTAGAGGGCGTAATTTTACAGTTTTAGTCGGTTCGATTGGTGTGGCTAGCGAATTTTCGAAAATCTTTAAATGCAGTTTTCTTTATATTGAAAAATAAAGAAATGTTTTCTTTGAGTAAAACTTTCTATCTACAGTAAGGGTACTTTCCTTTCAGGTGGCAATACAAAATTCCGCCCTGTATCATACACACATGATTATTGATAAATCTTATTTAAATCTCGTGAGTGACATGGTTAATTTGAATAATTACCCAGCCTAGCAAAAAGTTCAAAATAAAAATGGAAACTTGCATGATTTTTGCGTTATTTTCTTAGAAGAATTATATTATGACATGATCTTGCAAAAAGTATTGCAAGAATTAACGTTACAAACGGGATATTTACCATCTATTGTATTTATTGTGAGCTCTCGATATTTGGGCACAGCAGCATGCGGCATGTTCACGCAATCGAGAGCTCACAATAAAAACAATATACAATACATGGTAAATATCCCGTTACTAAAATCAATTTTCAATTGAATTTGGTCTGATAATAAGTTAGCACTCTGACTTGAACAATAAATACTTAGGAGGTAAACAGGACAACTTAGTATTGTCGTAAATATAGGCACAGAATAAATAATAGTTTCGTATAAGCACATATTAGTTACTAGTATTCGCTCGCGACTTTGTCCGCGTGGAATGAGGCTGGCGCGTTCCTTAGGGAACTACCTGTTGAATTGTGATAAACAAGTACAAATATAATTAGAAAAAAATTAAACCGACATTAAATGTATTATTTAAGAGACGTACTCATAATTTTATGAACCGATGTTAATGTTAAATTATTTAAAAACAAACTTGATATGAATGAGAAGCTTTCAAATAAATCATCGAAATCGGTTTACTTACAAAAATATTGTGAGGTAAGAAAATTTACATAAAACTGTCGAATTAAGAATCTCCTTTTTGGAAGTCGGTTGAAAATGGTCTATGTATTTACCCCGAATACAAAACAAACTATCTCAACTCCCAATATCCAGTTAAATCCATTTAGGCGTTTTTGCATGTGAGTATCAAATATCAAAAAATCCAACCTTTATAATATGTCATTTTCTTCAGTGTATGAGTATTTCTCATCGAATTCCGATACTGATGTCCTGTGCCATTGATGCGAAGTTGTATTTTACATTCTTTTTTTTTCAACTGCGTATACATGTATAACTTTGTGGCTACAAATTCCAGGAAAGCATTTGCACTATGATTTGTAGTAACAGAACTATTGCTGAGTCCGGCTGGGGAAGTGCCACACCTTTGCCGGTTATTCAACCGTGAAGCAGTAGTGTGCAAACATTACTGTGTTTCAGTTTGAAGGGCAATGTTTCCAGAGAAATGACCGGACAAGAGATTGAATATCTTATATCTCAGGGTGATGCATGCAGGGTATTGCCACGCGGGGTTTGTAGTTTAAAATTTTGAATGGCACTTTTCAATTGTCATGGGCAAGCGTGACGCTTAACATCAAGTGAGCAACTTGCTCATCTTGTTACTGATTTTCATATTTTTCTTATATAACTATGATAATCAAAGTTACATATGTGTGCCAAAATTTCAGCTCTATCGGATGCCGACATTTGTAGAAAGTTTTGGAAGTTGAGAAATTCCGATTTCAGTCAGAACCACAGATAATATCACAAATGTCCCTACTTATGTCAAGAGTCGTTAAACCCGCGTAAATGTGAAATTTGTGCTGAGTACGGAAACTCCAACAAAAACTCTTTTATGCCTTCTTCCTTTGAACGGTGTTTCAGACCGCAATTATTGTGTTCCATTTACGAGCAATTCCGAAAAGATTCAATATAAATGATTGACTTATAAATAAAATACAAGTTCTTTTATTGAATATTACATTATACATGTGTTCTTATATCTCAGTGTTGAGGCTTAACTCAAGCAATGGAGGTTACCATATTATGGTAATTTTATACAATATAAAAATTTTATACGTATAGTTTGGCAGTTCCTATCTCTGTCGTGTAAATTGTGGAATACTCTGCCGGCGTACGTACCTATTTCCTTGTAGCTATGACCCTGGGTCTTTCAAGCGGGACGTGAAAAAGCATCTCTCAGGTCATCATAGGGGTGGAGATTAGTGCAGCTCACGACTGACTTATTAACATAAAATGGTACAATTATTTTATGTTAATAAATCTGTGTAACTTATAAATTAATGAAATACTATTTAAAATGAGATAAATTTAATTAAAATATACTTAATACAGTAAAAAAATACCTAAAACATCGGAAAATTATAGATATAAACAACATTTAAATCATTATAGGCGGTATATACTTATTTGTATATATATATATATATAATATTATAAATATAATTAGTTTATAATATTATATATATTATATTATTGATATTTGTGTATGTATTTAAGTTACCATCTCATTGTTCTTCTTTGAAATATTCTGTTTAGTTTTAACTATTATCTGGTTGCACACCACCGTCTAAACTTTTATTCTTGTCCAGTCCATCAAAGGTTGTCTGTAAGAGATTGGATTAGAATACCGCCAATTGTATTACCAGCATAGATCTAATATCCTTACTTGTAAGTAGATTAATTAGTTAATTTACCTACTGTTCTTTTTTTAAATTAACTAACAGACACTATGGTCCGTACCATTTTTAAACTTATGGATTAATAATTAAAATAACATACAATTTGAATGGAGACTTCGTTCTCCAAACATCACAGTTTTACATTACCAAAACTGCTTTAACTTGTCTAGCTTAATCTAGTTACACTATTTTCATTATTATACTGATATTAGCTAGAGCATCCGGCCGCAGACTCCTGCCTTTGCCCTATTGTACTAAGCACGGCCTCCACGACTACTTCGTTCCTATCTGTTTTTGTATACACTGTTTTTGTTTTGTGTGGTAAGCAATAAAGAGTTGTATTGTATTGTATGATTGTAGTGTATCTTGTTATTACAACGGCCGAGATGAAAACTCAAAACCATTGTAGGTGCATTGAAAATATTTTCATAAAACTTATCACAAGTCTCAGAAATATCCAAACAGATCAAGAACAAACCGATATTTTCAACCGGTCTTTTGTTACGTATAGAAGGAACTTACTATTGTAGATTATGCACCGAAAGAGTAAAGCAGTGCCTTACGTCACAGGCGGTATAATGAACCCTGAGTGTAACGGGGACTCTTAAGTTAATCCCTGAGCGCAACGAGGAGATTAAAATGTAATTCCCGAGCGAAGGCTTTATCCTCGAGGTGCATATTACTCTACTTTTGATACCTACTCCGAGACAATAAAAAGTCAGAGCTTTATAAAGGCAGTTATTTAGTTAAACGTAAAATAAATGAATAGTAAATATTCAAATTGGACACATTTGTCATATTATAGAGTGACAGAGTAATATTTTTGGAAATAACATTTTATGGAAAACACTGCTTTAGACTTTCACGGTTGTTAACTAAGTTATAATTAGTACTTACGAGATGTAGACCACAATTTAGTTGCTTTTGGAGCTCCCGATATATCGGTACAGCTACATGCACCATGTTCAAAATTATAACATATTATGGAAGTTGTTAAAATAACACCAAACGCCAGATCGGGGCACGTAACTTGAACGCGCAACGCGGCGCACATCAATCAGACTCTCTATGGTACAACGGCCTTATTTCTTTTTTTTCTATATGCTGTCACCGTACTAAAAGTTTTCCTACAAGTAACGTTCCAAATATAACTTTACGCCCATGGGAGTTTCATACAATATTACAGCCCCCGGGGGTGTAATGCCTTGCTTTACGTTGATATTGCGTGATATGTAATTGGACATTTTCGAGCAGGTGGTATGAAAAGACATATACGGCCATAAATTTAAATAGCGTCATTTAATACGGCGGATTACAAATTTTTTCTGCACCGTACTAAATAACGTTATAAATACCTATATTATGTTAAAGGTTATTTTCATAATCTCTGCGTAGAATATGTTGCCCTTCAACAGGATGTCGGCGAGCTGGGCGGATTATCTAGCGTCTACAAACTATTCAACTCTTAGTTCAAATAGGTCATAGCACACTTTTTTTAGGGTTTTTTGAACACATTTTTAGTATATTTTTTTCATTTTGTACAGGCATGGTAATGTTACCGTAGTACAGATTATATCTTAGAAGCTTTGATATAATCAATCAATATATATATGAATCTAGGTCCTGATTGGTGACTGACAGACTGACTGACTGACAACGCACAGCTGGAGAGTGCTAGCGAGCCGCAGGTCGGAGATACTTTATAATTTAATTAAACATAAATAAATAGACTGTATATAATTTATAGATGTAAAAAATTGTATTTTGATAGTCCGCTTTTAAAAAAATGGTTCTCCTGAATACTTTTTGATAGGGATTAGGGGAAAGAGAGAGTGAAACTTTATATGGAGGATGCTTTGTATTTAAACTTATAGTTGTGAAAATTTGTGTTTGGATATTTCATATTATGAGGCCAATATTTTAAGTGAAGTCACAGGAGAAACAGTCTTCGTGCCGCGTGCACAATTGATCCGAAATGAACTTCCGTTTGGATTTAAGATGGTAGGTCGCAGTAATTAGGGTTTGTTTCGCGATGACTATTAATAAATCAAAGGGATAAACTTAAATTAGCTGGAGTTGATTAGCGGCGGGACTGTTTTATTTTATGTGACCTGCTCACGTATGAGGTCTCCAACTAGCCTGGTTACTTAGGCTCCCGCTTCTAAATTAGTAAACAACATTGTTTAAATAAATATTGTAAAGGACGGTATCTACATGAACTTTTTGTCAAATATCATACGTAGTGGCGGGCAATAGCCATTAACATAGCTCCATAATGATTGATACAAATTCCTGTAAGTATCCTAGTATCCTAAGTCCATCCCCGGGAAGGACATAGGATACTCATCATCAATGTTATCAATCACCACGGAGGTGAAACCGCGGGGCGGTACCATCAGTCTAGCGGTCTTGAGTGAATCGCCTGCAATATATTTTAAAGATAATCTGTACGTAAGTGCATGTGTAAAAAGATGTTATAATTATATTATAGATCCAATCCAATCTACCGTAACGTTCATATGAGCGAAAGCTCCAACGCAGCGTTTACGTCAATAAGCGCTCAACTGTATCCGTGAAAATGTAGGTATTTACGACACAAATATAAAGGTTATTCTAAATATATACACACTGTAGTACATCATGTGTATTAATCATGGGCTCATTTTAATTAACTGCATTATACCTACTCGTAGCAGATTGATTATAGGTCACTATTGTTCTACCGATAAAATCGTGTTATTGCAACAGATAGTAAGTATCTACTTTTATTAGCATACATACACATTTTAACTTTATCCCATATTTATTTCAAAGCGAATGCTGCAGTATTGTTATGACTAAATTAATTATTATTAAAGGGGTAGGACCCTCATCGCCTTTGCTTTGGGCAATTAATATCTATACATCCGCTTTCCAAGCAATGCAATCAAGATACAGCGTAAATTTGCTAGATTCCTCTACAAGGGCACTTACGGATATTACCCTTTCCTTTACCCATCCTTATTTGTTTCGGGCATGGTTGGTCTCGATACTTTAGAGCTCAGACGAAAGCTGTTACTAATTGTGCATTACCAGGTAGACAACCCCTGTGTTTTGTCTAAATTAAGTTACTTCGTGCTCAGAAGTACATCCATGCGGGACATAGACGCCGGCACCGGCTGTTAGCGCTCCCTCCCGAGGTACGCACGTGTCATGCGCACAACGCCCCAACGGCAAGAGCGATCACTTTAATCAACCGTTTTCTAAACGAGGTTCAAGATGCCGACATACATACTGATTCTATCAATCGAATATATATGTATCTTTTGTTTTATTTAAGTTTTTTAACAATGTGAATGTTTTGGCCTTAGCTGTAAGTTCACATTTGTAATTTTAAATAAATAAAATTAATCACATGCTAGATGATCCTTATTGGTGTTTAGGTGATGGTGGGGTATATAACTTTATATATAGTATATATTAGGTGAATCTATTTTTCTTTGATCTTGAATCTATATTGACTATGATATACCGTCAAACCTTACAAGATTGCCCAACTAATTTGACTTTGCCCAGCACATTTTACACACAGCACGTTTCACAAATAACACCGGCATAAAACCGGCAACATTTTTAGTTACATATATTATTAAATCTGTGGATGAAATTCTAATATCTCTCTGGTAACACTGTATGTGATTTTACCTAGTTTCACTTCAGTCAGCTGATAAAATATCTCGCAGTTGGTGGTGTATTTTGCGTGCCAAACTCGTGTGAAAAACTTTCTTTAAAACTCGATTCATAATTGCAGCAGTTAAGTAATTATTTTACCACTGTTACTTTGTAATACACACACAAACAAAATCTCTCCTAATTTTCTTAATATACTGTTTAAGATATTTATTTCTCTAAAGAATATGAATTCACTTCACAGAGAAACACAATTTAGGTAGGTATACATTGTAATTGCAAACATAGGATAGAAACGAACTAAAATGAGATAATTATTTGTATGAACATAAACAAAGCAGTATTGGGTTATAAAACGCGATTGCAATTATCAGGTAGGTAAGTACAACCTACAAACAACATAAAAAAGACGAACTCTTTGAGTAGGTCGGTACAAATTAAGTTACTTGTAAGTAAGCACATAGAAAAATTAACAAAACTTTAAATTCGACGTTCAACAACTGAGCTAAACAAACAAAATAACATGCTTATATCTAAATAATGATATGATGGTGGGCAATGTCAAATTAGTTTTCCTAAAGCAGTATTTACAGCTTTGCCCACAAAAATATGAAATTAGATATAAGATAAGAGGTACCTAGCAACATTGTTTTACATTCATTTAGGAACTACCTAATCATTGCGCATATAATGAGAGAGTATACATAGGATTACAATAATTATTCAATACTTGTCATAAACATATACATTTTGAAATTTGAAAACTATGGTGTAGTATCACACATTATATTAATATAAAAATACCACTGCACTTACTTGGTAATGTGTCGGTTTAGGTCCGACGACGTTTCGTACGTATAAGACGTTCTTCTTTAGGGTGTGTTCACGCTTGGAGATCGCGTCACGTCGCGCACTGCTGCACTGCAGTACTACTAGACGACATAATACCAAATGAGTGCAGTCGGTATCTTTAATTATTATAATATACATTTTGTCGTACAAAGTGCAGATGTTAAATATATATTAAACATCTTAAATTAGTACCATCACAAAGCACTATAAGTGCCATATCTTAAAGGTACTGAACTATGTTACCTGTGTTATTTTTTGTTGCTATTAAACCCGAAAATTCTCGCACATACTTAAGTTTCTTAGGAGCTCAATAACCATATTTTGGTCCAAATTTATTGCAGATATCATTTTTTTCGAGCTAGTTGCGCCCTGCGGGTTAACCCGCGTGGTTATTGATGATGATGTAGTAGTGAAAGTATCCTATGGGCAGCCTAATAATCCAGCATAATCAAGCATCAACCACCTCCATACCAAATTTCATCAAATATTCGTTTGAGCGCTAAGAAGTGACAAACATACAAACACACTCACAAACTTTCGCCTTTATAATATTAACGTAAAGTGTGATGAATACTAAAAGCGCAAATATTAGTATACAGAGCATACAGAAATTATTCAGAGGAAATAGTAGAGTTTGATCCTAACGTATCTACGTACACCGTAACTACTGTTCAATAAAAAAGTGACAGCCCTAATTCATCGTTTCATTAGTATGAAAAATTACAAAAAAGGAATTGTGACTTTTCCTATTTTCTACCGACTTCCAAAAAAAGGAGGAGGTACTCCTAATTCGCCTGTATTTTTTTAAAATGTTTGTTACCTCATAACTTTCGACTGGGTGAACCGATTCTCAAAACTCTTTTTTTTTTGTTTGAAAGCTGGTGCTTCCCGTGTGGTCCCATTAAAATTTTATCAAATTCGGTACAGTAGTTTTTATTGAGATACATTTCAATAACTGATTAGAATGGAAGTCGGTATAAAATTTTTCTAAATACTGTATATTTGATTTTTCCAATTTTAGATAATATACTTAGGTAGGCAGGTGCCTGCCTAGGTACCTATATTTGCTACAAACCTATAGCAGACTCTGTTATTTCAGAATTAAGAATTAGTTCCGAAGGTACTCTTCTCCTTGGATCTCATTGATTCAATCAGTATTACCACATAATATATAAGAGACGGTATTACGATAAAAATAATCTAGAGTACCTACCTAGGTTACTTAATGTAATAAGTTCTAAAACATACGAATATTGTTCAGTGAAGATAGTGGGCCCTGGACACGCGAGAAACCTCTGTTATTCATAATTACAATGAGGTCGCGACATGAATACCTCTGTACTGAGAATTATCAAACCTTTATCATTGCGACTTGATTTCTTAGATGTTTTCATTGGTTATCTCTATAATTGGTACTTTGTAGCTCAATAGCGCGTTTAAGTGGGACAATTTATCAAGTTCAGACAAGCTATGAGTTATTATGTTGCCAAGTCAGTTTTATTTTATTGGGTGCTTTTGCTTTTATTTCCAAAAGTTGCCAGTTTTAGTGTAAATTGTGCCAAGAGGTGTATGAAAATATATGGAGCTCAAAAAGTACCTAAAAGTATGAAACACTTTTTATTTAGGTAACTAAATAGGCTCCAAAAGCTGCTTGATTTAGCTACAAAGTTGCTAAGTTGGCATCACTTTATGAAGCATTTGTTTCTCTACAGTCTAGAGATATATAGAGGCAAACAGCATTAGTCCGTTCGAAAAAAAATTGTTATTTTGTTTTTGTCTTATGGAGGATCCCAATAATCTATCTATCCACGGTTTTCCTTACTACCGATAGAAATGTGACATAACTTCCATACAAATAGTGTCAAATATCTAACTCTAGTAAGGTAAACCGGCGATAGATAGATTATTGGGACGGGCCGTTAATGGAAAGCTGGAACCCTCTCTATATAAGACAACGGTCATGTTAAGGTGCTTATTTGGGAAACTGGGTATGATGAGAAGCCTCTATAAGTGATAGCAAAATATACCTAGGTCCATCTAGACTCGACTTATCCCCCGGTTTCACTTAGTACTCATCTATAATTATTTATTTGTTGTCTATTTATGGTGCGTTCGATTAGCAATGAGAGCATTGGTGGCGCTGCCATTTTTGGTTGGCTCTTTTGTTAAAGCGTTCGTAAAGCTCAAAAGCTTGTTTTAGCCACTTTTGCCCACACTCTACTCGAACGCTAAACCGAGCTTAAGACCTAAAATAGCATGATTATGCTGTCAAATAGTTGTCAAAAATTATCACAAACAACCATGCTCCGGACGTGGGTCATACAATTGCATACTTTTTGGTGGCATAAATAACTCTTTTCTAGCTTTGCGATCGCTGAACGAAAAGAGCCCAAAACTCACTCATTTTCACCCACAGATGCCCAATTTGAAAGCCCTTGTGTAGGGGCACGATACATGCAACGTGAGCGCAATTTGCTGCTATTGCAAAAATCACGTCGGGGTCACCACTTTCGGGACCTGGGGATCGTTAGCAGGTGGGAGACTGCCTATGCGTTTTTCACGTTGTCACTTTTTATTATTCAAATATAAGGACAATGTTGCGCGACAAAAGGCAGGGAGACGACGGTGTGGGCAAGGTGCGGGCGGCGGTGCGCAGACGCAAACCGCGGCGCAAGCAATCCTTGCCCCCACACCTTGTGAGCGTTTTTAGCATTATTTTCGCAAACTTGGGTCTATTCGAACGCACTGGTATTCTGTATATTGTAATTATTATGTTGAAAGGATGTATTGGGACGTTGCTGATGAATAAATGTAACTTTGGAGAATAATGGCTTAATATTTAAAAACAAGATTGAATCCCAGATGATATAAGCATAGACATTGACGGTCCCGGTAAATCAGTTGGTAGCGAGCCTATGCCTTCGAAGAAAGGGGTCCCGGGTTCGATCGCTGGCCGGGACAAATATTTGTGTGATGCGCATAAATGTTTGTACTGTGGTGTGTATGTTGTGTTGTGTTATTGTATGTGTCCATGCCCCCCCCCCCCCCCCCCCAAACGGCACAGAGCCTCACAGGGGCTCCTAGTGCGGGGGTATGACTCTAGAAACGGTATTTTATATTATGTTAACATTTTCAATGTAATTATATAGTTTAACTGCGCTCCGCGGATTCACCTGCGTGGTTATGGATGATGATGATAAATTAAAATAGAGCCTATGTTATGTATAATTTAGCGTACTAATGGAGACAGAATTTTTGAAATCAGACCACTAGTTTTTGAGTTTATTTGAAAAAAAATACACATCTTTCCGCTTTTTAATATTAGTAACTAGTTTTGCGTGCACACGTGTGTGTTGTATGTTGTTACGGAATCTGCGACTTGTTACGTTACGCAATGTAAAATAAATACTTTATAATATTAGTAGCGACTGCCCGCGACTTCCTTCGCGTAGTAGGCTCGGCCTTCGATCTCGCCATAACCCCCCATATTTTCTTGCTTTTTCTGCCATAAGAACCTTCTGACAATAATTGTAATTAACACAACAAAATAAGAATAAAATTATCGAAATTGTTCCATCCGTTCTCAAGTTATAGCGGGACCAGGAGAAATAAGAGTTCATTTATATATATATAGACTAACGACTGCCTGCGACTTGGTTCGCGCAGTAGGCCGGCCATCGGTCTCGCCATAACCTCCCATCTTTTATTATTTTTTTATGTAAGACCTACGAAGTATTAGAAAAATTTAATAAAAAGATGAATGAAATCGGTAAAGCCGTTTTAAAGTTGTGACCTTCTGGTGAAATAGGGGATCATTTTTATATAGACTAGCGACTGCCCGAGACATCGCGTAGTAGGCTCGGCCTTCGACCTCGCCATAACCTCCTGTCTTTTCTTGGTTTTTCATAAGTACCTTCTCCAGACAATAACCGACACAAATTTTTTTTTATCAAAAATAGTACCAACTTCTACACTTAAAAGAGTGAAATAATAATAATAATAATATAGGACAATATCCACACAAAGGTCTTCAGGTCCCAAATTAGGCAGAGCCTGTACTATGGTAACCTGATGATAAATAATATATAATAATAAATAAATAACTTGTGTCGGTACCGTGATAGTTCAAAAGTACCTATTATCACAATATTGTGCGCATGGTACCGACTTCGACAAGTTCTTTCACACTTTTGAGTGTAGAAGTCGGTTCTATTTTTTGATACACATTTTTTTTCAACCTTTTTAGTGACCTCTACTTACGGGATACACCGTCAATGATGATATAATCAAGATGAATCAACACGTCGTTTCAGTTTTTGGAGTATACTCAAAAACTGCTTGACCGAATTTGACAAAATTTATATGGAACCATCACGGAAGGATCCTCTATCAAACAAAAAATCGGTTTGTAAACGACGAAGTTATCCGCGAACACACATAAAAAAATATACGATCAAATTGAGAAACCTCCTCCCTTTTTTGAGGTCGGTTAAAAAAAGAATTAGCGAGATTCTTCTATCCGTTCTCAATTCATAGCGTGTCCAAGAGAAATAGGGGTTAGTTTTTATATATAGATATAGACTATAGATGTAATGCATAGATAACTAAATATAGATAGGTAGGTAAACAAGGAAACTTTTCAGTGACCATAGCACGAAGGTTTCTGTAAGTGTAACGCAATAGTATCTTTGATGTATACAGTACAAACTATCATTTATCTAGTACAGCTGTGACACATATATTGGATTGGTATTAAATCTGTCGTGCGTATAACATACACACATCATTATAATTATTTTAGGCTTTGGTTTTATGACATGTCGCCTACCTGACGCCAACCCTGCTTGTTAGTCCGTGTTGGTAGGATACCTGCTGCCTTTCGGGTCGTAAGAGCTTTAAGATAGTAGAGAGCCCTGTGGCCCGAGCACGAACATTTGTTTAAGTGGAACGTAATCGTATCGTTGACGTACTCAGTACAAACTGTCATTTATCTAGTACAACTGTGTCACAGATAACTCATAGTTTGTACTGTATACGTTAGTATACGTCAACGATACTTACATTTCACTTACATAAATGTTAGTGCTAGGCCCACAGTTCGTAGGTTTGTAATGTTTTTATGGGATAGGTTGGCCAACGAGCAAGCGGCTCACCTGATGGTAAGTGATACCGTCGCCCACGGACATCCGCAATACCAGAGGTCTTAAGGATGCGTTGCGGACCTTTGAGGAAGGAAGAGATAGAAGGGGTGAGGAGGGAGGGGAGGGAAGGAGAGAGAACGGGGGAGGGGGGAATCGAGCCTCCGGAAACTCCCACAGACCGACTGAAATTCAATAGCAAATATTTTTTTATGTTACTTCACGTCGGTGTTATGTGGGAGTGTGGTACTTCCTCGGTCGTGCCGGCCCATTCGGCTGTGGGGTTACAGCGTGGCACTACCACCGAAAGAGTCAGTTTTCAAGATACATTAGAATCCGTTTATTATGACTCCGCCTATATTGACCAACCGCTTATTATGAAGTAATTACACAGTGAAGTTTGGTTTCACATAAAATTATTTATAACTACGTCGGATACAATGACTTCGCTTATAGTGACATATCGCTTATTGTGACCCGTTTTTAACAAACTCTGCCCTGTTATAGTGACCGACATGACTCCTAACACCTTCGGCAGTGTTCGGGAGAGTCACCCGACGTCTTTCGGCGCGTGCATCGCTTTTTTTTTGTTTTGAGTCTCAGTGGTATATGTACTTAATACTTAGAATTTTTATTTTGGTTAATCTCTATTTTGTTTCTTTCTATTTACTTTACATACTATGGTGTAATACTTACTAACAAAACGGGAGATTGTTTATTTTCTACAAAATGCTTTGTATGACGTCCGGTTAGTATGACGTATTTGTAATATCGCTGCGATGTCATTATAAACGCATTCCACTGTATTACCATGTGTGATGTTAATGTATTGTCGGAATTTAATTTTTTTTAAGTGCTATCATACGTTACCGGGCATTGGTAGGTATATCAATTGTTTTAAGACTAATATCCAAAAGAAAGTTTGACAATTCGTATGGATAGGTACTTTCGTAAAACGGTGCACCAGATGAACGGAGGCTTAGCTTAACTTGCGTAGCTCGACTATGAGCACGTAATGGTAATATCTTGAACACTGACTTAGTTGAAACAAGTGCGGTGAGATTGCTTAGCTTATCATAAATTACCTCGGCTATGAGAGATAAGCTTAACTTAGTTATTAGCTCCAGAGGGCCTACTCCCACCATTTACGAAACTATCATAAATTAGGAGAGTTTTGTAATAATAGACTAATCATACTTACTATCGTACCCCCACCGGCACGAAACGGTCGAACATGTTACTTCAATACTATTTACGGTGTGTTCCTTTTTAGCCGAAATTGATCCTAACGGTGCGTTCCAGGATCAATACTTATAATGCCCAACCCGAATAGAACACTAACGTAGTTGAAAAGTACGCGAATTTAGTGCACTATTTGATAATACGTCATCAAAACTTCTATTGTAACCCATTATTATTTTACGCTAACTATATTGACGTGGTGGTACGGTTTTAATATCTATGACTACTTTAAGAGGTGGGAGTAGAGCCACAGCCAATATAACCGGCTACAAGGTCTTGAAACAGCTATTTTCTAGAACGTTAAACATGGTATGTGACAGATCTTGTTGTAATTAAAACCCTGTCGCTTTCTTCATGGTTTTATAAACTATAAAACATAACTTATATAATAACATAACTATATATTAACGTATACTACACCAGTAGGAATTACTTATTGTGTTTTATTGTGTTTTATTGTGCTGTATTAGTATGTTTTAGTTAAAATCATGTATGTGTTATGGGTACTGACAGCCTGAAATAAACGGTATTATTATTATTCCTTTTATTCACCAAATATCACGGATTTCATCCGTCCTTTACAAAGGCATAAGTTCGGCAATACTTAGAGGCCTGTTTGGTAATAAAAATACAAAGGAGTATAAAAAACATAACACAGTAACATGGTACTTATAACTATTACAAAAATGGGTAAAATGCCCAGGTTATTGATATGAACCTATTAGTGATAAGAAAGATAGTGGGCTATGGAAGAGACTACGGCACCTGCCAATTCCAGTCTCATTTTAAAATTGTATTATTCTTACATACAAATTACTTTGTTTTATTTGAACCAACAAGTACAACCCACTTAACCCGTCCGCATCAGCGCAAAAAATAACAATAGATTTATGAATGAAACTTAACTCGAATGAGTCTTGCTGATTCGGACAGATTAAGTACCTAAATATCTACCTAGATCTTCGTCGTCAAGTTTATACAATTTTATGTAGTGAGTTACCTGCCATAGAGTACATAAGTCTTTTATGTAGTACATAAAACCACAGACTACATACTAATATGTTGTTAGTAAACTTTTACGACAATAAGAGTTTGGTAGGGATCAATCTACAACTTTTCTTTACAGGTCCTAGTAGGTCCCAGTAGTTTTTTTTGTATGATGAGCTAAATTCTGATATCCCTAGACCTTGGTTGGTCGGAGCAAGCGCGTTATACTTATATATGGTAGCATCATTATAGTACCTTTAAACTCTATTAGTATTAGGAAAGCTTGGTAACATAAGTCTCCAATTAGGTACCTATCTAGTTTTTATAAAAAAAAAGTTTTGATGTTCAAAAAAAAATACAGTAAGTAGTACCTACTTTTCACAAAGTTGAGTTGTGTAGTAAATGTATTTATTTTTATAAACTTTTCGCAGTCAAAATATGTGTTTGAAGATGGTGTAATTTACTGACAACATAATGTAGGTAACTATACATTTTGTAAATTGGTAGGCTTTTGTGGAATATATACCTTTTTTAGTAATCTATAACCTGTAGACGCACTTTCCTGTAAAATGGGGCAAGCGCGCCGTACGTTCATAAAGCACGTAATATATGATGTAGAGATTTAAATAAAATTTATGTAATGCCGTAAGTGAGATAAATAATAAAATAAATAAAAAACCGAATTTCTATAGCTATTAAATCCAATATTGGAAAGTGCGTCATAATTTTACTGGTCAGTGGCAGTCAACCTTTATTATACCAGTATATTAAGCTATTTATGGCAGACTTCTATTTTTGCATGCATATTCAATTTCTAAATAATAAGACAACAATTGGTTGACATTAAAAACAGTATAAGCATCCCGAAAGTTTAAGAAATCAACTGTAAATCTATACATGTCAATATATATTTGATAGGTAATACTTTATATATTATTAGGATGTTAACCATTGCAGTTATTGCGTCAAAATAAAGAAAAACCTTCTAATCATTATTATCCATCAATTAATATGCATAGATTCACTCCACAGATAATTAGATATTGCAAAAATACTTCTGTTAAAATATTGTGATATAATATATTATGGGTTACCCTACATGCATAACGTGTTTGAGGACTTTATTTAGTTTTTCTTATCACTTAAGTACTTATATAAATAATCAGTCGTGTAGCAGTCACATAGTTATGTAGTTTTTGTTAATTGAAATCAATTAAACCCTACAAAATATATTAGCAAAAATGTGTTATTTACTTGATCTAAATACAACTGAAACAATGTATCTAAGACAATATGCTTAGTTTTGTTATCTTGTTTCTTTGTTATCAAAACACTCTTTTTTTAGTGATGCTTGTTGCTTATGCACTACATGCACTAGAATTTGACCAGTATAGTACCATACACTTTAGATGTTTTAATAGATTATCATATTAAGTGAATAAAATGCAGTTTGAATAATATTACATATAAACACGTCGATTTGATAACCTCCTTTTTGAAGTCGCTCAAAAAGGTTGACAATGTGTTAGTTGGGGTGAGCGCGACATACTTACGCACTTGACTCAGCAAGCGTAGACGCACTTAGCCCTTTACTGAATCTTTAAGTCGATAATTTGTGATCACTGAATCTACGAGTAACAGTATTTTTTTATTAATCGGCAAAAGAAGTATTGATATCCTGAACTTAACATTTGAAAAACCAATATTTTCCGTCATTTAACTGGACCGTAATTACGGTACATCTGCCGTATTTTTTCTAACTCTAAAACCTACCGTAGACCGTAAAATAAAATAAACGGCGCTAAAATCTACCGTAATTTCATTAATGCGGCTGTGCTTGGACTTAACACCCATGTTTTTTACAAAAATAGAATTCACACCTTTTTTATTATATTAATTTAGTATTATATTACAAACACAGGTATTTTCCGGGCACAGAAACTTTTAACGATAGAGTTTATGCTAAGTTACAAAGATATCGTATAATATAATAACTGCATCGCATTTTAATATTTGCGAGTTAAAGTACTCAGTAACTCTTAGTTTGTAATTTACTAGTTTTGTGCCTCTGTTTCTATTCAATTCGATAACATATAGCGTAAAGACTGACTCTAGTTGTTCAAGTGACGAGAGTGATGCAGATCCTTCGAAAAGAAGTAAGCCTACTAAAAACGTCATATAGATAAAAAAATTCGATCAAAGTAACTGAGACATAATTACTTTTCTTCATAGTTACGTGAATAATAATAATATGAAAAATCATCCACACAAGGTCTTCAGGTCACAAACTAGGCAGACCCTGTAACTAAGGTAACCGGCAGGGCTATTATGTATCTCAGTTGCTAACAAATGTTGATTGAAATCTTGAAAAATGGCGGCTCTATGTCAGTTTAACCACTTCAGTAAGCAGAACTTAGTATGTTGATGACTGGAGTTCACAAAAGTGACATTAGAGCCGCCATTTTTTTCGATTTTAATCAGTATTTGTTAGTAACTGAGATACATAATAGCCCAACTGATGACTAATATACTAACATATACCAACCCAAAAACAGGTCAAACAGACATGTTTTTGCACACAAATGTTCGACCTGTTCGGGGATCAAACCCGGGACTAGCCGCTCAGAGGGCAGGTACCCAACTGCGCCAACCAGCCAGACAACGAATGACCAATAGATCTACACAAAGCGATGTGTCATTGATTAAAAAATAATGTTTTGCATCTATAAAAAAGACGAATACGTATCGTTATTGCAAAATGAGTTAATTTTATCGTAATAAAACATAGCCCTACTTAAAAATAGGTAAGTACACAAAATAAAAATTAAAATAATTTTGTTTTTAGTCTACCGTAATTTTCTTGAATCTGCCGTATTTTTAGGCTAGAAGCACGGTAATTTTGACAGATAACGTTGGAGACACTGCCGACAAATGACACTAATATTAAAATGGCGTCATAAGACGCGTTCCGATGAGTGTTGGCATAAACAACTTGTATTATATAAAAAGGTACAATATTAGTTCTAATTTTAACTGTAGATGTCTGTTTATGTAAATAAATAAATAACTTTTCAACATTTTCAATGTAGAGACACTTACCCCGTAGAGGCACTTGCCCCGACTGACCTTATTTGATATTAACTCTCTTTGAACGCTTGTTTTCACGCCTTTTATTTATATTTTATGTAATTTTATTAAAGTCAATTTACGTTTGTGAATGTGAAACCATTATTTGATACTTTTTATTAATTCTAGTTTCCGTACCGTACATTGATGGCCACTCGATTAGTGTTGGGGGTACTCCCCAGTACGAAGGAAAAATATCTTCCTCTTTTTGTATCCGCCAAAACTTTTGACGGTTGATTTTTAAGTTCATAACCTACAACTTGACAGTTTTGGCACGGACAGAGTAACGTCTTCCACACATCTTCCATCGTTAAAATGCCAAAGAAGAAGAACAGGGTTGATGCTTACCAACAGATTTTATTTTATAACTTAATATTATAGAAATATTTTCCATGGCTTGATCATTAACGTAGATATTATTTACTTACGTAGACTAACTTAATATGTTCCAAATCAGTGCTAAATAACATTGGAATTGGATATCTTGTCTAACTAGAACAAGTTTTGCCCATAGGTTTTACTCATATCTGGGACCTTATTTATATAATAAAATAAATAAATTCATTAATATATATCATTTAACCAAAGCTCACTGTAAGAATACCATAGTTCAGTGGATTTCTGCAAAGAACTATAAGGAAACAGAAGATATTCTTGTATCAAGTATGTAAAATTAACTCAACCAGACCAGAAATTAAAAATAAAACTAGTACAAATTAGTCACAAAATTACATCTGAAATTTATGAGAATACACTTACATAACACTCGGTACACTTGTGAACAATAATTATAATTAATTTAGTACTTAAACCAACAAGGGAAGAGAAATAGCCGCTCCAAGACAGGGAATCCTAGTGGGACGGCTATTGCACAATATGTTAATACAATATTCTCCAATATTGTAATATTGAAATTCAATGTTATTAACTTTTGTAATATTGTTATGTGTAACCATTTTTATGCATGAATAAATGATTATTATTATTATTATTATTAACATTAAATACTTAAATTTAAGGAGCGTTTATAAGGCCGTTTTCGCGAGCTGAAACAATTGAATATATAAATGAGCAAAAGTACGTTAGCATTTTGTATAGGTTGGCTAGAATTGGACCTATAAAAACGACGATAATTTTCGGATAATATTTCTTATTAACCAACTTCAAAAAGGGGGAGTTTCTCAACTCGACCGTATGTTTTATTGTACCTACATACCTATACATGTATGTAACGCGTTCATTCTGCTGATTGTGAATCGAGTTTGAAGATTATTTTTTTGTTTGGTAGATCAAAGGCGGCCATATAATTTTTTAAGAAGTGATATAGCGCTTTTTAAGAAAATCAACATAAACAAATATATACTTACCCAGATAATGTTATGGTTTGTGGTTCCCTTAATAGAACTCGGTTTAAATTTATTGTTCAATAATTTAGTTATGATTGTGTCAATATTATTGAATTAAATGATTAAAGATCCTTCTATTTCTTATATCAAGAATATTAAAGCCTTTAATATTAAAGATAAGTGCCCTTTAATTTACAGAACACTTATCTTTAATATTCTTGAATTAGTAATGCGCTTAAAGGTAATAAGATAAAGCATTCAAGCCTGTGCGATTTATCAAAGAAAAAGGCTGTATTCGGGCCCGTATCTACCACGTAATAAATAATAGTATACCTACCTACCTACTAACGCTTAACCTCCTGGGGGTTTATGCAGGTAGCTACCTACCTAGCTATAAACCATTGTACCCATATAGTTACGAGGAAAGTCCCTAAGCTATGCCTATGTCTTATCATATCTATTTATCTACCTATCGTGTAGATAGGTAGGCAGGTAAGTAGGTACCTAAATAAGAAACTTTTATCAATTTAATAACTAAGAACGTACCCACCTACCTACCTACCTATATTAATTATGTGCGCATTATGTAGGTAAGTTTAAAAAGTATGTACCTTATTACATAGCTAGAAATCTTAGCTATATATATATATATATTTTGCAGCTACGTACCAATCTATACGGTACCTACAACTAAACGCGTACCCACCTAACTAGGTACCTACTTATTAGTATTAGAAATAAACCAGAACAAAGCAACCCTCACATTCCCATCTACGTAGCCACTGTTTTATTATTGATTAGTGCAATTATAATGCCTTGAATGTACAATACACGTGTCCATCGACTGAAAGCGCCTGACCTTGGAAATCATTATGTAGTTTATACTTCATGCATACCTATACACCTATACATAGACCTAAAGTTACGTAACATATTCGTAAACTATCGATCATTGATTAACCCACACGAACTAAAACGATAACTTACTAAAGTTTTAGCAATTTTAAGTACCAATACCCAGGTAGCTACATGAAACAATGCAATAACCATTTCGTAATATTTCAACAAGATTTTGTTAACCTAAAAGTAAATGGGGTCGTGAGTATGAGCTATTTCTGCCATGAAAAGCGTGGCATAGCGTTTATTAAACGCGTATACGAGGCAGAAAAATTGTTTTTAACAAAGACAGAGCGCTATCGGGTCGAAAATATAAATCGTGGAGACTTGGAGAGGCCCACAAAGTCACAACACGAAACTCGGGCGGATGTTATAGCTACGTAGATAAAACCTTCCGCCGTCGCCAGCGCCCCTGGCGGCGGCTGAACAAATCAAACTTCATGCCGCGTACACCTCGCCGCACAAGTTGCGATTGCGTATATTTACTAAGAAATATTTTTTTTATTAGACGAACATGAAATCTGATGTGTTTGGTTTGAAACAAAATGTTAACGTACATATTATGTTTTTCTATCCCATTCCTTACAGCTCCCGGCGTCAGAATTTTATTTTTGTTATTCCCAAATATATGGTATAAAAGCAGACTAGGTGATGCGATGCAATAATACTTAATTAATGGCTGGGTTTCGTAAAAGTAACTCTGAAAAGATGATCGTAAGGTGCCTAGTAATATTACGAATTTACTATGTGCCAGAAATGACCATGACTTTTAAATTTATTAATCCAACTTAAGACTACGTGAAAACTGCCTATGATATGCCTTAACTATAAAAAAATTGGTTTAAATCTAAGTTGTACATACTGACACATTATTTTACGATAAACATTACCTATACATTAAGGCAAATATTTAAAATATGCGCCTAAATATTTTCATTAATTTAATTTTTAAACACATACTTATTTATCTTAAGTGTATCCTATAGTTATGCGGTGATGAGATATTTTTTATTTATGAAATTTCGCCTTTAAAATGATCCACATAAATAGATTTCGTTAGGTATAAAAATAAAAAGAATTATTTTAACAACAAATGAGAAATTTATTGTAACTAATTAAGTGTTAATTGGTGAATGCTTAAAATCCTTTAGAAATAGCCCATTCTCGTAAAATATGTACGTGATCTCCTTTTACTTCTATATTTCTGGCCACTTCATGGACTCTGGTTTCTACGTAGCGATTGCTTTTATTCTTCAAATAAGCCTTGATTTCGTCATTCATGAGCCAAATATCCCCATCAATATTTCTTATTTTAGAAATTTTTCGCACTCCACGAAAAGTAATATCCAAATATATAGGCAATTCATAGTTTTTAGTTCTCTGTATAAAATACGGTTGGTTAATTGCATCTTCTTTTGGTGGCACCCAACCTGACGGATATTTTTCTTTTGGTGTGAATTTTGGTATAGTATCAAACGGCAGTAACTTTTCGACGTATTTCCATTCTGGTGGATTTTTCACAATTTCATAATTATACTGTTCTTTTACTTTTCTTACAAACGGAGAGTCAGCATAACTGGAGTACTGTCGAAATACCTGTAAAATAACAAAACGTTAAAGGGAAATCTGTGAAATCAGTATTTTATTCATTAATTTTATATTAAATATCGGTCAAGTGTGAGTTGGATCGAGCGAGAAATCGCAAAATATGCGAAAATATGCAACATAATCGGTCATATCTTTAGATCGCATCGACTTAAAAGATTTTTCACAGCTGATAGAGATCGTAGGTCCGAGTATTCAAATACGCGTAAAAGTATCAAATAGAAAATTATATCAATATAAATTTCTATTTGATACTTTTACGCGTTCTACAGAAAAAGGGTCTTGATAGACAGACAGACAGAGGGATAACAAAAAAACCTTTATAAACAAAGTTATTTACATTTTAGAATATTGTTATGGTGCTATTATTAAAGTTAGTCACAAATGAACGAATAGTTAAATATTTTTCAAATAGCTTATAGAACAGCTCGCAACGACACGCGACAAGTGTCGCTTCGTAAATACTTCAATTAGAGAGAGACAGCACTAACTCTTTGACGCCACATGTCATGAGCCACAACACGAAGCTATGTGTATGATATATCAATTACGAGATTCCTGTTGTTGAAAGCAATCATATTTTATATTTTTCCTAAACGTTATAGGTACCACTTTTGATATAGATGCACGAAGATCGCGAGTCACGACATTACAAAAGGTACGGCATGACTTGCAGTAATTAACTTTATATTTCATCAATATGAAAGTTTTTAATATCACAAAACAACTTATTCGTTTATATATATATATATATATAACAAAAAAATATTTATTGATGTGAAAGAAACTTGCGCGAATGGGTGTACAACCATCGCATTGTCACATGTCGCGGTCAAAGCAACATTACTGCACGAAACGAGTGAAAATATAATAAAATAATTACCAATTGTGATCCCGGAATGAGTGTTTTACCCGAATCAGTCGCGTTGTTCAGGATTTGATCGGTTTTTCTAGCAAAAACCCGCAAAAATGCGCACTGTGATCGTAGCACCGTCGCCATTTTGAATAGCGAATAGAGCGAATTGCTACAAGCAAGAGCAATAAGAACTATATTATTCGTTTCGAAGGAAACATTATGGCGGACGCCTGCATACATTCGGGCTTTTCAAAAATCGTTTTCTAAGTTTAATCGCGAGTTTATATTGAACTTTTTCGCATATTATGGTGCATTGTGTAGCTAATTAACTGTTTATTGTGGTTTTTGAGGGTTCCTTTGGATAATTGGTGAGTATTTTGTGAGGACATAGCAGAGGTGCGCCACGGGTAGGGAAATGATTTGGTGCTTTCGTTCGTCGACGCACACGCAGTCGCTCAGCTGGTAGGTGGCGTTAGGTGTCACTTGCGACCTCACAGTATCAAAACGTCAGTGTTTTTATGAGTTTTCCGGCGCGATTTTCTCCGTTCTATGCGATGTAAACAAATACCTGAGGTCATATGTACTTGTACTATCGTATCCTAACACTAAAATATGTGAAATGTGACGTGATATTAACGAAATTATTGCAGTATTATTGCGCGAACTTGTTGATTACTCTGCGCCCGCTTTTGTTTACCACTATTTGTAGACGCGATTTATGTGTGAATTAGGTTGTATTATATGATTATAAACCACACTTAATGCTCAATTAGTGTCTCGACTCTATCTATATCAACAAAAATCCAGGATTATAACTTAAACTTTAATGCTATTTGTCGATGATGTTCAACAGGTATCTGTTACCAACACATTGCTAATTATAGAGTATTATGAGTCCTTATTGTTTTTCTTTTACATTCCAGGTCCAAATGGCAAATTTTGGAGACGTGTTAGGGAATAGCATCGTCCTAGCACAATTATCAATGAACAATTAAATAGAATAACTGAATAATTCGTTTGTAAAAAGGCGACAGTGATATTAAGTTGTAAGTCCCCAATATAGACGGGGAAGGTTCTTCAATTACTCTTCAACAAACTTCCAAGCTGACCGGCAGCCTTTACCTAATGTCGAGGAAACGGGGACATCTCCCACCACTCATTCCATCATGAAAACTAAACAGGTTAAAGAGGAGCATGACAAAAGTATTGATGAAGAGACGGTTATAGAACCCAAGACTCGAGCCCGTAAGAAGGCTTCGGACATAAACGAAGAAGACAAAAGCAAACCCAGCCAAGATGAGCCTAAAACGTCCAAAGATACAAAGAAACCCCAACCTAAACCTAAAGCAATAGTTAAGAAACGTCCGTTGGGTATCAGAAAAGCTCTGAGGAGTAAGAAACCTGCTGTGGTGAAAGAAAAAGTAAAACATGTTATAAAGCAGGTTGCAAAACGAGGTAGGAAGCCTGCTGTTAAAACTGAACCGGGAACTCAAGAGAAGGAATCCGCTCAGCTGATACCTGCCTCTGAAATAAAGACAGAGCCCATTGACGATAGCACTCCCAATTCAAGATCTTCAAGTCCCAAGACAGCTGGTCGGAGACTGCGAGTCAGTTCTGACATGGCTCTGATGAAAACAATGCTCAACGACACACCAACCACACTGGTGCTTGGCCCTCGTACCAGCCCATACTCAATGCTCAGAAAGTTTCCAGAAAGAAGCAATAGCCCGGCACCTTTTGAAGGCAAGAATCTACGTAGTGGAAAACCTAGAAAAGTCAAAAACTTATTAAATGAAGTTGTTAAGAAAGAACAAAAGAAGAGACGCAGACTTCTTTCAGATTCCAAGAATCCTGAAGCTGCAGAGGGTGAGGATTGTAAAAAGTTAAAAAGGGGGCGCTCCTGCTCCCGGGATGGCAGTGAAATATCCAAATGCTCAGATAACACTGAATCGGATCTGAGTACGAGCGAAACACTCAATGACTCAGATAGCAGGGAGCTCAACAAAAAACTAGATAAATCTAAGACTGACCTAGATGTAGATATTGAAAATAATATTCAGATCTCGACTTTTGAAAAAGTGCCTTCTCTTAATATTGACTCTAAATTAAACGAACCAAAACTGGATGCAGAGACCAGTTCCATTATAAATGAAAAGAATAAGAAACTGAGCTTAACCAGAAGTACTTCATTAGACTCCGACAACAATAATAGTAATAGGGTAAAGTTAGAAACTTTAAATACACCAGAAATAGAAGACAAACAATTGTTGAAGACTGAAAATGATACGCTTTTCCAAGCTCGTAGTAGTATATTGACTAAAATGTCTGAGACATTTAATTCAAAGGCTTTAGCCAAAAATATTAGAAAGGCGAGGCGTGGGAAGAAGGCAGCAGCGGAGGCGCGGACACCAACCTCAAAAGAGGCTGTTAAAACCACACCCCCCACTATTACAAATGACACTATCGATGATAAACATGAAACAATAGAGACTCTTTCTAAAGACATTGATGACCTTATCAAAAACTTGGATCAGAACATTGACCGGGACCATGAATTTGTTCCTGAAACTCTTGCTCCTGCAACTATATCTGAACAAATTGAAGCAAAATCAGTATCCAAGTTCTATGGTTTGAACAAACCATTGAGCAATGTCGACGACAACACTGTCGTCACACCTCTAACACCTGTTAAGGAGAGAGAAGTTGTCACTTCCATAATTAACGAGATGACACCTTCAAAGAATGACGACAGTGAGAATATCAGACTGCATTATGAGGAAGATTCTGCTGAGAAAGGAGATGGTAACAGACTTGAGATAACTTACAAATCCAGTACTGTAGCCAGCATAGACAAGCTGATGGACAGACTGAAAGAGTTTGAAGAGTTTGACAAGAGAAGACAAAGGCAGGAATCGGAGTCTAAGGCGAGTGATAGCAAGCCAATGATGGTGACTAATGACGTAGTCTTGATTACCAAATCTGGCGCCGATATAAAACCTTTAAAAGACATACAGTCTGTGCGTTCGCCAGAGCGACCTTTTGAAAAAGAAAATGTGCTCAGTTGTTTCGAAAATAATTCAGCAATTTCTATTGTCAAGAGAGATCAAGTAAGGAAATCAGTAGACATCGATCTCCCAAATTCAGTAACACTTATAAAGAGAAAGAATAGTGTCAGTGCTCGAAAGGAATCTACGAGCTCAAACCATTCACGAGAAACCGACGCCATAAGTATTTTCGAGAAGTCACTTGGAAAAGACGTAACTTTAACCGAGATCAGAAAGTCTGTAGATAAATCTGGAACAGCTACTCTAGTGGACTTGCATCAGTTCGCCACTCTGCATCCTTCCAACACAAGTCAAATTGGAGGAGTCAAGCTGGATTCCAGTCAGATATCAATCACTCCACGCGTGCCAGAATCCAGAATCAGTGGTAACGATGTCCACATAATAACTAAACGTAAATCCAGGGAGTCACTGACCTCTGCGAGTCGTAAATCATCAGAGTCGACCAATGAAGTGGAAGATAAAATGGCAACTATTGAAAAAATTAAATCTCCAACGCATCAGTCGCCAGAAATTTCAATCACCCCCACTGCAGTGGCGATAAAGAGCTTAGAGGCGGTGCCTATGGAAGCTGAAGCTTTGCCGCCCCCCATAGAGAATACCAAACTTGTTCTTGACGAAATACCCGTTGTCGCTTCCGAAGCACCTAAGGTAGAAGTGATATCAGAATCAAAACCTGAAGAAAAAATCGAAGATAGCGATATATTTGAAAATTTAACCAACAATGTTATCGAGGAGAAGCCTACAGCTGTCCAAGTTCCGAAAAATAAGAGCACTAAAGTTGAGACACTCATGGACAAAGTTTTCGAGGAGACACCTACATCTCAAATTCCGAAAAGTTCTAATGTTGACAAAGTCATTGAGGAGAAGCCTACAACTATGGAAGTTCCGAAAAATAATAGCACAGAAGGCGAGAAGCTTATGGACAAATTAATAGATGAAAAACCTACAACTCCTCAATTTCCGAAAAATAAGGGTTCTAAAGTTGAGAAACTTATTGACAAACCTATTGAAGATAAACCTGCAACTCCTAAAGTTCAGAAAAATAAAATTACCAAAGTTGAGAAACTTGTTGAAAAAGTGAATGAAGAGAAACCCGCAACTCCTCAAGTTCAGAAAAATAAGGTCACTCCAGTTGAAAAACAAATTGAAAATGTTATGGAGGAGAAACCTTCCACACTTCAAAACTCTGAGATGACAAGAATTCATGTCACTGAAAAAATGGAAGTGGAAGAAATTCCACCTATTGTAGAAGCGGTTGAACCAAAACTTCAAACTACGGTAACACAAGTAGCAAAAGAACAAACAGTCAAAGACCTTACTGAAGAAATCAAAGAATTGGTACAAGAAGTAAAAGAAGTAGCAGAGGAGATCAAAGAAGAAGGTCCAACTAAACAAAAAGATGAAGAGCCAAGTAAACAAGAAATGAAAGAAGTACAGGCAAAAATCGAGAGTAAGCCGACGGAAAGTAAAACGGAAGAGGTACCACCGAAACCTGCCAAATGTCCCGGTCGGCCGCCGAAGTCCGCGCGCAACTCGATCGAAAGCCAAGCCGGACCCAGCACTGCTCTCCACGAAACACCAGAAAGTCAGAGACGCAAAGAAAACATTCTAAGAACACTGGGTTTGCTCACACACAAGGCTGCAAAAGAGGCTAAAATAGAAAAGCTTCGTGAAAAGGAGAGAATCCGTAGCGGCATGCTGTCTAATAAAGGCAAAGGACCGAAGACTTCTGGGGACTACACCGGGACTCTGAAAACTGTTATAAAGCTGAATAGGACAGGAGTTGAGAGGGAGAAAAAGAAGCATAACAGGAGCTCATTGAAGATGACCTTCCAGAAGAGCAAGTACCGGAGTGGCAAGGGGATCACAGAAGTGGGGGAGGCGGCCAACGAAGACACCTTCTACACCATCGAGAAGCGTGAGGTGAGTTATTCCATCTTGTATTTGTATTTATACCATTCATGGAAAACCTTATATGAACCCTTCGAGTATCTAGAGTTGTCATGGCTCTGTTAGTTCTGTAAGTAGCAACCGTGTCTTCCAAGCGTGGGGTTCCCAGGAACAATTCCCGGCTATGGCAAATATTTGTGCCATGAGCAGACAGTTTGTGCTCGGCTCCTGAGTGTTGCGATGTGTTGGTGTGTATGTCCGTGTCTGCCGCGACACAGTAATATTATTATTGTTATATTCACTTCATCGGTGGCGGGCCGCTAACGCTGTGATCGTGGAAATAGCTTCATTGTTTATCCCCCATCAACTTACAACCTTAATGACTGGAAATGGCTTATAGCCATCTTCACTTCTGGCCCAGTACTGTCCAGTATTTAGTCATTCCGTTTCACCTTGCACACCCTTATTGCACCTATGAGGTTTTTTTGTTCTTTATTATATTTTGGGTCATAGTCTAATGACTATGTCAGCCCCATAGTATACACTGTTTTCTATTATATATTCCTAATAATATTACATGTGGATTGATACAGCATCCTAGCTGTGGTAGATGTTTGATCAGCCAGGATGCCCTGGAACAGACCCACATCAAATATACTTTTTTTTTTTTTTTTTTTCAATTTATGTATCAAAGACGCACTTATGAACGTCAATTTTTCATTATAATGTACTTTAAAGACTACCGCCGCGTTCCAAAATATATAGAGCCTACCGAGAAGAAGCGGCAAGAAACTCGGGGCCATTCTTTTTATATAGATGTTTTTACAATATTTTTACTTAGGTACTACAAATATTAGCTCCAGTGTGTTGCCTTACAAAAGAGAACATAATAATGGTATCAGTAGGGCAAGACACGCTACACTTTGACATCTTAGTACACGAGTAGATAGATCCTGGAGTGATCAGTCCCAAGCTGTTTTATCCTCCAAGTAATCCGAAATTTTGTAATAACCTTTTTGACAGAGTTTAGTTTTAATAGTAATTTTAAACTTATATATATATATAATTTATATTTTAAACTTATATATAATAGGCATCTTCATCATTCGTCATCTAAACTATTATATAATTCTACTCTCATTGTTTCACTCCGAACACACTCTCTCAGAAAATGATGGACATCTTCGGGCACACCACACAAATCGCAGTTAGGGCTACTAACTTTTTTCATAAAAAATTTGAACTTATACAATGGCATGTGTCCAGAGCGCAATCTATGAGCAATTACAATCAGCTCTCTAATCAACTTCACATTTCCACACCACACCTATATGAGGTTGGATTGGTACACATCTGTTGTGCGTATAACATACACACATCATTATAATTATTTTAGGCTTTGGTTTTATGACATATCGCCTACCTGACGCCAACCCTGCTTGTTAGTGCGTGTTGGTAGGATACCTGCTGCCTTTCGGGTCATAAGAGATTTAAGATAATAGAGAGCCCTGTATGCCTTTAATAAAAAAATTGCGTAACTGTATAGTGACCGTATCTTTGACGTATACAGTCCAAACAATGAGTTATATGTGTCACAGCTGTACTAGATAAATGATAGTTTGTACTGTTTTCTCAACGGTACGATTATGTTACACTTACGCAAATTTTCAAGCTATAATAGGCTCTGAGGCTACGGCCACACAAGCACAAACTATTTGCGAAAAGGTATTCGCATCGTAAGCGACAACGCGACACGCTTCGGCGTACAAACTATGTGTTATCCGTGGGCCGAGCACGAAAATCGGCTTAAGTGTAACGTTATCGTATTGTTTACGTATTCAGTACAAACTATGAGTTATCTGTGCCACTATTGTACTAGATAAATGACAGTTTGTACTAAATACGTCAACGATGTTACACTTAATCAGATTTTCGTGCTCGGCCCACTGTGCCACAGTAGCCCTAGATAAACGACAATCTGTACTGTTTCACGTGAACGACACGTTACGTTACACTTACGCAGTTATTCGTGCTAGGCACACTGTTGTGCGTATGTAACGACAGTGTACTACACAATGCACATCGACATGAGCAGTAGAATGTCGCCCACTCGTCCCATTGTTGGCCTTAGTCGCCTATCGATCATTCAATAGAAGGATATAGATAAGAATCCAGGAGAGTTATCCTGGATTCTTTTGCCGGAAACTCTATCGTACGGTTTATCCTCTTCACTGTAAAAGTAGTATTTTTTATGTTCATGTTTTTATTGAACACCGGAATGAGAAAAATCTTTCTCCCATTTTTTCAACGTTTTTGCCACATTCATCTAAGATTTGTACTGATATAACTTGCATCAACAAGAATGAAAGAAAACAAAAGGAACTGTGACGTCAGGCGGGCGGCTACCTATAAATACCAGTCATTTTTCTTTTGAAATATGTAAAATATAATTTAAAAAATCTTCATATTGAATCGACTAAATGGATGATTATTTTTTAAATTTGCTTATTTTTTGTTTGACTTGTTATTATTATCGAATGTATACATATACTTATCATTACTTGTTATATACTTATAAACTTGAAATTGTGGCAGTTGATGCCTTGTTGTAAGCATGCATAATGGTGAATTCAATATTATGTATACATATTCGTAGATTTTTATCCCTAGTCCAATATAGCCAATCTGCTGACAGGTCCATTAGGTAGCAATACACGGCTTTACTTATAAACGCTGCTGAAATTTAAATAACGTCATTTAGTAAGACGCAGTTTTTCTTTGTGCAGTACTAAATGGCATCATTTAAAGTTAAGTAGCATTTAATAGTAAGGGCGACATTGATTAGATTTATTATCCCAATAAGGGTGCCGGAAATTTGATGTCTGTATAGCTGTGTTTTCTACCGACTTCCAAAAAGGAGGAGGTACTCAATTCGATTGTATTTTTTTAAATTATATTTGTTACCTCATAACTTTCGATTGGGTGAACCGATTACCAAAATTCTTTTTTGTTTGAAAGCTGGTGCTTCCCGTGTAAGTCCCATGTAAATTTTATCAAATTCGGTCTTTCAGTTACACTCCAATAACTGATTTTTACCAAAGCTATATATATAATGGCAGTCGGTAATTTTTTTTCTGCATGTCTGTTCCGTAAAATTTTTATTTTCACGGGTTTTTACTGGCAATGTAATAAAGAGTCACTTAGGCTATTTTGTATTGTACAAAAAGAAATATGGAACACTATTAAGGTTTATTGGTATAGATAATTTGGAAAAGTTGCTCGGAAATTAAGGAAATTCGGGAAAAACTTGTGCTGTGTTGTGCTGTTTTTATCAGATATGACAAGTTCTGTTCGAGTCTATTGGCTATACAGTTATTATTCTGAACTGTAGCTAGATTCTATAAATGATGCTCTCCCTAATTAGGTAAGGTATTCTAAAACATACTAAAAACGTATGACTAAATCTGAAAAAATAAGTAATATTCAGTAATTTGATGTGCATGGCTAACATGGCCAGATAGGTCTTAAACAAAATGTTCTGGTTGCTAGTGATTTTCAAATTCATTTCATTGCATACAGATTAAACGAAAAAGCCTATCTAGTACAATTTATTGCTACCTTTACTAAAAGGAAATTAGCTTTATAAAAATACTAGCTGCGCCCCGTGGTTTCACCCGTGTGGTGATGGATGGTAATAATGAGGATGATGATGATCATCCGTTTAGGTGTGAAAGCGTTATTAACAAACAAACTCACATTCGGATTTATAAGTTACTAGCGACTTACCGCGACTTCGTTCGCGTAGTAGGCTCGGCCTTCGGCCTCGCCATTACCTCGCATCGTTTCTTGGTTTTTCTTTCATAAGAACCTTCTAAAAAGAATTAACGAAATTGTTTCATCCATTCACGCGTGATGCGATGACCAAGGGAAATAGAGATTCATTTTAGTATGTACATTACACACATCAAAAAAGTTTGTGAACAGTAGCATAAGCAGATATGTTTTTTAAATTGAACTTAATTAAGAAGGTTTATATTCTATATATATATACTCGTATATATATCCCCTGGCGCGAACACATGCGGTGATCCTCCTGGGCATGCTAATAATCAAGTTATCCAGCATTTCTTGGGATAACCTGTCCCATTCTTAAATAGCGGCTTCCCAGAGCTCTGGCACTGTCTGGGGACGTGGCTGGTGGTTCCAAACAGCTCGCTTAAGAGCATCCCACGCGTGCTCTATGGGGTTTAAGTCAGGCGAGCCGGCAGGCCAGTCTAACCTTGTGATGTCGTACTCTAGGAGAGCAGCATTAACTCGTTGAGGTTGATTCGCCCATTATCATCGACCAGTACAAATTTGGTACCCATGGTTTACTCGGAATGGTCTGACAATTCTATCAATAGCAACTAAAAAGTCGAAGCAATCATAATATAATCTACCGTAACAAAAAAGATTTCGTTTTTCAAAGTGATCTCAAAACTCTTTTTTTATATGTGTATATATACCTAAATGATAGGATTAGTACATGTTAATGCAAATCGCCAAATCTGTCATTACAAGAGTCTCGATTGGTGTAACCCGAGCCTTTGGCAAGGTTTAAATACTTACTTATTTCTTATATTCGAACTTGTGAATTCCTTTTTCTGGATACACTCTGGAGGCAGTCATGTGGGGCATAAACAAACCATGCATAGGTATATACATATACTTGTATATAAGTACTTATATAGCTCAGTTGGTAGAGACCCTGCCGTTGAAGCTTAGAGCCCCAGGTTTGATCCCTGGCTGGGACAAATGTATGCGTGACTAGTTGACCCGCCAGCGGCTTCGCTTGCTTGGTCTTGGTGTAGTGGCGAGAGAGTTATTCTTTATGAACTTTTTTAATCTTCTAATACTTTCCACAAGTTTTTTTAGTCCACCTCAGAGCTGTTCCTGATTAATAGCTTACTTGGTGATGACGCCATTTGAATTATGTGTTTGAAAATGTATATAAATATGTACATCAGTCATCAGGTTATCGTATAACAAACGGTCTATTTTAGGACCTTGTGTGGATCTTGTCCCATAAAAAATGCTTTACTTGCAGATTAATTAAATTAACAAGAGAAAGAAACCTCTTTAGAATACCTCAGTAAAGCACTTCAAAGTAGGCGTGGGTCGTAACGTACTTTGGACGTAACGGAAACGTACGTTACTTGCTTGACGTAACTAGTTTCATAACTACGTATTTTTGTAACTTGTTACTCAGAATGTCACTAGTATCCTGTGTAGTAACTTACGTAAAATAACCATGACTTGTATTGGGTATTATCAGCGGTCTAATGAATGGTTATAGGTAGGCCATCTTCCATTTCTTGTATGATTATTTATAAAAAATATTATAAATGTGAAATGGCATGTTAGGTTTAGTTTAAGGAAAGGTAAACCAAATTAACAAACTCTTTTTTCCAGCATTACGACTGGCTGGTTAATTTTCTAAACCTCTCTGTTCCTCCTATTGAATGTACCATCATTCCTTCCCTTTCCCTCACATGTGTTAGTTATTTTTCTAAACCTCTTTATGTCTAAATTGAAACTACTGCCTATGTCCGGTACCACACAAATCTTAAAAAGAAGGACAGTTAGTTCCGTGTTCTAACGTTAGGGTTACCGTAAAATGACGGTCTGTTATGTGTCCAAATGAAGGGATTGTACGTCAAATCTACCATTACTCCTCCTTTTTAATCCACAATTTGTAACGTGTATGTTTTGTCCACAGGCGGCCGGCGCGAGCGCAACTGACGGTGGGCAAAGAAAGTCTCATTACAGTAACCGCCTTAACAACCATGGTGTGTGGAACCTCACCCGCCTTAACCATGGCCTATGTGCAAACATCCACACTTTTTACTTTTCTTTTTATACTTTCTTTATTATCAAAGCAGTAATGTAAGCGCGTCGCAAATAGACAAGGACTTATTCGTTATGGCCATTCGAACATCTCACACAGGGCGTTAAGATATCATCGTGGCATTGCAGTAAAATTGTATTGAGTTCACAATCATTCTTTGGTTATTTTAACGCACCGCGTTACGTTTTTGAATAGTCATAGCTAATATGGCGTCTGTTTTTAAAATCCGAGCTGTTAAATAACATGTTAAATATAACATGCCATTACATTAGTTACTGCTATCAGTACCTATAAGTTTTAGAAAATCTTTTATGAAATGAACACCGATGTTTGCACATTATCCATTAATTTATCAGGATCATCAAAGCTTACTATTAAAATAAATTTAATGAATACACAGTGAAGATAAAAATGCTGTTTTTCGGAAATAATTCCCAAAGTATTGGAAATTTTCAAGATTTTGATTATCCTGATAAATGAACATGAGCTGTATACTTAATGATTTCTTATCGTTTTGGTTGATTTTCAAACAAGTTTCATATTGTTAAGTTTACAACTCTCTAACATCAGTTTATTAACAACAGAAGGGCCACCACAAGCTGCAAAACTAGTGAAATAAACTATTAAATTTAGTCTCTAAACCATCCTCGATTGATTGTTTTTTCACATTTTGTTTAATTATATATAATTGTTTTATTAAATATATCCAAGCAAATACCGTCGTATTCGTTTGACAATAATTATGAGATAAACGATGGCAAAGTGAAGTCTGTTTTTAAAATAGAATGCCACTCTACCATTGTTGATTTGATTTTGAAGCAATTATAGCTTGTGGGGGCCACGGGGGAAATTGTTTGGTTTAGAACTGAAACTGTCCTGAAACATACAACGAATACTTTGCGTGTCCATTCATTCATCATGCATTTCAAATCACAATTTAATCACTGACATAATTGGCAGTATACTAATCATTATGGTTCGATATATAACATCAATATTTCAATATAAGCCAACTAGAGTTGAATATCCTACCTTTAAAATGAGGAGTCCAAAGTTGCCTTTGAAACAATGAAACCAAAGTCTCTAGCGGAGGCAAACATTTGTGAGACAAGTAATGTTTGTATTCGGGTGTTGGATGTTTTTCATGCCTTATTGTGTGTATCCGTGCCTCCCTCGACACAGGCATTCCTAGTGCAGGTGTATAAGTGTGTTGACATTTATTTGTAACCATTACAGAGTATATTACAAATATAGAGTCTGTTATTTAAAATTGGTGTCAGTAACATCTGCATACGGATTTGTGTGCATACATAACTAACTGCATGATTGAATGTGCATGGAGCAAAATTTATTGTTATTATACTTTGTATTGTTTATTAATTAATTTAGTTCTTTAGATTATCAAAATGCATTTATCTAACAAGTACAATTTGAAAAAAATTATACCGACTTCCATTCTATTCAGTTCTTAGAGTGTAACTCAAAAACTACTGCACTGAATTTGATGAAATTTAAATAGGGACCACACGGGAAGCTTTCAAACAAAAAAAAGAATTTTGAGAATCGGTTCACTCTATCGAAAGTTATGAGGCAACATAACAGGTAACATAAAAAAACATACTGTCGAATTGAGTGCCTCCTTCTTCTTGGAAGTTGGTAGAAAACAAATGGTTTTATAGTCAATTCACGTACTTCATAGTAACAATTTTGTTTTAGACCTGTTTCTGTTCCGTTATATTGGCGGTAATTACGAGATGATTATTTGAAGTAGCTACTTTTATGTCCCAATAAAACGGACGAGAGCAATCCGTTCACCTGATGGTAAACGTATGGCTATAACAGTTCTGCCCAGAGCTCCTACTTTATTCTTTAGTGTAGTGACCATGATTACTTTAATGGTTTATCCACACAAGTACACAAGCCATCTGTGCATAATATATTATACTTAAATAAATGGACGCTTTCCCGACTTTTCCCGGCTATAACTTGATCAAAGCCTCCAGGATATTTCTATTTTGGAAATAATTTCTGTGCGAAAATATATTTTCAATAAATATATAATAAAATGATATTTTCATAGTATTAAAGTTATCAAAAAAAAGGAAAAAAAAACACTACAAAATCTATCTTGTCGCGCATACGTCAACTCGATAAAGCTTTAAATCAATATCAATCATTAAAATCTGGACTGTATTTCTTTCGTTACAAAGTAAAAAATAGTCTGCAACATTCTTGCCGATAACAGCGGCAAGCTTCACTTTGTTTGTTTACCCAACAGAGCCCGAAGAATTGCCAGAACCGACCGAACCTGCCCCAAATCTGGTGATCCCGGAAAAGGCTTCCTCCTTCAGCATCCACCCGGGCAGGCTGTGCCAAGACCAGTGCTTTTACTGCGGGGGGAAGTTTGGGCTATTTGATACTCCGTGCCACATCGCACAGATCAAGAGTAGTGAGCGGCAGAAAAAAGTTTTAGACAGTGAGTATTACAATAGTAGCGGTTTATTTATTCAAAAAAACTAAGTTAGCAAACTTAAATTTAACTATCGTAGTCTTTATTCTGTTAGCACTAAAATCCAAACTACATGAGTTTGGATTTTAGTGCTAACAGAATAAAGACAAAACACTTAGTATGAAATTTCTAAAAATGGGAATATACTATTCAATTGTGGGTATTTTTACGTTAGTTTAGCGAGCACCAAGTCACGTGACGGCTAATCTGTCTAAAATATACCCACAATTGAAGAGAAATCTCTAATTCTGTGTGTGTAGTGCTGTTATTCCGCAGTGTTATACTAATTTGGATTTCAGCCTGAACAGAATTGGAACGGCCGTAATTTAGAGATATTTAGTTTAAATAATGTTCAGATATATATAGAATCGGACATCAATATCGTCTAATATGAAAAAATCTATATGTTTATCCATAATACTTATGTAAACTGTTGGATAGCAATAACACGCGTGTTTTATTACCTAAATATGTGCATTTGCATAACTCTGCCTACATGCGCTACCTCAAACAATATACAAAGAATGGCAACAAAGCTATTAAAATGTATAGATATATAACACTGATTTCGGTTGCAAAATGAAATTTAGTAAAAGATGATGCATGTACACAGATAATAAAATAGTTGTTATGACAAGGGTTGCTAAAATTAAGAGAGAAAAACACAACATCCTCGGACGGGATTCGAACGAGCGCTTCTCAGAATCCGTGTCACACGCCATGAACACTAGGCCATCGCCATAAACATTAGGCCACCGCCGTGAACACTAGGCTATCGCCATAAACACTAGGCCACCGCCATGAACATTAGGCCACCGCTATAAACACTAGGCCCAGCACGCTTGCATAACACTTTACTTAGCCGACATTACGACTGATCCATCATCGTTATTCTGTTGCAGACGAGGAGAAGCTGACGATAGACAGTTGCCTGTGTGACGCGTGCTACCGCCACGTGGACCGGCGTGCCAACTGCCCTTCATACCGCAAACGACCGCTGCCTAAACTGGACGCGCCACTCCTCCCGCCACCCCTGCCCGCACTCAAGTAAGCACCAGCACCCGATGCTTGTTATGATGCGTCTGGAAACATGTGAAAATGCAACCTCGATGTAACTAATCTCAAGAGAATTAGAAAATAATCGTTATACCGCGTAATTTGTTACAATGAGGTTTGTTGTAAAGAGGTTAGATTGGACTACGATTCGTTTTAATAAGGTTTTTTACTTTTTACTTCACTCATCATATTACAACAATAACTGTCATACAAAGAATTGAACTTGTCTGAACATGTCGAAACATGAATTACTATTGTACAATTAAGTGGGAATTATTGATAGGATACGTTAGTACAGGTTATAGGTTGGAAAATTCGTTAAATAGATGTAGGTTTATTTATTTATTTATTCGGGTTTTCCAACAGACTTAACACTAAACAAGCATTTCATACAGAGTTAATAGACAAATTTAAGCGAAAGACCAATTACAGGAAATCACATCATGGCTGACGAAAACATGGCTTATATGTGGAGTGAGTTGCGCAAAACCATCATAAGGTGACGAATCACTGATGATGTTTCAACGCATGTGTACTTACAAAGTGGATTTTGGAAACATTTCAATACCTATCTTATATAACTATATCTTATAGACCTTCATAAAGTTTTTATTAATTAAACGAATAATTTTTTTGTTTGTACAAAAACGCCTACATGTCAGTCCGAGTACAGGAGCAGAGTTCGAAGGCAATTCCATTGCAAAGAGGCGTGAGACAGGGAGACGTTATATCTCCGAAACTGTTCACCGCTACATTGGAAGACGCCTTCAAGCTTCTGGAATGGCAAGGACTTGGCATCAATATTAACGGCGAATACATCACTCACCTTCGATTTGCCGACGATATTGTAGTCATGGCAGAATCCATGGAAGACCTCAGTACAATGCTCGAAGGCCTCCATCGAGTTTCCCAACGGGTAGGTCTTAAGATGAACATGGACAAGACGAAAATTATGTCTAATGCCCATGTTGTACCTACTCCAATATCAGTTGGGAACTCAGTTCTCGAAGTTGTTGACGAGTATATCTACCTGGGACAGACAGTCAAACTAGGCAGGTCCAACTTCGAGAAAGAGGTCAATCGTCGAATCCAACTCGGCTGGGCAGCGTTCCGGAAACTTCGCGAAGTCTTCTCGTCAAAAATACCTCAGTGCCTCAAGACAAGAGTCTTCGACCAATGTGTGTTACCAGTGATGACTTATGGCACTGAAACGTGGTCTCTTACTATGGGCCTCATAGATAAGCTCAAAGTCGCACAACGAGCTATGGAGAGGGCTATGCTCGGGGTTTCTCTACGTGATCGAATCAGAAATGAGGAGATCCGTAGAAGAACGAAAGTCACCGACATAGCTCAGAAGATTAGCCAGTTGAAGTGGCAGTGGGCAGGGCACATAGCACGCAGAACAGATGGCCGATGGGGCCGAAAGGTTCTGGAGTGGAGACCACGTACCGGCAAGCGCAGCGTAGGTCGTCCACCGACACGGTGGACAGACGACCTGAGAAAGGTCGCAGGACGACGTTGGATGCAGGCCGCTTCCAACCGGTCCTTTTGGAAAATCATGGGGGAGGCCTATGTTCAGCAGTGGACGTCCTACGGCTGAGATGATGATGATGATGATGAAACGAATAATACGAGTACAAGGAAAACTCTTTTAGGTTAGTGCTTGCTATCTATATTCTGCAATTATTTAAAATTCGTTATAAAAAGGATTTGAAAAATATATACATAATGTAAAGGTATATTTTGCATTAGCTATTATGGAAAGTTTTAGGGGATTTTGAAAAATCGTTAAATTGTGAATTTCGTTATATTGAGGCTCGATATGTTAGGGTTACACTGTATTTGATATACGGCGAAATATGGTTTTGCTGTGCGACAATGAATTCACGAAAGCAAAGATCCGTCTTATAATGTTCTCAAATTATTCTGTATGAATGATTTGATGAAGTTCCTCCTGGATGACTCCCACTGCTAAGCATTGCCTCCTGCATGGATACCAAATTAATATTGGACAAGTCAATGGACTTGCTTGTAGTTTTAGGGCAACACACGTTAGGCCTTATTGGAGGCGTTTAAGTGGTCTGAAAACTCCAACGCTAGGGCTGGTCTCTCTAGCTAGCCTATTCGTTAATGTACAGGGCGTTTATTTATTAGAAAATTAAATACTTTTATTTAACTGATACTTCCCGAGTCAAATATTATAGTCTCTGTAAATGATTATATATCAAAGGAAACCATTATGTACTAATACTAATGTAATATATTAAAATGATTTTACAATACCGTAAAAAACATTTTAATAAAAAATGCATTATATACGAGTAGAAGACAAAGATGCTTGGAACACTCCACTTCTAGCAAGTTGTAATCTGCCACCCATAAAATGTAATAATATTAGTATCTAAGTAGACACATTGTAAAATATATCTTTTTGAAATATGAATGGCCGAGATTCTAGCCGCGTCTTCTCGGTAGGCTCCATATATTTTGGAACACGGCGGTAGAGTCTTTAGACTCTAAAGACTACCGCCGCGTTCAGAAATATATAGATACAATATAATGTACTCTAAAATTTAGAGTATATTATAATGAATGATTGACTTTCATAAGTGCGTCTTTGATGCCTAAATTAAATAAATTATTTTTGACTTTGACTTTATGCATTATCCACGTTCTTTCGACAGTCTAACCTAATCACAATTTGTTCCCTTTCCAGCCAAACCGATAAGCCGACGAGTCCACCACTGGAAGACGAGAGTGAAGAAGAGCCAGGTCCTCCAGTGGTGACAGGTCGCGTCTCCACTTGTCATACGGAAGGATGCATGGTCGCAGCAGACCACTCCATCCGACGGAAGTGGCTTATCAAAATGAGGAGTAGCGTTAACAAAGTGGTATGTATCACACTATGAACACTATAGTTTATTTTTGAGTGTGTTTATTGCGTTCTTGACAATTCATATACATATTTGTATACTATGATTTGTGGCTTTTAGGAAGCGCTAGTAGCGGAGCTTGACTTGGCGATCTTAACTGATCAACAAGTTGAGCAACACTTGCTGTGGTCAGGACTTGATGGGTGACCGCTAGTGGCATTATTCAACTGAGCGCTTCCGTGCGTGTCTTAGGACAACAGTCGTTAGGCTATGTCGAGGGCCTTCGGGCGGCCTGAAAACTTCGACATGGGTTGGCCACTTACCTATCCACCAATCCGAACTGGGTCCTCGTGGTGGATTATGACACTACTCCTCTCTGAGAGGAAGGCTCGAGTCCCAGCAGTGGGAACAAAATGGGCGTATTGTGATATGATTATTATGATGATTTTTAACGGTATGGCTCGATGGGCTCGCGGTCATGGCGTCTGATACTGATTGTCGGAAGACGCGGGTTCGAATCCCGTCCGAGAATGTATATATTTCTCTTTAAAATTGCAACTTTAGGTCTCACTAAGCAGTCTATATTAAAAATCATAATATTAAAAAAATACGTCAAGTACTTTCAATATTGAATTATTATATTGGCCGAGTGAGCGCGAAGCTCGAGCGAAGCGTGTCTGCTATTGCTTGGACAAATATGATATCCTATGTCCGGATATCCGGCTGCTCTCCTCTACAGGTCGCAATTCTCAACCGATACTCGTGAATTTTTATGAGTAGGTTCGATAATTAAATGGATTTCTTTTATCGATTCAGTTCTTGGATATTTTTGAAATTTATATTAATTCATATAGGCTTTTAGTGTCCTAAAATGAAACTAGATGGCGTTGATCGTCTCACTAAAATCAGAAATATGAAAGTACAAGTACTGATAAGTGTCATGAATAAACAATAAAATAGATACATATTAATCCTTCCTATGCCCTGATAATTAAAACAAAAGATTTATGAATGAAACTGACGTATATATATATACGTCTCTGGGACGTATAGGGGTTAAAAATACATAAATTTAAAAGCATATTATGGACAATAAAAGTGTAGTGCAGTATATGTGTTGGTAGAGATAATGGTAGCGATTCACTTGTTTAAAAATCTAAACTAAACCAGTGAACAAAAAAAATTGATTATGGCCTTATTCTGTTTACACTAAAATCCAAATTCATGTAACAATGTTAGTATGACATTTATTAAAATAGGAGTATTCTAATCAATCTTAGATATTTTTACGTTATTTTAGCGAGCTCCAAGTTACGTGACGACTAATCTGTCTGAAATATGCCCACAATTCATCATCATCACCATCTCAGCCGTAGGACGTCCACTGCTGAACATAGGCCCAGAAATTTTCAAAAGGACCGGTTGGAAGCGGTGCATCCAACATAGTCCTGCTACCTTTATCAGGTCGTCAGTCCACCGTGTCGGTGGACAACCTACGCTGCGCTTGCCGGTCTGTGGTCTCCACTCCAGAATCTTCCGGCCCCACCGACATCTGTTCTGCGTGCTATGTGCCCTGCCCACTGCCACTTTAACTAGCTAATCTTCTGAGCTATGTCGGTGACTTTCGTTCTTCTACGGATCTCCTCATTTCTAATTCAATCACGTAGAGAAACCCCGAGCATAGCTCTCTCCATAGCTCGTTGTCTCCATAGTCCTCCATAGCCATAAACCCACAATTGAACAGAATTATTTTAATTTTTGTGATATATTTTATGATATCATTCGGAAGTGTTATACTAATTTGGATTTTAACCTAAACAGAATAAGAACTACCATAATTTAGAGATTTTTAGTTTAGAGATCGCATAAAGAATCGCTACCAATGCCCCGTATTTCATAAGCTAAGTATATTGTCCACAGCTAAAGTTGAAATGCGACTACCCCGGCTTGCACACAATCCCGCTGTGCGCGGAACATTACCGCACGCTCTCGCCGCTCATGGCGTGCGTAATGTGTCGCAGGAGGCTTACCAAACATCACAACGTGCACTTTATACATCACGTGAGTATTTTTCCTTTATTAGTGGACTCGTATGTTTGTATATTTGCCATTCGTCAAGTTATTTATGCCGATATGGCCGGAAGGTTCTGTGAGCCGAGCACGAAAATCTGTTTAAGTGTAACGAAGACAATAGTGGCACAGATAAATCGTAGTTTGTACTAAATACGTAAACGATACGATAACGTTACACTTAAGCAGATTTTCGTGCTCGACCCACTGGAGTGGAGACCACGGACCGGCAAGCGCAGGGTAGGTTGTCCTAGTAGGTAAACAAGCCTGATAAAGGTCGCAGGACGACGTTGGATGCAGGCCGCTTCCAATTGAGCCTTTTGGAAATTTATGGGGGAGGCATATGTTTAGCAGTGGACGTCCTACGGCTGAGATGATGATGAATTTATTTAGGTACCTAATTATTTATAATTTCATGAAGTGAGATTTTTATTCTGTATTCTGGGTGAATGTAGCTTTCCAGTGGTGAAAGAATTTTTGAAATGGTACATTACTTTTTGAGCCAATTTCGACCGAGCCTACTACGCGAGCGAAGTCGCGGACAGCCGCTAATGTATGGATATTGTCGAGTCTGAAGTAAATATATTTTAATTTGAATTTGAGTATGGAGTTTGATGACGAAAACACAAGAACAGTGTTCTATGATTCTGGTCACTTTCAAAATCAAAATCAAAATTCATTTATTGCTCGAATACAGTTTGGTATATAGGTCTTATATTTAAACAACGCGTAGCTCCGTATTCTTACCATAATGGCGTGCAAATTACAATAGTTAATAATAATAACAATTAAAAAATTGTCATTAAAAAATTCATCACTTTGCCTACATTCGTGCACCATTACGAACATTTAACGGCTAATAATCCACAACTATTACACGACAAATCTCGAAGAAGAAGAATCCGGTAAAGTCAAACAAAATCTATAAACCATAGCTGGTTTTTTTTTCTGGTCACAGATTGATATAAGTAAATAAACTGAATCAAACATTAGATCACCATTTGGATTTCGCTTTCATACATAGTCGAATTCACATCAAATTATGTGTATGAGATAATCAATCGAAATACGTAACAAAGCATCAAATCAAATAAAGCCTAAGAGCTTTCCGCGGGATTATGTGTAATTTCATATCGTCTATACTAATATTATAATGAGGAAAGATTTGTTTGATAGATAGAAAGACATAAACTCTTCATTTGTACCTATAGTAAAACATAAAAGATAAAAACATACGTGAATAAAAGAACATAGTAGTACAAAAGGCGGTCTTATCGCTTAAAACGATATCTTACAGACAACCTGTTTTATTTGAATCGAATGGCCTCCGAAACTACCGTACGGGACCGTATGGAAAAAATATTTCACCATTAGAATCCTACATTACCCCTGATGAACATAGGCTTATATATTTGATTCACCATCATCCATCACCACGCAGGTGAAACCGCGAAGCGCAGCTAGTAATTAATGAATAAGGTTATTTGTTGTACACGCCGGTTTATATAACCACAGTTTTATTATCTATCTATACCATATACTATAATATTATAAAGAGGAAGATTTGTATGTAAGTATGTTTGTAACGATTTGGCTCAAAAAGTATTGGACCTATTTCAAAAATTCTTTCACCGTTGGAAAGCTACATTCACCCTGAGTAACAAAGGCTATATAGCCTATGTTACTCAGGGTGAATTCAGATTCATCATCATCCATCACCGCGCGGGTGAAACCGAGGAGAGCAGCTAGTTACTAACAATCGAATGACTGATAGTAGTTGCGCGGGGCCACGATGCGGGGGATACGGGGAAGCGAGCGGCAGGGTCGGCGAGTACAATCTCACTTAGCTCTCTAATCTGAAGGGTTTTCGTGTCAACTGTATCGAACGAATTTAATATCAACCTGTCCATAATGGTCTACAGGATTTGTTCTGTGTTTAACTGTACATCTACTTAAAGGTTTAATAAAGATTTTTAGTATTTGATATTCCGGTGCAGAATAGTTTTCTTTACACGCCTTTGCAGCTATCTATTATAAAAACATGTGTATTTATTAAGTACGCTGCCGAGTACTCGCGATACACCGATGTATCGACATTAAGTAACTTACACTTGCGCGAACAAGTCTATAACACTATAGTACGTTCCAAACCTCCGGCGAAATTCGTACATTTCGTAATTCGTACATCAGCGAATTTCTATTCTATTCTATTCATTGACGCCTAAGTATTATGTTAGCAAAAAAACAAAACGATAGTGTCGCTGCCCATTCATTGCAATTCATAATTTATCGTATTCTCTGAATTTATTTGTCGTTAACATTTCGTGGTACGGGATTGCGCACGACCCGCTGCCAGCCAGGGGCCGCAAACTGATTTCAACAAGTTCCGCTGCGGGCTTCATTCCGCTGTAGAATGCGAATGAATGTGGATTTTTGGAGTAATAACGTTTGATTTAATTTGTTGTTGAGTTGTTTTGTGGTTACATTTTTCTATTGATATATGGATATTGATCACAGTATCGACAAAACTGTTGACAGTTTTATATAGCTATATATACAGGCAGAGTCAACTGCATCGTCGGATTATGATGAAACGGACACAGAAGTAGAATCATAATGTGGTGGACCACACCAATATAATAAATGTAGTATGCATTAGTTATATAATGGTTTTATTCCTAAAGTAACATACTTACCATGACTTATAATAGGTAAACAATAATAAAGGATACAAGTTTGTAAGTTGATAAGTACTCCATAATATTGAAATAAGATAGCAATTGCTATAAATTTTATTTATAAAATTTCGATTACAAAGTTACCTAAATTATTTGAAACCTTTCTAAAAATGTTGGTTATACCTGCAGCATGCGCTTAGCTCAACAAATTTCGCCGGAAGTTTAGAACATACCTACTATAGTCGTGATACGTTTAGCGGGCGCCAGGTGCCTCCAGCTGATGAATTTGATGCAATATGTCACACCGTTTGTTGCGAACGATATTCTTATAAAATTGTACGATGTATAAAAAAGGTTGAGTTTAAAAAACACGACCATGCACTTGTTTCCCGTTACAGTTTCTATTGAAATTTGATTTTCGCATGAAAATCAACAGAGAGAGAAAAGTAAGCAAATATTTATCGGTTAGGAACGAATTTTATTTTATTATATTGTATGACTAGAATCCTTCGATTCAATTTAAAACTTTTATGGAACATATTTGTAGTGTTTTTGTGACAGCCCCGACCCTTGACTGAGTTTCTGTGCGTAGGTATACGCAACGGCGGCATGCGTGCGGAATATAATAATACTAAGGTATAACTATTTCCCTTGTCCATTGCAGGGTTACACGGAGTTGAATCCTGTACTGTCCGCCGCTGGCCTCCCGGTGCAGTTCAACGAGCGGCCCGTCCTGTGCAAAGCGTGTCGCTACTACTGCACACTGCTGCAGCGGCCGCATCACAATCCTGCGTACGCACAACACTACCATAGAAAGTATGTAACTTAAAAAGTTTTTATTCCCATATCTATATATTATATATAACAAGTATAACTTAAAAAATTTAATACAGACTTCCATTCTATTCAGTTATTGGAGTGTAACTCAAAAACTATTGGACCAAATTTGATGAAATTTGAATGTGACCACACAAGAAGCACTTAGCTTTCAAACAAAAAAATGTTAAGGTCACCCAGTCCAAAGTTATGAGGTAACAAACATAAAATAATAATAATAATACAGTCGAATTGAGTACCTCCACCCTTTTGGAAGTCGGTAGAAAATAAACCCCTATTTTTCCTGATCACGCTATAACTTGAAAACGGCTTTATTGATTTCGCTAATTCTGTTTTTGTTGTGTTAATTATTGTAAGGAGAAGGTTCTTATGAAAGAAAAATCCAGAAAAGATGGGGATGATGTGGCGAGGACGAAGGCCGAGCCTACTATACGAACGAAGTCGCGAGTAATACATATTTTATACATTATATATGAAGGGGTCAGGAGAAAAACAGCTATGGTCACATTTTTTTGCTTTTCAGCTGGTTAAACACTGTGATTGAATATGGGTATATTATCGCTATGTTCTGCCTAAAACAACAGGACAATATCATTCAAAGTCGCAGAGATATATCTTGCTTTTAAAATATGGATACAGGGTAAAAATAAACCATGTCCATAAGGCTCAGGAAAAAAAACAACCATAGTCCATGGTCGACTCTGACAGTGTAACTTTAGGTTGTAATGTAATAATTGCTTTCAAAATAGTTCAGCCTACTAGGGTTTTACTTGAATTGCATGTAAGACTGTTGCGATTTAAGATGTGGAAAGTCAAGTAAAAGACTTTTGGTAATTATTACTATAACTTTAAGCTATTGTGAAAAAATATTCACTCCCCATAAATGTATGTTTCAATAAAAAAAGGTATTATTTTTCTTCGATGATAATAACAATCATAACTTTTAATTATTGTTTGCTCATTAAGTGACAAATGTTGTTTTTTCCCTATCCCCTTCATGTATGTACAGGGTGTAACATAAAGTGAAAGGTGTGGCATACATAATGTACCTAGTCAGGATTCATTGTCAAAGTATCAGTTTTAACTAGCTTATAAATAGCTTAGTTTTTCATTACAAAGTGAAAAAAATATGTGAATTTTCTTTGAACAGGTCTGTTAGAAATGCCTATTCTTAGAGTCGTTGCGTTCTGGAATCCCCATGCCACCTACACATTCACCTCCGTCCCCTTGCCCTGCACGCGCCCTCTTCCCAGCCCAGGCCCCGCTTAGGCTTAGACCCCTTGTTTACCTCGTGTACGTTGTACGGACGTCATTGCCGTCTTTGGCCTAGTTTTTCAGGGAAGAGTATTAGAAAAACTTTGGGTACTCATAACTCGGAATGTTTACTACTTCCTGGGACGCAGTAGTTAGGTCACAATTTTATTCTATGCAGGCTTCTGCGTTTTTGGTTTTAGTATTACTGCATCATTTTGTTACAAGCTGTATATTATTTAAGTTTTTCAGTCTCATTCGCTCAGTAAGTAATTTCACATGATACAGTGCCCTTCACACCCTAACACCGTAATGCTTGCGCACCATTGCTTCGCGGCATAGTACATAGCACAGTGGTGGTACCTACCAAGATGATCTTTTGCACAAAAGGCGTACCTAGATGGTACGCCTGATGTACGCAAAATGCATGTAGTCAATATGAAAGAAATGCATAATATGCTGTTTGGAATCAACAGCCTGCAAGCATTGATGTGGGTTCAAAGAGTTATGCAGCAAATGTCTGTCTCTTTTGCCTCAAAACGTAAATGTTACACAATTACACAATTTCAATCCAATATGAAGATTTTTATCATTTGTGTTTAAGGCGCGCTCGTACCCTGATTAAAGAAAAAGCAGAATTTTTAAACACCTAGTGTAACGAAACAGATCGATAGTATATCATGAAAAAAATACTTAGGTTAGAAAAGGAATAGGAAAGAGTAATAACCGAATAGAATTCATAAATATAACTCTCTTTCAGCAGAAAAAAATCCTAAATAGGTCCGCAAAAATAAACTTTCACGTCCAAACTCTCAGAATTTACAGCGATAACACTATATTTTTTTTCAAGTAATACTTAGCCAACGTATAGTACTAAAGTAATAACCAGCAGTTTTTTCAATTGTGTTAATATATATCGAAAAATATAAAGAAAACGTACAAAATTAACGCATTTTTGCATTACATCGTCCAATCTAACAAGCGAATTTCAACCTTACGTAAAGCATCGTAAATAATTTAAAATTGGGCTTGGACCGCGTCTTAAAGTGTAGTTTGTATCAAATAATATGTATATGATACGTAAAAATCACTCTTTCCAATAGCCAAAACCTTTTATTTTTGCATCTTTACAACATTTCGGGCTGGTTAGGGCATCTATTGAAAGAAACATTCATGCCACCACCGGCCGACGTTCTCTTTTGTTCATACCTTCTTTAAAATTATTTATAAATAATATGGACTGAATTTATTAGGTAATTTTTCTGTATACTGTAAGTTTACAGAGATGAAACTTTAAGTATAGGATATTAATATATATAATATAATAAAGGCTTTCAATTAGTTCAACGATTGAAACGTCTTGGTTCTATTTTAAAAATCTAATTATTTATAGGTATAGGTATATTACTCTGGCGCATCCTGTTCATATAAATTATAAACGCATGATGTATACATACTCAGTTCTATAGTTATATGTAGCCCACTCGAACTCCGAGCACTATGACATATGAACACATGACATGTCTATAGTGGAATGGTTTGATTTTATTGTATGATATTTAACTTTACTTTAAACTGATCATGACAAATGTGAACCCCTTTTGATGGTATATACTTGTGTTTTACAGACTTCTACTAATATACAACATCGAGCTACCACCCGAGCAAGAAAGCGAAAACATAGACGTGCCAGCACTCGAAGATGCCCTCAATAAATCCAAGAAAAAGCAACGGAACAAATCCAAACAACGGAAATCTACAGAACCCGAGAGCAACAGCAGCGAAACCTCAGAAAAAACTAACGAAAGCACTCCAGAAAAGAATGACAAGGACGGTGACTCCGATAATAAACAAGCACCAATAGAAGAGGATATTGAAAGTCTCATTTCCTCGAATAAGATATTAGTGCCAGGAGCAGTTAAGACAAGTGAAACTACAACTAGCGATGGCTCTGAGAACGAAGGAGTCTTCGATTTTGATGTTCCTATGATCCCTGTAGACAAGCAGACAGAATTGCAGTACTTATTGCAAAAGCAAAACAACCCTGCACAATTTATGCATGGACAACCCAATCTAACGCAAAAACAAAAGAATTTCCTAAAATTGCAAACAGTTTCCGCCATTCAAAAGCCCGGACAGTTACAGAGGATAAGCGAAAAGAATGCAAAGAGGATCCAGAAGCTCGGGCTCATGATGTCGAAAGAGAAAATACATCGGAAAGAAGATATGGAAATATTTGAAGAGAAATCCAAAGATGGTATCCCCATTATGAAGAATATTACACTGAACGATGAGTGTACAATCGAAAGCATCCCAAATAAAAGACCAGCTGATATAAACACATTGAAAAATAAATGGCAAATGTCTGATAGTTTCACTCAAGTCAAAAGGAACCTTAGCGAGTTATCCAAAAAGCTAGACAAAGAACCTAAGACAAGTAAGGCGAGCGAAGTTAAATACTCTAATCCGGTGAAACGGTTAGAAACAAATCCTTCGATATCCGTCCGGGAGCTGTTCCCCGGGGAAGAGGAAATGAACTTACAGTGCAATATTGAATTTAACAATGTGAAGGGTGTAACTCCTGAGGGTTGGGAGAAGTGTAATACCATGATACAGTATGATACGGAGACAAAACGACTGTGGAATGAGTTGCAACGGCCATATGGAAACCAATCCAGTTTCCTTCGGCATTTAATATTATTAGAAAAGTATTTCCGGTCCGGAGATCTAGTGTTATCTCACAATGCGTCCCCTCCGGCGGCCAATTACAGCGATTCAGTCCAAAGCCGGTTGCGAGCTTACGACAATGTCGTGACGGACGCTCCGAGGCGAAGTGAGCCGGCGATCAGTTTAATAGAATTCCGTAAGAAGCCTTCAATAAACGGTAAAAGCTTGCTGAAGTCTAATCAGGCTGAAGATCCGAAGAAATTTATGCCACCGCCGTCAGGGGCACCCAAAAGCAAAGGGAAAGATAAGATGAAGAGTAAACAGTTGCCTCCCGAGCTGATTGCAATAAATACTCCTAATGCTCAAGGAAGGAAGGCCATACAGAATGTTTTACATAATATTCAACAGTTAGTCAAAGGGGTATCGGCATCAGATCCGACGGAAGTTGCGGCCGCTCCATTACCACTACCGAAGTTCGATCAGCCACCACCACCACCGAAGTTTGAACCACCGCCACCTCCGCCACCGCCTCCATCTGCACCACCGAAAGAAAAGAAAGACACACACAAATCTGACACTCCAAAGAAGAGCAAAACTAGCAGTAAGCCTTGGAGGCCTACGCTCATGCCTATTACTCAAGTAAGTTTAATTTCTATATGATACTTTATTAAGTGGCACCTCGAGCGAGTAAATAGTTTAAATTTGAATATTTTTTAATTTAAGTCAAATATTAGAATATTTTTCCTCGGAAATTTTATCCTTTTATTTTATTTTGACTTATAATAAGATATGATAATATGCTAATCGTACAGACATCAATCATATTGTATGCAATCCTCGGATATTTTACTGTACTGGGCCGCTTCAATTATGTAACGTGAATATGTTATAATACATAAAACGAACAGATAAAACGAAGATTCTATATGTTATCCCGAAATCTAATGTTTAAGTATTCATTTTTCAGTCAGTAGTTCGTTTAAAAATCTAAGTAATAATGGTGCAAATATGTTGTGATAATGGTTTTAATGTCTCGAATCACTATTCGCGAAATTTTGCTGCTCTAGGAACCCTCCTGGGTATTGGATAACCATCCGCAGTGCGATGAGTTGCGTGATTCCCACCTAGATTTATGAGAGCACCAAGGTTATAGGTAGTCCTTCAACCTAGTGGAATCATAATACAATTGTCTATTCCTTATTGATATGATATAATATTAGTCACATATACATATATTTCATTAGAGGAGAGAGGTTAAAGCCTGTCCTAAATGTATACAAATGTTGCAGTGTACGCTTAAAGCAAAGCAACGTTATAACATTACGTTTGATAATTGTTACTGACCCTTACAAGCTGCAAGAGTACCGTATTTAACCCTTCCGTGATAATTAAAACAAAAGATGTATGATTGAAACGCACGTATATTTACGTCAATGTCACGCAAAGGGTTAAGGATAGGGTAGATATAAAGAACAGTTGGAACACTTGGTCTGTAGAGAATGAAAAAACTTTGGTGATGTTATAAAAACAATTCTCAATCGTTGGTTGTCCAGGCATTGTTTTGAGTAGCGCGCAGTTCTTAAACTAATAAACTAATGATACATTATATTTTCTAGGAAAACTTGGTTCGCATTAGTCGCGAACCGACGCAAGTAGCAGTAGACGGCCGCACACTGCCCTCACTCGTGCAAGTGATGTCTTCCGGGAAGCGATACCACATTACACTCACGGACTATAACAAGATGTGCATCATGCGTAGAGAGAAACTACAGCAGTTACACGATGGAGACAAGAAACGGCCCGGTGAAGACAATTCCATTGTGACTGAACTGCAACCCTCCACAATGCTTGGCAACGGAGGGACGGTCACACAAGTCAGCAGCGATGAGAAATCACAAGAAAACTCTGATCACATCACACCTCAAATAGGCGCTAATGCGGTCAATATACTAAAAAATGTAGGATTAAAGAATATAACCATTGCTCCAATCTCAACGAATCCCATGAAGACGTCTACAATCACATCGCAGACTTTCTCTATGCCTGTGATATCATCCCCATCGCTGATAGTGACATCAACACCGATTAAGATACCGCAGTTGAGCTCGTCGGTGTCGATCACTAGTGAAACGGTCCTGACACCGAACATGCCTCTAATGACAAGTCAAATGATAATGCCGAAGATACCCAAATCGTTGACTGTGATCCCTCAGACAGTGATGACGAGCCTGCCTCAGAATGTGTTACTTACTAGTGCTTCGCCCCAAGTGTTGCAAGGCGCGGACCCGCGTCCATAACGAAACGTTATCTTCGTGGTGGTATAGCCACGAGCCGACGCGACGCGACGCCAGAACTAAGTGCGGTGCGCGTTTCGTGTCCACTAAAACGCTTAAATTATTATAGTGAGATAGTGTTAAAGTGATGGAACAGTGAGATCACCGGTTGAGCCTTAATAATTATACTGTGTACATATTAGTGTAGTGAGAGATTTGAAACTGTGAATAAGATTTGGAGCGGGATATGTTGTACTCTCTGTCGTTTGCGCAAATGATACGCGGAACTCCGCTGCAAGTGTTCCTTTGATACCTGGAATGAATTGCCTGACTGTCTCTGAATGTATACTTAGAAATGCTCTTCCTACTTCAAAATTTTCTAGTCGGGCTCCAATTGCATTTATAATTTATTGATACCCTCATTTCAACCCGGAAGATTTCTCGTATCATTTGCTCGAAAAAAGCCTGTTATGTAAAGATGTATAGCTTAATTACTAGTGCGAATATCACATGCATATTTTTCCATTATTATATTTAAGGTGTTAAAGTAAACGTGAAACTCAAACATAGCATATAGAGTTCTGTAGAGTAAACAGATGGAATAAAATATAACAAATGTTTTCAAATACATTTTAATCATGAATTAAAATACCTATTTAATACAAAAGGGTTTGCTTATTATACCACACACAAGTTTTTAGTTAGTTATAACCTGGATGGAGTTCTGGGGAGTAGGAACCTATATCTACACTTACATACTAAATATAAAAATATAAATGTTAAGGCCTCTCGCCCTATTTATCTTCCTAAACACTATATTGTATAGGTTACATAATAAAATAATAATCATATTAGTTGTGGAATATAGATTTTCATTAATCTAGATGTCGTTATTAGATCCTAAACATGTATTGGTCCAAAAATCCTTATAAATGTAATTAAATACTAAAAAAACTTAAATAATCACATAGATAAATGGGCGATTTGTACAGATTACAATATATCCTAAGTTACATTTAGTAACATGTAGCAATACAATAAGATACAGTGTAATGGACTGTCCTGCACTGTTTTAAACAATATGATTAAATAAGAATAATATTTTTGAAACATACGAAAATGTCATCGATGACAGAATCTTATTTTTATATATATAAAGCAATGCTTATAAGTATATAGCCAATAGGTTAAAAATGTAAATAAAAACGTTACAGTAACTGAAAAACAGCTATTACAAAAACAACATATTTTTAAACAATTAAAAACATATTCTTGGTCCAGAAAGTTACAAGTCCAAAAGAAACTACGACAGCTCATCAAAACATGCGTCAATCCTTTATCAGTCCAAAAATACCTATCGAAAGCTTAACTCAGCCGCGAGCGTTTTGGGTTCGACAAGAATCAAAATTTCATACGAAAGAGCCACTCATTGATTGCTTTCGACGGTTTGTCCACACAAAAATCACTATTAGTATGGAATGCCGTAAAGCGTTTTTTCGCTGACGACCTCTTTAGGGATATATATATCTCTATAGACATTCACTATAGGGTGTTCGTTAAAGACCAAATTTGGGAATAGTTATTTGCTATTTTGAGTTTTGGCACAGTTGAGAGTTCTTTGGTAAACCGGGCTTTAGTTAGCAGTATAGGTTACATTGACTCCATTTGCAAGGTATGGAATATGTTACAACATGGTTATTTTGGGAGTTTAGAATTGCGATCAGTATAGCCACTGGACTTTATAGGAGTTGTCAATCCAAAGGGACTTCTTGAGATGTAGGCCATGTAACATATAAACCTTCTATATCATATTGTTTACTGGGTGATTTCAGGTTTAAAAAAACTACAAAGCTTTGATATGTATGGTTTGCTATCGGCATCCCTCACAAATCGTGATTTTGGACAAATTCTAGATTTAGCTGATTAATGGCTCCAGGGTTGGCTTAGATACTATTTTAACCAAAGGTAAGAGACACGGTTTAATTTTGATAAGTGTTTTGTTATCTATTTGAACAAACTCAAATGTTAAATTGTAATATGAAATTTCTGTCGATTGGATAAACAATATAAACAGCTGATAAAACAACACTGTACATACACACACGGTAGAATATAATAAAGTTGACATTTTTTATATATAAAATGTCTTGAATGCTCATGGTTGAAAATCATACTTTGACACTTATAAACTTTTCTATTGTGGATTCTCAATAAATGGTATTGTAGTGATAACAAAAAGAATTTACCAGCTGGAACTTTTCAACATATACATTTATAAGCAAAACATGTTATTTTTCAAGTGACTATAGAATGTAGTTGTATATTGGGAGAAAAGATATCATACATACCTACGTTGAATTTTGGAAGTTCTTTGATAGCCTAATATTTATGAAACAAGGAGAAAGAGACTAAAAAATAATTGTGATAATGATCATTAAGAAAATCTTTACCAGCATTTTAGATCATCTTTCATTTGCTTTTTCAACAACTTTAAAAGTCATTTCCTTTTTATTATATCTAATAGCACATGTTAAACTTATTTTCAAAGTGATTCGATCAAATGGTTTAGATGTCTAAAAACAGTTAGAAAACGCCAGTCTGTTTGGATATTACCATGTGCGTTCGGTATGCTAAAAAAAATTAACCTATGCCAATTCCGAAACCATTTCGAGATTTTATGTTACAAACCCTTATTTTTCTACTCTGACCTTTTAAAACGATAAGATGCCATTTATTTTAACAAAAAACGATGAAATAATTCGACTTTCATTGACCTCTAAATGACGTCACTTTTTTGCATTTTATTATCGATTCACAACACGAGCGGACTTTTGTTTTGATTGAATAGAGACTTACGAATTAGTAGGTGTCACTGTCAAGTGTCAAAGTAAATTCTAGTTTCTTTTTTTTTACTCGCGTGCTTTTCTTGGCTCCTCAACGCAACTACATATTTGTGCAAAAAAGTGACGTCATAGGATTCAAATTTTCAAAAAAATATTATAAAATAACTACTGAATATAAAACAAAAATATTGAAATAAGTTTCTTATAATGACCTAATCTACGAAATAAGAATATAAAAAAAATACCAAAAAAAAACTTTACATACCGAATTGTAATAAAAAAAAACCTTTATTTCCCATTCCTTAAATAACAATATAAATGTTGATTCTCATTTGCTAGTGCTATCATAATAAATAAATAATTATATCTTATTTTAATTTAAGTGCGTTCTTTGAGATATGGGCCCCTCCATGGGCCTTTAATTGTAATAAGTTATTTAAATCCAAGTTTTTGTAACACAATAGGAAAAGTTTATAAGTGCGAAGTATACGTTAATGTCGTATAAATATTATATCTGTTGTTAAAATAAAATAGTATTTTATTGTTTTGGTCCAACAATATATGATACGGTCCAAATGTTAAGGTAATAATATGTTGTACAGAAATTATTTGTTTTTAGGCGATGTTTTCGACATGTCAAGCGACCAAGTAAAACGTTTTGCTTTTGTAATTCGGCATCGGTAATTTCAAACTGTATGAAAATTTGTTATTTCAAAATGTATGTACAGGGATACTCTGTGTATCTTTAACTACTCTGTAATTTGCGTGAAGATACTAATCGTTTTATAGGCGTTATATATATTTGGTCATTGTTTTGCAATACAATACTTTTACATAACAAATGAGGAGATCGTTCATGATACTGTGTTAGTTCGCTACAACTTTTTTTTGCTTGTTAAACTTTATTATTAGGCGTTATTTAAATTTTCTTCAAATTCAAATTCAAATTAATTTATTTGCCAGAACGTAGTTTACAAATGTGGTCACAAATGTATGATGTTAAAATAATATACATGGTTCAAGTACATTCTACCACATAAAATAGTGTGCAAATATGTATAAACACCTTGCCTCACTCTACGGCACCATTATTTGATATATTGGAAGCAATTACAAGAACATTACATTAAATCATTAAAAATTGGTTTTATAATTAATTAAAAATAATGTCAAAAAAGGAAATACATAATTTGAATGACAATAAAATTCCGTCAAGGTCGTACACGATTAAATAAATAAATATTAAATTCTAATTTTTCAAGTATCTTATATACTTCTAACTTAAAGACAATTAAATATATCTCCAGAGGGCACGGCTGTAACCATCATAGCCTTTAGGAGCAAGCATGGTGTCTACTTAAAATATAGTCTACTACTCATTAAAGTTTTGAATAGTAATTACTTCGCAGAATGTTTTTTGAATAATATTTAAAAAAAAGACTGATTTGACAAATTCACAATTACAATAGGCACTCGTAATACCGAAATATATAATTTTAAAACATGTTAAAAAAAACACAAATTTCTCATGAAGCACACATAAAAAGTGCTTAAACTAATGTTAAGTGAAAAGACGTGCACTTCAGCGTAAAAACTTCGGCTCGTAGCAGTTCCAGTGTCGTACATTTTTTACTTTAAATTTCACCCATCAAGTGCAGTGATGGGTGAAATTTAAAGTTAGCACAAGATTTTTGTCTCACTCAAGAAGTCATATTTTTGTTTGTTCGTAGTTGAGTTCTTTCTCTTTCGTAAAAATAATAACTTGTTAGATATATTATGGCCTCAACTCTATTATCTACTGTTATCTATATATATATATATACACAAGTACTATTTGAAAAAATTAATACAGACTTCCATTCTATTCAGTTATTGGAGTGTATCTCAAAAACTACTGGACTGAATTTGATGAAATTTAAATGGGACCACACGAGAAGCGCCAGCTTTCAAACAAAAAAGAATTGTGAGAATCGGTTCTACGAAAATTATCAGGTAACAAACATTTAAAAATACAGTCGATTTGAGTACCTTCTCCTTTTTTTGGTTGTCGGTAGAAAAATTAACCCTTAGAATTAGAAACGTTTATTAACCTTATAACATTGTTTGTTACATGGGCAAGCACTGTTATGAAATAATAATAATTAATTTACGGCTATTTTTACATTAAACATTTGAGTAATTGTAATACAATTTAAATAGATTTGCTGTGTTTATAATTACATGATCAGAATTATAATTCAAAGATATAATAAAACGATTGAACATATAAATTAAAAGATATACCCAGAAATTACAAAAAATAAAAATAATGTCATGTGAAAGTTACATTGTAATATTTATATATAATAATATTATTTCTCCTGGTCACGCTATCACTTGAAACAATCTCGCTAATTATTTTTTGTTGTGTTAATTATTATCAGTCGAAGATACATATAAAACAAAAACCATGAAAAGATGGGAAGTCGCGGGCAGTCGTTAGTGCTTAATAAAAAAGTAATAAAGAAAAAGTATGCGCGTACGCAGAGATAAGAATACTTTACTTCAGTAGTTTAGAATTATAATTTTTTGTAACAATGACTTGTGTTGTTTTCACGATTGAGATGTATTACATATTGAATATGATTTTTTGTCTCATGTGAAATAGGCCCTTTGTAAAATAGACATTCTGCGAAGTACCTAGTTATTTTAAGAAGACAAAGAAAAACATATTTAAGAAAACGCATCGCGCTCAAAGTAGCGTAGCTTCAATGCCATATCGTAATGAACATAGTAGTCACACATCGAACCATGGTGATATTTAGTTTAGTTTATATATATATAGGGTGTTTGGTAGAGGGGCCGACAAACCAAATGAGCGTGTTCGGGGGACCACTTGGAGAATACAAGTTGGCCCAAAAAAATCCCCGACACCCCAATATGATTAACTTTTTTTTTGTGATTTTTCCCTTTTTCTCCGAAATTGTACCTATTTACCACCATAACATTTGTTAAATTTGTAAAAACTAAAAACATCCGGTCTAAAACATACTTTACAAATGTTATGGTGGTAAATAGGTACAATATTGGAGAAAACGAGAAAATTCACAAAAAAAGTAAAAAAAAATTGGGTGTTGGTTTGTAGGTCCCTCTACCAAACACCCTGTATATTGCTACCAAACTTTAAACTCACCAAGACGTGACATGAAACAATATTTTCCGGGTTGATACGTTTCTTCATTGTACTTGATAGAGGTCACATGACAACACGGATGGTAATAGAGATATATAAAAGACATTTTACACGAACATAAAATTTAATTTGAAATTTAAATGTGTTTCATGTAAATATAAAAAAAGAACTTAAGGATGAAGTAGTATGAGATATCTACTAATATGTATCGCTTAAGTTAGTAGTAGTAGTAGATAGAGAGGTACACAGATCAGTGTCTGATAATACAAAATTAAGCTAAGACTAAAATTCCTTATTAATTGGTTTTGGATGTCAGTTTGAAAACATCGCTTAAATGGAACACATTGTATGTTAATACTGCTAGTAGGTATTTAGTATTTTGGAAGTTTCAATCAAGCATTGTTGTTTATTATTGATTTTTTCGACATTTTGATAATTATATTGTTTGTGAAAATTCACGATTTTGAACAATCTATAAGCCTTCATACTCCGGTTTAGTTTCTTCCAAAGATAGTGTGTTAGTTTACAATATTATGATTATGTTTTAGTTTTTATTTTGGACGCGTTATGTTCACGTCTAAGGTATGAATTTGTCTAATAAACATATCCTTATCTCCTGAAGTCTGTTTTATTTTCTTGTTGTGAAGTTGTATGCCAACGAGTTGTTCATGGAATATTTTCTAATTACAATTTATATATGTATATAAATTAACCCCTATTTCTTCTTGTTGCGCTACTATAACATGAGAACGGGTGGAACAATGTCGATAATTATTTTTTGTTGTGCTAATTATTGTCAGGAGATTCTTATGAAAGAAAAACCAGGAAAAGATGAGAGGTTATAGCGAAGCCGAAGGCCGAGTCTACTACGCGAACGAAGTCACGTGCAGTCGCTAGTAGAATATATATAAAGGGTCACACTGTCGCGATAGATAAGCAAAACATCAATAGATGCTCGCTGTCGACTGCCGCGAAAAAATGTATGAAAAAAGAGCAGTGCCGCCTCGCGGTCGATTGTAGAACTAAAATTGATTGCGAGTACGCCAATCACAAGCTTAGTAGGTAGGCGAGATCGAGTATCGACTATAGGTGGCATTTATGTTGGCAATTCATAGTGGAGCCAAAGCTAATGTAACGGAAAACAATTTGTGTTGCAGGATTCTATGTATGTACATAGAATTTAAAACCTTACCTATATTTGTAATGTACAAATGATATCAGCCGCGTGTAATAAACGAGCAATCTGCTCTCGAGTAGGCTCTTTTACATATTTCTAATTTGCTTTTACCTACCTTCATACAATACATTAAATAATATCACGTATGTGCATCATCTTATGGGTATATGCAGAGGTGTATAGTCACCCATGTTTGCCCACGCGTGTCATCTTGTACCTATCTACTTACTTGAGTTAGTGTTTTACGACAATCATTTGGCGAGGCAAAGTCTGGAGGTGCACGCACGTTTTTATACTTAGTATCTACACACATTAAAAAAGTTTGTGATCACGATATATATAGCATAAGATGAAGCTATAAAGTACCATGAGTTGGCACAAAAATGTCATCTCTATTCGATACTCGATCTCGCATGATTGGTGTACTGGCAATTTTAGTTCTACAATTGACCGCAAGGTGACACTGTTCTTTTTTTTCGTACATTTTTACGCGGCATTCGATACCGTGCTTTGATTGGCGTCGATGTAAACTCATGGTAGACCTACTGATATTACAATTACATTTCCATCAATAGCAATTAAAAACCGATAAAATCATATTATTATATTCTACCGTCACAAAAATATATTTAGATTTTTCAAAGTGACCGCAAACTTTTGTTGTTGTGTGTAGGTACTTATGTTATACATCTGTACGATACATATAGCGTCATATATAAAAAAACGGATACTGCGCCGGCGCTTTTAGATCTTACTGAGGAAGAATACATTTGCAGTTACTGCGCGTTCACTTACAATACAATAATACTTTATTGAACACCAAGCTTATAAAAGAAAACAAATATAAATATTTTACAAAACAGTTTGTACAATGGGTAGCCTTATCGCTATAAGGAATTTCTTACAGGCAACAGGCACTTGCAATCTAGTGTAGGTAGTTAAATTTTTAGCACTATTTTGTATTTCAATCCACGATATCAACATTGTTGATGGCCGTTTGGTCCTTCTTCTTATGTTTGTAGCCGCCTTTGGTCCTCTTCCACTTCATTCTTCTATTTTGGAACCAAACCTTTACCTGCACAGAAGATAATGGCTGTCAGTAAGTAGCCTTGTCAATGTCACAAAGGATAAAATTACTAAAGGGCTTCCCATAGAAAAAGTAGTAGTTTCGTTGTCGAGACGAATAAAGATTATGTGAGATGAGAACAAATAAATCTATACTAATATTATAATGAGGAAAGATTCGTATGTAAGTATGTTTGTAACGAATTGGCTCTAAAAGTACTGGACCGATTTCAAAAATTCTTTCACCATTGGAAAGCTACTTTCACCCTGAGTAACATAGGCTATATAAGATTCATCATCATCATCCATCACCGCGCGGGTGAAACCGCGGAGAGCAACTAGTTATTGATAAACCAGCGGCTTCGCTCGCGTGGCCTCGCGGGATACGGTTAGTTACAGTTTTTTGACTATCCCACGGGAACTCTTTAGTTTACCGGGATTAAAAGTATTCTATATGTTGACCAGGGATATAAGCTACCACCATACAAAATTTCATTTAAATCGGTCCACTCTTTTCAGAGATTAGCCCGTTCAAACAGACAGAGAAACAGAGAAACAAAAAATTGGAAAAAAATTAATTAGTTCGATCTCCTTAATCGGTTTTTGGCATTTTTTTCATTGTTCAGAAATTCGACCTCTACAGTTTTATTATATGTAGTGATATGAGTACCTACTCAGAACTAGGCTACTATAACCTACTCCTAAAACCATAGTAACCTCCTGTTCAATAGGCTGAAGCCACTGTTTGGTCCTAAATCCTAGTTTTTCTTGTATAAAAACCGTTATTGTCACTTGTCTATTAGTTAAAGAAACAATTAGTTAGCAAGAGACTTCTGCTTCGAGGCTTATTTGGACCCGCGCTTCTGACTTCTGTTTACGCAATAAAGTTGCCTATCTCAGTAAAGCAGGTCGATTGCAATGTCGTAGGTGTATGTAAGTACCTACTGCCGTAGTCTGTGCTATACACCTATACCTATGTAGCAGTCAAAACACTTTTTAGGTTTTTTACCTGTAACTGATACTACCGGACAAGGGTTGGCGACATATTTGTTAGATTTCTTAAAATCATGCGATATTGAATTAGATGATTTGAGAGGCCAAGGTTATGATAATGGGGCTAATATGAGGGGGAAAAATATAGGCCTCTAAAAAAAATATTGGACATGAATCCTCGTGCTTTTTACGTACCGTGTGCTGCTCACTCCCTTAATTTAGTAGTAAATGACGCCGCTAAAAGCTCATTGGAAATTACAAACTTTTTCTGTATTGTCCAAGAAATCTATGTATTTTTTTCAGCATCCACATCACGCTGGGATGTAATTATGAAACAGATACCTACTTTGACATTAAAACCTCTTTCAAATACGCGTTGGGAAAGTAGATTTGATGCTCTTAGAGCACTCCGTTTTAACATGGATAAAATTTACGATGCATTATACTATATTTTTACAAATAACAAGTATGACAGCGACACAAAAAACATAGCGAGTTCAATAATAGCCAAATTAAAGTCTTATAGATTTATATGTTCAGTAGTTATATGGTACAATATTTTACTAAAGATTAATATTGTAAGCAAAAATTTGCCAAAATCGGACGTAATTATTTCAGAAGCTACCAAAATGATTAATCTGGTTAAAAAAGATTTGGAGAAATACCGCACCGATAGCGCGTTTGAACAGTTGTTATCTGAAGCAAAATTAATTGCTGAAGCATTAGAATGCGAAACAGAATTTAAAGAAACTGCTCGTCCACGTCCCCGAAAAAGACATTTTGATTACGAGGCTGCAGATGAGCCCATTTTAGACCCAACCAACAAATTTAAAGTATGTTTTTATTTTATTCTACTGGACACTGCTATCTCGAAATTAAATGAGAGATTCGATTTGCTGACGGAACACAATTCAGTTTTTTCACTCTTCCAAAACATAGAATGCTGGAATAAATTAGAGATGCAAGAAAAAAAATCTCAGTGTTATCGGCTCCAAGAAAAACTAACATTTAAAAATAGATTTGATATTGACGGGGAGGGTTTATATAATGAATTAGAATTGTTGCCAATATTTTTTCCCAATGCATCAACAAGTACTCCCACTGATATTTTAAGCTATATAAATTCTATTAATTTAATTTCCTCATTTCCCAATATCTCAACAGCTCTGCGTATATATTTAACACTGCCTGTAACAGTAGCAGAAGGTGAAAGATCCTTTTCAAAATTAAAATTAATAAAAAATTATCTTCGTTCAACCATGACCCAAGACAGACTGACAAACTTAGCTATTATAAGTATAGAATCCAAAATTGTTATAAAAATAAATGATTTAATTAAAATCTTTGCCAACTCAAAAGCAAGAAAAATTGAGTTTGTTTGATGTATGTGTAATAAATAATAATACATGTAATAAATATATATTTAGTAATCGAAGTTTTAAGTTAATTTTGTTTTTTAGAGTAATACATAAATAAATAATCAAAATTACGTGTATTGTGTTTTCTTGGTTGACTAGGACCCTTTCATACTGCAGTGTGTCGTCGGTCGCGTGCCACGCTGCAGTGTAAAAAAAACGATGCGCCCTCGTTTTTTTGCTGGCTGAGTCCCGCACCCCGGCGCAGAATAGACTTAAGACGGCCCTGACGATGGGCATGCCCGTAATCCTATAAGACTTGTGACATCAGACGTCACACTATCATATTCGACAGGCCGATGATATGACGTTTTATAAAATGACAAAACCTGGATACCGATGAAATTATTAACGTTTTAACGTTAAAGAACATCATGAACACAAGAACATCTTATATCTCAGTAAAAAGCGCAGTGCTTTGCCATGCACGGGTTTGAAGTGTTGTACGCAGTTCAAAATTCTGAATGGCATCAACATCAGGCGAGTGACTTGATACTACCTATATCGATCATGAGAGAGTTCATGCTCCGACTCGTATTTCGATGATTTTTGGGTGGCTGTGACCACAACCTTTTTTGTGGGCTGGATCCGCGCCTGCGACTAGCGAAGCGAGGAGGAGGTTTAAGCGCAACACACACAGAAAGCGGGCGAGGGTCGGGACGTTAGTACGGCGGGTGTTTATTCCTTGTATTTATATGAAAGACATCACACTGAAAGCGTGAGCGGGCTGGGCCGTGCGCGGGAGCGACGCCCGTCGCCCGCCACGCGGGAAGCGGGTGCGGAGCGGGCAATAGTTTTCGTAACACGCGTTCCCCGAAAGGCTCTGAAAGCCCTCGGTAGAATATTTTGTGATTATTTACAAAAAATGTTTCATTTGCTATGGATCTGTATGAAAAATAATCGAATGTGTAAACATAGTTGTTTGTACTTTGTTCGAACCAGGCGATAAAAACTACAAAAACGCAGTTTTGAAAGCTTTGCAGATTGCAGAACAGATTGCAGAACAATCTGCTTGGCATTGGCATGCCCTGCCCGCAGCCGATCGCCGACGACCCGCGCTCGCGCTAATACCACACAACGCCAACAAGCTAAACGTAGTTCTAACCGAAGTTTTATTTTCAAAAGGCAAAGTAGTTTTGACTGGTTAAGAGTTTTGACTCCAACATTTAAATGTATGGTTGTTTTATTTTAAGGTTTTCATTATACGGTGTATCTACTATCTACCTATTAAATTGTCACAAAAATGCGGCTTTCGAAATGAGCTTATTCCTTAGCCAAAGAAGAAAAGGCTATTTTACTTTTACCACTACCTAACTGTCTAAAAGTGGGTTATATTTTATATAAATCTCGAACTGCCTAGCGAGGAGTTTGGCGCGGGAGAACTCTTTCTCAGGAAGTCGTACTTTGGGTAGGTATTCATTGCGTTGGTTCAGCGTCCAGCTCCTATATTTGACAACACCGCGGTACGGCTTTGAAAAAAATGGTATAATAGTAAAATAAAAACTGATAGCAACACCAAATGTACACCTATTGCGGGCTTTTAATTTAAGCGATGCTGACCATTAAACCATAAAATATTTGGCTAACAAAAACTCTAATGTAATACTTAGGAATATAAATTTAGAGACGTAGGTTTTTTTAATATATTCTTATATATTTACGTAATATTGTAAATAATAAATTGTCGAAAATAAGACTTTAAAAAATCATAAAAACATTAATTTATCCTGTTTCTTAAAAACTTTGGTATTGTTAACTATATAACTATATTGTTAATGTAGGTACCTATTATTTAACAAAAAACATGTTGATTTTTGTTAAACAGTATATTCTCACATTGTTCTCATATTATTTTACTTATTCCAAACCATGGTCGGAAACTAGATTCATCTGGACTAAAACCGACTTTTTGGGCGAAAACTGGCATAATATTATGCATTATTGAATAAATATTTTTTTATTAAATTAGCTGTTGGAAAAATACTTTTTAATTTATGATACTAGAAAATAGAGTATGTATGCAGTAATATGCAGTTTATTAGAATGGTTTAGTATTAGCGTAACATATTCTTTTGATGTCTCAAAGTTGGCAACTCCGCTAATTGGACGATAACAGGCGCAATCACTCTACTTAAGCAATTACCTGTCTCTCAGTGAGATGCAAGGCGACTGCAATCTCATACCGCCTTAGTCTGGTGAGGTAGTTGGCGCGGGAAAACTCGGCCTCGAGGCTTCGGACTTGGGCCTTCGTAAACGCAGTACGCTCCTTGCGACTGCTGGACGGTGAGCGGACTTCTATACAACATAAGAAAAAGTCATTTATCCATAAGTAGATAGATAAACTCTTTAAAATAAAAATACAATTAAAAATATTTCACAAATAAATACTTAAAGTTTAAAAGTGTCAGAATGGGCGGCCTTATCGCTCAGAGCGATCTCTTCCAGACAACCATGCGCGGAAAGAAATAGGCATAAACTTATAAAGGCGGTCGTGTATAAAACTAGTGTGCTAAACACTAAATATAGCAAAACTCAAGAATATAGCTAGAAAAAATTACTTAAAATATATACATAACTATACCATTTAATAATTATAACAAAGATAGTAAGTAGGTTTGCAGTTAGTTATTTCGCGAAGTAAAATGCTTTGACACGTTGTTTGAAGATGTCCAGAGAAGCGCGCATGTAATTTCGTAGGGTAACATGTTCCATAGACGAACAGCTTCAACACAAAAGGAGGAACCAAAAAAAAGTGTAATGTTAACATTAAGTTCTCTGATGATCGTAGAGAAAAAGCTTCCAACATGTAAAAATTCAAAATGTTCCTGAAGATAGCGTGGGAATGAGGGATTAAACAATATACTATAAAGTAGGGACAATATATGAGCATTCCGGCGTATGGGAAGCCACTTGAGTTTAGTGCGGAATTCAGAGATATGGTCATATTTGCGAAGGCCAAAAATATTCAGAAAAAGTAATATAAAAAAGTATGCAGAAATTTTGAAGACGCTCAAGTTTATTCAGCTGGTCTTCTCTAAGATCAAGAAAGCAGACGTCAGAATAATCAAGGATAGGAAGTAAGAGAGACTGTGCTAATGCAATCTTAGTGGCAGTCGGTGGAAAATTGCGTAATCTGCGTAGTGATCCGGCAGATGCAAACCTTTTCCGGCTAGTTACAGCTAGTTGTGGGTGCCATCGCAGGTTCTTATCGAGTGTGATGCCAAGATTATTCACAGTGTCACTGGCGACGACACCCCAACGGAGAATGCTACCTAGGGTAAGGTATGAACGTTAGTCTAGCTAGTCCGTTATAGAACAATGACCAACTATGATACATTTTCGTGGCATTACCAACCATCAGGACACAGTCATCAAACGTAGAGTTTCTAAATTGTATGACAGGCATGGCATAACTTCTTAATTTTCACGCAAACGAGTACAAACACGCTCGAGTCCCAGCAGTGGGAACAAAATGGGCTAATTATGATGATGACGATACAGAAAATGTATTATTCCATCCAATATATTAAGGATTAATGTTTACGGCCATGTCAACTACCGACACAGTCAAAACTAAATTACAATTGCGTAACAGTGGTTGGAGCAAAAAACTCAAATAATTTAATAAACTATATAATTTACTTTATTTTGAATATACTAAATGTGTACAAAAGTTTCTAGAAGTCACGTGACCTCAAACGAAAGTAGCGGCCGAAATGATGTCATAAGGGCAAAAACAAACGTGTGGTATGATAGTGTTGTGCCTTATCAACAGATTGAGAATCAAGCAAGTGAAGAAAGCATCTGATATTAATGCTTTAAAACGATCTATTCTACATACTAGGTACTAGGTCAAAGGACAAACTGTCGATCCATAAACACGGTTATTGCCGCAACCGCAAATAATAAGGTTGCTAAACATTTTATTTATTAAATACCTAAGTTTATAATAATATTCAATAGTAAATTCGTTTTTCTTCTTATCATTGTTGTTGACAAAAAAGAAATGTGTATATATGGTTTTTTTTATGAATGATAAGGGGGGTCTTGACAGACAGTCAGACGAACAGACGGACAAAAAAGTTATCCAATAAGGTTGTCCATTTTTCCTTTTGAGGTGGAAGACCTTACATAAAACAAATTATGCGGCAAAATGTAGGTTTATTTTTGTAACTGCAGAGCTATAAACTTCTTTTCAAGTAGGTAGTGAAAGTCTGCTCTAAGAAATAAGTCAGTCATTTAATTACTGTTTGTATATGTCATGTGGATAAGTGCATTACTAAAACATGCTAACGAAACGTTGACGAAAAAAAAACAAAAATATGTTTCATGATTGATGACACTTTACTGACACTCGCACACAGACAGAAATGCGCATAGGTAGAAATATTAAAAGAAATACCAGGCGAACGAACACTGGAAAGTAATGAAGCAAATATGATTAAAGCGCTAGAAGTAATCAGTTATATAAGTCAAGAGTCAAGAACCGTGTCCGCTACCATCACCATTCAATACCCCGAGTATTGACTTTCGAAAACCACTAAAGCGTTCGTGAAAAATGTCTATACTATTGTTAAACTATATTCTTCAAATTACTTCTCTTCCTTCGAAAAGATCTTAGAAGATCTTACTCCATCTTATGGTCATTCCATAATTATGGGTGATTTTAACACTTGTCTTCTGAAACAAGATCATCGGTCATCTTCCTTTGAAACTCTAACCAGATCGAGCAACATGCATATTCTCCCCTTAAGTGCTACCCATCATTTTCCTAATACATCGCCTTCTCTTCTCGACCTTATTATAGTATCTTCTTTAGAACATGTTGCTAAACATGGTCAGTGTTCAGCCGATGCCTTTTCCTACCACGATTTAGTCTATTTATCTTATAAAATTCGTCCTGCAAAACCTAAACCTACAATTATTATGCAACGTAACTTTAGTGGTATGAATCGGGAAGCATTTTTTAATGATGGCAGTAACATAGATTGGTCGCCGGTAACATGTGCTACATCGATTGATGACAATTTAACTGTATTTAATTCTATAATTGTTCAAATATACGATAAACATGCTCCTTTAGGCCTGTCAAAATCAAACATGTACCACATCACCTTGGCTCACAGAAGATATAAAAATACTTCAGCATAAAAAGGCTGCAGCTAAATCAAAGTTCAAATGTCGGCCAAATGATGTCATTAAAATGCGATACATCAAACACCGAAATCGCTGCAATGTGGTGTGTAGGGATGCCCAACGACGTCATATTCATGATTGTGTTCAAGATAATGATCCAGCGAAAGTTTGGGAATTCCTCAGGTCATCAGGAGTTGGAAAATCACGCCAAGAATCTATTCCAAACAATTTAGATATTGAATCTCTGAATAAGCATTTTTCAGCAGTATCTAATATTGATGTCTCTGCAAAAGCTTGTACTTTAACTTCTCTTTCCAACGTAATAACTCCTGACCTTTCACCCTTTGTCTTTCGTCAACTTACTGATTGTGATGTTAAGAAAAGCTTGCTCTCTATTATTTATTTATTTATTTATTATTTATTTATTATTATAATTTGCTTACACACTAACAGCTACGCCAAGGCGTGTGACAAGATAATTAATTAATAATTAATTAATAATAATAATAATAAATAATTAATTAATAAACAATTCCTACCATTAACTCTAACGCTGTTGGAGTTGATGGTAGGAACAGTAGGAAGATGATTATTCCTATCCTTGATTATATTCTCCCTGTTTTGTGTCATATCCTTAACTATTCCATAACCCATGGTGTGTTTCCTTCCTTGTGGAGGGACGCACAAATCATCCCACTGCCTAAAAAATCAAATCCCAAGTCCTTTTCTGCGTACCGACCCATTTCTAATCTTCCTTTTCTCTCCAAAGTTCTTGAGCGTCTAGTCCAAAACCAGCTTAACTCTTTTCTCAGCAGACACGACCTTATGAATCCCTTTCAATCCGGTTTTCGCCCTGGGCACAGCACAGTTACTGCACTTGTGAAAATCACTGATGATATACGCCTCAGCATGGAAAATGGCCAGTTAACTGTGTTGACACTTTTGGATTTCAGTAATGCTTTTAATACTGTAGACACAGATATTCTCATTGCCATATTACGCAGCACTCTGAACATATCTCCAACAGTGGTTGATTTTTTTTCATAATTACATGTTTGGTCGCCGAAAACGGGTTCGCCTTGGAGAGTTCTTCTCTTCTTGGTGCAACACCGGGTCAATGAAAAAGTAATGCGCCTAGAATATAGCTGCTATTAATGTCTTCAAACCTTAATACAATATGCGTACACAGTACACACTACTACTTCGATTCAAAGTAACTGGCATAGCAGTGGTACCCAACAAGACGGATTACTATTCGGAAAAATTCAATTGATTACAATGCCTTCAAGCCTTAATACAATATGCGTACACAGTGCACACTACTACTTCGATTCAAAGTAACTGGCATAGCAGTGGTACCCAACAAGACGGATTACTATTCGGAAAAATTCAATTGATTACAATGCCTTCAAGCCTTAATACAATATGCGTACACAGTACACACTACTACTTCGATTCAAAGTAACTGGCAATGCGGTGGTACCCAACAAGACGGATTACTATTCGGAAAAATTCAATTGATTACAATGCCTTCAAGCCTCAATACAATATGCGTACACAGTACACACTACTACTTCGATTCAAAGTAACTGGCAATGCGGTGGTACCCAACAAGACGGATTACTATTCGGAAAAATTCAATTGATTACAATGCCTTCAAGCCTTAATACAATATGCGTACACAGTACACACTACTACTTCGATTCAAAGTAACTGGCAATGCGGTGGTACCCAACAAGACGGATTACTATTCGGAAAAATTCAATTGATTACAATGCCTTCAAGCCTTAATACAATATGCGTACACAGTGCACACTACTACTTCGATTCAAAGTAACTGGCATAGCAGTGGTACCCAACAAGACGGGTTATTATTCGGAAATGATTCCATAAGTTAAAGGTTAGATATAATCAAGTACTTAATAGTGAATAACAACACCAGGGATGGCGGGATAAACCCAATGAAAGTTGTCATTATTTATGTTTAATTGAAGCGCTCGTAGCGGAGCTCGACTTGGCGATCTTAACCGATCAACAAGTTAAGCAACACTTGCTGTGGTCAGGATTTGGATGGGTGACCGCTAGTGGTATTATTAAATGTAACGTTATCGTATCGTTTACGTATTCAGTACAAACTATAAGTTATCTGTGCCACTATTGTACTAAATAAATTACAGGTTGTACTAAATACGTTAACGATGCGATTTCGATACACTTAAACAGATTGGTTGAAAATGCCACCTAACAACCTAGTAGAACCACAGGTACAAGAATACCTACCAACAACCTTGTAGAATCACAGGTGCCGGAAGACAAACGAACAACCTATAGTAGAACCACAGGTACCGGAAGACCAACGAACAACCTTGTAGAACCACAGGTACCGGAAGACCAACGAACAACCTTGTAGAACCACAGGTACCGGAAGACAAACGAACAACCTATAGTAGAACCACAGGTACCGGAAGACCAACGAACAACCTTGTAGAACCACAGGTCCAGGAAGACCAACGAACAACCTTGTAGTACCACAGGTACAGAAAGACCAACGAACAACCTAGTAGAACCACATCAGGTACCAGAAGACCAACGAACAACCTAGTAGAACCACAGGTACAGGAAGACCAACGAACAACCTTGTAGAACCACAGGTACAGGAAGACCAACGAACAACCTTGTAGAAAGAACCACAGGTACAGAAAGACCAACGAACAACCTAGTAGAACCACATCAGGTACCGGAAGACCAACGAACAACCTAGTAGAACCACAGGTACAGGAAGACCAACGAACAACTTTGTAGAACCACAGGTACAGAAAGACCAACGAACAACCTAGTAGAACCACATCAGGTACCGGAAGACCAACGAACAACCTAGTAGAACCACAGGTACAGGAAGACCAACGAACAACCTTGTAGAAAGAACCACAGGTACAGAAAGACCAACGAACAACCTAGTAGAACCACATCAGGTACCGGAAGACCAACGAACAACCTAGTAGAACCACAGGTACAGGAAGACCAACGAACAACCTTGTAGAACCACAGGTACAGAAAGACCAACGAACAACCTAGTAGAACCACATTAGGTACAGGAAGACGAACGAACAACCTAGTAGAACCACATCAGGTACAGGAAGACCAACAAACAACCTTGTAGAACCACAGGTACCGGAAGACCAACGAACAACCTAGTAGAACCACAGGTACCGGAAGACCAACGAACAACCTATAGTAGAACCACAGGTACCGGAAGACCAACGAACAACCTTGTAGAACCACAGGTACAGGAAGACCAATGAACAACCTTGTAGAACCACATCAGGTACCGGAAGACCAACAAACAACCTTGTAGAACCACAGATACAAGAATACCTACGAACAACCTTGTAGAACCACAGGTACCGGAAGACCAACGAACAACCTAGTAGAACCACAGGTACCGGAAGACCAACGAACAACCTAGTAGAACCACAGGTACCGGAAGACCAACGAACAACCTAGTAGAACCACAGGTACCGAAAAACCAACGAACAACCTAGTAGAACCACAGGTACAGGAAGACCAACGAACAACCTAGTAGAACCACATCAGGTAAAGGAAGACCAACAAACAACCTTGTAGAACCACAGATACAAGAATACCTACGAACAACCTTGTAGAACCACAGGTACCGGAAGACCAACGAACAACCTAGTAGAACCACAGGTACCGGAAGACCAACGAACAACCTAGTAGAACCACAGGTACCGGAAGACCAACGAACAACCTAGTAGAACCACAGGTACCGAAAGACCAACGAACAACCTAGTAGAACCACAGGTACCGAAAGACCAACGAACAACCTTGTAGAACCACAGGTACCGAAAGACCAACGAACAACCTAGTAGAACCACAGGTACAGGAAGACCAACGAACAACCTAGTAGAACCCCTTTTTACTTCCGTTTTAATCAACTATTTCAGAGTATGTTCATGTCTTATTAGTCATCACGAAACAACGTAATATTATATTGGTTCAATAACAAGAAATATCTAAATACAAATTTTCACAACAATAACTTGAAAGAAACAAACATTTTCCATACAAAGTTTCATTCCCCATATCACCCCTTTAAATCATCCGTTATAATAATATTAGAGAATACCATTTTTTTTTAAATTAAATATCTCATTACACATTTTTACACCTATAAATTCCAGGGACTGATTTGGTTATATTTAGGGTTTAACCCAGGGTATTTTAACAGGGTTAGTAAAAAACCTAAGCTATAAGTGTTACCCTTTAAAACGGTAACTTATTTTATTGAATAACCCTATTAAAACCTCTTCAATTGGGTTACCCTTTGGTAGGGTTGTTGTCGCCGTTGGTTTATAGAGTTAGTAAAAACCCTACCGCTGTGGGTTTTTACTCTCAGCAGTAAGCCATGTCTATGGGTTACCCTTTGAAATGCGTTAACACGGTACCACAAGGGTTACCCTAATTTGGATACCCATTTGTAGGGTATTTTTAAAAGGTTAATAGTTAAAAACCCGAGCCGTAAGTGTTACTCAATGAAAGGGTAACCTATCGTATTTGGTATTGTTGTTGTAGTCAAAAGGTTAATAATACTTAAGCTGTGCGAACAAGTAAGCCGGCGGTATTTGGAACATGAAAGTGATGTTGCAATTCTTTGTTATGTTCACAGTTTACTCACATATCACGGAAAAAGATATTTTATGTTTTAGTTTTATGATTACTTATAACTATTTACTACTGGTTGCTGTCACTTTATTATGTAAATGATCTTACCTGTTTTGTTTTTTAATGCTTAAGAGCCTTCATTCTGCGCAGCGCTGCGCGAGTTTAGGTATTTTACGTAGCGAACTACTCCCTAGCGCGCCCAGCGGCAGTGGCCCCACCACTCGAGCAAAACAGCAGCATTCATATTTTGATCTTTTTGTGTCCACTTTGGTTTTTATATTACAAGTAGACGTAAGTCAAAAAGTTAAAATAAAATATCACGGTGGACTCGTTTTATTTTTAATATCATTATTTAACACATGATAATTATTAATCAAGTGTTTGTTATCTACCAGAGCATAGACTAGAAAAAAGTGAGATTTAACTCATGGACCTACCTGCTACCTACATGTACAATAGTTCCTGCTACTTGTTTTCGGCTCCTGCATCATGTCCTGGGCTCCACGTCTCTTACCCATTGAGAAATTACCGCACTATTGCGACGCTTCTACGATTGATACGGAATTTTGTGTATCTTTAAACTTACATACAAACATACGTGCACACTACTACCCCGAGGCAGAGTATTTGGCATGGCGGTGGTATACACCAAGACGAGTTACTCATTCGGCAATAATTTGAATGAGCGTAATCACAATGTGCACCCTACTACTACTCAAGGCAGCATATCTTGTACTGCGATGGTACCCACGAAGACGAGTTCTTGAAATGGAAATAATTAATTTAGTTCCAACACATACATGCATGTCTAGACACAATTATAAGTACACTGTGCACACTACTACATTCATTCAAAGTAACTGGCATTGCGGTGGTACTCAACAAGACGGGATACTATTCGGAAATGATACAATTAGTATAGTTGCAATTCCTTCAAGCTTTAACATAATATATATGCACACTGCACGCTACTACTTCGATTCAAAGTAACTGGCAATGCGGTGGTACCCAACAAGACGGGTTACTATTTGGATTGTATTTAATTAGTAACAATGACTTCGAGCCTTATTACAATATACGTGCTCAGTGCACATTACTACTCCGAATCAAAATAACTGGCATTGCGGTGGTACCCAACAAGACGGGTTACTATTTATTTATTTATTTACTTTAATTAAAACGGTACAAACCAATTACATTAATTAAATACACATTTATACAATAATAATTGACAAAACAACATTCATATATCAGCTTTTTCACAAAAACGCAAACACTCCGACAATACCTCCATCCATCCATCCGCAAACAGGTCGCAGTCAGGATTGGCGCGCAGGAGTGCGTTAAGATTTGAGTGAGAGCGCGGTATGGGCGAATTGGCGCGGGCCACCGTACGACACGCGGCCACGGCGAACAGCTTATGCCGTCTGCTGCGAAGGTATTTGTCAGGAACAAAGAATCGAAACAGCTCATCATGTAGATCGGGTGCATCAATTTTGCCTCTAAGAATTTTACACATAACGACAAGTTGATGCCTATTCCGTCTGACTTCTAATGAATTATACCCAAGAAAACCTAAAAGAAATTTTGTTGGGTACATAAAAGGATAATATCCGCCAACACGCTTGTAAAGGTACCTAAGGAAGGCCTTCTGTACCTTTTCAAGCACTATTCGGATTGGATTTAATTAGTTACAATTACTTCGAGCCTTATTACAATATACGTGCTCAGTGCACATTACTACTCCGAATCAAAATAACTGGCATTGCGGTGGTACCCAACAAGACGGGTTACTATTCGGGAATGATTTCATTAGTAACAATGCCTTCAAGCTTTAACACAATAAACGTGTACAGCGCACACTACTACTTCGAATCAAAATAACTGTCATTGCGTTGGTACCCAACAAGACGGGTTCCTATTTGGATTGTATTTAATTAGTTACAATGACTTCCAGCCTTAATAAAATATACGTGCTCAGTGCACATAACTACTCCGAATCAAAATAACTGGCATTGCGGTGGTACCCAACAAGACGGGATACTATTCGGAAATGATACAATTAGTATAGTTGCAATTCCTTCAAGCTTTAACATTATATATGCACACTGCACGCTACTACTTCGATTCAAAGTAACTGGCAATGCAGTGGTACCCAACAAGACGGATTACTATTCGGATTGGATTTAATTAGTTACAATGACTTCGAGCCTTAATGCAATATACGTGCTCAGTGCACATTACTACTCCGAATCAAAATAACTGGCATTGCGGTGGTGCCCAACAAGACGGGTTACTATTCGGGTAAGATTTTATTAGTAACAATGCCTTCAGACTTTAACACAATATACGTACACAGCGCACACTACCACTTAGAGGAAAAAAGTCCTCGATAGCGTATGACGCGTATGTCTATCTCTAACATACATTTTAATAGGTACTTAAAAAAATAGGCAATTATAAAGCGGCAATTGGAAAGCTATTTACACAAATACGATATTAATCCTTATCATTTTATATAAGTTGGAGGGTTTACGCATTGCATGCACATTATTTCACTCATTTACACCATATAATTTAAACGAATATCTTAAGAGTAATCGCAAAAAATTAACTGACGCGAGAATAAATTATGTAAAATGAGGAAAGATGAAAAATTAAGTATATAGTATTTATATATATATATATATATATAAATACATATATATATATATATATATATATATATATATATATATTTATATGTATGTATTATATATTATGTATATTTATATTCGGGAGTAGACTGCTTTAATAATTTTGTGCATAAAGGAAATTTCCCTCTCTTGTAAGGTGCAAACCTAGTAGCGCTAGAAAGAAAAGATGGGGGCATCCGTCCTATTGCAGTTGGTAGTACTCTGAGACGCCTTACGTCTAAAATTTGCCGCCGAGTAATCCAGGACCATCTCTCAAAAAAATTTCACTCTCGTCAGCTCGGTTTTGGTGTTAAAGCTGGCTATGAGGCAGCTGTACACGCCGCACGTGTGTTTCTATGCTCTACAGACTATGAAGTATTCACCACTATACCAAGACCAAAGCGAGTGAAGCCGCTGGCGGGTCAGCTAGTTATATAAAATCTAAAAATCTAAAAAAATAATTAAGATATAAAAATCATTATAGCTATTTGTACAATATCTTATGAATAATTTTATTAGGTAAGTATTGCAAATAAAAATGTTTCGGAAGAACTACACTTACATAGCGACTAATCATACTCGTTTTGAAACATAAAACCATAATTTGATTTCATCATCCAAAATACAAAAGTCCTAAATCACAATCTATTCGCAAGACAAATAAACTCTCGCCGGCGCGCGGCGGCGGTTTTCTGTGTAACGAATTTCGATCTCGCACACGGTTGCAGGCAATGCTGAGATAGCAATATATTTTCTGAATACCTACAACGCCAAAATAGTGATCGCTCGGCGATTCTCTTATTCAATTTAGACAACGCTACCTCCACGATCAACAACCCAAAGGATAGGGTAACCCAGGGTTACCCACCACCAACCACAGGGTTTTTAAAAGTTACAAATACCTCTTCATCCGAATACCCTAATCAAAGGGTTAACCTATGAGGCAAAGGGTAACCCTACCGTAGGGTTATATACAGTTACAAATACCTCTTCAATTGAAAACCCTAAGCAAAGGGTGACCCTATGGCTGGGTTTAAAGCAGGGTAACCTTTCTAATTGGTAACCTCATAGAAATGGTTTTTGTTAAATGAAAAACCCCTTCGATAGGCTTAACCCAAAACCGGGGTTGTACGGTCCCTATAAAAATTATTTGTTTTTGAATTTAAATTTTAAATTCAAAAACAAATAATTTTCCATGCAAAGTTTCACTACCCTAAGTCATCCCTGTCAGAAATATTAAGGAATATCATGCTTTATTTTAAATGAACTACCTACATACAAACTTTCACAACTATAAGACGTTTTTATTTTTACACAAACGTTTTCACTCTTTTTAACCCCCTTAGGGGGTATATTTCGAAAAACCCTTTCTTAGTTATAGTTCTACCCACCAAGACAAAAGCACCCTTCAAATAAACAAGTCTCTACGAGCTGCGGTTAAGGCTGTGTGTTGTCTGTCTGTCAGTCAGGACGTTGATTTGATTCATATAATATAATATATTGATTGATTGATGGTAGAACATACATACCAAGTTTCGCCAAGATTGGTTAAAATCGCGTACAAAACCTGTACAAGAAGAACAACGAACAACATAACAAACATACGGACAGATGAAAGTCAATTTGGCCAGTGAAACCAGAGACAGTTTCCCTCGCTCAGGCAATTAAGAATGTAAGTAACAATTTTTTTTTTTCAATACTACACCGACACTTTACTTTACTACACGTACTTTATACGATACATAATGAAATAAATGTTATTTTAAATCCAACATTACTAATTGCCACGCCTACATCCTCGAAGGGGTAGGCAGCGGTTGTATACGCGAGTTATAGGGTAAGGAATTAAAAGTAAGACGTACCAGTGTTATCTACTGCGCAGGTGAGGCGGTCGGGCATTCCTCCACAGATTTGAGCCGGGAATAGATCACTCGGGATTTTCACAACACAACAGTTATAGGAAGATTATTCAATTCGTGCACTGAGCTGTAGGCACATATAGTATATATTATCACAGGTTGAGACCGCGGAAAAGATTTCACGTCGCGAGCACACCGTTGTCGGTTTGGCGTACGCGCAGACTGCAATGGTACTAGGGTAGGGGGGTAGGAAAAAGTAATAGGTGGGAGCGGGACAAAACATAGGTCGAAGACAAGGAAACTACACAAATATACAAATAGTTCGCTAAGCTCGATTTTGGCCTGAACAGCGGTGTTAGAAACACCTACGTTTCGCCAAATGGAGGGCGAGCCTATTGCCATCTACTGGGACTCCGTACTGCTATTGAGAATGTATTTGTCAGAAAAATAGAAAGAAGAAAAGAATCAAAAGTACGACCAGGGTATAGAAACCAGGACCTAGAAATCCCAAAGCGCTCCCACCACTACAACAAGACCAAACGAGCGAAGCCGCTCGCGGGTCAGTTACTCTATATATACTCGTACAAAATGAACCCCTATTTCTCCTGGTCACGGTATAACTTGAGAACGGATGGAACAATCTCGCTAATTATTTTTTTGGCGTGTTAATTGTTGTCACAGGAGAAGATTCTGCAGATATCATCGATTCTCATACGTTAGTAGCTGAATAATGTGACGGTTCCAAATAAAACAGTTTTGAATTTGAATTTTTATACATCATAGTTCTCCTCATCTCCTGTCATGAGATCATGAACATGACGAAATAAAGATGTTTGTACAACTGTCAAACACTTTAGGAAATCAAAACTTCATTATACGTTTTAGAGTATTCACGTAGAGTCACATTCAGAGTATTATGGGTGAAGAAGGCCAAAGACGTGGAGTGGAAATCGTCAGAGACGCTATGTTTTTCACTCTAGGTAATTGGAAACTTACTATAACGGCTTATAGCAATGAGATTGACTAATAGAGGCGTTTTACTCCTTGAATATGAAGTATTGGCATGGCAAATTTTATGCTATACCTACCTATAGCTAAAGTACACAACTCGCACAACGACATTAACTACATTAAAAGAGCACGAAGATATGTATATGAATCCTAGTTGTCAGAAAGGGATCAATATATTATTAACAATGTTCGCCTGTGAAAGACCATTCGACCGCCAATGACAGACTCGTTCTCTCTGTCGCTCGCTACTTGTCTCGTTCTCGTGGGTGGCGAATCGGCAACGTCGCAGGAGTTATTTTAATATAAAAAACAATTTTTGATTAATAACATAGAAAAACAATACTTACACATGAAAAGATACATCACTCTTGTTTTTTACACTTGGTCCAGTATAATGTTCTGCAGTTTCTAACACATAAGAAGGCATTTTTTTCTAAATGTAGTAGTCATTGCCAGATAGGCTGGTACTTTTTTTTTTTTTTTTTTTTTTATTATCGTGTGGGGAATGCACTTACACATCCCCGCCAAATCCGGGGAGATTCAACGGGGTATGTCGGACTCGTCTTGTATCGCCAACTGCACCCATAGCAGCAAGCAGACCATACCGACTAAACCACCACACGGTGTTTCTCCGGGCGCCTTAATGTCGGGACTATGGGCAAGCTTTTGCAATCGTCCGCGGTCCCGGCAACGTTGGTCCTCTCATGAGAACCCCATCCCGGTGGGATGGAGCAGGAGTCACTCCACCCCAGCATCAATGAGGGGCACGCGGAAACACCGCGCGCGCCACCTCGAGGTCTTTAAATGGCGATGGACACCCCCGTGTCCATCACCAAGAGCAAGACCTCTGTTATGGGGGATGGAGGAGGGCTTGATACGCCCTCCTCCTACGCCCGGGTCTCCGGGTGCGGATCGGAAGAGTAGAGGTGATCTCCCTCTCCCTTTCGGCAGCCTCCTTCTGCGACACGACCCGTTCGCAGAATTCTAGCCCCGCGTAGATAGGCTGGTACTAAGTTGACTTAAGACAACTAGCTTGTGTTGATGTCGCCAAGCCGAGCGCAGTAAGGCGCATCTACCTCAGTTTATATTAACATCATTGGCTTATAGTAAGTTTCCAATCAGAGTGAAAAACTAACGAATGCTCGGAAGGGATTTAAGCCCCCGTCTTGCGACAATCCGTGGCCCGAGCACGAAAATCTGCTCAAGTGTAACGGTATCGTATCGTTTACGTATTTGGTACAAACTATGAATTATCTGTGCCACTATTGTACTAAATTACAGTTTGTACTAACGTTAACGATGCGATTCAGATTTTCGTGCTCGGCCCACCGTGTCAGTCGCCATGACCGCTAGGTTACCGAGTCCATAGTTATAATTTTAACCGTCGTCGTATGGGTACGGACCGAGGGCGTGTAATATAATATAAAAAATTTATTGTATAACGATTTTTTATAATATGTTTTCGAGCACTAACGCCTGCTTAGCGATACCAAAAATTGAAATTTTAGAGAGAAAAATTCACATCCATGTGGCGGGTTTAAAACGCGCGTTTTCCGACAATCCGTATCAGACGGCGTTACCACTAGGCTACCGAAGCTCGTCGTTCTATTCACGAAAAAAACAAAAACTGCGTCCGAAGCTGAGAAACACTACTTGGTAGGTACTATTCCCCATAACTGATACCTCCACCAAATGGCGATGTCGATAATTAAGTAGGTACTTACGTAAAACTTTCCTCTACATTCACTCGTGAGGTGTTCCGGTTGTCCGATCACTGGAGTAAGTTAAACAGACAAAGCCATAAAACCCACCTGTTGCCTACGACAGGATACGTCACAAACACTAACATAAACATGTAGGCGCCGGCGCTAACACCACCATAACATCTGCTACCTGTCTAGCTTCCTTGAGACGGTTGCTACGGATATATTGTGATTTATAGTAGGTACCTATGGCACGTATGATAATCTTTCATTATCAATACTCATGCATCAAGGTTTATCTAACAATCTAGAGGTGAGTCGTGTTTACTAGAACAGATCAAAGTAACAGGTATTTTACGAGACTAGGTCTCACCTATTCCAATCTCCGCAATACTAAGTCTAAAGCTCTCTACACACCATGCAAATCATTCAAATGCAACATGCTGTAGCAATCTGCTGTGATCCAGCAAATTGTATCGTATGTAGGCGTGTTGTGACTCCCTTCCAACATGTTGGACGTTGTATCGTACGTCCTAGCATACAGCAGATTGTTACAGCAAATTGTAAGCCACGTTGTAACGTGAGTAGTGCGGTTGCATGCAATCTGGGCTCAGTCGCGATCGTGCCGCCGCCCGTGGCTAGCGTCCCTGTTAATTTTATTAAATGAAATATGTAAATGGATGCAAATATTTATACTACAGAAAAAACTATATTGATAAGAATTTCAAAAATCTATTAATGACTTGCCACATTTGTGGAATATTAAAATAGTTATAGCGTATTTTTACTTAGCAGCTGATGTTTTTTCTTTGTGAAAATAATTGACACGCCATTGTTCCTTCCTATCCAAATTTCTCTAGGCTAGAAATAATGATTTTAATTATTAAATAACATAATAATAGGTGTTATATATTGTAGTATTGCTGTGCATCTATTAATGTTCAAAGTAAAAATTAATGTTTATTGTCTCTCAGTCTCAGTAATAGTTCAGCGAACTCAATTTCAAGACCCGTTTTTTAATATTTGGACAGCATTTGAGCCATTTTCATACACGTTTGCACGCTGTGGCGATCCAACGCGGAATGTCTCTTTGGCGGAATGAAATTGTAATCGCCGCTGCAACGTGTGTAGAGTAGAGTATTCAGTAATCTGTGGTAGAGTACGTACAACCGCGACTACAGCAAATTGCTACAACATGTTGCGGTCGGGGTGGCATCGTATGTAGACACCTTAATAACTAGTCTTCCTTTACAATTTTTGCAACAAGCGAATTGCTACCAATAAGCATTCATTCAGTAAATCACCTGTACTATCTCTTTCTCTCTCTCATGCGGTGAAGCCGAAGCTGAGGTCCGGTTGAAGTGAGACGATGCAATACATACATACATCGTCTTGTTACACGTAGAATTGAGTAAAAGACTAGTATTCTTGTGAAAGTAAAAAGTAATTGTATACTTATTTAAAGTGCAGTTTGTGCAGTGCTTGTTATATTTCCCTATGTAGGTATTAGAACAAACACTTCTTTTGTTTATATGATTACATTTTTACAAAAGTAGTTTTAGTGAATTCAAACCTCATAAATACGCTATCTTCCAAAGCTTTGAATAAATTGAAAGTATAATATGTTGACAGTCCTAATCCTGTAAATGTATGAAGGGAAGATATCAGTTGAACATATAGCAAATAATAGTAGGTACCTAGTAATAAATATAAGTAGTAGGTACCTATACTCTATTTGTTCTAGTCTACTATTTTATAATTCAAAAATCTCACATGAATCGAATTGAAGTATCGAGTCATTCTTTAAAGTATTATGTGAAGTATACCCTAATCGCAAATCGTAGGCGATACTAGGTAAGACTATGTGGAACAGGTATTTGGATCACGTATTTGCATGGAATAGGAACAGGTGCACCTAGTCTCGAATTTACCTAGTACTCGTACAACCCATCTCTATAACAATCTTTGATATATTCTTGATTATTACAGATACCGTATTATAGACAGGTACCGTTTTTACCAATTTGAGGTCAAGATTTGAGGAGTGTTCGCAGCGCGATGGTGCTCGTCTGACTGAAGTTATTTTTATTTAAATACTAGCGACTGTCCGCGACTTCGAGTTCGGCTCGGACTTCATGACGCAAACACACACATTTAGTTTCAACTTACTCTCTGATTTAATTTAATTTTGTAATCCTATTTTATATTCGGATATGTGTACACATACTAGACATGTAATTAACTCTAAACTTTGTTTTTAAAATGAACTTTCTGTACGATTGTTGCGGAGGAGGGCGTTGACATCTGTGACACCGTATGCAGGATAAAAAAGTTGTTGACCTGACAGTTCGGACTTGGCTCAGCACGTATAGTACCTACAGTAGATGCGAGTCGAAAATGTTTTTGGAGAGAACTTTGAGTACAGCTCTCTGTGCCCTTTCCAATAGTAACATCAGGTACTCCGGTACCACACACGAAGTTATACAGTAAGATATAACAGATTGGGCGCGAGCATAGTAAATTGTCTTTAAGTATTGAAAGTCACCAATTTTTTTGATATATTATATATATTAACATAAATTTATCGAACATTGAATTTATAGAGAGAAAAATTCCATCCTCGGACGGGTTTCGAACCCGCGTCTTCTGACTCTCCGTGTCAGACGCCATTGACCAACTAGGCCGCCGAGATTCGGGTCAGAGCATCGAGTTTTAACTCTCTATTTGTTGCGATGTCAATACGAAAGTTTAAGTATTTCTAAATAATGCTTCTTTCGGTTGGATGGTACTGTTAAACTGTCCAATAGATGTCGTTCCGTCCCCGCAAGACGGTCCAATAGAGAGTTGAAATTCGATGCTCTGACCCGAACCTCGGTGGCCTAGTTGGTCAATGGCGTCTGACACGGAGAGTCAGAAGACGCGGGTTCGAATCCCGTCCGAGTATGGAATTTTTGTCTCTATAAATTTCAATGTTTGAGATCGCTAAAGCAGGCGTTAGTGCTTTAACCCGTCCGCATCAGCGCAAAAAATAACAATAGATTTATGAATGAAACTTAACTCGAATGAGTCTTGCTGATTCGGACAGATTAAAAAGTAATACTATAAAAATTTATCGATTTCCTCAATCTAGATCAGAGTATACTATATATAATATGTATAATATTTCCATCTTATGTCTTAGTCGTTTTTTAAAAACTATCCGTTTCTTATGTTGGAATTCGTGAGCTAATAAATAATTAAGCTTTAGATTGAAAAGATTATTCAAATACTTAGAAGAAACTAGTAACAACCCCGGTTTCACGTGTATGATATAACATTGGCGAAAAGTAGTTCTCTAGCTAGGTAATGTACTTTACGGAAACCATAGACAATTATGTAGTGGTAGGACTTTGCAGTATCCGCATGGGGAAGTACAATCGCCTGCAATAAGATGTATACCTACATCTCACAATTTTCAAAATTGCCTCAGCATTTAATTTCAAAAACAAAATACATGAAAATTACCTAAAATAATTTATTATACTATTTGATTGCTATAAACAATCCTTATCAACATTGTTATAAATAGTCTGTATAGTTTAGAAAATATGGAATGTATATACATCTTATCGCAGGCCACTGTACTTCACCTTTGCCAGTCATTCAACCGTGAAGCAGTAGTGTGCAAACATTACTGTGTTTCGTTGAAGGACAATTACAGGGTAAGAGATGTAACATCTTATAGTTCACGGAGACGAGCGCAGTAGCGCAAGGCATTGTTTGTAGTCTTGTAGGTTCAAATTCTGAATGGCACTGAACTGTTGTGAGCAAGCATCATTCGAGCGACTTGTTCGTCTTGCACCAGCACCAGCACCAGCAATACACAAAATTTCATGAATAATCGAATCTGAAGGAAAAATACGCTTTAAGCGTTCAAGTTTAGACCTTCAATAACTCAAATCTAGAAGTTTTACATTGTTTCGTAATATAATACAATTGAATTTGTGTGGAGTGTTGGAGTGAAGCTTTGTATGTAAATTTGTTTTTTTTTTTTAAGTTATGGTTGTGAAAGTTAGTATTTAGATATAACTTATGTTATTAATATTGAATATTTAGATAATAATTCATGGTATTGAAGCCAATATATTAACTGAGGAGAAAAAGTCTTGGTGGCTCGTGTACAAATGATCCGAAATTATCTTCCGTTTGGATTAAGGATGGCCACATTAAAAAGTCCCTATTGAGATATGTTTCGCGATGACTAATAATAATTCACATGGAAATATTCTGAAACTTACTGGAGTTGATTTGAACTTTTGTCAAATATCACTTGTAGTGGCGGGCAATAGTCATGAACATGCCTATATATTGTTACAATTGTCATCAACACTGTGCTAATTCACGCCTATTATTTTAGATATTATTAGTTAGTGTATTTACTGCAATGTAATAATATTGTGAACTCTATGGACTACAAGATGGCGGCACATTCTTGTGGCTAAGCTCAAGTGGTAGAAATAAACACGTAAAAGGGAGAGCGTCTTGGTCCAGACGGTCAGTCGATTACTAGCGGTCAACAAAAGGGAACTTTTGAATATGAACATAATTGGTCAAGTGGTTGCTGAGATAGTAGGTAGGTTGTGAAGTACTGTGAAAAATTGTCGCTGATAAGATAAGACTGTGCTCGTTAGGTCTAGGTACTGTTCGCAGAACTATAATTATAACTTATATAAGTAGTTAACAATCGCGAAAGTCTAACAGTATGTCTTCCAAACAATATGTAATACCACCGATCAAGATGTTTATTTCCTAATTTAAATAACGTTAAATAATGATGTTTACACATTCATATCATATATCCGAAAACAAACAACCGGGACCGACGGCTTAACGTGCCCTCCGAAACACGGAACCGCTCAGTTGTATAATGCCACTAGCACACACCCGTCCAGCTCCTGACCGCAGCAAGCGTTGCTTAACTTGTTGATCAGTTAAGATCGCCAAAATCAAGCTCCGCTGCGAGCGGTTCGTTATTGTATAAGGTTATAAGAAGGAAAATATGAAATATTGATTTTATCGGTTTCCCTAACGAATTATTCGTAATTGTTAATGAACATACTCATAATTAACCTTACCTTCTTCACTGAAGTTCCCTGTCCCCTCCTCTTTCACCTCTGGCTCCCCCCAGTCCCACTGGCATGGCTCCCGGCACTCGTACAAGAACGGCCAGTAGCCCTGAGGGTACTCCTCACCCCCTGGGGTTTGCTCCAACGGTGTGAAGTCATAGTACCGCTCTGGGTCCTCGGTTGGAGCGAAGGAAGCGCGAATGTATTCCATTATTTATTTCGTCCCTTATTTGTTTTTTCTTTAAAATTGTTTGATTAAGGCATCAAAAGAAAATTAATAAATTAAATGTATACTTTTTCTAGTTCTTTTCAATAATGCTAATTTAACGTGGGTACGTTAGATGGCAGTCAAAATATTAATTAGGTTTTAAAGAAGTATGAAGTCTTAAAAGTGATGGTATAGTCTGTTTGTGCCGAATAAAACTAGCCTAGTTTAATATCAACTTGAAACTCCGCTAAGATATATAAATCAAAATACTAAAGGAGATATTTTGTTCATACTACATAATATTATACTTAGGTAGTATACCTAGTAGTAATAGTAGTAAAAGTAGTAGTAGTATAGTACACGTTCACTTAATATATATCGACGAAAGAACGATTTGTAAATCACATGATACATTAAAATATATTTTGAACCGAATACTGACTAAGAATGATTTAAGTTTTACAGACACGTCCCCGCTGTCACAACTTCAGTGCACAAATGCTGAAGTAGAGTAGGTATTCCTGAACGCGTGAAGCGCGGGCGCATCCGAAGGGCGGGGCTTCTTTTGGGCGGGCGCATATAACAAAGGTCGTAAAGCGCATTGGACATCCCTACGCTGCTATCAGCCGTGCGATTATCTAAGAGCAAACATCGTTGCATCTTTGACAACATCCGTGAAACAAATGAGGAGATGTCAAAAAACGTTGGAAAAACAACCTTATTTACAAGGGCGATATCTCAAAGTATTTAGCATCGGTGAGCTCGTCGACGAATCATTAGAGAATCGCACGGCAGCATTCAAAACTAGTGGCAGTGACCGTGAAGCAGTAGTGTGCAAACATTACTGTTTCGTTGAATGATTTCCACTGACATTACAAGGCAAGCGATTTAACATTTTATATCTCAGGGTGACGAGCGTAGTGCATTGCCATGCAGAGTTTTGATCTACCGCTAACTACTAACTAGCTAGTACCTACCACATGTTTTATATCTATACAGAAAAATGAAATTTAAAAGTATGTTTGTAATTCCACTAAATGTATATGAAAGTATACAGGGTAGAATTTTGTAATGCCACCTGATGGGAAAGTACTCTTAATACTACAGTATTAAGAGATTTTCCTTTCATTTAATTGATCAAGTTTGTTAGAGAGATTCTTCTGCTTAGTCGTTCACTCTTGACAGAGTGGTCGTGGTTGAAGACGATGCCTTTTCTTCAAATAATGCAGCCCTCGCGTTGCATCTCCATCCATTGCGGTCTTCTGCGTTTCGGGTACTTTGGACTACGGACGTTTGTGTTGCAGCTTTTATGAGGTCTGTACAACGCGTAGGTGATCGACCGCGTGACCGCTTGCCTTCTACTTGACTAAGAGTCGTTCCATGGAGTTTTCATTTCGAACAATGTATCCGAAGTATTTGAGGATTCGTATTTGCACAGTCGACGATAATCTCTCCTTGATCTTTAGTTTCTCCAAGATCGAGATATTGGTCCGAAACGCTGTCCAAGGGTTCCAAGGAAGCAGTCGCCGCCGTCGTAGAGAGATTGCATCCATATAATTGACCCTAATGATCGATGCAATAAAAGCAGAGTGTGTAATTTTTACAGATTTTAGCCGATTCGATTCCCGGGCGTGTTAAGCGAATTTTCAAAAACCATTGAATGCAGTTTTCTTTATTTTCAAAAATAAAGGTAAATTTTCTATCTACAGTATTAAGAGCACTGTCCCTTCAGAGGCATTACAAAATTCCATCCTGTATACAGTAGGTTCTTACATAAGGACTCGGTGGCCTAGCGGTCATGGCGACTGACACGGTGGGCCAAGGACGAAAATCTGAATCGCATCGATAACGTATTTAGTACAACCTGTAATTTATTTAGTACAATAGTGGCACAGATAACTCATAGTTTGTACTGAATACGTCAACGATACGATAACGTTACATTTAACAATGCCACTAGCGGTCACCTATCCAAATCCTGACCACAGCTAGTGTTTCTTAACTTGTTGATCGGTTAAGATCGCCAAGTCGAGCTCCGCTACGAGCGCTTCAATTAAACATAATCAATGACAACTTTCATTGGGTTTATCCCGCCATCCCTGGTGTTGTTATTCACTATTAAGTACTTGATTATATCTAACCTTTAACTTATTGAATCATTTCCGAATAATAACACGTCTTGTTGGGTACCACTGCAATGCCAGTTACTTTGAATCGAAGTAGTAGTGTGCACTGTGTACGCATATTGTATTAAGGCTTGAAGGCATTGTAATTAATTGATTTTTTCCGAATAGTAATCCGTCTTGTTGGGTACCACTGCTATGCCCGTTACTTTGAATCGAAGTAGTAGTCTGCACTGTGTACGCATATTTTATTAAGGTTTGAAGGCATTACTAGCAGCTTTTTATTGACCCGGTGTTGCACCAAGAAGAGAAGGACTCTCCAAGGCGAACCCATTTTCGACGACCAAACAGGTAATTATGAAAAAAATTAAACACTGTTGGAGATATGTCCAGAGTGCTGCGCAATATGGCAATGAGAATATCTGTGTCTACAGTATTAAAAGCATTACTGAAATCCAAAAGTGTCAACACCGTTAACTGGCCATTTTCCATGCCGAGGCGTAGATCATCAGCGATTTTCACAAGTGCAGTAACTGTGCTGTGCCCAGGGCGAAAACCGGATTGAAAGGGATTCATGAGGTCGTGTCATTCATGAGGTTATGGAAAAGTTAAGGATATGACACAAAACAGGGAGAATATAATCAAGGATAGGAATAATCATGTTTCTACTGATACCATCAACTTCAACAGCGTTAGAGTTAATAGAGAGCAAGCTTTTCTTAACATCACAATCAGTAAGTTGACGAAAGACAAAGGGTGAAAGGTCAGAAGTTATTACGTTGGTAAGAGAAGTTAAAGTACAAGCTTTTGCAGAGACATCAAATACAAATACAAGTAATTTATTTATAGCTCCATTGCTACACGTCATCATGTTAACATAAATGGTTAACAACATAAATTAATAGTAACATAATAATAATAATCAATGTCAGATACTGCGAAAAATGCTGATTCGGAAATTCAATATCTTAATTGTTTGGAATAGATTCTTGGCGTGATTTTCCAGCTCTTAATGACCTGAGGAATTCCCAAACTTTCGCTGGATCATTATCTTGAACACAATCATGAATATGACGTCGTTGGGCATCCCTACTCACCACATTGCAGCGATTTCGGTGTTTGAGGTATCGCATTTTATTGACATCATTTGTTCGACATTTGAACTTTGATTTAGCTGCAGCCTTTTTATGCTGAAGTATTTTTATATCTTCTGTGAGCCAAGGTGCTGGTACATGTTTGATTTTGACAGGCCTAAAGGAGCATGATTATCGTATAATTTAACTATTATAGAATTAAATATAGTTAACTGGTCATCAATCGATGTAGCACATGTTACCGGCGACCAATTTATGTTACTGGCATCAATAAAAAAATGGTTCCCGATTCATACCACTAAAGTTACGTTGCATAATAATTGTAGCTTTAGGTTTTGGAGGACGAGTTTTATAATATAATGGTAGGAAAAGGCATCGGCTGAACACTGACCATGTTTAGCAACATGTTCTAAAGAAGATACTCGTACTATAATAAGGTTGAGAAGAGAAGGCGATGTATTAGGAAAATGATGGGTAGCACTTAAGGGGAGAATATGCATGTTGCTCGATCTGGTTAGAGTTTCAAAGGAAGATGACCGATGATCTTGTTTCAGAAGACAAGTGTTAAAATCACCCATAATTATGGAATGACTATAAGATGGAGTAAGATCTTCTAAGATCTTTTCGAAGGAAGAGAAGAAATTTTTCGTGGATGAATATAGTTTAACAATAGTATAGACATTTTTCACGAACGCTTTAGTAGTTTTCGAAAGTCAATACTCGGGGTATTGAATGGTGATGGCAGCGGACACGGTTCTTGACTTATATAACTGATTACTTCTAGCGCTTTAATCATATTTGCTTCATTACTTTCCAGTGTTCGTTCGCCTGGTATTATTTTAATATTTCTACCTATGCGCATTTCTGACTGTGTGCGAGTGTCAGTAAAGTGTATAAAATCATGAAACATATTTTTGTTTTTTTTTTCGTCAACGTTTCGTTAGCATGTTTTAGTAATGCATCCACATGACATATATAAACAGTAATTAAATGACTGACTTATTTCTTAGAGCAGACTTTCACTACCTACTTGAAAAGAAGTTTATAGCTCTGCAGTTACAAAAATAAACCTACATTTTAGCCGCATAATTTGTTTTGTCTTGCCACCTCAAAAGGAAAAATGGACAACCTTATTGGATAACTTTGTTGTTCGTCTGTTCGTCTGACTGTCTGTCAAGACCCCCCTTATCATTCATAAAAAAACATATATACACATTTCTTTTTTGTCAACAACAATGATATGAAGAAAAACGAATTTACTATTGAATATTTTTATAAACTTATAATTATTAATCATCATCATCATCTCAGCCGTAGGACGTCCACTGCTGAACATAGGCCTCCCCCATGATTTTCCAAAAGGACCGGTTGGAAGCGGCCTGCATCCAACGTCGTCCTGCGACCTTCATCAGTTCGTCTGTCCACCGTGTCGGTGGACGACCTACGCTGCGCTTGCCGGTCCGTGGTCTCCACTCCAGAACCTTACGGCCCCATCGGCCATCTGTTCTGCGTGCTATGTGCCCTGCCCACTGCCACTTCAACTGGCTAATCTTCTGGGCTATGTCGGTGACTTTCGTTCTTCTACGGATCTCCTCATTTCTGATTCGATCTCGTAGAGAAACCCCGAGCATAGCCCTCTCCATAGCTCGTTGTGCGACTTTGAGCTTGTCTATGAGGCCCATAGTAAGAGACCACGTTTCAGTGCCATAAGTCATCACTGGTAACACACATTGGTCGAAGACTCTTGCCTTGAGGCACTGAGGTATTTTTGACGAGAAGACTTCGCGAAGTTTCCGGAACGCTGCCCAGCCGAGTTGGATTCGACGATTGACCTCTTTCTCGAAATTGGACCTGCCTAGTTTGACTGTCGGTCACAGGTAGATGTACTCGTCAACAACTTCGAGAACTGAGTTCCCAACTGATATTGGGGTAGGTACAACATGGGCATTAGACATAATTTTCGTCTTATCCATGTTCATCTTTTACCCGTTGGGAAACTCGATGGAGGCCTTCGAGCATTGTACTGAGGTCTTCCATTTGATTATTAATAAAATTTATTAATTAATTAATTTAATTAAATTAAAGGTATTTAATTAATAAAATGTTTAGCAACCTTATTATTTGCGGTTGCGGCAATAACCGTGTTTATGGATCGACAGTTTGTCCTTTGACCTAGTACCTAGTATGTAGAATAGATCGTTTTAAAGCAATAATATCAGATGCTTTCTTCACTTGCTTGATTCTCAATCTGTTGATAAGGCACAACACTATCATACATTTGTTTAATAATTTAACATCACACGTTTGTTTTGCCCTTATGACATCATTTCGGCCGCTACTTTCGTTGGTCAGGTGAGGTCACGTGACCTCTAGAAACTTTTGTACACATTTAGTTTATTCAAAATAAAGTAAATTATATAGTTTGTTAAATTATTTGAGTTATTTGCTCCAACCACTGTTACGCAATTGTAATTTATGTTTGACTGTGTCGGTAGTTGACATGGCCGTAAACATTAATCCTCTATATATTAGATGGAATAATACATTTTCTGTATCGTCATCATCATAATTAGCCCATTTTGTTCCCACTGCTGGGACTCGAGCGTGTTTGTACTCGTTTGCGTGAAAATTAAGAAGTTGTGCCATGTCTGTCATACAATTTGGAAACTCTACGTTTGATGACTGTGCCCTGATGGTTGGTAATGCCACGAAAATGTATTATAGTTGGTCATTGTTCTATAACGGACTAGCTAGACTAACGTTCATACTCTACCCTTGTAGCATTCTCCGTTGGGGTGTCGTCGCCAACGTTTGCCAACGGTTGGCATTTAGTTAAGATGAGTAGTAGACAATTAGACATGATAACAAAGTCCCAACATTGGCCCAACCATACAAAGATTGTGCTGTTTTTCCTACTAGGTATAAGTATATTAACGTTGGGCCTACAAATTGTATGGTTGGGAAACTGACAAGAATTTTATTCCGTATGTACTTAACGTAACACGACAGTTGGTGTTCCGCAGGCGTCTTATCTCCTCTTCTATTTGCTATCTTTATGCATTCTATAACATATAATCTGACTTCTTCCTACCACCTATATGCAGATGACCTTCAATTATACAGACAAGCTCCTCTCAGCCTATTAGCTGAAACAATTGAAGCTACGAATTGATTTGAGAAAGATTTATCTCGTATATCTGAATGGAGCAAATCTCACGGACTGAAAGTAAATCCTAGTAAAACGCAGGTTATTATTATTGGTAGTTCTAGAAACTTTCTGATGTAGGTTGGGGTTCACTACCGCGTATTGTGTTTGATGGGGTTACTGTTCCATTTAGTGACACTGTAAATAATCTTGGCATCACACTCGATAAGAACCTGCGATTGCACCCACAACTAGCTGTAACTAGCCGGAAAAGGTTTGCATCTGCCGGATCACTACGCAGATTACGCAATTTTCTACCGACTGCTACTAAGATTGCATTAGCACAGTCTCTCTTACTCCCTATCCTTGATTATTCCGACGTCTGCTTTCTTGATCTTAGAGAAGACCAGCTGAATAAACTTGAGCGTCTTCAAAATTTCTGCATACGGTTTATTTTTGGCCTTCGCAAATATGACCGTATCTCTGAATTCCGCACAAAACTCAAGTGGCTTCCCATACGCCGGAATGCTCATATATTGTCCCTACTTTATAGTATATTGTTTAATCCCTCATTCCCACGCTATCTTCAGGAAAATTTTGAATTTTTACATGTTGGAAGCTCTTTTTCTCTACGATTATCAGAGAACTTAATGCTAAGTACCCCGATACACCGCACCACTTTTTTTGGTTCCTCCTTTTGTGTTGAAGCAGTTCGTCTATGGAATATTTTACCCTACGAAATTAGATGCGTGCCTTCTCTGGACATCTTCAAACAACGTGTCAAAGCATTTTACTTCGCGAAATAACTAACTGCAAACCTACTTACTATCTTTGTTATAATTATTAAATGGTATATGTATAGTACTTCTATCTTGACATCGTGTAATAATAATAATGATTTGAATGAAAAACTCACTGACATGTTTAATAATATAATTAATTGGATGACCGACCACAACCTTTACTTAAACTTCTCAAAAACAGCAATCATACAATTTAGACCCCACAAAAAAGCCCCTCTTGACATAAACTTGTCATATAATAATATTAAATTAGAATGTGTAGACGCAGCTAATTTACTAGGCATATACATTGGTACGCATGTAAATTGGAAAAGTCACATTAAAAAAATAAAAACCAAATTGTCAAGTTTCACATGCGCACTTAGGGAACTACGCCGAGCTACTAATTTAGACACAGCTTTAACAGCCTATTACGCATACGCATTTTCGTGGCTCAGCTATGGCATCACTCTCTGGGGCAACAGTGTAGACGCCATAGATCTTTTTGTTGTCCAGAAAAAATGCATCCGTATCCTCGCCAATATCAAACTCCCAGACATCAGTATACCAAATTTCCATAGACCATATTTTATTCAATATAAAATTTTAACTGTCGCCTCTCTATATATATTTGAAAACTGTAAATTTGGTAGAAAGTACCCACAATTTTTGAGAAAATTAGTTGAAAACCGAAACTATCGAATAAGGTCTAACTACAAACATAAATTAATCTTACCGACATCTAAATTAGCAATGCATAGCTCCGGCCCAAATCCAATGGCCGTCAAAATATATAATAAACTACCAGTACAGATAAAGGATATAGAAAATGAAAATAAATTTGACAAAACCCTAAAAAACATATTGCTAGCAAAATGTTACTATAGCTTAAACGAGTATTTAGAAGACAAATCAATTATGTAATAAATCGATCCGCTCCGCACTATATTGCCATACCCAATCAGGGTTATTGTTATGTATTACCTAATTTAAACATGCTAGCTAATATATGTATGTGAACTTCATAATAATTATGCAATAAATGATTGAGTATTGAGTATAGTATGTATAGTTATGTATATATTTTGTAGTATATATGTATAGAATTATATTTTTTCACATAAAATGTCTTATTACCAGAAGAAGTGAATTGATTGAGAAGAAATACCGAACAAAAGAAGAAAAAGAAGAACGTACATATCTCTACAAAAACATCTACAAATTAATGAAACAGTAACGCACAGAGTGCGAATAAAAGAAATTAAAACTCACCTCGAATCAACAGGTAGTTCAAAGAAAGGACTTAATAATCTTAATACTCGTACCACTAAACGATGGATACCCTATATAAAGAATGACACTAATGACAAGAAGTTTTTTTCAGGGTCTGATATAATAGAAAAGGCAACAAACTTTTATAAGAAATTATACTTAATAAAAGATACTACTCCTGAAATAGAAATGCACAACCATGACTCTACCACTATAGATAGATTCTCTACTCGTAAAGTAATAAAGAAAATCAAATCCCTTAAAGCCGGCAAAAGCAACAGGCCAGATGGAATTCCAAATGAAGCACTGACATTGGGGTAAATGATACTAGCACCATACATAACAACCTTATTTAATAAGGTTCTAAATGACAGAGCGATACCGGAAGAATGGGCACAATCGGACATAATAATACTATACAAGAAAGGTACCCTGCCATAATTGGAAACTATCGACCAATAAGACTACAACCAAATATATACAAATTATTTGCTTCATGTCTCGAGGATCGTTTAGCAAGGTTCGTAGAGAAGTTTCAACCGCCAGAACAGGCAGGTTTCAGGAAAAAGTTCTCTACAACAGATCACATCCACACTTTAAATTTAATTATAGAGAAATATACTGAACACAATAAACCACTCTACCTGGCATTTATCGACTACGCCAAAGCTTTCGACTCTATATCACATAAAAGCATGTGGAAAGCTCTACACGAGTGCGAAGTACCATCGGAGACCATAGATCTTATAAAAGACATCTACTACAAAAGCAAAAGCGGTGTAAAATTAGAGAGACAAGGCCCTGTTATAAACATTTGTAGAGGCGTCAGACAGGGTGACCCCCGTCACCTAGAATTTTTATAGCTGTACTGCAAACCATAATGAAATCTTTGAAGTGGGAAAAGAAAGGAATTCCTATAAATGGGAAACTCCTCAGTAATCTACGATTTGCGGACGACATTATACTCTTCTCTGAAACAGCATCTCAGTTACAGGAAATGATCAGCGAGCTAAATGATGTAAGCAATGAGATTGGCCTTGAACTAAATGCTACAAAGACCAAAGTCACGAACCATCATGTTATACCAATACGTGTCAATAACTATGCATTAGACTACGTTCTAAGCTATGTTTACCTTGGACAGTAAATATCTTTCTCTAAGACAAGACATGAAGAGGAGGTTAAAAGACGAGTTAACATAATCTGGAACAAATTCTGGAGCAATAAAGAAACCCTAAAATCTAAACTCTCCATAAGTCTCAAGAGAAAGGTAATAAAAATCAATTATTTAAAATTTGTTGTCTGTCTGTTTCGCCTACTCTTTGAAACGGCTGGACCGATTTTAACGGGACTAGCTGATGTTATAAGGAATATAACTTAGTACTTTTATTTTAGAAGAAATATAAAAACACACATACATTATATGTAAAACTCTGTCTCTCTATTTGTAATCTTATAAAGCCAAAAGGGCTGAATGGATCGTAATGAAATTAATAATTATAACTTTTCATCATCATCATCATCAGCATCCGTCTCCACGCGGGTGAAACCGCGGGGTGCAACTAGTAATAACTAATAGTAGTAGGTACGTAGGTACGTACCTATACATGGATAAATATCTGAATAAGATATTATATTCTATTAAATCAGTCCCTCAGGGCTCATTTCGTCTCCATTGTCGTCCGTATACTTAACAATCATGTTGTATATAACTTACTTAACATTATGTTACTTCTTCTTCGGCTTATTACTTGTTAACTTACCGTACATTGAAATTAAACAACTAACGGCCTTACTTATAAACGCTGCTTAAATTTAAATAACGTCACTTAGTACGACGCAGAACAATTTTACTGTGCACAGTACCAAATAACGTCATTTAAAATGAAGCAGCGTTTATAAGTAAGGCCTTATAGGATTAAATCGCGTATAGTTGAAAGGCCATAGAAATTTAAAAAAAACACATAATTTCAATAGAGATGATGAGATGGTTGGCAAGTACCAGCTTGGGATCCAGTCGATCCAGTGATCAATATATTATATATAATATAATAATATCAGTAATTACCTGTAATTAATCAGTAAGTACCTGTAGTAGCTATTGTATTTAATGTTTTTATTCAGAACACATTGAGTAGGTATAAATTAATATTAAAAAAAATAACAGCTAAATACAGTCACGATTGAGTCACTTTTCAAACACAAAAAACTGAACTTAATTAGTTCGTTCAGGAGTTATGAAGCCACAAACAGACACACAAGACACTCACTTTAAACTTGTAACAACCCACTTATTGCATCGGGGATTGCAAAGATAAACATAAGGCAGCAGATTTTACATGTTTGAGCAAACAGGCATGCTGTTACCTAGGATAAGAGTAATGTAAAATAATATGATTTTCCCCTTAACGGGGACTTTGAGCCTAAAAGTCTCAAAGTTAAGAGAATTGAAGGCTCAAAGTGCCCATTAACGTGAATTTGCAGTTCCAACGGGGATTATGAGACTAAAAGTCTCAAAGTCCCCGTTAAGAGAATTGTAGGCTCAAAGTCCCCATTAACGTGAATTTGCAGCTCAAACGGGGATTATGAGCCTAAAAGTCTCAAAGTCCCCGTTAAGAGAATTGTAGGCTCAAAGTTCCCATTAACGTGAATTTGCAGCTCCAACGGGGATTATGAGACTAAATGTCTCAAAATCCCCATTAACGGGGAAATCTAATAGGTATTTTGACACTTACCCATAATAACGGTCCGTAATATAACCCGGGTATTGAACCCAGGACCTCGAAATCCCAAAGCGGCGCTCCTGCCACTTACCAAGACCAAGCGAGCGAAGGCGCTAGGCTAGTCTATGTATAAAATTAATTGCTGTTCGTTAGTCTCCCTAAAACTCAAGCACGCCTTAACCGATTTCGATATTTTTTGTTTTGTCGCCTCATTGCGGAGGAGTTTAAAAAAAATCTTCATCAACATCACCCATCATCACGGTAGCTAAACCGCGGGGCGCAGCTAGTTGCATATAAAAAGAGATGGTTAGACTTTCCGTAAGTAGCAGATCTACAATCACTATACGAGTGATTCTCTGTTGCTCTATCCATTTCATATCCGCTTTTAAACATTCGAGTACCACACCTCTCAATCAGAGAGACCACAAATCAATTAGTATACAATTGGATGATTTAAGTGGGAATAAGTTAGGGGTAAGTATTTGTTGTGACATGAGGTAGCGAATCCCTCGGGAGCCCTCTGACCCCACTTTCTCACGCTCCCACAGCCCTCACAGATCGAGGCTATTTAGTGGACATTTTGAAAGGTTTACGGGTTTTCTAATAGGCGACTTCATAGTCTTACGTATGGTCGTATAATTAGCCGATTACGGAGAAGCAAAAGGAGGTGTTTGAATTAACCGGTTTGTATGTATGTTCATTTGTTCAAAGTCACAAGCCATAGTCAAAATCATTTATTCAATTTAGGCAACAAAGACGCACTCATGAACTTCCCTCATAACACTTAACTACTTATCATAATTCAACAATTGAGGATTTGTTGGAACCGTCTTGTGTTTCCACTGGTTATAGACTATGTGACATCACAAGGTAAAATGGCGTCCTCTTGAGGGCATGAAGTCAGGAACAAAATTTTATACCATTCCTACTCTAAAAAACTTATTTAATTCACTAAAACCGTGAATAAAAAGGCCTTTTAATCACTGTTTTAGTGTTTGAATTTAGAACACACCAATATATTCGACCTCCATCTCAATGCTTATACATCTTCCTTACGCAAATAATAGTCGACATACAAACTCTTTGCGCAAGTAACTCCTCGAGATTTGATTGGTCGATATTTGAGACAAGGAGTTAAGCATTAGAAAAAAAAACTGTATTGTGTTCTTTGCTGCGATTATAGAAAAAAAAATTATAATAATAATATATAAATGACTCTTATGTTTAGTAATTGTTCCAATTTTAAAGTGCATTTTAATTAATTTAACCTTCCTTTTTTTTCATTAAATGTCTATTTTCGCTTAAATTATTTCTTTTTCTCGTAGTCATGGTATAAAATAAAGTATAGTATGCAAGTTATGAATAAAACGGATTTATATCGAAGGCCATGAATCACTCGCATCGCTCAGGATTTCTCGCTACGCTCGTGATTCAATAATCACGAATCAGTCAGAACAGTCGTTAGAATCCTTCACTTACTCGTGATTCATCTATGGCCCTCGCTTTAAATCCATCCTTTATTCACTAGTTGCATAATATACTATTTTCAACCCACTCAACAATAAAAACAAATTATAAGCCTTATCTAGATAAATGTAAAACAAACAAAAAACTTTAAAAAGAATTAATGTGATGTGCCTGAATAAACTAATGTGATGCATGAACCCCAAAACATACTCTTAAAAATGTTAGTTGATAGTCGATCTATATACCAACGGATTCGCTCGCTTGGTCTATCGGATACGAAGCCACAGAAATAAATTGAATTCACTCCCTTACTGTTTAATATTATAAAATCTCGGTGAATACTTGCAATGCAACAGTAATCCTCAATTGGCCAAAATGTCAAGTTTGTAGCCTCAGCGTTGTTGGAACCAAATTTTATCAAAATCGGTGGGTAAATAGCGTCGCAGCAAACTTCCTCCCTTTAAAAAAAGTATCCCCCCTCAAAAACGGCCAGCGACAAAAAATATACTGAATAGTAAAACATACATACCAAGTTTCATCAAGATTGGTTGAAAAAGCGACCTGGGGCCTTACCATGAGCTCTTAGAGCAGGGCTTCTAGAAAACTGCCCGGCTTATTCCATTCCATACCATACCATGATAACGTTAAAGCAGGCCTGCCCAGGCCTTCTATTCAAGAACCGCAGAAAAGCCGTTCCCCTCTTTTGTTGTATGAACTCTCGTTAACATGACGCTCTAAATCCACTCAGTATATCGGCTTACAAACATCTAGGCGTCTGCAATGTTGTTTAAAGTAAATTGTTAGAATGCCAGGGACAATATTATCCGTTCACTTTTGAGAAAACAATATTACATTTTCAAACAGTTCACCTAAATGCGCGTGATGTGGGATGATTTCATTCAAAATTGTTTATGCCAGATTTAAAAGAACTGCACGGAATTTGCATGGTTTTTATGAAGCTGATAGTAAGGCCCCTGTACAGGACCACCCTAATAAATATACGGACAGATGAAAGTCAATTTGGCCAGTTAAAGTAGAGACGCTTCGCTCGCTCGGTCAATTAAGCATAGACTGATCAAGTAAGATATAATTTTAATATTTATAGGAAAGATGGCTCTATCTCACTGGATGGTCAGTGGTCACAATTGGGTCAGACCTAGAATACAGTCTGGCCTTGAAGGACAGCTGCCGAAGCACACTGTTAAGTGCTCCGTGACGCGGTTTCAATATACCTACCACGTACCCTATAATCCTGTGGCCAATCAAGCAACTACCTATTTAACTAATATACCGAGCGAGCGAAGGGTCTCTGCTTTAACTGGTCAAATTGAATTTCATCTGCCCGTATGTTTGTTAGGTTCAATGTTGGTCCTCCTGTACAAGTCGAATTTTTTAAACAATCTTGATGAAATTTGGTATACATGTTCTACTATTCAACATAGTTTTTTAATCGTCGGCGATTTTTGAATGGGTCGCGTACTTTTCTTAAAAAGGGGGAAGTTTGCTGCGGCGCTATTTACCGACAGTTTTTGATAAAATTTGGTCCACACATTAGCTATCTAACTTTAAAGAGGAATTTCGAATATGAGTATAATCGGTCAAGTGTTTGCCGAGATAAAAGGTTATGTTATTTATAAGTTACCTTCAGTCAGCAAAGACTGCGAACAATTGCCTGATAAGACTGTGCTCTTGAGCTCTACTCTTTGCAGAACTACTAGTACCTAAGTATCTGATGTAAGTACTTAATTAGTGCATATAAAATAGTAGATCGATCAAACGGACAAGATAGTTGATAACATCGATAATCATATATTACTGCATCCGTCCGTGGAACAGCTTTATGCCGCGCCGACGCCGCCTGGTTACACGGCTCGGTTGCTCTTCCCAGCACTGGCACTGCTGGAAGTGATCTCTAGTCATCTAGGGAGGTATACATCATCAATGAGTAGTACCTACACATATGACGGCTTTATAAAAATCAAACAAGCGGCATTGGCGTATAAACGGCCATTTTGAAGAAAACCTCTAGTAAGATAAAAGCATGTATTTTATTCTTACTTTTCTACAGACTTCTAAAAAGGAGGAGGTACTCAACTCAACTGTATTTTTTTTATGTTTGTTACCTCATAACTTTCGACTGGGTGCACCGATTCTCAAAATTATTTTTTTGTTTGAAAGCTGGTGCTCCCGTGTGGTCCCATAATTTTATCAAATTCGGTTTAGTAGTTTTTGAGTTACACTTCAATAACTGATTTTTACCAAAGTAATAGAATGGAAATCAGTATTAAATTCTTCAAATTGCACTTGTATCTTGTAACTTACAACAAGTTGATTTTATTAATACCATTGAACGAACCGTGCACACAATGTACGCTGCGGAACGACGCTGGGCTTGAATCAGCTAAGTACTTCCTTACTCACGGGTTCTAACAATGAAATAAAACTCAAAGGTAGATATCCCTGTGTATTCAGTCTCAATTCTAATTTGTATACAAAATTTACCTTAACGTACCGGAGAATCTTGTCACCGCGATTCAGCCGTCGGGCGCTCGTTTACTAGCGCCATCTATGATTTGTCTTCAGAACTAAGTGTACACGATGGTTGTTTAAATAATTCGTACATATCGCCCACCAAGGACTATATGACCTTAGTCCTTCTAATTACATCGCCCACCATGACCAGAGTGACAAGAATCTCTTACAAAACATGTACAAGTTACTACTTACTTTTCTAACCTCAAACTAAAACACTTTTAGCTTGATATCTATTTACAAACCTTATATGTACTATTTGTCTTCTACAAGTTCGACAACGAATGTGGACTGTATAATTATATTTTAACAATTTTTCCATTCTACTCGTAAATAACTAAAAGTCAAACTACCTTAAGATGTCACAGGCAGAACACATAACCTTGACACCGGTCTCTTCAGAGTACCAGTCTTAGTTTTTAATGTGACAACTCTGATGACGTCATCGGTACCAGGGTGAGTAGCAATTATTCTGCCATAGAGCCAACGCGATGGGGGTAGATTATCTTCTTTGACAACAACTATGTCACCGATGTTTGGTTGAGAGGTTTGAGTCGACCACTTATGGCGCTGTAGGAACTTGGTAAGATACTCACGCGACCATTGTCGCCAAAAAGTTTGCGCCATTCGTTGCGTGTGTTGCCATCTCTTCAATGTGCTAACATTTAAACTCTCAACGTTATAGTCAGGTGCTGTCACAGGTGGCTCTCCAATAAGAAAGTGTCCCGGTGTCAACACAGTACAATTGTCTGGATCGTTAACAACAAAAGACAAGGGTCGCGAATTAAGGCATGCCTCTACTTGGGATAGTACTGTGGCCATCTCCTCGTACGTTAACGTGGAGCTGCCAATGACGCGCTTAAGGTGATATTTTACAGATTTGACGCCCGCTTCCCACAATCCGCCGAAGTTTGGGGAATGAGGTGGTATGACGTGAAACTCACAGTTATTTGCCGCTAGCGAGTCGGCAACATCTTTATCTATAGATTTTTGCTCAGCTCTACTACGTTTTTGAAGCTCTGAGGCTGCTCCGATAAAGTTGGTGCCGTTATCGCTCCAAAGATGCAAGCAATTACCACGTCTAGCTACAAACCGTTTGAAAGCTTGTAGGAAGCCTTCAGTCGTCAAATCACTCACTACTTCTAGATGTATCGCACGTGTTGCCATACAGACAAATAAGCAAATATAGCCCTTATATGCTTGATGACCTCTGCCCTTTGACGTGCGAATTTGAATAGGCCCTGCGTAGTCAACTCCACTGTTACTGAAAGGACGAGCTGGAGTAACGCGCGCAGCTGGCAGTTGACCCATTAAAGGGCTCTTAGTAACAGCTGCATTTTTAGTGCATATCACACACTTGTGATAAAGCGACTTTACTAATTGTTTTGCGCCTATGATACAATATTTTGAGGATATGTACGTCAAAACAAGCTGTGGGCCTCCATGAAGAGTTTGCCTGTGTGCATCTACAATTATCAAATTTGTCAAATGAGACCGTTTTGGAATCAAGATGGGATGTTTTTGATCAAATTTTAATAAAGAATTGTTTAATCTTCCACCTGCTCTCAAAATTCCATCCTCATCGATAAACGGGTTCAATTGGCGAAGTTTGCTACCTTTAGGTAAGTCCCGCTTTCGATGAATGACTAAAATTTCATCGCTAAAATGCAAAGCCTGACACTGTTTAATGTAATGGTTTAATGCTTCTTTAATTTCTGTACATGTAAGATAGCCTTTAGCTTTTTGTGTTCCTGGCCCAGCATTGTTTATGAATCTTCTGCAGTATGCTATGATTCTGACAGTTTTCGACAACGTTGAGTACTTGTCCCATAGCAAAACTTCTGTAGTGACACAATGTGCTTTGATTTTGACTGCTTCTAATTCGGTAGATGATGTCTTCGGTTTTGAATATCGAATAGGTTTTTCATAAAGGAATTCTGGACCATGAAACCACAACCGATTATTCAACAGTTCTGTGGGATGCATGCCTCTAGATGCACTGTCAGCCGGGTTCTGTTTGGATGATATGTGAGACCAATTTTCAGGTTCCATATTAGTAAGAATATCTGAAACTCTATTTGCTACGAACACATTCCATTTGCTGGGGTGGCTGTTCAGCCAAGCAAGAACAACCGTGGAGTCTGTCCACGCATGGATGTTTGTCTTGTCTATGTTCAAGATTTGAGCAACCTCAAGCAAGAGCTTGCAAAGAAGTACTGCACCGCACAACTCCAACCGAGGTATGGATATTTGTTTTACAGGTGCTACTTTCGTTTTTGCAGACACTAATGAGACCTTTACATTATTTTCAGAATCAATTACCCGGATGTACGTTACGGCAGCGTATGCGGCCTTAGATGCGTCACAAAATCCGTGTAACTCTACTTGCACATCACCTGTTTTTGTTGCGATCCATCTCGGTAACCGTATTTCACCCAAATTTAGCTGTTCTTCGCGGTAAGTTAGCCATTCCTTCAATAAGTTTGCTGGTACGACTTCGTCCCAATCTATTCCTGCTAGCCAAAGTTTTTGAATCATGATTTTTGCTATAATGATGCTTGGCGCTACCCAACCAAGAGGGTCGTACAGGCGAGATATGTCAGAAATAATTTTTCTTTTTGTTACAGGTGATTGCAGCTCCGGGAGAGTCACTACGTAGCGGAAGGTGTCATCAGCTCTGTTCCAGGTTAGCCCCATTATTTTGATTAGTTCGTCTTCTTTCAATTTCAAATCCTTGACCATATCCCCTTCCTTTTGATGTGCTTTCATTTCCCTTGCCAGCGCATTGCAATTGCTGTTCCATCTTTGAAGCACAAATCCCGCCTTACGTAATAGTTCATTTATTTCCTTATATACCAATTTACCTTCTTCAAATGTTTTAACTCCAGTCATCAAGTCATCAACATAAAAATCTTTTAAAACCTTTTCTACAACAGTAGGATGATCGGCGCGATGATCAAGTGCAACTTGCTGCAGAGCCTTTACAGCTAAATAGGGAGCGGGGGAGGTACCAAAGGTAACACGAGTGTGTCTGTAATGCGTGACACCCTTGTTATTATTTTCTCTCCACAGGATTCGTTGACAATCTGCATCTTTCTTTTCAATTTTCACCTGCCGATACATCTTTACGATGTCAGCTGACATGCAGATTGGCGGACATCTCCATCGCATAATGATGTGTCTCAATTCTGATTGTAATGTAGGTCCAACTAATAACTGATCATTTAGTGACTTGTTATTTTTTCCTTTGCAGGATGCATCAAAAACAATCCTGACCTTGGTAGTCTCCTTGTCATTTCTGACAACAGCGTGATGAGGTAAATAAATGGCTCTTGGATTATTAACCTCTTCTGGAGGCACCATCTCCAGATGGTTCAACTCTAGATATTCATTGATTACCTCCTGGTACTTTTCCTTTAGCATCAGGTCCTTATTTAATTTGTTTTCTAATGAACTTAATCGTTTTTCAGCTATTTCCTGTGATCCTGATACTTCTGGAAGTCCATTTTTGTATGGAAGTTGAACAACGTATCGACCGTTACAATCTCTTTGAGTCGTCTGGTTAAAGATTTGCTCGCAAAGTATCTCATCTTCTGTATACATGCTTGATTTCGGTTTCGGTACGTCGGCTTCCAGTTCCCAAAACCTTTTGAGTAGGCCATTATCATTCATGCAGCAATGCATGACACGTTTTTCGAATGCCGAAGAACTCGAATTTATGACGCCTGATAATATCCACCCAAAGCTGGTCGCTTGGGCTACTGGCGTACCGACAGGACCTCGCTTTACACCATTTTGAAGGATCGTCCCATAGACTTCAGCACCTAAAAGCATGTCGATTTTATTGGGTTGATGATAGTGTGGGTCTGCTAGAGCCAGGCCATTTAGTTCTTGCCATTCTATGGCTTCCACTCTTCTCGATGGTAGAAGAGACGTGATATTATTAAGCACGTGGGCCTTCACTTGTATTTTTGCTAATGGGTCTATACGCGAACGAATTTCTATAGTAACCATAGCTTTCGATACTGCTTGTTTGTCTCCATTGAGACCGGTTATATGACTGGTAGCTGCAGTTTTACTTAAACCGAGATACTGCACCGTAGATTCTGTCACAAAAGAAGCCTGCGACCCCTGGTCTAGGAGCGCACGAATGCAGTACTCTCTACCATTTCCGGCAACTGCTTTTACCAGAGCAGTCGCGAGAAGCACTTGTTGATGCACCTTTCCTGTTGCGAAACAAGATACCATCGTTGAAGACGATGCTGCATTGGAAGATGCAGTTGGTACACCTTCTGAGGATTTGACAACACACTCAACCTTTTTAGCTTCAGCTGTATTATTCAATTGGGGGTGTAGTAACGAATGGTGGTTTCGCTTGCATACACTGCACCGTAAATTTGTGCGACACTCTTTGGCAGAGTGGTTGCTACCCAAACAATTGAAGCAAATGTGGTTTTCATAAACAAACTTACGTCTAGATTCAATATCTTCTTTATGGAACGTTTTACATTTACTCAACTTATGCCCTTCCTTGCAAAGGGGACATGATACGTTTGTGACATGAAGTGATTTAATTTTCCTATTTGTACTACCATGACTCAAGTTTTCTGTCGTCGATTTGGTGTCCAAGAACTCAATCGCTCGAAATCTCTTCGTCAAGAAGCTAATGAATTGTTGGTAGGTGGGTAAATCATTTGGCAAGTTAGTGGCAGTAACACTGAACTCCCACTGACGACGAGTTTCAGGATCCAACTTCGACGTCAGAATGTAAATGAGCAGAATATCCCAACTTGCTACATCTATTCCCAAATTAGATAGAGTAGCCAAACAGTCATTTGTCGTGTCGACTATTTCCTTTAAGCCCTTGGCTGACTCGAGTCTCAAAGAGGTTTGGGACAGTAACCTCTTGAGCACTTGTTGACAAATGTGTGGCTTGTTGTTATACCTCTCTTCCAATAACTGCCAGCACCTATTATAATTATCCATTGTGATTGGGATATTGCTCAGAAGCTGCTCGGCTTCTCCAGTTAAATACCCTTTTAAGTAGAGCAACTTCTGAACGTTGTCTAGAGATGGGCAGTTATGTACGAGACTCGAAAACAAATCATAAAAGGTTTTCCACTCGGAATACTTACCTGAAAATTTAGGGATGAGTATCTTTGGCAGTTTCAAATTAACTGATTTGCCTGCTATGGATTCAGCAGTAGCTGAAGTATGTGCTTCAGGAGAGCTAACAATCAAGCTTCCTAATGAAGTTTTAAGTTCACACTTGTAATCTAAATATGTTTCCTCACCTTTATCATACATATTACTTTTGACATATATAGAGTCTTCAAGCTGCTTTGGAGATGAAATTGTTCGCATCAATTCCCTATGACCTGAATTAAATTCGCTCCATGTTTGCTCTATGAGCTCTAATCTCCCTTCTACATATTCTTTAGTGATCCGATCCCTTGGGCTCTTTTTGAAGTTGGCCCTGTGTTTTACAATGCGATTATATAAGTCTTCTTGAGAAATAATCAAAGACTTTAGTACCTGTGATGACTCCATATTGAAAACCAGATCGTTCACTAATTAATATGAAGATATTGGACAAATTTAATTTTCAAGAAAACTCGCTTAATATAGCTTGATTTTTTACAAGTGTGTGGAACCTTGTCCAACCGAAATATCAGTCTTAATTGATATTTTGAATAATATTTTCTAAGTCTCGTTTTCTATAAAACTTAAAATTTTACAAGTGTTAGGAACCTTGTCAAAATTAAACCTGAGCAAATTTGGGCATAGGTTCCCCGTTGTTCCTTTTTTTTCGTAACTATTCTAAGTCTAAAATTACCATGCACATTTAAGAATAAACTTTAAAGTTAAATTTTCAACGAGAATAGAGTTCAAATTTCTATATACTATGCACTTTAAACTTCCGTAACACAAGTAAATTAGATGTTGAGAATAGGGTTCACTTTTCGAAGAATTTTAAAAGTACTTACAGTTTGTTCTTCATTCACTCACTATGACAGAAGACTTTGACATTTCCTCTTGCCTCTTAGGCACTCCTGTCGTAGTAAACACCAACGTCAGAGACTGCGGTCACTCCCGGCACCACTGTCTGCAATTCACTGGCCTTGCTGGGTCTCAGCACCAGATGATTATTCGAAGTACCTACTGATGATTCCTTCGATGCTGGGTCTCAACACCGTTATCGTCCGGTCCACAGCGCTTTTCCACAGATCACTGATATGAACAGCACTGTTGATACTGCCACATAAGTGCTCTTTTGCACTGCACAGCTCGGGTGAGCTTGCTGGCTTGCGGTTGCGACGGCAATCCACCGTCCCGCTAAGCACCGTAGACAAAACTGTACTATCGGTTCCGTATTTACTGGACTCCGATCCGACTCGTAGGACCATGAACGAACCGTGCACACAATGTACGCTGCGGAACGACGCTGGGCTTGAATCAGCTAAGTACTTCCTTACTCACGGGTTCTAACAATGAAATAAAACTCAAAGGTAGATATCCCTGTGTATTCAGTCTCAATTCTAATTTGTATACAAAATTTACCTTAACGTACCGGAGAATCTTGTCACCGCGATTCAGCCGTCGGGCGCTCGTTTACTAGCGCCATCTATGATTTGTCTTCAGAACTAAGTGTACACGATGGTTGTTTAAATAATTCGTACAACCATTATCAAAGTAAGTAAATAGCTGTACCTACTTATAGTAAATTTTACTATTTACATCTGATCACGGGTCCCGTGCTTGCACCGTCTCCTAATATCTTAAAATTAATGGTATTATATATTTCTATATATATAAATATTTGGCTAAAATAGTAAAAAACTCTGTTTTAGCCGATTCTTGCACTAAAACGAATAAAATATTCAAGCTAAGTCTTACCAAAGTAAAAACATCTTACGTATCTTAAAACCATCATCACGTTGAGACGTCGCGTGCGCGGGCGCACCCTTGTCTCCTTGTTGTTTGGGCAGCTGCTCCCTCCCACAAGATGAGCAATGTATTGCTATATATCGCGGTTATTTATCGCTTTATTTGCCTTTTTCAAAATATCATGGTGATGAAAACCGGTATCGTGGTGATGCGTCATCTGACACCGCTCGATGTTATTGTTCCGAGGAAGAACCAACCTGGCCGGGTAGGTATAAAAGAAACATAAATTGTACTTAACATTAAAGACTGCGGAAGCCTGAAGGGCTTATGAGCAGTCAATGAGTTCGGTAACTTATATTATGTATCTATATATAAATTATAATTTAACAATTTACTTACATGAGAAATAGCTATTTAAAGTACATAATCAGAGTTATTTAATAATATAAGTTTCTTTTTAAGTTTTTTATAAGGGTGTGGAGTGTGGAGGTATATGTCCTGTATGTCTTTAGGTAAAGTGTTAATTAATTTAGGTAGAAGGTAATTGTAGGTTCTCATTCCATATGTGTTATTTAACAGAATAACATTTAGTACAAAGTATGACTTGTCTGGTACAACTTTTTTTTACATTTGATAAACAAGCATTTGACCCATCTCACCTGATGGAAAGTGATGACGCGGTTGGCGGTGGTACATGCTTGCTTAAAAGGTACCTATTCACTCTGTATTTGAAGACTCCCAGATTCCATACTTCAGCCGTACGCATTATGAAGCTAGATTTGAAGCGCTTCGTGCGTATTTTTGGAATTTCGACCATGTACGGGTGCCGTGTACAACTATGGTACATATCCCAATAGTGTGAACGTGAAAGCGCGTTACGTTTTTTTTTATTTTTCTACCGACTTCCAAAAAAGAAGGAGGTACTCAATTCACCTGTTTTTTTATTGTAGCCTCATAACTTTCGACTGGGTGAACCGATTCTCAAAATTCTTTTTTCGTTTGAAAGCTGGTGCTTCCCGTGTGATCCCATTGAAATTTTATCAATTTCGGTTCAGTAGTTTTAGAAATAAACTCCAATAACTGAATAGAATGGAAGTCGGTATTAAATTTTTCATATTGTACTTGTTACCTAGGCATACGGATACCTTTTTGCAAATTATTTGTAGTACGAACAAGTTAGGATAAATACATATAGGGTTAAAATGGTAATAATGTAGCCACGTATTAATAAAAGTTTCTGTTTATTTTATTCGTGATACATAAGATATTTTTATGATATTTATTCGACAGTATAATAATAATAACCATTTTTATCGATACCAAAAACTTTGTAACTTACAATTAACACAAAACAATATCTTCTATATGTACTTATAATAAAGGAGTAGAGGCAAAAATGTCATCTCATCATTTAGCTGTTTGTATATAAATGACCCAAAAGTACATTAGAATAAAATATACTTAAGGCGCCGTCAACTCAGCGCTTGGCTACGTTCAATTTCCTTTACTTGTAATCAAGCAAGCACATCTCGTAAGAACGTACAAAATTCATTAAACAAATGTGCACTCTTAAATAAAACATAATCCGTCAATGTATGTGTATTAAAAATTGCTATTTGATTATATGTGTTGCATGAGAAATACAATAGTGAAGAAAGAGAAACTGTTTTAAAGGTGAAATAAAGTGGTATGTTTGAATTTTTTTAATGTACTCTGGTATGTTAAAATATGTTTTTGATTCCGTCAATGTGTACTTAGAAATCTTAGAAATGTCATATGATTTTTAGTAGTTTTAATTAAATCGCTGCATATGAGATAAACTGCTTTATAAACTCTCATTTTTATCGACATCATGGATATGACAGCACCGTAATAACCATAGCAAAATGGCAATTGGCGAGAGAAACCGAGTGTTTACAAACCTTTGTGGACCCTTCGGGTAAGTTACTTGATCGTGCTAATATGTTAGTAGGTAGGTAAGCACATGTAGATTTAATAGCTTCTAATTATGTTCCAAATAAAATTATGAAGAGCTATTATTTATTTTTAATTTCGTCACAAGGATGTTTATGATAGGGTTGTCAATGGCTGCTATACATTTAAGAAGTGTTTTGCAGTGTCATGTTCAATTTACACAGAAATAAGCCAGTTACTATACTATAGGTAGGTACTTATAGATTAATCATAATAAAGGTTCTCCTGCTTATTAATTGATCGCTTCGTTTCAAGCCATCAATTACTTAATTTACTTAATTACACTCACTTAAGTGAGTCTCTCTGCTTAGATCAGTTGGTAGTGAGTATCTCTGCCTTCGAAGTGCGGACTTCCAGGTTCGATCCCGGAGCAAAATATTTATGCGATGTACAGAAATATTTGCTCTCGGGTCTTGGGTGTTGTGATGTTTTATTGCATGTCCATTCCTTCCGTTACTTAGGGGTATGAATGTACAATTGTGGTAAAGAGCCTAGTTATTGATGTACTGCGTTTTTTATTTGTCTCAAGCAGGTATGCTGTCTTACACATTGATATGTTCGCTTTGTGCTTGCATGCACAAAGCGAACATATCAATAAAACAAATAATGTACCTACTTATAAATAAAATTATAGTAGTAATATAGTCAGGCCGGTTGGCGCAGTTGGTAACACCCCTGCCTTCTGAGCCGCTGGTCCCGGGTTCGATCCCCGGACAGATCAAACATTGATATGCATGAACATGTCTGTTTGATCTGTGTCTGGGTGTTTATGTGTATCAGTAATCAGATTACCTTAGTACAGGCTCGGCCTAAGTAGTTTGGGACCTGAAGACCTTTGTGTGGATGTACAAAAATATCGAAGATAACCCAAGTACGAGTATTTTCGGTGTTTATTCCTTGTATACTAGAATAAAACTAATTTTACTAAGACATAATTTTAGTGCTTTTATTCACTAAGTATTTATGTCTATATCGTCCGTAACGTCACTAACTCACTACGGGTCGGAGCTGAAAATCAGCGCTGTGGATAAATCTGCACCATTATGCTGAGACCAGACCCTTTCTGGCAGCACTGTGTACATGTCAGCTATCCTACAATATCTAGACTGAGTTATATTGCATCTAGTATACCTATTTATGCTCCTCATTTATCATCATTTACTACTTGTTGTTGTGTATAGTCTTGTTTGAATAAACGTCTTCTTCTTCTAAAAGTTATTAATCTGCTTCGATTCTCTAAAGCTAATCATCGTTTCACTGTATACCGTTTTTTATTCAGTGTAATAAACTGTATGATAAGAAAAAAATGTGTTGTGAACCCTACAGCCGAATCTCGCGACTGGATCTGATGAGTTTAGCAGGCGCGGACAACTCATAACCCCCTTTATTTATTGTCGGTCACTCCATTATGTAGTGAGTCGACACGAAATCCCGCGGAACGCACTTTGGCTATTTTTAATTATGTTGTGATCATCACATTGAAGTTTATTTTCATAAGCAAGTGCGTTGTAAGAAAATCTTAATTAGGAAACAAAGAAATGTTCAATGTTGCGATTTTAATGAGAAATATAGACATTTTCGGACGGGCTTTGAACCCGCGCCTTCTGACAATTTGTGTCTTTATGGATGTTTACCTACCGTGTATTACGTACCTAAGTACTTTTTGTTTTGAGGTTTTAATATTTTGACACTGTTGCAAGCGCCATCAGCGTAACACAAAAATTTGCGAACGTGACTAATCGTAGGTAATCTACATAATCGTTAAAATTTACAGTACTGACTATCATTTATCTAGTACAACTGTGGCACAGATAGTTCTACTGCAACAAGTTATTTCACACTTTTGGTGTTGAAGTCGGTTCAATTTTTGGTAATAATTGTTTTTTGCTCTTTGTGTCACTCTCACATTATATACCTACTTCTTTTTTTTAACGTTTGGGGAAGGCACTTACACATTGCCGCCAAACCCGGGGGGATTCAACGGGGTATATCGGACTCGTCAACTACGCGCCAACTGCACCCATAGCAGCAAGCTGACCATACCGACACCACACGGTGTTTCTCCGAGCGCCCTGATGTCGGAACGCTTTTGCAATCGTTCGCGGCCCTGGCGGTGTTGGCCCTCCCATGAGGACGCCATCCCGGTGAGATGAAACAGGAGTCACTCTACACCAACATTCTTGAGAGGCACGCGGAAACACCGCGTACGCCATCTCGAGGTCTTTAAAAGGTGAAGGACACCCCCGTATCCATCACCAGGACCTCTGTTATGGGGGATGGAGGAGGGCTTGATACGCCCTCCTCCTAGGCCCGGCTCTCCGGGCGCGGATCGGAAGAGTAGAGGTAATCTCTCTCTCCCTCTCCGCAGCCTCCTTCTGCGACACGACCCGTCCGCAGAATTCTAGCCCCACGTTCCAGGACCTGTCAATCTCCACGATGGCTTTAACCAATTATGGAAGCGAGAGGTATTATATTTTATATTTATATTATACCCCCACCACTGCGATGAGGTACGGCGCTCACTCTTTCAAGCTGGGCACTCCTCGAGCGTATGCTGCGCCGTGTCCTCGTCACAGTTGCAATGATGGCACTCTGGTGTCGGTTCCCTTCCGGCGATGCGACACAGGTACTTCCCAAAGCACCCGTGGCCCGTAAGGGCTTGCACCAACTGGAAGGTAAGTGTCCCGTGTTCCCTGTCCAACCAATCCGAGAGGACGGGTCGGGCAGCCCCAACAATCCAGTGGCCAGCTCTAGGTTGGGCCAGCCGCTACCTCCAACTTCCTATAAGGAACTGTTGAGCGTGGAATGTCAACGCTTGCGCCTGCTGCGAGCGCCACTCGTACACACACGCGTGGACCTTTGCCTCCTAATCCCAGGGAGGAGACCCCGCCAATACACACGCCGCCTCGTAGGAGGCCCCATACAGGGCCATGGATCGCACCACGCCCAAGTACAAGCAGAGGCTGCTTGTTCCCCCGATGTTAGGCATCAGCTGCCTTAAATTGGTGGCCGCCCCAATTAGCCGGGGTGACAAGCGAGTGAAGTGCTCGCGGAAATTCCACCTGCTGTCGAGGACAAGTCCGAGATATTTAATAGCACACTTGTCCTCGATCTGGACCTCACTGATAGAGATGAACGTACCCCGAGGTGGCACCCTGCGCCGGCCGAGAAAACACACGGCCTCCGACTTAACGACCGCAACCCGGAGCCCTAACATCTCTATCCTACCGACAACCAGTGCCACCGTTTCCGTGGCAAGACGGGCAGCCACCTCGAAAGTCTCGCTCCCGGCAGTCACCAATGTGTCATCTGCTTAGTAGATTACGTGGGCGCCCGGATTGAGATTGCCCCGCAACACCCAGTCGTAGGTACCCGATGTTCCACAAGAGCGGCCCAAGGACCGATCCCTGTGGGAACATTATAAGTATACTTCTACGTCAAGTCCCCTGTGGGAGGTGCCCAATGCCCATCTCGTATTGTATACATACTACTGGGATGGTCTGCCTAAGTTATAAGTCTAGGGTCGATATCATTATAACAATGAAATTTCTATTGTGTCTGGCCATGCGACCTTTGATGCATTAACATATAGGTATATATATATACCTACTTAAATGAGGAAACATTTGAGTGTTTGTTTTTTTGTAATGGTTAAACGCAAAACTGTATAACCAATTGGCAATATTCTTTCACCAGGATAAAGCTATATTTGTCCTAGTTGACATAGAACCTCTTGTTTTAGGTATAATGCTGTCATTGGCATCTTGCTTTTCAGGTAATTCGATCTTATAGGTGTTAATCGTCATCATAGTCCATCACCATGCGGATGAAACCGCGGAACGCACCTAGTCCCAGTAGTTTCCAGCGACATATCAGGGCAAGAGATTTAACTTGCAGAGTGTAGTGCATTGCCATGCAGGGTTTTAACTGTTGTAGTTTATAATTCTGATAGGTACTGAACTGCTATAAGCAAGCGTAGCGCTTAACATCAGACGAGCGAATGGACCGTCTCGCACCGAATTACATAAAAAACCTAACAACCTAAAAACTTATGCCAGTCTTCTAATTAGGTACCTACCTACGTAATTATACTATTGCAGAAGCGGTAAGACATATACGAATGACGCTTGAGGTCGCAGATATAATGTACAATAGATAACGCAATGCCGTGGGGTATTATAGTACCCCCCAACTCTACCCGTGGGTGCCGTAGAAATCTGATAAGGGATAACAATCGGAAGGCAGCAGCACCTTCCCAGTTTTAAAACCCCAAAACTGCGCTCGCCAACCCGCCTGCCAAGCGTGGCGAGTATTGGCAAAATCCCTCCAATGACGGACACAACAGGAACCGGGCCCCCAGTCCCCGGCAGCCCCGCTATTCCTGGCTACGGTAGCGGTAACGGTGGGGCAGGGGGTGCTATGAATCCCCGGCAGACGCCCGGCTACCACCCCCAACGACGACTGGCGTCGTCGTTGGGGTGGTAACGCCCTGGTAACACAACATACGCACGATGAGGACAGACGAGAAGATCTATGAGCTGGAAGAAGAAATGAGTAAGTTACACTGGGACATTGTGGGGTTATCTGAAGTCCGTAGAGCGGGTGAGGACACGATAACCCTAAAATCAGGTAACCTAACCTACTCTACTACCGGGAGGGCGACCAACAGTCCCAAGGTAGTGTCGGTTTTCTCGTCCACAAGTCCCTTACTAACACCATAGTTACGATCGATACCGTTTCCAATAGGGTCGTATACCTAATACTCAGAGTATCCAAACGATATTCGCTGAAGGTCATTCAGGTATACGCACCGACGAACTCGCACCCGGATGATGAGGTGGAGGATCTGTATGAGGACATTAGTCGGGCCATACATACCTCTGAAACGCACTTTCTAGTTGTTATGGGGGACTTCAACGCGAAGTTGGGTAAGAGATGCGAGGATGAGTTGAAAGTAAGTTGGGGCAATTTGACTATGGACAACGTAACCGCAGGGGACAAGGTTGGCCGACTTCCTGGAGAAAGAGGGACTCTTTATGATGAACTCTTTCTTTCAGAAGCCACCTCACAGGAAATGGACCTGACTGAGTCCCGATGGTTCCACGAGAATTGAGATTGACTTCATTATGACCACCAAAAGGCAAATATTCACTGATGTCTCTGTGATCACCAGGGTTAAAACCGGTAGTGATCACAATCGCTTCGATTGTCTTGAGAACATCGCACGATCATCGAACATGGACGAGATCAATAACAGGTTAGTAGAAACTGTCCATACAGTGCAATGGGTTCCAAATACTTTCAAGCCCCACCGTACAGATAGGCCACAGAAACTCTCTAACGATGCCCTTAACCTCATGGCCGAACGACGCTCATTGAAACTGCAGTCTTCGGATGATGCTGAAGCATATAGGCTGCTCAATAGACGAATATGGAAGTCCTTGCGACACGACATCCGGATCTTTAATACAAACCGTAATAAAGAGACGATAGAGCGGAAAAAAGGCTCCAAAGTGTTTGCAAGAGACATGTCTATTGGGCAAAGCCAGTTGACGAAGCTGAAAGAGAGAAGACGGCAGTGTACCGTCGACCAAAGCAGAAGTGTTAGGAGAGGTAGAGAGTTTCTACGGACAGTTATACACCTCGGTCGCTAAACCTGTTAGCAGTTCGGTCAAAGACCCAAGAGCCAAGCTGACCCGACATTATACCGAAGATATCCCGGACATCAGCCTGTACGAGATTAGAATGGCCTTGAAACAGCTTAAGAACAACAAGGCGCCTGGTGACGACGGTATCACATCTGAGCTTCTGAAAGCGGGTGGAACACCGGTACTTAAAGTCCTTTAAAGAAGCTCTTTAATACCGTCTTACTCGAAGGTTCAACGCCAGAAGCATGGAACAAAAGCGTGGTGGTGCTGTTCTTCAAGAAAGGTGACAACAGTTTACGTAAAAATTACAGACCCATCTCGCTTTTGAGCCATGATTATAAGCTGTTTTCGAAGGTCATAACGAACCGTCTCAGTCGCAGGTTTCATGAATTCCAGCCTCCGGATCAAGCCGGTTTCCTAAAAGGCTATAGTACCATAGACCACATCCACGCGTTATACAGAATACCGAAGAGTATAACTTGCCTCATTGTTTAGCGTTTGTGGACTATGAGAAAGCCTTTGATTCGATCGAGACTTGGGCAGTGCTTGAGTCTCTCCAGCGGTGCCGTTTTGACTATCGGTATATTGAAGTGCTGAAGTGTTTGTACAAAAACGCCTACTTGTCAGTCCGAGTACAGGAGCAGAGTTCGAAGGCAATTCCATTGCAAAGAGGCGTGAGACAGGGAGACGTTATATCTCCGAAACTGTTCACCGCTACATTGGAAGACGCCTTCAAGCTTCTGGAATGGCAAGGACTTGGCATCAATATTAACGGCGAATACATCACTCACCTTCGATTTGCCGACGATATTGTAGTCATGGCAGAATCCATGGAAGACCTCAGTACAATGCTCGAAGGCCTCCATCGAGTTTCCCAAAGGGTAGCTCTTAAGATGAACATGGACAAGACGAAAATAATGTCTAATGCCCATGTTGTACCTACCTCAATATCAGTTGGGAACTCAGTTCTCGAAGTTGTTGACGAGTACATCTACCTGGGACAGACAGTCAAACTATAGGCAGGTCCAACTTCGAGAAAGAGGTCAATTTTCGAATCCAACTCGGCTGGGCAGCGTTCCGGAAACTTCGCGAAGTTTTCTCGTCAAAAATACCTCAGTGCCTCAAGACACGAGTCTTCGACCAATGTTTGTTACCAGTGATGACTTATGTCACTGAAACGTGGTCTCTTACTATGGGCCTCATAGATAAGCTCAAAGTAGCACAACGAGCTATGGAGAGGGCTACGCTCGGGGTTTCTCTATGTGATCGAATCAGAAATAAGGAGATCAGGAGAGAAAGAGTAGAAGAACGAAAGTCACCGACATAGCCCAGAAGATTAGCCAGTTGAAGTGGCAGTGGACAGGGCACATAGCACACAGATGGCCGATAGGTTCTGGAGTGAAAACTAAGTAGCGTTATAATTAACTACAATAGCCCAAATATTTGAGCATCCATTATTTTAAAATTATACATATTACGTGTAAATTCACGTAATTCAATTCAATTCGGTCGGGCTTCGGACTAAGAAGTACCTACACGCATTTGCGTCATGTATTGTACATATTTATCTGTGATTGAGGTATGGCAGTTTTTAATTTTAAATAAAATCCAGCAATCTTAGCATAAGTAAATTTATTTCCCAAAATAATCATCAAAATAACTCAGTCTAAATACAAAATTGTTTTAATCACAAAAGCCACGTTTGACAAATAGCTTTATATATTTTAAATATTGCACATCATAGGAAAATACATTAACGAAAGCTCTACTTACAGGGTTAATTTTTTAAGAGGCCGCGAGGGCCAATCCGAAACTGTTTGCCTAAATACAGCGAAAATGTCTGAAATAAGTTTCAGGACCTCTTTTTTCACATTTAAATAGACCATTGTAATTTTGACAAGATAATAATAAAACATATTTTTTTCACAGTTTGTTATGGGTGGATATCAAATTAAAAACAACTGCATTGTGTTAAACATACCTACATAATAAATGTATTATCCATGATGAGACATATTATGTACCTATTAATATGTAGTATGTAGGTAGATATGTAGGCCATAGATGGGGGCGATATAATATAGGTAGTGTAAAAGTTATGTCTCAAAGGAACCTAAAACAAAGGTTTTTAGTTATTTCCTACAAAATATATTTCTCTTAGATTGGCTAAAATTAGAGAGAAAACAGATCTTTCTGTTTTTCACCTCAGTATGACATTAGTTTTCTTGAAATTGATCTTTGTCAACAATAGTTTAGTGTAAATACTAAAACATATTCTATGTGTATGGAAAGGTCAAAATACGCTGATTTATCGAATGTCTTAATGGCGATACTTTAAGCTGATGCAATAGTTAAGTGTGTGTTTTTTTGTAAAATCTACGGTTCTATTTCCAATTAGAGTAACTACATTATTGAAAGAAGCTTAATATTCATTTTTAGTTATCAGATCGAGACATACACTCTCATGAACATTTTGTACAAACAAGTTGAAAAATGTTATACCGACTTCCATTCTATTCAGTTATTGGAGTGTAACTCAAAAACTACTGGACCGAATTTGATGAAATTTAAATGAGGACCACACATGAAGCACCAGTCGAAAGGTATGAGGTAACAAACATAAAATAAAACAGGCGAATTGAGTACCTCCTCTTTTTTTGGAAGTCGGTAGAAAATAGTCTCCAATTAAACCATACAAGCTATGTTTAAAAATTCACCATGTATATTAATTATGGATATAGTTCGTTCGTGAAATAAAGCAGTCTAAAGACTAAGAATTGTATTATTAAATGAACATACAAATGTAATAAATTAATTCTAAAATAGCTGTATGCACAGTGAAACGATTTTCTATACATAAAGGATTTTTTTGTATAGGTAGTATATTTCGTAAGCTATACTTAGTAGGCACAAAATGTAGTAGCACATAGGTAGGTAACAGAACATAACACACTACCTACACACATAAACTCTATGGACATACATGAATTATCCATTTTAACTTTGTAGTACAATTTTTATGAGTAGGTACCGAGACTACAATACAGACAACAGAAAAATACATTTTGATGGGGGGAATGAAGACACTTGATTGATTGTTAATTGGCTTCAACAAGGTCGTAACTCAAAATAAATAATTATATATTTAAATACTACACTTTCATAAGTTAATAAGTAGGCAATAGAAGATATAATTCATGTGCATTGCGTGTTTGGCTTGAACAGACATGAAAACTCTTCTTTAATTTAATTTTTTAATAATAATACTTCTTATTTGTCACTCACCCACATTTACTACTATACACCGATTAGCAAGATTAAAGAAGGTAACAAGCTGGCCGAGTTATAGGTAATTTATTTAGATATTTTTTTTATTTGATTAATATTTAAAAGTATTATAAGGACTATTTAAACGTAAATACAAATTCGTATTATATTAAGTATTACAGGCAAACATTAGGATGCTCAATGCAGAAAGCACAAATGGGTGACTCCAAGTAGGTGTAAGTAATACCGACTTTTCGACTCAATGCTACAAAAACTTTATTTTAAAGACTGGGTTACGAAAATATACCTATTTATGTTTTAGTGGTATTTTCTTTAAAACTTTATAAACTCCTTCAAGGAATTACACGTCGACAAATAGTAAAATATTGTTTAAAGTGTATCTGAATATATTTCAACAAATCGTCATCAAGAACGTAACCTCTAGCAGGTATAATACCAACCTATAGTGGCAATGTACAATTAGAAGCAATACCATCAATATAAATACAATACTGATTTAGGTAGTATAGTTTGCCCAAAGTCCCGCAAAAAGAGCTCCAATGACCTGTGATATATGTATTTTTTAGTAATGCGCGCAACGAACTTGCTCTGTCATTGGTACATCTACTAACATCGCTAAAAAATACTGTGGCACAGAGAAATCTATGCGTAATGAGTAATAATCTTTTAAATGTTTTTGCAGTATAAATAATCAGGTTCCACAATAGGTCATAGCTTTGCTGTGGGTAAAACTGGCTTGCCGGTATTTGGGAAAAACTGTACTTACACGTTTCATTTTGCCTAAGCTTGTTACCCAGAAACGCAGGCGAAGCCAAGCACTTATAATGATATTACTCGTACATGAATGGTTGCGAATCATATCGGAACAGCAGTAGGTAATATTATAGATTTTAAAAATGTGTAAAAAATGTAGACAGTTTTCAAGTTTTAAAACTAGATGTCAGGAGCGCAGTGTCAGTATTCTGACTAGCGTGCAAGTGGTGTATCTGATTAAGAGCTTGGTTCGAGCCGCGGCGGTCAGCTACCGAGGCTGGTGGTGACCTTCCTCAGAGCCCTCGGGGTTACTGAGCGCGGACAGGGAGCTTGCGCGCTTCATGCTGGGGACAGAATAACATAACTCGGTATTTGTTTCCAAGAAAATACGTCTCTATTTCACGAACACAATATTTGTATTTACTTACCAGATATAATTGTATGCTTAACATTACAGCAGGCTGATTTGAGTAATTTTTACAGCGTATTTTTCAGCACACCTGAAGCAAGCCTTGGTCTTCAGATTAAAGGAAACTTGCATAGAGGAAGCAACGGCAAAATTGCAATACTGCTTACATTATACGGTGGCAAGCGAAATTGTAAATGAACGTGGTCACGGCGGCTCTTTATTTAAGTATGAATAAAGATGTAGTTATGACGAATTTAAAACTGTATCTGATGTCTATTTCCCTTCAAATTAAAGGAGATTTCGACAGTATAAAGTGAATCCCCTTGGTCAATGGTATTTGATTTTACCAACATTTTGGAGGTTGTTTCACATTTTTTGACGTGTATGATGGAGAGGGACTTGGATGGTTTTCAAAACACATTCTATCATAAACGTCCATTCCATCATAACTTTAGTTATGATTGTGTTAATTATGATGTTAAGCTCCAGGTTATATGTAATTAATATTCATAAAAATCAATTAAATTAGTTACTCTTTCCCGTCGATCATCTTGTTGTTCTATTAAGGTGTTTTATGAACGAGGTTATGGCGAGCAAAGTCTACGAAGCCGATTTATCTATTAGGTACCCAATAGGTTTAAAAATACTTAAATTTGAGTAGCCGCCATGTCCACGTCCCGTTTACCTGTCAGGGTCAGTGTAGTCTACGTCGGGCAGGTGCGCGGAATGTCTGCCGGCGCCGGCGAGCCGGCCCAGTAGACGGGCCGAAGAGCGCCGCAAAGACTCACGAAGCATCGAGAAGCTTCCACTCCGAGCCACAACCGTCCCGCCCGGGCCCTGCCCCCGTGTTATGCAATTTACACTCCGCTAAAACTTTATGGGCTGTATGATTGAGTTTCTTTGCCTAGCTTATTCAAACTTTATGGCTGTATGATTTAGTTTCTTTGTCTTCGTTGTTCAAACTTTATGGCTGTATGATTGAGTTTCTTTGCCTAGCTTATTCAGACTTTATGGCTGTATGATTTAGTTTCTTTGTCTAGTTTATTCAAACTTTATTGCTGTACGATTGAGTTTCTTTGCCTAGCTTATTCAAACTTTATGGCTGTATGATTGAGTTTCCTTGTCTAGGTTATTCAAACTTGATGGCTGTATGATTGAGTTTCTTTGTCTAGGTTATTCAAACTTTATGGCTGTATGATTGAGTTTCTTTGTCTAGGTTATTCAAACTTTATGGCTGTATGATTGAGTTTCTTTGCCTAGCTTATTCAAATTTTATGGCTGTATGATTTAGTTTCTTTGTCTAGGTTATTCAAACTTTATGGCTGTATGATTGAGTGTCTTTGCCTAGCTTATTCAAACTTTATTGCTGTATGATTGAGTTTCTTTGCCTAGCTTATTCAAACTTTATGGCTGTATGATTTAGTTTCTTTGTCTAGGTTATTCAAACTTTATGGCTGTATGATTGAGTTTTTTTGCCTAGCTTATTCAAACTTTATGGCTGTATGATTGAGTTTCTTTGTCTAGCTTATTCAAACTTTATGGCTGTATGATTGAGTTTTTTTGCCTAGCTTATTCAAACTTTATGGCTGTATGATTTAGTTCCTTTGTCTAGGTTATTCAAACTTTATGGCTGTATTATTGAGTTTCTTTGTCTAGATTATTCAAACTTGATGGCTGTATGATTTAGTTTCTTTGTCTAGGTTATTCAAACTTTATGGCTGTATGATTTAGTTTTTTTGTCTAGGTTATTCAAACTTTATGGCTGTATGATTTAGTTTCTTTGTCTAGGTTACTCAAACTTTATGGCTGTATGATTGAGTTTCTTTGCCTAGCTTATTCAAACTTTATGGCTGTATGATTTAGTTTCTTTGTCTAGGTTATTCAAACTTTATGGTTGTATGATTGAGTTTCTTTGCCTAGCTTATTCAAACTTTATGGCTGTATGATTTAGTTTCTTTGTCTAGGTTATTCAAACTTGATGGCTGTATGATTGAGTTTCTTTGTCTAGGTTATTCAAACGTTATGGCTGTATGATTTAGTTTCTTTGTCTAGGTTATTCAAACTTTATGGCTGTATGATTTAGTTTCTTTGTCTAGGTTATTCAAACTTTATGGCTGTATGATTTAGTTTCTTTGACTAGGTTGTAGAAGTGATGGATAAGCAAAGGTGTACATTCCTTTGCTTATCAAGTATTTAGCTGTATGGTAATGCATTGCTGCACGCGTTACATTCCTTACTACTTTGCCTTTGTGATAATGACTTTTGTTTGTCTTTGGTTTCTTTGTCTACGGCCTATTTTTTAAGGTGATCGAAATGACAAGTGTGCATACTCTGTTTGTTCCGAGTACATGTTTTAGTGTTGCCTAGTTGTGTTGTGAGGTGGTGTATTTGCGTTCACCTTATCCTAGGCTTAGGTTATAGTACCTACGACACAACTGTATGTTTGCCTAGCTCACATAAGGTTACTTTGCCCACGTCAAATGATTAAAAACTTTATTGCCTAACCACCAGGAAGCTGAATGCTCTAATGTATTTGCCTATAGGATGGTGATAAGCGATAGCTGACTGATTACTTCTAGGTGCTAATAGTAGACTGGAAGCTGATCATTGTCGATCGAATCCAATTACAATAACATTTTAAGAGTATGTCTGATAAATTATTCTTTATACTTCTATAAATTATATAGGTAAACATATATTATAGCGGAGGTGGTTTGCATATGTGGTACAGAAAAGAGAGAAACGTTTTGAGTACGGAAAGCAGAATGAAGGTATAATGATGAAAGTGTAAATGTTCATAGATAAATGTTTTTCTAGACTAAAAATTAACTGATCTGTGACAATTTCAGCTCAATACATTTTCTTAAAATAAAACATTAAAGGCAAGTATAGTACGGCAAGTTATATCTACGATGACAAAGTGATCGGTAAACATTGTGTGGATGGATTTATAGAACAGCTAGTGTGTATATGAATCATGCGTCTAGGACACGACTAACAGCGAAAGCCTGTTTTTCACAATTTGGAACTGTCATGCCCATATGTTGTTATATCTGTGGGCTATAAATTGCATAACACCGTAGACACACTTGTAACTTAACAAAAATAAAACAAACCAAAATGTTACATAAATATTTATTTTAACAATTTTAATATAATTCTACGTTCGGTATCGTAAAAAATCCAATAACTTTTTAATATATTGTGACAGGAAAGTGATTTTGGAGATTCTTAGTAGGTTAACTGTGGTTTAATAATGCCGATCTTATGTATTTTTATATTAAAAGTCTAGTGTACATAGAGTAAAAATCTCGCATACTCAAGCAGCACCCACATTCAAATAAAAAAAATCGATTTATATAAAAATACTATTTAAATATTTATATACTAGAACTATATTCTCACATAAAGCTTACACCGATAACACTGGAATGAAAGTTTACAAGCATACAATATCTATTATTACATAAAATAAATATTAAAATTCAGCCATCGGTACAATATATAAAATAAATTCTACGTTCACAAATATAATTACTAACATGCATTCTTCTAAAAAGAATACGAAATAATTAATAAAAATATATCAGCAAATAAAAATTGAATATTGTAAGCGAATAAAATCGTTGTTTAATTATCATGCGCGATTTAAAATAATGCAATAAATATTGACCTACCCAAAAATCCACGATAAAATAAATGCAATTCAAAAATATTCTTTAAAATAGATACATTATGTGTTTTATACGTTTGAATATCAATAAATTGATATAAACAATGGCGTGATTCCTCCATTCATGTATAAAATACGTAATGTACAGTACGAGACTACAAATGTCAACGAATTAAAATATTATTTGCACCGTGTCTTGCTACAGAAAAGTAACTTCTTTAGTAAACACAATAAATCGAGTGTACGACGACATTTTACAAATTGATATCTCATTGTAACATCTGATTGCTGTTTATTACAAATATATGACAAGCTACGAAGATTACAACCAATAAGACTGATTATTTATGACGTGATAGCCAAACTAAGTCTGTTTTGTTTAATTCTCACGTGGAACGCCGATGTGATGTTTTTACTAAGAATTTTCGATGCCACTTATTGATTAAAACACTCTAAATATATTGTTTAGTTTCAAACACTTACCTCATGTTTCTGGAACTTTGTCAAAAATTGATCAGCTAACAGAGGGAATACTGACCGCTGATTGGTCACATATCGCGTCATATAATCTCATCCAATGAGCGTTCAGTATTTAGTTGGTCAACTAATCAAGGCTTTGACAATCGTTCTAGAAACTGGGGGGTAATGATGTTTAATATCCGTTTAACTGTACCAACTGTTCAAACCACTCAAAGAGGTTATTTAAAGTGGCGCTTCAAGCGCTTCTCCCGTTTTCCCTACATATCGAGGAATCGCTTGAACGCTTTCATACATAGGCGTGCGTTTTACCTCACTGCACGAGACAACACGCCGTGCTATGAATTGACCAACAATCTATTGTCGTCTTTATCTCTTTTCCTAAAGAGAAACAAGCTCGACATATAGGTCTCAGTCAGTCCTGAAGCGGTCCGTGATTGCAAGTTCTGCTGAAGTCAGTGAACAGTTTGTAAAGTTAACATCATTTGATAATATCTCGCGTACACCCGCTATAATATCTCGTTTAACTTCACATATCTCAGGGACGGCTCACAATCATTCTCCGATATTATTTATCACACTTTCATTTGTATATTTTTTTAGATTTTTTCATTAAAAACTTAAGATTATACCTATCAGCATGCTAATAATAAATAATACTAAGCTATAAAATAAGTTCAGCCATCTTGATTTTTGCATTGCACGAATAGCACTTATTAATTATAGTTTATAAAGACCTACAAATACCAAAATGGCGTCGATTAAGTGTGGAACGCGTTTCGGTCCTTCAAACAAATGAGCAAGAAAGTCTTTTGCAGTTAAATAACGATGTTTTTCAATCTCTTTCATTTAAAAAACAACTGTGCAACTGTGAGTGCAACGTACATATTTGTTTGAGTCATAAAAACCCATTGAAATCAGAGATAATCATCCATCGTTCTCCAATGCAAAGACATGAAGGACCATCTACGTGTATAATTAAGCGAGTGAGTTCTTATTCACTAAGTGTTGTCCACAGGGATTGAGTTGGCTGGCCGTGAAGAGTTCGCGGACCCCTCGACCCTTGTGCACAAGCTACAGGAAACCTATGCTCGTTCTAAAGCTAGTGTGGACTACTGGTGCGGCGCGTTGCTTCCCGTGTTGATGCCTAGGGCATTGAACAGCTTAGATTTAAGGTTCATTCGCGGTTCGCTCGCTTGGTTCGTGCCCTAAGTGAGAAACAAAAAGAGAAAGAAATAAAAATATGAGCAAAGTAAAAATGTGCTGAAGCGTGTATGTACATGAATGTGTGATTTTTATGACAAAATAAATGTAACAGATTATACGTATAAATAAATGTATGAATAATAAAGAAAATAATTTCAATATATATATATGCAAATTTATGCATGAAATAATATTTATTAAACTTGTCTTAAATTACCAATGTTTAGATTACACTTTTGAATGGTAGACAAAAACGGCCTTACTTATAAACGCTGCTTAACTTTAAATGGCGTTATTTAGTACTGCGCACAGCAAAATTGTTGTGCGCGGTGTTAAATGACGTTATTTATATTTGAGCAGCGTTTATAAGTAATACCATAAAAGTCTTGTAATAATAAGTACATTTTTATCGAATGCGTTGATGATCGAAGTTTACGTAATACCAAAATAAAATATTTAAAAGTGTTCAAAGTAATGCAAGATAGAAGATAATAATAATATATAATACATGTAAATACAAATTAAATGAATGAAACGTACAAATCCATGCGTATAAAGTGATAGCGACGCTGCACAAACACATTTATAAAAGACAATGTGGCGACTGTATTTTCATAAAATTTGTACAAACCTTAAGAGGATTTAAAAGAGTTAGTTTGTCTGGCATACCTAAGCTGTCTTTGTAACCACGGAAAGCTATATTGACATAATGGCCGTATTAAATGTGACTTAGTTGAGAAAAGTTTCGAAGCACCAGACTTAGCTGCTACTAATTATAACGACCGCACTAGATAAGCAAATGTCTTATACCAGAGGCTCTAATTCCTCCTCTTACAGTAGTCATAATAAAACTTTACCATTAAATTTGGTACCACCACTTCAATATAGCAACCATAAAACAATAATGGATTACTATAGACGTTTTGATGACGTATTATCAAATAGTGGACTCCACTCGAGCACTTTCCAACTACGTTGGTGTTCTATTCAGGTTGGGCATTATAGGTATTGATCCTGGAACGTACCATTGGGATCAATTTTAGATAAAAAGGAACACGCCGTAAATAGTATTAAAGTAATGTGTTCGACCGTTTTGTGTACGGTGGGAGTACGATAGCAAGAATGATTATTGTAAGCTTATTACAAAACGCTCCTGATTTATGAATAGTTTCGTAAAAGGTGGGAGCAGGCCCCCAGGGAGCATATTCGGTGAAACGGATGACGTCTGCAGTGGACTAAGCACGTAAATCTGTTTAAGCGTAACGTAATCGCATCGCTAACGTATTTAGTACAAACTGTCGATTATCTAGTACAATAGTGGCACAGATAACTCATAGTTTGTACTGAATACGTTAACGATACGATAACGTTACACTTAAGCAGATTTACGTGCTCAGGCTACAGGTCTACACAGATCAACTAGCATTATACTATTGAAAATGATGAACATAAAAGGAAACACTGTTTGCCGGATATAACTAGCAATGGTTTTATATGGTCTTATTATATAATAGTACATAATGGATTTGTGTGTGGAACCCTATTAAGCGCAGATATCGTGGGATAACCCATTAGTTTATTTTCGCCAGTGTCATTTTTGCTAGATAATATTTTCTCATGAAAGTTCTAGCCAAATATTATCCGTGATCGACCCATCTGACTTCAGTAAGGTTTGAATAATGAAATATAAACTTCGAAACATTTCTCAGCTAATAAGTGACTGTTATAGTGAACCCTCACGTACGCAGAATGATATCGAAAAGTACAACAACAAAGACAAAGCACCCCAAATGAAACATTCACACCGAACACCACAACACACAAAGCCAAACCACAAACAACTATGTGCTGAAAAGACATCTACAAACATGAAAACTTCTTTTTTTAGTAACCAATACGGTGACATTGAAATAGCCCAAATACATCTTTTAAGAACAACATTCGAAAGAAATGTATTCGTTTAACAATCATTATTATTCTGAAATAAATCATATATGACAAAATTTCTTGTATGACGAGTTTTATGCCAATTGCATTTAAAGATACTATCTCAAACAGCTAGCTTATTGAATAGAGACTCACATAATACATCATTAAAGATATATATTGTACCTAACATGTTAAATAAATAGTAAGTATGTAATCAGCATTATAATTGTCCATATATGTAAACGACTAGCAATTTCAATGTCACCCTTTCGAAAGGCATCGCAAAACGAGCAAAAATGGGGGTAGACGCAAAACAGCCACGGTGAAACAAAATGGAGGATAGCGTTAAGACAGCGCGGGCGGTACGTATTCAAGATGGCGGATGTCGGCTGACCTCGTCGTGGTGGTCGGCAGTGTCGGGCGCTCCGCCGAGCCGCGCCGCGCGCGCTCGCGATTGCTTCACGATGTCCAGCGCCTACCGACCGGGATATTGGGTAAACGTACGGTTACAAGCGACATATCTCACTCACTCCTTCTCAGTTGCTATTATCTCTCACGCAGACTCAATATTATAAATGTTACTTTAACAGGGACGGACCTTTATGTATCAACGTGCCATTTTGACGTGATAACGCGTCATAAATCGATGAACGCCGGCCTCACACACGAAACATTATGATACTTTCCGCCTGAGCTGCGCGTGCAAGCGAGAGCGCGGAACAAGCGGTAGAGAGACACGATCGGCCTAAGCGTTCGGCTTGTCTTATGACGTTATCACGTAAAATTATAGGCCGTAAACCGACTTTACAGACAAACATTATTTGTAAATAACCGCTTAATGAACGTTAATGGCACGTTGCGTCTAATAAATTTGACTATAAATTATTAGGAAAATTAAATACTATCAAATCAAACCTCATTAGGAAACAAAATACTTTTTACTAATACTTAAAAGGGCTCACTCGCGTCCGTTCGTAATACTTTGTTACTTTCCAAGCAGTAATAAGCCAGCGTTATTGTGTTTACTTTGAAGGGCACTGCAGCATGGAGAATTACTAGGCAGAAACTAACAAAGTACTCGTGACTAGCGCAATTGAAACGCACTGAGGGGCATTACAACTGTTATAAGCAGAAATGGCGCTTCACACGACTTCTCAGTCTTCACATTAGACACACAGACAATGTGGGCAACATTGCCTAAATGTGGGCAATGTTGCCCAATGGTACGAGTACTAAATAACATTATATTTGGTCAATGTATACTTAAATATATTTAAATTAAATTATTAATAAAATGTATGTACTTCTGTTGTTTTTTTATTGAATCTCTACATACATTTCTAAAATTTGTATCACAGTAATACAATTCACGTATATACTTGAAAAAAAAACAACAACCACTTATTAAAGTAAAACTCCTATTATTATACTTATTATTGCCAATTAGTCAGCCACCAGTATTCGAATTAAAAACAACACTACTTAAACCGGTGTCAAATCAAAATAGCATCATCGTGACTTACTTGCTGTACGTGCTAGGCAGCGTGCAAAATCCATGTTGAAAAATGTTAGTTTGTGCTTCAAATACCAGAAAAAGTTGCAAAGATAGGTACGTATACAATATATATATATATATATATAAGAAACAATTCATAATACACAATATACTTATTATAAACTGTTTTATATATGTGTGAGTGCGTGTGTAGTTAATATAGCAAATATATTTAAAAAAATATATAGTTAGAGTATTTAATGTTATATAATTGGTATGTGTGTAAAATCAATATAAAATAAGTGCTTTCGTCAATGTTAATACATTAGCCTGTCTAAATGCCTACACACAACAGCGTCCCTAGCACGAATAACTGCGCAAGTGTACCGTAACGTGTCGTTCACGTGTAACAGTACAAACTGTCATGTATCTATGGCAACTGTGACACAGATAACTCACAGTTTGTACGACGAAGCGTTGACGCTTACGATATAATGAATGAATGAATACTTAATTTTCTGCAAATTGTTTGTGCTACGGCCTCAGATTCCAAAACTGCAACATGATTGTCGCATATAAAACACATCTAGTATCTGCCCGTGACTTTGACCACGTGGGGACTGTAACTTGTTCGGAACGGAAGGCGAGTACGCTACTCTTATGTATAATTAGGTTTTGAATTAGTACAGTTGTTTAATAAAGGCGCATTGCACTGTTAAGGAAGTGGGGAAATTACCATACCATACCTAATTCTAAAACAGTATTTGTGCATTGGATTTTGAGCATTATCTCGATTGCATAACGTAGATCATATTGGACAGGACGCACTCTAGCGCATTGTCTATAATATATTTTATCGGAAACCGACTTGTTTTCGTAATTTGTACGTTAGTTAAAGACGATAATGTCCAATATGCAATATACAACTAAAAATTGCTTCGCTTTTCTTCTTTCCAATACGATATTATAATTTTATCGAATGTTGCATAACATGGGTCAGCTGTTGTATGTAGGCATGCAGGAAAAAAACAACGGAAAGCATTTGCTAATGAATTCAATTAATACGCTGAGGCTCCAATGTTACAATACATATCTAGAATTAAAAAAAATATGATTTACATGTAAATGTCAAGAGAATTTACATTTTGGAAAATTTTAATATTGATAAAAATATGACTTTATTATAATATTGATAAAATATAAGATATTCAGATGATATAAGATATGAGATATGAGATATTCAGTTTGACTGATATATATTATGTTTAAACAATGATATATGTTTTTTTGAGTGTTTAATATAATTTATAAAAAAATATGCCACCTTAATTAGGCATTATAAAATTGAAGCAAGATTCGTGTATTAATTATTCGAACGCAGACACTTTGCCGATCAAACTTGAAATAATAAATATATTTAAAAAAATGTGCCGTGATTAAATTGCAGCCTCAGCTAAACTTAGATAGTATTTTCAAAATAGCTTGATTAGTATAAATGATTATTGAACACGTAACTTTGTGAAGGCGCAATTAATACAAATCATAAACACAAAAATGAACAAATATGAACGATATACCTAAATAAAAACAAGAAGAAAACAAAATACATATATAGTACATTTTACTATTTGAAATATAAGTATCTATTATGGCGTATTTAATTATTAAGTCGTTATTTAATTATTGGTTTTCCTTTATAACGAAAACTAATATTCACGAAATGACTATGTACTAAAAATAATAATACTTTAAGACTCATTCACTCGGACATACTATACTTTTAATCATATTTTCCGATGCAATCAGTATATCGTGTATAGATTATTTCTCGCACTGTTGTATCGATAAAAATTATCAACATTTCATCTCTAAGACATTTTAGGCTCGATTTCACAAACATATGTATAAATTTGAAACATGTATGTTAATTGCATATATATTGCTATAAATTATACATAGTAGTGTTAACCATTCAATCAAATACGTTTGATCAGTGAACCGTTCGCTTTATTGCTTGCTAAACAACATTTAACATGAACTGTCACATTTTAACGGAGCGTTTATACAATCAATTATATTATTTTGTAGTTGGTAAACTCGCGTATTAACCAGAAATCTATGTTCAAATTCTAATCAAGCTATTTAGAAAACACTACAATGTGACCACCTGCTCCGTAGCTGTGTGAGTGAGAAACGAATGCTATGATCATGTGTCTCTGTCATACCTCCTTCCTGCTGCGTAGAGCGCAGTCTTCGAGTGTCTCAGCAGCCTCATACTTCCCCTGACGGCGGTAGAGGGCGCCGAGGTTCTTGAGTGTTGTCGTCACTGTGGGCGAATCCACCTGGAACGCCAAACAATATACAGTCAAAAACCACACTAAGGTCATATTCCTTTAAGAAACGAAAACAATCGCATCGTTCACACACCCGTTCCCTTAGAAGCGAACTCGATACGTCATCGATAATGCTCCCGTCGCGATCACAACGCTCGCGGATAGAAGGTGGGGTTTTGCGGTCGTTGCTAGCTGTCACTGTCAAAACATCAAATGAGTATAGGATTCTTTCGATTTTTACAGAAAAATTGGCGCGTATTTCGCGAACACTTTACCGTTTCATTGGCGTTGAGCATCATAAACATTGGAACCAAAGGGAAAGGTAAAACGGGGCGCGAGAGTTGTGAGCGTTGACAGCGCTTACCGGAACGCACCCTAGGATATTAGAAATGCGAAAGATTTCAAGTGTGTGTGTTGCTTCTTTACGCTAAAAATAATGGACATAGCTTATAGTTTTATGTTGATTCCAGAGATTCATGTTTTTTGGTGTCGCGGGGTGCAGATTGTGAACAACAACGGCCTTACCTACAAACGCTGCTTAAATTTAAATAACATCACTTAGTACGGCGCGGAACATTTTTGAAGTGCGATTTACTAAATGACGTTATTTAAATTTAAGCAAGAGCAGGTTTTTCAATTCAACAAATACATTTTTATTTTGAGTGTTCGCGGATAACATCGTCGATTATGAACCGGTTTTGTTGATTCTTTGTTTGGCAGAGAATACTTGCGAGAATGCTTATAAAATGTACATGGGACCATGTAAATTTTATCAAGTTCAGTCAAGCTGTTTGAGTTATACTAACTGAAAAGTTTTTCGCCTATTTGATGATTTGATGATATCATTGACGGTGAATGACAATCGATCCCGTAAGTAGCAATTAGGTAATTAATAACAGCAAAAAGGGCGATTGTTTTTTTTTTTACCAAAAACGGAACTAACTTTAATACCAAAAACTGTGAAATAACTTGTCCAAGTCAGTACCGGTCGGTAATAGTAGTATTTGGTGGTGGGCCATTTTTTGGTAAAACAAATTCTTAACATTGCTGCCCCTGCAGAAATGCCTTATGAGGCTTGGAAGCATTTATTGGACAATTGCAACCGACGATTTCATGATCGCATTCAGTAGTGACTGCAGAAATAATTTCTTAACCAAATCAAAAGGTTGCAAACGACGCAAATTTCGCTACAAGCCCTTCAGATTTGAAACGTTGAATAAATTCGTAAATTTCCACGTACAAGTGCACATTTTGACGATAGATTTTGTATGGCACACTCACACTAATTGTTTTGGGGATTTTTTTGCAAAGTGCTATGATAGTATGATAGTTATGGTAAACAGGTTGCCTGCTTACATACAATCTGGCGGAGTGAGATTTAAATTGTGTGAAATCTGAATTAATACCAGACAAGAAACTATTCGCCAGGATTAGATTAAAGATTCACAGGATGGTTTGGGTAAAAGCTGTCAAAGGGATACAACCACCCGAAGCGGGACCTCAAGGCCTCTACTCCCAAAAACGAACTACGTTTCGGTTGACGGATTGCACAATGTCTACTGTGAAAGCGAAAAACCACTAATACAGTCAAGGGTGATGAAATGTAATGACAAGTTTTTTCAGTAGGTTTACGCACCTACTTATACAAAAATAGCTGACCCGCCAGCGGCTTCACTCGCTTGGTCTTGGTATAGAGGTAAAAGCGCCGTTTTGGACAGTTACTGGCTTTTTCTGCCCAATAAATTTAGAAAAAGTGCCCCGTAGTTTGCAATAGACTCGCCTCTTAGGTCCAAAAAAGAACCCCCATGCAAAATTTTAAACTTTTAGCACTCGCAGTAACGAAGTTTCATACAAACTATCAACCCCAAAAAAAACCCTTAGGGGTTGAATTTCATAAAATCCCGTCTTAGTGAGCACCTAACGTCCTAAAAAGAACCCCCATGCTAAATTTTATACTTTTAGCACTCGCAGTAACGAAGTTTCATACAAACTATCAACCCCAAAAAAACCCTTAGGGGTTGAATTTCATAAAATCCCGTCTTAGTGGGCACCTACGTCCTAAAAAGAACCCCCATGCTAAATTTTAAACTTTTAGCACTCGCAGTAACGAAGTTTCATACAAACTATCAACCCCAAAAAACCCCTTAGGGGTTGAATTTCATAAAATCTCGTCTTAGTGAGCACCTACGTCCTAAAAAGAACCCCCATGCAAAATTTTAAACTTTATGCACTCGCAGTAACGAAGTTTCATACATACTATCAACCCCAAAAAAACCCCCTAGGGGTTGAATTTCATATAATCCCGTCTTAGTGAGCACCTACGTCCTAAAAAGAACCCGCATGCAAAATTTGAAACTCCTAGCACATGTAGTTTCTGAGATTTCGTGATGAGTGAGTGAGTGACCTTTCGCTTTTATATATATATAGATAACTACTTAATAGCTTTAACAAATTATACATTATGATGTTTAGATTACATATATCACCATCAATATAACATAAACACTATCACTTTAATATGTCATTACATGTTCATCACGCTTGACTGTATTTGTGCTTTTTTCACTTTCAGACTAGAAATCGTGAAATCCGTCAACCGACACATCGTAGTTCGTTTTTGGAAGTAGGCCATCAGTACACGATTCACCACCCCCAAGTTGCATAAGAATAGAAAGAAATAGAAGAACTTAGACCTGTAAGCAGACAACCAGCTTTCTCTATGCGAGCACCGTTAGCCAAGTCGGTGGAGACTGTTCACCCCCTGCCCAGCCTTTTGAACATGTTTTTGCAAAGACGAACAATGTCCATTTGGGGTAGGGTCTGTAAGTTTATCAAAAACGTTTCAGTAAAGGTTGTGTGCTCATTTTTTTCCCCAGTAGTAACGTGACGGGGGCGCAAAATTCATGCAGACTTATAGACAACTTACAGAGATGTTATGATATTGTAGCTAAAATGGAACGCTACAAGTGTAACCACTTTGGACCTCATAGTTCATAGTTCTATAGTTTTTTGATATTTGTTCTATTAAAATACGTATTTCCCAGCAAATAAAATCCAAATTACATTGGACAGGCACATAACCGTATTGCTCAGAAACAAAAGATTTTAATCACAACTTTGAGCCTTATCCTGTGACTACTGGGTATATTCGACATTTCCAGTGAGTATGTGTTGAATACACAAACAAATAAACAATTTTTCCCCGTTAATTTATCCCCATGTATCCTGTTAATACCCATCCAGGGTTGTATACAGAATTATATAAACGCTGAGAGAGCATATTACTCAACTGTTTAGAATGACTGCGTATGAGAAAAACGGAGTGAAGCAAGAATAAGTGTATATATATATATAGAATTTCATCAAGTCGACACATTACGTGTTGCTTTTTATGTCCATACAGAATGTTTTATTTTAGTCAACCGATCAAGAAACAAAGGCTATTTACCAAGACAGTGCAATACTACATCTAGCCGGAGTCTATACAGTATAAAATATATCGATCTGACAGCATTTTCCCTAGAAAATAAAGCATATATTACCTTGGCAGCCTTATGCCATCCGCCGTACTCTCCATAGGGCAAGTTCTCCTTCTGCAAATGTTTGTTTTCTTCGCGTTCCTCAGCCACTTGCCAGATTGGTTTGTTATCGCCTGCGGGAGTGAGAAAATCCATAAAATTTCGTGTATGTAGGAAAGAGATGGATAGATATATGGCAGGATAGGCGAAGTGTGATCAATTTTATTTTAGGACACCGAAAATATGTGTTAATTATATTAATAAAACAATCAACTTTTTTGGTAAAACAGTTAATTTCGTAAATTACAAAAATAAAAATATTTGATCGCACTATTTAATTTACATTAAAAAGCAATTGAAAAACACATCCATCACCAAAATAATAAAGATGTGACACAAGTCGGGAAGGTGTGACACAAACGGCAAAAAGCAATATTAAGAAAATAATAAAATTTGAACAAAATCATAATATAAGAAAAAAAAGTCTTGAGTTTTGCCTTTCCTACCTGTGCCACGCTAAATCCAAACTTGTGTCACTCACCTAGGTTGCCTTATTTGTTTAACAATCCACCCAAAACGCACCAACTGTGTTTCTAATATTTTTTTATAAAATGAACAAAACAAATATAGTTATTCTAAATTTCTCTTTATTAAAATATTGTAAAATATATCTTACTAAAATCACATGATACATATACAAGTAATAAAAAGCCTGTTTAGGATCAGGAATCACAACAAACTTAGGGCAAAATATAGTTCTTTAAGCGCTGTTGTATTTAAGCGGCTATACACCTCCCTAAAAGCGGTGGTAATTTAGAGGCAGCGGTGGGGCCCTAGACAGTTTCTATTAATCAGGCCGTGAGCAGGCACGACAGCGCAATAATTGTCAATTGATAATTGCTCTAAAACAGAAAATCCGCCTCACGATACCAGATCCTTGAGCGTGACTCGCCCACTGTTAAGTGAAATCGTGGCGATTTTGGTGCCAGTTTGTTTTGAGATTTGCGTTTAGTGGACGTAACGGCAAGTATATAAAACTATTACATAAAAGGCGGGAAAGTCTGAGCTCTTCCTTTTGTTTATGTTTCTTAGGTTTGTTGGAGTACTGGGGCTTAATTCGCTATGACCATTCAAACACGTAACGCGGTGCGCTACGATATCTTCGGGAAATGATCGTGGATTCCATACAATTTTACCATCGTTCCGTGATGATAACGTAACGCGCCGTGTTACATGCTTGATGGTCATAGCGAATAAGGCCTCAGGCGTTGGTTTCCCACTGCGGCGCTGTGTATTCGAACGTTAAATACGTCGATTTCGCCCCTGCCCACAGCTCCAATAAATTGTCATCGGTTGCAGAAAGGTGTGTAGCTGCTATTAGCCTTTCCAGACACTGTTTTAAATTTCCATTCAATTCAAATCTTCAATAAAATTCTAAATCTACAGTCACATCAGCACTAGAAAAATGATACAAACGTCGTTTCTAAGGTGTAAAAACTACACAACATCAACACATCGTGTTGTTTTGTCATAACAAATGACTGTCGACTTATCTGACGACAGAAACGACTTTTGTTCTATTTTCATAATTATTTGTGCCCAAGCGTACATGGTCAGAAATCTATAACTATTAAATTTTTACAAAATTCATTTTGCATTCATCAGAGTCATTGAAATCTTTACAGGTGACTGATTCAGCTTCATTGCTGAAATTCAAAGCTCATTGGTAGAATCGGCCCAACGAGATAAATTGAGGCGGGACACGTTTATTTACGAAATTTTCGCAAAAATCTTTTATTTTATAAATCTATTTTTTTGTGTTCTCCAAAACATGCAACAGACTGAAATGGTCTTAATTTCTCTATATTATTACATAGCATCAAATTTGTGTGTGAATTTCATAATGTAAGCTTTTATTTTTTATAGAATCTTCACGTGTACACTCGGGCTAACATAATATCATTGCCAACTTATGTTGTGTATGTAAATTATCAATTTTAATACGGGACAGAATAACAGTCTCTTAGTTTAATATCCATCAAATACATAAATATATCCATCAAAATAATAAAAATCTCATCTTCATGTTTTTGGATTTTTTTTTGGCTTTACAATATACAAAACTACAATCCTATAACAAATAAATATACTCTTTAGGCATTTATCATTGGCATAAAACGTAAGCTTTTCAACAATCATATAAAACATCTTTTAACTAGAAAAGATATAATAGGATTGTTTTATAATATAAACATACTGGATGTCGCAAAAAATAGTGTCAAGCGGGAGTCTAGAGATAGACCCGAATCACCCCCATGTATATTCCGCGATTTTTTATAGTATTCGAGTTATGATTTTTTTTCAGAATTTATGAACTACTTGAAAAGTTTAAAAATTCTTATTAAACAAAGTACAATTTGAAAAATGTAATACAGACTTCCATTCTATTCAGTTATTGGAGTACAACTCAAAATCTACTGGACCGAATTTGATAAAATTTAAATGGGACCACACGGGAAGTACCAGCTTTCAAACAAACATTTTGAGAATCGGTTCACCCAGTCGAAAGTTATTAGATTACAATCATGAAAAATACAGTCGAATTGAGTACCTACTCCTTTTTGGAAGTCGGTAGAAAAGTAGAATACTTTTTGAATTTGTTTGCTACTGAATGGTCGTGAGTTGTTCCGTTTGACAATATTTTTAGGACATCCTGTATAAATCTTCAATCTATGAATCGTTACATATTCATGGACCAAGTTTTTTTTTAATATTAGTTATAAGTCTTATGTTTACTAGAACACAAAGCGTAACATTTTCATAACCTTGTCGGCGATAGAGCTACCATCAAGAACAAATATAATAAGGTAACTAACTGCACACTCGTTGCCCAACGTTACAGAATGTTGACATTATTCTAACAATTTGTATTCATTTTTAAGGCGAAATGAGTTCCAATTGAATATACGTCCTTATGAAGTATGGGAGTCAATACACGATTGAGCAAACTTGGCTCGATAGAAAAAAAACGGCAACATTCCCTAAATTTTGCAATTTTTCTTACGTGCTTCGTAGGAAAAAGCATTTTTATTAAATAATGGGCAAATATATTTCAATGAATGTATCATATTCGAATTCCCAACGAAATTTACCAGTGAACTATTATAGACTCCTTTATCATTAAAATTTAATCATTTGATTGTACGAAATAAAAATAAAAAGTATTAGCACGTATTCAATTGAATTTTCGCATTATATCGTCCAGTCTGGTAAGCAATTCAGTAAGGTCAACCTTATGTAAAGCATCGTAAATTGTTTTAAAATTAGGATTGGATCGCGCCTTATTATGAAAGGCGGGATTCACTCACGTAAAAAAGTCAGAACGCTCGCGGTTGCGTCTCGCCTCGCACCAGTGTGCGAGACGCAACCGCGAGCGTTCTGCACTCTCCTTGAAAAAGACCGGATGTGGTTGAAACTATAGTCGGAAAGATCTGACTTTTTTACGTGAGTAAATCCCGTTTTCCATATTAAAAACGTGTACAAACCAAGTTCGTTTTCATAATAAAATTTGTATTCATAAACTTTTTTCAACCAAAATGATTTTTAAAGCCACTAACGTCTGTTTAACGAGACTATCTTTGATATTTTAGAGAGTACATAAAATTAAACATCTCCAAAGATAATTTGAACCTGCGTCTTCCAACAATCCGCGTCAATTTTCGGTTGGATAATGCCAAAGCAATCCAATAGATGTCGCTTCGTCCGTTAGTAAGTTAAAATCAACTAGAGTTAAATTCGATGCTGGGATGGTGCCACGGAGTCCTGGCACTCATGGCGTCTGACGCGGGTTGTCGGAAGGCGAGGTTTTGAATCTAGTCCGAGAATGAGTAATGTTTCTCTCTAAAAATGCAACGATTATGTGAATAGTGTACATGCACCCTACATAGTCAGGAAATATGGATAATAATCTATCTGATTCAATAATCTCGTTTTTTTTTTTTTCGTAAATACTGTTTTAAGGGATCAAGTTCGGAATTACTGATTTCCCATGATGGCCACTTTTCAATATGACTGCTTTCTCTATATCACTTGTATTCCAGAATGACATACTTCAATTTACAAAAGCAGTGGCATTATATCAATGTAACAAATAGACAAATGCAAAATAACATAAAAATATCCATAAAAAAGAACATCAATTTCTTTGTTACTTATAAGTAGGTTTAATAGTAATGATTGTAATGAACACAGATGAACATTAGTTATATGTAATCATAAATCACTAATTCACACTTGATATCTAAGAAACGGCATTTGAGAAAAGTATAAACCTAAGGTATCATCAGATTATTATTTACCTCTAGGTTCTCCTAGATCTGTTATGGTGAAATCTTCTTAATTATTATAAACTCAAATGAATGAACAGAAATGTATCAAAAAATTCTGCAACGTCGAGCAACTGTCGTGCATGCATGGTAAGTGGCACCCGTCAATAACAAACTTTTTCTACCGATCCTGCTTGGTTAATGAACATATTCATTTACGAAATTGGTCGTACTCTTTTCACAATACCACATATTTATTTATTTAACAAAGAAAATTAAAATTAATAAAATCCACAAGAGCGTCAATGATGATACAATTTCGTTGGTTTTTAACGTCGATAATCATTCACATTTCATTTCTAATTCGTTATTATAGTGACGGAGTGAGACGCGAGATATTCCTCGCTCGCTCCTTCCTGTGGAATATCACTTCTCCACAGCCAGATTTGGAACGTGTACTCTTGGATATACGGTCTTAATTTAAAAGATTGCTTCAGAGTAGCGGCGGTGTGGTATTCATTATCAACCAAGCAAGAGAAGTATGTTTTAATTGCAAGCATGCTCTATCAAAACATATATGGCATAAGCATTTAAAATATTATCTTCTAAAAAATATACTTAAACTAAGTACTTACTAAATGTAACTAAACTATAAATAATACATTCGAGCCTCAAACAAAATGCAGTAAAAGATAAAGATATATCCGAAAGTTCAAATACTCTTTTAATGACAAGTATAAATATATTACTGTCAAAACTATGTATGTACAATTTCACTAGCAACGTGTAAATGCCGATGCTTTTTTTTAAATTATTTAGCTAGGTTGGGTATTGATTCGATTTAATAATATGATATGCAGAAGCAGAATATTCTTTACATTATCTAACATTTCCTAACACTCATACAACTATTGTTTTAACCCCTTTTTTTAAACAAAATATACGAAGTTTTTAACACGCTCTCATATAAAACAACAATCGTGGAGGCTTCGGTTTACCCTACATTAAGAGTGTTAAGCTTAGTGATATTTAAAAATTTTCAGTTAAAAGCATGAGCATTCACCTTAAGGCAGATTTATTGCGTGTGATAATTACAAACACAAAATATCATTATTAGACATATTCACCGTAGAGAGATCAACTCTAGTAATACTATATTGTATATACTATGGCTACGTTCCGGGAAGCACCGTCAACGCTCACAACTGTCGCGCCCCGGTTTAGCGTTCCGGTTGGAATAAATGCTTGCAATGTTCAACCCAAGTGGAACAGTTACGCGGTCGCGAAAAGCGCGCCAACTTTTCTGTCAAAAATCAATAGAATCCTATACATTTGATGTTCGACAGTCACAGCTTGCAAACGACCACGAAAACCCACCTACGATCTGCGAGCGTTGTGAGCGTTTTCGGTGACGTCATCGATGACGTATAGAGCTCGCTCACGATGATCGCGGGCTTCTAATGGAATGGGTGTGCGAACGCCGCGAGTGATTTCGGCGCTTCCCGGAACGTAGCCTATGTGTATGTATAAGTATTGAAATTGGAAGACAGCTGCCATATTATAAACAATTTGAACCTATTATTTCATTGCACATAATCAAATTAATGTAATAATAATTGTCATATAATAATAAGGTTGCCATTACGTGAGTAGCGCTGCGTATAATAAACCTATATTTTAATATTCCCGTAGGAACTTCATCGAAAGTCATGTTATAAAAATATATTAATATACAATTATAAAGTCTACATTAATCTCACTAACAATTCCATGCAAACCTTTTATATATGTTTTATCGTAACCTAAAATTAAACTATTCTAAATACGAAGCTCCGAACTTTACAATCTATAATAATACATGTAACTTCATAATACATAGTGTTGTATGTGGGTAGTTCTCAATCCACTTACTTATATATTATTTAGATTAAGTGGGTAGTGAAATAAAATCAGTTGTCATTACACTAGTAGACCGGCTGTAGCATTTACCCTGTTCCCGCTTATTACACATAGCAAAAAACATGGCGGATGATACCGACACAAAATAAGTAGTTATATCTATTTTTGCCTTTCGATTAGCCAGAATAGCTACAAATACTATCAGCCCCGGATCTAGTTCAGGGGGTTCCGAAATCATAATATGTAGGATTGAAAATGAAAAAAAATTTTCCACAATGCGCCTAGCATACCGAAGCCAGCCGCCTTATTGTCTAACTTGAATGAAAAGTCACTTCATTCTCATTCTCATTGATGGTTTCAGCAAATGGCCTTGCAGAGTTTCGCCCTGAATGGGATTCAAATGTCAAAATGAAGCCCATTCCCATTATCCGTAAAGATAAAGACAATAAGGCCGCTGGTTAGCTCACCGTTGACTTAATCTGTCCGCATCAGGACAAAAAATAACAATGGATTTATGAATGAACCTTGCCTCTAATGAGGCTTGCTGATTCTGACAGATTAATAGGTCATAGATAACATATAAAGAGAACAAATTGTGATTTTTTTAAGTAGTTTATCTCAAACGCTAAGGAGGGGCGCTACTATAATGTTTCTGCCCGCTTCGAAAAACCGTAGATCCGCCGCTGAATACGATAACTATTTGGAAAATCTTGTCAAAACAGTTTGCGAAAAATTTTATTAAAATTATTTTTTTCTTAACTTTTTACGGTGAATCGTAACTTTTTAATTTCCTTGGCAACATCAAATAAAAAAAACATTAGTAGTAACAGGGGCCATACTCCCGCCTCTTAAAGTAGTCATGTTTCAACCTTACCATTAAATTTGGTACCACCACGTCAATATAGCAAGCTTGAAATAATAATGCATTACTAGAGACGTTTTGATGACTTAGTATCAAATATTTCATTCGATTCGCGTACTTTGACGTGACTTTTGACACTAAGTTACTAAGTAACATTGTTCCAGTGTCAATTTTTTGAAGATCTAAACTCCCATCTCTTAAAGTAGTCATATTGCAACCTTACCATTAAATTTGGTTGACTGTTTTGTGTCGGTGGGAGTACGATAGTAAGTATGATTATTCTAAGATTATAAAACGTTACTGATTTATGATAGTTTCGTAAAAGGTGGGAGTAGGGCCCCAGCTTTGGCTACATATATCTATATTGCACTTATAAAATTTCTAAGGACGTAATATGTATCTTGAATTAAGCCCGGTAATTATTATTATAACTAAATGTATAACCTACATGTTGAAACATTATTAACGGAACAAAATATATCACACACACACAATTAACATAATAACTCATGGAAGATATGTGTATTAACATTATTCTATAAAATCATTAAATCAATAGCTGTAGACAACAGTCTGTAAAGGCGCTGCACATTTTTTTATTTATTTTGTGCTTTATTCATAGATTGTTTTAAAATTAATGATTATCAATTACTCATACATTTACTCAAATATTTAATTACAAAATAGGAATGTAGCAATATTTTTTAGTTTCCACTCAAATAATGTATGTACTTTTAGAAGGCTTGATACCAATAAATAAAAATACTAAGAGACGCTTGCATCAACCTCAATAAGTACTTTTGGCGTTAAACAAAATTATAGAGTTTGTGCAAAATGAGTTCCGTCGTGGGGTTACGGAGAACTAACATTCAGTATACTATACGGAACGCGATCCAAGGCCTGTACTCCCAAAAACGAACAACGAAGTTCCGTTTGACGGATATCACAATTTCTACAATAAAAGTGAAAGAAGGACAAATACAGTCAAGGGTATGTAATACCTATGTAATGAGAGTTTTTTTTCATAATGATTAATTATATTTGTGTTTAGGTATTTCATGGGTAGTTAACCACACGTTGCAGTTCCTAGAAACGTGGGTTGATTTCTGCGAAATCTATTGTATTATTGGCCAAATATGGCGAATCGCGAGTCAACGGGTTAATGATTGATCTACTATATCAGCGGTGCCCATACTTTTTCTTAAGGAGATCGACCTAGCAAAAATGTATGACTAAGAGATCAACATTTTAACTGTATACCCTAACAAATATTTACCAAGAAAAGAATTTTTAATATGAAAAACGGGATTCACTCACGTAAAAAAAGTCAGATCTTTCCGACTACAGTTTCAACCACATCCGGTGGTCTTATTCAAGGTGAGTGCAGATTCGCGATTGCGTCTCGCCTTGCACTGACTTTTTTACGTGAGTAAATCCCGTTTTTCATATTAAAAATGTGTACAAACCACGTTAGTTTTCATAATAAGAAAATAATTATGCATAAGTAAAACTAGGTTCTTCGGGTTCGAGTGCAAAGTGTCAAATCAGTATAAAATTTTTAATCTTGCAATATTAAAAAAATAAATTTAAATATTAGGTGATACAATATTAAAAATTAAAAACTATCATGATGCTGATGTGGAACAGTGACATTGGTCGTCTTCCGCAAAATATCCTGCTTCATTTCAGGTACTTCACTCATTTCATATTTCTTTTTCATTATTATATTCACTTCATGTTTCTAGACATAATTTTTTTATTAGCAATAAGCTACAGTTTAATCACTGACCTTAAAACCTCTCGCGAACGACCGTATGGGCACTTCTTTACTATATGAATAAATTATTAACTCACAACACTGTGTAACTACTGTTAAAATTTTTCATTTTTCACTTGTTCTATGTTGTATATTTTCTATATAAGTATGTGTTGACATGAGTACCACTCAATTTGTAAAAAAATAATATTAAAGACTGTTTACGCAGCTACTTACATACAAATAAAATTTAACAATTTACACTATGTGATTTAGATTTCATTTAACATCATCACTTTAACATAAAACACTAATCACCCTTGACTGTACTTGTAAGTCAAAGTCAAAGTCAAAATCAAAATCATTTATTCAATTTAGGCATCAAAGACGCACTTATGAACGTCAACTTTTCATTATAATGTATTTTAAAGACTCTACCGCCGTGTTCCAAAATATATAGAGCCCACCGGAAAGAAGCGGCAAGAACCTCGGGGCCATTCTTTTATATGGATGTTTACAATGTTTTTACTTAGGTACTACAAATATTACATTTTATGGGTGGCAGAGAGACAGCTTGCCAGAAGTGGAGTATTCCAATTCCAATCCAAGTGTAATTTTCACTTGTACATAAAAAATCGTGATATCCGTCGAATCGTCAAACGTATCTTCGTAGTTCGTTTTGGGAATAGAGGCCTCCAGCTATTATCTGTCGCGCACCTGTCAAATGTGAACTTCAACTCGATACAACTATAAAACAGTAAATTAAACAATAATTTTATTCAGTTTTTTTATTTACTAACATTAAAACAGTAAATTAGCACACGCGTGACCTGAAGTCCTAGGACGCATCTCTTTGTGCACAACGCTCTAACTTCATTGTTATCCTGTCTTTTTTTTTGAATACTGATAGAGACAGAATGGTGTTTGCAATTTTATCGTTAGTATTTATTGAGTATTGTGCAAGGCCGATGTTTATAAACAATTATTATGCTACCACAATATATAAATACCATTAGATCTACACAGAGGTGCGAGGGGCGATTCGTTATTTTTTACTAGGCGTATTTAATGACGCCACAAATTCTGAAACGGTAAACGAAACAACGATGTAAAATTAGGCATTAACACAATATAAATAGCGTTAGTAAATTATAATATTAGCAAGTTAGCAACAAGTGTTTTGTTATATTACTTGTTTATAATAAGAAGCTGCCTTAGAAGTGCAGTTGAGTGTATCACGAAATACTGTTGACAATGTAGTTTTAAAATGACAAAACGATTTTAAAGACGCCATTAATAAAGGATTAAATTTTCCTTTTCAAAATCATAAGCGTACAGTCACGGGCAGAACTAACCTCTTTATATGATTACTTCGTCGTAAGGGCTTACGTTAAATAACATAAAAACTCTTACTCGCAAGAGATTAGAAACTTAAAGAAGGGATTATGAAACTTAGAGAAGAGGTTATGAAACTTAGGGAAGAGGTTATGAAGTTCAGAGAAGAGGTTAAGAGACTTAGGGAAGAGGTTATGAAGCTCAGAGAAGAGGTTATGAAAGTTAGGGAAGAGGTTATGAAACTTAGGGAAGAGGTTATGAAGCTCAGAGAAGAGGTTAAGAGACTTAGGGAAGAGGTTATAAAGCTCAGAGAAGAGGTTATGAAAGTTAGGGAAGAGGTTATGAAACTTAGGGAAGAGGTTATGAAGCTCAGAGAAGAGGTTAAGAGACTTAGGGAAGAGGTTATGAAGCTCAGAGAAGAGGTTATGAAAGTTAGAAAAGAGGTTATGAAACTTAGGGAAGAGGTTATGAAACTTAGGGAAGAGGTTATGAAGCTCAGAGAAGAGGTTAAGAGACTTAGGGAAGAGGTTATGAAGCTCAGAGAAGAGGTTATGAAAGTTAGGGAAGAGGTTATGAAAGTTAGGGAAGAGGTTATGAAACTTAGGGAAGAGGTTATGAAGCTCAGAGAAGAGGTTAAGAGACTTAGGGAAGAGGTTATGAAGCTCAGAGAAGAGGTTATGAAAGTTAGAGAAGAGGTTATGAAACTTAGGGAAGAGGTTATGAAACTTAGGGAAGAGGTTATGAAGCTCAGAGAAGAGGTTAAGAGACTTAGGGAAGAGGTTATGAAGCTCAGAGAAGAGGTTATGAAAGTTAGAGAAGAGGTTATGAAGCTCAGAGAAGAGGTTAAGAGACTTAGGGAAGAGGTTATGAAGCTCAGAGAAGAGGTTATGAAAGTTAGAGAAGAGGTTATGAAACTTAGGAAAGAGGTTATGAAACTTAGGGAAGAGGTTATGAAGCTCAGAGAAGAGGTTAAGAGACTTAGGGAAGAGATTATGAAGCTCAAAGAAGAGGTTATGAAAGTTAGAGAAGAGGTTATGAAACAATAGTTTGATCTCTTCTCTAAATTTCTAATACTCATCCGCTAAATTTGATACGATATTTTACTAATAGATGTTATAAAAACCAGCCTCAAAATGTATCAACAACGATATTGGTGCCGATTCTGTATGTATTCTCTAAACTAAACATTTCTAAATTATGGCAGTTATTTTTCTGTTTAAGCAAAAATCCAAATTAGTATAATTTTTCTCTTTAATTGTGGTTATATTTTAGACAGATTGGCCGTCACGTGACTTGGTGCTCGCTAAACTAACGTAATACACAACATTGTACAGTATAATCATATTTTTGTAATTGGAAGTGTTACATGAATTTGGATTTTATTGATAACAGAATAAGGACTATCATAATTGTTGGTAAATAATACTGCTTCGTAAATCAGTTTACTTTCGGTGCTGGTTCTAATAATATTTATGATTTCCAATGAAATACGACGAGAGTCCTTACAAAACATTTCTTTATTTTTGAAGCATAGATAATACTATGTTGACCACAACCACAAACGTATAGATAAATTGCACTACAAGATGTCACAGACAACAAATAGTGTTGCCATTCCATAACAATAATAAAAGTTTATTTCGCTAGTTTAGTTTAGTTTCTTTTTCAAGATAATCACTACCATTCGCTTGTTCAGAACACCAAACTAAACTAGCAAACTAATATCAAATTTTAGTGAATTATGGTAGTTCGTATTCTGTTCATACTAAAACCCAAATTCTTATATGGCCTGCAAATGACAGTCTTAAATTTGTCATTTCTGTTCAATTGTAGGTTTATTTTATGCAGATTCAGACGCCATTAAACTTGCTCTCTAAACTCTAAAACTAACAGCTCTAATAACTCTCTACACTAAGTAAAACAAAATTAAAATGGGTAATTTAATGTAATTTCTAATCATATTTTTAGACTTGTCATTCTAGAGTGTTAATACCAAGTGTTACAAGACACTGGGCTTAGAGGTAAGAATAATTAAAATCATAAAGGATGATGACCCTATCTCCCGCACGGGAATTTATCAATGCAAGCGTGGTTACACTCAACTGCACTACAGGCAAAATAAAAGCGTGTAAATTTATAGTCGTTCTCTCATTTATGTATTACTCCGACTGAATCATTGGTAACATGCTTAGACAGAAATTTCAGTCAAATTATCCAAAAACAAAGGACATATCCAATGATATTCCGATGGACATTTACATCATAACCCTTTCGTGTAGCGGAAAATAGACGCACCTTCACGTCGTCCATTACTGTTTGATTATCGAACATATTTCAAGGGATAATATAATAGTCGAATTTATGTATTCCTCAATGAAAAACCATGCGATACAAGATTACTATTAAAAGAGTATATATTTATACTCGCTTCTATTAATCTTATTCTTCTATTATCTAACTCTCTTTAAAGATATTACTTATTAAGTTCTCTTCTTTTAATAGATTGCTATTTTAGTTCTAATTTATTAAGAGATTATTATTTGAGTTCTATTCTATTAAAGAGATTATTATTTAAGTTCTAGTCTATTCAATAGATTACTATTTAAGCTCTAATAAATTAAAGACACTAGTATTTAAGCTGGATGCAAATTGAAATAGCATTTTGCAAATTATTGAAATAGCGTTTACTCGGCCCTAGACGAAATTGAAAAAAATAGGCACATTATTATCATTACCTGTTAAAGTATATTAAATTACTTTACACATAATAGTCTGCTTCTATTTTATAATGTTTTAGGGGAAATGGTAACAGCTGGGAAAATTATTGAATTGGAAAATGATTAAATTTGGTTCTTAATTCTAGAATTTATTTTTTCTAAATTATCATGCTACGTCAGAAACTAATTTGAAATTTATAATAAGTGGACCTTTGAATTTATGTCTTTTCGCTACATTAAAATGCTAAAGGGTAAACATTTTGCCTTCCATCAATCCAACGGCCTTAATTGAAACGATTCGATTAGTTGCCAACTGAATCGGAAGAGGTGGAATATTGCTTGAAGAATTAAAATAATATCAGATAAGGGACTTACCGTCGATGGTACCGAATTCCCTCTCGTGCGCTCGTGTAAGCACCTGCTTGTACAGTGTCTCGGCTTCCTTGTATTTGCCCTGGAATCAACGAAAACTATTTCAAATCTCTTTGCAAATAAAAAACATATGAAACAGTTTACCCTCAGTTTTTAGAACGTTTATCAAAGCCTTGATTAGTTGCCCAACTAAATACTAAACGCTCATTGGTCAATGGTATTCTATGACGCGATATGTGACGAATCAGCGGTTAGTATTCCGTCTGTTAGCTGATCAAAGTTTGCAACCGTACCAGATATTGGAGGTTAGTCTGTCAAGAAACATTATATTTTAATACTTTTTAAATTTAAGGTTTTTGAAGTTTGGATTTTGCACTGTTTATCCAATCAGCGTGAATGAGTAATCAAATGATTAATAGCTAGAATAAATTTTGAAAGTGCTTTGAAAAATCAACTACTTAAATAATAATAATTTTATACCATTCCTACTCTAAAAAGCTTATTTTATTTACTGAAAACAGTGAATAAAAAGGCCTTTTAATCAATGTTTTGGAGTTTGAACTTCGAATACACCAATATATTCGATCTCCATCTCAGTGCTTATACATATTCCTTACGCAAATAATACTCTACATACAAACTCTTTGTGCAAGTAACTCCTCGAGATTTGATTGGTCGATATTTGAGACAAGGAGTTTAGCATTACAATAAAAACTGTATTGTATGTGTTCTTTGCTGCGATTATAGAAAAATGTATAATAATAATAAATTATTGTTTAGTAATTGTTCTAATTTTAATGTGCATTTTAATTAATTTAAATTTACATTCATTTTTCATCATTAAATGTCTATTTTCGCTTAAGTTATTTGTTTTTCTCGTAGTCAAGGTATAAAGTATAGTATGCAACTCTTGAATAAAACGGATTTATATCGAGGGCCATGAATCACTCGCATCGCTCAGGATTCTAACACTTGAATAACTCGCTACGCTCGTGATTTCGTCGTTAGAATCTTTCACTTACTCGTGATTAATCTATGGCCCTCGCATTAAATCCGTCTTTTATTCACTAGTTGCATAATATACTATTATTCAACAAATAACAGTGGATTAAGCATTTTCCTAAGTATTACGTGGTAGTTATTAATTCAGACAAAATTTAATGTACTTAGCTATAAACACTTAGGAGGATCGGATTTATATTTACTCTGCATAGTGAGGTTCATGTTCCAGCCCATTTTCAAAGCATAATAGGAATATATCAACCTTTCCAATAATTAAACAGATTTGCTATTATTAAATACATAGAGAATACGTCGAAGTCATCCCGCAAAATCAAATTGTAGTGTAAAATCAGCTAAAATCGTTCATAATAATCAAGTGGCACTATATATACACTTTCAAAGTAACTAAATCAATATTAAATTTGTTATATGTGTTAAATGTGTTTGGGGACGAGACATTAGATCAGTGGTGGCCGCACAAAATAAAATTACACTATTTTCCTAAACAAACCTAATCCCCCACCTTCACCGAAAGAGCGATGCAAAATGATCAAAGTCAAAGTCAAAATCATTTATTCAATTTAGGCATCAAAGACGCACTTATGAACGTCAACTTTTCATTATAATGTACTTTAAAGACTCTACCGCCGCGTTCCAAAATATATAGAACCCACCGAGAAGAAGCGGCAAGAAACTCGGGGCTATTCTTTTTATATGGATCCGCATGTAATAGTAGCTGCTATAAAATTAATTCAGTCTACATAGGCAGGTTGCTGCAGTAGCCTTTGTGCCAGGTATAGCCTAGTTGAATCCGTTTAAAATTTTCCAGATACAGCATTTAAAATTATTCACTCACAATCCATAGTATTCTCAAAAACCTAAGAAATGACGAGCGTACCTGTTTGAGATAGCATGAGGCGAGATTGTTCTTAGTCTTGGCGACGTTGGGATCGTCCGGGCCCAGTTTGGTTTCGTAGATCTCCAGCGCGCGTTGGTAGTACTGTTCCACTTCTTCATATTTGTTCTGGAGACAAGATAATTCATAAGAACATATCATATTTCATTTTAAGTCACCAAATTATTTGTTACATAAAAATGAGTATTTCAGTGTGAGAGGGTGTGTTTATGTGTGTGATTCAGAGTATTCTTGTATGTGTATGCAATATGCATGTATGTTGAGTGTAGGTGAGTCAGTTATTGTGTTACGCCAGTGCGCGTGCGTGTGTGTGTATGTCACTGCATTTGTGTGCAGTTGTGGAAACTGGTGTCATTTTACTGACCAAACCTTGAGAGGTACTGACCGTTCGTCGACCAATTTACCATTGAAATATTATTATGTATGTGTTAGTTGCTGCTAGTTAAGTATGTACGCTAGTGATGTCATTAAATATTTACTTTGGTTAAAAGAAAGAAAATATTCAAATTATGGCCAATTTTATGAAGAGGGTTTCTAGTAAAAATTCTAGTAAAAATTTGTAATAATATAAACCCTATTATTTAGGTTCTTCACATACAACAGCACATTTTCAACACTTCAATCTACAAAAACCGCCAATTATATGAAAGCGGGGCCTTAAAATACGGACTTTACTATTTTTTGAAAAGAAAGGACTTTTTCAGACCTTAGTCAAACAACCGTCTTCTACTGACTTTAATGACCATTTTCCACGCCTGGTAAAAACTGACGTTTTCTGACCATAGTCAAAAAACTGAATTCTACTGACCATTTTCCACCCCTGGTAAAAACTGACGTTTTCTGACCATAGTCAAAAAACTGAATTCTACTGACCATTTTCCACCCCTGGTAAAAACTGACTTTTTTTGATCTTAGTCAAAAATTGATTTCTACTGACTTTACTGATCATTTTCCAGCACTGGTGTATGTTAATACGTGTTTGTATACGAGGAAGTATGTGTATGTGAGGGTATGTGTACCTGGTTCTGACAGAGCAGCGCGAGGTTGTTGAGTTGCTTGGCGACGTCGGGATGGTCGCGCCCGAGCACCGCCTCGCGGATGCACAGCGCGCGCTTGCACAGCGGCTCTGCCTCGCGGTACTTGCCTGAAACATCACATACAATAAAAACTTTAACTGATATAATCACATAATAATTTAGTTCGTGATATCTACTCATCAAACCAAATAAATAAGTATTAATTTCTGATAACATCCAAGTCACAGATACAGATCGCGCGGCGAGAGTTTGGCTTTGACCTTCGGGTGGAGGGGATTACTGCGCATAGGTACTGTCGCGCCATGTGACAGAGAGAGACAAGAGTCCCTCGTCTTCGATGTGACAGAGAGAGACAAGAGTCCTTCGTCCCTCTAGCCACCCTGTGATACCCAATTTTTGACTTCTGCGCAATAACGGTCAAAGCCAAACTCTCGCCGCGCGATCTGTATATATGTACAATCATCATCATCATCATAATCAGCCCATTTTGTTCTTCCCACTGCTGGGACTCGAGCCTTCCTCTCAGAGAGAGGAGTTCGGCCATAATCCACCACGCGGGCCCAGTGCGGATTGGTGAATAGGTAGCGGCCTGAAGTTTTCAGACCGCTTGAAGGTCTTCGAAATAGCCTAACGGCTGTTGTTCTTAACGTGCCTCCGAAGTACGGAAGCGCTCAGTTGAATAATGCCACTAGCATAGACCCATCCAACTCCTGACCGCAGCAAGTGTTGCTCAACTTGTTGATCGGTTAAGATCGCCAAGTCGAGGTCCGCTACGAGCGCTTTATATAAATAATAATAATAAATAAATAAATATTACAGTAAGGCCGACGGATCAATGCCGGTCTGAAGTAGCGTGTAGATGGCTGCGCACAAACGTATTTAGGGTCTCGACCGAGGTAAGCGGCGGGGCGCGGGGCGGGCTAGTGATGTGGCCCCTTTTTGCAAGATGCTATTGATTTAAATCGACATGTATTGATCGATAATCACTCGATTATCTAATTATTAAAAAAATATCTTTTCAAATGATAATGTGTAGCAATGTTAATATGTAGGATTGCCATATTTGCCAGGGCCATTTAATTAGACTGCCAGTAAATAAGATTTTTTTTTCTTGTTTATTTTAAAGGGTTTTGTCCATTTGTGGTTTTTAGCGGAACGCAACGCAGCCTAGTATCTAACATAGATAAGATACTATTGTCTCATCTAAGTGTCTACCGGTAACAAATATGTACTACATCTACACACAAACAAACATTCTTAGTTATAATTTCAGATAAAGTAACACAGGAAAGAAAGCATCCGAGTTATAGAAATAATTTATGATGTAGAATCTAAAAAGATCAAGTAATTAATCATATATGTTATTGTCTCTCTGTTGATATCCTTTCATACTTATAAAAAAAAACATAAAGCTTAAGCGCAACTATACCATCTATCGGACTTAATAACATGTAGCATTAAATTAGAACTATTGACCGAGAGAGTGCGAAGTACGAACGAAACGTCTCTCCAATAACTTGGACAAAATTGCTCTCGTATGTCTGTCTGTCCGGAGGTCCGCAAGTTCACATATATATACAGGTCGCATTTCTCAAGCGATTCTCGTGAAATTATATGAGCAGGTTTATAAATTTTATAATTTTTTTGTTGATTCAGTATATGGAAACTTTCCAACATAGGTATAATTATTTCATAGGTATTTAGTATCCTTAAATGAAACTAGATCAATGGCTCCATAAAAACACTATAAAGACTTGCAGACCAAGCAAGGTGAGATTGTTTAAAGGATTTTGTTTTAAGTCCGCTGTAAATATTTATTCAGTTTAAGCTACGCAAAGACATAATCGCAAAGTCTACTGCTCACAGAGCCACTAGTTAATATCATACAATAAATAAGTATCGAAATTTTCTACATCGAATTTAATCATCCGAGTCTAGTGTCTCATCAATCGACTAGTGAAAACACTTACACCTCATCACTAATCGCATGGCTTGATGTTGAAATCACCGATCATGTGTCTCAGTCACTCGTATACGTTTGGCGCATGATTGTTACTCTTTCTCCCGGGCGGTACACTCTTTAACAGAAATATTTGTTTTTCGGTTGATTTTGTGGATATTTTTGTTATTGATGTTTTCATATTTAAGTTTGTAAAGTTTAGTTCGTATTATATTTCGGTTGTTGTTTTTGTTAAGTATTGTTTATTATTTGTTAGGTTAATTTGTTATCAGTGGTTTAGTACGCGGAATGCCACGGTGCAATGTAGTTTTACGCCGCCGCCGGGCAAGAAAAATAATACGTGCTTAAAAAATAAACACATTAAGTTACTAACGCGAGAGTTATACAAAACGGTTTGGTGTTATCCATACGCACCGTTCGTTACATCCTTGGAGAAGATAAAAAGTGCAAGTTTGTCTCATCCTTTCGTACTCCGGGCAAGTTAAAACTCCGTTCAAAACCTGTTACAGGCATAGACAACTTCTGTAAATATGTAGTTAAACGCATCATACATACCCTCTATAAAACTGAAAAGGGAATTCCATCGCATGAATGGTCGAAATTAAAAATATATAAAAACTTTCAAGGAGATCGTAGTCGTTTAGCCACAATAACAGAATAATTAAGTTTTCATTAATCAATCAGTCAACTAGTCAACAAATTCTAATTGAAAAGAGCAATAATATTTGAAGAAAATGTAATACTTAATTGAAAAATAAAAATAATCTTAGATATGAAGTTAGACTCTATTAATTAAATCAATTATAATTAAAATAGTTTACGTTACAATGTTAAATGTTATGTTTCAGATTATTTTGATAAATGTTGATGGAGCAAAATAGTTACGGCTGGGATTTAGAACAGGTATAGTTAGTAATTATTGATTCTCAATTTTACTGAAGAAAAATAATAATATTACAAAAAGCCTGTCACTTAAATTAAAACATAATATTAGTGCTCGATATCTCGTTTCGGTGAACAAATTTTTTCACACAACTGTACATGCGCGAACAGTCTACGTGCCTACCTTCCGAGCGGCATTGATCCGTCGGCAGTACTGTACACAACTATCACACAACGCCATGTAGTCCCAAGCTAAGCAGAGCTTGTGTTATATGAACAATAGATAACGCAAATGCGTGTACTTCCAGTGTCTGAACCCCGACCAAGCGTCAAGGTTGGCCGCCGCTACTTACACTCCGCGCAGTGTCTGTTAATAGCCCAAAATTTCGAGCCCCTGAAGGCAAGGACATATTTCCTATCACAGGTTTTTTTCTATTTCAGTTTTTTTTTCTCACTTGCCGTAGATCACGGCGAGGTTGTTGAGCGTGCTGCGACGGCGGCGTGGTGCTCGAACTGTGGTACGAGCACGAAAATCTGATTAAGTGTAACGTAATCGCATCGTTAACGTATATAGCACAAACTGTCATTTATCTAGTACAATAATGATACAGATAACTCATAGTTTGTACTAAATACGTCAACGATACGATAACGTTACATTTAAGCAGATTTTCGTTCTCGGCACACAGAAAAGGTGGTGTGCGTGTGATGGTACGGTACTGACCTCGCTTGCCGTAGAGCACGGCGAGGTTGTTGAGCGTGGCTGCGACGGCGGGGTGGTTCTCGCCGAGCGTCTTCTCGCGGATGGAAAGCGCGTCGTTCAGCAAATTGGCAGCCTCCTTGTATTTGTTCTGGTCTCTGGAAGTAAAACAAAAATATCATTAGCATTTCAATATCATGCACGATCACCGGTAGAATAAGATTTGACAAAAATATTGGTGATACCCGCGATAAATCTGTCGCGGCTAGATCCATGCTAGAGACAAGACACAGACAATACTGACCTGTACACAAGAGCGAGTATGTTCAGCATGGTGGCGACATCCGGGTGGTCGTGGCCGGAAGTCTTCTCCAGGTCCTCAAGCGCCTGCTTGCAGAGCGGCACAGCCACCTCGTATCTCCCCTGGGACGCGTACTGTATCACCAGGTTGTGCAGCGTACGCAGGCGCGCCGGGATCTCGTAGCCGGCGTTCACTTGCTGTGCGAAATGTAGCGGCGGTGTTGGGGACATCGCTGGAGTAAACACAGAAACAGCTGTTTATTGGCAAAGCCGAAAAAGTTTACAGGTTCAAAAAAGTTTACAGTTAAATAGTAACAAAAACAGGGACACCAATATTACTATGCTCGTATTATACTTACACATAAGTATATACTAATATTATAAAAGGAAGAATGGCTTTACCGATTTCATTAGTATTTTTTTCAATACTTAATAGAAGTTTTCTAAGTTTTCTAATACTTAATAGAAGGTACTTACATTTGAAAAAGCCTAGAAAAGATGGGAGGTTACGGCGAGGCCGAAGGCCGAGCCTACTATGCGAACGAAGTCGCGGACAGTCACTAGCATTATATAAAACTAATTTATCATTGAGCAATTCTTCAATGGAATAATACGCCTTGCTTATTAATAACACCTTTAATTTACGCTAATATTATAGAAGAAGAAACATTATTTCGTAGTGTATTTGTATGAAATACTAATTTGACGTGAGTTGTACCGAAAGCTAACCGGCATGAGCTTGATAGTCGTCTTTGTTAATTTCTTTGTCACCATAATTATGCAATTTGCTTTATATAGTGGGTGTGCTCTCAGTTCCATCAGACAATGATCAGAGCTATTCAAAGTTATGCTGTCCCCGAGAAACACAAGCTGGGGTGAAAGATATCCCTTCTATGCCGCATCTGCAGACTTTTTAAATCGATGAACCTGGATCACACAACGGAAATGAAGAGTTCATTCCCGTTGTGTGACACAAGGTTAAATAAGTTTATCTTTGGACATTTTTTCCAAATATAAAGTGCATGAAATATGGCTGTGACTGAAATTATTTGGGAGCAAATCAGCTTATGCACAGGAATCACTGCACACACAACTTTCTATGTCGATTCAACGAGTAGGTCTACACAGTTTTTTTAACCTACTTCCACGCGGACGAAGCCACAAGCAGCAGCTGTGTAATAAATAGAGTAAAGTAGCTCACACTTATTGTTCCTGTTGTCCTCGTGGTCATCATCAGGGAAGAGGTCCACCATGGGATCGTCGCGTTTCTTCTCGCTCTGTCCGCTGCGGTTGGAGTCGGACTCCTCGTTTATATCGCTGTCATATTTGCTGAAATCAAACACAACAGCACATTGTAATATACAGTCAGATTTTAAACGTGTCCAGATGGCTTTAACCCTTCATATACCGTGATAATTAAAACAAAATATTTATAAATGAAACGCACGTTAATGAACGTCAATGGTACTAAAAGGGTTAAATGAGTCCTGAGTAGAAAACTCAAAGATATGTATAAAAATGATAATAAAGATTAGATTAGATTTAAGAGAGAACGGCAGATCTCGAGAAGGGGAGGACATTGCAGTACTTTGTAGCACGGAGATATGAGACGCATTACAACTATCAGAGCGGGCGTGACGCTTATCTTCGAGCAAACGACTTGCTGGTCTCGTTATTTAAAAGTATAAAAAAAGAAATAGTGATCCAGATGGTAAATTCATGCCTCTATTTGCAAAAAGTACGCCAAACTACATATAGATCGCGGCACATAACTTGAACCAAAATGACGGCCGTCCGCGCAGGTACAATTATGGACAAAAGTAATAGACGAATACTCCGCTGTCGTTAAAAATTAAACATATTATTGACTAGAACAGTTATAAGAATACTTAAAATAATTTGAATACAATATTTTATTGATCTTGTCGCATAGCTTTTTCCAGTCACATGGTCCCATTGAATTTACTATTTCGTTCACTCCACACGAGGCACATTCCACCGTAGATTTGTAATTTATGCAATACAGTTTACGCAATAAATGATTTCTGATTCTGATCTGATTTAATTATTTTTGTTTGTTTTCTTTGTTTTTATGATCGCGACGAACTGAATCCTTTGCGCACGATTGTTACTCCAAGGTCACGCGCACCTTTCGCGGGCAGTGAGGGGCGGAGTATGATTGTTTTGGAGCAAGCATCGCTGCGTTGCTATGGTTACGCACGACCCCTTGCGAGCACCTCACACCTCACTTCGAGACCCAAAGAACGTGTTCTGAGCATTCAAGGTCATAATTCAACTTACGTGCCGCGATCTACACGTCCATAGTGGGTAAAAATGATCGGTACTAAAGTCTATTAAGATTAAAATAAATTTATAATTAATAATATTAACCAATACTTAATGTTTTGGCCATATTTAAAGTTTTTATATTTAGTATACATGTCAATTGTAAACGCTGTAGAATTACCAAAATGAATAAATAACTAAATAAATAATACTATGCTGGTATCCCAAATCAAGATATCAAAAATAACTTTCACGGTGATGCCTTTTTTATTGGTAGGTACAAATAACTGCGCACATGCCTGTAAATGTATCCTTCCTCCGCTGGAATCTATCGTGCCTGATTCCGCGACAGTTGAAGGAGCCGTATTTCATTAAGCTTGTAGGTACAAAGGCATTATAACCAGTAATGGTAACTCACCGAATGGACGCCATGAAATCCAGATGTTTGTTTTCCTCTTCCAGCTGTGCGACCCTCTGTTCAGACGCCTGCAGGTGCTGTTGTGCAGCCGCGAGCTCGTCTCGGAGCCAGGCGTTCTCCTGGCACAGCCGACGCACCTGGGTGCGGAGCTTCTGCTTCTCGGCCTCCACTGACTGCAGATGAGAGGCTAAAGCCATCATCACCTGGAATTGATGGAAACAATCGTGATCAAATACATACATATGATAGAGATCATAATTTTGGGAGCCATTGAAGTCTGCTTTCGATAAGATCTATTCTGGGTTTATCAAGTAGATCAAACGGGACAAATACAGTACAAGAAGTACTTATATTCAGTCATTAAGTTCCCAATGTTTGGGACACGGCCCTCTAGTATCGGAATTTTCAAACATCAGAATGTTTCCAAGATGATTGACTTCTGATGTAGAAAAAGTTTCACAAACAGTATGAAACCACTGCGCAAGAAATGTTATGAGTGCTTCAAAAGATTCTAGAAATACTTAACAATTCAAATGCTTCATTCATTTGTGTATGTACATGACAAACGCTGACTATATATTCATCAAGATATACATTACAACTATAATTTCATTAAATGGGCCATAAATCGTAAACCGTAAAGTAAACAATAAAGTTTACAGGAAAAGATGCGTAATTCTATCCTCAACATTAATGGTCTTAACAACGTATGCCCTAAAGCGCTCGAAAGCTTATTTCAAGATGGGTTTTGAAGCTCCATCTGGATCTGTCAGCATTTTGTGATTTTATGCTCAATGTGTGAACCTAAACCTTATAAAAAAATATTGGATCGGAAATTTTGTGCGAGGTAAAATTTTATCAAAAAACGATATTAAAAAATATTTAGTGACACTTCCGCTGAAAAGCAAACAATGATTTTGGCCTATTTGGGGGCGTGCACCACCCTCCCTCCCGCGTAAAATGCTAGGCCAAAATCATTGTTTGCTTTTCAGCGGAAGTGTCACTAAATATTTTTTAATATCGTTTTTTTGATAATAGATTTCCGCAAAGTAACGCCTGAATCAATAAATTATGTAAAATTTTATATTTACTACCCAATCCGAGCCCACATCCGATCACCACAAGAGATGCGCACTTTGAAAACAGACATAATATGTTTTAATTTTCCATCATAATTTGCCAACCTATTTTTCACAAACTATTCCCATTCAGATAAACTGCCAATCGCAAAAACTACGTGTGTTACACTTAAGAGGATTGCATAGCTAGTTCTTTACATACCAAAAGAAAAAACTCTTTTCTACCTCTTAACATTGTCCGATTTCAGTGATTTTTTTTTCATGGACTCATCACATAGTTAAGTTCTAAAAAAGAAATTTATGGCACTTTAAAATACTGAAAAAATCAAAACGTACGGGCATAGTAAACAATGTGATGACTCCATTAAAAAAAATCATTGAAATCGGACAATGTTAAGAGGTAGAAAAGAGTTTTTTTCTTTTAATGTGGAAAGTATGCAATCCTCTTAAGCTCAGCTAGCCACAGAAAATCTAAGTCTGTCAAAAACAAACCCTATTCAAAATAAAGTTACAACAAACACAGAGCACTCGTAATTAGACAAGTGCTGCCAACAAGCCACAGTTTCCCCTGCAAAAGTACCCTCCAGTTAACAAACAAGGAGTATTTCACAACAGTCCCACCCTTCCGCAAGTAGGAGCTTAACACGACCATGCTCAGGGCGTTCTTTTGTGCGCAAAACAAACACTTTCACGTCTCATCAGTTCATTTTGACAAGTCAAGCACGAAACGCATTGTATCACTTTACAGTACACGATTGTGTTGTATGTATTGCAGTTACAAGTAATATATCCAAAACTGTATTGTATATAAAATGAACCCCTATTTCTCCTGGTCACGCTATAACTTGAGAACGGTTGAACAATCTCGCAATTCTTTTTTTTTGTGTTCATTATTATCAGGAGAAGATTCTTATGAAAGAAAAACCAAGAAAAGATGGGGAGGTCATGGCAAGGCCGAAGGCCGAGCCTACTACGCGAACGAAGGCGCGGGCAGTCGCTAGTTTAAAATAAATGGCGGCTTTATGTCACTTTTGTCGGCTCCAGTCAGCAACTGGATACATCAGTAACTGGAGTTGTTAAAACTGACAGAACCGCCATTTTTACCGACTTCAAAAAAGGAAGAGGATCTCAATTTGACTGGTTTGCTTTTCAGCGGAAGTGTCACTAAATATTTTTTAATATCGTTTTTTTGATAATAGATTTCCGCAAAGTAACGCCTGAATCAATAAATTATGTAAAATTTTATTTTTACTACCCAATCCGAGCCCACATCCGATCACCACAAGAGATGCGCACTTTGAAAACAGACATAATATGTTTTAATTTTCCATCATAATTTGCCAACCTATTTTTCACAAACTATTCCCATTCAGATAAACTGCCAATCGCAAAAACTACGTGTGTTACACTTAAGAGGATTGCATAGCTAGTTCTTTACATACCAAAAGAAAAAACTCTTTTCTACCTCTTAACATTGTCCGATTTCAGTGATTTTTTTTTCATGGACTCATCACATAGTTAAGTTCTAAAAAAGAAATTTATGGCACTTTAAAATACTGAAAAAATCAAAACGTACGGGCATAGTAAACAATGTGATGACTCCATTAAAAAAAATCATTGAAATCGGACAATGTTAAGAGGTAGAAAAGAGTTTTTTTCTTTTAATGTGGAAAGTATGCAATCCTCTTAAGCTCAGCTAGCCACAGAAAATCTAAGTCTGTCAAAAACAAACCCTATTCAAAATAAAGTTACAACAAACACAGAGCACTCGTAATTAGACAAGTGCTGCCAACAAGCCACAGTTTCCCCTGCAAAAGTACCCTCCAGTTAACAAACAAGGAGTATTTCACAACAGTCCCACCCTTCCGCAAGTAGGAGCTTAACACGACCATGCTCAGGGCGTTCTTTTGTGCGCAAAACAAACACTTTCACGTCTCATCAGTTCATTTTGACAAGTCAAGCACGAAACGCATTGTATCACTTTACAGTACACGATTGTGTTGTATGTATTGCAGTTACAAGTAATATATCCAAAACTGTATTGTATATAAAATGAACCCCTATTTCTCCTGGTCACGCTATAACTTGAGAACGGTTGAACAATCTCGCAATTCTTTTTTTTTGTGTTCATTATTATCAGGAGAAGATTCTTATGAAAGAAAAACCAAGAAAAGATGGGGAGGTCATGGCAAGGCCGAAGGCCGAGCCTACTACGCGAACGAAGGCGCGGGCAGTCGCTAGTTTAAAATAAATGGCGGCTTTATGTCACTTTTGTCGGCTCCAGTCAGCAACTGGATACATCAGTAACTGGAGTTGTTAAAACTGACAGAACCGCCATTTTTACCGACTTCAAAAAAGGAAGAGGATCTCAATTTGACTGGTTTTTTTTATATTTGTGAACTCAGAACTTTCGAATGGGTGAATTGATTTTGATGATTATTTTCTATTTGAAAGCTGGTGCTTCCCGTGTGGTTCCATTAAAATTGTATCAGATTCGGTCAAGCGGTTTTTGAGTTACAATCTAATAACTGAAAAGTATTCCGCCCATCTTGATGATATCGTGATTGACGCTAAATGACAATCGATCCCGTAAGTAGCAAAGAACGCTAAAACGCCGAAATATTTTTTTATTCTCGATTTCTATCCACATTTTGATTGTAACTGAGATACGTTATTGCTCAGCCGGTCTTACTTTATCCTACATTTTGATATATTTTTTGTGTCTCCGGTAACTTGGAAGAAAATGGCTCAAGAAATAATTTTAAGTTTCTTCTTTTAAATTCTTTTTTTTTCTTCTTTCTTTTCTTTTTTTCCTTTTTCTTCTTTTTCTTCTTTTAACTGCTGCTGACTGCCACGTATAGACGATAGTTGGCTATAGCCACCTAAAGAGTTTTATTTAATTTACTTTTTATTATTTATTGTAATTTATAATTATTTTTTTCTTGTACCATGGATCTCGTGTCTGATAAATTAATGATTATTATTAATAAGCTGAATAGATTATTAAAAAAAATGCAAATTTTTACCAATTTACCTTTTTATTATTGCTCAAAAACAAAGCCCTGTAGGTTTTGCACACTTTAATAATAAAGCACATACATTACCCCTGCATTTGTGCTGTATGAGCAAAACAATAATAATTATCACTTGTACTCTTTTATATTATATTATATTTATATGATCTACTTGTATTCAACTTAAAGTGTGTTTCGGGTTCAGTGCGAGATTTCACAGTATGTACACATATATTGTGCTATAAAAGGATGTTAATTTTGAACCGTAATAGGTAGTCAGTTCTTATAATAGATAAGTAAGGTGATTAAAATCACCTGTTAAAGATCATTAACCACATCAATAGCTACTTATTATTTAAACTAAGGCACTCGACTTCGTCCCTACGTAGTTAATAAAGCTATCTCCATACCAAAGTTCACTCAAATACGTTTAGCCGTTTTAGTAAGAAGCAAACAAACATACACTAGGTCACAAGCATTAACACGTTTTCTGACAAATTGCAAAAAAGGAGGAGGTACTCAATTCGACTGTATTTTCTTTTATGTTACTTTCGATAGGGTGAACCGATTCTCAATTATTTTTTTAATCTGGTGCTTCCCGTGTGGTCCCATGTCCCACAATTTTTTTATTTATTTATTAATATATTATAATTATATAACAGGTACTATTGTACCTATTAATAAGTATTATACATTATTATGTAGGTACCTATTAGTTACATAGATCATATCACGCTCCACCCAACAAGTACAATTTAAAAATTTATACCGACTTCCATTCTATTCAGTTATTGGAGTGTAACTCAAAAACTACTGAAAATTAATTATTATCTTCTACTATATAAAAATAAGTCGGGTTTTCCTTCCTGACGCTATAACTCCATAACGCACGAACCGATTTCCACGGTTTTGCATTCGTTGGAAAGGTCTCGGGCTCCGTGAGGTTTATAGTAAAGAAAATTCAGGAAAAATTTAAAAAGAAAAGCTGGAAAATCTTTTTTTAAATACAGCGCCATCTCTAATAGCATGTACTACAAACCAATATTTTAAGTAGATGGCGCCAAACGAAATGTTACATAAAACGAAGCCATCTGGTGGCGAAACGGAGTTCGCAGGGTTTGCTAGTTATATTATATATATTAATTGACATGGGACGACACGGGATGCACCAGATTTAAAAAAAAATATATGTAATAATAGGTATATACTCTCGACGTCGATAAAAATAAGGTGTTGAAGCAGTTTATCTCATAAGCTGCGATTTACTTAAAAGTACAAAAATGAATATGACAATTTTATTTCTCATGAAACACATATTATAAAATAGCAATTTTCAATACACATACACTGACGAATTCAGTTTTTATTAAATATTGAACATTATATTTTAGGTAGCCGTTCCAAGCAGCGTTCTATGGGGGAGGCATATGTTCAGCAGTGGACGTCTTCCGGCTGATAATGATGAATGATAATGTTATTTCTTTATCATGTTTTGTACGTTTTTACGAGATGCCCTTGCTTGATTTCAAGTGAAAGAAATTGAAAAAATTCAAGATCTGAACTGACAGCGCCTTAATAATACACGTAAGTAATACTGTCCACTATTAATTTAATGTAGAAGTTGCATATCCGTATACCGGTTGCGATATGATTTACTGTAAGGAAGCTATGCCGCGATATATCATTTGAAGGACCCTCTAGCTCGTCTAGGAACTAATATCAAGAGCACTACTGAGCCACGTCAAACCTGACAAGGGGGAGCGGGTTTCTATGTGCGGCTGGGACTTCAATGGAGACTGCTAAGGTAGTTTAGTCACGCAATTCACTTCACTCCCTTCTATGCACTTAACGCGCCTAGTTTTTCATTGTTTAACGCGAGTTTAAAAGACAGAAGGCACCTTATGTAAGCAGAACGCTGATATACTTTGACTAATTATTTACGTCAAAGATATAAGAACTTAAGTATTCTGGTCTTTATAAAGGTATTTTCTAATTCTGATTATCGTCCACTTAAATGCGGTATCTTTCTTTTTTATTCACTCTATTCGTTCCTTTACATTCTTCAGGTACAATCGTGCTGCTTAATATTCTTTTTTAATACAATTGATCATACAATTTTTGATACAATATAGCTTTTATAAATTTAAGTAAAAGCCGGTATCGATTAGGTAATACTTTTTAATATTCTTCGCAGATTCCATATGCTTAGGTTAACGCTAAGAGCGGCTGAGTTTTAGATATAGTAACTACTAGCCTTTTTTAATAATAATCTTTATTCATGGAACTTAAACAATGGCATAAATTGTTAAGAAAAACGATGATACCCGCGAGAGTTTTGGAGAAAAACTGTGTTGCGGATACCAACGCCCTCCTCCTTAATTTCTATAGTACAGTTAGTTCCTAAAATTCATGTAACATATTTTTAAATAAAAAAATTACAAACAATAGGTTTTTTACAAGATATTACCGAATGAGTATGAGTCTCTCATACTCACTTTTATCCAAAGCCTGAATAGTGGCAAAACTCTAAGCAGATTAGCTAGTACGTAACTCTCTTGAATATTGTATGCAGAATCAAGACTGACCAATTATAAAGCATTCTAGTTTTACGAACTGAATTATGAAACTAGTACAAAAAATTACTTAGCTATATGCACAAAACGCAGACTTCGTAAAACATTCAATTCCCAAAATGTTGAATTCTCTCGATACGATAATGCAACGTAGTCTGTTTTGTCTGTTGAATCCAATGTAGACGTATTATATTAAATTAAAAATTCTTTATTTCGGGCATTATGACCCATATTACACATAAGACATAGACGAGATAGAGAGAGAAAGACAGAGCGAGAGAGAGAGAGAGAGGCATAAACGAATGATTCATAAAAATAAATAATTGATTTGGAAAAATTAAATTGAATTGAATAGAAGCAATAATTTAGTAATTCTAGTAATTGTATTTTAAAATAAATTAAAATACAATTACATAATGCCAAATTGTCAAATGTCAATAAGTAGGCCTTCACATAATTATCTAGTGGAGTGAAGACGCATCCAATGAGTGAACATTGAGCTATCCCATCTGGCGGCAAGCACGCTCAAGATAGTGTTATTAAATAGATAAATTCATATATAAACTAACCCCAGTATAAGTGGACATACCTCTTTAATGGTACATAATAATTCCAATACTAGAAGAATCTCAAAGCTTTTACTCTAGTTCAAGTATTAAGGTAATATTCCCCTTGTAGTTCAAACTATCACAGCGCACTTTCACCGAACGTAAGACACTTCAAAAGTTGTTCTAGTATTAAAGGATGTACATTGTACATAAAAGCCTATATTCAAAGCATTTTCTTGCCCGTCCGCCTTCACAAGAAAGTGCTAAAAGCAAGTTTTCTGAAGGTGTGACCCAAATGATGCTTCAGTGTATGTCCTTAGGCATTCCGGAATGAGGTCATGCCTTGAGGGTGCACTAGAATAGCTCTGAGTGAGGTGTTTTATTAACGTGGAAAGACTTTGTGCTTGGAATAACATGTTAAGGCGCGCAAGCACCTATCCTGATAATAATAAAAGGAGGATCTTTAAACATCTATTGTAATGAAACAGATCGACAATATTGTATGAAAAAAATACTTAGGTTATAATAGAAAAGGAACAGGAAAAAAATATTAACCGAATAGAATTCATAAATATTAATCGCTTTCCGCAGGAAAAAATCGTAAATAGTGCACAAAAATTTTCTTTAAAAAGAAAAAGAACTTTCACGTCCAAACTCTCAGAACTTTCAGCGATAACACTACATATATATTTTAGGTAATACATAGCTTACGTATAGTATTAAAATTTTAACACGCAGTTATTTTTAAATCGTGCATATATATCGAAAAATGTTAAATGTTAAGTTTCGTAAATAAAAACGTACAAAACTAATGCAAAGTTATATGATTATTAACGGGATATTTACCGTAAGGTTGTGGAATGAGCTCCCGATATTTCGGCGCAGTCACATGCACCATGTTCACGGGAAGACTGAAGAATGCGGGTGGTTGGTCAAAAAGTTTAAAAGTTAGGTGCAGACATAACGATCTACCCTCTTTCTTGGTCTTTTGCTACGGTTATCACTGGAACTCGAACTCGATCCTAAGTCCCGACAAAACACACTCACTGTATCACTGCGTATAGTATTTTGAACACATTTTGAAAACTAATGCATCTTCGCATTACATCGTTCAATCTGATAAGCTATTTTCAACCTTAAGTAAGCAAAGTAAATTATTTTAAAATTGGGACTGGACCGCATCTGAACGTTCGGGTGGAGAAATATGTTACTGCACATAGATTCTAGTTTAGACGGAAACGTTTAACCATTACTACATATAGGTAATGTGTTTTAGCAGTATATAACACCAGTAGTGGGGCTTGTAACTTATATTTTGTACTAGCTGCGCCCCGCGGTTTCACCTGCGTGGCGATGGATGATGACAGTGATGATAAAAAGGACCATTACAGCGTTTCAACTATCTACATAACTAATTACGTCCAAACCTGTTCTGTCCTCTAATCTGATCCGTTCATCAATTTATCAGTGCTAGCGTGATTAGCATTTTCATCGCACAAAAGAAATGCCTACGAATACTTCCAAACATAGAATCTCTAGATTAAACAATACATCATTTCCATAAACCATATTTTATCAAATATCAAATGCTGACCCTCACCTCCATCTATATCTTGGAAATGTGCATGTTTATTCGAAAATATCCTCAATACTTTTTAAAAGCATGTGAACAGACGAGAAATTATTCCCTTAGACCAACACGAAAACATACACTTTTAATACCTACTTCTAGACTGAAAATGCACAGTTCCGGTACCAAAGCAATGGCAGTTAAAATTTATAATACACTACCTAACAAAATAAAAGACGAAAATAAAATGAACGTAGATATTCAATTCACACTTAAAAATTACTTTTGCAGAAGTGTTATTATAATATTGACGAATTTTTCAATGATAATACATTATAATAGACTGGAATCGGTTCACCCTATCGAAAGTTATGAGGTAACAAACATAAAAAATCTTTATCGAGTGTGAGCCGGCGTTTATCGATTCATAAGACGTTATCACGTCAAAATCACTGAAATCAGACTATATTATGAAAATACAGAAAAATACAGAAATGTTTATTTGTGTCAAAATACAGGTGTACAAATGAATAAGATCAGGACAGCAGGTAATTAAGACTAAAAACAGTAACACACCTATAATTTTATAACAAAATCGATACAAACTCAGCATAATGCTGATTGTAAACAATCAGCGCTGGTATTCTGTTGGGACCGGCATATTATGAGGTAGAAAAGAGTTATTTCTTTAATCATGGATAATTCATTCATTAGTTCAAACTCGGGACTATATTTAGTGCACGTATAATAAGGTGGATAGAGTAGATAATAAATCGGCATACTGGTTCCATGCGACATTATATAATTATACGATGGAATTACTTAGATTGTGAGGTCAGTAGCGACGACGTATCAGTTTACACAAGTTCCAGTGAGTGGTGCGAGGGTTATGTTATGACTTGGTTCATGCTAAGAGTAAGAAAACACTAATACGTAATATCTATACTATACTATAGCGGCTGCCCGCGACTTCGTTCGCGTAGTAGGCTCGGCTTTTGGCCTCGCCATAACCTCCCATCTTTTCTTGGTTTTTCTTTCATAAGAACCTTCTCCTAACAATAATTAAAACAACAAAAAAGATTTAGCGAGATGGTTCCATCCGTTCTCAAGTTATAGCGTGTCCAAAGGAAATAGGGATTCATTTTATATCCCATATAGATAAAACGATAAATATGAAAGATTGTTAGTTTTTTGTTTCTTACCTTTAGACGACTAAACAGCTGAATGGATCGTAATGAAATGTTGTATGAAGATAGATCAGAAGGATTCTTTTCATCGCCATCATCATCCATCACTACGCGGGTTAAACTAAGGGGTGCAGCATATGTGCTTCTGCCGGGTATAATCCATAACCTTGCAAAATTTGATTACGATCCGTTCGGCCGTTTAGGTCAGGTTACGTCAGATATCTGCCAGTAAAAGCCGTTTCAGAGATTAGCGGGCAAAATAGAAAGGCGGCCAGAGAAAAAAAATCGAAAATTGATTGATTAATGCAATGCGTTTCGAACCAACGAATCGATCCTAAAAGAGCTTAACCCGTCCGCATCAGGACAAAAAATAACAATAGATTTATGAATGAAACTTGCCTCTAATGGGTCTTGCTGATTCGGACAGATTAAGATCGAAAACAACAGAAGGCTATCTACTATTTGTCTTCAACGGTTCCTGCAGTATTTCGGTCATGTAGCACGCAGAAACCCTGACAACCTGGAAAGATTAATTGTCACAGGAGAAATAGAGGGCACAAAAGGCCAAGATGCAGAAGCCCAAAACGGTGGTCCGACCAGGTTTCGCAGCAGCTTGATATGCCGGTCAACGTAGCTCTCCATGAAGTCACAGACCGTAAAAGGTGGAAGCAGTTAGAAGACTTCAGAAGAGTCACGATCCTCAACGCTGAGGGAACGACTGAGGAGGAGGAGAAATGCGAAATGCTATATAATAATACCGTATATACTTTCATATGCATTTAGTGAAATGCTGCAATGTTACTGCCTGCCTTTTTTCCCACACATATCAAGTATAAGGGCTAAGTAAATGACCACAGGGACCAGTGTGCCTAGCATAATAACAGCGTAAGTGTAATGTAACGTGTCGTTCACATGAAACAATACAAACTGACATGTATCTATGGCAACTGTGACACAGACAATCATAGTTTGTGCGCCGAAGCGTGACGCGTTGACGTTTGCGATACGAATACTTTTCCGCAAATTGTTTGTGCTATGGCCTCAGGTAATTATATAAAACCTACTATTATCTATGGCATTTATATAGAGTATTAGGTAGTAGTTTGAACGATCGTGGGTGCAGTCACGTGTAGATGGAACTCGACACCGCAACCAATCGCGTTTTGTTTCTATTGCAGAATACAAGGTGGGAACAACTACAGTACTAGGTATTTGTAGTGTAAAACATATATAGCTCAGTTTATTGTATTTAGACACACCCCAGATACATATGGCTGATCATGATAGTCAATTTGACTTTGCACGAATCAATCAACATACCTACACAAAGATGCCTTTGAGAAGTGTTGCATATGTGATAAAGCGGTAAGATATTAGCGGCCAGTGTCGTAGGGAGATGGTGTAGCCTAATATAAAACTCAAATAACTACGAAGAGAGATTTTCTACCGACTTCCAAAAAGGTACTCAATGCGACTGTTTTTTATGTTTGTTACCTCATAACTTTCGATAGGGTGAACCGATTCTCAAATTTTTTTTTTTTTGTATGAAAGCTGGTGGTGCCCAGTGGTGTGGTCCCATTTAAATTTCACCAAATTTGGTCCAGTAGTTTTTGAGGTATACTCTAATAACTGAATAGAATGGAAGTCGGTATTAATTTTTTCAAATTGTACTTGTATCCGATTATCATAACGATTTTGCACTCAATGACGCGTTCGTCCGATTGCGCGAGTACGCTGTGTTAGTACCACTCTACACTCCTGTACATTACTACGATTTACTACCTTTTTTTCACTGTCTAGCGACGAGACAGGAACTATTGGACCTGATAATGACATGACGCAGCGGTACCCAGATCTTTAAGTTAACATACACTTTTAATACCCAATTCCATACCGTAAAATGCATTTCCGGTACCAAAGCAATGGCAGGTATAATTTACAATACACTACCTAACAACATACAAGATGTACACTCTGTGCAATTGCAACACCCCCAGGGGGTAATATGTGACATGTAACTATTGTGAACCTTAAGCAACAAGCCCTGCATTGTATATACGAGTATTAACCTGACACATAAGTTATAAATTATTTGAGTTTGAGTTTAAGTGTTGTGTGGCACTGCGTTTTACTGGGAGACGTGATTTTTGAATCTCATCTATAACACCCTTAAAGCCTTTATTGAGTAGTGCTTCCACAGTACCACTAGTAAGCATAACTTCTGGAACTGCGATGGTACCAACCGGATGGTTTATTACTCAAGAAGCATTCCATCTTAACTGAATCTTAACGGTGGCGTGTACTACAACTACACTCGCCTAACTCTACTCAGAAACTGGTCCACTTTAACAACTGTCTATATTAGAAGATACGACCAGCCAATCACACTTCAGCAGTCTAGTTCTCTTCAGCTGTCTAGTTCACATCAGTTGTCTAGTTCACATCAGCTGTCTAGTTCACATCCAGGTGTCTCGTTCACATCCAGGTTCCTAGTTCACATCAGCTGCCTAGATTTCTTTTTATTGCCAAAAGTAGGCAGACAAGCGGACAGGCGGTCGACCTAATGGAAAGTGTTCACCGTCGCCTATAGACGTTTGCAAAACCAATGGCAATGACAACGCGCTGCCGACCTCTAAGAACTTTAATGACGCCCTTTTAAACAACTCCATATCGAATCGCAGAGGGAAAACCTCGGCGGGAAGCTTCATCAAGATTTTTGTAGCACGCGTAATAAATGTTCTTGAGAATCAACATGAATCGTTACTGACCTGCGCCTCTCCCAATCCCAGCTCGATCGAGTCGATGCTCTTCCTGACCAATGCCGCCTTCTCATGGTCGTGCTCCGTGTTGGCTGCCAGACCAGCCAGTAGCTGTGCGTGCTCGGCTCTCAGTGCCTCGAGGCCGGCGGCGACGGTGCGCGCGCCGGCCACCATTTCCTCCTGCGTCATCGCCGTCATCCTTCCGAGCGATTCGATCTTTTTTCTGTTGACAAAAAATAATTATTTATCAGATGTGTGGCTGTGACAGCGTAGGCAAGAAATTTGTTAGAAGGAAGGAAACTCGGATCGGAGAATGCCAGGTCTAAACATCTATAGGTTAATATTACAGAGGCCGTAGCACAAACACTTTACGAAAAAGTATTCGTACCGAATGCGTCCACATGTCGCGCTTCGGCGTACAAACTATGAGTTTTATATATAGTGTTATTATGTGTCACAGTTGCCCTAGCCCTAGATAAATGACAGTTTGTCCCGTGAACGACACGTTACTACAAAATATGAGTTGTGTCACAGTTGCCCTAGCCCTAGATAAATGACAGTTTGTCCCGTGAACGACACGTTACACTTACGCAGTTATTTGTGCTAGGCCCGCAGGATAAGGATGTCATAAAGGTGTTTGATGACCTATACTAATATAATAAAGCGAAACGATTTTTTATTTGTATGTTTAAACACGCTAATCCGGAACTGCCAATCCTACAATGGTAAATTTAAAAAAAACTATTGTTTGTGTGTCTCACAGCCAAATTTATGAGGAATAATATAGAGTATCTAGCATTAGACTAAACACAGACGATTTTTTACGCGGTGATCCCGCAGTGCATCTAGTTTTAATAATAATTAAGGCTCACGACAAGTACTATTTAAATGTTTTAGAAGCAGGGTCAAGCGTGTCTTATGAATGTACACTGATCGTTTCAGTACTTATGCGGATAAGCTGTGTACACTAGCCCAGAGTTCAAACACCACTTTACTATATTAAGCCTGCACCGAGGCAGCGATACGTAATTGTGAAATACTTGCGTTCGTTTGATCCCCTGCTGTATTTTTATTTCTTAACTTTGGGTTTTGCAATTAACATGTGTGATACTTAAGGATTCATTCTATAAATCATACACTTTAGAAACACGATTACTTATAGTTTCCTCAATAGAAAAAAAATCCAAAGTTATATCTAAAAAACTAAATAAACCCTTCGTACGGCGTAAATATTTCACGGAAAGTCACCAGTTTTTGAATAATAATAAAACAACGTGTTTTCTATAACGTATACACATTACATTTTTCAAAGAGGTATTATTTTTATAATACGAAAGAAATACCTAAATTCACGCACGTTTCGCCCATTTTAGCCAGAGCCGCGACGCTTCCTCCTGTCCGCTTTAGTACCGCTTCGGCCGTCGGACGGGGAACCCGCGTCACTTGGGCTCACGCACAATTTTAAAAATTATATTTGAATTTAGGTCACGATTTTGTTGACTTACGGGGTTGGCGAAAAATTAATGCTAAACGCTTGCATGAAAAAATAAAGTAGGTACTTAAGTAATACTCATATATTAGTTCCTATTTTTTCATAAATTTATTTTTAATACATTACTTACACATGCGTTTATTTTAAAATCAAACTGGATGGTTTCAAACACAATCAAATTTATTATTCTAGAACAGGACACCTCCAGGCCGAGAATTTTGAAAACAAAGAGAATACTCTTGCTTCGTAAGTATACTCAAGAGGTAACTTACTTTAACAGCGTAGGTAGTTTAAAACTAGTATTTTCGTTATTTCAGCAATACTTACCTGCAAACTCGGACGGACAAAAAAGACCTGCAATGTACATTTGAATCATGTGATGACGCGATGAAACGAATATCACTACAGGCAGAAACTTTTGAAGATAAAGAAAATTCTGTGCCTTCGTTAGTATTTATACAATTATATTATACATTCCAAGTGTGGGTAAAGTCTGATCAAAAATGAAAAATCTGATCTTTTCTGTAAAATTTTCTATTTATAGGGTGAATGTACCAAATGTTGGCATTTCACTGCAAAATACATATTTTGATTCATGTGATGATACGATGAGAGAAATACCACTACATACAGAAACTTTTGAACGCAAAGATAATTCGCATTAATAAATAAAATACGCAAAGTAAGTATAACAAATATACAATAATAATATGCTTCATCTCTACATTTCGTCCTACTTCTAGGTGTATATGTCAAATACACAGTTTTTGTTCATTACAGTGTGTAAGAGTTATTTAAAAAAAAGTTTTCTATTCTCAATCTTGCTTCCGTCTTTTTAATCGACTTCCAAAAAGGGACGTTATATGTTCGTCTGTATGTTTTGTTTTGTGTATGTTCATCGATTGATTCGCCAATTGTGAACCGATTCGAAAAATTCATTTTTTTGTTCGAAAGAGTATTTTCCCGAGGTGATCCCATTTAAATTTCATTGATTCAGTCGAGCGGTTTTTGAGTTACACTCCAATAACTGAATTTTTTTATTCTATCTTGTTGATTTAGTATATACGCAGTGAATGACAATAGATCCCGTAAGTAGCAAGGATCACTTAAAAAGGTGAAAATTAAAAATTGTCCATTTCTTGGAAAATATTTTTTTGAATTAGTTTAAAATTATCTTTTTTGTTTTTAAATTGTCTTTAGGGCAATAATATAATAAATTTCTCTCAATTGCTAGTTTACCAAACCATCTTAATATTTTCTAATTTCCAGGGTCTTGGATGACAGTGATTGTAAAATTTACCACACTCTAGAATTGTAAGTAACCAGCTTTTGTAATGGAATTAATTTATCAAATAACAATTACAAATTTCCTTAAAAACTATTTTGTTGATATATACAGACTGACTGGTTGAACACTTTACATAAACAAGGACATGATAATTCATGGTCACATGAAACGTTTAAAAAAATAAAATAAAAAAAATACCGTTAAACTACAGAGGAAACCTTCATTCTATGAATGTGCTATAACTCGAAAATTATGGACACCGTCCGAACGGGGTTAATGACCCAAAGCGCCGCGCCGCGTTCAAAGGAATCAAGCTGCGTCCGAACGGGGTTAATGACCCAAAGGGCCGCGCCGCCCGCGCCGCGTTCACAAGAATCAAAGGATGCCGCGATCGTCGGCCGCCCGCCCGGCCGCGCCGCGCCGGTGTAAACAAACAAGTACTTACCTTGCCGCGCTAAGGCAAATTTTATTACTACACGCGCGCCGCGAGTGACCATGTTTATTGTTTTGAGTAGACAATTAAAGTTAAATTAGGTAAATATTAGGCACCTATTTTTTTTCTTAATTAGAACGAGAATCGAGTACTGAGCACTATATATCAATATGTAAAGTGTTAAACCAGTCAGCCTGTATAAATTAAATTATCTGATTCATTACAGGGTACCAATTACACCGGCACAAAATTTTTGTCTTTCAGTGGAAGATGAAATAGACAATATCATGTAATATTCACGAAAAGAAAATAATGCCATGAAGTAAGTCCGATATTAATCATGATGGTTTTATGTGTCCTGATAAAACTGTTCAATGATATATCAGTGTACATCATGTATAATGCTTAAAAAAATTACGTCTAAACCTGTGTTTAGATTTTTGTTACTACATACTACATAAACTTTGATTTCTCCGAGATGCTTTTTCTCTGTGTTTTATTGTACATTTCAAAAATCGTAATTATAAATATAATTTCAATTTCCAATACGTAGCAATATAACAAAACATATAAAATTAATATAAATCTTATAATTATTCATTTTAGACTTCCGTTTGATGAAATACAGAAACCGCAGAGACTTGCTGATATAATCAGGACTCAAGATAGCCCCATTGTAAGTTGTACAATTATGAATTTAAATAAAACAAGGTATCCTTGACCATGTTGTTAGATAAATAACAAAATAAAAAGTTTTTGATTTAATTGTATAATTGGTTTACCGTTTAGGTTTCTACGCATCAGTTGCCAGATGATTCAGATCAAGAAGAAGATTATATAATAAAACCAGAAGAAAAAGTGGAAGAGATCAGAATAAGTGGAAATAGAGTTGTAGATTTCATGTATTTATTTGAACAATTGCAGGAAATTTCGCACCATAATTCTCCATTAGGTTGCAATTTCAATCATTTAAAATTAGTCGGAGAAAAAAGAAAAGGGTTTATGTCAAAATACGAGTTTGTTTGCAAAATGTGCAACACCAAATTAAGTTTAAATAATTGTAAAAAATCCAACATTAAAAAAGAGCTTGATCTCAACGAAAATGTGGTAGGTGGTTTCATGTCTATAGGTGTAGGATACGCAGGTTTAGAACAAGTGTCGGCCTCACTTGAAATACCTTCTATGTCGGATCATTTGTATGCCAAGTGTCACGCAAGAGTCTGTGAACTATGGGAAACGGCAAAAGAAAACTGTATGGAAGAAGCAGCAAAAGAAGAATACGATTTAGCTGTTCGGGATGGTAATATTAATGTAGACGGAGTACCTATGATTACCGTAGTTGCTGATGGATGTTGGTCAAAAAGATCATTTAAAAAGAATTATAACGCATTGTCTGGTGCTGCGGTAATTATTGGTTACAGAACAAAAAAAGTCCTTTATATGGCAGTTAAAAACAAATATTGTATGATTTGTGCACGGTCAGAGAACAAAAACAAAATACCCCCTGAGCACACGTGTTTTAAAAATTACGAAGGGTCCTCAAGTGGAATGGAATCCGTTGCAATAGTTGAAGGGTTTAAACATTCTTTACCAAATCAGGGCTTGATTTACTCTAAGTTAATTTCTGATGGGGACTCCAGTACATATAAGAGCATATTAGAAGCAAAACCTTATGGAAACTTATTGGTAGAAAAAATTGAATGCACTAATCACCTGTTGAGAAACTTTTGCTCGAAACTAGACGAATTAACCAAAAACACTTGCTATCCTATTAGATATCGCAAAGTTCTTGGACAAAATATACTGCGCTTGCGTAGAGCAGTAAAAGGAGCTGTCAAACATATCAATTCAAAAGATTTAATTTTCACCCAAAAAGTAATTGAATTAAAACAAGATCTAATAAATGCACCAAATCACGTTTTCGGAAATCACAAACTATGCAAACCTTATTTTTGCCAAAATATTGATCAAAATGAACCTACACAAGATTTTGTTGCTGAAATGAAGTCTAATAATATTTTTGCTGCTATCATGAAAATCATGTCTAGATTAGTAAATAATGCTAAAAGCCTAATACATGATGTAAATAGTAACAAAGCAGAAGTATTCAACAGCGTTATCGTGAAATTTGTGGGTGGTAAACGAATAAATTATTCAAGTCGACAGTCTTATACAGCTCGCTGTGCTGGCTCAGTTGTGTCATTTAACGCTAAAGAACCGCAATCGTACATTTGCAAAAAGATTTTAATGCGAAGTCCTAATCCTATTGTTAGACGCTTAGAGATTAAACGCAATAAAAAAAGAATTTCAGATTTAAAACGGAGATTATCAAAATCTTTTGCAAAAAAAAAGTGCACAAACAATACAAATGACAAATATAATGGCGATTCTTGTCAAAAGCCAGATTTAGAACAAGCTGACTTTGATTTCGCTAAATCAGAACATATGAAAAAAAAAAATCTTTCTGATGAGGATCGCCAGTCACTTGAAAAAAGAACTGTTTTGCAGGCAGATTCGATTGAATGGCACCAAGAGAGAAAGTTACGCCTTACTGCGTCTGATAAAGGTATGCAAAAGAGGCCTTATAAAATGTGCACCTCTAGTAAAAAGTCTTGTGAATGTAACCGGTGATTTAAGTCACGTAAAATCCGTTCGTTATGGCAAGGAACACGAACATATTGCATTAGAACAGTTAGCTGAAGTACTCAAACTCGACAAAGAAGCTAACTTCAATGGTATTAAAAAATGTGGCTTATTTGTCGATTCTGAACTGCCATTTTTGGCAGCAAGTCCAGACGGATTGATAGATGATAAAATCATTGAAATCAAGTGTCCGTAGAAGGCATAGCACAAAAAAAAAATTCTGGAAACAGGAGAAAAACGGAAAGTTGACAATAAATAAACAACATGATTGGTTCTACCAGGTGCAAGGTCAGCTTCACATTACAAGGAAAGCAGAGTGTTTATTTGTAGTGTGGACAGAGAAAGATATAAAAATTGAGACAGTAAAAAGAGATGACGAATTCTGGGAAAAGAATATGGAAACAAAATTACAAACATTTTACTTTGATTGTCTGCTACCAGAAATTATTGATTCAAGGCTGGACAGAAAAATGGAAATTCGTGAGCCACAATATATTTTAGACGCAATAAACAAAAAAAACTTAGAAAAACGTAGAAAAGCAATTCCTTCCGCGAATGTTATGCCAGAAGCAAAGCGGAAAATAACTTAGTTATTTTTTTCTCTGACTTTCATGTTCCTTGCCATAACTAACCAAATACCTGATCAGTCAATTTCATTATCAGAAATTTAATCGAACCTCCCTGCAAACACTTACTAATATACTACAGACTAGATTATTAATTGACTGATAAAGACAAGTCTTTTAACAGTTATGTCTTACTTATAAATATCAATGCTTTGAAGCTAACTAAACCAAAATTAATTACGAAGAATATCAATCTCAACGCACACGTTCACCGTTTTTACTTTGACTATTTTGATACTTTTATACATTCAAACGAAAATGTGTCAACTGTAATACAGCATTTAAATATTGAAATAATATCATTTCACTAACAATTACTCAAAGAATTCGGTTTTAAGTTTATAAAGATCTCTACTGTTACTAAAAACACGTATGTATATACTATATATTTTATGCTGACTGCCACCATAATTGTGCAACTTTTCCGTCGAACGTCAAATTGCTCTACTAATATATATATGTTCAATAAATAAATTGTGCCAGCTTACTAAATATTTGTCAATTTCTTATTTAGCAGAATTTTAAAGTAAGTTTCCACATCTACGCAAATGTCCCAAGATTTCTGCGGATGTAGTAAGAGTACAGTTAGATGATTGATTTGGTGCAACTCAAAAACCTACTAGGGGATGGACTATCTAAACATCGGATATTCTAGGTGATTATACGTGGTCACACATAATATATTATGTAATATATATACACTTTATAGAAATCGGTTACGTCTAGTTTGAGAATTTGAGAAGGGCCGACCACTGGGATTTTACCCTATTTATTTACCATATGTATATACTAACGTGCCGATAAGTCATAAATTAAAAAAAATAGAACGTGGAAAAAGGTTTTTTTACCTGAATATATTCAATAACAGTATTTGAAATTTGTTGCTTTATTTTGTAAATAAATACAAGTAGCACCCTAGCTAGTCGATTCAAAATCGGTTACGTCTACTTTGAGAAGTGAATAATGTAAATTTGAAAAGGGCCGACCACTGGAATTTTTACTCTAGTGAACCTACTGAAGTGCCGATAAGTCATAAACAAAGGTTTTTTAACCGACTTCCAAAAAGGAGGAGGTTCTCAATTCGACGGGTTTTTTTTATGTTTGTTACCTCAGATTTTTCGAGTAGATGAACCGATTTAGATGATTAATTTTTTATTTGTAAGCTGGTGCTTCCTGTGTGGTCCCATTTCAATTTCATTGAAATCGGTCAAGCCTACTAATAACTGAAAAGTGGTCAAACTTCAACAAGTTATTTCACACTTTTGTGTGTTTTAGCCGATTCCATTTATTGTAAGAAAAGTTACATGAATATACTAATTTAATAAAAGTATTTGAAAATTGTTGTTTTGCTTTGTAAATAAATATTAGTAGCACCCTAGCTAGTCGATTGGCGCAGCGCGGCGGCTCAGCGCATAGCTATTTAGTCGCTCGATCTTGGTGGCGGCAGCGAAGCGGCGGGCAGCGTGTATTACTCACGCACACATACGCGGAGCGCATAGATACATAAAATCGCTTACCGCCAGAAGCTCGGTGCGCCCTTAAGATCAATAAACTTTGAAATTATATAAATTGAGACGAAAGGTTCCCTATTCCATTCATTCTTTCAGTCTAAAGTATGATGAGCTTCATCATCTTCATCTCAGCCGTAGGACGTCCACTGCTGAACATATGCCTCCCCCATTATGTTCCAAAACGACCAGTTGGAAGCGGCCTGCATCTAAAGTCGTCCTGCGACCTTTATCAGCTCGTCTGTCCGCCGTGTCGGTGGACGACGAACGCTGCGCTTGCCGGTCCGTGGTCTCTACTCTAGAACCTTTCGGCCCCATCGGCCATCTGTTCTGCGTGCTATGTGGCCTGCCCATTGCCACTTCAACTGGCTTATCTTCTGGGCTATGTCGGTGGCTTTAATTCGTCTACGGATCTCCTCATTTCTGATTCGATCACGTAGAGAAACCCTGATGAGCATAGCCCTCTCCATAGCTTAGGTACCAATTTATATTTAATCATAATCTCATCAAAAAGTAAAAGGTGAATGAGGTTATTGCTTAAAATATCATGACGCATTATATAGAACCCTTGTTTCGATTTTGAACCAAAAACGTTATTATAACGGATTGACGTCTACTCTATAAGCTTAGACTAGTTTTATTGTTGCATCATTAGATGTTTTGATCGATCGATTTTCATTCACCGTCAATGATGATTTTAAATCTCAAAAAATGCTGGACTGACTGATGAAATTTAAATGGGACCACACGGGCAGCTTTCTAATAAAAAAAATCATCACCAAAATCGGTTCACCCAGTGGAAAGTTCTAGGTAATAATTATTTAAAAAACATTAGATATAAGAACCTCCTCCTATTTGAAGTCTGTTAAATAAGGTTTATACTTCAAAAAGATAGCAGATAGCTAGAGAATGGCAAGTTTTTGTGAAACTTAAATAATAAACACACAAATAAGTGGTTAAATTTTAAGCACAATACCTCAGAGCCTGAAAACCAAGGTTTTCAACCAGTGTGTATTGCCAGTGATGACTTATGGCAATGAAACATGGTCCCTTACAGTGGACCTCATTAACAAGCTTAAAGTCGCTCAACGAGCAATGGCGAGGGCTATGCTTGGGGTTTCCCTGCGTGATAAGATCCGAAATGAGTAGATCCGTAGGAGAACTAAGGTCACCGACATAGCTCTCAAAATTAGCAAGTTGAAGTGGCAATGGGCAGGCCACATCGCTCGCAGAACTGATAACCGATGGGGATGAAAGGTTCTCGAATGGCGACTACGCACCGGAAGACATATTCCCAATTGAAAGACCAACAGCTTTATTATAAATTGCCGTCCATTGACCGGCGTTGCCAATTCAGAGAGCTGAACATTCGTAATGATTGATAACAATGTCGTTTTCATAAAGAGGTTACGCAAATTAAGAAGAACAATCACAATGGGAGGGGGGGCTTTATTTGATTAAAGCAAATTGGCTCTGTGATGGTATTGTTCTTTAAAACATAAATATGTATATGCTTAACCGTAACAATCGACGTAATGATGATTCAGACGGATTGAAAATGTTAACTGTTGAATTGTCATAACATTGTCACACTAAAAATATTTTATTTTCGAACTTATCTGGTTGATAGAGCATATTGAGAGGTCGTGGAACAGCCGCGCGATTCACTAATGATTCGTCAATGTGCTCGTCGACGAGCTCACCGATGTCAAATACTTTATGAGATATCGCCCGTGTACATAAGGTTGTTTTTCGAACGTTTCTTGTCATCTCGTCATTTGTTTCACGGATGTCAAATATGCAACGATGTTTGGTCGAGAATCACACGGCAGGTTCTAAATAAAACAATATTCTTATTATATAACTTTACTTCCTAATATGATGTGACAAGTCAAGCGACAATGTTGTACAATCTATCTATACCTTTATATTCGGAATCTCGGAAACAGCACCAACGACTTTCATGAAATTTAGTACGCAGAGGTTGCGGGGGCGATAAAAAAATAAAAAAAGGTAGTAATAAAATAGGTTTGCACGGCCCTACACGTCAAGGGGGTGACCTTGGTGAGCAAGGTCATCCCTTCACAGGCGCTGAGGCCCGGTTAAGATCAATCCGGGCTGGGGCGAGATGGTGACTGCCAGCGCGACCCTGTCTCGCCCCACCTTGGCGGAGGACTGCTCACGGGGGTTTTAGTGGGCGATAAATCGATCTAGCTAGGTTTCATTTTAGATAACATCGCTTTATCCGTGTTTTCAGGCAATGAAAAACTGCTACAAAACTAAAGTTACTTGACAATAGAGGGCGTTGTTAAGCAACACTAAGCCAATGAGTGTTTGATTTGAAGTTGGACCAAGAAATCAATTGTTTACTTACGTGCAAAGCTTGGTCATCCAAGTGCTGTAGGTCTATCATGAGTTTACAACATTGACACCGATCGAAAGTTGGTATCGAGAGCCGCGAAAGAATGTATGAAAAAAAGAACAGTGCCACGTTGCGGCGAGTGCGCCAATCACAAGCTTAATAGGCAGACGAGATCGAGTATCGACTATAGATGACATTTTTGTTGCAAACCCATGGTATAGAGTATGTGTACCCATGGTATATAATACATCAACGAATTAATGTATGAATATATGTATGGAAGTATATTGTATTGTAGTGTATATATATATATATATATATATATATATATATATATATATATATATATATATATATATATATATATATATATATATATATCTATATAAATATATATATATATATTATGTAAGTATATCAATGAATTAATTATATGTTTATATATATTTCAATATGTATTAGTGTATTTTTATGTATTAGCAGATATTTTTCTTTTCTTGTTTATAATTTATTATTAATTTGATTTAGTAATGTATTATTGTCTTGATTTGATTGTACCTTTATCTTTATATTACGCCCCGTCTTGTTATTCCTGTATTTCCTCTCCATCCTAAGGTTGCCTGGAAGAGATCACTATTAGTGATAAGGCCGCCCATTGTAACACTTTATTTTAAGCTTTCTTTTACTTTTGTGTTATTTTTGTATATTAAGTGGTGTAACAATAAAGAATTATCTATCTATCTATCTATCTATAGAGCTAGTGGATCAAGCCACAATGTCGTACAGCCATAAAGGCCAATAATTGCTCGCAGTTACCTACGACTCCGACGACAATGGATGTCGTACTAAATTATAGGTATTGACTGATATTGTTACCGAAGAAATGGATTGATAGACATTATAAAAGAGAGTATTGATATTTTTGAAGGTTAGACTGATGTGATCTTTTCAGAATCATTGTGCGATTAAGTAACAGCATATAAGTCTTAAAGAGAAAGCTTACTTACGTACGTCAAAAGTTTTGTGAACAATGAGAACGTAATTCTGAATTGTAATAAATGGAAGCGTTTATGAAGGTTTAATAAGGTCATACATGGGTCACACGAACAGTAATGAAGAAACATAGAACATGCATATATGAAAAAGTATTTGACATTGAGAAACTGAAGAAATGAAGAGTTTACGTTTAAATAACGTAACGTAAAGCTTTGTTAAATCAGATTTAATCTCGCGATACCATGGACTTACAATATTTCATAGTGTCATACCGACTTCAGCGATGACTAAAAAGTAACTGCGCTAATTAAGTTAAGTTAAAACAACGTCTATTTGATCAGCAGGGATGCTATATATCTCAGCAGGGCTAGCACGGGCAGTGGACTATTTCTCCCCGTGGAGAGGAAAGAAATCCTTTACACCGTGTCATTTTTATCTCTCTTGCGAGCACGGCAACGTCAGACGATAGTTTATCCACGCGGATAAATTGCGGGAGTAGCGTTCTCTACGGTTTTGTACTTCATGGGTGCCATTTAACCCTTTGCGTCCCAGAGACGTATATACGTCAGTTTAGTTTATAAATCTTTGGTTTTAATAATCACAGTACAGTTGCTAACAAAATATTGATTGAAATCTAAAAAAACGGCCGCTCTATGTCACTTTAGTCAGCTCCACTTCAGTCATCAACTTACTAACATTTTTTCTTACTTCAGTTGTCAAAACTGACATAGAGCCGCCATGTTTCAAGATTTCAATCAATTTTTGTTAGCAACTGAGATACATAATAGACCTACCGTTCGAAATGAAATAACATGTAAATATTTTATAATTTGCTAGCTGCGCTCCGCGGTTCCAACCGCATGGTGATGACGATGAACATAATTGTTTTTCTTCGCCGGTATATAACCTACCGCCTTAGCCACATTTCATCAAAATCGGTTAAGTGGTTCAACACATTAATTACAGTAAACAAACTCACAAACTTTACCTGTAACTATATAACATTAATTATAGTAAAAGTATAGATTGAATACTGATTGAAAATATGTAGATATTACTTATTAAAGTATATTGTATCATAAACAATAATTCATGTCTTAATTGTTAGCAGCGAATAGCCTGTTGTTCATAAATTTATTTAATTTTATAACTAACTTTATTATTAATAATAATATCTAATGTCATCTCCCTGACATTTAAATGACATGGACAGGTTCTACCACGTTAATACAGGTTTCATAATTTTAAGAATAATTTTGAATGATTAGAGTACATTAATATGTATTAAACCAAAACTCAGCTATGCACCACTGGTAGCACTAATTAAACTTTGTAAAAATATAGAAATATATTTTCATAAATTTTTTGGCTTAGTATATTCGATTTAATATCGAGAAACCTATTTCATACCACCGACGCATGCTAAGCGAAACACTACTTTATAATTATAGATATTAATTATATCCTCGGACGAGATTCAAACCAGCATCTGCTCACTAAGCGCGTCAGACGCCATGATCACTAGGCCATTGGGCCGAGGATCGAATTTATCTTTTCTAGTTCATTTGACCGTCGTATAGAGACAGCGCCATCAATTATTGATCGAAAAGCTTTATTTAACTGAACGAAGAATTATTACAAACATTATTATTAAAAACAACTTTCGTATGGATCGAAGACGTATAGTCGTGCTTATATGCCAAAAGATATTGATTTCTATAACTGCTACTACTCACACAACACAAACTAAATGATCCAAAGTTAGTTTCTGTCATATATTAACACCGATTTCACATGTAAATAAACATGTCAACCGTTGAATGTCTTGCGTATCAAACACGATGGCAAGAAAAAATACTTTCCGATAAATTTAAAAGGAAAATGACAGAATACTAATATCTTTACACTAGCTGCGCTCCGCGGTTTCACCCACGTGGTGATGATGATGATGAGGATGAATCAAACATGGCGTATGGTTCTCAGACATAATGTAGCTTTATACTGGTGAAATAATTATTTAAATCGGTTAAGTAGTTTTACGTGTATCCATTACAAACAAACAATCATATATCTTTCCTCTTTATTATTAGAGTAGAAGTAGATAGGGATTAATACCAAGGTACGAATAATGTAGCCTGGATTGTACCATTGTTACTGTTGCATATTTCAAAATGAAAAAGTATTTATTGTGACATAACTGTAATAGTTAGACACATGGTATTGTGAACTTCTTTGTATAGATATTGACGTCTTCTATAAAACTGTAGTACTTCACTTTGCTTTTTTTGTCAATAGCGTAGACTAAATGATCAATAATTTCCGCAGCGTACGCGATATAAGGACATTTTTCGGTATGCTTTTTAACACCTTGGGTTACATTATCGAAGTTTTCATACGGATTCCAATTTTTTTGAAAATATTATATAGCCTATGTTAATCAGGGAAAATGTAGGATTCTAATGGTGAAAGAATTTTTCTAATCGGTCCTGTAGTTTCGGAACCTATTCAATTCAAACAAACAAATCTTTCCTCTTTATAATATAATAAGTTTAGATGTAGATAAGAAAGTAAAAAGCCTCCGCGAAAAGACTGAAATTCAGTATGTATTGTATGTAATTTATCATCATGATAACAATAAGTCATAAATATAACACTTGCATCACAATGATTCCATTTCAACACCACCGCTTTTGGTGTTAGAGTACCAGGGCATCACGACCGGAAGGAAGCACCGCTCCCACAGCCAGCCTGGTTTCATTCGTAACCACTCAGACAGAATTGGTGGAAGTGATAGTTGCGAAAGCAAGGGGTGCGCCGATATAGGACGGTGCGATGCCGTGAGAAAGCGCTGCACCAGATTCTACAGCGTGATATTCAAATTCGAACTTTATGCTCAAATTAGAAGGAAAATGGTTGATCCAGCCGATTGAGGAACTGAACCAAATGAACGCATTATTTTTGACATCCTGTTAGATTGCAATAATGGGAAACTGCATGCTACGTTGCCATTTAGATGGTACAACAGAACGTTTTTAATGTAAATATTTAGCTTCGAAACAGTTTCAATACTTTGCTTTAAGTTACAATAATCTTGTTATTCTTATATAATAGCAATACGCACGATTCTCTTTTATTAAATTTCTTTATGATTATGTTTACAATGTATTTTTATAATTACTAGTGTTTAACCACTATCACATTTTATGATGCGCTCAAAGGTAGTAGAACAATAGACGTAGATTGGCGTCTGGCTATTAAAGACAGCAACCAGGAAAACATAATATGTAGAGATATAATTTTAACTAAATTTAAAAAGCATGAGGTGCTATGTTCGACAGTATGTATTTTTTTAATGTATGTTTACCGATTTTTCCCCCATTTGTAGACCGATTCTAAATTGTTTTTTGTTTGGATGAGTATACTTTGGAGGTGACCCCATTTAAACTCCATTAAATTCGGTTAAGCTGTTTTTGAATTTCACTCCAATAAATTTAAAGTGTTTCGCCTATCTTCATGATATCCTTATTGACGGTGAATGACACCGATCCCGTAAGTAGCAAGGGTCACCAGAATAGCTAGGCAGCTTTTTTTATATAAAAAAATTGATCCGGCTTCAACAATCACATCAACTTATTTTAAACGTTGAGTTGACAGAGAAGACATGAGAAGACATTTTAAAGACAGCACCCCGGAACACATAACGTGTAGTAATACTCGTATTTTTTTATCTTGGGGTGGTTTACCAGGTGTTGACAGTAAATGATTCTACCTCCATGCTGCGGTGCTGTATTTCCTTACGATGTTATCTTCACCAAAAGACACTGCGGGGGTTAGAATTCGAACCGCCACCGTCTTATGAGCGGCTGGTTTTATTTTTATTACCTCTGAGCCATCATCATCATCATCAGCCATACAAATAGGTACGTTCATATAAAAGTTGAAGCTAAAATTTGTTAAACTAACAAGATTACAGATTGTTGTCACTTTAAGGTGATTACGTATGAAGCCCACCAAAACTGGGTAAAGTACATATTTCCTAACACACCAGACATGCAGAAGGCATGTTAAGTAACACGGGCCAGATCTCCCAAACAAACTAATGGGATCACTATTATTAGCTTCTAAGAACTTTAACACAATTATGAACTTAGTAGCATGTTTTTTGAATTCCGTGCTTTATTCTTTGCGTATCGGACATAGGCATGACCAGCCAGTTTGTAACGCGCAAATATGATCGTTATTCCAACGACAATAGGAACTTCGATATTTGGACCAGCACATAGCTGCTCGATGAAGCCGAGTGCGGACTAATTAATAATAAATATGGATAGGTACATTAATTATTTAAAAATGTGACATACGAGTACTATGGCTACCTACGCTCAAGTAAAACTTTTCGTACGTTTCAGGAGGCGAAACTATTGGCAGTGCTATTCCCCTTTACTTACTTATTATATAAATCACCGTACAGGGACCGCAGCACAAACAAATTGCGAAAAAGTATTCGTATCGTAACCGTCGACGCGTCACGCTTCGGTGTACAAACCATGAGTTATCAGTGGCCAGAGCACGAACATTTGCTTAAGTGTATCGTTAACGTATACAGTACAAACTATGAGTTATCTGTGCCACAGTTGTACTAGATAAATAATAGTTTGTGCTGAATACGTCAACAATACGATAACGTTACACTTTAGCGAATGTTCGTGCTCGGGCCACTGTGTCACATTTGCCCTAGATACACGACAGTTTTTACAGTTTCACGTAAACGACACGTTACACTTACGCAGTTATACGTGCTATGTGTACAGAACTCGTTTCGTTCCCAACGCGATTAGAATTCACGTTATTAAAGAACGTGACAATAATGACGCGCGAAAATAGAATGCAAATACATACTTAACGAAATAGGTTTATGTCACTTCCTGTGGTGCGAAATATGTGTAACGGTCACCATTGAAATTCTACTCGTTCCTACAACACAGTTATTTGAATATAGTTATGTTAGGTAGGATGATATGGGTATGATGTAAGTCAGTAGGACAATGTACTCTGCGAAATCAAGTGAAGAGCGGTTGCAGATTTTGCCTTATAAGTACAGTTTAAGGGTTTATAATTTATGTAATATCATCATCAGCACCAGTGTCTTAATTATGAAGTACTAGTTGCGCACCGCGGTTTAACTCTAGTGATGGATGATGATGATTATGATGAAAAGTATCCTATGTTATATAGTGTAAAGTATGTATAATATGAAAAATATGCTATGTTTTTTATATAATTTTTAAAGCACTTACTGTCTAAAATTGCAATGTTGGCATCGCCAAGCAGGCCTAAGTGCTTTAAAAATCATATAAAAAACATATCATATTTTTCATGATGAAATGATGAAAAGTATCCTATGTTATATGGTGTAAAGTATGTATAATATGAAAAATATGCTATGTTTTTTATATAATTTTTAAAGCACTTACTGTCTAAAATTGCAATGTTGGCATCGCCAAGCAGGCCTAAGTGTTTTAAAAATCATATAAAAAACATAGCATACTTTTCATCAATCAGAACATCAGAGGCTTTACTATCAGCTTCGTAAAAACCACGCAAGTTCCGTGCATTCTTAAACATGACAAACATTTCTGAATGAAATCATACCATGACGCTCATTTGGGTGAACTGTTTGAATATTGTTTTCTCAAAGGTGAACGGATAATATTGTCTCTGGCACTCTAACAATTTACTATAACCAATATTGCAGATGCCTAGACGTTTGTAAGCTAATAAACTGAGTGGATTTTGAGCGACATGTTAACGAAGGTCTATACAAAAAAAAACAGGTGAACGGTTTTTCTGCGGTACTTGAATAGTAGGCCCGGGCAGGCCTGCTTTAAAGTTGTCATGGTACGAATAAACCAGGCAGTTGACTAGAAGCTCATAGTAAGGCCCCTGTACGAAAGTTAAGTAATTGATAAAAATCTTCTTTTGGTTCAATACGGCTGTCAAGCTGTATTGAGATGTCGACGGTTAAAATCGGATAGAGTTAAATGCTCAAAGGATAAGCCTCGGTGGCTTAGTAGTCATGGCGTATGACACGGATTGTCGGAAGACGACGGTTCGAATCCCATCCAAGGATGTGATTTTTTCTTTCTATAATTGCAGTATCCTATGTGTTAATCCATCGCCTCATCTACCTCCATATTCATGAACATCAGTCTAGTCGTTTGAGCGTGAACAAGTAACAAACGTGTATACTAACACACGTGCTCACAAACTTTTGCCTTTATATGTTTAGTGTAACTACATAATAAATAATTATTAAAACCTTGAGAGGGCAAGAAGCCCAGGTGAAACTCCATTCATGGTTGGAGAGGTTAAATCGATACCAGCAAGGCTATTATCTAACTCAGTTGCTAACAAATGTTGATTGAAATCTTGAATTTGAATTAAAAATGGCAGCTCTGTCAGTAAGCAAAAATGTGGATGACTGATGCCGACAAAACTGACAGAGTCGTCATTTTATTCGATTTCAATCAACATTTGTTAGCAACTGAGATGCATAATAGCACAGTATAAATATAGAGAAACAGTACGGAAACTACCTACATACGTTCGAAACGGCTCACTCACACAAACATGCGCATTGACGAGAGCCCTAAGCGGTTGTCGCGGTGTCAGTATTGATGTCAGTCAGTCAGTAATGACGCCGCGTCAAGACGACGAGTATCACGTATAAGTTTATTTCCGCTTAACTAGCATTAGTTTCCATACTGTTGCATCTTTATACTATGATATTCGTAATAGCCCTGTAGTTGACATTACCGTGAAACTACTTGTTCAAATTGAAATAGATAACCCCAAAATACTCTCTCTCTCACAACAGTCGATCCAAGAGGTTTATATACTCTATATATGATAGAGTTTAGCTCCACATTTGACTAACAATCCTTAGGTTTATGGCGAGTATTGAACTTAAACAATGTGAGTTGGATTACAAGAGATCCGGTTGATCAGACGTGGTTGAGTATGGGTTGACAATGATGAAAAAATTATGTACTAGACATTATTTTGTTAAAATCCCGACTTACGAAAACATCTCTGTAATGATTAGACGTAGATACTAATTTAGTTTCATTACAATATAACTGATTACATGAAAGATATGTCGGCCTAACACGAATCAGTGCGTAAGTGTAACGTAACATATGGTTCACGTGAAACAGTACAAACTGTAATTTATCTAGGGCCACTGTGACACAGATAACTCACAGTTTGTACGCTAAAGCGTGATGCGTCGTCGCTTACGATACGAATACTTTATCGCAAACTGTTTGTGCTACGGCTTCTGGTCACTTGGTTTTGTACTCAGAGGTTATACAAGAAATTACGCTTAATCCTAGCAGTACGTCTAAAAGCACGGTGAGTTGAACTGAACTTAGCCCCAGGGTGTTGTAAACAAGAGACGCTATACGGATGGCTTTAGGTTCGCCGGCGGCTCGCGACCGACCACCCACCATGCTATATGATGTACTTCGCAGATCCCTAAGGGTTTTCGTGTTTCGCAGTATATTCGGTTAAGACTGTTGTTCAGTCTCTGGTAATATATAGTCGTTACAAGTAACATTGCTCTGTTCGCTACGGTCATCGTTAATCTGACGAAACAATACTACAGGGAAATTCGATGCAATGTCAAACATATTTTTATTTTCAACTTGCTGCGCCTCGCGTTTATCCCGTGTGGTGATGGACGATGATGATGATGATAAAAAGTATCCTATGTCCTTCCCCGAGACATGACAAACCGAAAACAAAATATCAGAAAAATTGGTCAAGCCGTTCTTGAGTTATCAATGGTGTAACTAACACGAGTTTTATATATATTATATTTTTATAAACAAGGCCTAAACTAAAAATGTAAGTACTTGCGGCGATAACAATACAACAATATACTTTAAAAAGAAACAAAGACCATTAATCAAAATCACTGTTTCCATCTGGCCTAAAAACGAATCCGTTAAAATAAAAGTCTACAGTATCCAACGTAAGGTTAAGAATAAATGAAATCAAAACCAAAGAACTACAATATATCATGACTATAAATATAAGAAATGAAGCCTATAGTAAGAAATGAGTGGATAAGCAAAAAAGGTAGCTATGGCTTTCAATTAGAATTCAGGTGCGAATGAACGGTAACGAAAGACAAGGCGAAAATTGTAAGTTTGCGATGTCCATCAGCAGATAAAGTAAACACGACCTTGACAATGTAAACGATTGGTTACGTAAATGTTAATTTAAAAAACACGACAACAAGATATCTGAACATGTTTCTACAATAATACAGCGAACGCTAGTAGTAGTGGACCAAACAAAATGTTTATTTTTGTATGTACTATGAACTTTGAATCACAAGAATTTTCAAAGAAAGTGTTGTTTACCACAAAAGTACAACACCGGACAAGTCTGAGGTTAAAAACAACGAACCAAATATATAAAACCAACGAACAAGTAAGTACAAAACGTATCTATTTATTATGAGGGGAACCCCCGTATCCTGAGATACAAGTTTAGTCTTAGTTCATAGACGTGAGGCTTCTTTTAGAGGTATGATCTGGGATGCACATGTATACCTCTGTACAATATCCTACATAAAATGTATTTTAGTACTATAGTTTTTTGGTGAAAGATCCTTAGACCTACAATGTATTTTTCTGAAATAAACATTATTATCATTATTTATATTTGTATAAAAGTGAATTCCCTTTGACTTTACTGATTTCGATTAAAGTCGGCACGGAGATAGATTATATTCCGAGGGCATAGGATACTTTCATCATCCATCACCACACGGGTGAAACAGCAGGGCGCAGCTAGTGCTTTGTTATATATTTAATTATTATCTAATTGCAAGAAACTAAGGACTACATAAGATTATCGGATTTTTACTTCCTTGACAGGAAGCAGCCCTGTATTACCTTGAATTATGGCAAGTGTGAAAATATACGCTATAAGAAACAGTATTTTTTATTGCGTTGACTAAGAAACTTTAATTTAAACATCTTCAAGAAACCGTAGATCTAGTGTTTGATATTAATTTCGATTTGATACATCCACGTGTTCCTGGTAAAAAGGGTGTTGACAAACAGACATACAGATAAACCATAAAGTGATCCAATTAAGGGTTTCTTTAACATCTTCAGATTCGGTACTTCTAAAAAGATAACTTAAAGGCTTGATTGGAATAGAGGCCACAAAAAAAAAACCAACATTGAAACGCCCAAGAAAAATGAAAGGCAATAACGATAAATCTCAACGAGTTTTACCAACAAGCTTTAGAAGATGTCGACGAAGCTGTAAAATATCTAACGGGCAAGAGAGTTCAAATAGAAACGAAATAAAACGATTTTATCAAAAATGTTGTTTTACCAACAATTTCTAACGTAGACTACAGAGTAAATAATAGTACATAGGACATTGGGTTTGTCCTCCAGATCGTACGAATAGGTAAAATAATCCTCTACCTATAAAAAGGAGAAGAAGCTAAAAAGTCTGTAGGTACCTACTTGGAAGAAAAATAAAACACATGTGGGTCAGTAGACGTAAAATTATCTACACACAAGAATACGACGTTTTTGAAAATAATGTCTATCTGTATGTTCCCACGTTACTTAAAAACCGCACAGATTTCGATGATATTTGGTATGTGGACAGAATACATCCCAGAGCTCCCAACTATAAACGTTTTATCTTCCGTCACTCACATTCAAGATGGCAGCTTGATCTCTCTATGCTACATGGTCTCATATAAAACTGGGGTCTCGATTGACTGGTCGGCGCGTATGAACTTCTATGGTACGGCTAAAAACCTACACTAGACTCCGGACTACAATTGAGAATTCATTTGTCAGAAAAACCCAATAACTGTCCGACCCGGGTATTGAACCGGGTACTGAGAATTCCAAAGTGGCACTTTCCCCACTATAACAGGAGCAAGCTAGCGAAGCCGCTGGCGGGTCAGCTAATTTACACTAATAAAGAAAATGAAAAAGCAGTAGCCGTATCGACATGACGATGCTTGTGCAATTAGCAAAAATGCAAACGATGTCGCAGTGCGGTGAAATACAACACCCGATGGAGGGAAACCAGACAATGGGGAAAGGGACGCGGAAACAGGTCCTTGATCGCTATGTTGATAAACATGGACGCAAGAAAACAATACAATTGCGCTACAATACGAATCTAAAATCTTTGATATTGGTGCAACGATAGAATTGGAGTAACTATTGCTTGTTCAGATGACAAAATAAACAATAACAGAGATAAGTCAAACAATGCCGAAAGGGACCCATTTAATGAACCGGTATTTCTATCTCAGTCGATAACGTTGGATATGTAGTTTTCTACCGACTTCCAAAAAAGGAGGAGGTACTCAATTCGACTGTATTTTTTGTTACCTCATAACTATCATAACAGGCCATCCTAGTGTGGGATTCAGTGATCGTCACTCAACTTACGAGTACTATATTATATAAGCTAAAAGATGTAATCTATTTTGTAAGTAATTAGCATAAGTTTTATTTCATAATAAACGTTAAACGTTATTATTATTATTTCGCCTGGGTACCGATTCTCAATATCTGTATTTTGTTTGAAATCTGGTGCTTCCACTGTGGTCCCATTTAAATTTCATCAAATTCGGTTCTTGAGTTACACTCAAGAACTATACTGGAAATAACTGAATAGAATGGAAGTCGGTATTGAATTTTTCAAATTGTATTTGTGGTTGATATAGTACGTTTAATGTAGGAATGCTGACGGGCCATTACAATTACACTTACATTATTATTAAGTTTACAGGAAATATAAGATGCGAATTTTTTTTTCTCTCTCTACATATTAATGTAGAGAGAGAAAAAAATCGCATCATATATTTCCATATTTCTTATGAGACCATTAGGTCTCAATAAGTTTTGCCCTAAAGTGCATAGTTTTCGAGATACGGCCAAAAACTTTTATGTTAAGATGGCGCTTGAAGCTCCACCTGGATCTGTCAGCATTTTGTGATTTTATGCTCAGTAAGTAACCTTATAAAAATGGATCGGAAATTTAGTGCGAGGTTAGATTCTATTTTAACTGGCCTAGTAATTTAGTTTACACTACATATTTCGGCTGAACTGTGCGTTTCAAGTCTATCCGTGTATTGACCGTGACGCAAACATTATCGGCCTTACTTTAAAACGCTGCTTAACTTTAAATTACGTTTTTTTAGTACTACGCACAACAAAGAGTGGACATAATATATAAGTTGCATAATGTTGGCTTTATGTCAATCTATTAAACTACTGTATCTAAGAATAAGACTTATTTATATGCTCAATTGCTCATAATACGATACGAGTATACATACAACACATGTGCGTATTATAAATCAGGTCGTGAATAGAATATTGGGGAACTTATATTTATTACGTATGTATTTTTTTATTCATCATCATCTCAGCCTTAGGACGCCCATTGCTGAACATATGCCTCCCCTACAAATTTCCAAAAAGACCGGTTGGAAGCGGCCTGCATCCAACGTCGTCCTGCTACCTATATCAAGGTCGTCAGTCCACCTCGTCAGTGGACGACCCATGCTGCACTTGCCGGTCCGTGGTCTCTTTTATTACGTATTTCTTTTTTGCTCTATCGTGAAAACGAAAACACGCAAGCGTCACACTTACTGTGATTATAGTCACCAAGCCGCACTGGATGCTTGGTGGATTATGGCCCAACTCCCTTCTCTGAGAAGGCACGAGTCCCAGCATTGAGAACATAATGGGCTGATTATGTATATTCTAATATATTATATTCCAGATGCGCACCGTGGTTTCACCCGCGTGGTGATGGATGATGATGAAAAGTATCTTATGTCCTTTCTTAGAATATCTATCTATAATCTACTAGTATTTCCTTGCCAAATTTCATTACGATCCGTGAGGCTGTTTAGGAGTTATACAGCCAGTTGGAGAAACGATCCTTAACTTTTAAAGACGGCATTGAATCTTAATCCGACATTAAACCGTTCCATAAACGAAAATTCTGTCATATTTTAAGTTCCTTTTATTTTATCTAAAGAAACGTCAAATTATCATTTATCGTGTAAGTTGAGTTACACAAAACATTAGAGCCCACTAGTGCTTAAGAGATCAAAAACAGACTTTTTAAAGTTTTTCCCATATTACAAGTTTTGTCACCACAAACAAAACACTATTCCAGTCGACGAATCCACATACAAAGATAAAAAAACATTATTTATTTGACACTTGCTTGAATGACAAGCCAAGCATGTAGTTTGCGTTTTGTTACTGCAACATACGCAGTATCTTATAGTCTGTGACTGCAACGATATTTATATAAAAATACAAATTCTGTAAAATAACTACGAGTAAATCAAAACGCTAATATTCACTCCCAAAAAGGTTGTATCAGTTCGTTGTTCATGCCTTTTCAAAATATTTTTGGCAACATTGTTTATAGCCGACTTTAGCTAAAGGATCATTAAGATGTCAACTTTGTATTTTGTGGCAACTCTAGTATAATAATGGTTTCATTAGCACTAAAGCTGGATTAACTAATGGACTGCTAATGAAGAGCTTTCTGCAACTGGCTGGGTATTCTGATAGGGTAACAAACGACAGAGAAAGAGTGACAGAATTACATACGTTATTATAATATTATACCATAATATTAGTATGGAGTCTAGGCGTAAAAGCGTAACAAACAAACATACTCACTTTTGCATTTATAATATTAAGACAAAAGAAGAGTTTGTTAATACTTGATGAATAGTTTTTGGCTACTATCTCAAACACAAATAAGCGAAAAAGCGCGTCGTGCCTAAACAAGTACTCAACTTAGTTGCAAATATAAAACAATTTATTTCGTGTGTAAGTAACCATGTATGTACCTAAGCTTCGGGTCCATCCGTGTCTACATTTTCCATGGAACTCAGAGTAAGTACCCTCAATTGTAATAAAATCTACCAACCTTTTCGGAATCAGAATAGAAATAAAAGCTGTATTCCCAAGAAATGTTCCACGTGTAACCCAAAGTGCAAAATTCCTCTAATTCATCCAATACCAGACCTTAAGGGGGGGGTAACCTTGCCGAAATTCACAGCCACCTCAAGGGGTGTGGGTCGTACGACGCGGGACGCATAAAATCCCCGTTTCTATAGAAACCAAGGGCGACAACCCTCACCCGGAGTCACGTTGTGTTTAGACAGAATATTAGAATGTTATAGACACATGGCAAGCTAAGGATTTGGGGAAATATTTCAATATCCAACTTTATTTCGTGTACGTGTTGTTACTGAAAATAAGAAATGGAGACTAGAAATAAGAATTGTACAGAGGCCATAGCACAGACAATTTCCAAAGAAGGACTCGTACTGTAAGCGTCAATACGCCACGCTTCGGCGTACAAACTATAAGGTGTCTGTGTCACAGTTGCCCTAGATAAATGACAGTTTGTACTGTTTTACGTGAACGACAGGTTACGTTACACGGTTGTTCAATAGTATAAACTCAGCAAAGTCAAGCTCAAGTTGACATTCGGTTAAGTCAACTGCTTTTTGCAAAATGGTCATACACAGATACAAAAATAACAGGAACAATCCACTCCAATATACTCGTAATTGCGAAAGTGGTACTACTCCTGGTCAGTCTTCTCTGGCGAAAGTAACTTCAGCGTTTTATTACATTATCACGAGTCATGCATGAACGGAATTGAATCTATATATATATATAAAAGCGAAAGGTCACTCACTCACTCACTTATCACTAAATCTCAGAAACTACAAGTGCTAGGAGTTTCAAATTTTGCATGCGGGTGCTGTTTAGGACGTAGATGCTCACTAAGACGGGATTTTATAAAATTCAACCACTAAGGGGTTTTTTTGGGGTTGATAGTTTGTATGAAACTTCGTTACTGCGAGTTCTAAAAGTTTAAAATTTTGCATGGGGGTTCTTTTGGACCTATGTACTCACTAAGACGGGATTTTGTGAAATTCGACCCCTAATTGAAATCTGTAATTACCGTATCCCCCGCGAGGCTACGCGAGCGAAGCCGCTGGCGGGTCAGCTAGTTTGATATACATTTATATAAAATATCTTAGATTCTGGAATAGGACATAAATGAAATGTTTATCATAATAGTACTTTACATAACGCAAGGTGAAGCCACGGGAAGCGACACAATATATTTATTTTCTTGTTTAATATGTAATTTATTAATGTTGGTAACTACATTTTAGTACGTAGTCCATCGTTAAGAAACTACTGCATCTACCTGGTAGAAAATTCAGAGAGAGAGCGAACCTTCTGCATCGTAAAACGACAGGAACAGCACCAGATCCATTTCATTTTAAAATTGTAGACCATAAATTCTGCAACGGTGCAATAAAACTGAACGAGACCGAGAACGAGCAGGAGTTTAAAATAACAGGGGGTGGTTTAAAGCCCAGACTAAGTCTACCAACCAAATAAACTAAAACTTCGCTTTTGTTGGACGTGCGCAAAAAGCAATAGATCCAAAGGAGCTGATATACGAGTACTTTTTTTTAGTTTATTTATTTCGGAAAAATGCTTCTGCTATTTTCGATTCAAACTTATTTATTTATTGTAGTAAGAATTATTTCCGCACACTGATGACTGAAACGAGATGATAATGTAGCCTTAGTTACTCCTTATAAAATCGGTTATCTGCCAGTAAGTCCCGTCAAAATAGATCTAGCCTTGTCGGTCTAACCAGAACAGACAAAAACATTAAACATGTGTTTTTATTATTTTATATGCATTTAGTAAAACACAGAATAACCTGTTATATTTTGCCATTACAAACTTTATTTGTATAGCATAGAAAGGCAACGTTACTTTTATCGGACTTTTATTGCTTTTCATAAAGTATACACACCACCTTTGCAAACGGTTGAATAAAAGCAATTCGAAGTAAAATTAACTCTCCTATTTGAAAAGACCCTTTTCACCTGTCCACAGGCTTGAGTAGATACAGTCAGGTTTCAGTTCATTGATCAAAGTAATCAGGCTTCACTTTAACAGATTTCACCTTTACTGAGCTCTCTTACAGCCACTAAAATTGTTCATCATGTTTATTTGAGTCTGTTTTTTAAAAACACGAGCGTATCATCATTTTGATTAAAACATCCTAGAAATTGGTATTTATTAAATGATCTGAAACTTCTACCCTTCTGTTATATAATCTAATCTATTTACGTAAAAATACATGAGGTTGCGACATAAATTCGGAAATAAAGAGTTTTTACAAAAAACTCTTCTGTCGGTCGTTTATAACTTATCAAGCTATTCTAAACACGTCCCCATACGAAGGTTAACCTTAAAACCAACTAGGGAGACAATTTCTATGCTTGCATAGCTGCTTCGGCGGTCATGGAGTCTGATATTAATTGTCAGAGAACGCGAATTCCAATCCCATCCGAAGATATGTATTTTTCTCTATAAACTTGCAAAATGAGATTTAACTAAGCAGGTGTGTGCTTGATAAAATATCGTAGAAAGGAAATTTATTTCAAGATTAAGAGTACCAAAACTGTCTACAACGTGAAGTGTGTCTAATAACAACACAATACAATTAGGCAAGGCTACGAATAATGCAAATTTTCTCCCTACACATATTCTACAGAAAACCTCATACCAGTGACATTTACTGTCCATAACAGCATCAACGATAATAAACCACAACATACAAAAAAAATAAGCAACAGTAGCAAAAACGTTACCGAAATAAATACAACAAAGGAGCGTCCCCTTCCTGAAGCATCAGCACGCGACTCCATTAGCCGGATAAATGAATCAGAAAACAAAGGGACACACGGGTCCTTAATGCAATTACACATACACGTGGAAAGGACAAAGCCTAGGCCAATCGATGCGTCTAGACGCGGAGTGGGCACCCGGCACGGTTTGTGGTGCCTGCTGAATTGTGGAGTTTGCATTAAAAATTACTGGATGTAGATATGCTGGTACAGTGAGGTAAGTCTCGATTATCGAGAGGCATATATTCTGAATTGTGGGTTCAGTACCTCTATAATATTAAAGTTAGCGAGTATGACAGAAATAGTGACAGTTCGTTCAGTTGAGAATCTTGACTTGAGTGTATATTTAACAGTTAATGATGCAAAAATGTACCCAGCAGAGATATTACGAGTATGTATCTCAGTTGCAATCAAAGTTGATTGGAATCTGAAAAAAAATGACTACTAATAGCTTACTGGAGTTGTCAAAACTGAATCAAAAATGCAATTTTTCAAGATTTCTATAAAATTTGATTGCAACTGAGATACCTGATGATCTGTACTTAAACCTAGATTCACTGCTAACATACTTCGGCAATACGGCCCTATAATTGTATTGAAATACCTAACTGATTACCCACGAAGGAAGTAAGGAAGGTGCTATATGACTTTTAAAGCACTAACGCCTACTTAGCGAAACCAATCTTAATATAATTTTCGGAAGATACTAATTGTTTCTTAAATTAAACTTCGTGCACTGAATAAACAGACGCTATTGAATGACTAATTACTACAGTGAGTAATGAACACAGCGAAGATGTTCTGAATACACTGGACGGTCATACAATAACGTTTCTTATTACTCAAATATTTATTTCTGCGAGTATAAAAAAATATTTCTGTCGGATATAAAATATTGAATATAATAATTATTGCCATGATAAATATTATAAGCGGACTAGAACTAGTTATTTATAAATATGTTTACATAGCAGGAAGGCAAACGAGAAACCCACCAGACAAGTGACAATGTCACAACAAACTTGGAGATACAAGTTAAACATGATTTCCTAATTTAAACATATTATAAGTCAGATATTATTAACGCCGCCCGACCTCTACTATTACTAGTATTTACTATTAATAATATAGAGGTAGTGTTTATAAGTTTGTGGGTATGTCCGTAGGAATCAATTTCTAGAACTACTGAAAATTCATCATTCAATACTTCATCAGTAAAATGCTGTATTATTCCTGAGTGACATGCTAAATGTTTGATTGTGTTTAAAAATATGTTTTGAATATTCTAACTTAATATAAAAAAAGTATAATAAACGTATTTGGTTTTTGCGAACATACAAAATCAGGCCATTAAGTTCCCACTGCTGGAACTCGAGCCTTGCTCTTAGAGAAAGGAGTTTGGCCATAATCCACCAAGCGGGCCCAGTGCGGCTTGGTAGATAGACTAGTGGTCAATCCATGTCGAAGGGGGATCGTTTTCAGACCGTCCGAAGGCCTTCTACACGGAAGCACGGAAGCGGTCAGTTGAACTATGCCACTAGCGGTTACCCATCCAACTCCCGACCGCAGCAAGCGTTGTTTAACTTGGATCGCGCTCCGCTGCGAGCGCTTCGACCATACTTACTTATTATATATTAATATAGATTACCAATATGTACAAGATACATTCGAAATTTAATATCGAGATACAGTTTGCAAAACATTTATAGAAGGTTAATTAAAAATCTTGCCTGCTCTACTATTTAAACGTTTTATATTTACGTATACACTAATTTTACACAGAAATTAGAAAAAAACTCGCTCAGGTGACATGTCATTAGCAAAAGTGCAGACAAATATTGCAACTCCTTTCTTTTTTTTATGCAATGTTCGTCTTCTACAGTCCTCAAGTTATCTTTCCACTGTAAATATAAGAACTTAAAACCAAAGTAATGATGATGAGGTGACACAGTAACTCTCACAATTTCATATATAATTTTAATTTATTATTTTAACTTGTACGCCACGCTCTCTGGCTTTAAGTTACATAACTTCACATTAAAACACAGGAACATGTTTTTATTATGACGGTATTGTTTGGAAGTAATGCAACCGAGTGTTTATAAATTTCACGGCATTAACCTGAGTCAATGTGATAATGGAAAAGATGAGTGTGTAATGCACTTAACATGCTTTTTTGTTTTTATGTGCACTTTATATAATAAAATATTGTTTCAGATGTTATGTAGTCGACCGTCCGTTGCGCAATAATAAAGTTTTTATGGATTTAGAAAGTAATTATGTCAAAAACCCTAAACTACGAGTATCTTATATCACACTATACCACAGAAATCCGTACATTAAAAGCGCTCACAGCGGAGCTTGACTTGGCGATCTTGACCGATCAATAAGTTAAGCAACGCTTGTTGCAGTCAGGAGTTGGATGGGTCTTTGCTAGTGGCATTATTCAACTGAGCGCTTCCGTGCTTTGGAGGGCACGTTAAGCCGTCGATCCAGCCGTTAGACTATGTCGAAGGCCTTCGGCCGGCATGAAAACTTCGACATGGGTTGACCACTAGCCTATCCAACCAGCCGTACTGGCCCCGCGTAATGGATCATGGCCCAACTCCTCACTCTGAGAGGAAGGCTAGAATCCAAACAGTGGGAATATTATGGGCTGATTATATTATCTGCGCTTGACAATAGTCATAACATTTATATAAGTAAAAACTTTAGCTAATTCTATCATTGAGCAAACTCAAAATTTTTAAATCGATGTTATTGAAACTTAAATGGTACTTAGAGGTATATACTATATAGACGACAATTTATTTACTTAAAATAGGATGTTCCAGTAAAATTTTTACTATATTATCGCCATACATTTTGAAAAACCCCGTCGGCTTTAGAACCTCTTCCGTTTTTGAAGATCTGTTATAAAGATAACTAAAAGCTTTTTTAGCTCGCTTTATGTACATTAACCGTCGAACATTACATTATATTTGCCAATATTTGTCGCATGAGGGCATAAGAATAACATTTAATAATTTCAGATATCTAATCACAACATCAATTAATTTGGATACAGATAAATAAGTTTGATCAAAACTTACTTTTACTTCAGAATAAAGTACTTTTTCGACAGACTTCCAAAGGGAAGCGGTTCTCAAGTAGACGCATAAGTATATATATTTTTTAATGTATGACCACGCATACCAATATCAGTTGGGAACTCAGTTCTCGAAGTTGTTGACGAGTACATCTACCTGGGACAGACAGTCAAACTAGGCAGGTCCAACTTCGAGAAAGAGGTCAATCGTCGAATCCAACTCGGCTGGGCAGCATTCCGGAAACTTCGCGAAGTCTTCTCGTCAAAAATACCTCAGTGCCTCAAGACAAGAGTCTTCGACCAATGTGTGTTACCAGTGATGACTTATGGCACTGAAACGTGGTCTCTTACTATGGGCCTCATAGAAAAGCTCAAAGTCGCACAACGAGCTATGGAGAGGGCTATGCTCGGGCTTTCTCTACGTGATCGAATCAGAAATGAGGAGATCCGTAGAAGAACGAAAGTCACCGACATAGCTCAGAAGATTAGCCAGTTGAAGTGGCAGTGGGCAGGGCACATAGCACGCAGAACAGATGGCCGATGGGGCCGAAAGGTTCTGGAGTGGAGACCACGGACCGGCAAGCGCAGCGTAGGTCGTCCACCGACTCGGTGGACAGACGACCTGAGGAAGGTCGCAGGACGACGTTGGATGCAGGCCGCTTCCAACCGGTCCTTTTGGAAAATCATGGGGGAGGCCTATGTTCAGCAGTGGACGTCCTACGGCTGAGATGATGATGATGATGATGATCACGCATAACTTTACCGAGTAGTCCGATTTTGAAAATTAATTTGTTTGGTAGAGCATACTTCTGAGGTGGTCCCATTTAAATTTAATCAAATTCGGTAATGCTGTTTTTGAGTGGCACTCCAATAACTGAAAGTGTTCCAATATCTTCATGTTATCGTAATTGACGGTAAACGACAATTGCTCCCGTAAGTAGCAAGATTCACTATAAAAGATGAAAAATATAAAGTTTTTTGAGAAATCATTCACATCCTCGGACGGGATTGGAACCCTCTTTTCCGAAAATCCATGTCAGACGCCATGACCAAGGCCACCGAGGCTCAAGGTCCAAGCATCGAATTTTAACTCTATCTGATTCTAACCGTCGTCGTATGGGGACGGAGTGTCATCTATTGCACAGCTTTGACAGCATTATCCAACCGAATACGTCCGAGGGTGTGAATTTTTCTCTCTAAAAATTGGAATGTTTGGTATCACAAAGCAGGCGTAAGTGCTTTAAAAAAGTAATACTATAAAAAAAAAAAAATGTTTACCAAAAAATGGAATCGACTTTAACGCTAAAGAGTCGGTAAGTAACTCATACTTTTTAGTGTTGTAGTCGGTTCCAGTATTTAGTATGAAAATGTTTCTAATGATGTGCCATTGGACAACCATTTACAATGAGTCAGTGATTTTTGGCGTAGTCATACAACTTGATGATATATTGGGGGAGACTCTGAACTCCACATGATTAATTAGCAGCCTAAGTGGTCATTTCCGAGGTTTCAGCTTTCCATAAAGTTGGATATTATTCGATATTTATGATGATTAATGAACTAATGACAGATCTTACACCGTTTAATAAGCATATATATCGGCTTTACCACATTATATGATGATTACGATTACTTAAGAAAGTTTTGACTGATATGTTTATTCTGGAGCCGAACGAGGAAAATATAAATCAGTAACAGATTTCTATTACTACTCTTGGGATGTTGCTGACAGTTTCTGCTGACTGTTGACAGCTACTGTTACATATGACACATCGGTCATATGTATAGTGCAACTTATCTGTTCAGGTGGGCAAAGTTGGAAAGTTGGAGAACATATTTTGACGAATTTAATCTTGTATTTTCTTTGCTATTAATTATCACCTTTTTCATTGTTTAAAACTCCTCATAATTTTTTTTTGACCAAAATATTTTTTTAATAACAACTTATTCCACTCATTTTAAAACTAACAGCTTTGAGCAAAATCAAAAATAGAGTGAAAGCTTCAGATTTTTTGCTGGAATTTTTTAACCGTGAGCTTGCGTCCTGAGTCGATATTTTTGCTCTCGAGTGTATGTTAGTAAACCGTTGAATCTTAACGTAAATCACAATAATACCGCAATTAAGGAAGTGCAAGAAACTAAATTCCTCGGGATTATTACAGATAAAAATTTGAACTGGAAGTCCCATGTGGACTATATATGTAAGGAATTGAATAGTTACGTTTATGTCCTCACCAGGTTGAGACAAACGTCAGCGCAGAGTACAATGCTTGCAGCCTATCATGGGTATGTATCATCTGTTCTGAGGTATGGTTTATTTGTTTGGGGAAATTCGACCAATATTAACAAAGCATTCATTGCCCAAAAAAATGCATACGTGCATATGTGCGGGTGCCACCATACGAATCTTATGTACCGCTTTTTCGAAAGCTCAATATTATTCCCCTTCCATGTATGTATATATACGAACTTGCAATATTCGTAAAAGCAAATCCTTATTACTTCAAGACAGCACGTGAGAATTTTTAGTGAGGACAAACAGATCAAAGAATGGAGCTAAGAAGCTACGCGCGGAAATACTGCAAAACTAATGCTGTCTCGTACAGAACGCGCTAAATTTTCAGACGGCTGTTAAAGACAACAATACTATCTGATATCTGCTGACAGTGCAGGTGTAGATTTATTGTGTAGTATTATATATATAGATTAGTGTGTAGATTAGTAGCCAAGGGCTGTAAGGCATCCTTGTTCAGGCTGCAATTGATGCTTACACCCGAGCTAACTACTCTGCTTTACATCTCGATTGTGAGGTAAGTAGAAAAAAACCGGCATTACAAAAATAAAATTGATGACTATTATACTCATACGAAGACAAGGCTGAATAGCGAAGCGACCTCTTTTGTCATTGGGCTGAATGCTTGATGTCTATTGCCAGTATGATGGTTAGATGTACGCGAACTTTTTGAAAGAGTAAAGTGTTTTTTTTAAATTACTTACCGCCCTAGGGCTTTTCTAGCTACATTATTACCCTAGAGCGCTAATTGGTCACCTACAAGTCCCATATGTGTTTTTTATTACTTACCGCCCTAGGGCTTTTCTAGCTACATTATTACCCTAGAGCGCTAATTGGTCACCTACAAGCCCCATTTGGGGGTAATAAGGACCTACTTACCGAATTGAGAGATGTAAAAACCTTTTAAATACTGCTTCAGTACAAGCTACAATCTGTTGTCCAATTAATATTAATACGATTTCTCAAACGAATCACCTTATTCAGATGCCTTAAAATCATACAAGGTTACCCCACGACATATAATACATATTATGTAATACCAATTCCGAAATACCGCTACGTTCGCACACTGACTACTGGAAGTATTAGTTTCCAGTTTGTATTTGAAATAGATGTTAATAAAATCAGCTTTCGACGAAGCTTGTATTGTAATGTCAACATCATTTTATAACAAGTCAGTTTATACTATAATGAGTTAATTAAAAAAAACTATCACTACATAATAATATATTAAAACTGTAGAGGTCGAATTTTTGTACAATGAAAAAAATGCTAAAACCGATTTAAGGAGTGAAATCGAACTAATTTAATTTTTAATTTCCAATTTTTTGTTTTTCTGTTTGTACGGGCTAATCTTGAAACGACTGGACCGATTTAAATGAAATTTTGTATGGTGGTAGCTTATATCCCTGGTCAACATATACTATACTTTTGATCCCGGTAAATTAATAACTTCCCGTGAGATAGTTACAAAACTGTAATTAACTGAATCTCGCGAGGCCACGCGAGCGAAGCCGCTGCTCAGCTAGTAAGTATATAAATTTAGTTAAGCGTGCAACAGTACAACCTACTCATAAAATGATTTACGAATCAATCTCTATAAACATTCAGCGGACCAACACTGTAAAATCCGATAGCCGTCCACTGAGGACCGATAACCGTTATCGGACAACAACACAAGTTAGACAACTTAAATAAAACATACTTACATTCTGTAGGCGTTTAGGGTCTTCGACATTATACGAGTTGTGGTCAACTAGCACACACAATCCATTTCACTGCACTAGCGTGACGTAATGGCCGTCGTAAAAACAACTTATCACAGCGATAATTAGCTTGCACTCAGTTCAAAAGTATAGAAATAAACTAAGCCACTCTAGGAACGGTACTGTCCACTGAAAAAGTTTCACAGTCAAAGTCACGACATGTATTTCTTTGCAACCTTGGAGGGCAACAAGCTATTGTCACAATTGAAAAAGCAAAACGCGTAAAGTAAAACCAACACAAGTCTATAATAAAATTCGACGTTATTGACGTTGAAATTTGTTTATCTCGAAGCCTGAACAGATTATTTATCTGAAACTCGGGTCATCCACGTGTGTTTTGGCACAAACGCTAACGGAAAATAAAATCTTGCCAATTGTTGCACAATTTACGTACTTATCGAGAGGGATATATAGGAATGTGTGGAGTGAGAACGGGATAGATGGATAAACTGAGGTGATTAAAATAGATCAACTCCTACGCATAGCGTCCGTTGGAACGCCTGTGTCGTTGATCCCATTGGATGATTTGCTAATGCGATTGTTTGTTTTTGTTTTGCTATCAACATTAGAGGTTTAATAAATATAATACGTGGTGTAATCGGTTCGCGAGTTGCTGGCGTCTATGCAATGATTAAGCGAATAATATGAAGTATATACACGGGAAAACCTCGTAACATAGTTCAGTGGGCCGAGCACGAACATCTGTTTAAGTGTAACGTAATCGCATCGTTTACGTATTTAGTACAAACTATCTTTTTTATCTAGTACAATAGTGGCACAGATAGCTCATAGTTTGTATTGAATACGTAAACTATACGATAACGTTACACTTGAGCAGATTTTCGTGCTCGGCCCACTGCAGCACTGTTGACTGTTGAGTGTTGGAACGGTCTGCGAAAAATGAACTGTAAAATGTTTCCAGAGATTTCTTTCTTTCTACATTAACGATTGTGCAACCCACCAATCTAAATAAAATGACATTTAATGATTGGTGAATAACTCAAAAGCTTAATAATTTGAATAGGGCACCCCGATTCAGTTTTTTAAACCATACAGTAAAATCATCGATGTTTTTTTATAATCTGGTTTTTAAAGCGCTAACTCCGGCTTAGCGATACCAAACTTTGCAATTTTAGAGAAAAATCACACATCCTCGAGACGGTATTCAAAGTTCGTCTTCCGGCAATAGGTGTTAGACGAAATGACCTCTAAGACCGAGGCCATCCTCATTATCAGCATCGAAGTTAACACTCTAGTTGATTTTAACCGTCGTATGGGGACGGAAGGCCTAGTGGTCATAGCGACTGACACGAATTGTCGGAAGATGCAGATTTTAATCCGGTCTGCGGATGTGTAATTTTTCTCTCTAATATTGCAAAATTATCTATGTATGATACTATTGTATGTTCTTCAAAGCTGCAAATACTGAAAGTGCAAGAATGTTGCGACGCGTGATGAAGAATTCGTGCCTGACAGAGCATGACTGTCCGAACCGGCGTTAATTGCGTCTCTAACGAGCCAGCCAATGCATTGCACTGCACACCGGTAAGCTGGTCATTCCGGAAACCAATCATTTTCAAACGTAGGAAACACTAGTATTTGTATACTATAACTTTACTAAATGTTCAACATTTAATATAAATGGTATTCACAAATGGGTATGTATGGTATTCTTAATTATTTCAAACAACTTTCGATAAAATCTAATAAAACTCTTAATCTGTTATCAGTTAATTAAGAGCTTCAGTAGCAAAATGGCGCTAACTAGTGCATTTACATATATATCTGTACAGTCATTTTTAAATTAGAAATGAAAAGTCTTGTAGGTAAATCGATTGCAGCAATACATTATCAAGATTTCCTTCTGGCATCCCTGTGGGAAATCTATAAAAATGAACACCTTTTTCTCCTGGTCACGCTATAACTTGAGAACGGAAGGAACAATCTCGCTAATTCTTTTTTGTTGTGTTAATTATTGTCAGGAGAAGATTCTTATGAAAAAAACCCAAGAAAAGATAGAAGTTTATAGCTATTCCGAAGGCCGAACCTACTACAGGAACGAAGTCGCGGGCAGTCGCTAGTCTCAAATAAAATGAAGCTTTTGATGAAACATTTAAAATGGGATACCTTTCGCGAGATAAATTTGAATATCTTTCAACGAGTCTATATCTCAGTATGAATAATGTATCTTTTTATACATTGAAGGCTTATTCAGACCTGAGCGTTATTCGCTACCGCTGTGGGTAGCGAAAAATACAACGCGGAACTCGATGGGTAAATAGTATGAAGTTCCATAACTGCAGCGAAACTTGTACCGCCTAGTGAGGCGGTATTTTCTCTTGTTTGGCGAAACTAGTTCCGCCGCCGCGCTAACCGTTGCCAACGAATATCTCTACCGCGCGCGTTATATCCGCTTTGGTGTGAACAGTGAAATGAACGCATACCCTTTCGGATTTCTCTATCGCTCGCGGTAGCCAATAACGCCCAGGTCTGAATAGGCCTTTAAAGAGTATTCTTTATGTATACGAGTAAATATAGAATTTACAACTGGGCACGTCGTAGCCGAACTACATAGTAACCGAATCATTTCAATTCGAACTTCTGAAGGGAAATATGTTTCTAAGGAATAGAGAGTTCTTAGTTTTGACATTGACATAAAGCAATCCGTTTCACCGAATATAATTATACCGTTGCTTGTGTCACCTGTGGCCCACGCACATCATGCTAAGGCGGTAGATAGAATGTGTCATACTCATGTCATAGGACTGACAAATCATTTACATATTTAATTAGGTGTTGTTGTAATAAATAATCAATTTCTATCAGTTATAAGGAACATACATATATGTGAAGCGTTCGCAGCGGAGCTTGACTTAGCGATCTTAACCGATCAACAAGTTAAGCAACGCTTGCTGCGGTTAGGATTTGGATGGGCTTCCGTGCTTCGGAGGGCACGTTAAGCCGTCGGTTCCAGTTGTTTGTCTTAGGACAACAGTCGTTAGGCTAATGTTGAAGACCTTTGGGTGGTCTAAAAACTTCGAAAATGGTTGGCATATCCACCAAGCCGGACTGGGCCCGCGTGATGGACTATGGCAGTAGGAACATTGTGGGCTGATTATGATTATCTTATATGTTGAACGACGCGACAAACAGCTTGCGGGAGTCGTAGTATAATTGGAATTAGCTGGATATAAACGGCACTTGACTAATTCCAGTACGATGCTGTGTTCAGTTAATGTTGAATAAAAACATCGCAACTTTGCCAACTTTTCTCCTATTAACACAGATTAACGATCTGTACAGCCGAAATAACGAGGTCAACGTCTCAGCAAACGCTCAATGATATTGCTGACTATACGTCCGTAGTTTGCAATAACCGGCGCGACGATGAGATATGGGTTAACTGAGAATGGGGTAGTGGGAAACTAACTCGTGTCTATAAAAAATCTACACCATACAATATTTGATAAATTAATTACTGGGCTAACTGAACTGGCTCAGTATTACTGAGTGATTTCGCGATAGTCACAGTTCGGTAATATGTATGAAACAGCTAAGAGCTGCGTAGAAAGCAAGTGAAGGAAGATTCTGCAGATATTAATTCCATTTTTATACTGCAAAAACGGGCTATACGAGCGATCTACATTTTAGCTCCCAGAGTTTCCCTTAGACAGAAGTTTAAAGACATAAACATTCTAACTGTTGTCTCTCAGTTTATCTATGAAAATCTAATGTATGTAAAGAAAAACATTAGCAGTTTTGATAAAAGGAGTGATGCTCATTCCATCAACACGCGAAATAAGCACAAGCTATCCGTACACGTAACGCGTCTCCACAGAATAAGTCATTCTTTTATGGGACAATGTATACGATTCTATAATAAAGTTCCCAATGTTATCCGAGATTTGCCTATTAATATGTTTAAAATTACTATTAAAACTAAACTCTGTCAAAAAGGTTATTACAAAATTTTCGATAACTTGGAGGATAAAACAGCTTGGGACTGATCACTCCAGGATCTACCTACACGTGTATTAAGATGTCAAAGTGTAGCGTGTCTTGCCCTACTGATACCATTATTATGTTCTCTTTTGTAAGGCAACACACTGGAGTTAATATCTGTAGTACCTAAGTAAAAATATTGTAAAAACATCTGTATAAAAAGAATGGCCCCGAGTTTCTTGCCGCTTCTTCTCGGTAGGCTCTATATATTTTGGATCGCGGCTGTAGTCTTTAAAGTACATTATAATGAAAAATTGACGTTCATAAGTGCGTCTTCGATGCCTAATTTGAATAAATGATTTTGACTTTGACTTTTTGCTGCGAAATGTGATAGTGACTTACTGGTGCAGTACCTACAGTATTTACAACATATGGAGGATAGAATATAATGAAACTATAATATGATGCACTTAAAAAAACATGATAAATGATAATTTTAATGTTTTCTTGATTATTTTTTTCTGATCCAAAATAAAATAGTAATTTTTTTATATTATTAGAACTTTACAAGCACGAGGTGCACCTTATTTTAGGTGGTAACCTGCGCCTAGAACAGATGCATTTCCTCACATGTGACGAACTGCACTGCGCCTGTAACCCTGAGACATGAAGTTGTTGTCTCATGTGCCTGTAATGTCGTCGTCAACCATACCTTCGAACCAAAAGACAGTATTGCGAACATTACTGCTTCACGGTAGAAAAAGGGTATAGTGGCAGTAGTACCCCGGACGAACACATTCACCAAGAGTTCTACTGCTCTTAGATTGAAAATCTTGTACGATGACACCAAAAAGATTAAAAGCAAAAGAAATAGTTTATGTTTAAATGATTGATTTGCTAGTATTCGACAAGTGTCTAACTTGATGGTCAGTGATAATGTGGTTTAAGGTCACATCATACTGGACCTTGAATAGCGATTGCATCCCAGTGACAGATGTTTGAACACATCGTTAGGTGCTTTGTGACTGATTATATGTTCTGATATCCTTGCCTACTGTATGCGTTATAGAACTGTAATCATCTCTACTGGGGCTTCAATGGGGACAGCTGTTAGTGCAAATTACCAGCCGATATGAGCAATTTGTATTCCATGATAGTACGTTCAGAGTGGGTAGTTGTCGTCGTTAATAAGCCCGTCCAGGGGGCCGATTCCACAAACTAAATTTGTTTCAACTGCAATCGAACTATAGCCTGAATTACACATATTCTGATTCTGCTATTGAAAAACAGTCCAGCTGCAGTTACGTTTCTGTTGACGCCAGCGATGGATTACAACTTTATACTATGCTAACTCGATAGATCATGAAGGAGACGCTAACTCATGTTTGTTTATATTCGCGTTTAATTTATATTTATTATCAAGTAACGTATGTTACGTGACGTTACGTTTGTTTTTGTCTATAGAAATAGTAGAATGGCTTTTTGGGTAATGATCGAACGACAACCAGAGTCGAACTGCAGTTGCAGCTGGATAGATTGCTGAACGTTGTGTAATAGTAGAATTGCGCTCCTAGTTTAGAATCGAGTTAAGCTGGATCGTAGAACAAGCATAAGGATAGCGGGATAATTTACTTGTATTGAGATGTGATGCTTCTAATATACTTGTAGAGGTTTGAAAAGTTATTTAAATGGTGACTAAAAAGAGGTTAAAATACAGCATTATAGCCATAAAAATGTATCCAACTTTTTTGACGGCAAATGCTCTTTTAGTTATACAAAGGTAAACGTAACATACTTCTACAATTACAGGAGTACATCTAGCTATATAGATAATAGAGTTAGCCATTTGCTTTAGTTAAAAATATATAAATAAAGTAGGGCATGCCTCCTTACAAACATTAAAACTGTTACTTCCAAACATAAAGGCGGCACTCAAAGGAATATAGCCGTGAAAGGGCACTAATGCTTTTTAACCACCTGATGTTCAGCCACCGTAAAACCTGCCTTGAGCGAAACGAATGAAGTTCTAGTTCGAAGAAACTAGTTTGGATATGAAGATCGATTAAAAATAAAGACGCGCTTTAAAAGGCTGACCGTCGAAGGAATAGCTATGCGGGTGATATATATTTATCAATTGAAGTCATATTAAATCTTAGTCAAGTTCGTATTTGAATTATACTGACCAATGTCGGTTTATAACATTATTTGATAATAACCTCGCCGTAAAACCAGTCGATATGATAAACAAAATGATAAGTGATAGGGGAAAGAAAGCAGCTGCATATATTATGTCATTAAGATTAAATCATTTTATGTGATGCAGACGAGCGAGACGATGGTGAGAGGAATTTCAATTCTCAAGAGCTAGGTGAAAGATATTAATAACCCTATTTCTCTGGTCACGCTATAACTAGAGAACGGCTTTACTGATTTAATTTATATATTTCTTTACATTAAAAAGTCAAGAAAAGATGGGAATTTATGGCGAGGCAGAAGGCCGAGCCTACTACGCAAACGAAGTAGCGGGCAGTCGCAAGTAAGATATAAATAAAAGTAAAATGTAGCTATCATTTTGTGTCGTGTTAGCTACATTTTACTGTGTGTGTCGTGAACTCTAATTATTGGATAGAACATATCTACAATTTCAGTTTATCAGTATAGATAGAGGAATTACGAACAGTAATATAGAATAAGTTAGAAACTGGTCGGAGAATATTTCCGGTAAATATTACGCGAGTCCTAGCCGGTTTTAAAGCGTAACTATGAACATAACACGCGATAGTTTTCTATCTCAAAAAGTAATATAGACGTTAAAAAGTCATCACAAAACAAAACTTGTAGCTGCATATAAATCTTAGCATTGAAAATGTAACATAGTTCTGGCACCTAATCGATAAAATATACAAGACCTCGTTTACGAGCACGCGATTACGTCCTAAATGTATATTTACGAATCAGCGCGACGTAGAAAAGCAACAATTCATATTAAGGTAGACAACAATAGCAAGAATAATGAAGTAGTCGATGAAAGCTAATCGAATTCCAGTAGTTAATAACTTCCAAGGAGCCAAAGAAAATGAAGTTGAGTTAGTACAAACACTGGCACTAAAAGTCTATGTTGTGGCATAGAAACACGGGACGGTAATGGACGCGAACGTTTATGGATATTGTTATTTGCCGGTGCGCGGGTGGCGCGGAATGAGGTCCGCTCGCGCTGGGCTCCCGATGCGTACTGAAGTGAATCGACTACACCCGCTAGTGAGGCGCACGCAGTCACTATATTAGCATTATCGAGTCGATAACGATAGTAGAAAACTAAAGTAATGCAACATTCAACTGTATTATAGCGACTAATAATAATTGATTTTACGGACACTTTTTTAGATGTTAGCAGAGCATATTTTGTTATACCGAAATACATACAAAAATTGTTTCTGATTGGGGCAACCCAAAACAAACTTGTGTAAATTATGAAGAGAGCAGAAGACGGGTTCGGGATATGATGCTACACACATGTTTGACAAAGTAATAATATAACCTATACAACTTAGAAACAAACCTTGTAATTTCAATAACCAACTTTTATTGGCAGTACATAGTATTGTAGAGAACCAAGTTTATACTTGGTAAAACGTACCGTACCTTGAACCAATAACTCGTATACTTCATAAACATCATTATCTAATAATACAATATCATTGTTATGTTTTATTAATGACAACAACCGCAGCCGAAATATTTAAATATTATACAAAAACAATCGTTACCTACACGGTACATATCGTTTCACCGCCCTAGTTTTCCAATCGCGTTACCATACCACCCAACCCCTAAATCTGCACACATACGCGACTTGTGCAACTTTGACACACACATGCGCAATGCAGGGGTGACCATGTATTGCGATGAGTAATTTGATAAAAGAGTTTAGTTAGGGGATGCTATATTTACGTCATCGATTTTTGATGGGACAGGCATTAAAATGTTAAACTTGAATCACGAAGATAAAGGTATAGAGAATATAGAGATGAATAATAATGAAAATAAAAGCGAACGTGTTATTTTTAAGAGCAATGATACTTAAGAGGTTAATTAGCACTAACTGCTAAAAGTAATTGGACGGCGAGGTAATAACGATAAAGAAGGGTATTGGGAAGGGACATTGCGATTAGATCCAGTAATTAGATTAAGTCTCCGGCTTCCTTTTTATCCTTATTAGGTTTGCAAGGATATTTAACGATAATTGCAAATAATAATATTTTATACTTATTGACAGCGCTTATTTCTGAGACTTGTTATAATGTTTTGGTGTATTGGAGTAATGAAAGCATAATTTTATTGCTATCGAGTTGTGTCGCATACAACCCTCAATGGTGTGATCATAATTAGATTTCAACAAAAATATTGTTATTTAAATACCTTTATGTGCGTGTGTATAAAACATTAATTATACAATTAACATTCGTAAAGGTAATAAACATAACAAAGGTTAGGTAACCCATTTTTACTCGTAAAGTAAAAATGTGAACGAGATGACAAAATCTCGGAAACTAAACCTTAGGAAACACGGCAGGGCTATTATGTATCTCAGTTAATTGAAATCGAAAAAATGGCTATGTCACTTTTATCAGGTCCAGTCAGCAACTTATTAAAAATTTTTATTACCGTATTAGTAGTCAAAACTGACATACAGCCGCCATTTGTCAAGATTTCAATCAACATTTGTTAGCAACTGAGATACATAGTAGTCCTGCTGGTAAAATCCCGTACCTAATGTCAACTGTTGTTTAAATAACCGCTACAAATTGTAGAAAAATGCATAAATCGGAGGAGTGCGCCAAATAAAATGATAAGTTAGTTAACAATTCATACACAAATATGAAACTCACTAACAACAGCACCAGCTCTATGTATGAGTACACTATTGCGTAAACCTGACGACCACGTTCTCTGTAGCAATATTCCGAACTTCCTTAAACATATTACAACAAGCTTGTTTTCCTTCATACACCAATATTGAAGCCTGATAAGCAAGATGATGACGGGGTGAGGTAATAGCTCCAGATGAAAAGGTTACATAAGCCAGGGGCAAGGTCAAAAGGATCAATACACCGAAGACAGAAGACGCCAAAAGTTCTGGTGAAGTAAACAATTTTAAATTGAGCTGCAACTCTTTCTAGGTCGTGTTCATTTTATCAGATTGGCTGAGCGAGTATATAAATGTAAAAAGTGGGCTTTCGGAATCTTCGTGTGCTAGTTGAATAGATCAATATAAGTGTCTTCTATCTCTTCTGAGATCTAATAGATATCTATATATATATACTAGTGTTATAAAGAGGAAAGATTTGTTTGTTTCTTTGATTTGAATAGGCTCCTTCACTACAGGCTCAATTTCAAAAATTCTTTCATCTTTAGAGTCCTACATTATCCCTCATGTACATATGCTATAATATTTTGACTATCATTATAATCCATCACCACGCGGGTAAAATTCCGAAGGGCAGCTAGTTAGATATATAGTTTTGTTATAGTTAAAAAACTTGATCTGCTAAGAGTAGCATCTTATAAAAATTTTAGTGTTTAAAAGAAAACTTGCGCCACTCCCGCTTCATCTCAGAGTAAAGTTTTAAAATTCATATAGAAGCTCCAGAAAAGTGCTCGTAGATTGAGGGGCAAAGATAAATTCCAGATTACGTAAGATTGCGGTACCCTGTGCAGATGGAAAACAAAGAGTGGTGCCGCATGAAATGCCGAAAAAGAGAGTCCATATACAAATTCGATAACGAATCTTTTGACAACACCGTCTAATAATTCAGAGGTCATTAACTAACCAACACGAAATGTCGATGACAATCATATAAGTTTAAAGTTATCAGAATATTTTTAAGCAGTTAATATCAAGGATTATCCCAAAAGGTTACGTAAAATGTCTGCCAAAAGGGAAGTGGAATCGAATAACCTTGCCCTAGTAGTTTAATAAACTGGCTTTGAGGTCAGCCCAGACCTGATTACGCGGACGTAGAAAAATGGTATAAGGATTTAGGTACAAAAATCTTGATAAGCGTCACGTCTAGGAAACAAATGGTTTACTATAGTAGAAAACATACCCTCACACTTAATCTGTCCGAATTAGCAAGACTCATTAGAGGCAAGTTTCATTCATAAATCTATTGTTATTTTTTGTCCTGATGCGGACAGATTAATATATACGGGTATATGAAAGTGTGTACATCGAGAATATAGTATGTTGAATTATTTTACCAGTTTATAAGAGTAACATTTTACCTGCACTAGGACACAAAATAAAGTTCTAAAGGTAAACAAGCTCTAAAGTTTGGGAAAAAGCCTGACAAAATTGAATTGTAAAGAATGTCTTAGTGAAATAAATAAAATCAACGCTTTTAATATACTTTAATATTGATTACAAGTATTAAAAAAACATCATTTCAACCAAAAATCTGTCGGCGTATAAATTGAACTACATACTTAATAATAAACACATAGACATAATTAGTATAGATATATCATTGTCTACAAAAAACAGCAGTAACTATAACTAGTCTTCTATACGACTGATAAGGGTATAAAATAAGAGGAACTCAAGAATGAACGTGGATGAAAGGGTTATATTCAACTAACAAGGTCTAAATTTGTAACTCCATGACTCTCGACATTGTTTCGGTCCACCGAAAAGTAAGCTAATCTGCCAACATACACGTAACACACTGCTCTTTAATAAGCACATAACTAAAGCGACTAGGTTGAGTCGGATTTTTGTTTTTCATACCGTTTTTGTTGAATTATAATGCAACAAAGGGAATTTTTGAGGAAAGAATAATTTTAAATGTTGCCCAGAAACGCCCCCTCCTATAAAGAAAATAGGTATGTAATTTTAAATATTTACTTTTTACCGCTACATCATGTGATTATTTCGTCGTACGTACTTATGCTACCCGTATGAAGCACAGGCACTAGTATTGTTTTAAATACATTTTTACCGTTACTCTACTGAATCATCACATTACTTAGAAAAGCGCAATTCCGCGCACGATGAGCCAAAATTAGGCGCATTATCTAAATTATTACTATTATATTAGAGCTATTAGTACTAATACGAAATTTGCAAAAGAACATATTTTTTACATTGGTGTATGTATTAAGTTAATGTAATATATAATAAGTAGGTTAGTATGACATAGGTTTCATACTTTTTTGAGGATTGCGGTAAAATAACTGATTGGTTACAATTGAAAAATGTTTACAGTTATGGATGAGAAGTAATGTTCTATCCTTCAAATTTCAAGAGTTTCAACTGTGTAAAACTCTAGGAGAAATTTAATAATACACCATATCACTGGTCATTTAAGCACGTTCATATTTCTTAAAAGGAACTGTCTCTGTTCATACTTTTATTGGACCTTAAATAATGGCCATCCTACCAGTATTATAGGAACATAGGACATAGTTTGGGTACATAGAGCCACGTATGGTTATGTCTACAAAATGATCTGCATAGTTTTCAGGCTATATTTAAAACTATCGTGGCGCTTCGACAAACCGATCGACCGGATACTATCAACGAGACAAATATATTAGTAATAGTGCCAACCAAGGCTTCAATTAGACGTACATCACAGTTCTTTAGCAGAAACGTCTCTAGTGTTCATTTGTTGACGTTAATTCTTATGTTTAAAGTAATGACAGTTTCCTCAAATCTCAGCCAAAATGTGCCTTAGATTTATGCCTAAAATTTGTAATAACACGGAGGGTGGTGCTTTGTGGGCCTAGCTTAGACATGTGTATATCGTCGATTTTGGATTGAAAGATATCACATTTTTCATAATGTCTCTGAGTGAAACCCTTTTGCATATTTAAGAGATAGTTACTTTAATAGTATGCAATTATAATTTCCTTGATCGCATAAATCAGTACTTATTGTGGTTTCCGTTTAATTAGCGATAAGTTAATTGTTTTTGTTCAGCGCCAACACCATACCTATTCAACTGCATCTATTGGCTCGGGTGAACCGGAATGCAGTCTTTTAAGCACAAGGTGACCACACTCAAATGTTACATTGTGAATCGAGGCTAAATTACTTGGCTACTAACTGCATTAATTCATGATATTCAGTTAATATTCCAAAGAAAATTTGTATAAATGTTAAATAATTTACTATGTACCCCTAAATATTCCATACTAGTTGCGCTCCGCGGTTTCACCCGCACGGTGATAGATGATCATGAATTAAATATAGCATATGTTGTTACTCAGGCATAATATAGCTTTTTACTGGTGAAATAATTTGTTTAACTGGTTATGTAGTTTTTGCGTTTATCCGTTACAAACAAACTATCAAATCTTTCCTCTTTATTATTAGGTAGATAAGGATTAACACCAAGGTACGAATAATATGGCCTAGTTTGTACCGACGTTAATATTGCATATTTTTGACACGGAAAAGTAGTTATTGTGACATAACTGCATACTTAGACGTATGGTATCGCATACTTTTTTGTAGACATTGATGTCCTCTATAACACTGCAGTACATAATTTTGCTCTATTCTCAATAGTTTCCGCAGCGTACGGGATATAAGGATTTTTTTGGTATTTTTTTTCACACCTTGGGTTACATTATCGAAGTTTTCTACCGACTTCCAAAAAGGAGGAGGTACTCAATTCGACTGTATTTTTTTTAATGTTATTACTTCATAATTTTCAATAGGGTAAACCGATTCTCAAAACTCTTGTTTCGTTTGAAAGCTGGTGCTTGACCAAATATAAATTTAAATTTCATCTAAATTCGGTCCAGTAGTTTTTGATTTACACTCCAATAACTGAATAGAATGGAAGTCGGTATTAAATTTTTAAATTGTATTTGTCATACATCCGTTAGACCCTAACTTTATTGAAAATATTAAATGGCCTATGTTCAGTATTAATGTAGCTTCATCATCATCATCATAATCAGCCCATTATGTTCCCACTGCTGGGACTCGAGGTTTCCTCTCAGAGAGAAATAGTTTAATAACGGAAAAACATTTTTTGAAATTCGTCCAGTAGGTTTTAAGTCTATTCGTTACAACAAAAACACCAATCTTTCCTCTTTATAATATTAGTGTAGATGACCATCCTTAGTCTTGCATCACAGCTGAATTGTACTGACAGCAGAATTTCGAATTCGTAATTCAGTTAACATTTATTAGATCATCAACTATAACCAGTTGAATAGCTGGTTCTATTCATATTGTTAATTGTTAAACAAAAGCTATTTGAAACGGTATGATTATTAGTTCCCACGTTAACACAATGTAGGCCGACTTTCACTATTCTATCGATCCCGAAGAGCAGTGGCAGCATAAAAAACAATATTATGTAACAAAGGTGGTGCATTTGGACGTTTCATTGTTGGAACGATTGATAAAAGTTGCGGTAGCTTTCGAAAGTAAAAGATGTATCTATAATATATAGAAAATTATTATATATGGGCTGCGTACCAGCAAGCCTTCGATCTCCACAAACTTATTCCTTCATCTCCTTTCTTTCATCGAAAACAACACGCACAGGAATACGGCATCCGTACATGGTCGATATTCCAAAAATACGCACGAAGCGCTTCAAATCTAGCTTCATAATGCGTACGGCTGAAGTATGGAACAACCTACCAGCGTCTATCTTTCCTGACATATACCATCTGGGAGTCTTCAAATACAGAGTGAATAGGTACCTTTTAAGCAAGCATGACAAGAGTCTTCGACCAATGTGTGTTAGTTACCAGTTATTACTTATGGCACTGAAACGTGGTCTCTTACTATGAGCCCCATAACTAAGCAAGTCGCACAACGAGCTATGGAGAGTAGGACTATGCTCGGGGTTTCTCTACTTGATCGAATCAGAAATAATGAGATCCGTAGAAGAACGAAAGTCATCGACATAGCCCAAAAGATTAGCCAGTTAAAGTGGCAGTGGGCAGGGCACGCAGAACAGGTATATAGGGCCGGAAGGTTCTGGAATGGAGACCACGTACCTTTGGAAAATTATGGGGGAGGCGTATGGTCAACAGTGGACGTCCTACGGCTGAGATGATGATGATGAAGCAATCATGTACCACCGTTGCCCGCGTCATCACTTTCCATTAGGTGAGACAGTGGTCGAATGCTTGTTTATCAAATGTAATTAAAAATGTTTTGCCAAGATTTGATCACGCGTTGTTGCAACAACATCCTTTTAACATTATCTGTCAAAAACAAGTTTGACATATTATTACATTACTAAGGTCTTAGATTTGTTTTTGTTATGTTTCTAACTTGATGTAAATTTATTTTTTATTGGTGGTTAGAAAGTAGTTTGAGGATTTTAATTACTGTGTCTGGAAACATACTTAGGTACTTCGAGTTTACTACAAATAATTATACTTGTCAATTAGTCGTGAAAATGCAAATACACTTTGTCACTGTCCACACTCTGTCACCTTTGACAGCCGTCCAAGAAATGGGTCTCTCAAAAGGTAGAAAATGTTTGCCAGTTGGGACAAAATTTATTCTGACAGAGTGTCGTGAAACGGGCGTGATAAAATCTTGATCCGTGCAATTATTGTCCTAGAGGCGTCTTGGACCGGCTGTTTCAAATGTTGGCTTGTCCTGTGGCTTGCTGGAACGCAGCCGTGTTCCCGTATGTTGGTGGAAACGGAAATGACAGCAAGAAAATATTTACATTAGAGTTTAAGTGGTGGATGCTTCAATGCAAACGATTAAAGCATCCAAGGATTGCAAGGCGACCACGTCAAAAATTGTGCGTCCTACAAATAAGTGGAAAAAAAGAGATGACAAGAAATGTCGGAAAAACAAGTCGGAACAACCTTATGTACAAGGGCGATATCTCATAAAGTATTTAACATCGGTGAGCTCGTGCATGTGCTCGCACGGCTGTTCTACAGATTAACAAAAAGGTATGGCAGCATTATTGCTAGTCTAGTTTCAAAGCAACTATCATAAGTACAGAACTCATAGGTATATTTTACCGAATAACTTCATCCACATTTTACTTTAACAACTTATTTAAAGTCAAAGTCAAAATCATACATATTTACATACCAGTTACATAATCAGCCATTATAGTCCCATTCATCTCGGAAAGAGCAAAACTTTACTTTATTAGCCACATAAAAGTACAGGACAACGTAAAGCTTTATTTACAAGCGCGAAAATAGAGGTCACTGTATGTGTACTAAGGAAAATAACACTTCAATTCAAACCCTGAGTTGGTGACAAACATGCATTGTTTCCTACACGAGGGACATTTTAATGAAGTTTTTAACTACATTAAAATAAATTGCAAATTCCAAAACATCTAAAAAAAATCAAGTTTTTACGAACTTTCGTAAAACAGTATTTTACCCGAAAATAATGATGAAATATATCCTATGTGTTAATCCAGTGCCACATCTATCTACCTACCAAATATCATCCCAATTCTTACAGCCGTTTTTGTGTTATAAGTGGTGACACTAGTCCGATGCTGTCTATACAAAGATAGACACTCAATCATTTAGATCTTTAAATCTTTATTGTGTAAAAAAATGCACTGAATGTGCTTAAATTACAATCTTGTTTCTATTTAGGTAGGTACATATTCCCCTCAAGTGTCGATGTCATTATAACAATGAAATTTCTATTGTGTCTGGGTCGTTCGACCTTTGATGAACTATATATTAGTTATATAGATATAGATGATGATAGATGACAGAATATAAATAGCTACAGCTAAAACACTTTTTTACAAAATGACAATACAAAAAAGCAGCTTCGAATCCGAAGCCAATTCTAGGCAAATTGAGTTTTGCCGGTCATTCACGTTATCTCGATTATAAACTGTTATTGCAGAATCGCAGGTGCAGATCGCGATATTTCTTTATCACTTTATTTATTTGCAAAAATAAACATCTTTTAAGTTATTCTCAACTTATAACCGCTCGAATAATACCTACATGTTAGTGCTATTTAGTAATATTATGGTAAGCTGCAGTTATTCCGCCCTATTATAAAAGGTGGACTAAAAATAATCCAGAGTTGAAACCATGGTTTAAAGGAAATTGTTTACATGAAATTTGCTTAATCCATGATTTTAACTCGGATCCACATTTTATTATGCGGAATAAGTTTAACCGACTTATATGATTTTCGCCGATCACCGACATGAACCTTATGCGAGTGTTTTCATAGGAACATCATATTGTATAGGATTGGCATTAATAACACAGATTCTCTATATTTTAGCTTTAGTTCAGATGTCGTTTTGAACAAATTGGTCCTTAAAAATAAATTAAAAAAAAAACAGAACAATATATTACAAATAATCATATGAAACAAGAAAAGTTGTAATGAATAACATATGATTTTAATTGTAAAATTGATTTTACTGCCAGAAAAATATTTCCTCCCTAATCCACGATCACGCAGCTACTGTTCCATGTCTTTATCACACCGATTAGCAGGCCTATTATGTATCTTAGTCGAAGATTGAAATCTTGAAAAATGGCGGCTCTATTTCAGTTTTCACAACTCTAAAGCAAAAATGTTAAGTTGATGACTGGAGCTGACAAAAGTGATATAAAAACGGCATTTTTTCTCATTTCAATCAAAATTTGATTGTAACAGATACATGCCCTGCAGGTCGGAGGCAAATCGCTACAATAACATGCTCTTTTATTATGAAAACTAACGTGGTTTGTATACATTTTTAATGTGAAAAACGGAATTCACTCACGTAAAAAAGTCAAATCTTTCCGAGTTTCAACCACATCCGGTGGTCTTTTTCAAGGAGAGTGCAGAACGCTCATATAAAATAACACAATAATAACAAAAATATCATACTCAATTCTCAGATGCAGCGTTGCTTCCTAATCATACGTAAAGTTTTTATAACTACATTACATGTGTTATATGAATGCAATCGTTACTATTTAAATTTCCAATGTCTTTAAAGGCAAGGGAAATGCGACTAAATAATGCAACAAAACTTTGAATCGTGGTGACGAGCGCAGCGTAGTGCAGCTTACAAATTTGAATCTTAAAGAACTGGGTCGCACTACAACTGTCTTGATATGTACGCTAACCACCAGGCGCACATAACTGACCAGTGCAGACCTACGAAGAAATAATATCAGGAAGAGTAACTGCTTTAAAAAAATGACCCATAAAAGTCGTGCTAAATCAATAACATCGTTCACGCAGCTATGACTCAGCTGTCACAGTAGACGTTGCAGTACGCGCGTGGACCAATCCCTGCTTTCCTTCTGAAATTTAAACCAATCACCGAACATGTCTGTTTGTAACCTCGGAAGTAATTCGTATTTGGAATCATACGTCGTTTTGGTTTGAAGGACCACATTTGTTCTGAGTTATGCTTCCTGACATTATTTCTTCGTAGGTGCAGACACTAACCCGTAGTACTAAAATAAAACTATAACGTAAATGCATTGTAATCTTAGTGGCAAACTAGAACTGAATTCATTTGCACACGTACAATCTCAGCGAGAAGTATTGATCGAACAAGCCGAGGTTGCTGCTGCGGTGAGTCACGGAGCCTGAAGCGGTCATGGTCATTGTCTTCGCGGATTCCGATTATCAACTCGTTATTTATACAAACAGCAATGCCGCAGACAAGTCAGCGACGGCGCCACTGTCTTACGACTAACATGAGTCATACGATGCAGTTAGGATTCTTTTTCTAAAATTCGGAGGGAGAGCACAGAGCACGAGTGACTCAATATTTAAAATGTAAGGACATAGAAAACAGAACACAGTCGAGAGAAAAATAAGAAACGCTGTTTAGTTTATTGAGCGTCTTGGCTGAACAAAGAGAAGTTATATAGAGAATGTAGCTGTGAGTCATTTAAAGCTACTTAACTACTTGTACTTATTATTCTGTGACTTAACTATATTGTATGATTAGGATGCCTTAACTGATGCTCGGTTTGTAAATTCTGATAGTGTAGAAAAAATAAGACTATACATCAGTCGTTCTTAACCTTTTAGCGATGAGCGACAATTTCACAAAAAATCTGTCTTGCCAGGGACCACCAACTGTTTTTTGGTAATATCACAGAATAAGTAATAGAAGAGTGAATACATAATAATACAGTAAATCTAAATGAATTAACGATTGTCCGATCTATAAGTAAAGGTGCAAACATAAAATTGTTAAGCCGTACTTAACAGTATTTAAATATATGACGAAAATTGTATATTACAGAGATAAGTACTACCTATGTACCTACATTATTTTTATGCGATTTTTGTGACTACATAGGGCACTCTTGACTGACTTCCTTGGTTCAGTTCTCATCTGCCTTTCTCGAATCTTTGTGAAAATGATTGCCATTGCCAAAAATCTCAATGATTTGAAGAAAACCACTGTATTGATGTTTCGACTGGTGCTTGATGGGTAGACGTTTTCAGTTTTATTTCATTGGCAACATTCGCAAGCTTTAGCTCAGTCATGCGACAGCGATGCGAATACCGAATTTAACAACAAAGGTAGATCAATGGCAGAAGCATCGCAGTAGTGTGGCGATTGCTCAATAGCAATAAGACTTGGGGCCCTGTAAATGAGACCCACGATTAAGTAAAGTAAAATGTTAAATACATTGACTTTAGCTGTCAAACGCCTAGGTTGACTTGTTAAATTATGATCATGGAAACAGATAACTTGAATTTTCAAATACACATACTAAAAAATTTATATAAACTATTGGTCATTGACTCGGCCACTGGAACTTATTGATCGCCGCGAGGGCTGAACGGCAACTATGTGAGATTAGAAACAAAATTGTATTTAATTTAGTGGCAATTCGATGATATAGCAAGAAGGCAAAAAGCAATTTAAAAATACACTGATATTAATAATTCTGTCAAATCAGAGTAAACTTGCTCATCAAGGCTCTTTCCACAGAACCCTAGAGATTTCTCAAGGTCTCTCTAAGAATAGGTTTACACAAAATTTGGATCGTGCTGTTTTTGCTTGATGGAGTAACAAACACCATACATCAAAACTTGCATATTCATAGTATTAATTAACTAGCGATTGCCCGCGACATACGGTAAAGCCGTTCTTAAGTTATAGCGTGACCAGGAGAAATAGGGGTTCATTTTTATATAAAAAAAAATAGATAAAGATTAGTGTGACGATTATACTCGCGCATACTAGAGTGGTGATCACGCCTAGGACCTCGAACGACAACGTATAATTTAACCACACACGTTGCAGTTCCTAGAAACGTGGGTTGATTTCTGCGAAATCTATTGTATTATTGGCCAAATATGGCGAATCGCGAGTCAACGGGTTAAGTATATATAAACTAGCAAACCCTGCGAACTCCGTTTCGCCAACAGATGGCTTCGTTTTATGTAACATTTTGTTTGGCGCCATCTACTTAAAATATTGGTTTGTAGTACATGCTATGTATCAGAGATGGCGCTGTATGTGAAAAAAGATTTTCCCGCTTTTCTTTTTAAATTTTTCCTGAATTTTCTTTACTATAAACCTCACGGAGCCCGAGACCTTTCCAACGAATGCAAAACCGTGGAAATCGGTTCGTGCGTTCTGGAGTTATAGCGTCAGGAAGGAAAACCCGATTTATTTTTATATAGTAGATAGTTTTTAAAAGTTTCAAGACAATTGTAAATATTTAGCAAATAAATTAAATGCCTTTGTATTAAAATCAATTTTTTTTTTATCAGGTCGTCTGCCCACCTTGTCAGTGGACAACCTACGCTGTACTGCGTTGCATTGTTCGAACTACGCTGTACTTGCTGGTTCGTGGTCTCCACTGCAGAGCCTTCCGGTCATAATAAATATGGGGCTATACAAGTTTTAATTCTCATAAAGCTGGTGAGACGAAAATGACCTGATGCCAGTGTTCGTACTTCATCCCGTAAAAGTTAAGTATTACATAGCATTCCAATTAAGTAATTAATTGTAAGCATTAGTATAACTTTTATACTCGTATATTAAGAACTTTTTTTAAAATACTATTTTAACGAGCGAATTTACTCGAATTGGAGCCCCATACAGCCACACGCAATACTATTTTAAATACTTTAAGCGAACAGAGGACATACATACTCGTAGTATTCTATAATAAAATCAAAGTATAACCCGCGGCACGTAACTCTAGCGCTGACCGTTATTGCGCAGAAGTCAAAAATTGGGTATCACAGGGTGGCTAGAGGGACGAGGGACTCTTGTCTCTCTCTGTCACATCGTAGACGAGGGACTGTTGTCTCTCTCTGTCACATGTGCGCGACTGTACCCATGCGCAGCTATCCCTTCCACATTTCGCTCAGCGCTAGAGTTACGTGCCGCGGGTTATACACTAGAAAGCATTCATGAAATTGAACTATCACGTAGCCGTACAGCCGCGTCCAATAGAAATTTCAATCAAAATTACAATAAGATGAACAATAAGTGTAATCCAGCTTACGGAACCATCTTCCGAATTGTTTGGTATATTATATCTTCGAATAATACTTCGAAGATAACAACTTTATTAAAGGTAATAGGTGAAATTAGAATAATCAAGCGTAGTAATAATTATAGAGTTTGGATTGTGAGAACAAAAGCGATTTCTTTAGAAATAGAAATCGATTTATTGCACGAAACATGGTTACAATGAGATGTTTTTTTTATACATTTGTTCTGCATGTTCCACCATAGACTGCCATACAAAATATTGTTAATAAGTTAAATTTACACATTTGAATTTAAAGAATACATAATGAATTACAATTATGAATACGATATACAATTAAATAATGATAGTTAATAATTAAATTTATAAAACTCAAATTTAATTGTAAAAATTTCAATATTATATACTTAATGTCAATGTCAAAAAAAAATGACCCAACTTATTTATAAAAATGCCCAAACCTTAATTATAATACTACATGATTTTTATAATTATATACCATAACATTTAAAATTGAAAAATGAATTTAGATTTACGACTATTATTTCATTTGAATGCTTTCCTAGATATCTTGACGAGATTAGATGGATACTCTTGTCTACGCCTACAAGCATTTTTTAATGTATTGCGCTTTCTAGAATTCTGTTTATTTTTTAATAACAATTTTTTTTTCTCTTCTCTCTTATTGACTCAGATCTAAGATTGTATTGGATGCCACCATTAAAATAGACTGTTATTTCGATGGATGCAATTTCGAATCTAATTATAAACGACTACGTTAATAATTCTAGATTAGCTTTCTTTTACGACACCAATTGTCGTTAGGAGGATATTGATTTTAATCTCTATGTATATAACGTATGATTCTTAGGCGCATCTGGGCGTCTAGCACCTTTAGGGCAAAGTAAAAAACTAATTATAACACATACACATACAAAACGTCACAAGAAGGGCAAACCCTGATTATAATTTTTAGCGAATTGAGATGCAGTCCGAGACATCCTGAAGCAGTTGGCAGACCGGAACATAATGAAGAAATTACTCATGAGCCCTTTGACTTCATTTGACATTAAATGAACAATTGAAACATTGAAAATAATATGAAACGGGCTTTCACTGTTTAAGTATGAAGCCCCTAAAATACTCGCTAATTACCTACTCTTGAAACTTGAATACCATCCAAATATACATGAAAACAATTGTTATATTTATGGCATATGACTCAAAAACGTGTCAACAGACGTGAAACTTAAACAGGAACCAAGTTGGAGCAGCACTATCAATAAAGAAATAATCATAGAGATCGGATTAATCCAGCGAAAGGTAATGTGGTCACACAAAATTAGTACTTAAACAATTAAAGTACAATTATTTAAGACGCGGTCCAACCCCGTAAGTAAGGTAAGGTTGAATATCGCTTGTTAGATTGGACTATGGAATGCATTAATTTTGTACGTTTTCTTTATATTTTTCGACATAACACAATTGAAAAAACTGCTGGTTACCATTTTAGTATTATACGTTGGCTAAGTATTACCTAAAAAAATATATAGTGTTATCGCTGAAAATTCTGAGAGTTTGGACGTGAAATTTTATGTTTGTGAGCCTATTTAGGATTTTTTCTGCAGAAAGCGAGTTATATTTATGAATTCTGTGCGGTTATTACTCTTTTCCTATTCCTTTTCTAACCTAAGTATTTTTTCATAGTATATTATCGATCTGTTTCGTTACACTAGGGCCTTTATTAATAAACGTTACGTTTAGGCGTAACATGCTTTGTCTTTCTTTCACGCGTGACATTTACTGCAAGCGAAAAATTGACAGATAGATGTTTTAACTACTCCGGGTTTACTACAAGTTTATTAATAAGGCCGTTTGTGTTTATAGATTCTGCTTTTTACTGTTATCAGCATACGAGCGCGACTTAACTCTGTGTATGAAGGCCCTCATTTCCATTAGAATTTTAAGATCAATCTATGAAAGAGTAACCAAGTACCACACAATTAGCCTGCATCATCGTAATGTAATTTTGTTTTGTTTTTAGTAAATTTTATAATAATTAAGCTTAATAAGTTGCAGTAAAAAAATATTTAAATCTCTTAAAAACTTCAAATCTTGGAGTTTACTATTCGAAATAATATTGATGCCTATAGATAATTCAGGTATTTTAAATAAGTGAAATATGAGATTAGAAGCCCGTAGAGAAATTGTGCCGAGGAGCACACAACTGCCTTTCTATTTCATGAGTGGCAATTACTTTCCCTTTTATTATCATCTTTAAACATTCTTTGTTTCTTCATTCCGATATCTGACAATCTTTGTTTTCGATTAATTATATGAGATTCGATTAAACTTAAAATAAATCTGTTAATCATAGTTTCAACAAGATTGAGATATGTAACAATATGATTTAATAATAACGGTTCTATGACGGACCCTTGAGAGACTCCACTTTAAAACAATTACTTATATACAAAATTACCAAATCAGGAATCATCAAGGAAATCAAGGAAACATGACTCAATAAAGACAACGCAGCTAGCCGTATCTTTTAATATCGCGTTGGAAACACCACAGCTAGACTCAGGAACGCCATTCTTCGATCAAGGACGGACGATTACCGCAAATAGCCCGCCTGGTATGCCGCATGCGACATACGGCAGGCTGGGAACTACACATATGGCATGTTATACCATACTTGGTAACGAGAAGTTGGATAATAATAGGCGCTATTTTAAAGGTCCCTGAATATCCTTGAAGCACATAAGCAGGTAATGTTAATCATCGAAAGTGGTATAGGGCGTTGAACCTGTGAATGGGACGATTTTATGAATGTCTGCTCTCCGCCGTTTCACCCGCGCGTTGATGGATGATGATGATGATGATGATGAATCTTATATAGCCTATGTTACTCAGGGTAAATGTAGCTTTCCAATGGTGAAATAATTATTGAAATCGTTTCAGTACTTTTTGAGCCATTTCGATACAAACATACATACAAATCTTTCCTCTTTATATTATTCTATATAGTAATAGTAGGATAGTATGATAGAGCTTTGTATTCATCCAAAATTTATATACTTACGGAAATATTGTTTTTGATCCTACAAAACTTGGTCGGAAATTATGAGGAATGTAGATAGATTTGAATATGTGTATAATCTCTATAATTTGAATGTATTAGCTAATAGCTAGTCTTTTTTTTTTTAACAACAATGGGAAAAAAAATACCAATGGTCCGTATGAATTCGCTCTAGTTGCTTGTAGGCCTGTGAAACCGTCATTAGAGTACAAAATAGTTTATACGACGTGTATATATAGGCGATGTTCGCCGCGGGGCGCGCGCCCTGTTGGCCGGCGCTGCTCCGGAGCCGATCAGCGGCCGCGCGCACCGCCCTTTACCGCTCACACAACTCCCTGGTCGCCGCTGTCAGAGAGTGGGACAGCAGCCCGCTACACAAAACGTGGAGAGCATATCACACTCCCATCACTTAGTTTAGTTTTTAGATCACAGTCCGGAATAAAAGTTATTTCATTTCATTTCATTTCATAGCGGCGTGGACGATATTATGCAACAAGTGGACTGGACCAACTTAATAATAAATCAATCGTAAATCTCGTAAGTCTCGCAAAATATGATAAATTTATTAAGTTTTTGTCTAGAAGACATTAGAAGAGATTCTTCGCAATGTAGTAAAGAAATATTATGAAACATTTTAGGCTTATACATTTTACCAAAAAAAATAAGTCGTTATTTGCCAGCTGGATGTTTTTCAGTGGTCACAGAATACCTTCATTATCAATTTAGAAAATTCAATCAATTTATAGAATAAAAGCACTGTGTTGATATTACTGACAAATTAATTAGCAACTCAGCTAAACCACTTTCAAATTTGCAGATGGTGAATTTTCATTAGCTTGAAAAATTAAACGTGATTTAATTTGACCAAACAATGAACTGTTTTTTTAATGCTATATAGTTACCTATATTACATACCAACTGTAGGCAATCGTTTATTGTTCATTGTCTGTAGTATCTCTTTAGAGCGTAAACGCTTTGGAAGCGCCAATTCGCGTTTTTGCTGAGTGTTTGAAGGGTCACATAGGTAATAATGATTGATATAGTATATTATGTCAATTATTCTTACCTGATGTACTAGAACATTATTTGATTAACAAGTTCAAATTCCATAGACTACATTTAGAAATTGTTTATTAGTTTGTTATTGCCGAGCGGTTTTTACACACACACGTTTTTAAAATCAATCATAAACTCGGTCGCACCAGTCACGAATCGTCAGACGTGGCTGAGGCCTCTTAGAGAGAGGTCAGAGGACGTATAGCTCTGAGACCCGCACTTACACAACCAAAACTTCCTGATACTTATTGAGGTAACATTTCTAAGTGGAATTCTAACAAATAATTTTATATGACATCTAGTGCATCAAAGGTCAGACACAATAAAAATTTCATTGTTATAATGACATCGACCCTTGAGAGGCTACTATTGAGAGGCTATTAACCAAATTTCTTATGCTTATACTTGGTATCCAGGAATCCATGCTGGAGCTGGAAACTGGTAGCAGGAACTATGTGATGGTTAATAGTAGACACACCGTGTTTGGGATCGTATAAATCGTCTTCGCGATACCTTTTTTCTAGCTGGTGACCAGGACCTGATGCTGGATCCAGAAACTGGTATCAGGAACTACCTGATGGTTGTTTTATTTGCTATTCTCATCTCTTTTTGGTAGGTACATGAGTTAAATCTTACTTTTTTCTAGTCATACTCTTGTAGATAACATGTACTTGATTAATAATTATCATATTATGTTAATTAATGTCGATATTAAAAATAAAATGTGTCCTGCGTGATTTCACCTTTTTGACCTACGTCTATTTGTGACATAAAAACCAAAGTAGATACAAATAGCGCACTATTTTGCTCAAGCGGTAAGGCCACTGCCGCAGGGCGCGCTAGTAAGTAACTCATCATCATCATCATCATCAGCCTGTAGCAGTCCACTGCTGGACATAGGCCTCTCCAATTGCACGCCACTTAGGTCTAAGTAAGGTAAGTAATAATAGTAGACACACCGTGTTTGGGATCGTATAAATCGTCTTCGCGATACCTTTTTAAGTTACCTTAGGTAAGTAACTCGCTAATGTTAAAAAATACCTAAACTCGCGCAGAGCTGCGCAGAATAAAGGCTCTTAAAGATGTTGATGTTTCTTCGGGACAAATCATCAGCATAAAAGATAAATATGATATTTTATATAACATAATTTAAAAAAACAGTAGGTACTTACTGTACCAACTGGTAGGTAGGTTTTGTGTAACATGGTCCATAATTTTTTTATTATCTATAATTTTATTGTTTTCAGTCAAAATTAACGTAGTATAACTATGCTGGTTTTCACAGGCAGTCATACTCTTGTTTTTCTAGCTTAAGTGCAGCTAGGCACTTCTTTTGCCGCATTGAATCGGCAAACAAGCGAGAATAAAACATAACAAGCAAAACCATTGCACATTACATACATTTGAATATTTAGTCCTGAAGAAAAAAATACATCCTAAATTAAATAAAAATTTACTGACTTTATTTTGCATAGTATTGACCATCTCAATTTGTTAACGTATTTGAACATCTTTGAATAATTATAATTTTACTAGTAAAAGTGATCCCTGGACATTTTAATCGTGTATTGTTCCTGCACCACTTCACAACGAATGCTGGCATGATGATCCACAACTGAAGTTCACAATGATAAAAATGAAAATGTACGCGAAGATTTGAAGTGTGCTCGCTTGCAAGTAAAATGTCCGACTGATGACGTACTGAACACGACTTTTAAGCCCCGCCTACTTGAACACGACTTTTGTTGGGTCATTTTTTTAACGCAGTTACCGTTCCTGACTATTATTTCTTCGTAGCTGTCAACCCTCGGCGCCTCGGCTCGGGTAGACATTTGTCGGAACTCTTTGCAATGAAAGCCTTTCCCCACTTGTAATGAAATATATATATCTACCATTTTGTCACAACACTGACCTATCATGGCCTCTGACACACATGATTAAACACTCACCTAACGATTTTTATTGAAAAAAAAAACGCTCCTTAATTTGAGTATTACCTATATATAGAGTTGAGTTAATGTTGATACAAATTTGTAGAGATACAAAATTCCGCAATATTGATCATTACACCGTTCATTTTCTAGGACGCAGTTTTGAAGTGACAAATGAACAGTGGCCCGAGCACGAACATTTGCTAAAGTGTAACGTTATCGTATCGTTGACGTATTCAATACTATCATGTATCTACTACAACTGTGGCACAGATAACTCATAGTTTGTACTGTATACGTCAACGATACGATAACGTTGCATTTTATTATTTATTTTATTTAGGAAATGTTCGTGCTCGGGCCACTGGTATCACTCATCACTTCATATCAGATGAGTTAGTTGTTACAAACTTAGCTATATATATAAAAATGAACCCCTATTTTTCCTGATCATGCTATAACTTGAGATCGGTTTACCGATTTCATTCAACTTTTTTTTTAATGTAGAAGGTAAGACTTCGTAGAAGGTTCTTACATTAAAAAAATTAAGAAAAGATGGGAGGTTATGGCGAGGCCGAAAGCCGAGCCTACTACACGAAGTCGCGGGCAAGAGCTTGTATATAATAATAATAAAACGTTAATAGATGTGTAATTAAAATTAATCCCGCACGGGTACGGTATATTTTATTGTTACACAAGACAATTTGTCCAGAAATTTGAAAAGAGATTAGCTAAAGCATTTCGAATAGAAATGTATCATGTTTATTCAGTTGTAGAGAACCTATTGTAGGACTTACGGTACTAAAAGCCGAATGTCGGACGCTATTGTAAAGGTCGGTGTTTACAACAAAGATGCTAACGAACTGAAAAGGGGTCACCTTGGAAGTTAGAATCGTTAAGTTAAGTAACTTGATGTACGTACATTGTTTGGTATAAACTGAATTTGTGCAAAACCAACTGAAACAAAAGAGGAACGTAGGAAACTTAACATATTTCATTTCCTGTGAGCCTAGCACGAATAACTGCGTAAGTGTAACGTAACGTGTCGTTCACGTGAAACAGTACAAACTGTCATGTATCTAGGGCAACTGTGACACAGATAACTCATAGGTTGTACGACGAAGTGTGACCCGTTCACGCTTACGATACGAATACTTTTTCGCAAATTGTTTGTGCTACGGGCTCTGTATTTCAAACTTCAATACCCATTCAAGTCTGTAATTAAAGTATGCATGTAGACACGGTATTTTATTATTCACGTGGTATATTATATATTGATTCGCTGTGCTTCAAATACTTTTGATAAACGGGAAGCGCAGGTCACTTTACAGTGAAATTCCTAGAAATTGAGAGCCACATACAAAAATATGGGTACTACTGTTCAGAATTCACTATCAAAATTTGTTTACCTAAAAATGTAGTTGACTTCAACACCAAAAAGTGGGATATAATTTGTCGAAGTCGGTACCATGCGCACAATATTGTGAGAATAGTACCTAATTTTAAACTATTATGGTACCACTTTTTGGTGTATTTTTGGTTACATTTTTTTGCCATTTTTAGTGACCCTTGCTACTTACGGGATCGATTGTCATTAACCGTAAATGATGATAACATCAAGATAGACGTAATACTTTTCAGTAATTGTAGTGTAACTCAAAAACTTCTTGACTGAATTTGATGAATTTTAAATGGGACCAACTCGATAGTATACCATAGGTACCAAACAATTTTTTTTTTTGAGGAACGGTCCACTAATAGGGGATGATAAGTCGGTGAACATATACAAAAATACATACATGTAATATATATATATGTATGACCTCTCCTTTTTTGATGTCGGTTAAATACATATTTTATACTTTATATAAATTATCTACCTTAATCCCTATTAATTTATTACCCGGTTTTGATTTTACATGGTGGTTGAAATCTAAACAAGTAAAATTTATTTTAAATAATAATGTACAATACTACAATAAAATATTAACAACTCCAAACCGAACAGCTAACGATATTATATCAACCTTTCTCTATAGCAACACTAAACATCATATTGATCTGGTTTTAATGTTCGGATTTAAGACTAGAGGCAAGAAAAACACGTCTTGAAAGCTTTTTGGTTTGACAACGGCACGACAAAGCCAGACTTGTCCGGCTGTTTAACCATCTCTGACGACTGCGGAACAATGAATCAGTTATGGAATCGACTGCACTACAGTATTAAAACAGTATGTAAACTACGAACAAAACTGCTGATACAAAGCTTAACCGACACGTTTTGAGCCTATAACGTGAGCTATGGGTTTATATCTGGGTATGGGTTTGTAACAAGTTTGACGCTGCGAGCGTTGTGGGTCATTCCCTACAAATCCCATCAAAGAATCCCCTAACTTTAAGACAACATTAAGTTTTTCTTTTTCAAGTCACGAAACAGATGAGCAAGTCAAAATCTTATAGCAAAGTAAGTAAATATATAGTATAATATAAGTAGAACATCTTCCCTACTAGCGTTGATTGACGCAGGTTTAGCGTGAGACGCGTGTAGGGATGTCAACATCGCATCTACGAACAACTCTTTGATCGATCTCTTTTGTTGGTAGCCTACGTACTCAACAGAAAACAATGAATTTTTTAAAACTGCCAACCGCGATCGCTCTCCCGGCACTCCCGTAATGATCGCCGGCTAGCGTCCTCACCGCATCGCACCGCCTCTTCCTACTTTTATTGCCTATTTGTCGCGAAGACGTTCTACTTACTTGCGCGCTCCAAGTACTTTGCTTATGGTAAGCATGACGGTAAGCAGTGCGCCTGAACATGACAGTTGCAGTGACACCCAGGACTTCAAACTGAAGTTGTATTAAATAGGTAAACTTTATAGTTCTATTAGTACTTAATTCCGCTTGCTTTATCTCCCTTTAAACTTAAACCACAGTAGTGAGATCTGGAATTAGAGTGGACATACAAGACTGACTGATGTGGAAGAGACTGTACCACCAAGCAGTAAACGAGAAAGAGTTCATACTTTCTGTACTGTTATGCCACAAGACAACTGTCAAGCGCAAAGCGGCGGGTTCACGGTCAAATAAGCAGAGACAAGCTACCTGCCGTGGAAATAGTCTCTCCAATTGTAGGGGTCGGATTATTTACTTTGTTAAAATACACCTGACTTACCTTACAGGACTGTAGTTAGAAAACTATGGAAGATCGTCATATTGTATTTTAACCCGTCCGAATCAGCAACTCTCATTCCAGGCAAGTTTCATTCATAAATCTATTGTTATTTTTTGTCCTGATGCGGACGGGTTAAGTACCTACCATAGCATATGTTTTAAAGTAATACGTGTATGTAGCTTTTAATCCTACACACGCCATACCACATTGTATGTCATAAATTTAGTTCACCAATGGCTACACCATAAGAATGACAAATAACACAACTGCAGATTTTATAATTTTATTTATCCAAACCCAAAATGTCTTTTAATACAGTCTGTTAGTTATCAAGGCTGTTAACAGTTAAAAATAGGATGCATTATTTGTATGTATATTTAATTTTACAAAACATATTTGAGACTCCTGCTTACTACCATGTAATAATTATTTTCTTCTAAGTTTACTAACAAAGGTGACAAATTTAAAATAAACAAACTCTATATGTTTTCTATGTATTTTGTATTTATATTATTAGGTTGTATTATTAACCACACACGTTGCAGTTCCTAGAAACGTGGGTTGATTTCTGCGAAATCTATTGTATTATTGGCCAAATATAGCGAATCGCGAGTTAACGGGTTAAATCATCATCATCATCATCTCAGTCGTACGATGTCCACTGCTGAACATAAGCCTCCCCAATAATTTTCCAAAAGGACCGGTTGGAAGCGGCCTGCATCCAACGTCGTTCTGCGACCTTTATCAGGTCGTCTGTCCACCGTGTCGGTGGACGACCTACGCTGCGCTTGCCCATAGTAAGAGACCACGTTTCAGTGCCATAAGTCATCACTGGTAACACACATTAGTCGAAGACTCTAGTCTTGAGGCACTGAGGTATTTTGACGAGAAGACTTCGCGAAGTTTCCGGAACGCTGCCCAGCCGAGTTGGATTCGCCGACTGATCTCTTTCTCGAAGTTGGACCTGCCTAGTTTAACTGTCTGCCCCAAGGTAGATGTATTCGTCAACAACTTCGAGAACTGAGTTCCCAACTGATATTGGGGTAGGCACAACATGGGCATTAGACATAATTTTCGTCTTGTCCATGTTCATTCTAAGGTTGGGAAACTCGATGGAGGCCTTCGAGCATTGTACTGAGGTCTTCCATGGGTTCTGCCATGACTACAATATCGTCGGCAAATCGAAAGTGAGTGATGTACTCCCTGATTGATATTGATGCCAAGTCCTTGCCATTCCAAGAGCTTGAAGGCGTCTTCCAATGCCGCGGTGAACAGTTTCGGAGATATAACGTCTCCCTGTCTCACGCCTCTTTGCAATGAAATTGCCTTCGCACTTTGCTCCTGTACTCGGACTGACATGCTGGCGTTTTTGTACAAACACTTCAGCACTTCAAAATACCAATAGTCAATACGGCACCGCTGGAGAGACTCAAGCACTGCCCACGTCTCGATCGAAAAGGCCTTCGCATAGTCCACATACGCTAACAAAGAGGCAAGTTATACTCTTCGGTCTTCTGTATAACTTGCCGTAGCGTGTGGATGTGGTCTATGGTACTATAGCCTTTTCGGAAACCGGCTTGTTCCGGAGGCTGGAATTCATCAAACCTGCATCCACCCGCTTTCAGAAGCTCAGATGTGATACCGTCGTCACCCGGCGCCTTGTTGTTCTTAAGAGGATTGCATAGCTATGTAAGCGTTGGTTATAGATTTGACACAATATTTATACTTAGCACCAACAGTTGTGTAATTTAGAGGAAACGGAAGTATAATATTATGGTAAATGGCTATATTTATGTTTTAATTCGATAATAGTGCCATAAAATTATACACTTATTTTATTAATTCAATTGTAATTTTACATTATCTTTAAATGTATAAATATAAGAGTTAATTAATTTAGGATTGCAGCGACTTGACATCGTCATTTCCGGAAGGAACACTGTCGATTTTTAAAAGGACGGTGGGGGTAAACGAATGTTTCAGAAAACCGATGTCGAGTTGTGCTGGCATTACTCTTTGAAACGTCGCTCAGCTAGCTGTTCCATCTAGAAGTTAAATTTTGTAAAATCGCACCAAAATCATTATTAACGCAAGTAGATTGATTTTAAGGAAATAAATGTATATATAAAAGTTGTATTGGTGTATTCTACTTCTTCGGCCTTACCTGACTTGTAAGCATTTTTACAAGTCAGAAGTGGGATGAATCAAGTGAAAGGTACGTAACAATCATTTATTTTTCGTTCAATACTAGTTGTTTGATTGTTTAAAAAGTAAATACCTACTCAATTGTTGGGTTTTATGTGTAAGGATGTACCTTTCTGCCTAATGCTGGATAGTTACCATCGCACGGCAGCACAAGGCCAAGGCTACTCTTTGGTAGTGCTGCCTACATAGCGTTAGTATCGTTTTCTTTATGACGGTTTTCTTTGTGTGGCAACATGTGGCCAAGGCTACTCTTTGGCAATGCTGCCCACATGGGGGGTATTCGTGTTACTGTGCGTTAGCATGCTAGTATCTTCTTTGTGAGGCGGTACATGGTCGAGGCTTATCTTTAGTAAGTGCTGCTGGCATGGAGATCATGTATTCTTATTCTTATTCGTTTTGAGGGCGATGAGGCCTGCACTGACGTCCAGCTTGGGGTATTTTGTGCACTCCCCCCCTGCCAGCATTTACTCAAGCCCAAGCATCATGTAGTGTACATATATATGTATATCCTTACGTAGTAAGTTACGTCCGTGTCGCCTTAACTATAACTTTTGTAGTGAGCAATTGATGTCCTTAAAAATATTTTGCAGCCCGGGAACTACATGGAAGGTGACGAGGAACTACCACAGCCGATGGAGGCTGCCGAGATATCCAGCAATGTACCAGCAAATGACGTCGACTGCGGACGAAGCAGGACACGCACTCCTCGATGACACATTTTACGCACACCATCCAGGCACTGCGAATCGAGACGGCGAAACCTGACAACAGGGCGAGACTTCATATCACCGAAAAGGAATCGCAGCCGTTTACCGCGTCCGCACTCCTGAGGAGAGACCTCCTACAAGAGACTACTACGAAGAGCGACGAGCGTCGCGTCACCACAGCAGATTCAGGAATGAGTAGCACCGTTATCCCATGCGTTCTTCTATAGGAGATGCTGCACATGAGTTTATGTCTCAGTATTCAAAAATTTTTGCGGTTTTGTGTACCTAGTGTAGATAAGGAAACATTTTAGAATACAAACGTAGTGCCTGAATTTGACCATTCACAAAAAATCTAAGTTTCAACAGAAAACTATGTTCAAACGTTAGAAGGTATGCTGGCAAAAAGAGCTAGGTTTCGCGAGTCGATCGAAGAATATTTTTTTATGGAAGGTAGTGCTCTTAAACCTGACGCTTTAGGAAAAAGGACAGTAGAATGTATTCATGGAATCGATAATAGGTCAGTGCGCTTAGACACAGAAGCCGCGATAATTAGTGATCCCGACAAATTGTTATGTCATATTTACGAAAAGTGAAGTGGACCTTTTAACAACTTAAATACTGGGACTAAGAGGGTTAGAGTTGAATCAAAGATGGGTGTCCAAAATAAAAAGGCTTCTGGTGCTATAATTGTGAGCAGGAAGGGCCATTCTGCTACGAAATGCCCTAAGCCACTTATGAAATGTTGATGTTTTTTAGTTGGGCATTTATAAACTGAATATTTTCGTAAAAAGTAAGTAAACAGCGAGGAGAAACCATCTTGTGATAAATGAATCGGGTAGGAGTGCCGATTCAAACAAATATGTCCAAAAAACTTTATTATAAATGGACATGGCACTGTATGCTTTGTTGACTTAGGTAGCGAATTGACTTTGATACGAGAAAATGAGACTGACAGGTTTTTTTAATAAATTTGATAGTCTTGTAAGTCGCTAACTCGTTAACTCTGGTTAATCTATGGCTCATGTTCGAATTCAAAATGTGAAGCTACCGTGTGGTGGTACCAGACCATTTTATACAGCATCCCGTATTAGTGGGTCAAACATTGACTGAACAACCACGCATACAAATTCTAAAAACCAGTAAGGACCCGACACTTCTACATGATGTAGAAGGTAGAAAGTACCGAATGAATTTTTGCATATGCGAGTCAGCATCAGCGATGTTAAGATTAAGGATCCAGACATAGTGGTAGTACACTGCGGATGTAAATTTGAGACATATCTTTGTACGTGGTTGTTACAAAAGACAGCCAGGTAAGGAATACCAAATAGAGAAAGGTGCTTATGTACTGAAACGGAGAAATTATGAAAATCTCCGCTAAGAAAAACCTTACAAGATTTAAATATTAGTCAAATTTCAGAATGTCGTATAATGCAACTTTTGGATCTCGTTAATTCGTACCGTGATTGTTTTGCAACATCGTTGAAAGAGGTAGGTTGCACTGATTTAGAAAAGATGAATGTTGATCTATGTAACGATCAACCAAAAGTGTATAGGCCATAGAGAGAGGCAGGAAGTAATGTACATTAAATAGTGATCACCACACTTTTAATACTAGAAATACAAATAGGATAGTTGTACCTAGTTTTAGACTTGCGAAGACTAATAAGTCATTCCTAGGAAATTGTATGCGTTTTTACAATAAAATTCCAAAACACATAACTGAGCTCACAGAGGGCAAATTCAAGTTGACTGTAAAATCTTTTTAGTAAAAAAAAGCTTATATAGAAGATAAAGATGCTTGGAATACTCCACTTCTGGCAAACTGTCACTCTTACACCCATAAAATGTAATATTTGTAGTACCTAAGTAGAAATATTGTAAACATCTATATAAAAAGAAAATAGCCCCGAGTTTCTCGCCGCTTCTTCTCGGTGGGCTCTATATATTTCGGAACGCGGCGGTAGTCTTTAAAGTACATTATAATGAAAAGTTGACGTTCATAAGTGCGTCTTTGATGCCTAAATTGAATAAATGATTTAGACTTTTTTTTACTTTTGAAGTTCAAAATATGATTGATGAATTGAATCAAATTCATCCCATCATTTTAGTTTGAAAAATTTTGGAGATAAACTTCTTTGCGTTGATTATAGGACGATCAATATGTTTTTAAATACAATTATGCTCATATATGACATGCGTCACTTCCATGAAAACATTGCTATCAAATATAATATTTAACATTCTTGTTATCATATTTAAGCGCGCCGGCGCTAAGACAGAAGTCTAATTTATATATAAGCCGACAGACATCACTAGTCGAGCAACACTTCATTCTACGAGCTTTAGACTTTAGCTGTAGTAGCCTCGCTCATGTTTCGATCATACATACTCGTACTTGGCATGTCATTTACAATAGTGACTGATTGTAATTCCTCTGGTTGAGTCTAATACAAGACTTTGATTGCAACGTTAGATACAAATCTGGTCAGGGGATGGGTCATGTTGACGCCTTTAGTCTGTATCCAGACTCTAGTGATACCTAATACGGGAGAAATAAATTTACGTACTATTAGTATTTATGGCGACTATGGCTAAACTGTTCAGTTGGATGATAGTGAGGTAGAACAGGTAAAAATCATATTATTAAACCCTATCAGTAAAAAGGTGATAACAGTGACAGCTAAAGTGTCTATAGGATAACTGATAGTGGACTCAAATGGTTAGTACCAAAGGGTGTGCGGGGTGGCATATGCTTAAAGCGTGTGTCATGACGATATTGGACTCTTTTCTTTAGAAAAAAATATATAATAAATATAGTTAAAGAAATTTATTGGTTTCCGACGATGAAGAAAAAAATAAGTAGGTACAATCATGCTAGGAGTGTGCTCGCAGTAAAACTCCTGCAGGGGAAGTCTGGATAATTACATCCGATGCCACACATTTCAAATCCATTCCACACTCTCGCAAAAATAAATATTTATTGGTTATAATACTCTTACTGTAAACTCATTATACTGAAGCTGGTCAAAAATACGAAAGCTTTTACTGCTATCAAAGTATTCAAAGAATATTTTTCTACATTTGGATGCTCCGCCAGATTGATAGAAGACCGATACTCGATTTTACCGGTAAGAAATTCGGTATGTTCTTAAGAGAGGTAAAGATCAAACACATCATGAATGCGATTGCCACTCCTTGAGCGAACTGCTATGTGGAGAGGTACATCCGCACAATTTTACTCACTGATAGGATAGGAGAGTACAGAGGAGTCTGATTGGGACAGTTATGTTTTAGATATGCAATTGGGATTAAACTATCTCACCAATGAAGGGGTAGGGCGTACGCCTTCGAAAGTAATGTTGGGTCTAAGTCTGACTAGTATGGATATACTACTATATCTCTCTCTACTCTATACTAAGGCGGTATACGTTCAACAGTCATTGATGGTGAGCAATGTGATGTGACGGAAGATTTAATTAACATTATGCAAGAAGTTCACGATCAAACAAAAAGAAAACATACATCCATGGTTGAATTTTGAGAAGGGCGTACAATAATGACGAAAATGAAAGAGAAGATTCAGGTAAAACTTTGTTATGGTAATAAAAAAAGGAAAGTCAAGAATTTTAGGATTTGTGAGTTGAAATGAGACATAAACTAAAAGTGCGTTTTATGGATCTGGAAAAAAAATAGTAATCGAATGATAAAGTGATGATATGCAATGTATAGTGTGGATATGATGGATACACTTAAGAGAAAGATAAAAAAATAATTTATATTATATTCTATCTCTCGATTTATTAGATTCGATTATCTCTCTCTCTCTCTCTCTCTCTCTCTCTCTCTCTCTCTCTCTCTCTCTCTCTCTCTCTCTCTCTCTCGTCGATTAATTGATTCACCGTACGTAATGATTTTAAGTCATATATTTCACTTGGCAAAATATTGCTCTATTTTATTTTGAATATTGAGTAGTAAATGATTTTAACTTTGTTTAAATGCTTAGCTAAATTGGTATACTAATTATTTAGTATGGTAGTATTGTAATATAGCAGTAATGTAGTATTGTAGTAACGTAGTATTGTACTATTGCAGTATTGTAGCAATGTAGTATTGTAGTATTGTACTATTGCAGTATTATACTATTGCAGTATTGTAGTATTGTAGCAATGTAGTATTGTAGTACTGAGAAATAATATTGGATGGTTTTGCTTGGTTGGATGAAATGTGTTACAGTAATAACAGATATATATTTACTGTTTTGTGAATACTTATTGTAATTAAATATATTATTGGTATTGCAGTATTGTAGTAATGAAAAAGAATATTTGATGGTTGGATGAAATGTTTTGAGTTTTTATTCAACTTGAAATGTTATCTTAAAAAGGTGACAACTATTATATATTTACTATTTTGTGAATACTTATTGTAATTAAATGTATTAATGATATTTGCAGTTTTGTAGTAATGAAAACGAATATTTGATGGTTGGATGAAATGTGTTGAGTTTTTATTCAACTTGAAATGTTATCTTAAAAAAGTGACAACTATTATACATTTACTATTTTGTGAATACTTATTGTAATTAAATATATAAATTATATTTGCAGTATTGTAGTAATGAAAACGAATATTTCATGGTTGGATGAAATGTGTTGCCCTTATGTTCGTCTTTTGTTATATATGTTGAATAAAGTTATAGCTAGCTATATATGTTATGTTTAATTTTTGTGAATATTTATTGTAATTATTGTAGTAGGTAATGAAAAATAATATCTGATGGTCGGATGAAATGTGTTGAGCTTATACTCATCTTGAATGTTATTTATCTTAAAAAAGGAACGATATTCTGTGAATACTTCTCGTAATTAAATATATTATTGATATTTGCAGTATTGTAGTAATGAAAACGAATATTTTATGGTTGGATGAAATGTGTTGGCCTTGTATTCATCTTGAATTGTTATATATGTTGAAAAAAGTAATACCTGTTTACTTTTTCTGAATATTTATTATAATTAAATATACTCTTTTGATGATTTTGCTTGGTTAGATCAAATGTGTTGAGCTTATATTCCTCTTGAAGTTATATATATCTTGAAAAAGTCATAACCGTTTTTCACTATTTTGTGAGTACTTATTGCAATGAAACATATTAAGTAGGTATAGATATGTTAATTAATATGTATATCACGAGGTCGTGAATAATAGTCAGGATGGACGAATTTGTAAGCGTTGGTTATAGATTTGACACAATATTTATACTTAGCACCAACAGTTGTGTAATTGAGAGGAAACGGAAGTATAATATTATGGTAAATGGCTATATTTATGTTTTAATTCGATAATAGTGCCATAAAATTATACACTTATTTTATTAATTCAATTGTAATTTTACATTATCTTTAAATGTATAAATATAAGAGTTAATTAATTTAGGATTGCAGCGACTTGACATCGTCATTTCCGGAAGGAACACTGTCGATTTTTAAAAGGACGGTGGGGGTAAACGAATGTTTCAGAAAACCGATGTCTAGTTGTGCTGGCATTACTCTTTGAAACGTCGCTCAGCTAGCTGTTCCATCTAGAAGTTAAATTTTGTAAAATCGCACCAAAATCATTATTAACGCAAGTAGATTGATTTTAAGGAAATAAATGTATATATAAAAGTTGTATTGGTGTATTCTACTTCTTCGGCCTTACCTGACTTGTAAGCATTTTTACAGCTAGTACTTTCCATGCTAAATGAGAAAACTCTTTTCTACCTCTTAACATTGTCCGATTTCAGTGATTTTTTTTTCATGGAATCATGACATTATGTACTATGCCCGTACGTTTTGATTTTTTCAGTTTTTGTAATTTTTAAAAAAGGAAGTTTATAGTACTTTGCCCGAGCTGCTAACAGGTTTAGCGACCGAAGAGTATAACTGTCCGTAGAAACTCTCTACCTCTCCTAACACTTCTGCTTTGGTCGACGCTACACTGCCGTCTTCTATCTTCAGCTTCGTCAACTGGGTTTGCTCAATTTACTTGTCCCTTGCAAACACTTTGGAGCCCTTGTTCCGCTCTATCTTCTCTTTAATACGGTTAGTATTAAAGATCCGGATGTCGTGTCGCAAGGACTTCCATATTCGTTTATTGAGCAGCCTATATGCATCAGCATCATCCAAAGACTGCAGTTTTAAGGATCGTCGTTAAGCCATGAGGTTGAGGGTATCGTTGGAGAGTTTCTGTGGCCTATCTGTACGGTAGTGTTTGAACAACTTGGTACCCACTGTATGGACAATTTCTACTAACCTGTTGTCAATCTCATCCACTGTAGCAATGTTTTCGAGGCAATCGAAGCGAATGGACAGCTCAAGTTGAAAGCTTTCTGATATTCAATGTGCCTCTTACCATTCGGTGATCACTACCGGTTTTAACCCTGTTGATCTTGGAGACATCAGTGAATATTTGTCTCTTGGTGGTCACAATGAAGTCAATCTCATTTCTCATGGAACCATCGGGACTCATCCAGGTCCATTTCCTGTTAGGTGGCTTCTGAAAGAAAGAGTTCATCATAAAGAGTCCCTCTTTCTCCAGGAAGTCGCCAAACCTCTGTCCCCTACGGTTCTGTTGCCCCTAACCTAATTGCCCCACCTTCAACTCATCATTACTTCTTTTACCCAACTTCACGTTGACGTCCCCCATAACAACAAGGAAGTGCGTTTCAGAGGTATGTATGGCCCGACTAATGTCCTCATACATATCCTCCACCTCATCATCCGGATGCGACTTTGTCGGTGTGTATACCTGAATGACCTTCAGCGAATATCTTCTAGATATTCTGAGTATTAGGTATACAACCCTGTTAGAAACGCTCTTGATTGCCACTATGTTGTTACTGAGGGACTTGTGGACGAGAAACCCGACACCACCTTGGGACTGTTGGTCGCCCTCTCGGTGGTAGAGTAGGTTACCTGATTTCAGGGTTATCGTATCCTCACCCGCTCTACGGACTTCAGATAACCCCACAACGTCCCAGTGTAACCTACTCATATCTTCTTCCAGCTCATAAATCTTCTCGTCTGTCCTCATCGTGCGTATGTTGTGTGTCACCAGGGCCAGTCGTCGTTTTTGGGGGCGGTAGCCGGGCGTCTGCCAGGGATTCTTAGCACCCCCTGCCCCACCGTTACCGTGGCCGCTACCGTAGACAGGAATAGCGGGGCTGCCGGGGACTAGGGGCCTGGTTCTTTTTGTCAAATCCATTGAGGGGTTTTTGCCAATACTCGCCACGCTTGGCAGGCGGGTTGGCGAGCGCAGTTTGTGTTTGTTTAACTGGGAAGGTGCTGCTGCCCACCTTCTGAGTAGTTATCAAGGGATAACCGCCTTCTACGGCACTCACGGGTAGAGTTGGAGGAGTGCTATTCTAAGCCGGCACCACTACGGCACGAGTTAAATACTTTTGGTAAATGTAACTGCTATAGTTAACGAAATCATAGTTCTAACAGTGTTTTTTTAATTATACATAGGTACATACATAAAAATCACGCCTAATTCGCGTAAGGGTAGGCAGAGAGTACAGAATTCTAATTGCTATGACCCTGACACACCTCTTTTGCTTCATCCACATTCATCAAACCTTTCATACATGAGTGTCAATTTAGGGTACACTTGACCTGCAGGGCTATTATGTATCTCAATTACTAACAAGTGTTGATTGAAATCTACAATTGTTACCTAATTATTTAAATAATAATAATGTCTATCTGGCATAGGTTTTACCGCTATACCTAAAAAGTAGGCCTACCTCAAATTTGTGAAATCTTCAGAAACAATAAACAATTTATTATTATTGCTATTTATATCCGCCTATTTTGTTAATCTCCTTTTATTCATTCTTTCTACATGCCCAAACCACACCTTTCTCGATTTTAGTCAATATATCATCATTCACACTAGATCCAACAAGTATTGGTGGTTTCATATCTCACAGCCAACCAATCTCCTTCATTTGTTTCCTTCTTTATCCACGCAACATTGGCGAAATTGCACAAGCCCTATAAATAAAAAAAATTAAGTTCCTGAGGTTGGGATTCTGCTCAAAAGAACTTGTGTTTAACATGCTATAATTTGGCACTCCAATACAGTAGGTAGAAAGATGAAACATAGGTAAATTTTAATCCTTCGATTACCATTGACGTACATTTACATTCGTTTTAATTATCACGGTATAAGAAGGGTTAAATTAACTTTCAGCTGCCAAACAGAGACAATAAAAAAACGATATTAAAAAATATTTAGTGACACTTCCGCTGGAAATCAATTATATCAGAGACAATTTTATATAAATATGTCATGAACTTAATTGACTTCAAAAAGATTAACTGTTATCCCTCCGGAGGAATTATCCTATATGTTAATCCATAGCTACCACTGAGTTAAATTTCATAATCTGTTTTGTAATTTTAGAGAAATGCATACAAAACAACAGATAAAAACTATTTATAATACTTTTTTGCAGTCTATATCAATAGTACACCTATGTATGTATGGATTGGGCTCCGTAACAGTTATATTAAATGTATAAATATTGATTATATATAATGTATAAATATAACATAACTTTAACTGTTCAGAATGTGTTTTATCCAAGCCCATTAATGGGGTATTTAGAAAAGATTTTATCACTTTTATATTTTTGGAGTCTTTTGAATCACATACTGACTATGTCAGTCCCATGAACCATTAAATAATAATATAATGTTATGGTGGGAAAAGTTGTGACTTGGATTTAACCACAAGAGGTAAAATAATCCCTTATCATCCCTTATATATAAGGAATTTTGGTATCTGTGTCTGGATATGTCAAACAGATGGACAATGAAGTAATCCTAGACACCCTTTTTCGATGTCTTGAGGTATTGAATCCTTAATATATTTTTATTTCTAGTAAAACAGTAATAAAACATTGATCATATCCAGAATAGCATCTTGTGGTATTAAGAAAGGCTACACTATCACTCAAAGAAAATGCCAACATAAACTGAAACATAAGAGCACACCCCACATGACATCACCAACATATTTACTATACAAGCAATCATATTATGTCACCACAACCTCAGAATGGTAGGCGATATGTTTAAAATAAATGTATGTCATGGATGTAATCTTTAACACATAGATTTAAGAAGTATTATTGTATTTTAAACCCTTAAAATATGCATAAATATAATGTATGTAGGTACCACCTATAACCATAAAACATAATGGTATGGATATGGAAAAGTGAAGTTTTCTAATACAGGTATTTTGATACCTACTAGGGCCCTACCTGCTTTAACCCTTTGAGTGCCATTGACGTAAATTTATGTATGTTTAATTCATTAATCTTTTGTTTTAATTATCACGGTATATGAAGGGTGAAGTTAAGTTAAATATTTAAATTTTGACTACAGAAATAAAACGATTTTCATTTTCAATGTAATGTACAAGAGAAATAATACCAGTAAAATATTTGGGGACCTTTAGTAGTTAAAACTATGTCAGCCCTACTGGTGCATATATAATTATAAGGTGTTCCAGTACACATAGTTAGTTACACATACCATAAAGTATTGCAGCAATGTGTGATGACGACATTGCTTAAGACACTCTGGAATATTATCCTGTATATCAACCAAAAATAAAAACCCCTTCCTGTTAGCTAAATTTGGGTTCAATATGGGCAGATATAAAAAACATGAAATATCTTTTATTTTGCCACAGATATTAAAAGCTGCTTTTTTGTAATAAAATATGTCACAAGCTGGTGAATCAACTTTCTTCATATTAGTGGTAGTGCAATATGCCCAGAGCAAAGCCTACATACTATTACAATATCCTGTCTACAAAGATGAGTCATCAGGAGTCATGGCAACCAAGGTCTAGGCAACTGAATGGTTCTTTACCAAATCCCTTCATTCTTGAGATTTTGGCAAAATGGTTGTAATAATTTTGTATAGGTGTGTTGTATAAGTGTGGGTAATAAAATTATCAATTTAATATTTTGGTGACATATCTGTGAATTTTGAAATTCTATATGTATCCCATATATCTATGTCCTCCTGTTGTTCTGGTTTCTGGTCTATTTCTTCCTAATTACTTTGGATCATTGCAATGGATCCACACCACATCACAAATGTGAATTGACTGCAATCCCAGAGACATTTCATTAAAATTTAATCAGATTACTCTATAAAACTCATTTATGTCTATTCACATTTTATCTCAGGGATGCACTGATTATATGCTGCACTGTGAATTTGCTATCTTTTAGAATTACAATATCTTTGTAATCCTTAGTTTGAAACAAAACAACCCCTAATTCTGAATTTGCAAATAATTCTACCTCCAGTATAGATTGCACCTTGGATAGAATTGTAAAGCAATCCCATACTTATTGTATTGTAATTAGGATATTAGGCTTCTGGCAACTGGACTTTTGGATCTGTGTTGAAGGCTATGTTTGTTTTTATAGTGTCTCATGTATTAGTGTTAAAACGCGAAGTACCTACTTTTAAATTCTATTTGGCTTCATAATATAAATACACACAAAAAAAATGGTCCAGATTTTGCCAAATAGACCTTGTTAGATCGTACGCATTAGTCATCAGAAATGAACGGAATTGATCTTCTAGGTATTCAGTTTTGCAACTGGCATAGCCAAGCATTTATTATGTATTTTTAATAAGTCTTTACCGTGTGCTAAGTAGTAATGCTATAGAGTAGTTCATTTATGCATAATGACAAGCAAAAATGTAAAAAATAACATTTAGAATCGGTATACAAGTGTAAAATGGCGTTAAAAATTTACGGTTATATTGATGTTTTTTGGGAAAATATTTACATGAAACATTGGAAATTGCCTCTGAACATAAGCTTTAGGTCCTGGAACTAGAAAAACACATATGAAGCAAATAAAATGAATAAATCACTTACCTTTCTAAATAAATTGACAGCAATACGAAACTCAAGCAACCTTGCAAACCACAGACTAACTATCTAATCTAATCTATAGCACCATTAGCAACAGAAAAAAAGAACATAGGTAATAAACCATAGACTAAAATAAACTTGATAGGTACGTATACCATCGTTATCGTATACCATCGCTACGTACAGTGTTGCCAGATTGAGGTATTTTTACGCCATTCTGGCGAAAAAATTGTTCTTGGCGAGATTTTGACGAAATAAATTCCTTTGCGAATTAGTTGGCGAAAAAATGGCGATAATAATAGTAAATGATACATCGCATGCCTCAAATGGAATATCATATTATATCATGTGATACGATTGCACTAATATTCTGAAATCACTCAATAAAATAAAAAGTAAAGTAAGTAATAAAAAGTATTAAACTCGTGCATGGCACACTCATTCGTTTATTCCTTTCATCTTTTTTTCTTCATTTCTACGTAATCGTTGGTACACCTACAGTATTTTTTCTTGTGGCTTCTCTTTCCTTTTCGATAAATTGGGTATAAGCAGAGTCGCCTCATTATGTAAAATGTACTAAAGAACTGTTTGTAAAGTTTTCCCAATTTTGTATTAATTTTCCGTGTAAGAAAAACTATGTTTGGTGAGGCAATATGCCACCATACGCTCGATGAAAGGGGTGTGAGGATAAATACCTGGTCTCCAATTGGGATGTCGGATGAATCTGGAACTGGTGGGGGCTGGTGACCGTGAGTCCTCGGTGGAGGCGTCCTGCTTTGGACGACGTGCTGAAGGGGGTGGCGAGCTGTTCACTCGTAGTTTAATGTTCGTATAGTCTTATGGATGCACTGGTTCCGGCACTCGCGTTCGCGTATTTTACGTCGGTAAAATTTGGGGGCGTATCCGGGTCGTGGCGAAAACGGCGGCGGCGCAGAGCGGATTTTACGTGATATTGCGAGCGCGCGATCTGAATGCGTCTCGATCAGTGATAAACGCGGGGCTGGGTTGAGCTGATGATGTGTGCCTGCACACACTAGAGATCACTGTGGGCTGACGCGTAACGCGAAGGATTTATGATGGCGGTTGCCATGCGGTCGCGACGCGTAAGCGTAGCGGTATACGTCCGCTAGCTTCGACTCTAAAAGGGTGACTGGTTGCGCTGCTCTTCAGCCGCCTGCTTCTAGTTATGACAGCTGCAGGACAGCGGCGGCGGAACGCGGGGGCGCGGGTGCGCGCCTTTAGGTTACGTCACGCTTTCGCGTGAAAATATTTCCCACGCGGCAAAGGTGTGGTGTGGTGGTCAATCGACAGTCAGGTGGGCGATCTTGAGTTCCACCACTCGGGTGACGCCATCCCTTCATGGGTTCGTCTTGTGGCTCATGCTCCAGAGTAGAGGCGGCACTTGGTCGTCCACTATCAGTACCAGTTCCCCGACTTGAGGTGGGCTGGATCGGGGAGTCCGTTTGGAGCGGGTTTGGATGGTGTGCAGGTAGGGTTTGGACAAGGATCGCCAAAGGTGTTGGGATAAGGGTAGGACGAGCTTGAACCTTTTTGTGTGCAGAAATGGCTCGTCCTCCTACCGAATACTCAGGTAGGGCATTGAGCTGACGTTTTAAAAGGACATGACCCGCGGTGAGTAATTCAAATTCCGCGGGTTCAAAAGAGAGTGGGCTGAGAGGGCGTGCATTGAGCATGGCTGCAATGCGCGCTAAAGGAGCTGAAAGTGTAGGTGCGATATTATTATTATTGTTTGCAAGAAGGTCTTGTATTTCCCTAAGTTCGTTTCTAGCGCCTACATAAATTGTACCGCAATTATATCTAAATAACGTTGTGACTTTGCTGAATACGAGCTTAACAATCACGCGGTCGGCGGGTAAGTCGGCCATGTACGGAGCCTTGGGTTTAGCGCGAAAACGTAAACATTGTATACATTTGTATACTCGATGTCGCATTACGCGACGAGCTGATAACGTCCAGAATTGCTGGCGTAAGGAAGAGTGCAGAATGTCAGCACCTAGCTGACTTAAGGTGTTTGCGACGACAGTTTGTCGTCGTGTTGTGTGTGTGTGCTGAAGAATTGTGGGCAGGTAAAATGTGTGCGGATTATCTGCGTGCTGAGATTTGTGCTGATTAGCTATGAGCTGAGCTGATATGTGCTGATTCTTTGTGGGCTAAATGGATATGTGCTGAATGTGCCGTCCTAGTCATTGCCTAGGCGGCGGTGAAGAACGCGAGGTAGTGCGCGGTGGAGTACGACAGGAGTACACCATCTGGCCCGTATCAGGTGAGGGACGGCGCCGTGGTACCTCGCGCTGTTGTTCCGGCAATAAGCGCACTGGTGGTGCGTAGTATCGGGTACATACCCGAGGCTTGTGACCCTTTACATTACACCATGGGTAGCAATTGTTGTCACCATAGTAAGGTTGCGCGTTCGATCCCTGTTTGGGTCTTGGCGCGGAGCTGAAAGGTCTTGGGTTCGAACCCTGCGCATAGCGCGGAGGTGGCGGGTTCGAAACCTGCTGAAGTGGGGGCGAGAAGCGCACGGGTATAGGCGCGGAGCTGAGAGGTTGTAGGTTCGAAACCTGCGTATAGCACAGAGGCTGTGGTTTCGATACCTTCGCAGGTGGGGGCGAGAAGCGCACGGGTATAGGCGCGGAGCTGAGAGGTTGTAGGTTCGAAACCTGCGCATAGTGCGGTGGCTGCAGGTTCGATACCTTCGCAGGTGGGGGCGAGAAGCGCGCGGGTATACGCTGAGCTGAGAGGTTGCAGGTTCGAAACCTGCGTATAGCACGGACGCTGCAGGTTCGATACCTGCTGAGCTGGTGGTGAGAGGCGCGCGGGTATAGGCGCGGAGCTGATAGGTTGCAGGTTCGAATCCTGCGCATAGCCTTGAGGTTGCAGGTTCGATACCTGCTGAGCTGATGGCGAAAAAGGCGCGGGTATAGGCGCGGAGCTGAGAGGGTGCAGGTTCGAAACCTGCGTATAGCACGGAGGCTGCAGGTTCGATACCTACTGAGCAGATGACGAGAAGCGCGCGGGTATAGGCGCGGAGCTGAGAGGGTGCAGGTTCGAAACCTACGCATAGCTCTGTGGCTGCGGGTTCGATACCTGCTGAGTTGACTGCGAGGGGCGCGCATTATAGGCGCGGAGCTGAGAGGGCGCAGGTTCGAAACCTGCGCATAGCACGGAGGCTGCAGGTTCAATACCTGCTGAGCTGATGACGGGGGGGGCGCGGGTTGTGAGGTAAACCTTGGTAACTCAGTTAGGGGGATGACCGAGTTTACCGTATGTGGCGCAGTTTTTACATCGTCATTGGTAATTGATGACCATGTTTTTTGTTCCAATTCTACAACGAGAATCTCGTAGTAGGCGTCTATTGTCCTTTCATACTGCTCGTTGTAGAATTCCTCCTCGGCGTCTGATAAACCTACGGTGTCTAATATTATGTAATACGCCGCGTCGAATTTATCACGAGTCAATCTTACGCCAGCTGCTCTGGCAGTGAATTCTGGGCTATAATGCTTTGATTTGCTGGACTTCAATGATAACGCCTCCAAATTAAGCTTAAGAATAGCGATCTGTTCCTCCCTAAATCTGGCTGCCTGTGATTTTGAAGGCATCGTTAACGTCGAAGGCGAAGTCAGGCACAAGGACGCAAGCAAAATTAAAAGGAAATAAAAATATTAAATATTTAATCGTAGGTGAAATTCCACACCTCCTTTTTCGGAAGTCGGTTAAAATAACACCTAAATAAATAACGCGTGTACCAAACCTTATCTGAGCTGAGGGCTTAATCACTTAATTAATTAATTATAATCTGTAAATTCGTTATGTTATTTACGTAGATTCTGTACGGAACCCTAAGACGTTTGTGCTGATCTCTTAGGTAAGAATAAAGTTCTTGAACTAAATTGGGCTGAATTCGAAACGTGCGACTATGGACGATTTATAATTATTTAATCTCAAGAACACAAGCAAACCCGTTTAACAGTACTTAGTATAATTTTATAATTAAAATCAACAAAGTACCTGGCGTAGGTAGTTACTAGTACCTAGCCTAAGAATCTCCTTAATTACAAACCTTTCTTGCAAGCAATATTAATAACAATCGTAAATAAAAACACAGCGTAAATAATCTCCACGGCTTCCAATCGCCGTTAATGAGTCAGGAATGTCAAACTAACAACTCTCATATATTCTGTGGCGCGCTTGTGTCATACGATGTCGTCACCTAATTAGTGACAACGGGTCGATTTCGCTTGGCAATATGTTTGTTTCTGCCGAGTGGAATTTTTGCTAGAAGCTTCTAAGTGATTTGTATGACGGAAAGGGATTTAAATTAAATTAATAAAATGAAGTTTGAGTAGGTGATATTCAAATTTCGGAAATTAAATAGGGCTGATCTTCGGGCTGATGTGGACTGTATTAAGGGAGTAGGGGGTGATAGCACTGAATTATCCGGCAGCGAAAGAAAATATGTTGCAGGATATCCGCGCTCGTGGGAAATGTGGTTAATCCGGATCTCCGGTTATCCGGATATCCGGCTCGAAGGAAATATGGTGAGGCAATATGCCACCATACGCTCGATGAAAGGGGGTGAGGATAAATACCTGGTCTCCAATTGGGATGTCGGATGAATCTGGAACTGGTGGGGGCTGGTGACCGTGAGTCCTCGGTGGAGGCGTCCTGCTTTGGACGACGTGCTAAAGGTGGTGGTGAGCTGTTCACTCGTAGTTTAATGTTCGTATAGTCTTATGGATGCACTGGTTCCGGCACTCGCGTTCGCGTATTTTACATTGGTAAAATTTGGGGGCGTATCCGGGTCGTGGTGAAAACGGCGGCGGCGCAGAGCGGATTTTACGTGATTTTGCGTGCGCGCGAGCTGAATGCGTCTCGATCAGTGATAAACGCGGGGCTGATTTGAGCTGATGATGTGTGCGGCCGTGCCTGCACACACTAGAGATCACTGTGGGCTGACGCGTAACGCGAAGGATTTATGATGGCGGTTGCCATGCGGTCGCGACGCGTAAGCGTAGCGGTATACGTCCGCTAGCTTTGACTCTAAAAGGGTGACTGGTTGCGCTGCTCTTCAGCCGCCTGCTTCTAGTTATGAAAGCTGCAGGACAGTGGCGGCAGAACGCGGGGGCGCGGGTGCGCGCCTTGAGGTGACGTCAAGCTTTCGCGTGAACAATGTTCTTTCTACGTTTAGTAGAAGAAATTAATCTTACATTTAAGAAAAGTGGATTGCTTCTGTTTGGGTTTAAGAAAGTCAAGAATATAAAGCTGGCAAACTGTGTTAAGTGGCTTGCATGTTGCTACCTTTAGTAATGCTCTTTGAGCACGTTCCAATGCCAGCATATACGTAAGTCCATGCTCCAGTACAGTACCAAGTTCCAGGGGCCTTACTATCAGCTTCGTAAAAACCATGCAAGTTTCGTGTAGTTCTTCAACCTGACAAACAATTTCGAACGAAATCATACTATGACGCTCATTAGTCATTGAGGTGAACTGTTTGAATATTGTTTTCTCAAAGGTGAACGGATAATATTGTCTCTGGCATTCTAACAATTTACTATAACCAACATTGCAGACGCCTAGACGTTTGTAAGCTAAGAAACTGAGTGGATTTAGAGCGATATTTATTTATTTATTATCAGGAAGACCAACAGCCATTTTAAATATAATAGTTACAAAATAGAAACAAAGAGGCAATTACAGGTCCTCACGGATATAAACACAATGGATTACAATGTGAACTTCGCCTGGAAACATAATATGTACTCTACAACCCAAAATAAAATATGTTATTTATTAATTGAAATATAAACTACAAATAAAATATGTTATTAATAAATAAAAAACAGTGATGTGATGCTGTTAGGTAACGAAGAATATTCAAAGAACTCTCTTCTTATCAGCTGTCTAGCCGATCCGATACTTGTACAGAATAGATCTAGATCAAAGCGCTTACTGTGTACGTTAAACTTATTACTTGCTCTCATCAGATAAGAGTTTTGCCTATAACTACTAGGACATTTATATAACTGATAGGACATTTAATAGGGGATTAAAACGAATAGGCTTGGTAGGAGTGTTTAGGCTTATTTTACTTAATAGTTCAGGTCAATCAACTGAGTTGGATGCAATCTTGAGTAAGTATGTAGTATCAATTATTTCTCTTGTTATAGTCAATGGCACTAAATGAATTTTTTACATAAATTTAGGTAGTCATCAGCTTTGTACTGCACCTTTAGTCTAAAACAAAGATATTTTATAAATTTATTCTGAATACACTCAATTCGGGCCACGTAGGTATTATAACGTGGTTCCATATCTGAGACGCGTATTCCAATATGCTACGGACGAACGTACAGTATAGAATTTTGAATGTCTTTATTTTCTTGAAAGAAGCAGAGCTGCTCATAACAAATCCTAGTGGCTTAGATACTCTAGTCACTATATTGTCTATATGTGCATCGAATAATAGTTTAGAATCGTGAATGACTCCAAGGTCACGAATTATAAAACTCCTTGGTAGCACTTGATTTCTCAAAGTATAAACAGAGGAGATTGATGTTAATTTACGTGTGAACGTAACTACATAGCATTTGAGTGGATTCAGATCAAGCTTATTTCTTACACAGTAATCATTAAGCCGATTTAGATCAGCTTGCAGCTTTCTAACGTCTTCAAGTGAATTAATAGTTGTGAAAACTTTTATGTCATCAGCAAAGCAAAGTAAACGCGAATGCGACAAGCCAGTAGAAACATCATTTATAAAAATTGTAAATAAAAGAGGCTAAGCAATGATCCTTGACAAACATAGTTACTTACTGCTACTGCTTGAGTCCTTCTATCTAAGTAAGAAGAAAACCACATGAATAAGTCACTTCTAATTCCAGCAAGGTGGAGATTGTTTGATTAATAAAGTTCTGTGATCAATTTTGTCAAAAGCTTTCGTGTAGTCGGTATAAAGCACGTCTACCTGACTACGCAGATTTCCATATACGAGGGAACACACACTCTAATAAAGATTTTATAAATAGAAGCGACACATGAATAGCGATAGTTTTAGCACAGCTGATAAGAAAGTAAGGGTTTATATTATCTGGTCCACCTGATTTTGATGGATCAAGATTTAATAATAGTTTGGACACCAATGAAGTTTTTATTTCAACCTTAGATAAGTCAGCTAATTACGAACTGTTTGTACAAGGTTCACTTGTGCTTAATAATGACTCATTGTTACAATGATCATCATTAATAAATGTTGATTTGAAATAATCAGAAAAGGAGTTACATATATCTTCGCCGTTAGATGCTGTGTTGTTAAGATATTTTAGAGAATTAGGAATGCAGTTTGACTTTGATTTTGAAATATGACCAGAAATGTTTAGGGCTCTTTTCTATTAAGTTTTCAATATTTGTGATATAGTTTAAATAGCACTCTTTTTCTAGTGACTGTTCTGTCCCGAAGTATATTATAGCTGATTCGATAATTTTTGTTCTTGTAGGTTTTGTATTTTAATAAATATTAATAATTTTCTTTAAGTGCCTTTTATAATGCAGGTGTGTACAAACTAGGATAAAGTTCAGGTCTGATATTTTTAGTAGGAATAAATTTACTTTTTAAGTCATTCAGCGTAGTGTAAAAAATAAACAACTTGTTCTAAACTTCTGCTTGAGAACCCCTTTGCCCAATTAATCTCTGAAATGTAAGTATTTATAGAATCATAATTGTCTTTGTAATACAAATATTTAACGTAAGACTGTGGCTTAAGGTATGGTATATTAATAAAATAATATATGGTATATCAACAGTGATTTATGAAATGGGTCAATAGGTACTAAATAATCCTCACATTCCCTGAGTAGAACATCATCATTCGACAATACTAAGTCCAAAATTTTTCCGTAATTGTTAACAGTTCCATTAAACTGGCGTAAGCCATGAAGAAATAGGTCATCAGTTAAGTATTGCTCGTCACTGCTAGTAAAACTAGTGGGTAAAAAAGCTGACAAATCCGATTCAGGCATCCAAATTATAGAACTTAAATTAAAATCACCCATTATTAAATATTTATCATTTGGATTAATAAGAATTAAGTCATTTAATTTATTTATATAATATGTAGTTATTGAGAAAAAGTAAACCCAATGTTTTGTGCACATAAGTAAATAACACATAAGTTGATCTTAGTTGTCATACTGTAACTTTGTTTTAATGTGATTGTAACCCATAAATCTTCAGCTGAGGACTGATATTGTGGCTGCGGCGTTACTGTTAAATCTCTACGTATAGCTATAAGCAAACCGCCTCCTTTCGTCTGACCTGTTAGCTCAATATCTCTGTCCCTCCGCCAAACGATATAATGGTTATCAAATAATTCAGAACTCGATACGCTGTCTAGAAGCCATGTCTCAGTTAAAACGATTACGTCATATGAACTAAGACAAAGGTTACGGTAAAAAACTGATGTTTTGGTACGCAGTCCTCTAACATTTTGATAGTATATATTGAGGTGGTCTGCGTCATACATATTTATAAATAAGTAATTGAAACAGTGTTGTAACAATATACAACAAATGATTTGTAATGCAATAAGAAGAGAGCCATATTCCAAAAAAACTAACACTACATAAAAATACCAAATAGTACTCCATAGTAGTCTAAATTATGTTATTACCATCAGAAAAATAAACAGGTAATTTACTCACGCAACCAGTTATACTAGCATGTAATAAATATGCATAATATGTGAGCATAATTATTGTAACAGTACCATTATGGAGAATAGCTAAATAAGCGTCATTAGATGAGTAATAGCAGTAGGCATTGGTAAGCAGAGTAGGTATCAATTTCAGATCATAAAAACAAGTAGGCAAGTTATCGCTATAGTCAGCGGAGCAGTTAGAATAACAATAAGCCCTTATCTGGTCACAATAAACTCGGATCGGCCACACTGCTGGGGCCGAGGCAGAGACCAACACATAATAAAAAAAAAATGGGAGTATGTTATGTTATATGATCAACGCCTAACATGTTTACCTCCAACCCAGAGACTTTGGTCGAGAGTTCACTAATTTTACTATTTGTAAACTCACTAGATGTCTTTAGTTCCGACAGTTCCTCTTTGATGGACTTCACATCGACGATCAGCGATGGCAGACCAGTGAGCTGAGATTTAAGGCTCTGGATTTCCTTCAGGAGTATGTCAAGGGTTACAAGCGGTCCAGAATCGGGTACACTGACTGGCGCAGGGGTTGGTGATAGGCCCTTGCAAGACGCGTATTTCCAGGCAGCGTGCCTGAACATTTTTTTTTGCCGTGGGGAAAATGCTTTGACGCATACGCGCTCGCCGGGGATAGCGAGCGGGTTATGTCGGACTCCTACTACCGACTAAAACCCCACGATGTCCTTCGGCAACGATTGTAAACAGGGCCACAGGTCCGTTTGCGCATTCTTCTCAGCCCAGTTTTGCCGACGTCCGCTCCTCACTGTTTCGGGGCAGACCCACCTCGAGGGAGGAACAAACCAACTCCCCCATACTGCTCCAGTGACGCACTGGGACATACAGTGCGTCACCTCCTCAGACGGACCTCATAGATGAGGGGTGACAGACGTCCCCACGTCCGACGCACCAGGCACCCCCAGGCTTGCGGAGACGGAGTGCGAATAGCTCGCCTCCGTGTCCGCGCTCTCCGAAGTGGGAGAGAGAGAGGATTAATCTCTCTCTCGCTTTTCGGTCTCTCTCTGTGACATCACGTCCTCGCAGAAAGAGACAATTGCTTTCCATGACCTCTCGTCATCGACCATCTTGGCTATAATAGTCGGAAAAGAGAGGCCCGCTCCCACCACTGCGACAAGGGAATCCCACGGATCCTCCACCCTAGGACACACCTCCAATAAGTGCTGCGCGGTTTCTTCCGCACAGCCGCACTGGTGGCACACAGGGGTCGCTTCCCTCAGAGCCACGTTACACAGTTAGCTCCCGAAGCATCCATGCCCCGAGAGGAGCTGTGTCATCCGGAAGGTGAGCGACCCGTACCTACGATATACCCACTCCTCCAGTACTGGCCGGACTGCTTCGAGAAACCGGGTGGCACCGGCTCCTCTCCACGAGCGGGCCTGTCCACCCCCCACTTTCTCCAACCGACTTCAGTTATTTGAGCACAGCCGTAATCCAAGTGCTTCTTAGAAGAACCGCACTCCACTCCATCATTGAACATATTTCCACATGCATCACACTTCATTTAAGGCCCCTGGTTATATTACAGTACGAAAGAATTGATTTGCAGAGCACTTTTAGTGCGTTCGAATACTTCCGATCATTTTTGGCGAAAATAACGCTAAAAACGCTTACAAGTGGCGTTCGAATTGGGAATCTGTGGATGAAAATGTCGTTCATGCCTCTTTTTGTTCAGCGTTCGGAAAGCTAAAAAAGAGGAATTTATGCAACCAAAAAGTGTAATTTTTGACCCACGTCCGGAGCATGGTTGTTTGTGATCGTTATTTGACAGCTATGTATTTGACAGCATAATCATGCGATTTTAGGTCTTATGCTCAGTTGAGCGTTCGAATAAGGTGGGGGCAAAAGTGGCAAAAATAACGTTTGTGAGCTTTCCAAACGCTTTAACAAAAGAGCCATCAATGACAACGCCACCAATGCCCTCATAAGCTAAACGAACGCACCTTTTATATACGTTTATTAATGAACAATGTACGATCAGCAAAATCCCGTAAATGTATAAAAACAAATATTAATTTTCTTACTCTTTATGACTATACTAAATGTTATATAGGTATACATGCGTAACGCGCAGCTGCGTCTGCGCGCTCCCTTTCGTTGAAATAAATGTCAGTGCGTTACCAGCTATCGTTTGTATCACTTGTCCTTGTCCCAATACGCAACAGTGGCGACGAGTACCCTCGCGATAAATAAAAAATAAAAAATGTCGAGCTCTAATTTCGGAATTCTGAATAGTTTCGATCACAGCTTGCAAACATGGAAGACTTGGAGGTGTAGGCTCACGCAATGGTTCATCGCGAACGACATCGACGCGGTGAACGATCCAGCGGGAGTCAAAAGACGAGCGATTTTGCTTAGCGCACTCAGCGAAGCCACGTACAAACTAGCATCGGACTTGGCGCTGCCTAAGGAGCTACAGACAGTGCCGTTTGAGGACATTTTGTCTGTTCTTGACGATCATTTTACGCCGAAGTCGACAGGGTTCAGCGAGCGTCACAATTTCTATGCCGCTACTCAGTTCCCGACGGAGTCTGCGTCACAGTGGGCGGCCAGACTACGCGGTCTCACTGCAGCCTGCCGTTTTAGCAACATAGAAGAGGCATTGCGAGACCGATTTATTATGGGGATGCTATCAGGGATCGAAAAAGAAAAGTTATACATGCAGGAGTTGTCTGGTATGACATTGACCAAGGCCGTCGAAATGGTGGATAACCTGCGAAGTGCAAGAGCGGCGGCCGCCAGCGCAAGCCCGGGCGGCGGCGGCGGCCACGTCACGTCACCCGCAGACTCTGATCAAGTGTTCAAGATAGGGAAGAACGAAAAAGCTAAGTGTTACGTGTGTGGTTATTCTAATCACAAAGCTGCAGAGTGTCGGTTCGCTAATTACACCTGCAAAAAGTGCAATGTGAAAGGTCACTTGCGACGAATGTGTAAAAAAGTGAATTACGTTGGAACGGATGAGGTAGATGATGCCAATGACGACGACGGTAAGTTATTTAATATACGTTCTATTAGAGGCGAACCACTGATTGAGACCGTGTGTATTAATGATATAAGTTTAAAATTTGAAATTGATAGTGGCTCAGCTGTGACTGTCATGTCCGAGAAACTATTTAAAATTTATTTCAAATGCGTCCCATTATTAAGCACAAAAAAGAAATTATTGAGTTATACCGGGGAGGCGTTAGGTTGTGTCGGTTGCGCGCGGATGCCAGTCCAGTGGCAGGGCCGTACTAAGGAGCTAGATGTGTACGTGGTACCCGGAGGCGGTCCCCCGTTGTTGGGAAGAGATTTTATATCACAGTTTGAGTTAGAGCTAGCTTCTATTTATCAATGTCATACACCTAATGATATTGTTAATTCATTGTGCATACAATATCCTACTGTGTTTTCTGAATCTTTGGGGTGCTTCAATAAATATAATGTAAGGTTGACACTGAAAGAAAATGCGCATCCAGTTTTTTTCAAGCCACGACCAGTAGCTTTCGCTTTAAAAGATAAAGTCGAAATGGAAATCATTCGTTTAGTTGATTTAGGTGTACTGAGGCCCGTCGAGCATTCGGAATATGCATCGCCGATCGTACCTGTTCTCAAACGAGATGGTTCAGTGCGTATCTGTGCAGATTACTCGGTGAGCATCAACAAACAACTTGTAGTTGAACATTATCCGTTGCCTACCATAAATGAATTATTTTCCAAGATACATGGAGGTCAGAAATTTAGTAAATTAGATTTATCAATGGCCTATAACCAATTTGTTCTGGACGATGAGTCACAGAAGGTAACCTGCATCAATACGCATCGTGGATTATTCGCATATACGCGTCTAGGGTTTGGGTTGACAAGCGCGCCATCGATTTTCCAGCGCGCGATGGAAACTGTGCTCGCTGGCCTGGACGGCACTCTGTGCCTGCTCGATGACGTACTGGTCACTGGCCGCGATGACGTGGAGCACCTGCAACGGTTGCACCAGGTGCTACAGCGTTTACAGGACGCGGGGCTCACGTTGCATCAGAATAAGTGTAGGTTTTTCCAGGACGAAATATGTTATCTAGGATACATTATAAATAAGGACGGTTTAAAAAAGTCACCCGAGAAAGTTGACGCAATGTTAAATGCCCCAATTCCCACTAACGTTAGCCAGTTACAATCGTTTTTAGGATTAGTTAACTATTATAGAAGTTTTGTAGCTTCAGCATCAACTATTTTAAGCCCTTTGTATGATTTGCTTAAAAAAAGCACTAAGTGGTGTTGGACAAGCCGTGAAAACAATGCATTCTGCAAAATAAAAGAGTTGTTAGGATCCGACCAAAAACTGGCGCATTACAACAACAGCGCGCAGTTGATTGTAACTGTGGATGCATCCCCGACGGGTTTAGGTGCCATTCTCTCGCAAATCGATATCGATGGTCAAGAAAGACCAATTTCGTTTGCATCACGAACATTAAACAGCGCTGAGAAAAAATATTCACAAATACAAAAGGAAGCAACCGCTATTATATTTGGCGTACGTCGGTTTCATCAATATTTGTACGGAAGATCGATTCCTTTTACCCTAAGAACCGACCACAAACCGCTATTATCAATATTTGGCCCAAATAAAGGAATTCCGGAAGTGTCAGCCAACAGATTACAAAGATATGCGTTGTTCCTAAGCGGTTATAACTACGTTATTGAGTATGTTAAAAGTGCAGATAACAGCGCGGATTACCTGTCGCGAGCGAGCCTACCCGAAGTCGCGAGCGCAGCGGGCGCGGGCGGGGAGGCTCGGCTGGGTCCGGTTGATCACGCCGCGTATGTGTGCTTTGTAGTGGAGGGGGCGTTACCTATCACAGTAGATGAGTTGCGAGAAGCGACCGATAAGGATAGCACATTACGTACTATTGCATATTATATTAGGAACGGTTGGCCAAAAAGAACTTCTGACATAAGTATTAAGCCTTACTATTTATGCAGATTTCAGCTATCGGTTGAGAACGAATGCATTATGAGGGGTCATAAAGTGGTGATTCCCGAATCTCTTCGCCACCGCGTCTTATCAGAGTTGCATTCATCGCATCTAGGCATTGTAAAAACAAAAGCGGAAGCCCGTTCACGATTTTGGTTTCCAGGCATAGATGACTCGTTGGAATGTATGATTGCAAGTTGCGAGGTGTGTATGCAACTAAGATCGTCACCTCCGCGAGCGCCCATCTCCCCCTGGAAGTACCCCCCGCGACCTTTCCACCGAGTACATCTAGACTTCCTAGGCCCTATCAATAATCGTATGTATTTGGTAATTATAGACGCGTATACCAAATGGGTTGAAGTATACGATATGAGCACTTCAACTAGTGTGGCAGTTATTGAGAAAATGTATGAATATATGTCTAGGTATGGCCTACCACAAACATTAGTGACTGATAATGGGACGTATTTTACTTCGCAGGAGTTCGTTAATTTTTGTAAATTAAATGGTATCTTGCATTTGACGTCACCGGCATACCACCCGGCCAGCAACGGTCAAGCTGAGTCCTACGTTAAAGTTATAAAAAAGGGTATTCGCTCCAGTCTCATCGGCAGTACCACTATAAAAGATTGTAAATTAAAATTATATAAATATATATTCGATTATAGGAACTCAGTGCACAGCACAACAGGTGTGTCACCGGCTCAATTAGTGTTTGGTCGCAAACTTAGATCTCGACTCGATATCATGAGTCCATTACCCTCGGCGTCGATGCCATCATCTACGTCACTCACTAAACATGTCGAATCAAAACAGTGTTTGCAAACTGAAGCCAAGGGTGGGAAATCTAAAGACTTTTTACCAGGTCAATATATTATGTATAAAAAGTTCATAAACAATAATAAGTTTATTTGGTGTAAAGGTATAATCGTAAAACGAATAGGCAAAAATGTCTATATCATCAGTGATTGCATCACTTCAACAAAATCTAAAAAACATAGTAATCAAATTGTTTTACGGCGAAATAATAATAGGCAACCCTGGGTCAGTCAAAGTACCGCGACTGCTACGTCACATAGTACACCTCAACCCCGGAGCCGGCCACAATCAGCGACGTCATTAATAGATGACGTAATCACCAGTTTTGATCTCAGTGAAGAGAGAGGAAATAGTATCGATGCAACGTTATCAACGGGCACCTCTGCACTGGTTACTCCCCACAGCGGTCTGCAGCCAGATGTAGTCACACCAACGCCCTCCAAGGTTACGGTGACACGAGGAGTTCAGCGTCGCGTGCCCGTGCAGCTAGATGACGTCGATGTCAGTGGTATACAGTCCGGTAGTCCCTCGCCTTCACCATCCAGAGTAACGGTGACACGAGGTGCACGGCAACGGCAGGCCGTGCAGTCGGATGATGAAGATTTTTACGATGTTGATTAAAAGGAGAAGATTAACTGTCCCAGGGTTAGTTTAAGTGTCTTAGCTATTAGGGGAGAATTGTTATATAGGTATACATGCGTAACGCGCAGCTGCGTCTGCGCGCTCCTTTTCGTTGAAATAAATGTCAGTGCGTTACCAGCTATCGTTTGTATCACTTGTCCTTGTCCCAATACGCAACACTAAATATAGCAAAGATTAAAAAAAAACATTGTGAAATTAAGTTTGGCGAATTTTTTTGAAATAGTATCTATTTGGCGCTTTTTTTTTTGGCGAAATTTAGAAAAACACATCTGGCAACCCTGGCTACGTGATACCAAACCAAACCAACATATTATTTCCTTGCATGTTGTGAGAGATTTATATTGGACTGTAGCTTATACTTAGAATTTAGTATGACGAAAAAGAGGAGACTCAAGACAAGGAAGACGAAAAGCTACTAGGGCGCCCTTTCACCTATATATGTCCTTACGTTACCCGTAGCTGCGGCGGTCATGCAGTGTTAGTGTAGTCCAGTATTTTAAAGTAATTATCTATGAGTTTAGTAGCCCGACAATCGGGTGCACAGAGTACTAATACTATAATGGAAAATCGGTTGCCACTGATCACTCACTTATCACGAAAAGGCAGATTCGAAATCCGAACTGTACTGTGTAACGACAATGGTTCAACTCGTATGACACTTCGAAGAGTCAACTCAAAAAATGCTTATTAAGCGGGAATTTAAATTATTGCCATTACAAATATTGCCATGTATGCACTTTTTACTATTAACATTATTGAATACTGAACACATGTTTTTTTGCTCGACTCGGTGGTGAAAAGCAAACACAGTGTTGCCAAATCAATTTTTCCATTGTCTACGGCTTTCAGGCCACAACGCCACAACATCGACGGCCTGCGGTAAAAACTCTGTGGCCGTAGCAAATCCTACGCATAGATTAATCAGACTATATCTAAAGAGAGATGGAAATCACTAAAGCAAAGAACGGGACGTTAGCGGGAAGTTTAACTTTTTAAGTGCCATCCACTTTGGCGGATCATAGTCGCACGCTCGTCTTCCATGTGTGACATTAGTGACATGGAACCCATTAGTGACGCGGAAGACGAGCGCGCCGGTATCGATATCGATAAATAGGGATGTGCTGTTTGATATCGAGATAGCAATAAGCGTTCCTATCTAATCTATAAAAACCAGGGTTTATGAAATTATAAATAAAATTTAAGATAACTGCAAACAGCAAAATCCATATATTGAAGAACACATTCTAAAATATCGAAGATTATAATTTATTAGGAGTAATTACATATTGTTTACCTTACATATTCAAAGCATCAATGCATCAAGCATCATGCGAACAACATACATTGTACCATAGTATATGAATATATTTATTGTATCGCGTTTGGCGAAAAATTTATACACGTGATATCTTACTACACCCCACTTCTCCCTTGTGATATTTCGTGATTTTTGCTGAACCCCCTCCCCCCCTCTTTCGATCCTCACGTGATTAATGGACGGCCCCATACTACCAATTACAAGATGGAAGCTAGACGGCGTGAGTCCTCGAGTAACATCTCGGTCGCTTATTCTGTCCGCATCAGGTTTACCATATAACAAAAGATTTATGAATGAACTGGAGGTTTGCTGATTCGAACGGATTAATAATCGCGTGTGACACTCACCGCAGAGGAATAAATATACTAAACAAAGCAAAGGAGGATTAGTAATGACATACACGAGTTTCCATATCCAGCCGTACTATCCAAGAACCATTCCCCGGGCCCAGAATAGGAATAACTACCAAGCGGCACTGGATGAGCGATTCGATACATTTTCCAACTTCTGATCGAAGGACCAAATTTATTTTATTAATATTATTAAGTATATCAACTACTTTCCGCAACATAAATTTGGTCCTTCAAGCCGAATGTCGAATGGTCTCGTGTATTGTTTGTGCAAATTATACATAATACCTACATACATTATTCCTTCGATTAACGAACCCCACGCATCGGTTCTAAATTCAAAATGTACCTACATCTCAGGTAGCGATTATATTATTAATCCACTGAATAGTACATTTACTTATTGTTTTATTACGTATTTCTGTATTAATTTACTATAAATATAGCATATTAAGTTATTTAAACAATTTGTATTTCCTCCGAGGGTAGCATTGCATCCACGTATCTATCTCCCAAAGCCGTGCATATAAAACGGTGGCGACAAGCTAGCACGCCACTGCAAGCGCGTGATATCGAAAGCAAACTATATTCACTTTAGCTATATTTCTTCTTCTTCTTCTTCTTATGTGGCTTTTTAACGTGGAAAGTTAGCTATATTTGTTTACGACAATACACATTTACAAGTATTGTTGTATTACGTACATAGTACATCGCTATACTCGCATTTAGAAGTCTATTTACCGTAATAGATTCACCTTAATATTTAGTAAGTATTACTTACATAATAAATAAAACTTATACAATACATTCACAATTTCACACCGCAGTACGCTAGGTATAATAATTTAGCATTACGTGACAAATATTATTACCGTGTGCAATAGTCGCGCTAGTATTACGCACTGGTCACTATTCCTTACACATTGGTTTTGCTACGTTTGAACAATTGTTCGGGATTTGTTGTTTTTTATTTTTTTATTTTATTTTATTTATTTGAACCCCAACATAATGTACACTGTTTCTTACAAAAGGTTCTATGCTAACTTAACAAATAAATACTTAATGCCATTACAATTATAGGGGAAGACAACATGCAAAAATTTTCGAGCAAACAGGGGATTTAGCGCTACTATTATATTATAAAATATTGTGAAAAGTGGTACAAATATAGATAGTTATAAAATTTAAATACCTTACATATAATGTTATACAATAAACAATCAGAGAGATTTTATTGTCGATTTAAATCCGCTAAGGCTTCCATTAAAAAGATCGATGGAATGGTTTTTCGAAAAGTCTGTGTACTGTTTTATCATTCTATTGAGTGGCGCATTTTGGCCAAGATTTGATTTTGTTCTAGTAACAACGAGCAAGTTAAAATTTGATGCTCTCATTGATCTCGTAGGTGCAGAGAAATCTAGACAGGAGAGCAAATCAGGGCAGTCTAATAAACCATTTGCAAGTTTAAAAAGAAATGATAGGTCCAGCATATGTCTTCGATCCGAAAGGGAACTCATTTGAAAGTACTTTAACCTTTCTGTGTAGCTTGGGATACATATGGCTAAATTACAAAAATATGCTAGATGCCACAGAAATCGTTTCTGAACTCTTTCAAGTCGCTCAATATGAATTTTGTAAAAAGGATTCCAGGTAACGCTGCAGTATTCTAAACTACTACGAACTAAGGAGTTATAAAGTAAAATTTTTGTTCTAGGATTCTTAAAATGCTTACAGTTCCGCAATACAAAGCCAAGGCACTTGAACGCGTTTGAACAGATATTGTTAATGTGTATGTTAAATCTAAGCTTCTCATCTAGGACAACGCCTAGATCTTTTATATTATTCACTACTGCCAAATCCTCGTTATTAATTTTATATGTATTACAGAGTCGCTTCTGTTTTCTCGTAAACTGTATGGAGTAACATTTAGATGCATTAAGGTTCATTCTGTTGTAATCACACCATGTAGTGAGGCGATTAAGGTCAGCCTGTAATAGTTCAGCGTCATAAGGGTTGTTAATGGCTTTAAAAAAATTCAAATCATCCGCAAATAGATAAAATTTAGAGTTTTGAAAGCAGTGGTCGATGTCATTGATAAACATATTGAAAAATAACGGTCCCAAATGAGATCCTTGTACAACTCCAGAAACAATGTCAAATGGATCAGATGAGAAACCACTAGCCACTACAACAGATTTTCTATTTGTTAAGTATGATTTACACCAACTCAACGTTGGTTCAGCAATTCCATACATAGAAATCTTTTTCAGAAGCAATCGATGATTCACACTATCGAAAGCTTTGCTGAAATCTGTATAAATAGCATGAACAGACGAGCGCTTATCTAGCTCATGAGAAATGGTATTTATAAATGAGACTAAGTTTGTAGCTGTTGACCGTGATTTAATGAAGCCATGCTGGTGGGGGCTTATTATTTGCTTGAAATGCCACGATAAAATGAAAGTTGTATGTAAAAGCTGCTCAAATATTTTTGCGAAAACAGGAAGAATAGAGATAGGTCTATAGTTTTTGATTCTATCTTTGGTTCCATTTTTGTACAGAGGGATGACCAACGCCAATTTCCAATCTGAAGGGAAAACACCAGTTTCCAAGGATTTATTATAAATAAGTATCAGAGGAAGTGCCAGTACCGGTGCACATCTTACCGCAAAGAGCGATGGGACACCATCAGATCCCGCACCTTTATGGGGATCAAGTCTTTTTAAAACTTTTAACACATGGTCATCCTTGAATTTGATAAAAGTAATGTAGCTGTTTGTAAGAGTGCCAACTTGATCGTGGGATCTGGACAAAGGATAATCATTCTTAGTAACTGCAGAAAAATTACTAGCGAATATATTACAAATATCCTTACCATTGTTAGCAATAATATTGTCTAGAGACATCTGGGCCGCGTAATGGCTACAGTTTTTTTTCTTATTTTTTATAAATGACCAAAAGAGTTTCGGATTTGAATGCAAATTTGATTCGAGGTGAGCTATATAATTATTGTAACACTTAGTCATGAGATGCTTTGAGCGTCTTTTAGCTAACTCATACGCTAATAAGTCTAACGGATTATTGTTAAATTTATGTAATTTATTTCTGTACTTGAGCTTTTCACGCAAGAGTCTAATTAAGTTTCGCGAAAACCAGATAGGATATTTTTTTGATTTCGGTACAACCCTGGGTACATGTTTATTAATAGCATCCCTAACGTATCTATAAGACAGAATAAGCATTTCGTCTACAGCTGTACAATTTTTAAATACTCTTTCCCAACATATGTCATTAAGTTCCTTAACTATATTCGCGTAATCAGCCTTATAAAAGCAGAAGCGACTCTCAATACTATTAGGAGCCAGTTTGCTCTTGATGCAGGAAGCTATACAAAACTCTAGCGGAGGATAATATTTATCGACCTTGGAAAGTGGGCTAATGCAACTCCGAACATTAAGCATCTTTTTATCGTTTAAAATAAGATCTAGAATTTTGTCTTGAAAATTGCGCGTGTTATTGTATTGTTTTAAATTATACAGCATGGCGAAGTCCAATAATTGATTTTCAAAATCACAGTTATTCACAACAGTAGTCAAAGTTTGAGCATCATCGGAAAAATTCCAAGCTATGGATCCCAAATTAAAATCTCCGAGTAGTATAACGTTTTTTAGATTATAGCATTCCAATACTTGACTAGTGTTGCTTAAAAACTCTTCTAGATTTATACGTTTCAGGGTGAGGGAAGGTAGACTGCACAGAAATGGAACCGCTCAATACCTCATTTAGTATTGAAACTTTCGACCTGAATCCATAAGTCTTCACAATTCGACTCGAAATTGGTTAATCGCCTAGATTTCAAACATTTTAATACTGCGATGACTGCGCCGCCTCCTTCTTTTTTAAGGAGGAGACACAAGATTCTCTATCCCTCCTATAAACCACATAACGATCGTTAAAAAGTTCCGAATCGAAGACACTGCTGTTTAACCATGTCTCAGTCAACACAATTACATCATAATTGCTACAAACAAATTATTAAATAATTCAGTTGTTTTAGTCTTTAAACCTCTAACATTTTGATAGTATATTTGAAGCATATGAAACTAAATTTTACTATATATTATATTGTATATAAATCAATACTTGCCTAATTATTTTTTAATGATGAATAAGATGAAAGATACGAGTACTTATATAAAAATGTAAGATAGTAAAAATGTATAAAGTAAATAATTTAGACTAGCTTATTTAGAATGTCTGAGTCTTTTACAAACATATAGTTAGTGTTTTCAGACTTCCTTAAAAACACCTTGCCGTCACGCACCCACACAAATTTGTAACTTAGCTCCTTGGCTTTTCTGCGGGTGGAAGCGTGCAAAGCTTTAACTTCCACGGTGAGGTGCTCTGAGACGTACACTGCACTTTTCTTGCCACCGTAACCCAGATGACTGGAGTTTAACTTCTCAGCTGGGTTATTTTTATTAAACCTTATAACTCCGGCCAGGAAGGTATCGCGAAGGCGGTGGCTGCCAAACTTCACCAATATCGAACGCGGGCGTGGGCTAGTAGCGTTTATCTTAGCAATGCGGCTACAATAATGCAAGTCAGAATCGGCAACAGGACACTTTATTGTGTTGCCGAGTTGCTGTACTAAATTATAGAGGTTCTCGTTGGAATGTTCAGGTAAGCACTGTATTTCAAGGTTGCACGAACGCGATTGCTGCTCCACCAGCTGTAATCGCTTCTGCAGATCACTACCACTTGAACGTAGCTCTTCTATTTCTTTTTGTTGTCGAGATATAAGGTCTTTTTGTAGATTACATTCACGATTTAGAATTTCTCGGTCATCGGCGAATAACGCGAGTGTCTCGTCAAATTTATTTAGTTTGGTGTGAATATCCCTTAAATCAGAATTGAATTTCCTGTCCAATTCTTCCCTTATAATGTCCCGAATAACGTCCGCTGATAAGCACGCGCAATCTGAACTGCGAGGCTTAGAACGTATGGTGACGTTATCGTTCAGTAGTTGGTCCGAAGAGCTATCGTTATGTTTAAACGCAGACGAAGCGGGAGAATAACGTACCGGCGTGTTAGTGTTGTCACCTCGCTTCGGTTCCTTACAGCGGCAGGCAGGGCAAATCCATTTTTCCTTAAAGTCCTTGGTGAAACCAGCGAAATCTTCTTTATTAAAATTCATACATGTATGATGGTATTTATCCTGACAACGACAACACTGCAGTAATGATAATCCTTTTAAAGGATTGTGACATCCGGCACATTTTTGAGCACTCATTGCATATACAGAGTATTTGTTTACGGATAAGAACAGCGGTGTGACTCACTCCGTACTCAGCTGATTCAACTGAATGTGGCAGATCTCGTGCACAAAAGAGCCTAAGCGCTGTGGAGAAACGCGGCGCTTACGCGTACATGTATAATAGCACTAACTCGTTAAAGTATTTTTGTTATTTACACTATATTAACGGATATTTCCTTGTTATATTCACTTCACCAGTAAGAACACTAATATTTATAGAAATCCAGCGAAAAAAACACATAAAAATACACTAAAATACTGCATTTACGATTAAAATAAGCGGAGTAAAATCAATAAGTTGTTGCTCGCGTGGCGTAGACGTTTCATCTACTTGATAACAAAATTACCTGCCTTATATATATTATATTATACAACGTGTTCATAAAAGTGTGGTTATACTGAACAGTGTGAGCGTGTATCTAGTGAGTAACCACATGTCAAAATATAAGATTTTAAATCAATCATATAATTTTTCATACAAAGTTAAAAACTATTTTATTGACCAATTTATTGACAACCCTATAATACGCATGACGCAAGTCATTCATGTCGCTTCACTATTGATGCCGCCCGCTGCCAGACCCTTTCTCCACGTCGCCGCCTAGCCGCATTCAGAGCTCCCGCCCCGCCCGCAACCGCTCGGCATTGCCGGCATGAATGAGCCACACAGCAGTACAAGTTATCTCTCTCATACCTACTGTGATTGAATACATACACTATTGTATTTCTTGGACATTAGTAGGTAGTAGTCTATTTTTAACAAACCACTTTAGTCTATTCTTAATTAAATGTTTCATAATTTTGGATAGAAAAGAGGATAGGGCGATCGGTCTGCAACTGATAGGATCTCAAGGATCTTTTCCAGGTTTCAAGATTGGGATAATTATTTGAGTTTTCCATTGATAATAAATTTTGATTGATAAATAAGTTTGTTTGCATTTGTATGAAGACTTGATGATAAATGAATAGATAATTCCGTCGATGCCTCAGTTAATCCTTCTAGTGCAAGAGAAAGTTCACGAAAATAAAAAGTACAGTCAAAGCAGTTATGCGAAGGGAGAGGGATAGAGAGAGAAGGGAGAGAATCTACAAAAGGAACACTAGAGGGACACACTCTATTTTGGATAGAAATGATAATAGGGAAATGATCACTGCCATAAGTATGAGGGAGAACTCTCCATGATAAAAGGGTAGAGAGAGATGGAGAACATAAAGTAAGGTCAACTGAACTTCTCGGGTTTTGGGAAGGATATACCCTACTTGTAGGGGAACCATCATTAACAACACAAAGATCTTAAATGGTAAAACCGGCAAACACTCACGTTTATCATCTAGTCGTTATACTCTGACCGGTGTTCGGGCAGTACTGATGCCCATCCTCATGACAATATAACACAAAGATCGACTTCGTTAAAAATATCTAGGAGAGATAGGCCAAATAAACTCGAATGATACGAACCCCATACAATGTGTTGGGCATTAAATTTGACCATAACTACCATGGGAGATGGAATGGAGGAAAGAAGCAGTAGTAAGTGAAAATTACAATAAGCTTAATTATATTTAGTTATCGTGCTTCTATTCCTATAATATATATGTTTATACACAAATGTTGTGTTACTTCATTGTACGTTGTCGGTGAGCAGATACTCAATCCCGCTCAGGTTATGTGTCAATTCGATGTTTCATGAAGAACGAGTGTAAACAATATTATGGCTACAGAAAGTACAGTTGCAAGCTCAATTTCGAAAGGCGAACGACTGGAGAGATCGTAGCCGGCACACGGTACGGGTATGAGTTTAACATACATAGAGAAATTAGATGGAAACTCAATTTACAATACACTAAAATTCATGATCGAGTAGTATCTTATCAATGGCGACCTATTGGAGTACACTCATATGACACTGGTGAATTCTGATAAGGCATAAAGAGAGACTAAAAAGCAAGAGCGAGGATATGTTTGATGATATAATCACATTGCCTGGTTCACTAAGATATGCAAAAATGGCTAAGGACTCATGGTAAATTTTAAGGTCAGCTTTTGAAGATAAAGGTCTAAACAACCACTGCAGACTTTTGTCAAAGCTACAAGGCTTAACGAAATATGTTCAATCAATGAGACTTGCAATGGAAAACTCAAATGTGGAGTTGACTATAGACTATGTGAAGACCAAGCTTTTACAAATTCAGGATTCATACAGTGCAGTGCAGACCCAAGTACAAACACCAATGATACGGCAATGTTAACGGATAAACAATACAAAGCATGAAATCTCTACAGAAAAAGGCACACGTTATTGAATGTTTTAACTTAATCTAAAATAAAATTAAAGTTGAGAAATTATAATTTATTGTAACATTTACGTAAAAAAACACACTACAGAATCCTTGTATTAAGGTATTACTTGATACCTATCAGCCTAGATTTTCTTTAAAAATCTTTTATTATCAATGTAAACACTTGTTCCTTGCGTTAACAACATGACTGATATTATCTGTTTCACATAACTATGACTAATATGAACGTATATACAGTTATTTAATGCATATTAATTTATAGTTAGGTACTTACCTAAATTACAAAACGAAAATGTTCAATTAGAAATTATAATCATGCATGTTTTCAATCGTTATATCACAAAACATGAGTGCTTTCAATATGTAAGGTAAACAATATGTACTCTTAATAAATTATAATCTTTGTTATTTTGGAGTGTGTTCTTCAATAAATGGATTAAATTATCTTAAACTTGATTTTTAAATTTATAATCCCTGGTTTACATAACAATATTTTAATGGATTAGATAGGAACGCTTCTTGCTACCTCGATATCAAACAGTACATCCTTATTTATTGATATCGATATCGATACCCGCGCGCTCGTCTTACACGTCACTAATGCATTCCAGGTCACGTCACTAACGTCACACATTGAAGACGAGCGTGCGAATATGATTCGTCAAGGTGGATGGCACTTAAAAAGTTAAACTGTCCGCTTACGTCCCGTTCCTTGCTTTAATGATTTCCTTCTTTAGATATACTAGTTGGATTAATCTATGGGCTGCCGTCAGGTCAGGTGTGATTAATCTATGCGTCAGCTGCCGTGCGAGTGTGGGTAATGATTATCGAGTTTTGTGATTTTTTTGTGTAATAACCAAGGTTTTTATCCACATTTTCGCTTAAATAAGGAACAAGAAATAACTGCTTTGTGGGAATGCGTGGTTCACTAACATTCATGTGTATTTTAATAACGGCTTGAACTCCAATAAATCGATGAATACTTCGTATCCTCGTCGTAATGGCTAGCATAGGTATTGGGGTGTACCTCATCTCCGTGGTCTGGTTGACGGCGTTTATGCTGATCTGGATCAGCATCCGGACGGGACAGTCCTTAGGGAAACTCGCTATTGTAGGCGCTGGCTTTTTTTCTGTCATCCTTCTCTCATTGCCAAAACTCGACGTGGAATCGCCTTCGTATTCTGACAAATTATACGATAAATTCTATACATCGCGTTACTTTACGCTCGCTCTGTTAATTTTGAGCACTGTAGTTGGTGCTAGTTATAGTTTCTTTGTGGTCCAGTGTCAGCCCACTCAACTCCGAAAAATTAGAAGTTTTGGTAGATAAACTACTGTGGTGAGTTTCATACATTTTCTGTTGTGAGTAGATGAATTAATATAGTTTCGCACACTGTTTGTAACTAGCACGATCGTAAGTCATTGTTCTTAAAAGTAAATGACTGTTGTTTTAAATTGAAGCCCTAGGTTATTAGCCTTTTGCTTGTGTTTACCTACATTTACTGATGTCGTACACATTTTATCTGTGCTAATTAAAATATATAAATTTATGCATCTTAACTCATTCACTGCATGTTTTTTAGCTTACTTAAACTGCAAAATAAATAATAGTATAGTACAGATCGCGCGGCGAGAGTTTGGCTTTGACCGTTATTGTGCAGAAGTCAAAAATTGGGTATCACAGGGTGGCTAGAGGGACGAAGGACTCTTGTCTCTCTCTGTCACATCGAAGACGAGGGACTCTTGTCTCTCTCTGTCACATGGCCCGACAGTACCCATGCGCAGTAATCCCATCCACCCGAAGGTCAAAGCCAAACTCTCGCCGCGCGATCTGTATCACTCTTTTAAAAAGTCATGTTTAGGTATAAAATAAGCCTACTCTTACAACCATTCCTTCTCAATGCTAAAAAGAAACATATTGTCTTACATTATCTAATTGTTTGATATAATCTATCTGAAAAATATGTATGTAGGTAAATTGTTTTGTTTTGTACCATTAGACATAATAGAGACCTACCTCCAACTCAGGATAGCCTTGGGTATGAGATAGAATGACATTGTAAAATGTGAAACATAAAAACTATCTAAAAAGTTTATGAAACTACCATGGACCAGACACTGGCAGAATTGCAATAAGCAGACACGCCATTAACAAAGAAGTCAAGTCAAGTCAAATGTTTATTCATAAAGAATTTTTTTATTATACGAAACAAACACAATATATATAATTTTGTCCGTACAAAATTTGTTCTATATAGGAGTTTGTCTGTTCACCAAAAAATAAATTTTATAGTGCAGCTAACCTTGTCATTCTCAACTGATTAATATATGAACCCTTCAGCCTCCGAGTCCAGAAGTTTTTGTTTCATTCTCACGAGTCTGATTTGACACAATGGAAGCTGATTTGGTACCCTCAGATGAAACATATTAAATGGTCCAGAAACTAGGTACTTACCCTCTCACTGCTAACCATTAACCTCCACCCTACCTGCGAAACCTGATATTGGCAAAATTGTAACAATGCCACACAAGGCTTAAACACAAGAAGTGAAGTGAAGAATTAGTTAGCAAAAGTTTCTGATTAAATATGCTATGCTTAACTAACCACCCATTAGCTAATGTAGCATTTCTCTTTTACACATTTGTATGAAAATGAATAAGAGAGATAACTGCCATATACTGAAACATGGGTAATTAACTAGAGAATTTTAATCAGAGGAGGTTAATCTCTCCGCATCAGGTTTACGCTACAGTAAAAAGCTGCTTATTCACGCTTCCTTCATTTGCATTTTTGCAATTTGCAGATTAAGAAAAATCTGACCCAATTCCCATATTGGCAGCAAAAAATTTAATTATTTGGGGATCAAATAAGTACATACGTATAATAATTCGAAATAAAAGGATTGGAATAGGTATCCAACCCAATATTCTTTGTAAATGCCGTCAAATGGACTAATAAAGAGAGTAAAATAGATCTTATAAAATAATAATTAATTACAACTTTGCCTAAAGTATGTTGTTAAATGATATCACTGAGGACTTTTAACATAAGCTGCCCTTTCCGCGATTGGTGTTTTTGAGAATGTAAACAAACAGAATTTAAGCTACCTTATTACTCAATGAATAAAGTATATTTTTCAATATTGCTGGTCAGTTCTATGGTAAAAGCTGCTTTGTGTGTTTTATTGTTTCGTCTTTCTTATTCGTTACAAAAATTGTGATTGAGTAACACGTCTCTACTTATGTTGCCTCTTATTTTTAAAACGCAAATTGCTAGTGCGACTGCTGCGTATCAGTCTGATATGAAGGAGCTTTTAAAAACTGCCAAGCAAGAGAAAATTACAAAATTCTTCAAACCATTGCCTAAGCCTTAAGATAATTAATCAAAATGTTCAAAAACTTCAATTAAATTGTTTTTTTATATATTTGCTTTTTTTATTTTGCAATCTAGAAATATATCGCATATAAATTACCATTCCGTATTCACGGTTTCTGTATTCGCGGCATGTTTATGGAACATATACCCCGCGAATAAGGAGCTTTTACTGTATAACAAAAGATTTATAAATGAACTGGAGGCTTGCTGATTCGGACAGATTAATGAGAGAAATGTTTGAATGCCAAAAACTGTTCTTTTTTTCGGAAACAGTTTACAATTGAATGTCTTGATATCAATACACTTCAGACACAATATTTGGACCACATACCTATCTCAGGAGGTAAAAAATATAACATTTTAAAATTTTGCGATTCAAATACATGCTTTAGTTAGGAGATTGTGTATCAACCAATCTCATGAATAGACAATTGTGAACATGGTCGATGGAACTCGTTTCAGTCTAACATCGAAGTTGAAATGGATAATAATTGGTGTGCGAAAAAGTTCCAATATCTTAAAACATGGTTAAACATACTCGTAACTAGTAGAAGCAAGTTTACTAATGGGTACCTTAAGAACATTAGGTAGTGATTGTTCATTATAGTATTAACATGTGTGCATGATATCAGCTTATCTCTACCATTGTTGATTGCTAATTAAGTAGACCATCAATAGAAATGTATGTTACCAATATTGCAATTTGTGTTGTACTGAACATGTGTGTTTTCCCAATATTATTATACGCCATCTGATGTCAGTAAGAACTTATCAATCTCTTAGATTTTTTCAATTCTGGCATTTCTTTGTTTGTATTACTGTCTTCTGTATCTATTTTTCATGTGTGTGTCTTTCAGTTGTTGTAATATGACCTTATCTTTACACATGCATCTTGAAGCCAAAAATCTTCATATATTTCACCGCAGCAAATTTGTAGTGGCAGGACTCATGCAGAGATTGCCTTAGGAAGTACCACACCTTTGCCAGTTATTCAACTGTGAAGCAGTGCAAGAGATTACACATCTGAGGGCGATGAGTGCAGTGTGTGCCATGCAGGAATTTTGAACTCAAATTAAAGATAAAATTCTGATTGGCATTGAACTGCAAATCGGCACTATCGGCAAACATGACGCTTAACATGAGTCCAGCGACTTACTAGTCTCATCACCTTTAAATTATATAACTTGATACCAAATATGGGTGGTCCTTCCCACCATTGGGTCAGATAAATTGGGCATGGAGAGATAGTAATGGGGGCCAGTTAGTTGATTACCCACACTTCTAGGAGTAACTTAACCCATTGCGTACCAGATGTAAATTTACAAATCTTTTGTTTTAATTATCACGGTATAGTAAGGGCTAATTATGTAAGTACAGTAGGTACAACCTTTAACTAATTACATGCTCATGCATTTACCTACATTTCAAGACTGGCCCCTTGGCACAGGTGGTAGTTCTGCTTTCTGAAACATTTAATTGTTTGCATGAACATGTCTGTTTGGGTTTGTATATATATATAAGTATGTATGTCAATCATCAGGTTACTCAAGTTCAGGCTCTACCTAGTTTGGGACCTGAAGACCTTGTGTGGATGTTGTCTCCTTAATATTAACCAAAGAATAAGAATTTGTCCAGTAAATAAAATGTCTAACATAATTATATAATAATTATATTTATGAATAAAAAAAAATTATTATTCCAGCCATTATGTCCAACGCCATCTGTCAGTGTCTCCGCTCCCCCATCAGGAACCTGGCCGGCTTGAGAAGAGCCAAAGCTATATCGACGTCTATTGTGCACAATGAGACCATACTAGTCAAGAACAACAATGAATTTGTTAATAAGGTAAGTCAACTGTTAAAATGCATATGATAAAACATACTGTACCTGTAGTGTTATTGTGTGTCTATGCCTACCACGACACAGGAAATCCTAGTGTGGGGTATGTGTGTAAACGTCTTTTATCATATCTATTCCTAAAGGCTAGTTTGTTCCTCTGTTCCTCGTAAACAGGGAACAAAATAGCTTTTTTAATCCCTAGGGACTAATAGTGATTTGAATTTATATTCTTATATTGTTAGTAAATGTTCCAATGACCAAAGCACTAACATTGTATGAACGCGAGTAGGTAACAGGCAGTAAAGCAACCGTGCGTATAATAAACAATAATTTGTGTAAAAATACGAGCGAAATACATTTCACGTATTTAAGTTCGAATTGTTGTTACAGGTATGTAGTTTTATAAAAAAATATGAGTCTTCATCAAGTAATGAGAATGAAATAAATTGGTTACGATGCATATCCATATTTGTTCAAATCTAAACATTAGTCTTAATTATTTCTGTTTTATGTCTCATAGTTATCTATATATATATATAAAAGCGAAAGGCACTGACTTATCACGAAATCTCAGAAACTACAAGTTCTAGGAGTTTCAAATTTTGCATGCGGGTTAGGACGTAGGTGCTCACTAAGACGGGATTTTATGAAATTCAACCCCTAAGGGGATCAAAAGGGGTGAAAACGTTTGTATGAAACTGCTTTGTTTTTGAACTCATATTTGTGAAAATTAGTAATTTGGATAGATCATTCAAAATAAAAAAATGTTGCGTTATTTTTTTTTTGTTAGTGTTGGTTTAATAGGGTAAAATGGAGGGGTGAAAGTGTGTATGGAAAGTTTTGTGTTTTCGAACATACAGTGGTGAAAATTAGCATTTGGACAGTTTAAAATGATGATTTCAATATTTATTGACAGGGATGACTTGGGTAAAAAGGGGGATATTTTTTTTCAAATGTTCTTTGTTTTTGTAGCTACAGTGATGAAAATTGATAATTGGATAGGTAATTTAAAATAAATAGTGATGACTTAAGGGGGCAAATCGAGGGATGTAAAAACTACTACATATTATAAACTGTAGAGGTCAAATGTCTGTACAATGAAAACTATGCTAAAAACCGAGTCAGGGGATGTAAGGAGTGAAAAATGAGTTCAAATTGTTATACGGATTGTTGTACGGGCTAATCTCCGAAACGACTGGACCGATTTAAATGAAATTTTGTATGGTGGTAGCTTATATCCCTGATCAACATATAAAATATTTTTGATCGCGGTAAATTAAAGAGTTCCCGTGGGATAATTAAAAATCTGTAATTATCGTATCCCGCGAGGTCACGCGAGCGTAGCCGCTGGCGGGTCAGCTAGTTAATTATATGTGAATAAATATTATAGTATTCATATTTAATAAGTTACATTTATAAAGTAGAGTTTCCACCTTGGGAGTAGTAACACTATTTTAAACTCAGTGACGTATTTTAAATCACACGCTATGCTCGAGATTTAAAGAAACACTGTCGCCTTAAAAATAGTTGTTTGCTCCCTAGGCAAAAAATCTACTATTTCGCCCTTGTAATTAAATATTGCAATTTTACTAAGTAGGTAGCAAATAAATCGTATAACACAAAACCAAGCATGATAGGTCTGATTTTTTGCATAAGAGAAACTGGACTGCCGCGGGCGACTTTGTACGCGTATAAAGTTATTGTGATCGGTCATTACTACTATATACTTAAATATGTATTATGTACTTCACTACTACTTGTTGTATCAGTAAATAAAGTAGCCCAAGTGTTATCCTTGAGTGTAAACTATAATCGTTCCAAATTTCGTCCAGATCCGTGCACCCGTTTCAGCGTGAAAAAGTAACAAACAGACACACACATTCATTCATTCATTCATTCATACAAAACTCACACACTTTCGCGTTGAGAATAACCATGTGATTGTTGGTTGGTTTAACCTCAGCAGGCAACCTTGTGCCTATCAAGACACGTATATACTTTGTAGCATTACCAAGCTTAAAAGTAATTCAAACAACACCATCAGCATCCATAACTCCCTCAAATATGCCTACTAAGATAATAATGTTTACATATCATCAAACAAAACTGGAAACTCGTTTAAACTGAGCGACGCTTACGTTACACGTATAACTACTTGCAATTATTATATATATATATATATATATATATATATATATATATATATATAATATTATATAACTACTTGGTATTTAAGTTACCCTCTCATTGTTCTTCTTTGAAATATTCTGTTTAGTTTTAACTATTATCTTGTTGCACACCACCGTCTAAACTTTTATTTTTGTCCAGTCCATTCAAAGGTTGTCTGTAAGAGATTGCATTAGCGATAAGACCGCCAATTGTATTACCAGCATAGATCTAAGATCCTTACTTGTAAGTAGATTAATTAGTTAATTTACCTACTGTTTTTGTTTGTGTAAGCAATAAAGAGTTATTGTATTGTATTGTACTTGCAAACCTTGAGTCTCGCAAGGTTTGCTGTAAGCTAAATAAACACATACAATAGACGAAGTTTTGTTTGATAACCATCAGGTCACTAACTATAACAATGACCTGGAGCCCAATTCAACTATTTCACAACATTCAACAATTTACCCCGGTGATTCCACTAACTAAATTGCCTTCGAACCGTAGCACGAATAACTGCGTGTGTAACGTAACGTGTCGTTCACGTGAAACAGTACAAACTGTCATTTATCTAGGGGAACTGTGATACAGACAAGTCATAGTTTGTACGACGAAGCGTGACGCGTTGACGTTTACCATACACCATACGAATACTTTGTCGCAAATTGTTTGTGCTACGGCCTCTGAACAGGTGACTTTTATACGTTTGTTCTGCTATTTAAAAACAGTCATGCTGCAGTTACGTTTCTATTGATGCCAGCGATCGATCAAAACTTTATGTTCTGCTAACTCGATAGATCATGAACGCGACGCTAACTCATATTCGTATCTTTAATATATGTTTGTTATATAATAGTGTTTATGATGATGTTAAGTTCTAATTTGTCTATAGAAATAGTAGAATGGCTTTTTGAGTAAATATCAGACCGACAAATGCAGGCCAATTGTACTAGAGCTCAGTTACGGGGCTGTACCAAACAAAGCAACTTCCAGATAATCCAACGAGTTCAGAATAACTTCCCCAAAATTATAGTCAATGCACCGTTGTACAATAGCATTGAAGATCTATCGAGATCTGAAAATGGATGTCGTTGTGATGATAATCAAAAAACATGCAGAAGCTCGTGAACATAGACTTTACCACTACGTGAACGCTGATGCTAGCTCCTTGACAATACAGATATAATGAGAAGGCTAAAAAGGACAAAACCTTTAGAGACAATGTAGTTGAGTGTCAGTGCTAAGTAGAGAAGAAAGAAAAGAACACAAGAACATAGTGTCTTCCCCATATCAGAGACAAGTAAATTAATTAAAAATTAAAAAAGCCCAACACGAAATAATAATGAAATTTGTCATAGCGTATAGTTTATTATACTAGTCAAGCCCTTTCTTTTGATACCCATATGTAATTCATATATCCAACCAAATCCAAATATGTAATCCGCCATTTCGTGGCGGCATCATGAACCGATTTTCATCAAACATAGCTAAGAACTAAGACTAATTCACCTTTCTCACACACACATATGCGCACACACGCAGAGAGAGAGAGAGAAAAAAGAGATTCTAAATTCAAATTTTATTAGCAAAAATTCAAATGACTTAAGAATAAAGATTTTTAGAAACTTAATAATAAAAAGAAACTTATGATAATTATAGCACCCGTCGTTTTTGCCGTCGTCGGGGGCTAATAGGGTGATAGAGAAAACGTATAAAAGCCAGATATTTAGTTAGTGTAATCGGCCCCCTGATATCGCAATGGATATGTTGTGAAAACATAGCACACCTGTAGATATCCACACGAACGTTGCCTCTTCGTTGCGAATGTTGGCGTAACTTGTGAAGCGGTCTGTTTATATAGCGGTAGTTTATATAGCTATAACCATGGCAACTCAGCTGGTGACATGCCAATTTGATTTGAGCCTCGCTGCGCCCCGCGGTCTCACCTGCGCGGTGATGGATGATGATGATAAAAGTATCCTACATCGTTCACCGGGATATAATCTAAAAAAAATCCTTGCCAAATTTAGTCGGTAAAGTCGTTCTCAACTTATGGCGTGATTACGGGAAATGGGTTTTCATTTATCCATCTATCTTCTGTATAAATAAAAATTAATTGCCGAAATGTATGTACGTATTATAGGTGAAAATTATCGTAATAATCTATACAGATAAATAAAACTGAAGTGTCTGTTTGTCATTCCATTGTTTGTAACTAGGATCCAAGTTAGATCTTAGTTAAACGCTGAGTTGGGACCTGTATTCGTGACAGCACGCAATATTGTATAAATGTATGGCATTGGCAATGGAATTATGTATGTGTTGTGTGTATATATATATATATATATATATATATATATATATGTATATATATATATATATATATATACATATTTATTTGTTTTATTTATTTTACATTAACCTCATGTGTATATTCAAATTTTGTATTTTGTTTTTATGTTATGGTTTTATATAATATTGGTTGTGTCCGAATAAACATATTTCATTTCATTATATTTCATTCCATATTGACAGCTTTTTACTAAATGTATATGAAAGTAAATACGGCACTTGAATTAAAAAAAATTTTTTTTGTTCATTTTTGTCTGTCTGTTTCGGCTAATCTCTGAAAGCGCTCGACCGCTTTTAACGAGGCTTTCTATGAGATAGCTGATGTTATAAGAAGTAACTTGGCTACATTTATTTCAGGATAAAATACATACAACTCTGTCTCTCTGTCTGTCTGTTGCCTTATCACGCCTTATCGGCTGAACGGATCGTGATCAAATTTGGCGAGGTTATAGATTATATCCCGGGAAGCACATATTATGATACTTTACGTCTTCATCCACTCGGGGAAAACCGCGGGGCGCAGCTAGTCTTAAGGCGCGGACCAACCCCGAATTTAAAATAATTTACGAGTATCGTACGTTGCTTAACATAAGGTTGAAAAAAGCTTGTTAGATTGGACGATGTGATGCGAAAATGCATTAATTTTGTACGTGTTCTTTATATTTTTCGATTTATACTAACACAATTGAAAAATGCTGGTTACTGATTTAGTACTATTTGTTGGCTATGTATTGCTTAAAAAAAATAGTGTTATTGCTGAAATTTCTTAGAGTTTGAACGTGAAAGTTTATTTTTGTGGTCCTATTTAGGGTTTTTTTAGGAGAGAGCGAGTAATATTGCCTGTTCCTTTTCTAACCTAAGTATTTTTTTCATAGAATATTATTGATCGGTTTCGTTACACTTTAAAGATTCTGCTTTTCTACCGACTTCTTAAAAAAGGAGGAGGGACTCATTTCGACTGTATTTTTTTATGTTTGTTACTTCATAACTTTCGACTGGGTGAACCGATTGTCAAAATTATTTTTCTGATTGAAAGCTGGTGCTTCCCGTGTGATCCCATTTCATCAAATTCGGTCCAGAAGTTTCTGAGATACATTCCAATAACTGAATAGAATGGAAATCGATATATTTTTTTAATTGTACTTGTTACTATATAAAGATAAGAGCGCGCCTTAATTAAAACCATAAATTTAGCGCGTCCTTGTATTGCAGGATTCGTTGACCTAAGGGTCGTAGTTGTTGGCAGATAGGTTTATAGCTGGGTGAGCTAAAGATAGCTGCATTTGTAAACAATAATAAACCGCTTGCTCCTGTACAACATAATTTAGTAATACTATAGTAGTTTCAAATATTTGCTACAAGTATGATTGTTGCAGTACTGTCTGTTTTATTTGCTTTTTTATATACTACTAGCTGCTCTCCGCGGTTTCCCCGCGCGGTGATGGACGATCATGAATCTTATATAGCCTATGTTACTCAGGGTGAATGTAGCTATCCAATGGTGAAAGAATTTTTGAAATCGGTCCACTACCACTTGAGCCAATTCGTTACAAACATACATACAAATATTTCCTCATTATAATATTAGTATAGACTAGCGACGGCCCGCGATTTCGTTTGCGTAGTAGGCTCTGCCTCTCCATAACCTTCCATCTTTTCTTTAACTTTTTTTCATAAGGACCTATTCCTGACAATAATAAACACAACAAAAATGTAATAAGCAAGATTGATCTATCCGTTCTCAAGTTATAGCGTGGCCAGGAGAAATAGGGGTTTATTTTTATTTATATACCTATGTATAAGAATAAACGTTAGAAACGGGATATTTACCATGTATTGTATTTATGTGAGCTCTCGATTACTCGTGAACATGGCGCATGCAGCTGTGCCGATATATCGAGAGCTCACTATAAATACAATACAGGGTAAATATCCCGTTTCTAACGTTAATTCTTGCAATAGTGACCATGTCAGTTTAAAAACTTATATCATAGATTATTTATAATAAATAACTACGAGTATGTAGCAATTAATTTTATAGTTACTCTTAAGTATATTTATATATATAAACAACTGTAATGGTATATGTATAATACCTTAAATGAATATGTGACGTATAAGATATATTTACGTGTATCTTATAAATAATAAATAAACAAAAAAATATGGGTCGAGATTGGCAAGTCATATGCCTTATGGTAAGCTAAGCACTGTTCCTGCACACAGTGTCGACCAGAGTTTAGAAGTAGTTTGATGTAACTAGTTTTGCGTGGCATTACACTGCATTCACCACGAGACATTGGTTTTAATGTCTCGTTCGCGTCTTAATTTCACATGCTACAGTGCCCTTCACACCCTAACACAGTAATACTTTCGCACTATTGCGTCGCGGCAGAGTTTCTGGCATTGCAGTGGTACAACATCGTATTTAACCTTCACCATGAAACGTGAATAGGCGCATGTGCCAAAAACAATATCCGTTTCTTGAAACATACACGTCGCACGGATATTTACCGCTACCGCCTCTCACCCAGCTGTCTCTAATCATAATAGAAAAAACGTAGGTTACTCCTTAGAATAATTACCTATGGAAACCAAGTACATGCGCTAAATGTAAGCCGTTTATGGGAAGCCAATGGCTAACTTTGCTTGCACCGTCGGTACACCAGTATATTTTTAATACATTTTATAAATACCGCTAGATCTTTGTACTTTTAAATATGCATTATTATTGTATACTTTTTATTTAATTTACGGAACACATTTTTATCAATTAATCAAATCAAATTTTATGGGAAAATATTTTACCAGAGGTTTTAATGTTTGCGTGTGTGTGCGTGACAAGGCAAGTAAACACAGCACACATAGCGAATTTGTAGCGCGCGTTTTGCGAAGTCAAGAAGTTGTTTGGAACCCTACCTTCTATATATAGTTATTCTAAGATGTTACTCGCAAATATATAAATTAACCATACATTTTGAACCAGTTAAAACTTACTTTGTATATATTTTTCACGGATACGAATCGGTGCACTAACGCCCTTAGTCATATTCTGTTCATATTCGTGTTGTATGAGACACTAGTATCCGCTCGTGGCTTCGCTCGCATGGAATAAGGCTATCGCGATCCTTCGGGACCTCGGTATAATCGGTATAAAAGTAGCCTAAGCCCACACATGTAGCAATTCCTGGAAAAGTAGTATAGTTTCTGAGAAAACTATTGTATTATTGGCCAAATATGGCGATTGGCGAGTCTACGGTCTGTGGACTGGAGAGTCTACGGTCTGTGGACTGGCGAGTCTACGGTCTGTGGACTGGCGAGTCTACGGTCTGTAGACTGGCGAGTCTACGGTCTGTGGACTGGCGAGTCTACGGTCTGTGGACTGGAGATTCTACGGGTTAATCCCGTGTACAATTATTATTACCATCTCCACAACAATTTTGTCCAAACCCGTTCAGCATTTTTTTTTCAGTGTGATTGAGTAGCAAAAAATGCACATATTTAAAACTTTCAAATATCAACGGGAAGGGAACTAAAAACGAATCCAAATTACCAAAAATACTCATACAAATTACTCATTTATCTACCGACTTCCAAAAAAGGGGAGGTACTCAATTCGATTAGTTTTTTTTTGTTTGTTACCTCATAACTTTTGACTGCGGGTGAACCGATTCTCAAAATTCTTTGTTTGAAAGCTGATGCTTCCCGTGTGGTCCCATTTAAATTTCATCCGATCCTGTTCGAAAGTTCTGAAAAGAATTGTACCTAGTCGGTATTCCAATTTTTCAATTAATACTTGTTTATCATCGCTTCAACGTTCCAATAAAAGGGTAAAACATTTTTTTTACCAAAAATGGAACCGACTTCAACACTAAAGGCGTGAAATACTTCTTCAATTTTTTGGTAAATATTTTGTCCGCCTATTTAGTGACTTGCTAATCACGGGATCGATTGTTATTCACCGTAATGACGGTGCATGAAAATCGATCAATGAAGATAACAATTAAGGATATCATCAAGCGATAGGCGAAACACTTTTCAGTTATTGGAATGTAACTCAAAAACAGCTTGACCGAATTCGATGAAATTTAAAAGTGGCCTTCTCCAAGTACCAAATAAAAAAGAATACGGACTACTCTGTAAAAAGTTATGCGTTGTCCTGTCACACATAAAAAAAACGCGTCGATTTGAGTACCTCCTCTTTTTGGAAGTAGGTTGAACTATAGATAGTACTTCATTAGTAGGTATTAGACGCCTAATAGAATACCAAAAAATCTCTGTATTCAGTCTCTTAAGTTCCTAGTATTGCTAAAATATCTTATTACAAACGTAAAGAGATATTAAACGAGATGCGATTCGTAATGTATCAATAAAGTCCGTGTTAAGCTCACGGGAGCAGGTTTGTGATGAATGTGTCTGGAGGACATTATTTATTGCTAAAATGGGCCTCGAATGGATCCCAAAAGGAATGGCTGCTCTACGAGATGAAACGTAACCTATCACACGGTACATTTTCGGTATGGGAACAGTTTTATTTGTTTTAACTGTATATAATAAAAAAAAAGTTATATTATAAAAATTACAAGGGCTGCGATGTCAATACGAAAGTTTAAGTATTTCTAAATAATGCTTCTTTCGGATGGATGGTACTGTTAAACTGTCCAATAGATGTCGCTCCGTCCCCGCAAGACGGTTAGACAAATAGAGAGTTAAAATTCGGTGATCGGTCCCGAACCTCGGTGGCCTAGTTGGTCAATGGCGTCTGACACGGAGAGTCAGAAGACGCGGTTTCGAATCCCGTCCGAGGATGGAATTTTTCTCTCTATAAATTTCAATGAATATAATAAAGTTGATGTTAAAGTAACAAAGCGAGGAAACGGATCAAAAGGAATATTTTTGTGTTTGTTATTCTATTCTAATTTTCTTCTCTTCTACACTGAGAAAAAATTGTACTGGAAAGGATCACATTTCATAATGAGCTGGCTAATTTCACTACATTTAGTAGTGAATTGCCTTATTTTAGTTATTATATACGTAATAATGAGTCCAAAGCTCCTTAAGTTTGCTATCAACCGCAAAACGTAAAGTGCTGCCAACTACGTAGACTTACCTGTCAACGTTAATAATGCTGAAAAATACTTACGCCCCAGATAAATTTCCATTACCATACGTGATTGTAGCCACTCATGCTTAATCGAGACCCCTACACATAACAAGCCATAAACATTAATATGGTTTCAAGTACATACATATTGACTTTTACGCATTACAATGTACTCGTAATAGTTTTGTACTCATATTGCATCATATTGTTTTAGGAAATAGCAAAAATTCAAAAATTCAAAATTCAAAAATTATTTATTCAGTTTAGGCATCATAGACACTCTTATGAACGTCAAAATTTTTAAATGATTCTACCGCTGTCTTCGGAAAAGAACCACCGCCGAGAAGAAGCAGCAAGAAACTCGTGGGCCATTATTTTTTCAAGTCTTTGTACATTGAGGTTACATATGAGTAGTATTAAAATAACAAATTTATTCAATAGTTGGCTATTAGGCAGAAGTGGAAAGCTTCCAGGCATCTTTGTCTTCTAAGTAGTGACTCAATTTATAATAGGCTTTTTTCATTAGTATATTTTTGACACGTAACTTGAATTTCCCTTCAGTGAGCTCAGTAATGTCTTTCGGGATTTTATTATAGAAACGTACACAATTGCCTAAGAAGGACTTATTTTTAGTTTTCGTGAGTCTAAATTTAGATACAGCTATCCTATCCTTATTTCTAGTATTAATATTATGCATATCACTATTTATTCTAAACTTCTTTATATTTTTACGAACGTACATTATATTTTCTAGGATATACATAGATGGAAGAGTTAATATATTAATTTCTTTGAACATTTGTCTTAAGGATTCGCGGGGACCCATTTCGTAGATGGCTCGAACTGCCCGCTTTTGCAATATAAAAACTGTCTCTATGTCCGCCGCTGACCCCCACAGCAGGATACCATATGACATTATGCTGTGGAAGTAAGCAAAGTAGACCAGTCGAGCAGTAGCTATATCTGTCAATTGCCTAATTTTATGAACCGCATATGCAGCTGAGCTCAGTCTTCCAGATAGTGCATCAATATGAGGACCCCATTCAAAGTAACAAGACTTAGATCTACCAATTTTTACGTAGGTATGTCAATGTGCCAATAATGGGAAAATGGGTCAGTCATATGCGTTCGTCGGTGCTGCCGAGGCAGTAATTCTACTTCAGACTAATATTATAAATGTTAAGGTTTGGATGTATGGATGTTATTCAATCGCACTAAAACGGCTGAACCGATTTGCGTGAAAGGGGTTCGAACCCGTTGGCATAGTGATAACCATAATTTTGCAGCAATTTCGGAAATTTTACTAATCAGCGGCGCACGCTGAAACCTATCTAACTAAGGATCTACAGATAATCAAAAAGTGTCGTATGACATAAAGTCCTAAAGCGCAAGGTTTTAGACAATCCATGTTAAAGATCCCGTGATGGATAAATCTCTGTCATGGATTATTTCGAAAACCTTCCGCTTTAGGTTTTTGTCCTATTACACTTTGTTTATCTATAGACCCTCTTTTGGTATGCATAAGTTTCATAGTGCGCCAATGCCGACTGGAATGCGTTTTCCAAATTTTCCGAAATTTCTCGCCCAATAAACGATCACCACTATGTCAGCATCTCAGTCCAAAGTTTCAACCCCCTTTGGTAGGACCTACAAATGATGATACTGAAGAACCTACCTGGTAGATTCATCTCGAAATACTCGTTCCGGCCTAGCATTGCATCCATATTCTGTTCAAAATTTCCTACCACGAACCAAAAAGTTTGGCTGTTCTTACCTCTGTCGTGTAAGTAAATTGTGGAGTGCTCTGCCGGCGTACGTATTTCCTTGCAGCTATGACACTGGGCCTTTCAAGCGGGACGTGTAAAAGCATCTCTCAGGTCATCACAGGGGTGGCGATTAGTGCAGCTATAGCATACGGTTGCACTAATGGTAATCACTTCTTGATTCCATCTTCGCTTTCTATCAGGCGAGAGGGAGTCACTTTGATGAACCATTACATATCCAATGTACATAATTTACGTGTAAATACTTAAATTGTACTGTCCCCCCCAAGGTAATGAACAACGACAAACCGGTGATAGTGAACTTCCACGCGGAGTGGTGCGAGCCGTGCAAGATCCTGACGCCGAAGCTGCGCGAGCTGATCGAGCCGCTGGACTCGCTGGACCTCGCCATCGTCGACGTGGAGGACAACGCGGACCTCGTGCATACCTTCGAGGTACCTATACAATATCTTTATCGCCAAGAAGAAATATACTTACGTACATACACAATGTCAAACCCCGTTTTCTGGAGGGGTAAAGATCACAGATTTCCACTTACTACGATCCTGGCATACTTCTTTTGCTTCATCAACTCGCATCATATTCTTTCTACACAGTCGTCGGTTTCGCGTAATCTTACCTTGATTGGAATACGTTCGCCGAGGTCCTCCTCTTTCCTTCGCTTCGTCCACGCTCGTTCTAGGAAGAAATATAGGTTTAAAATGGGATTAGGAGACGTACAAGCATGAGCCCACCTGGTATTAGTGGAAATCGCTGCCTATAACAGATGCAGGGGTCGAAAATGGTCAATAAATTCAGTAGAAGTCTGTTTTTACGAGAAATGGTCAGTAAAGTCAGTGTTTCAAGGGCTTGAAGTCCATAAAAGTTGCGGTTTTTGTAGATTGTAGTGTTGAAGTTATGTTGTGTGTGAAGAATATAACGTAAAGGCTCATTTTATTGAATCGGGACTCCTCTCGTTACACATCCAACATTTTTAAATTATATGTTTCTTACTTTATGTTTAATAGAATTCAATTAAAATATATATATACCCCAAAAAATAAATATATACCCCCACCCACACACACACGCACACACACACACACACTGACGCACAGTTAAACAAACATTTTTTTCTATTAACTTTTATTTTTATAAGATTATTTTTATTATAGTCTTAGCACTTGGGGCTCTTTGGGGAAAAGAAAAAATATACTTTTAAATTGATAATATCTGACCGTGGGACCCAAGATGTTATTAAAAATGTGCCACTTATACGTATATGTACCTACTTTTTAGTTTCCATAAAACGGAGGGTTCTGGCGTCTGAAATACAGTTTCATTACTAGTTCAGGTGTCATCAGTTCCTACCATACACATTACTATTTACATTAAGGTGCATACTTTATTATATCAAATAAGTAGTCCTAAGTCTGTAAATTGTTAACATGCCCTTTTATTTAATGTCCATAAACTTCTTATTATTATTATTATTAATTATTTTATTATTGCTATATTATTTTAGATTCTTGCGTCAGTAAAATCATGTAATCAGTTTCCACGTCTGCAGATGCAGTTCGTCACAAATGACGAACTGCCTGCGTCCGTAACCCTGAGACATTGTGTCTGTAATTACGTCAGCACCCTTCAAACCAGAACACAGTGTTGTGATCATTATTTCTTCGCGGTAGAAACAATGCACCAATAATGAGGAAGATGTAAATGAACACATAACATTACTGTGTCGGGGCGTCGGGCATAGATTTCTAGATTAATCCTTTGAGTACCATTGACGTACATTTACGTTCGTTTCATTCATAAATCTTTTGTTTTAATTATCGCGGTATATGAAAGGTTAAAATGGACCAATCAGACGGAAGACGGCATAAACTACTAGATTTCAATGGACCAATCGGAAGGCAGAATGAAAGACATTTAACAAAATGGAATTTTGCTTCCATACTCATTCTGCTTCTGCTCTAAAGCCAACTGTCGTCTTTCATATAGGTGTGATAAAAAGGTATTTTCCTCTGAAGCCTTCTCACTATGTTGTCAAGGAGCTGGACAGCCTCAACATTCACAAGAAGATGAAGTCTTCGTTCATGAGCTTCGGTGTACTTTTTGATAAACTCTATTCGTAATTCGTAGTTCCCGATATAAGATGTCATATTTTATTATGTACCACAATACCTCTTGAGTATTTTGTTCTGGAATCGTTGTATTATTTGAATGTTATTTAGAAATTATTTAATTAAGTAAATAAACAAAATTTATAATTTGGGACAACATCCACACTAAGGTCTTTAGGTCCCAAACTAGACAAATCCTGTACTATGGTATGGTATTGATGATCATGATGATGCACACAAATGTTTGACCGGGAATCGACCCCGGGACCAGCGCCTCGGAAGGCAGGGGTGCTAAAAACTGCGCCAATCGGCCAGTCAAAATACTCAAAATTATAATAATCGTTTCAGGTAAAAGCGGTCCCAGCAGTGATAGCCATAAAGAACGGGCTGGTGATAGACAAGTTCATCGGTCTCGTGGATACGGATATGATCACCGACCTTATAGACCGGATGGCAGGCAAGAAAACGTAACTACGGAATCTCGCGTCGACGATATTATAATAAAGAGTAAGGTGTTGGCAAAACACATGTGGTGTCTATACTGAAACGTTACCATATATTTGTTTATTACATGATTTTTAGAGCACTATCGCCTGTTTAACGAGACCAAAGTTTGCAACTTTAGAGACACAAATGGCACAATGGACGAGATTCGAACCCGCATCTTCTGACAATCGTAAGAAAATGTATCAGAACGTAAAACGAGCAAGCTGTGCACCTGATAGTGATTACCATCTCTGCTCACGGTAGTTGCAATGTCATACAAAGCTGAAGTTTTCCGTGGCAATTAATTTCCATTCCGTTCCATTAGCAACAGTACCCGGTATACGTTTACACAAGTACTACTGCACTTCAATAATTTTTTGACACTTGTAACAACTAAGGTGCGTTCGAAATGCTGTAAAATTTCGTTGTTAGCGTATCCGAAAATGTGTATTATTGCGTGTGAGAAACAAATTATCGTTAATTTTGAATCTTTTGACACTAATCTCCAGTTTCTGGAACGTTCGTCAAAGGTTGATCAGCTAACAGTCGGAATACTGTCCGCTGATTGGTCACATATCGCGTCATGAATACCATTGACCAATGAGCGTATAGTATTAGTTGGGCAACTAATCAAGGCAAACGTTCTAGAAATTGGGGGTAAGTCTTCCATCATCTTAATACCTCCATCATATCATACTTCGCAAGCATGTAGAAAATGTATTGAAATTTTGAAGCTTTACGTACACTAAACAAACGTCAATTTCACCCACAGTTCTAACCCACCTAAATCGAACGCCCTTATGAACGTTTTTAACTGTTATTTTGGCTAACTCTAGCCTATCCGAACGCACAAGGCGGTCTCTTGTATAGGTCTCCCGTCTAATTATTCGGGTTTCATGGTTTCGTACGATTCCCGACGACTGAGTTGAACTCTCAGATTTAATGACATGTGTAAGAAATGCCAACACCTCACTCGTTGTAAATAACCAGCGTAGACTAGATTGTATAATTACGTAATATCATATTTGTTTATTAGTTTAGTTAAATTTACACAAATGCCATAAGTTTGTTTTGTTGTTTGGGCCTAGATTTTATTGATATTTGACTAAGTTGTGGTAAAATTTGAATTTGTTGTGTCATTTTAAGACTTGACGTTTTTATAGTGTTTTAGGAAAACCTAGTCTTAACTTTTTTTTATCTTTCGACTTAAATCGATCGTAATCCTAATCGAGTTTTCGATGTTGGTGTGCTATGAAGTCGTATCGTTTATCATTACATTAAATATTATTACATTTAATATTAATAACAAATTAGTGTGGATTTTATCTATTGCACTTCATCAACCAAAGTCAACTCTGGCTTTTTAACTGACGTACCAATAGACAACCTACCTTTTTTAAATAAAATAACTTATCTAATTTATTTTAAATTGGTTGTCCGTAAATCATTCGTTCGGCTTCGAATACTAATTCACTGAATAGTCAGTTATAACGTGATCGAAGTTCGTATCACACTAGACCTGGGATGGTGACTGTCTAACAAGGATAACTTCCGGAATGAATAAGGGCCGGCCCGTCGAACTGGCGGTCACTGATTCAAATCTTACACAAAACTTAAGCTTTCAAGGTATTCTTTCAAGGAAATCCAGAATATTCACATTCGAGACACTAGCTAGCTGTCAGGCATCGTTGCAATTGAAGCTCTGTGCTATGGCAACATATCTTGGATGTAAGGACAACAATATGTACTTCTGGTGTGTGTCCACCTTTGACCGCATTATCACTGCCCTTTAAGTGAGTTAGTATTCAAATGCTAACCATATATAAAAGAAAAGTTTTTTTTTCGCGGGATTACAGTTATAATTACAACGTAGTTGTGACATAAATAGGGAAGATCCATTTATTAAGCCTTCAATAAGTAACATTGGGAAGTAAGTGCATAGCGATGTAAACATACGTCTTGCAATCGAGTTGAACATCACTATCGATGATTATTGACAGCATTAACATTATCAGGAACTGTACTTAATAAATTCAATAGGAACACCAATGGATGAGAGAAGGTCTGGGAACTAACCGAATTAAACAATTTAGATTGGATCTGACCGACAGATATTTACATTTTAAACTGTTGTTTGATATAAAATAATAAGATAAAATAATTTTATCCTGGTCACCACGCACCAACTTTAAGTAAGTGCTTTAACAGGCTGTAAAATTAAGCGAAGTCGTTAACCTGGTTCCATTATTTGTGGCTGCTTTTATCCTGAACCTATAACTTTTAAATCAAAATATACATAAAGCCTTCTTGAATTATATGTAGAAGAAAATAATTGGTTAAAAACCAGTGTTGATAAATTATGAGTTCCGTAACTAGGTACTCATTTCTCGGCACTAGTAAAACTTACAGTGCGTTAACATTTATATTCCATATTCACCGAATACAAAGGTTTAGCCTTCATCGATAAAGGCCCAAGTATTAGTAGAATAATGAAATCTTCACTTTCCTAAACATTTTGACTGAATCTTGACTTGGCTATGTAGGTATATAAGTTTCATGCTCTTACCGAAGATATAATGAATACTATGTTAAGCTTCTTTGTATGTGACAAAATAGTCGAGAATATATCAATAATCGAGAAATTGTGCTAACTTAACAAACCAATGCTTCGATAGGATTTTATATTTTATTTATAAGTAACAAAAATATTTAACATATTTTTGAAGGGCGTTAGTCATTTTGGTTCAAATATGTTTATGCGAGGCTTGTGGTTAGATTCACTTTGTTCAATTGATTTTGCGCGGCGTCTCACTAAATATGATTAACGCTAATCAAAATTAAAACATGGTTCTATATCTTTATTTTGTCCGTGTGTTGATAGAGATAGAATTACGTTTTAAATACTTATAAGTTTATATAGTGAATGTCGTGCTAGACGAACGCAATGCCTTTTTTTGAAATAACTAAAAACTAATGCAATCCTACATTTCGTGTGAGATTTATACAAAGATCTCTAAGCATATGTATCTTCACTAGTCTGCAAATCTTGCCTTTTCCTTCGGATTATATACTTAGAATTTTTTTAAGTAGTTATATACTTAATGGCATATCGAGCTTCGTTGTGTTGTGTAAAGCGTTAATGTTCCATCCCGACGTATACCATCGCCTTAGTATACATGTCGAGTATAACAGGGTCCTTAGCTTTCATAATGCATCAAAGGTCGCACGGCCAGACAATAGAAATTTCATTATTATAATGACATCGACCCTTGAATTGTTAATCCTTAGGTTAACACTGCTTGTAAAAGCGCTCCATTGACGAATATAAAGAGGCACGTAGGGAAGAGATAATGTCCATGCTATATATGGGCATAGATAAAATGATAGATTGTTTTCTCTTTTTTGGCTAAGAATTGATTACAAAAATGTTCCTAGAAGGAGTTACTTTGCTCGCCTGAAATAAAATTTGTTCAAAATCGATAAAATTATCGCATTTATGGCAGAGGCAAATTATGGTTGTGACCGGTATTTCACTATATTTCGCCCTGAAATCGCTTTTAAAACGCACTCGTATGATTTTGATGACTTTTTTACATTACGTTATTGACCTAATATGTCGATCAATCCGTTGACTGATATTCGGATAAGTACAATTGTGCTAATTTCCAATATATGTCTGAATCTGCAGCTGATTTCGGGTTTGTACAAAAAGGGTCAAGTTTCTATTGTCTTTTAAATTTATGATAATTGTGTCGTGCTTAGGGTGGGGAGGGTGTGTCAAACCGGCGGCGGTCCCGGCTGTTTGTCATATGACAACAATCGTCAGGCTATGGAAGCATTCGGCCGATTTGAAAACTTCGATAGGACTGGCAGCTGACCAGTGCCAAGCCGCACTGGTTTCGCTGATTATGTTATGTTTGTTAGTTGACTAACGGAGGCTTGAAATGGTGTAAAATGTATTCGGCAATGGCGTCAGACTCAATTTGACTTTAATTGTATGCTGTTGAAGATAAACAATTTTTTCTTTAAAAACCCCTCGGACAATTGCTTTGAAAAAAATCAAGGGCAACTAATCTTTAGCAAAAGTCAAAACGGTTCTTTATTTTGGCAACTGAGTCTCTTAAATCGAAAGGTGAGAGCCGATTTAATCATATTTTCGCTTGTAAAACAAAACGTTGAGTCGAAATGCAAATTTCGAGTAACTTATAAACTTGGTGAGACTATTCTCACCTAGCCATTACCTACCATTTCCTATAATCTATATTATAAAAATTGGGTGCAATTGTTGGCGAAGTCTTTCTTTTACTTAAGGTTCGTTGTTGGGTCCCGCGTCGCTGAACGAAACAACAGTCGTTCCTGATTTAGATTCGTTCGCGATTTGCATTCGCTCGGGTTCGTGCAGTCCGATTATATCAAGAACACACTCCATCTCCTATTCTGTTCGTAAATCAATTATTTTCCAGTTTCTTTAGTACTTACATAATTTGTTCGTATAAAATTGTTTTTGATTGTGCATGTAACGATACGATACGTATACTGTTTTAGATTTAGATACTTGTTATGAAATTTTCACTTGTAATTTTCACACCTCATGGTTCGTTTGTATTTGGAGATTTCAGAAAATGTTGGCTAACGCTGTCATTCATCCGATAATAGATCTATTCATTGTCAGATGGAGTCAGTGGTCCAAAATATGTCTAAGCATTTTCTTCTTCACTGTACCTACGTAATAAATACCTCTGTACGTAATTCCACAGTACATAAGTCCAAAGTAGTTTGTGATGTAGATTAGAGTTGGACCACCATCGGGTCCATTATATCGAGGTTATAACACCTGGCACTAAATAGTTACTGTCTTTAGACAACGTAGTTTCAAAGTTATTAGACAATTTGTAGAGCTTAGTAAAAACCTTGACATTACCTTGCTCCAAATTATATGGGAAACTTACCTTGCATTCCGAGTCGCGTCAACACTGATTTTGGCGATATTATCACTATTTTCCATTCCGATTCAATATCGCGCTTTTGACAGGTGAGACCTGTCAGCCATTTGGAATGGGTTGAAATCACGCTCACGGCATCGAATACACGCACAAACAGACGGATGCTAGCTATCGCATCACGCACACATCAACAAACTGTCAATTTTGACGGACTGCTCACAGTGATTTCGGTTTGTAGCGTGGTCGTTGAAATCGCTAAATGGCGTCCTTTGTGATTTGGAACGGCGATCACAGCGCTAAAAGTGATTTGACGCCACTCGGAAGGGTTATTAGTTAATCGCGACCCACAGTTCATATGAACAATGCTTAAAAAATAGATGTTTTTGACGTTATAACTTTTAAGGATTATAATTAAATACTGTCAGTTGGATTAATAATAAGGAAAATAAATAATGTAGATAAACTACGATAGCATGATGTACTAACGCAAAATAACCTAAAAAGTAGGGCCACGGTCTACATAACAGTCACATCGTCAAATAGTAGTTTGTTTCGGGAGATTTTGTGCAGTCACGCATCGCTTAAGTTATTTTGTCTACTATAAGCTATCTATCGACCGACTGCCCTAGAAAGAAATATTTTTATGTAACTAATTACCTATTACGTTCATTGATATATGGGTCTGGCAAAGCGTAATGACTGTTCAATGCGGATTTGAATACGTATTTATTTATATATTGTGGACATTCAACACCGATATAAAAAAATAATCAAATAAAATAGAGGCTCTTATGACAGCAATATTTACTTGGTTCGCTAGAAAATGTTCTATAAGTTTGTCGATAACGTGGTCGGAACGGAAGCTGTACATCACTACACGTTCCCGTGAGCCCTATAAGTGCAAGTGAGCGGGATATATACTCCACTCTGCTCACAGGTTTTGTTGCCGCGCTTGCAGTGCGAGCTTGGATCTTATCAATGAAACAAACTTCTTAGGTCAATAAATTGTTTTTTTTCTAGCATGGATCTAGTGAAATTAGTTATATCGCGCGCTGTATTTTATCGATAATTTTATTTTTTCGACAATTTGTCCTCTTTGCAGCAGTGCAAGTACAGTACTCTGTCGATCGATAAATTCGACATTGACAGTATCGGATTGATAAATTATAATTTATGTCACATTTGACATGTCGATTGATAAACTCGGCAATTCGACGTCGACAGAATCGGCTTTTCTACCGACTTCCAAAAAAGGAGGAGGTACTCAATTCGACTGTATGTTTTTATGTTTGTTACCTCATAACTTTCGACTGGAAGAACCGATTCTCAAAAATTTTCTCTTGTTTGAAAGCTGGTGCTTCCCGTGTGGTCCCATTTAAATTTCAGTAGTTTTTGAGATACACTCCAATAACTGAATAGAATGGAAGTCGGTATTATTTTTTTCAAATTGTACTTGTATTAATTATTAATGTCTTAATTGACAATATTAATCGTTAAAATCCCTTTTATCGATGCATGGAATAATACAATAATACATGGAATAATATATGGAATACATGGATGCAATAATACATGAAATTTATCGATCGACAAAGTACCGTACTTGCACTACTGGAGCCGTGCTGGATTGTCCATAGTAGAGTAGGGTGAAGCTTCGCGTCGATAGATAGATCAAAGAAAGGTCCGTACATGAAATGGATCTAACGACGTATATATGCCACCAAATTCACAAACATTTTGTTGGTGCAGAGTTTGAACAACGCCAAATCCTATCATAAATTTGTTCACAATCATTGAGGCCTTTATTAATAAACGTTGCGTAAGATTAGGCGTAACATGCTTTGTCTTGCTTTCACGCGGGACATTTACTGCAAGCGAAAAATTGACAGATAGATGTTTTAACTACTCCGGGTTTACTACAAGTTTATTAATAAGGCCGTAGGTGTATAAGGTTAAGCTGTGGTGTATCATGCTATCGGAGTTTGAACTCTACATACAATGTGAGTGTCCCAAAACTGTCAGTTGTTTATACAATTAAAAAAGTTGTACTTATGTTAACAATTATAATGAAATCGTGTCCTCTTTACCGGACCTAAAAGTATGAAATGTAATTTGTTTTTGTTAGTTTTTTTTCACAAATGACATTTAAAATAACAAAAGATTTTGTACCAATATTTGTAATTTTCGTTGAGTTATTGTAGCATAAAGGATTTGAATATACACACAAGTAAATTCTGATTGGTATACATGTATTTCGATTTGTGTTTATAGCGAAATAATAAATTATATTTTATCGAAAGCGTGTTTTCTTTCAATTAGATAGAATCTAAACTAATTATAAAATTCATAATTAAAAATATTAATAATGTAATCTATACTAATATTATGAAATATAATGAGAGGAAAGATATGTTTGTAACGAATTGGCTTAAAAAGTACTGGACTGATTTCAAAAATTCTTTCAAAGCCAAATTCACCCTGAATAACATAGGCTTTATAAGATTCATCATCATCATCATCCATCACCGCGTGGGTGAAACCGCGGAGAGCAGCTAGTATTCTAATATAGGGTCAAAACATTGTATCTTTGGAAGGAAATATATTATTTGGTTTACTATAAAATGTTAACAATATTTTCGTTGAATAACGTACAAATTACTACAAACGGATCCTAAGTCGTTGACTAAAATCGAGAAGGTTCTTTAAAATACGTGCTCAACGTTTGAATCTCTTTAGATTCAAACGTTGCACGTAACTACGATACACAATAAGAACAGAAAGTTATCTTTGCGTAGAATATTATATAGGTAAGTAGGTATATGTTTCTTGAAGTCGATTCCGGCAACGTAAGCAACTGTTATCAACAACAACTAGATGGATTTTCATAAAATTTGCTATGTTTATAATTCTTAGTTTTCACTTTGTATTCTTACACTAGCTGCGCCCCGCGGTTTCACCCGCGTGGTGATGGATGATGATGATGATGAAAAGTATCCCATGTCCTTCCCCGGGATATAATCTGAGGAGATCAGATCTGAGGAGAGAAGGTCTCAGAAGGAGATCTTGCCAAGTTTCATTGAAGTCGGTAAAGCCGTTCACGCATGATGCGATGACCAAGGGAAATAGGGATTCATTTTTATATATATACTGGTTTTTCTTTCATAACTACCTACCTATTCCTCCTAGTTACGCTATAACTTGAGAACGGATGGAACAAACTAGCATTTTTTTCTTGTTGTGCTAATTATTGTCAGGAGAAGGTTCTTATGAAAGAAAAACTAAGAAAGATGGCAGTTTATGGCGAGTCCGAAGGCAGAGTCTACTACGCGAACGAAGTCGCGGGCAGTTGCTAGTACATATATATAAATAATTAGTGGTAATATCTACACTGTCGATATAAGTCGATACCAAAACGACTAGATACAGTGGGAGGCTGAGCTGTGCACGCGTGGCGCATACTAACAGGCGGTAGACTTGAGATCGAATGATAACGTCACTACTGTTAAAGCATAACCATCTAATCATTAGATTAGATTTGTATTACCTCTACTAATTTGTCACGAAAAAGATACACTAATGCTAAGGGTAACATTGCAGCCGACGAGAAGAGGTTTTTGAATAAAAATCTTACATTGTATTCTATACGCTTTTTTTATCTTGGCTGTCTTCGTCGTACTGTTATATCACTACTACTTATAGCTACGCTTATAGCAATATCATTTTCTGATTATTTTCATTCTGATGCTCAGTTTATATTTAGGCTGTGATTCAAGTCAGTCTCTAATACCTAAATAAAACAAGCTCTTTGAAACCCAATAAACTCGTCTGTGTTGGTGGAAGACAGTTTCTTAATAAGACGTTTTTAAATACCGACGTTGCCGGAATCGACTTCAAGAAACATATACTTACCTAAATAAATCTTTTTTTTTTACAATATCCACACAAAGGTCTTCAGGTCCCAAATTAGGCAGAGCCTGTACTATGGTAACCTGATGACTGATATACTTACTTACTTAAATACATATACACACCCAGACACAGATCAGACAGACATGTTCATGCACACAAATGTTTGACCTGTCCGGGGATCGAACCCGGGACCAGCGGCCCAGAAGGCAGGGGTGCTACCAACTGCGCCAACCGGCCTGTCTAACTAAAGATCTTATCGTTTATCGTAGTTCGTTAGATTCAAACGTTCAGCACGTATTTTAAAGAACTAATACACAAAGAACAATAAATTAACAAAGGATGTTCCTTAATATTTTTTGATAGAGATGATTTAAAGGGGTGAATGGGGGATGAAACTTAGTATGGAAAATCTTAGATTTTTTAAGTTATGGTTGTGAAAATTTATATTTAGATATGATGAGTCTTCCTGGCGTTGAACTCAACCAAGTTGCCCCAACGAGAAATGTTGTTGAGCACGATGGAAAGCTCAGCGACTACACACCGTCTATTATCTACAAGTTCGGTCTGTGTCGCATCAGATCGTCCAAAGTACCGACCGTCCACAGTACTGTCATCTGCGTAGCTATTAATGTCACCTAGCGGTAACATATCGTTGATATGCAGGAGAAAGACTGTGGGTGACAGGACAGACCCCTGTGGCACTCCGGCATTGACCTGGAATGAGCGTGACGTACGACCATCACAACGGACGCGAATGGTGCGCTCGTGCAGGAAGCCAGCAATCCAGTCAGAGGCGAGAGGGCAGGCCGTATGCCGGTAGCTTGGAAAGAAGAGAACGATGCCATACCCGATCGAAAACTTTGGCGATGTCGAGGCTAATAGCCAACGCTTCGCGATTCCTGTCTTTATCTCTGGATCTATCTGGATGTGTAAAATGTTCCCCTGACGAAAATGAAGAAACTGACGTGTCACGATATTCATTTCACAAGTCGTTTCTTTTTACGGACGCATATTGACAACTCTGTTGATAGTATTTTTAGATACAACTTGGAATTTAAGTTGTAACCGTCATGTAGTTTTAACTATACTTATTACATTTTGTGTTCAGAACTTAGTTGACCGAAAGTGGACATCTCAATTTATTACGATTTACTCAAAAAGATCTCAGCTAGCCATAACTCGACATTTCAATGTGTCAATTTAAAATGGGTATACGAAGAAAAATTTAATAAGTATACGTTGAGTTGAGTATCAAATAAAGAATATTGTTTTGGTTACTGAGTATAGATTGATATAACAAAATATCAATGTTCGTTCACAAAAACATGTAAATTGTTAATTAGACATGAGGTTTTATCAAAATATAATACATTTGGAGCTGCCAATTTTTTCATATCAATTCTTAATGTGTAGGAAAGATTAAGCCAAATAACATAGAAGTCGATATGTCAACGTGTTCACGGCAGCCACGGAATTATAGTTATTGCCTGATTGGTAGTAGAACATCCATACCAAGTTTAGACAAGGTTGTTTGAAAAATGGGACCTGCACAGGAAGACCCACGAACACCCTAATAAATGTACGGACAGATGAAAGTCAATTTGGCCAGTTAAGGCTGAGCGCACATTGGAGTCACGACAGTTTTAAGACAGACTTTCCTCACATAGACAAGTCTGTCTTAAAACTAAAACCAAATTGTTTTGCCAATGGCACGTCGCACATCTAAAACGAAACTGTTTTGACTATGAGACAATTTTGTCTACGACACGTTTTGATTGAAGTGTGCGCCTCTTCATAATTTTTGTAAAGCAATAGTCTGTCTTAACACTATCGTGACTTAAGTCTGCGCTCAGCCTAAAGCAGAGACGCATCGCTCGCCCGGTCAATAACACGTTTAATCATACTAAGGTTATTTACATTTCTAGATAGAAATAAAAACAAAAAAATCCATGTACCATTTTAATCGTGGATTATTTCTGATATTAATAATTTAACATAACAGTTCCAGCGGTTTGCACTTAACATCACTACAAAAGAATTAATAAAATTAATGAAAAAGTACAAAAAATATGTAATAAATAGGAAACACATGGTCGTGGACGGATTGTGCTTCCCTCTAATTTTTTACATTAAATATGTAAAATAAAATTTCATAAGAGAAATACATATTAAAGAAGAATGCCCAAGGTTTCATAGCTTTGTGGCCTGAAGTAATGAAGTACCTGTGTGATTGACCAATTGGCCAACCACAAAGGTTGATATACTTCAGCCTAAAACGCCCTAATATAAAATAATTAATAAAGAACGTCTTATGAAATACGTCGTGTAGCTCGTTGAAACAAAGATCTTTGCATATTTAAAACGATATAGTTCATACCAAACACACAATTTGGTGAATAGAACGTATTATTGAAATTTATAGAGAAAAATTAACATCCTCGGACGGGATTCGAACCCGCGTCTTTTGACTCTCCGTTTCAGACGCCATTGATCAACAAGGCCACCGAGGTTCGGGTCCGAGTAGGTTTAAGTAGTACATATTTCTAAATAATGCTTCATTCGGTTGGTGATACTGTCAAAGCTGTCCAATAGATGTCGCTCCGTCCCCGTAAAACGGTTAAAGTCAGATAGAGAGGTAAAATTAGATGCTCGGACCTGAAACTCGGTGGCCTAGTTGGTCAATGGCGTCTGACACGGAGAGTCGGGTTCGAATCCCGTCCGAAGATGTGAATTTTTCTCTCTATACATTCCAATGTTTGAGATCGCTAAAGCAGGCGTTAGTGCTTTTAAAAATAATACTATAAAAATACAACGTATAATGTGGTAGTTTAATAAACACAATTAATGGATTATTGGAGTAGATATACTATTTTTGTGCATTCTCCTTTTATCTTAGTTACCAAATCATAGATTAAAAAAGACAGACATTATGACATTGTCATTGATAGATTAGCTAATCGTGAATAATGGCCTTATTCTACTATATAAAAATAAGTCGGGTTTTCCTTCCTGACGCTATAACTCCAGAACGCACGAACCGATTTCCACGGTTTTGCATTCGTTGGAAAGGTCTCGGGCTCCGTGAGGTTTATAGTAAAGAAAATTCAGGATAAATTTAAAAAGAAAAGCGGGAAAATCTTTTTTCACATACAGCGCCATCTCTGATACATAGCATGTACTACAAACCAATATTTTAAGTAGATGGCGCCAAACAAAATGTTACATAAAACGAAGCCATCTGGTGGCGAAACGGAGTTCGCAGGGTTTGCTAGTAATGTATAGTGAAGTGAAAACCGCCAGTTAAAGTTGATAAGTACACTGTTGTGCTTAGATTAAACCATAGACTCAAGAACATATTTATCATATCATATTATGCCTTAACAGTACGTATATATAGTATATTACCACATATAATATCGATTTAGACACGCTCACGATTATAAAAAATCAGTCTAAAATATATTAAGGCAACTTGAGAATATATAATATTTAAACCGTCCGTCCGCGCTTTCTTTACACGAAATGATATGTAGCTTAAAATTATTTATAAAACATTATCCGGCTGTACTTATAAAAGCGGCTTAAATTTAAAATAAAGTCATTTAGTACGGCGCAAAACAGTTTTTTTACTAAATAAGGTCATTAAAACTTTCGTAAGTATTACACATTTTAATGTTATTTTGACGGTTTAACTTACGCGGTACGTACAGTCGATTGTTTCTTTAAATATCTTTTTAAAGAGATATAGTGACTATAAGTACCGCGGAAGTTAAACCGTCAAAATAACATTAAAAAATCATTAAATTTAAGCAACTTTTATAAGATCTCTCTTAAGATATTTATTCACAAAACTGTAAACACAAATTTATCTTATATATTTTAAGACTACAACGGGTGTCGAGATCAGACATCACCAAACTTTTTTCTACTAATTAAGAATGAAATATTATTTTGTTAATAAGAGGAATCCTCAAAGCTATTGAACTTAATACCTAGTTCAATATTCCATCATTCTAAACAACTTTAGAAAACGCGGACGAATTGTACCGACACAAGTCTCGTGTCATGCATAGTGCAGTTCCGAATCACTCCTAAATCGTTTACCAACCTTTTAACAGTAAAATTAGTGAAGTACACTTTTTTATTAAATAAAGTTTTAGTAAAAAAATTCAAACTAATTCTAGCGAATTTCAAATATAAAATAAATATTTGAAATTCGCTAGAACCATGGTTTAAACATGGGATGATATTTAGTCCAAGTTTTATAGAAAAAAGGGGCTAATGTTTTATAATGGTAGATTGATCCAATTTCAGTTAATATTAAAGCCCAAGCAGAAGAGGTACACTGAATGAAAAAAGTTGCGAAGCCTGGGTAAGGCTTGTAACTCGAAAACTCTCTTATTATTGGCTTTTTAAAGTTGGAGGACGTTACTCTGCAAGTGTGAAGGTCTAGGATATGACAAACGAATAGCACTCAGAGTTATTACCGGTACGGCTATTATATTTCTCTGTTTCCAACAAATGTTGATTGAAATTGTAAAAAAATGGCGGCTCTATGTTAATTTTGTAAGCTCCAGTCATTAACATTTTTGCTTACTGGAGATGTCAAAACAGACATAGAGCCGCCGTTTTTCTACCGACTTCCAAAAAAGGATGACGTACTCAACTCGAATGTTTTTTTTGTTACCTCATAACTTTCGACTGGGTGAACCGATTCTCAAACCACTTAGTTTGAAAGCTGGTGCTTACCGTGTAGTCCCATTTAAATTTCATGAAATTCGATCACTTAGTTTTTGAGTTACACTCCAATAACTGAATAGAATGGAAGTCGGTTTCAAATGTTTTAAATTGTAATTGTTTCAAAATTTCAATCTACATTTGTTATCAACTGAGGTACATAATAGCCCTGCGGATGGCTCTACTACTCACCCAGACCGAAGGAGACCACAATACTTACGAGTTCATATAAAAAGCAATTAAAATACTCTCATATTACTCTATCAATATATCAATTAGCTGTTTTTTACTTTAAAACTATAGCAAAACCAACAGCTTCAATACAGAAATCTTACTTCAACTCAGCCGGTAAAAGATTTACGAACGAGAACGCATAGAATTTGAATAAATATACAACGACTAGGGGAACAATTATACGGCTAATTATAAAAAAGGTGGGACGTGTAGGGTAGGACTATTTAAGCCAATTAAAAAAACTTAGGCATTTACGGAATAAGAATAATGTAACGCAAAAACACCTAAAACGACACCCGAAAAATATCCTTTATTGTAGGGCTTCTATTATAAAAAAAACACTATTGTTTAATTAGTGTTTTTCTGGTAATTTGATGTTTTTCTTGTATTTAGATAGGTGTTTTTCTGGTAATTAGATAGGTGATTTTCTGGTAATTAGATACGTGTTTTTCTGGTAGATAGACAAGTGTTTTTCTGGTAATTTGATGTTTTTCTTGTATTTAGATAGGTGTTTTTCTTGTATTTAGATAGGTGTTTTTCTGGTAATTAGATAGGTGTTTTTCTGGTAGATAGACTAATGTTTTCTGGTAATTAAATAGGAGTTTTTCGAGTATCGTTACAGAAAATCAACTTATCGGATAGACACACACATTCATGTCATGCATAACCTGTATTTCTCATAGATTTTGTTCCCCCGTTAAATTCGTGAAACACAACACTACTTAGAGGTGTTTGTCAGATTTTCTGATAAACATTACATATGTATACATAAAATGCACAAGTATATAACTAACAACATTTAACGAATACTTAAACAAAGGACATACTCTATAATGTCAATAGTTTTAATACTTTACATTTGCTTTTGTGACATATTTAGTACGTCTTGTACGTCATTCAATAAACACAATGATTGTATAACATGTTCAATAATGTCACAGCTAAATCGTACTTCTGTGTTTATTAGTTTTCAAACGGACAAAAGAGATAGCAATGATTTAGTTTAGCAAGACGTCGTGCAAATATTTCTGTATCGCTCACTAAACTGTTGAGTGTAGCACACTAAACAAGATTACAATATCGTTCTGTTCCTTTCGTTTGTTTGTGTACTGATAGAGACAGAATCACGTTTCAAATACGTTCCATTCTAATCGGATTTAGTGAACATCAAGACGATCTTTTTGATTTAATGTACAGGTCGATTTCTAGTCATGTCCTGAGCTTAAATAGAGATTTCTTTAATAAATAATTTAAAAATACATATACAAACATTTGGTGTCGAAGAAAGACTATCTCATTTTTGGGAGCGATTTTGTATACAAAACAATTAAATAAATGGAGACAAAGAATAGTAAAAAAAAGTATTCCACTTACACGTATTTATTACAATGCGTAAGAGTTTAAATTTAAGAGATGAATATACATTTTAATGTTAATTTATTGTACACTATTTACATATTTTATTTACATAATTATTCTATCGGAGTACAGTTAAAGCTGCCGCTTATATATACTGTCCTACGTTACCTGTAAACTTCGAGATATTCACATTTTCTACATATTTTCAATTTACCAAAACCGGCGTGAGTTTCTGTACATTGCGTCATATATACAAGTTCATATTAATTATATACATTTCAAAGACTTAATCCCTTGTCTTGCTCTTCTAGGAAATCATGTTTTATTAGAGTCGCGGGCGGCCCTCTTCACTAAGAAATTCTTACCAAATAGTGATTAATAATTTTTTTACTCAGAACATATAAGCTAATTCTTGTGCTTATAAATCCAAATTTGTATTTATTTAGAATATGATTTCTTTTGTAATTTTTAATATTTTTAATTGGCAACCGGTTATTAAATGCGTTTCACTTATTGGTTCAAATCTACATCCCACGACGATATAGTGACAATCAAACAAATAACAAAACTACAATACAAACGGAAGGTTAGTTGAAGAGAGATTTATGGCTAATTTTAAAAATATTTACTAAAATGGGAAGGCTTAGCATTCTTTTAAAATGCTTACACCATCCAAATATAATTAAAAATAAACAAATCAGTACAAACTCATTAATTATACATTTCTCATGAGGATTCCCTGTGGTGCGGGAGGCATTGAAATCACAAAGATACAAGACCTTTCTATATTCTTTGCCTCGGGGATCGGATCAGGAACTAGATAACGGGCCGTCAATTCATATGCGTATACCAAATTCAAAGATAGACGGAGCTAGCACTATCGTTGTTAACTTTGCAAGAAAAGGATGGCAGAAAATCCGTAACGACGGAAATTTTAGTACAGAGAGTACCTAGTTTTTGGTGAAAACTTCTGCATGAAAATAGTTTATTAATTTTAAAACATAAATCCACATAATATAATCATTACCATAATTATTCTACACCACAAAACGTACCTAAAGGAACATAAATCAATTTATCTACAATTACATCCTTGTCACCGCGCGGCAAGACTCATATTCGCGTGCAAAGTATTTATAGATTCTTTCTCACTGGAGTCCTCCTATGTACCATTAAAGATTCAGAGTAATTTCTGCACTATCACTATGGGAATAAAGTACAATTTCGTTGACGACGCAGGCGACTTTGTGTAGATGAAAAGCACAGAGCACAAACCTCGGTTTTGTGGTTGCAGCTTCATCACCAATATCTTTCCCGCATTCGCCTGAAAAAAAAAACGGCTTTAAAGTCGGTTTCCAGACAATACGTGAGACATCGTTACGTGATATCGTCATAAAACAACCCGAAAGCTTAGGCCGATCGTCTCTCTATCGCTTGTTCCGCGCTCTCGCTTGCACTCTCGGCTAAGGAACGTGACAATGAGTCATACTTGTTCGTGCGCGCAGCCGGCGTTCATCGATCTAAAAGACGTTATCACGTCAATCAGTCCCAAACTAGGCAGACCCTGTACTAGGGAATGCAATTTTGCAGCAAAATCTTCAATGTCGGTATTTGCAAGGTCTAATCTCGCAAGATCTCGCTGTTTTACGTGATCTCGCAAACCAACGAATTATTTTTTACTATCATAAAGTCTTCTTTTGCAAAGTTATTGTTCTGGGGGTAAATTTACAGAATTTTCTGCCATCCCTCTCTTGCATATATCGTAAAGATAGTGCTAGCTCTGTCTATCTATGAATTTGGTACACGCATATCTATTAACTATATAAATAACTATACAAATAATGAAATATTTCCTATTTCATAGTGCCCCAGAACAATAGCTTCTTTGATACTTACTACAAAAATACTGAATAATGTATTAAAAAAATGTATAATAATGATCATGAAAAACCAATCTGTCATCGCATTGGGCAGGATCTCTTAAATAGAACAACGCTGCAATCATAATTGTTCGACGCTCACGGATTCGAGTCTTCATAGCATCAGCCAGATTCTGTGCTATTGGTTTGTAAGGTTTTTATTACTTACAGACCATGAACCGCAAAGTTCCAGCGGAGATAAGATCTGAATATTTTCAACATAATACTTCAACTGCTAAATTGCCAGGCTGAAACACGTGTTGTAGTCAGACGAAGCGGCATATGTTTGTGCTGAGAAAGAACAGTTGGGATTTGTTCCAAGATTGCAATTGATCAAAGCTAATCTTGCACACGTTTTCGCTTTGACATATCTAGATGTCATATTTGCAAGACTCGACCATCGTGTATTACAATCGAGCATAAGCTGCATGTTATTGCCAAACTCGTTACTTTAGGTATTATGCAATCAAACCCTTCAGCTTCGCTTCGGCCGTCTACGTATCCGTAGTGCCGTAACCAGTTACGAATGAGGAAAAAACGATCTTTGTACGAAACCAGTTTCGTACGAAGAATTTTATTTCCGTATACGAAACCTACGAGTTACGGAAGAGTATAGTTACAAAGACGAATTATTTTTATTGTACAAAACCAATATCATATATTCGAAATTCCTTTTCAGTGCTCAGGTACCTAATGTGTGTACCAAAATTTATCGAAATAGGTCGGTAATTAGCGTCGCAGCAAACTTCTCCTCTTTTTTTAGGAAAAATACCCCTCCACTTTAAAAGGCATAAATGTTTGTGGTCAAGCGAGATTAAAAATGTATTGTGGACTTAGAATAAAATATTGTATTCCTATTTGAAGTAATTTATTTTACCCATATATGATTCGATTAAGTTTAAAAAATAAATTCCTTGTAAGGAACCTTGGTTACGTATACGGAAACATATTTCATTATTTCATACCATTTTTTCCTCATTCGTAACTGGTTACAGCACTACTGTTACGTAAACATCCGAAGCGTTCAGATTCGTCTTTTTCTTCAGAGGATGAGGAATAAAAAACAGTAAGCGCACGATTCTCGAAAGGTCATGTAATGTGTCGCTATGCAATTTTGCAAATCTTGCGAGATCGCGCGCGATTTTGGGTGCAAGATCTCGGATACCGGTATTGCACACTCCCTTGTCTGTATAAAGTCCAGTTGATGTAATGTGCTCACCATTCCCGCAATCGTCATACTTCGTCGCCGAGGTCTTGCACGCAGCTCTCGGCTATCGGCACATACTTGTCCTCGATCTGCACGAGCACGATGCTCTTGTCCACGTGCGACCGCAGCTTCGGCTCGCGCGCGGATGGCGTCCATTTGTGCACCACCTGGTTATATACATACACATCCATTAGAAAAGAGTAAAAAAAATATCAACAGAAATTATACTTACTTGGCAATTAGAGACATTATACGCTTCCTCGTCCGGGATTCAAGCCTTCCGATAGTCCGTGTCAGACGCCATGACATGATCGCTCGGCCACCAAGGGGATCCGTTCGAGCTTCGAATTTAACTCTCTAGTTAATTTTAACGATATGGAGTTCGAATCCCGTTCGTGGAAGTATAATGAATCTAAGTTTTTACAGTTGAAATTTCTCTGATGTATGTGTTCTTTTAAAACACAGATAAGTAAAATTTTGGAACTCACTTGATTTAGAGCTTGGAAGTCACTGACGAACAAAGCAAGTAATATAATGTCTAGTTCAACACATCACTCTTTATAGACGATATTAAGATGCGTTGACTATAAATAAATAAATAATAAATAAATAAATATTCCACAACTACCACACAACTATGAAACACCAGTTTATTAGAATCATTATGAAACTATTATTTCTCTCTCTATTAACTATTCATTATTAACAATTAGCATCATACAATACAAAACAAATTAAAACATTACTAGAATACTATAGAGATAGCAACTATTTCTAAATATATCCTGATAATATAAAGTAACAAACAACAATATAACAGGGGCCCAAGTCTCTTAGAGCTCTTACACACGAGCGGCATGTTGCCAACGGCAGAGGTAACTGTCGACACGTCCGCTTCGGCGGCAGCCGTTGACTTTCTAAGTTTGAAGATCAGCGGCGCCATCGTCAGCACGCCACAACTGCTGCACAAAGTGTCGCTGTTGGTCGACGGCTGCCGCTGACGGGTCGATAACTGCTGCCGTTGGCAACATGCCGCTCGTATGTAAGAGCCCTTAGCTATTGATAAACGTCACGCTACAGATGATTCTGCGTTTGAACTGCTTTAATTGTCAAACTCAATAGTCTGTTAGATCTAGTTCTCAATAGCAGTTGTGTAGCAATCGCATCGCTGTCACATGGCTGTGCTACGATCTTGCATCAGTCAAAACATCAACCACTGCCAATGTACGCCACTGTAGCAACGCAATCGCAACACAAGTTTGCAGAATACCAATTAGGTCAAAAACTATCGATAGGAAGCCGGTGGCCCGCGATTGAACTAAAATAGCGAGCAGACTACGAAAAGTTTCGAATACCACATTTTTCATACAATTGAGTTGCGCTGATTGAATAGCGGGGTTCAATAGCTAAGAGACTTGGGCCCTCAGTATACGTCAAAAGAGAGCTAAATTCTGGTGAAACATGTGAAGTCTACCAAAAATAAATTACAGAAAACGATCAGATAATTATCTAGTTAGTGTAGGACGACTGATGCACTCACCACTCCATCCATCCCAGCCAAGGGCACCCAACTACCCCAGAAGTTTCGCCCGCCTCTACTTCTCTGGTACTCCGTGGGCCACTGCACATCAATCCTGCGGCCCAGGTTGATGCAATCGTACACCCCGAGAGGCTCCACAATGATGACCTTGGCCCCGACCAGGATCTTGGAGGTACCTTCGCTTCGGCCGGAGTCTGAGCGTTTGATTTTCATTTTGATGTCTTTATTTGACCTGAAGTAACGATATTATGTGAGTTACGGTATAGTACGGAAGGTATATAGGATTAGCTTTATATGTTGGATTTATTTTTAGAGTGTAGTTGGCAGTTATATTACAAATATCTAAAGACAAATGTATGATAATGTTACATTATATACATAAGTATATATTGTTATTTGACATTATATCATATTCATAGTATAGGTATAGTACGGAAGGTATATAGGATTAGCTTTATATGTTGGATTTATTTTTAGAGTGTAGTTGGCAGTTATATTACAAATATCTAAAGACAAATGTATGATAATGTTACATTATATACATAAGTATATATTGTTATTTGACATTATATCATATTCATAGTATAGGTATAGTACGGAAGGTATATAGGATTAGCTTTATATGTTGGATTTATTTTTAGAGTGTAGTTGGCAGTTATATTACAAATATCTAAAGACAAATGTATGATAATGTTACATTATATACATAAGTATATATTGTTATTTGACATTATATCATATTCATAGTATAGGTATAGTACGGGAGGTATATAGGATTAGCTTTATATGTTGGATTTATTTTTAGAGTGTAGTTGGCAGTTATATTACAAATATCTAAAGACAAATGTATGATAATGTTACATTATATACATAAGTATATATTGTTATTTGACATTATATCATATTCATAGTATAGGTATAGTACGGAAGGTATATAGGATTAGCTTTATATGTTGGATTTATTTTTAGAGTGTAGTTGGCAGTTATATTACAAATATCTAAAGACAAATGTATGATAATGTTACATTATATACATAAGTATATATTGTTATTTGACATTATATCATATTCATAGTATAGGTATAGTACGGGAGGTATATAGGATTAGCTTTATATGTTGGATTTATTTTTAGAGTGTAGTTGGCAGTTATATTACAAATATCTAAAGACAAATGTATGATAATGTTACATTATATACATAAGTATATATTGTTATTTGACATTATATCATATTCAGGGATCGAAACTGATTCCATGGTGAAAAATACTGATTTTACTGATTGCAAGCAGCTAAAATACTGACCAACTACTGGCAAAACTTCGAGAGATACTAACCCTTCGTCGGACAATTTGCCATTGAAATATACATGTGTTAGTTGCTGTTAGTTATATTTACATATGTATGCTAGTCATTCTATTAAATATTCTCAAAGTAGTAAGTAATAAACATAAATATATAATTATTGGCCATTCGACGAAAGCGTTGCTGTGTTTCGGTATGGTTGCTGGTCAAATTACAGATACATGAGACTTAATAACGTAATGTCTCAGGAACAGTGCAGTCCGCTTGCATGTATCTGTTCTAGGTTACCGCTTAAAATCTGGGCCTAGTACCATTTCCTCCAAGTAAAAGCTATTAATAACAAACGGTCCCTATCTCCATACTTCTCTCTTTTGAGATTGTTCTCCTTATTGGACAGGTCTGAGAAGTGCGTGTCCTTGACAGGCACAGAATCAGGTTTCTCGATGTATCGGCCCGTCAGCTCGCGGTAGCTCTCCCGTTCGTGACGGATCTCCTTGCTCAGTTTCGAGAGGTCTTTGGAAGTGCCTTCGTTCACGAAATACCTGCAGAGGGGTGATCGGTTAGTGGCTGTATGGGAAGCGTCGGCGTTAAGGTAGGGATGTATGGTTTGTATGTTAGCGTGGTGTGTCACGTGAGAGGCGTTGTGCCATGCGGATGTGGGCAAAACATGCACTTAATGTATTAAGATTGTACTTATTGATGTACATTCACGAGTATTATTTTAAAGTTATAATATATGTTAAGTATATGTTATGAAATGAAATGAAAAATGAGTTTATACCATTCCCACTCTAAAAAGCTTATTTTATTCACTGAAAAAGTGAATAAAAAGGCCTTTTGGTGTTTGAATCTAGAACACACCAATATATTTGACCTCCATCTCAATGCTTATATATATTAACCTCCTTGCGCAAAAAAATACTTGATACAAACTCCTTGCGCAAAGAATACTCGACATACAAACTTTTTGTGCAAATAACTCTACTCTACTCTAATAAACTAATAATGCACATAACGAAAAATATGTACGATAAAAACACAATATAAAAACTAAAGGAAATGGCGCGCATTTGTATTTTTTCCACGCGCCAAGTTGCGTGGAGCGAGGTGAGTGAAGCTACAGCTTACTTCTAAATGGTAATATTGAGTGATAAAATGCAAATATTTTAATACTTTATAACTAATTATTCTGAATTGTGAATTATTTGATAATAATAAATGTATGATTAATTTAATTAAGGACGTACAAATTGATTTTGGCATTAAACCTGTTTGTTGCTACTAAAAAATAACTGTATTACCTGGTTAAATTGCCCAGTTTACTCGCTTCTAACCTACAGTAAGGTATTAATTTAATGTAGTAGGGATAATTCTATAATGAATCTTAATGAAGACCTCCTCAACAAGCTTGATCGGTTACTAAATTTTGGTATTCGGTTTATCTATGATCTTAAAAAATATGATCACATTTCCCAGTACAGATCGAAACTTAAATGGCTTCCCATTAGGGAAAGGAGGCATTGCAGGATTCTAGGTCTCTTATACAATATTTTAAATGATCCTTCTTCTCCCTGCTACCTGAAAGAAGAGTTCCAGTTCCTAGCAGAGACACATAGCCTGAACCTGCGATCTAAAAAATCTCTAGTACTTGCAACTCCGCTCCACAGAACATCGTTTGTAGATACGAGTAACTCCTTTGTAGTTACTGCGGTACGTTTGTGGAACGAGCTTCCATCTAACATTAAAAGAGCCCCATCTAAGTTCGCTTTCAAAAAATTTATCCGTGCCTTTTATCTTCAAAAAATTTCTAAGCCGTTAACATGAGGGTCACGTAAACATATTGCATTATAGTTTATTATTTAGGACATATGAATATTTATTGGTATCTATTATATATATTGTATATCATGATATTTATATATTTATTTATTTATTTGTATATATTATCATATTTATATGTATATATTACAATTATATGTAATGTATAGTAGTATACAAAGTATTAGTTTTATTACGACTGTTTTTATTTTTTTGTATATTTCATACCTCCCTAATATTACCCCTCATTGATGCACACAACCATTTTCTTTTCCGCTGCTGGATGACTGGTAGATAATGCCCTAGCAATAAGTCCTCCTTTTGTACATTTTACTGTGCAATAAAGAATTAAATAAATAAAATAATGCGCCAGGATATCATTTTCTTAAGCACTTGTGTTGTAGCTCGGTTTATGGGCCTTAAAAGTGATGTCATAAGGCTCACTTTACGAGCTAGTGCGTTGAAAAAAGTATGTACTTACATGTATTCATGTAGGTTATGATTATATTTTGAAATTCCGGTATTGTGTTTTTAAAGTATGTTATAAATCGTTTTGAAATTGATATTTACAATTTTACGATATAATAGTAGGTAGGTATAATACATTAGAAAATCTGTTAAGACAACTCCACGGCTCGTGTGATGATGGTAAATGAATGAAGATGAGCTATATCCACCTTTTGAACTCTCTATCTTTGCGAGTTAGGTCCGTGTAAGTACGTTAATACTTAAACTACTACATATAAACTATCTGAAGGTGAAGGCTGTATAATTTGAAGTAGGATGTATGTTGATCTTGCATTTGACGTGTAAAAAAAACCTTGCGAGTCGTTGCCTATAATTATCATTATGTGGTTTTTATAAAATTTGTCACTGGTGTGGTCAAAGCAATATACGTTTATTTTTCCCTCGCAAATGTGTTGAAAAACATCGTATGGAACTCATGAGCTCTGCTCATTTGTATCATAATATACTGTTATAACATTATTTTGAAAACAAAAGAATTATAATATGATTACATTTTGATTTTTCGGGTCGTTTATAAATAACGTATTTCAATATAAACTCGCTTTGAAGTTTATAATTATATATTTAAAAAAGTAGTAATTAGTTAAGTAGTTTTAAGAAAATAAGTAGTTCCCCTATGTCTCCTAAATGATCATGTTATGTTGTCCATAAAAATAATGGGTTTTCAATCATAAAATTGCAATTAATTGTGTCTGGTGTATGTGTAATACAATAGAAAATGAGCGAAGAGTTTTCCACTGGTACGGTTGATGATGGTAAATGAGTGAAGATGAGCTATATCTACCTTTTGAACTCTCTCTCTTGCCTGGCGTTCCGGTTGGCGATGATCTTGCAGTCAGGCAGGGAGAGGTCCAGCCCGTGCGGAGTGAGAGTCAGGTCTTCTAGCGAGGACTCCGCGGAACCCATGGTGCGGGTCGACGATACCTGCACACAGAGGTTTTGGTCATAACTTTACAGAGTCAGCTCATTACGTTCCCACTGCTGGGACTCGAACCTTCCTCTGGTTTGGTGAGTTGGGCCATGATCCACCACGCTACCACAATGCGGCTTAATCGATAAGCTAGTGACAACCCATGTCGAAGTTTTCAGGCCGCCCAAATGCCTTCGAGATAGCCTAACGACTGTTGTCCTAAGACAAACAACCGGAACCGACGGCTTAACGTGCCCTCCGAAGCGCGGAAGCACTCAGTTGAATAATGCCACCAGCTGGTACCCATCCAACTGCTGACCGCAGCAAGCGTTGCCTAACTTGTTGATCGGTTAAGATCGCCAAGTGCTTCATTGAGCGAGATCATTACTTTAAATATATAAAATATCTCTTATTACAGTTCCCATTATACCAGTTCACGAACTACTCTGTATTAATCTATATAATGTCGGTTTGTAATATTAAAATAAAAGCTTTCTCCAAAATTTTTTTTTATAGTGGTTCATCAAAGTGACTCCCTCTCGCCTGGTGGAAAGCGAAGATGGAATCAAGAAGCAATTACCATTAGTGGTTAATAATTAATAATTAATTACCATTTAATTATCCAATTACCACAATTAATTCAATTACCATTACCATTACCAAATGTAAATTAAATACTTATGCCAAAAAAAAACATATTTTATTTTGGTTCGATTTTTTTATTCCGATTAATCGCCATAACAGCTGAACCGGTTTTGACAGGACTCGCACTGGCGGGTAGCTGATTATGGAGTAACTTAACCCGTGACTCGTGATTCGCCACATTTGCCCAATAAATACAATAGATTTCGCAGAAATCAACCTACTTGTCCAGGAACTGCAACGTGTGTGGTTAAGCTACTTATATTTTAGAAAATATGTTTAATAATTAGTACTTATGTAATTGTTAATGTTACCTTGGCACTGGCGGCACGTCGTGGTTGGTCAGCCCATGCACCTCCCCAGGTCGCCTACAACGAACATTTACCAATTAAACGTTGCTTAAGATTTACTTTTGACTAAATTGTAAAGACAAAGTTGATACGGGCAGGAATATTATGTATCTCGGTTGCTAAAAAATGTTACATGAAATCTTAAAAATGGCGGCTCTAAGTTTTGATTGAAATATTGAAAAATGGCGACTCTATGTCAGTTTTGACAACACCAGTAAGCAAAAATGTTAGTAAGTTGATGTTTGGAGCTGACTAAAGTGACATATACATATATGAATAAGAATGATTGGTATAATCTTATTAGTCTGTAATACTAAAGTTGATAATTGATTATGAAATTTATAACCAATATATTTTCATAATCGAATGACTTCATTAGCATATTCTCTCTGAATCGCCCACCGCTAGCATTACCGTTATAATATTAAAATTCAAGTAAATATATTTAACAAGGAATTTTCTGTCGCAAGTAACTGAATCTCCTATAGTTTATTGATAAACGCCCTTACTTATAAACGTTGCTTAAATTTAAATAACGTCACTTAATACGGCGCAGAACATTTTTCCTTTGCGCAGTACTAAATAACGTCATTTAAAGTTAAGCAGCGTTTATAAGTAAGGCCCTCAGGCGTTACTTTGCGGAAATTCATTGTCAAAAACGATATTAGAAGAAATATTTAGTGACACCGCTGGAAACAATGCTTATGGCCGAGGTGCGGTGTGCACCACCCTCCCTCCCGCATGCATGCAAATATAAGCAGCGTTTATAAGTAAGGCCCTCAGGCGTTACTTTGCGGAAATTCATTGTCAAAAACGATATTAGAAGAAATATTTAGTGACACCGCTGGAAACAATGCTTATGGCCGAGGTGCGGTGTGCACCACCCTCCCTCCCTCATGCATGCAAATATAAGCAGCGTTTATAAGTAAGGCCCTCAGGCGTTACTTTGCGGAAATTCATTGTCAAATACGATATTAGAAGAAATATTTAGTGACACCGCTGGAAACAATGCTTATGGCCGAGGTGCGGTGTGCACCACCCTCCCTCCCGCATGCATGCAAATATAAGCAGCGTTTATAAGTAAGGCCCTCAGGCGTTACTTTGCGGAAATTCATTGTCAAAAACGATATTAGAAGAAATATTTAGTGACACCGCTGGAAACAATGCTTATGGCCGAGGTGCGGTGTGCACCACCCTCCCTCCCGCATGCATGCAAATATAAGCAGCGTTTATAAGTAAGGCCCTCAGGCGTTGTTTTGCGGAAATTCATTGTCAAAAACGATATTAGAAGAAATATTTAGTGACACCGCTGGAAACAATGCTTATGGCCGAGGTGCGGTGTGCACCACCCTCCCTCCCGCATGCATGCAAATATAAGCAGCGTTTATAAGTAAAGCCCTCAGGCGTTACTTTGCGGAAATTCATTGTCAAAAACGATATTAGAAGAAATATTTAGTGACACCGCTGGAAACAATGCTTATGGCCGAGGAGCGGTGTGCACCACCCTCCCTCCCGCATGCATGCAAATATAAGCAGCGTTTATAAGTAAGGCCCTCAGGCGTTACTTTGCGGAAATTCATTGTCAAAAACGATATTAGAAGAAATATTTAGTGACACCGCTGGAAAAAATGCTTATGGCCGAGGTGCGGTGTGCACCATCCTCCCTCCCGCGTGCATGCAAATATAAGCAGCGTTTATAAGTAAGGCCCTCAGGCGTTACTTTGCGGAAATTCATTGTCAAAAATGATATTAGAAGAAATATTTAGTGACACCGCTGGAAACAATGCTTATGGCCGAGGTGCGGTGTGCACCACCCTCCCTCCCGCATGCATGCAAATATAGGCAGCGTTTATAAGTAAGGCCCTCAGGCGTTACTTTGCGGAAATTCATTGTCAAAAACGATATTAGAAGAAATATTTAGTGACACCGCTGGAAACAATGCCTATGGCCGAGGTGCGGTGTGCACCACCCTCCCTCCCTCATGCATGCAAATATAAGCAGTGTTTATAAGTAAGGCCCTCAGGCGTTACTTTGCGGAAATTCATTGTCAAATACGATATTAGAAGAAATATTTAGTGACACCGCTGGAAACAATGCTTATGGCCGAGGTGCGGTGTGCACCACCCTCCCTCCCGCATGCATGCAAATATAAGCAGCGTTTATAAGTAAGGCCCTCAGGCGTTACTTTGCGGAAATTCATTGTCAAAAACGATATTAGAAGAAATATTTAGTGACACCGCTGGAAACAATGCTTATGGCCGAGGTGCGGTGTGCACCACCCTCCCTCCCGCATGCATGCAAATATAAGCAGCGTTTATAAGTAAGGCCCTCAGGCGTTGTTTTGCGGAAATTCATTGTCAAAAACGATATTAGAAGAAATATTTAGTGACACCGCTGGAAACAATGCTTATGGCCGAGGTGCGGTGTGCACCACCCTCCCTCCCGCATGCATGCAAATATAAGCAGCGTTTATAAGTAAAGCCCTCAGGCGTTACTTTGCGGAAATTCATTGTCAAAAACGATATTAGAAGAAATATTTAGTGACACCGCTGGAAACAATGCTTATGGCCGAGGAGCGGTGTGCACCACCCTCCCTCCCGCATGCATGCAAATATAAGCAGCGTTTATAAGTAAGGCCCTCAGGCGTTACTTTGCGGAAATTCATTGTCAAAAACGATATTAGAAGAAATATTTAGTGACACCGCTGGAAACAATGCTTATGGCCGAGGTGCGGTGTGCACCATCCTCCCTCCCGCGTGCATGCAAATATAAGCAGCGTTTATAAGTAAGGCCCTCAGGCGTTACTTTGCGGAAATTCATTGTCAAAAACGATATTAGAAGAAATATTTAGTGACACCGCTGGAAACAATGCTTATGGCCGAGGTGCGGTGTGCACCACCCTCCCTCCCGCATGCATGCAAATATAAGCAGCGTTTATAAGTAAGGCCCTCAGGCGTTACTTTGCGGAAATTCATTGTCAAAAACGATATTAGAAGAAATATTTAGTGACACCGCTGGAAACAATGCTTATGGCCGAGGTGCGGTGTGCACCACCCTCCCTCCCGCATGCATGCAAATATAAGCAGCGTTTATAAGTAAGGCCCTCAGGCGTTACTTTGCGGAAATTCATTGTCAAAAACGATATTAGAAGAAATATTTAGTGACACCGCTGGAAACAATGCTTATGGCCGAGGTGCGGTGTGCACCACCCTCCCTCCCGCATGCATGCAAATATAAGCAGCGTTTATAAGTAAGGCCCTCAGGCGTTACTTTGCGGAAATTCATTGTCAAAAACGATATTAGAAGAAATATTTAGTGACACCGCTGGAAACAATGCTTATGGCCGAGGTGCGGTGTGCACCACCTTCCCTCCCATGCATGCATGTAAATAGGAAGTGTACAGAATAAGCAACACACAAAACAACCCAATCAACCAAAAACGATTTCACACGTGTTTCGCCTCTACACGAGGCATCCTCAGGACGATGACGAGCGCGCTAAACCGACAGTAAATGAAGGCGACTCACTGTCGGTCTAGCGCTCGATGAATCTCCTATTACTTAAGATTTAGTATTTCTACGATGGTGATCAAGATTAGGTTAGTTCAGTGGTAACCAACTCATGTGGCAGTGGGGACAGTGTGTAGCCGGTATTATCCACACTGATCTTTTTGAGAGTGGGAAAATCTAGTGTGCAGCATTTGGTCTAGGATCTAGGATGGATACATTTTTAATATTGGCATTTTGTTTATTTTCATTTGATTTAATAAGTAACGTATGTTTAATTGATGATTTAATTTATACGTAAATTTTATAATTGAATGAATGATTTCACAAGACTTGATTTTTTCAAATTCATTCCATGTTATTTTTGTAAAGTGCCAATAACAAATACTTTTGTATTGCAACGCTTTAGTGTGTACTGTAATGTTAATTTTTTTTATAGTATAAACAATTATTATTATTAAAAACTGTGGCAGTGGGGGTCAGTGTGTTAGGCAGTGGGTTTCAGTGTGGGGGGCAGTGGGGTGCAGTGCAACTGACCTGGTGATCGTCCCCAGGATGTGAGCTGGCAGCGCCGGGCTCCAGGCGCGTGTTATCGGAAGCGGCGAGCAGACGGAACGAAGCCGGCATGTTGCGCTCTCTACGCATTCGGCTTCTGTTGCCTCCCTAAACGTATTAAATCTGCTCAGTATTTATATATAATATAGTATCATATCAGTATTTGTATAACTATTATAAGATTGCTCGATAGCAAACACTTCAGCTTCAATCAAACTTTGATAAAGGTTCCAGAAACTGGAGGTTATAAGACTCAGCTCACACTTTTTTCTGATTTATAATTTGGTATCCTACTATTGTACATTTGCCACTCCTCAAGTCAATTATGTTAAAAAATATCAATTATGTTGCACCAAGTGAGATTTTTATTCATGCCGCAGCCAAGTCATATTCACATATAATAGTCATCAAGTCAAATCAAAATCACAATTAAGATAAGTTATTTTCTAAAACATCTGTTAAAAGCCTTGATTAGTTAAACAACTAAATACTAAACGCTCATTGGTCAATGGTATTCTATGACGCAATATGTGACCAATCAGCAGTCAGTATTCTTTGACAAAAGTTCCACTGAGACTCTAAGACTGAACAAAAACTTTTTTACCGTTTATAATTTGTCGCCGTACTATTTGCTACAATTTTTTTCCCATTATATTTGGTCTCTTACTATTGTACTTTTGCCACTCCTCGAGTTAACTATGTTAAAAATGTATAGTTTCACCGAGTGAGATTTTTATTCATGTAGCCAAGTCACGGTTAAATATAAAAGTCATCAAGTCAAGTCAAAAATTACAGTAATATATTGTATATACTATATTATGACATTATTTGGGGGAGGCGTATGTAAACTACTACTGCTGAAGACGTCCTACAGCTGAGATGATATTATGATAAGTTATCAGTGAAGCGCATACGGTTGGCGCGTCAAGGGTTTAATGATCTGTGGATGCGTACGAAGTTCATGGCCATAGTTAAAAGGCCGTAGGTCCTATTGTGACAAATAAAAGAAAACACTACGCGATTACGTGGTCTGACGTAGCCTCCGACAGCCAATGAAGAGCGAGGCATTCTCCCGCCAAGAAGTTGCCATCGGTGATCCTACCTGAAGAAATCCTATGGCTTGATAGTATGAGGCAACTCAGTCGACATAGGCAGAGTATTTAAAATACAAAAGCGTTGAGTCATAAACAGGGCGTGGTTTTTAGACAGATGCAAACCGCTGTTTAAAGCATGTAACATACTTCCTGTACCGTGTATGTATATTAGAGATGCTTGTGCCTTAGTGAAACAGCCTGATTTTTTTTAAAAACGTGGACATATTTTTACCCGCCAAAAAAGAGTGAAGTTTGTAAATTTACTATATCAACCACCTGCCCGTAAGGATTTATATAAAAGGAATGTGTACAATATGTGCATAGCTTTATATAATTATTTACCAGATGAAATTAAGGGCTTGGATGGAAATCTGTTTAAAAGTAAACTATCAGATTGGCTACTTTCGAATTGTTTTTATAATGTACAGGAATTTCGGGATTATTGTGTTCGACTTTTTTAGACAGTATTCAGATATAGAAAATGTGCACGTCTGCCAGCAGACAGAATACATTGTGACCTATATTTTATAAGATCTCGACTTTGTACATGTGTTCTAGCAAATAAATTATTTGATTTGATTTTATTAGATTTGAAATCGCTAGGATTTTTAGTCAGTTACTTTCGTGATTCCGTCAGAGTCATCCAGATAACAAAATACTTAGAAATGTATATTGAGGCTGATAATTGTACGCCAAGTATGATTCCGTATGGTCTGCTTACTATAACGTTACTTTTGTGAAATATGTTTACATTTAAATGGAACTTTCCAATTTTACTGATGTGGTGTTTATGTAGGCTTTAATGCAATTACTTAACTAATTTTAGACTTTTACTCATAAAATGTAATAATAGTAGTATCTTGATAGAAACATTGTAAAAACTTTTAAGAAAAGAGTGACCCCGAGTTTCCTGCCGCTTCTTCTCAGTAGACTATATTATTATATATATTTTGGAACGGGGCGGTAGTCTTTAAAGTACATTATAATGAAAAAATGAGGTTCATAAGTGCGTCTTTGATGCCTAAATTGAATAAATGATTTTGACTTTGACTTTAGTATCGTGTAAATTTAGTTGAATGTAATTTGTAGGAATTTGAATTTCAAATTACGGAATACATGTGTGTTTTATTGTTTATTGTAATGCGCGTTACACTATAGTTAGTCACCTGTCTCGGCGTGTCTTTCCCAGCAGCCCTGGCTCGGACGTGCCTCTCGCGGCGGGCACCAGGGGGCGGTAATGCTCTCCTGTCAGCCGTCTCGCCCAGTGACGTCACGTATGGAGGCTCTTCTTGCGAACGTTCGTGCGAATGTTCGCGTAGCAGCCCTGCCAGTGACGCCAGGGTTGACGATGTCGGCTTGCCTGCGCTGGCTAAACTGCCTCGAGTACCCGCTAAATACAAAGACTAAAGATTAGTATAAAATAATGTATTGTTTATAAAATATGAAACTAGCTATTGAATAATCAAATTATTTAATGTATAATTTGTATTATATAAAAAAAAAGTTTTATTATATTTTGGGCATTACTAACCAATTTATTACTCAATATGATGAAATCATAATCAAATCATTTACTCTGTATAGGCCTACGGGGGCACTTACAAATTGTCGTATTACATTTATTATTTCTTAAATCTACAAACACGACAACGACTGAGAAGATCCCGCAAGAAACTCGGCGGCTTGTCTTTTTACATTTTTTGTATCGCCAATTTCTTAATTGATATTTCAAATGTTCGCTAATGTTTAGCTCCAGTGTGTTGCCTTACAAAAGAGAACATAATAATGGTATCAGTAGGGCAAGACACGCTACACTTTAACATCTTAGTACACGAGTAGATAGATCCTGGAGAAATTCAAAAGGCACCTAAAATATCACAACCTATATTATATATAATAAAACAATTCCATATTATGTAGGATATGAGGAGAAATAGTAGATTTGGCTTCCAGGTTCAATTCCTGGCACATACTTGTGTGGTTAGCAGAAATGTTTATCATTAGGTCTTGGATGTTGTGATTTGTTATTTGAAGGGTATTATTAAGAGTGTGCAGAGGAGAGAAATAAACCTTTTATAACTAACTAACTAACATTCAATAACTTGCTTTTTAATATATGCAATAACCGCAAACCGCAATTATATATATAAGTAGTTCTATCTTTTTAAATACTCCTAGATTACGTCACAAGTACGTACAACTTATCGCAAGATTTATCCTGGCACACTTCTCTTCGTGTGTAGCCGTGTGCTAGAATGACGCGCTACCTCGTCCCCGCCACCATAGAATAGATAGTACATAGGTAACCACAAGATAATGCAATCTTTATCCACAGACTACCCAACTAATATATGAGGGTTGTTACACACTTTGAACAGGGCTGTGCCTACTAACATTATTGTGTGTATCCATGCCTCCCGCGGCACAGGGAATCTTAGCGAGGGGGTATGAGTTTTTTAGGGTTTGTACCCAAAGGGTAAAACGGGGCCCTGTTACTAAGACTCCGCTGTCCGTCCGTCTGTCACCAGGCGTTATCTAAGAAACCGTGATAGTTAGATAGTTGAAATTTTCACAGATGGTGTATTTCTGTTGACGCTATAACAAATACTAAAAAACCGTCCAAGTGCGAGTCGGACTCGAGCAAGAAGGGTTCCGTACCATTATGTATACAAACGACAAAAAAAATCATACTTGTATATAAAAATCGGTTGTATGGGAGATTTACAGATAATGGTACGTAACCCTACGTGCGCGAGTCCGACTCGCACTTGGCCAGTTTTTGTTTATGTGTAGAGAAGGAAACAGTTGACATACCCAGCGAACTCCTGGACAAGTGCAGCGCGTTGTGGCGAGGCGTGTGCGCGCGCGCCGCTCCGCTCTCTGCCGCGTTTGCCTCGCATGCTCCGCCGCTCGAGCACCCCTCCCCGCAGCGCCGCCGGATCCTGCACGGGACAACACGCTCTTAACTATTCCACACTACACTTCCGCGCTTCGGAGGGCATGTTAAACCGTCGATCCCGGTTTTTTATCTTAGAACAAAACTCGTTAGGCTATATCGAAGGCCTTCGGGTGCCCTGAAAACTTCGAAATTGGTTGGCCACTAACCTATCCACCAAGCCGCACTGGGCCCGCGTGGCGGATTATCCAGCCCAGCTCCTCTCTCTGAGAGGATGGCTCAAATCCCAGCTGTGGGAACATAATGAGCTGATTATGAAACTACCGCAAAAATTATCGATTCAAGTCGATGATTTTTTTTAACACCGGCACATGTTATAAAGACATTTTTTTTATTAATCAATAAAAACAATATACATAAATGACAGTAAAGGATTTGCCACATGCTTTGCCGCATTATGTATGAACAACATTGTCGGTGGTTCTCACTCATTTTTAATTAGAATAATTATAAATACGGGATTACTCACGTAATATTGATCGGATAGGTCCGACTATAGTTTCGACCACATTCGGTGGTCTTTTCCAAGGAGTGTTCAGAACGCCCGCGTCGATAACTATCATTAATGGTCAGTATTTTCTTGCAGACAGTAAAATCAGTAATTTAACTATGAAATCAGTTTCGATTTTCCCTGCTTGTGACGAAATGCATCTGTTTACTGTGACCTACCGTCTTCTAACAAGATAAAGATAAAAAAGCGCAGTCTTCTCGTCAAAGCCCCAAGACAAGAGTCTTTGACCAGTGTGTGTTACCAGTGACGACGAAATTGACTTACGAACTGCCTTCTACTGACTTTACTGGTCATTTTCGACCCCTGCACAAGTGACTAACTGCACTGCACCCGTAACTCTGAGACATTCAGTTATTAAGTCTTATGTGCCTGCAACCATACCTTCATACCATAACACAGTATTGCAAACATTACTGATTCACGGTACAAAAAGGTATGGCGGCAGGACTGCCTCGGACGAACACATGCACAGAGTTCTACTGCTCTAAAAAGTTTCAGTGACAGTAACTCACCGCCTCCACAGCTGTATGACGTGCCGTTTGACAGCTGTCACGGTGACAGCGCCACCGAGCAGCGAGCGCAGCTGCGGCGATGAGTCCGCGTACGAAGTGGTTAGCGGCGACACGTAGATGGGATACCCAATCGGCTGGTCGCACGATGAGTTAATTATGTTGCGGAGCGCCTGTGTAATATATCAACATATTTTACTATTTATTTTATTTATTAAGTCCAACTACATTGTGTACACCAATACATTGCCAAAGAATTAAAAATTTAAATATAAATTATAAATAGCACATATAAATGAGTTGCACTTACTTATTTTCTCAGAGGGTGATATTTTAAGCTCGAGTGACGTACTTTGAATCCCTCGCTCAGGATTCTAAGTTAGAACGTAACCGAGTAATTCTGCTCCAGAATCAAAGAACAAAGCCTTAAAAATAGTCGTTTGCTCGCATGGTTGTCTGGAAGAGATCGCTCTGAGCGATACGACCGTCCATTGTGACACTTAATTTTAAGTTTTTCATTGTTGAGTAATGTTTTTTCTATTATATTATTCTATTTCTTTGTTTGACTTTATAGTGTGGTGTTGTAATAAAGTTTATCTATATAGCTTTGCTCTCTAGGAAAAAAAATCCATCTCTCTTTCGTCTCTTTGTTCCGGCTAATCTCCGAAACAGCTGAACCAATTTTGACGGAAGATTCACTGACAGATAGCTGATGTTATAAATATAAAGAGTAACTTAGGCTACATTTATTTTAGCAAAATACTTAAGGTTCCACGCAAAAAAATCTTACAGATATTTATCTACGCGGTTTGAAGCCGTGGTCGGCACAATGTATGATGATACCTGTTTAGCGTTCTGTATGGATCCTCTCTCGGGATTCCTGTTCCTCAGGTAGACCAGCTCCTGTTGCTGGCCGGCCCACAGCCCGCGCACGCACTCGCGGTTCAGCTTGATCACTCGGAACCCGAGATGGCGCTTGTTCAGCATTATAATCTTGTAGTCGTCGTTTCCCTCGTCCATTACGTGTCTAGAACAGAGATTGTAAGATGTTATTATAGAAGACAACACTGTAAATATTTTTTTCTCAAAAATGGTATGTAATGTTGCCATATGTTGCTCTTAAAAGTATCCAGAAAGTGAACTCTACCGGAGACTTATTCACAACTGTCCAGTAAGAAGCGAGTTTTTAAATTTGGAATCTCCTACTGTCCAGTAAGTAAGTACTTACTGGACAGTAACGCTTACTTCCTAGATTTTGAAGTTATGTACTAAAACAAGATAACGAGACAACTCTATAAGACAGACATGCACTATGATAGATACGAGAACACTCGCGAGCAACCTACGTCGTTTATAAAATAATAATATGGGACAGCATCCACTTAAAGTTCTCAGGTCCCAAACTAGGCAGAGCCTGTACTATGGTAACCTGATGACTGATATACACATACACACCCAGACACAGCTCAAACAGATATGTTCATGCACACAAATGTTTGACCTATCCGGGGTTGGAACCTGAGACCAGCGGCTCAGAAGGCAGAAATCTACCAACTAGTCAAAATATAAGGAGCCGGGGGCTGCGTAGGGAGTCAATCTAGTTTATCTACTATAGTCTTTCTAATCTAATAGATACGGTTTGACAGTTTACACAGATTGTAAAATAGGGGTGGTCCAAAAATCTTAAATTTTATCAAATTCGGTAAATTAGTTTTTGAGTTACACTACAAAAAACTGATTTTTGTAAAGTAATAGAATGGAAGTCGGTATAAAATTTTTCAAATTGCACTTGTATTTCTTTTATGTCGCACAAAATACAGTTTGTCTAACTTTACTGTAACTTCGGAGCATTCTCTTGGACATGTCGCTCAATTGCTATATTCCCGTGTCAACATTTAATACGGTACTCTTAATTACGAGATGGCAAATTCATATTACACATAGGTCCTTCCAAAACCATAAAACGTATGCCTGTGGTTTGTGTCCTTTCGATCTGTCAACGTCAAGTGCTGCGGTGAAGGTGACCCAACTATTCGATGTTGCCAGTTGGCACACTCACACGGAAGATTTGGCGATATACTCTACCACAGTGCTGTAAATTAATCTAATTAAAAAATAAAAAGAAAAAAAAACAAATTATCACCTTGTATGATCATTCTTTAGTATATTAAATTACATTTATACACCATTGAAATTTAATTATTTTGTAACGGTTTGCCTGACACTTTTTGTAAGAATTTTTTGAAATATTTTTTATTTCTTTTCTGACTAACCTACCCAAACGGTAGGTTATGTAGGTTTGTAACTCGATAGATTTAGTTTAAATATTGTATTCACACGGTCTTTTTCTTTTTATGGCAGCATGACAATGTATTAATGTTACTTGGCATTGCTTCATTGTAAATTTTAGTATACGCAAGTAAGTAATAATTTATATAATTATACATATATTTTTAATATACGTATTATTATATATATATATATATATATATATAATACAATAATACATATTCATTCTCTCTGTGTTTCGTGTGACACATAGTAGGTATGTAGTTACATTTCACTGTACGTTCGTGATGTTAATCTTGAGTTCTATCCGAAAACCATCGCTGGGGTCATCTTTTTGTTCCCAGCTTTATGCTGAGAGGGGAATCATTCATGACATCGCGCAGCATTGCGAATTGTTTACCAACGTGTTTTCCTTCGGGTAAATACTATAAATTAGTGCTATTATTATTGCATATTGTGATGATGTGCGTTGTCCGGAATGAAACTTATTTCTTTCTTTCTTTCTATATAAATATATATAAAGTAAATTTATTTTAATGAATCAATAAGAATCGAGCTCTAGCCGCAGGAAAACGTATCGGTCGGCCTTACTTTCTTTACAGAAGAACCTACGGAGTGTCTTGCGGTGTTGGTACGAGCCAAAGTCTGTTTTGCCTCACATTCCAGTACAGATACTCAATTAACTCTTCCAGGTCGAGCTACCCGTGCAGGGATATACTTCTGAGTTAGTAATGCTGGATTCTTCGTATCATTGCGAGTTTTGAATTCGGCCACTTCACTCCTACTTCCCATCTGAGGAGGGGAGGATTGAGCAATGGCCACCCTGATGAAGAATTTTCTCGAAACCAAGTAAGTCTCGTGAATTCATGTTCTGTAAACTAGTCTAAACATATGTAGGATTACCCACAATTGAATATAATCATATTTTTAGAATAGTCATTTTAAGTATTACACAAATGTGGATTTTAGTATAAACAGAATAAGAACTACCATAGCTTAGCGAATTAAAGTTTAGTGTACTGCACAAGCGAATCACTACCAATATCCACCGAAGCTGACGGTAGAGGAGATGTAACTTTTGCGTTATCCTATTGGTTATTATTTCTCTATCTGCACAGTACCTGAGCGCCAACAAGTGCGGCGCGCCGCGAAGCACGTTGTAGCGCCACGCAGGCGCCGCCTCGTGGCAGATGACGAGCCGCGCCGCGTGCGACGATATAGCCGCGTACAGCGCTGCGCTGCTGCAGTACTCTTCGGGAAACATGAAGTGGTCCTGCACAAACATATGTATATCATTCCTAACCAGCACTTTGACGAATCTACTCTTACTTATGAACCGGTAAGATCCGGCTCGAAGAAGCAAAACTTTACCTGATGCAACTTAAGAGCCATTCGTACAGCCGGCGCGAGCACCGAGTGTAAGAGCGACATATCTGTGAACACCCACTCGTCGCGAGCGCACGTGATGCGGAAGTCTCCTTTGAACAGCGAATGCAACCCGTACAAAAAGAACTCCACACTGAAAACGGACGGAAATTTCTACGTTTAACATCGTTTGAGCCAAGCACGAATAACTGCGTAGGTGTAACGTACCATGTCGTTCACGTGAAACGGTACAAAATGACATTGATCTAAGACAACTGTGACACAGATAACTCATAGTCTGTACGCCGAAGCGTTACATCGGTCTAAATTCTAAACTAAAACATAACTCTTGGATTCAACGTCTGGGCGATCGGGGGTCTATTCGACAGTTCGGTAATATCATTGACTCCAATTAGAATAGATTCCGAACATAGAAGTGTCAGTTTCATAATTTGCGCCAGCAACGGTAATACATAGGTATCTTCAAATTCCAATACCTTTTTAGGCAAACTGCTGAATTAACAATTCTTTTACTATGTGGCAATTATGGACTATCCATATTTTTAAAGAACTAATGGGTGGCTCAGATGGGAACAGATCTCAAAATGAATGTGAGCAAGACCAAAGTTATGGTTATCTCCAATAACGCTACTCTACGACCAGTGGTGACTGTAGCAGGCCAAACATTGGAAAGAGTACGCAAGTACAAGTACCTGGGCAGGTGGTTGACTGAAGAGTGGGACAGTGATACGGAAGTTCAAATCCGCATAGAGATTGCCCGTAGTGCCTTTGGGAACACGAAGAGCGTACTATGCAGTCGCAGTCTAAATATCTCACTCTTTCTTCATTGTTATATCTGGCCGATACTTCTATACGGATGCGAGCCTGGACTATAAAAGAGCAACTCAGGAAACGTAGAATTCGAGATGCGGGCCTACAGGCACGTGATGGCGAATTCCTGGACCCACAGAGTTACCAATGGGAAGTACTGCGGCGAGTTATACAAGAACGCAAACTTTTGAAAGCCGTCAAAGAAAGAAAAGTAGCTTATTTGGGCCATGTAGACGTGGCAGATATTGCCTTCTTCAATTAATAATGATGGGAAAAGTTGCGGGAAAGAGACGAGCTGGTCGCAGGAAGAAATCATGGCTACGAAACATCAGGGAGTGGGCAGGGGTTGCGAGTGCCGCTGAACATTTTCGCCTCGTCAAGGATAAAGTAAGTACGGAAACCTGATTGCTAACCTTCATTGATTGAAGAGGCACCGAGAGAAGAATAATGGATTCTAAGCAAAAAGGTAAATTAACTAGTTCAAATAGTTTTTTAAACATTCCGAATACAAATGTATAAAAATACGAATACCAAAATGCCGAACGATAATATTTTTAAGAAAAAACTTAAGAAAAAACATTATTGCCAAAATTCAGTAATATAATTGTTTTAAGTGCCATCACATAAAACCAATCTGATTTAAAACGAGGCGACAGATAAATGTTGGTGCTTCAAACATGACTGATAATTAGACAGTAGATTATATGCACTAAGAAAATCGTAAAATATACATGAAAATATGCATTAAAAAGCTCTCAAATATGCACAAAATATGCACTATAAAATGCCAATTTTAATAATAACTTTCTGTTTTCGTTTTTTACACTAAAGATCAATAATACAAAGTCATGTAACAAGTTAAAATTATGCATAGTTCTAGTGACAATACATTATGAAGTATTATTCTATATATTTTGTAATGCAAACTTTGGCGTTTGTCACTAAAATGTTGTGTGGGGCTCAAACTCACTAAACCCCTCTGTGAGCATTCCTCCGCCAAGGGCGAGATGGGGTCGCGCTAGCATTCACCAACTCACCCCAGCGGTGGGTCCGGGTTTAGGAATCCCTGCATCGTCCGATTCCTCACGAATGTTGCCGAAATATACACGATTGACCAGAAAAAAATATACGCATAAACGCTGTAGGTAATTATCAACTTTTATGCATTTGCATATGCAAACAGAAGCTTTTGAAATGTGGTCTTATCGTCGCATGCTTCGCATCAGTTGGACGGATAAAGTCACGAACGTAGAAGTTTTGCGCCGAATGGGAAATAATGTCGAACTGATCCGGACTATCAAGCAGAGAAAGGTCGCCTACCTCGGACATGTTCTACGGCATGATCGGTATTCTCTCCTGCAGACCATCATGATGGGAAATGTACCCGAGAAGCGCAAATCGGGTAGACGAAAGATGTCTTGGCTCCGTAATATCAGGGAGTGGACAGGGATTAAGTCCGTGGAGCAATTGTTCATATTGGCGATTGACAAGGAAACATTTAAGAAGCTGACCGCCAACCTTCAGTAATGGAGAGGCACTTAAAGAAGAAGAAGATATGCAAACATGCAAATGCATATAATCCGATGCGTACTGATTTTTGTCAAATTATTTGGTTAACCCGGAATCGTGCAGTGTAGTGTACCTAACCTGGATGCGGCGAGATGTTGCGCTGCGGCTAGCGCCCGCCGTCCGCAGAGGCTGAGCGCGAAGCAGAGCGCACCGACTTGCGCGTCCTTAGTCGGCGCACGACGTCGCCACGCCGCGCCGCGCCGCACCATGCAGTGCACTATCCACTCCTGGTACACGGCGCAGAACCGGCTCCTGTACACAACATGCGTCAACTTTCAATAAGAATAATTCTTGAGTTGTCATACCTATAGGCCCTACCTCTGCAGGGTTTTAAGAGGTCTGGTAGACATGAGTCCAGTGAGTGCTAAAAAAGTAGTTAATTAGCTTGGATAACTACTTAGCTACGTCAGTATAACAGTAAAGTCGGGCCAATCATGGACGTTCGCTTAAAAATCTTCTTGACGGCGCTTCCCGGAACGTAGCCTAAGATGGCAGCATCTTAGGCTACGTTCCGGGAAGCGCCGTCAACGCTCACAACTGTCGCGCCTCGGTTTAGCGTTCCGGTTAGAATGAATGCTTGCAATGTTCAACCCAAGCGGAACGGTTACGCGGTCACGAAAAGCGCGGCAACTTTTCTGTCAAAAATCGATAGAATCCTATACATTTGTTGCTTGACAGTGACAGCTCGTAAACGACCGCGAAAACCCACCTACGATCTGCGAGCGTTGTGAGCGTTTTCGGTGACGTCATCGATCATCATCGATGACGTATCGAGTTCGCTCACGATGACCGTGGGCTTTTAAGGGAATGGGTGTGCGAACGCCGCGAGTGATTTCGGTCCTTCCCGGAACGTAGCCTTAGAGTTACTCTGACAGTATAACTGCAGCCATCAACTCTAAACCGTAGTGGTGAAAACTATTAAGAGTGATAAAATTTTGGATAATATAAGTTTGAACTAATAACTATTGGGTGTCAAAGTATTTAAATAGAAAATTAAATTGAATAGAAATAAAAACTGTATAAATTGCTTTTACAGGAGCTACCTTTGTAAGAGCTGTGCCTTAGCCATTTTTTATCTCTACCTGAACGTTTATAACTCGAAGGTAAACAACTGCAGATTATGCTTGATTGAATGACCAACGCGCCACCATTGGTACCCATTTCTTACGCAATAGGTGTAGATAATATTAAAAATGTTGAAGAAAAAACGGTTACATCTTACTTACATTACCTATAAAAAATGTTACAATAAAATCCTTAAACATAACTGAGCTCACAGAGGGAAAAGTAAAGTAGACTGTAAAAAACGTTTAAAGAAGACAAAGCATTTTATTATTATAAAGTCCGACTTTATATAGAAGACAAAGATGCTTGGAACACTCCAGTTCTGGCAAGCTATCATCTGCCACCCATAAAATGTAATAGTAGTACCTAAGTAGAAACATTCTAAAAATCTATATAAAAAGAGTGACCCCGAGTTTCTTGCCGCTTCTTCTCAGTAGACTATATATATATTTCGGAACGTAGTCTTTGAAGTACATTATATTGAATAATTGACGTTCAAAAGTGCGTCTTTGATGCCTAAATAGAATAAATGATTTTGAATATTGACTTCGAATACAACCTGACTGTACTAATTTTCTTACCTGGTAATTCCAGAAGCTCTAAAATCATAGTCTTCGTCCAAGTTGACGTTGAATATCGGATCCAGATCGACGAAAGCGCGTTCGTTCATGGGCTTCAGAGCTTCTGTGATCGTGGGTGACGCAAGCCATTCCTCTAACTTGCTAGACTGGATGGTGTAGTAGATTATACTCTGTGGATGAAATGTTTGATGACGTAGATAAAATGGAATACTATAAAGTACAAGCGGGGAAATTACCCGCTGTAAAATGTCGATTAGTTACGAGTAGTACAGTTAGTGGATAAGTTAGATAAGATGGGGAAAACTGCTCGTATCTCAAATGCAAGCAGACTTTTCCCTGCATGGATCGAAACCCTGCCCTGCCCGACACTCTCAGGTAGAACGCAGGGGGAAGCAAAGCAATTTTTACACGGAAATTAATTTAAATGGTATTCCAAATATGTAGGGGTAGTTTAAGCTGAATAAAAAATACTATAAAGTATACATAGAAACTAATATATATGTAATTTTTTAGTAAACTAGAACTGATTTTACAATGCTTACAAAAGAAAAAGTATGAACATACTGTAATTGCCGGTGATTTTAATATTGACACGCTAAAATGTAACAATCTCACATTGGACTTTGAATGTCTTTTATTGAACTATAATTATACTTTAGCACTGAAACAGCCAACTAGATTAGAAAGCCAAACATGTATTGATAATTTCGCACATACTTTTACAAATAAACTTAAGACGGAAGTGTTAGAATTAGCATTGTCAGATCACACAGCTCAAATTTTACGATGTCCGATTAAAAAAATCTGTCTCCTTAAATATTGGCGTAAAAGAAAAAGGGATTACAGTCACGAAAATGTATTAAATTTAAAGAATACATTGAAACCTTGTCTTTCTCAGAAATTTACAATACATCAGACCCGAATATAGCATATAGAGAATTTATGAGTACATTTATGTTGATATATGACCTCTGCTTTCCTTATAAAACCATAACCATAAATGTACAAAAGAAAGTAAAGTGGTTGTCCCGGGGAATAAAGACCTGTAGTAAAAATAAACGACATCTTCTGAATATCTCTAGAACCAAACCGACATCAGCAAATAAAATAAAATACAATGAATATTCTAAACGCTTCAAAAAAATCATAAAACTGACTCAAAAAGCCCAAAATAATTACAAAATTAAAACAGCTGACAATACATCTAAAGCAACCTGGCAAATAATAAATAACATTCGAAATAATATACCAAAGTCTCAAATAACTAGTATAAAAAATAATGACAAAAATCTTACAAATCCCAATGCTATAGCAAATGCTTTTAACAATTACTTCATTGACAAAATATCACCAATACCAAATTCGGGAGAAAGGGTAACGCGACACATAACCAAACGCAACAACTCAATGTTTTTGACACCATGTATACCTTATGACATATATAAAATAATAAATAACTTAAAAAATACAAACAGTGTGGGATACGATGGAACTGCTACTAAAATTATTAAATCTGTTAATATTGCTATCTGTAGCCACCTAAGTCACATACTGAATCTTTGCATTAGTACAGGAATATTTCCTGAAGAACTAAAAAAGAGCGTTGTTATACCATTGTTTAAAAAGGAAAACAGGGAACTCATGGAATACTACAGACCGATAGCCTTAATACCAATAATTTCAAAAATCTATGAAAAGTATTTGTATCAACAGCTTAATGACTATTTCGAAAAACATAATATTCTTTGTTATGAGCAAAAGGGGTTTAGACAAAACAAGACAATCAATTTAGCCATCCATGACTTTCTCAATAATGTAATGACAAATGTAGATAAAAATAATGCAGTATGCGCCATCTATTGCGATATGACTCAAGCTTTTGACTACGTGAATCATGACATTCTGTTTAACAAATTAGAAGCATATGGTGTAAGGGGTAACGTATTGGATTTGATTACATCATATCTAACAAATAGGAAGCAAGTAGCCAAAATTAATAAAATTAACCTAAATACTAAAACTGAAGAAGTTTACACATCCACGGAACGTATAGTACAATTTGGAGTACCACAGGGCAGCGTAATAGGACCACTCCTCTTCATTATTTACATAAATGATTTACCCAGAGTATCAAAACACCCATTCTCTCTTTTTGCAGATGACAGTACAGTTACAATTCCATGTGAAAATAGACTAATTTATGAAACTGACATTAATAATACTTTAAATTCAATAATAATGTGGCTTAATAACAATAATTTAAAAATTAATATAAATAAAACAAATATAATGCAATTTTCTCAACGATTTAATTATATCTCTGACATCAATATAGCATATCAAGATAGTAAGATAAATGAAGTAGACGCGGCAAAGTTTCTTGGCCTAACAATTGATAAGAAATTAGACTGGAAAGCCCACACAACTGAACTATGCAAAAAATTGAGTAGCTCTGCTTACGCTCTCTACAAACTCAGTTACATAGTTGGGAAAGAAGTTCTTAAAACAGCATATCATGGTCTTGTGGCTTCTGTACTAAGATATGGCTTAATATTTTGGGGGAACTCAACCAACGTCAACCTAGTTTTCAAAGCTCAAAAACGATGCATTCGATCTATGTTTGGCCTACAAGTAACGGACAGTTGTAAATCAAAATTTATTGAGAATAATATTTTAACACTTCCGTCACTCTATATCTTAGAGGTATCACTATTTGTTAAAACTAATCCGCAACTATTCACACAACTATCAGACACAGTTCAACGAAACAGACGCGACCAAAGTAAACTAAATCTGCATTCAGCCAAGAAAGCGCTCATGCGCAATAGCATCTTTTGCATGGGTCCCGTTATCTACAACAGGTTACCGCAATGCCTCAGAGATTTAAACGCTAATAAATTCAAAATAAATATTAGAAATATATTAGTAAAAAAATGCTATTACAACGTAAGCGAATTCTTGACTGACAATGTATTTCTTATTGCTACTGATACCTTGATATGACATTATTTTTAATATATATAACCTTACGACATTTTTGTAATAACAATCAATTTCAATGATATTATTCATGTGATTATTATTATTATTATTGTAAATGACGGCCATCTCGCTACATTTGTACGCCTAAAACAGGCAAAACATGTTGATACAGACCTAGCTTAAGACCACATGCATGTTATTATTATATGTATGACATCACATGTTTTCGCAAATAAAAATTATCTTATCTTATCTTATCTTAATAAGCATAACAGAAGGGCCCATTATCTTAGGTAAAGTAGTAGTAAGTTTTGCAGCTAGGTGTCACACAGACTTCCTTCGTCTTGAAATCAACGGCTTTTATATACTGTTACGTTCTGAGTAATATACTAGAAAGTATAGTAATTAAAACCTTATAATACAACGTGTACTCAAGATAGTCCCCAGTTTAAACCATGTTTTAAGCTTATTTTCTATACGAAACTCACTTAAACTATGGTTTAAGCTAATTTTCTGTACGTAATTCCCTTAAGAGGACTGCATAGGTAGTACTTTCCATGCTAAAAGAAAAAAACTCTTTTCTACCTCTTAACATTTTCCGAATTCAGTGATTTTTTTTTTCATGGAATCATCACATTGTTTACTATGCCCGTGCGTTTTCAGTAATTCAAAGTATTGTAAATTTTCTTTAATATTATTTTAAAAAAATTAAAAAATCAAAACGTACGGGCATACGTAAACAATGTAATGATTCCATGAAAAAAAAAATCACTGAAATCGGACAATGTTAAGAGGTAGAAAAGAGTTTTTTCTTTTAGTATGGACAAGTACTAGCTATGCAATCATCTTAAACCATGGTTTAAACTCGAGACTATCATTAGTCCACGTTTAATAATAAGGCGGGTGAAGTCTTGTTTATTTATTTAGACCATGCTTAAAGTGCCGTAGCTAGAATTCCAAACTAAAATTAGGGACACTACGAGAATTATGGAGCTCATTATCTTTCCCAGTTTTATATGTGTGACATCATAACCTATAATTTTATTGTGGTATAAAATAATAGGCTACTAAGAGAATTTATCACAGGTCAATGATCTCTGAAAAGCCATAATATATATATATATATAAATATAAAATCTTGATTTCCATTAGTCATCGCATCACGCGTGAATAGATGGAACAATTTCGCTAAATCATTTTTTTGTTGTGTTAATTATTGTCGGTAGAAGGTTCCTATGAAAGAAAAATTTAGAAAAGATGGGAGGTTATGGCGAGGCCGAAGGCCGAGCCTACTACGCGAACAAAGCCGCGGGCAGTCGGTAGTAGTAAATAAATACAGCCACAAGGGTTCCTTGTTATACGACGGTACTCTAAAAAGGATTTGGTACCGGAGCCAGATATAATATGATAACAGTAAAAGACTCACTTTGACGTAATACGTAAGGAGAACTTTCCTGAAGTCGAACGCTTGCAGCATAGATACAGCACTGTTGTCCGTAACGCTGTACCCTTCCAGTACATATCTCGCCGCTGCCAGTTGCCACGCTAACCACCGCAGCGACCACGCCGCGCCGGGTGATAGCACGCGCCCGCCACACCACCATAGACCGGTGCAAACGCCTTCTGTGGATAGGGGGTATTCAGATTACAATGTTGTTAGTATATACACCCTATCTGTATAATTACAAAAAAAAAACAGCATTATATGCTGCTGGTACTTAATACATACATGGGAAGAAAATTTAAAACTACTCTAAAAAAAAAATCCCACATAATCATCAATATTTGGTCAAACGTCTAGATTGATTCACACCTACAAATTTTATTCTAGGCATTTCCACTATTCATTAGGATATAGTGCGCGCGGTTTATGCATGAAACTTAACACCCCTACATAGAAATGTATCATTCATTCATAACATTCGGCAAACTCGCTCGTTAGACCTGGCCACCGAACCAACCCCGCACCCTCCGCCCTGCCACCGCGCGGCCTTTGTTTCTTCCGAAAACGAACGAACGAAAGCCGAAAGTCGACAATCTCTTTCACACCGAACGCTCGGGTGGGGGGTGTAAGAAAGAGTAAGAGAGATATTTTTTCACTGACGCGAATCATGTGTTTTCATTAATAAGTTGTACATAGGCATGTAGTATTTTTGTTAAGATGGTGTCCATACTTTTAGATGGAATTTTCGAAAACTTTAACAATTAATAATTATTTCACTGTGAAGTAATAAAAATTTTTGACTACATATCTACAATGTTTTAACACTTTTATACCGCCCATTTTTTTTTGGTAATTATACAATAGGGTGTATAATTTACTACGTACCTGGATGACAGATCTTCGCTTGTAAATAAATAATGATTTTCTTAGTCTAACCTCAAATCAAACACTCATTGGCTTAGTGTTGCTTAACAACGCCATCTATTGTCAAGTAGCTTTAGTGTTGCCGTGTCGGTAAAACAGTTTTACGTAGGAGTTTTTCATTGGCTGAAAACGCGACGTTTTCTGAAAATGATACCTAGCTAGATCAATTTATAGGCCCCAAAACCCCCTGCATACTAAATTTCATGAAAATCGATGAAACCGTTCCCGAGATTCAAATTATATATGCATATATACAAGAATTGCTTGTTTAAAGGTATTAGATAGATCAATTACAGAGGGTCATCAGTGATAGTTTTGATATATTTGGCAGCATTGTTCGCCATTGCTAACCAAGCATTTTTACACTTTAGGTTTAAAAACCCCTTAAAACCCTTTGCGTCCCGGTGACGTAAATATACGTCAGTTTCATTCATAAATATTTTGTTTTAATCATCACGGTATAGGAAGGATTAAATAAAAAGCCTTCGGCCAAAAGCTAACTTAATATAAGAGTTTCGCTAAGTCCATGTTTCATTACTCCTATTACAGCCCTAATGATAGGGAGAATTTAAATTAAACCTTCACTGCTCGTCAATCAGTTTCATCACTACAAGACCTGCAGTTAGAAACCATCCGTCATCCGCCAGAACTCGCCCCTACCGACTACCATTTTTTCTGAAAATTGGTCAATTTTTAGCACAGACAAAACATTCTTCCCAGGAAGCAGTACAAAATGCCTTCACACAGTTTTTGGAGTCCATCCCCATAATTCTATCGCAAAGGTTTCAATGATCTTCCGATTATATGGCAGAAATGTATAGATAACGATGGTAGATACTTTGATTACATAAAAATATTGTATCCTACAGAAATGTTTCAATTTTTCAGTACGAAATAGCAATTTCATACTAATATTAACAATCCAAGAAGTATTTAGCTCATATAATAACTTAGAATTCTATTGAATCGGACCCTTTCTTTTACAGGAATTCGATTCAATTTGATTTCGATCAGATAAACTATTCTCAAGTTATTGTCAAACATAATCCATTCTGTTCCGTTGGACATGAGCCTGGGTAGTAATAGACCACGCGAGCCCAATGCTAGTTGACGGTTAGCTGAGGCCAAGTGTCGTAGTTTCCGAAGCACCGGAAAGCTTCTGACATAGCCTAATGACTGTACTAAGGTAACGAGTCCAAAAGCTTTAAGTGCCTTCCACATCACGGCAGTGTATGCTCGAAACATGCCTCTAACATCTTCCCAAGTGATCCAAGCAAGGGTTGCTTGACAAAAAATAAATAATTTAGAACGATATGGCGTTCTCGGGTACTATCGATTGATTACTCTGTATACTTACTTTTTAATCGACTTCAAAAACAAAAGGTAACATAACTTTTTACAGAGTGGAATACTCTCTTTTTTATAACTCTTTTTTTGTTTAGCAGAGTATACTTCCGAGGTGGTTTTTGAGTTACAATCCAATACCTGAAGTGTTTCGCCTATCTTGATAATATCGTAATTGACGGTGAATGACAATCGATCCCCATAAGTAGCAAGGGCCACTGGCAAGCTACGAAGAAAATCTTATTATTTTTTCGTAGCTAATAAGGGAGAAAATTTATTTTTAACAAAAAACGGAACCGACTTCAACACTAAAAAGTGTGACAAGTTATTGTCGAAGTCGGTACCATGCGCAAATTATTGTGTTAGTAGGTACTTTTGAACTATCCTGAAAGTTACTTCAACAAGTTATTTCACACTTGTTTAGTGTTGAAGCCAGTTAATTTTTTTGGTAAAAATAACTTATAGAATCTTACCAGTGCTTTCTTCTGGGCCTTCCGATATAGCCTCGACTTCTCTCTGTTGGCAATAGGTACCGCGGAACTCCAGACCACGCAGTTGGAAGGAAACCAGCCCATTGCCCATTTCCACAATGTGTACCAAGCAGTTCAGGTAGTCTGATGCCAGAACTGAAAGAGAAGAAAGGTCTTTATTATTTTTGACGTGAATACGTGAACGTCTTTAAGTGGGCAATCCAAAAAACCTAATCATAACAAAATATGGGGACACAGTTGGCGTTCTAGTTTCAAATCTATCCTATACATACAAAACTAAACTACACCACTGGATAGCTAAAGCATCAAAGAATTCATTACGATAAACGAGAACAGTGACGCATCGCGCGGGGTGGAAGGAAGCTGCCATTTTGAGGTTATTTTGCTGCGTATCGAGATTTGCAATTAGTATAACGTTTGATCCGTAGGAGAACTAAGGTAAGGACATAACTCTCAAAATTAGCAAGTTGAAGTGGCAATGGGCAGGCCGCATCGCTCGCAGAACTAATAACCGACGGGGAAGAAAGGTTCTCGAGTGGCGACCACGCACCGGAAGACGATGTGTAGGCCCCCCGCTAGGTGGACCGACGACCTCGTCAGAACCGCGGGGAATCGCTGGATGCAGGAAGCTAGTAGCCGGTCCAAGTGGCGTTCTATGTGGGAGGACTATGTTCAGCAGTGGACGTCTTCCGGCTGATAATGATGAAATGATGATGATAACTTTTGACTTGGGGAAACGTATTCAAGTACAACACACGGCCGCGTCCGTGACACATGATTTTTCCTTATGTATTAGTTCATGAAATTGACTTCATCTCGCCTGATCCAAGCTAAGATGGAATCGAGAAACAACGCTAATCCCCATCCCTATGATGACCAGAGAAATGCTTTTTCACGTTTGAAAGACCCAGAGTTATAGCAGTAAGGGAAAACGTACACCGGTGGAGCATTCCACAATTTCATGACACGGCATCCTGTTTACGCTTAGAGCAAAAAAAAAAAAGAAACTTACGTCGACGGATGCGTAAGTATTAACAAAAACTTAGATCATAGTTTAAGATTTGTCACATGTACAATGCTTGGAGATAGAAAATTGTAAAAATGCATTCATCTCAAGTAAAAATCTAGAAAAAGGTACAGTCAAATGTAATGTCACAATGGTGACATTGTTTTTAGGCCTTTATCTGCCGTGAAATATTTTCTTATGTATTTTACTGTATATCTTTATTTGTATCTTATTTGTAGTGTGATATTTCAATAAAAAGTTATTATGCCTTTCTATCTTGAGTTTGTAGTGCGTAGCTTGTATTTAAATTAAGCAAAAAATGCTTTTAGTTACGCAAATCCAATAATAATATGAATCAACTTACACACAAGGTCAAGGTCTTCAGGTCAAACTAGACAGAGCCTGTACTATAGTAACCTGATGACTGATATACATACTGATATACATATACACACCCAGACACAGCTCAAACAGACATGTTCATGCACACAAATGTTGGACCTGTTCGGGGTTCGAACCTGAAACCAGCAGCGGCTCAAAAGTTAGGGATCTACTAACTTTTATACTACCCATAGTAAGTAATAAATTAGATATACATATATATAAACTTAACCTTAATAGTAATGGGATGTCATACCAAAACAATCGCCTTGTTGCACCGCGCCCCACCGGCCCAGCATAAGGTCTCCGCACAAGTAGTGTTGCAACGAACGCGTTAGATGCTCGTAGAATATCGAATTCAGATTGTTATCATCTGGAAATAGACATAACCATTAATGAAGAGGCGGCGTAAAGAAACACACTGATATCGTGTGATATCAGTGTGTGAAGTGAAGTTCGTGAATGATTTACACCAGAGGCCAATGACCAAAATTGGCGCAATATTTTTTTTCCCGCGGCCATCAACCAAGCCTAGATTATTAAGTGTAAAATAATATAATAAGCAAAATTTAATATATGATAGTATGACCTAACATCAGTCTGAACTGAGTTATACAGATTATGAAAAAAATCCGTTTTTATTAACATGTAACTAGCATTTATAACTCAATTTTTAGTATTACATATTATAATGTCTATCACTGTCGCATCGCCGCCGTGGCTTTGAATCCGATACAGAAGGATAAACCCTCTCAGAGAGTCCGCCCAATCACAGGCCTAGGATTGTTCACAACTGCGCCTGAGAAGGTTACGAGGCCCTTTTTTCTATGATTATTATTATTATATGATATCATATATATATTGAGGTGTTATATATCATCTCAGACTGCATATATTAAAAAATAGTACATACATTAATTTTCGTGTTAATTTTTCCCAACCCCTAAGTTTTAACGACGGCCGTGGAAAAAAATAAATGCGCCACATCCCATAGTGATTTGGTCATTGTCTTTTAAAATTGGTACATCCCTGGAATAAACCCATACAGTCCGTTTCATTCCGATTTCACGGTGTTTTCTCCAGCAGTAATCTTATTCCAAGCGACTAAACCAACGGAGCGGTTAAAAAACTCATTATATATATATATAAAAGCTTTTATTTAAAATGTCTCACCCGCTCCTAAGTTCCTCTCCAACTGCGAGGAAAGCCTGGTGTTGCTTTGGTCTACGCGCTTCGTGTTGTAATCACGCTCCCAGAACTTAACGGGCCGCACGTATGACGTCATGAATATAGCGCTACCTGAAAACTTACATTGAATTAATTTATGAAACTTGATTTAGTTAATACTGATCATAATCAGCCCATTATGTACCCACTGCCGGAACACGAGCCTTCCTCTCGGAGAGGAGTTGGGCCATAATCAACCATGTGGGCCAGTGCGGCGTGGTGGATAGGCTAGTGGCCAACCCATGTTGAAGTTTTCAGGCCTTCGACATAGCCTAACGACTGTTGTCCTAAGACAAATAACCGGGATCGAAGGCTTAATGTGCCCTCCGAAGCACGGAAGCACTCAGTTGAATAATGCCACTAGCGGTCACCCATCCAACTCCCGACCGCAACAAGCGTTGCTTAACTTGTTTATCTGTTAAGATCGCCAAGCCAAGCTCCGCTGCGGGCGCATCAATAATATTAATACTGATAAAAACACGATAAAACTAACACGTTAAATGAAAAGGCTCGTGCGAATAGATCTGTGCACAGTACTGACGCTGCGCTTGCCGGATTGTGGTCTCCACTCGAGAACCTTCCGGCCCCATCGGTCATCAGTTCTGCGTGCTGTGTGCCCTGCCCACGGCCACTTCAACCGGCTTATCTTCTGGGCTAGGTCGGTGAATTTTGTTTTTGTATGGATTTACTAATTTCTGATTCGATCACGTAGAGAAACCCCGAGCATAGTCTTCTCCAAAGCTCGTTGTGCGACTTTGAGCTTACTTATGAGGCCACGTTTAAGTGCCATAAGTCATCACTGGTAACACACACTGGTCAAAGACTTTAGTCTTGAGGCACGGAAGTATTTTGGACGAGAAGACTTCGCGAAGTTTCCAGAACGCTGCCCAACCGAGTTGGATTCGACGATCGACCTCTTTCTCGAAGTTAGACCTGCCTAGTTTGACTGTCTGTCCCAGGTAGATGTATTCAACAACTTCGAGAACTAAGTTTCCAACTGATATTTGGGTAGGCACAACATGGACATAATTTTTGTCTTGTCCATGTTCATCTTAAGGCCTACCCATTGGGAAACTCTATTGAGGCCTTCAAGCATAGGGTGTGATAGCGTGATTTTAGTAGTGTGGTGGTGCAATTCAGACACGGAGAATGGAGAGGATGTGGCAGTAGAACTGTGGTATTGGTCCAGGATATGGTTGGTGCAGTATGTGGTAGCAGTTTTTTATTTATTTCATAGAAAGTCTTACAGCTTAAATTAACAAAATAACGTCTTATAAATTATAGGTATTCACGTATTTGAGACAGATTTAAAAATAGATAGCGTAAGCATTTGTAATACTAATCACAATAAATAGAAATCGGTATGACAAAACAGCTGGTTCCAGATATTAAAGAAACAAAAATGCTACTGTTCAAAGAATTCCTCACTAAGCAACCGCCGCATCGAGCTTACACTTGTGTTGAATAAGTCTACTGTTTCATCTTTCTTAGATACATATTTTATTAAATTTGCTACTCGCTCTGTACATTTATCTGTTTGTGAAAATAGCACTCGTACTAAAAGTACTACTCGAGTCGTCCATGCATGAATAATATGATATCGTGAGCAATACCGTACGCAAAATAAACAAAAAAGGTCTTATTCTTCCTATAGCCTATATATACCTTCCCTTGCATGCTTAATTAAGCGCAGATAGCCGAACAAGCCATCTATTTTCGACCACAATGTTTTTCAAATGTTGTATACCTATTCTCGCAAGTTGAATAAATTATTTATGATTTTATAGTTTCACGAAAAAGAGCAGTAGAATTCGGTATGTAAAGTATTTTTTTTGGTATTTTTTTTATATTTTTATTTCGTAGATTAGGTCATTATAAGAAACTAAGAATAATTTCAATATTTTTGTTTTATATTCAGTAGTTATTTTATAATATTTTTTTGAAAATTTGAATCCTATGACGTCACTTTTTTGCACAAATATGTAGTTGCGTTGAGAAGCCAAGAAAAGCACGCGAGTAAAAAAAAAGAAACTAGAACACTTGACAGTGACACCTACTAATTCGTAAGTCTCTATTCAATCAAAACAAAAGTGCAAAAAAGTGACGTCATTTAGAGGTCAATGAAAGTCGAATTATTTCATCGTTTTTTGTTAAAATAAATGGCATCTTATCGTTTTAAAAGGTCAGAGTAGAAAAATAAGGGTTTGTAACATAAAATCTCGAAATGGTTTCGGAATTGGCATAGGTTAATTTTTTTTAGCATACCGAATTCTTTGTGTATGTTTCGAGTTCGTCCGGGGCAGTCCTGCCGCCATACCTTTTTGTACATTGAATCAGTAATGCTCGCAATACTGTGTTCCGGTTTGAAGGTATGGCTGCCGGTGAAATAACAGGCACACGAGACTTAACGTAATGAGTCAGGGTTCGTCACTTGTGAGAAAATGCATATGTTCTAGGCTGAGGTTATCACTTAACGTCAGCAGGGCAATTACGTTACAAACAAATGTAGATTGAAATCTTCAAAAATGGCAGCTCTGCGTTAGTTTTGACAACTCCAGTAAGCAAAACTGTTAGTAAATTGATGACTGGAGCTGACAAAAGTGACATGATACCACATTTCTTTAAAATTTCAATTAACATTAGATTGTAACTGAAGAGGTTATCACTTAAGATCGCGTGAGCCTCGTGGTCGTAGTAACCGAATAACATGAAAAAGATAAGAAAAAACTTTAAATTAGTTTTTATTTTAAAAGGATTGGTCATACATTTTAAAAGTTATCGTATTTTATTAAAACCGACCCGCTTTTCCACAGCCCAGTTCAACAATTTGTAATTGCAGCAACATTGCAGAATGTAAAAAAAATGCATTAATTTTTTCAAGGCAAAGTTACAAAACGATAATAATAAAACACCTAAAATAGGCTCATAATGGCCTGTATGATAGGTTCCATTGAAGAATGCGGCATGGAGAGAGACAGCTGTAGTCTATCCCATACTGACCTAGCGCGGGTGACAGCGGCGAAGAGAGCAATGCCGAGACGGCAGCTTGCAGGAACAACATTGCAGAATGTGGCACGGAGAAGGGCTGAGCGAATGCGTGGAAAGCACTGCCCCATGTGATCTGCCACGGCGCTATGTACGTCACCACGAATTGTATCTGCCAAAAACACAATGTCAATGTTAAAAGGTGCTGTTATGTTAGTCCGTAAAATTTCTATAAACTCTGCGCGAGTTTTGATGATGCATTTTTCAGCAGCATTAGCACTGCAAAGAAAGCAGTAGCCTGTCATTGTGAAAATAACAGGGTATCCCTTGAGTAGCCCAGAGAGGTGGTACCTTAAGAACAGCTCCTTTCCAATCCGGGTCGATACCCCACCAATAGATATTGTGGCTTCTTATTGACCATTACATAACCTAGATTTCAAGTGGGTGTGAGTGAGCAGAAACCATAGTTTTTAGAAATTGTATCTAATGGTACAACAATACAGAACTGATGATTAAGTAGGAGTAGTTTACCGGATATGGAGAACTTGTGTAATGACACTTTACACAAGTACACTTTACACACTGTACTTGTAGTTGTATTCAGCTTTGGGGCTGCACCAAACCAAGCAACATCTTAATAATGCAACGCTTTTAGAATAAGGTACTAAGGGGAATAGTGAACGCACCTTGGTACACAAGGAACAACGATCTCAATCGGGACCTTAAAGTACAGTTCGTCGACAAAGTGATACAAAATTATGGAGAAGAACATCGGCTTCATCATCTTGTGAATGTTTAGGGATTTTACTGCTCGATCACACGGATATAGTAAAACTAAAGAGAACAAAACCGTTCGAGTTAGTGTAGTGATCAGCGCAATGTTATAAGTGTAATGTTAAGGTAAGTACTGCTTTAAATAACAAATAAAATTAGTGTCTTCACCTTAGAGACAATAAGAAAAGTGTTACTGGACACATTCTTACGTTTAGTGAATATAGCAGTTTAGGATAGAATACCATTACTTATTAGACTTTTTAGGCTAGATTTTAATATAAATAGGGTGCATACTATTTGTATGTATCCTAGGACAAGAACAAAATTAGTTCTCATCAACTTTGAGCGCCGAGACAATTATGAAAACTTTTACCTATTCTTTGTGAGATTCGTTCATGCACTCTTTTTAATAGACTTCCAGTAAAGGTTCTTAATTCGTATTTTTTATGTATGTTATCTCCATAATTTTATGAAGTGATTTTGATGATTCTTTTATTTATTTGAAAGGTGGTGCTTCTCATGAGTCTTCATTAATCTGTCTAAATCAGCAAGCCTCATTCGAGGCAAGTTTCATTCATAAATATATTGTTATTTTTTGTCCTGATTAAATTTGATCAAGATATGACTCGTAGTTTTTTTTTAATTATTTATCATCAACATCGGGTGTAACATAAAAACATAATGTATGTTATGTTTTATGTTTTTATGTGTTATGTAACAGAATGGAATAAGGTTTCAAAATGTTCTTAATAAAGTTATTGATATCTACTTAATAGGCTCGTGCATGAGGAATGGCAAATGTACAACCGTGCGAGTCCAGAAAACATGGCGAGATAAACTAATATATACTCTCTATACTAATATAGAGACAAACACCATATTTTAATATTACTAGTTAATGATTACGCACAATACTATAATAGGCTAACCTTGAGCAGAAATTCGTACACCTTGCTGAATATGATCGCAGTGATGAAGTAGTCTACCAAGAAAGTTTCCGATATCTTCTGAGTGCCGAGATCTCTTTGGAAAAGAAGCACGGCGAATACGATGATCAGGTATTGTGAATCTGGTTCGGAGTAGGCGTGACGTAGACCTGAAAGAATATGGTATCTTAAACAGAACTAAGCCGCGAAAGTACAGAGGCCGTAGCACAAACAATTTGCGAAAAGGTATTCTTACCGTAAGCGTCGACGCGTACAAACTATGAGTTATCTGTATCACTGTTGCCGTAGATAAATTACAGCTTGTACTATTTCACGTGAACCTTACGTTCCACTTGCGCAGTTATTCGTGCTAGGCCCACCGTACGTACCCACAACCGGGCAAATATCACAATGTGACGATTGATTCTCTAATGCCCATACGTTATCAAACTTTTATGTAACAGTAGATAATAAACGGCAACAACTGTATTTAAATACTTAAGTAGACCTGCTACTTAATACTCTTGTTTGCAACCAGAGGTTGGTAATCGGGAAAGAGAAGTTCTTGTCCGGACGCCAACATATCGCATATTTCGCTAATGTAATATAAATAAGATTTATTAAAGAATTTCTAAAAATGCTTCTTTTGATTTGGTAATGCTGTCAAAATTGATCTATAGATGTCGCTTCGTCCCCGTAAGACGGTTAAAATCAGATAGAGAGTTAAAATTCAATGCTTCATGACCATCTGTTCATGGCGTCTGACAAATTGTCGGAAGACGCGAATTCGAATCCCGTCCGAGGATGTGAATTTTTCTCTGTATAAATTGTAATGTTTGGTATCGCTAAGTAGGCGTTAGTGCTTTAAAAAGAGTACTATAAAATTATATTAAATATGTTTTATTTAAGTTACAACCCAATAAAGTTTGAAGTTTTTGAAGTGGTAACGCCAGTAAGTTACAAATTAACATTAATTTGTAACTGGTGTGGCTTAATGGCTTATTTATTATGAATGTTACAATCCTAATTCCCAATACCCAACATAAATATGCAAGCTACCGCGTGACGCGCTAATTGCCCCCAAGTGTGTACTATGGAACAATCGAAACCAGTGTTATACATTTAAAAATGCCTTATAAATGACCCAATAAAAGTTGTGCTAAATCAATAACATCGTTCACGTCGCTATAACTCAGCTGTCATAGTAGACGTTGCAGCACGCGCGTGGACCAATACCTGCTTTCCTTCTGAAATTTAAACCAATCACCGAACATGTCTATTTGTAACCTCGGAAGTAATTCGTATTTGGAATCATACGTCGTTTTGGTTTGAAGGACCACTTTTTGTGTGGAATTTGTTCTGAGTTAAGCTGTAGCTTTAACCTCCTAAAACCACTTGGACAAAATTTTGCACATAGTTGGAAAACAAAGTTGTAAACGCCCACCGTACATATTTTTGTACGTATAATATAAATGTGTCACGTTAACGATTTGAATCTTCGCGGGAGTTTTTTGACATGTTATCGTTTTGTTCATGTTTATTTTTATTCCTTTGTATGTTGGCAACTTAAATAAAATGAAAAACACCACATCGAGTAGAAGTTCGACTATGGCGCCGCGGCGAGGTAAAGGTATGTTAAATCTAATAATATCCTATAAATCATTATTATTCTTTAGCACGTTTTGTTAAATGTATGTAAAAAAAAACAAATACATGTGAATTTAGTTAATAATTTCGACAATCTGTTCATAAACTTTATAAAACTTTATATCGTGCATTTTTTTGCACATTTGGTCTGAGTTGAAAATCTGAATTATTATGAAATGTCATTGAGTTTTAATGGTAAAAATGTCGAATATCTCCGAAAGTACGAGTTTGAAGAATAGAATAAAGAGGCGATGAAGAGAAACCTGATAGAAAAGGGGGAGACCAGCAATAGTACCTCTTACTTCCAAGATTATTGCATCATTGCCCACTTTTGTAGGTGTACTCAACAGATGTCGTCAATCAACGTGTCTTCCTGTTACCTAATAGCAATTGCTACAAGCAATTTCACAAGTAACATTCTATTTTTCTCTTACCAAAAGTTTACCCTCTCTATTTCCTCTTATTTGATTCTAATGTTTAAGAACAAACTGAGCTTGATCATAATTAAAATAATATGATTTGTTTTGTTCCTTAACTTTCATTTAGTAAGATTTTAGAGTTCCTAAAGGTAATGAGTATATATCAGATTTAATATAATCACTGTCTAACATTCAACAATTTTGTATTGAACTAGAAGTGTTTTTGTAATATTTTCTATTAAACTAAGTATTAAAGTGAATAAACTCTCTTTAATAATACAAGTTATTATACAATATTTCTGTAGTTTTATCATTTATTATTCCTAAAAGAATGTGAAAGGTAGATATGAAAATAGGCCCATTGTACAATTTTTTGAACAAAATTAAGTGGGATGACATAAAATTTAGACCCTTAAAGTACAAAAGATAAAATGGTGAAACCCACATTATCATATCCTTTACATATAGCCTTTATATGTAATTGTATTACACATAAAAATCTTAGAAATTTAAAGTTACAAGGTAAAGTCTGGGCCTGACTGCAAATATTTAATATGTACATATAATTGTACGATGGGTCTCTAGCACTATGATGTTTTTGGAATGCTGGGTCTTAGGAGGTTAAAATAATCCTGTACGATACGAGTAGTTCCCATAAATGTAGACGTAAGCTACTAATAAAATAATAGTTAAAATATATAAGGATTAAATACTTACATTTGAGTGCGCATACGCATATGATGAGCGCGGCGAGCGCATCGCCGTATTTGGCGGCGATGGCGGGAGCATCTTGTGTGGTCGCGGCGATGACCACGGCGGGGTACAGAACGTTGCGCTCCAGGAAACACAGGTATACGAAGATCTACAAAAGAATTGTACATTATGCTGTAGGTCTTTTGCAGAGTCCGTCTTGTGAAGTACCACATCTTTACCAGTTAGTCAAAGTGAAAGTCAAAATCATTTATTCAATTTAGGCAGCAAAGATGCACTTATGAACGTCAATTGTTCATTATAATGTACTTTTTAAAGTAGTCTTTAGACTACCGCCGCGTTCCAAAATATATAGAGCCTACCGAGAAGAAGCGCCAAGAAACTCGGGGCCATTCTTTTTATATAGATGTTTTTACAATGTTTTTACTTAGGTATTACAAATATTAGCTCCAGTGTGTTGCCTTACAAAAGAGAACATAATAATGGTATCCGTAGGGCAAGACACGCTACACTTTGACATCTTAGTACACGAGTAGATAGATCCTGGAGTTATCAGTCCCAAGCTGCTTAATCCTCCAAGTAATCCGAAATTTTGTAATAACCTTTTTGACAGAGTTAAGTTTTATTAGTAATTTTAAAATTATTAATAGGCAAATCTCGGATAACATTGGGAACTTTATTATAGAATCGTATACATTGTCCCATAAAAGAATGACTTATTATGTGGAGACGCGTTACATGTACGGATAGCTTGTGCTTATTTCGCGTGTTGATGGAATTTTTCATGGATTGGATGGAGTTATTCAACCGTGAAGCAGTAGCGTATAAACATTACTATGTGTCGTTGAATGTTGCCAGCGAAGTTACAGGCAAGAGATTTTACATATTATATCTCAAAGTGACGAGTACAATGCATTGCATATTTTTGAATGGTTGTAGTTTAAAACTCTGAATGGCGCTAACTGTTAGGCTGACGCTTAAGATCAGGCGAGTTTATTACTCATCATCGATTGACTTTAAACACTACACTACACTAACTTCTCTAAAGCAAGTACATGCCTTTAAGGTGTGTACGAATCGTTACTTATAAGTAACGATTCGTACACACCTTAACGGAACGTTCATTTCTAATAAATTATAAACATGAACGGCCCGGGAAAGATCCTTGAGGTACACCGAAATCTGTTACGTATTAATTTGAGCAGAAGCCATAGCACAAACTTTCGAACAGGTAATAGTATCGTAAGCGTCAACGCTTCACGTCTCGGCGAACACACTATGAGTTATCAGTGGGCCGAGCACGAAAATCCGTTTAAGTGTAACGTAATCGCATCGTTAACGACAATAAACAAAATATAATAAAAAATAAATTGAAATTTATTTAAATTATTATTTTTATTTAAACAATTTCACGGGTTTATTATTATTATTCCTTTTATTTTAAAAAAATCACGAATTTGATCCGGTCATTTACAAAGGCATAAGTGGGGCTGTAGCCAACACTTAGAGGCATGTTTGGTATAAAAATACAAAGGAGTATAAAAACCAGAAAAAATGTTGGATGAAGGGTAACATGGTACTTATAACTATTACAAATATGGGTAAAATGGCCAGGCTATTATATATTATTATTATTTTTTATTAATTTTAAATTAAATTTAATACAAAATGTCATTTATCTAGTACAATAGTGACACAGATAACTCATAGTTTGTACTGAATAAGTGAACGATACGATAACATTAGACTTGGCAGATTTTGGTGCTCGGCCTACTGTATCACAGTAGCCCTAGATACATGACAGTTTGTACTGTGTGACGTGAACGACAAGTTACGTTACACTTACGTGGTTATTCGTGGTAGGCCCACAGTAACTTTCTAAATTATTGACTTCTCTGTAACGAGTATATCTGACATGTTTTAGGTACCAATATACGTCCATAATTTTCTCTATGATAGGAAGACCAGAGTCCCAGCAGTGGGAATACTTAAGTTTATTATACTATGTTATGTTGTACTAGCTTCACCTGCGGCTTCACCCGTGCGCAAAATTACTATACTTAAGAGAAAAAATATTTTTTGCGCACAGCCCTAATTCTTTTTCTAAAATAAAATTATGTAGCCAAACTATTCTTTATAACATCATCTCGTCAAAATCGGTGTAGCCGTTTCGGAGAGTGTTCGGAACATAATATAAAATGAGACAAAACATTCAAAAATTTATTTTGTGTTATAAGTGCCGTATAAACTTTCACTGTTTATAGATAAAAAGCTGTTATTTTGACATCACAAACTGATAGTTCAACTTTATTTATTTTGTTAAGATTGCTTAAATGTTGTAGAAGTATATCGGGGCTGACTATATCAAATGCCTTCTTTAAATCAAAAATTAAGCCAGTAAATAATAAAATATATAAAAATGTAAATATTTTAGCAACCATACCTGCCGTTGTTGTTAGGGCAATGGATTTAGAACAGAAATCATATTGGTAGCAATTCGCTTGTCCAGTACACCAAACTATCAACCAATCAATTATGGTAGTTCTTATTCTGTTCACGCTTAAGGCTAAACTCGTTTATCGCTTGCAAACGACAATTCTTAAATTTGCCCTGTCTGTTCAATTGTGGTTATGTTTAGTGCAACATCGTCATGTAGGTTCGTGCTCTCTAAATTAGTCTAACCTGATGTAACTTACAATTGAATGGAATAATCATATCTTGAGAATTGTAGTTTTAAGAGTTACACAAATGTGGATTTTATTGTAAACAAAATAAGAACTACCATAGTTTAGATAATTTTAGTTAAGCGTGCGCATAAGCGAATAGTGATTCGCTTGTGCACTGCGTGTGACTTTAGTCACTACCAATGAAGTGTAAGTTAAAAAAAGTTTATCTAAATATGTGGTAAGCTTTATTAGGAGTAAATTAATTAATTATTTTGAAACTACTGAAGTTGAACAGTTGTTGAAAGAGTGCGCAGGGATTGGGGTTTGCGTTCTACTTACTACCACTATGTTAAGGCATTATTTACATCCAATTAGGGAAAATATAGAACTTAACTTTATCCCATTTTTCATCTAATCCAAATCCCTTTAAGAATAATTAACAAGACATGTCAAGGATTGGCTATAAAGTTTCAACCTGTTTTCCCAATAACTTCAAAACCAGTTCTTACCTTCTCAAATATCATGAGTCGCGCCGGCTCCGTGACTTCAAACTGAGCGTGTTCATGTGCCCTCAGTACTGGACCCACGAGGCAGAGCCAAGGTTGCTGCTTGCGAAGTTGTGGCAACACGTAGTGCAGGCACCAGCCTAGGATGCCGGCGATGATCCATAACACCTGAACGGATGGAAATCAAAGGGTACATACATTTTGTGATCAGGTGACGAGACGGCAAAATCGTAGGCCTGCAGTTGCGCGCCAAATCCGGTCATCCCTCGAGCGTGAGGGGTGAGGGACGAGCTTAGTCTCATTCACACAAAACTTCACACTTTTTGACTTTACTTAAAAACCACGCTTATAATACTTATCGACATGCTTTTGGAATAACGCTGTATATATTTTCTCAATTATGTCATGGTTTAATAATGAATTTCATTGGCTTCTAATAAAGTCTTTCATAACAATAAAGTCTAGCATACGCGGGGAGTTCAATGTATTCTCGGTATCGGGGTATTAAACTAATGATGAGGGTAATTAAATTATCTCATTAGTTTATGACACTCATTGAGGGTATAAATACAACATTTTATTTGATTGTCGCCATTAGTATTCAAAATATCATTTAGGAAAGGCAACTACGATGACTGATACGACACTGTTGAAAAAAATCGAGCATTGCGCTGTGATAAAATTCCTCACAAAACAAGGAAAGACTCAAAAAGTATAATTCACGAAGAAATGAAAGCTGTTTAAAAAAGATTCTGCCACTTCATTATCTACAATTCAGAAATGGTCAAGTGAATTTAAACGGGGTAGAGAGAGTATTGAAGACGACCCTCGTGTCGGTGGGCCGGTTAGTGGTGCTACTGAAGAAAACGTAACAATTGTGGAGAAACTTGTACTCGAAGATGCTCTTGGGAGAGTGAAAATATTAGCAGAAAGAACCAAGCTATCCGTGGGTACCATTCGCACTATCCTTCATGACCATCTGAATTTGTCAAAGGTCAGAAAGATGGCTGCCGCGAATGCTCACAGCGCTTCAGAAACAAGTGCGAGTTGATTGTTGCAAGGAGTTTTTGGAGCTCTGTGGTGAAAATCCGCAAAGTATTAATATAATATACACTCCTGAGCAAAAAAATCGACTCAGGCGTCACACCTGCAGTCGCAAGTCACTAGCAAAAAAACTGAACGCGAAAATATTTTTTTTTAGTAAAATCTTAATGCTGATAGTATTAGCTTCAAAATGATATAAAATATTGAAATGTTTCTTGCTCACACAACCCAACAATATGTTGTGATCGGTAACCACCCTTTTTACGCTTGTTTACAATAGTGCTAATTAAGGGTTACAGACCCATATAAAAGGTTATCTACCTGACCCATCCTTATCATGAATTCAAAGCTACCACTCCGGACCAAGGTTCTGATATACAAGACGTATATCAGGCCTCGACTCACCTACGCGGCTCCGGCGAGGTACGCCTACGCATCCAGAACGAACCGGACGAAACTGCAGACCACTCAGAACAAATGTCTCAGGGCGATAGTGAACGCGCCCAGATTCGTAAGGAACTCCACCATACAACGGGACCTCAACATGAACTCTATCGAGGAGTTCGTGAAGAAACTCGCCACGAAAATGTTCGAACGAGCAGACGCAGCCAACCACGAAACCCTCAGAGGAATCGCACCCCTTCACGCACGACCACCTGACGAGAAAGGCAGGCGCAAAATGAAGCCGCTACCACGGGACTTGATTCCCACAGACACCGGAGAAGACAAAGAAGAAGAGAGTTCGGATGCCACGGCTGTATCAGTGCTGCCCCCAGTGGCCAGCGACTGTGTAGCTGATCGGTCCGCTGGGCTTCACCCGTGTAGGCGGGGGTTCCACCTGGCGCGGCCTTGATCGCCCAGTTACCTATTGGTCACTGGGGTGGCAGAATCGTGAGGCCGTGGTAATCCCAACCTAATGACTGGTCCATAGTCATGGACTAAGACGTGCTAGAGAAGAGGACAATGAGCCCTGATACTCTTTCCCCGCTCAACCGCACATGAGCGAGACGAGACCCGAGCATCCTTATCAGTTAGCCTTCAAACGTCAACCGATACACATCTCCGTTATTAACAAACAAGAATTCTACCTGAAAATGGACACAACAAGTGATGAAGCTGCTCAAGCGGTCATCCTATTGCGACAAGGCCAGAGTCAGCGTGAAGTGGCACATGCGCTGAACATGAGCCAGTCTGCTGTTTCCAGAGTTTACCGTCGTTACCAAGAGACTGGTAACTTTAATCGAAGATGTGGTTCCGGAAGAAAAAGGTGCACATCAGAGAGAGATGACCGATTCATTGTCCACATTGACCACATCGCTGAGAAATCGGACCCTCACTGGCGTTAAGTCCAACAAGAGCTCAGAGAAACGCGAGGAGTGTCTGTGAGTGGCTGGACAGTCAGAAGACGACTTAAAGAAGCTAACCTTGAACCAAAAAGGCCAGCTACTGGCCCCAATTTAATCCCAGGCCACCGAGCAGCCCGCCTACGATTTGCCAGAGAACACATTGATTGGAGTGACGAACAATGGAACTTCGTTCTCTTCTCAGATGAAAGCAGAGTGTGCTTGCATGGTAGCGATAGAAGAGGACGAGTCTACAGAAGATCTGGAGAAAGATTCGCGAAGTGCTGCATCAAAGAAAATGTGGCTTTTGGAGGAGGTTCTTGAATTGTGTGGGCGGGCATTTCAATGGAGGCAAAAACCGAGTTGGTTTTTATTGAAACTGGCGGTCGAATGGGAGGATTGACGGCGAACCGATACATCGAAGAGGTTTTATCGGCGAAAACTTCATCTTGATGCATGACAATGCCCGTCCACATACTGCAGGTTCCGTCCGGCAGTATTTACAGGAGGTCGAAATTACCGCTATGGACTGGCCGGCGCGTAGCCCGGACTTAAATCCTATCGAGCATGATGAACTTAAAAGAAAAGTTCGGGCTAGAAATCCTGTACCAGTCACGAAATCGGACCTCAAAGCGGCGCTCATTGAAGAATGGGATAGCATCGAACAAGATCGAGTAAAGAAACTTATTCGATCCATGAAGAAGCGATTGCAAACTGTTATTAGGGCCCGGTTGGACGGGCACTAAATATTGATATTACGATACGATAAATTCATATTTTGACGAATTTAATCTTGTATATTCTTTGCTGTTAATTATCACCTTTTTCATTGTTTAAAACTCCTTCTCATAAAATATTTATTTTAATAACAACTTAGACCACTCATTTTAAAGCTAAAACTAACAGCTTTGAGGTGTTAAAATCAAAAATAGAATGAAAGCTTCAGATTTTTTGTTAGAGATTTTTAACCGTGAGCTTGCGTCCTGAGTCGATTTTTTTGCTCTCGAGTGTATATAAAATTGTTACTAGTTATGAAACGTGGGTTCATCACTATGAACCTGAGAGCGAGCAGGACTCTATGCAGTGGCATAAAAAAGGAACAGCCCCACCGAAGAAGTTCAACGTCAGCCCATCCGCCGAAAAGCTCATGGCCACAGTGTTTTGGGATTCCAAGGGAATCTTATTAATTGAGTACACAAAAAAAGGTGAAAGTATTACTGGCGCAACTTACGCTAACACCCTGCGCAATTTAAAGGAGAAAAGACGGGGAAAATTGACCGCAGGTGTATTGCTTCTGCACGACAACGCGCCTGTTCACAAGGCGCGCATTGCCAATGCTCTCAATCAATCATCCACCCTACAGCCCGGACCTAGCCCCTAGTGATTACTTTCTGTTCCCAAATCTCAAAAAAGAACTTCGAGGCAAGCATTTTTCGATGATGAAGAGTTAAAGGCAGCAATTAACGATCATTTTTCAGACCAGGAAGAAAAATATTATTTTTGGAGGGAATTAAAAAGTTATTTTCCAGGACAAATAAGTGTGTTCAGATCCTAGGGGACATTGAAAAATAAATGTTATTCAGAACTTTCTGCTTATTCTTTCATGGCTATACCGAGAATACATTGAACTCCCCTCGTAGCCACGTATTGTCAACCACACTTATTTTGGTTAGGTACTGATGGTATTAATTTGTGATTTGTAACAGCACAAGACAAGAGTAACTGAAATGAAACAATAAAATAAACTCACTGTGTTCAACTGAGGTCGCAGTGTCGTGAATACAGTCGTACAATGCAGCCCAAACACGAATAGCCCCAGGAAAGTGCAAACAATGACGTCATTTTTCAACCTGGAGTTGACTGTCGCTTGCAGCTTCTTTGGCAAAGGATCTTCCATCTCATCATCAGGGGTGTCGGTCGTCTCTTGTTTATTGGACGTCTTCGTAGAGCCCTGGCTCTTGTCTTCGCCTTCCGTGGTCGGATCAGCTTTTAAAGATGTGGTGGAATTCATCGTGTCGCCACCCCTTGGGTCCATTTTCAAGGAACTGACGCTCGAAGCTTGTGAACGCTTCTGGTTCTTCGCTATATTTGTCTCAGAGCTAAAATTTATTTTAGAAGCTGAACTTCCTATAGAGTTCTGTTTAGATATGTTACTTTCAGAGTTGTTTTTTTTATCATCTGTAAGAGTATTCGTACTGGGTTCTGTTTTTTCAATTTCAGGCGCGCATTCTGGAGCATGCATTGCGTATAATTCAGGTGGCAACAAGTGTTTTTTTATTAAGTTCCATATCAAAGTGTAGTCACTTGCACTACGGCTCAGATGATATGCTATAGGCACAAGTAGGCCGCAGAAGATAGAAAAAAGAATGTTGTGCTTCTGATGTTGGGACTTCTTTCCTTCAACTAGACCGCTGTATGCAAATCCGTACAATATACCAATAGCGGCCACGGATCTTACTACGCAAAACATTGCTGCACTTAAACTGCTCGTTGCGTTACCTCCAAACACGTGCATATCAATCTGTTCCAGAAGATACATCCAGAAAGTGTTGACTTGCGGGAAGAGACCCAAACTGAACGCAAGAGGAAAAAACAACAGAAACTTCGAGAGTATCTCCTGGATGATGTAAAAAAAATCTCTCTCATTCATTTCGAACCCATAAATTGTTAAAGGCTTAGGCTCGTCGAAGCTCCTCTTAGTTCTCGATATCTGAATGTCTTCTGTGGGATTTGTTTGCTCCAAATAACTATGAACACCACACAATATTGCCGAACATAAACAAAAGTACACAGGTCGGGAAAATACGACCATTTTGTTAAACCCATGCACTGGGGATGCAGAGTCCGGTTGCACACTTTTCAGCAACGAGTACTGGCTTCCTGCCATTATGAAACAAAACCAGAACGCGTAAATATCTCTGTAGAATCCCAGGTTCAATACCATCGACCCAAACACTGCCACCATTATCGCCAGTATAATCGTAATAAAAGTGTCTTTAAACGTTAAGTTTCTGTCAAACAATGCCATTAATTTCAATCTATCCATCGTAACTTTTACCTCAAAGCATTTTGAGATCTTCATTTTGTAATAGCTCTTTGGTTTAGGTTGATTTGCCTTCTCGATATCATCTAATAACTTGGAGAATTTGCTTCTAATGTTGATTTCAACACTCTCTTCGCCTATTGACGGCATGAGACTCGGAATGTTGGCGGAAGTGTTTTCCGCTTGTTGTTGCGCTTGCTGATGCGCTCTTTGTTGACTCATTAAAAAGTTAATATGCATACTTGGCAGTCCCATCCTCGACTGCCGCTCAGCCTCTATTTGCTCTAATAAACTATCAGTCGCGTATGCTACAGGAGATCTCGGCTGGTCCGCGTGCGTGCCGGTCCCCCCGTCAAACACATAATATCTTTTATTATTGGTACTGTTAGTAGTAATAGGAACTACCGTGGATATATTGTTGTTGCTTGACAAGAGTGGGTTGTTGCTACCTTGGTTAGAAGAGCTTTGGTCTATACTATCTCCTCGTTTTGGTTTAGCTATACTTTCGCTGTTGCCAGCCTCTGATTCCAGAGAACCACAACTGCCCTCGCCCGCAGTTTCCTGCGACTGGTCTGTATTATCTACCGGTTTCACCCTGATTACCCACATTCCGTCTTCCTTATCTTGCACAGGAACTATCGGAGAGAGATGAGGCAGTCCCGAACTGTTCTTGTCGAAGGTGTAACACATCCATTTGCCATATTCGTCCATAAAGCAATGAATCGCTCCGTCTGTAGTATCTTCGAATGACGTAGCAAAATGTACGCCGGACGAGTCCATCCCATTATTAGGAGTATGCTTTTTTGTACTGTTGGAATGTGACGATGGATTATTGCGTTGCCGCGTCGAGCGCTTGATTTTTCTCACTCTATTTCTGTGATTCCTGTCCATCAGAGGCCTGAGCCTGGGACCATCCTCGGGCGTCGGCGGTGCCTCTGGTGATCCGCTTTCATTGGCTACCATAGGAAGAGCGTTACAAGGTCCAAAATCACCTCTTGAGTTTAAAAACGCCGCTAATAAAGGCATCGATGTAGGAAGCAACGTGCAAGTGGAAGTTTGCGCTACCTCTTCGATCGAGCGTTTCCTAGTCTTATGTACAGTTTCCCGCTCTCCTCGCAGGCTCTGCCGATGACTGCGGGAACGCTCGTCTCTATTCAGAGGCGGCATTACGACAGTATTCGCGTTCGTCGCGGCGAACAAACATTCTAAGCCTTGTACCAAAGCCGCCTGAGCTTCAACCGCATCCATGAGTATTCTCTCCTCATTCTGATTCTCGTCCTTCCCCTTCTTAGAATCTCTCTTCTTGTTCTCCTTCTGGGATGAAGATCGCGAACGCGCTAAGTTTTTGATTTGCTTTGGTATGGCTCCTAAGTTTTTTGGAACATTTGATGAAGATTCGCCTAAAGCGTTAGCAAGTTTTTGGCACAAGTCTTCGGATATAGCGTAAGTATCTTCTTCTTTAGAGCTCACAGATTCTGTCGCCACTTCAAACAACCAGTCTAAGCTATATACACTTCCTTCCTCTACACTTTTTCTGTCGAATATGACCTCTTCCGTTTCAGGTGCCAAGTTCAGCTTAGTCTCACTTTTTCTTTGTTCTTCGGGTCTCTTGTGAGTAACATCGCTGCTACTGCTAGAGTTAGAAATATCGTGGTCCCAAAGCTTTTTCTCAACTATTTTTGTTTCCGGTTTTTTATCGTTTTGATCGGGATTTTCATTAGACTCTAAACTAGATTTTTCTATGAGTAAATCTTTCGAAGTTGCGCTCGCTTTATCGAAATAGTCGGCCGCTAACACGTTAGCGCTAGTTTTACATTCACACGAAGGGTTATGCCGTTCGGAACGTTTTGGTTCGTTTTGCGTTTCGGTTTTTAGTATCTTTTTTAGTCTAACCGCTTTACTTTTTTCGTGAGGGCAGTCAGAAGAGTGTTTGATGTTCGGTCGACGTTCGCAGCAATGCGTCTTGCAATCGTGCGTTTTCGACCTCACTACTCGGATGTCCGTCGTTCTGTCGAGCAATGGAGAGCGGGAACCGTTATTTTCATACTCTGAATCACTAGACCGCATGGTAAGAGACTGCTCTGGATCCCAGTCGAACCCTCTAAATTGCTTCTCATCATCGTAATCACTGTAACTTTCAGCGCTTGAGTCCAAATCTGTCTCTTTTTGCGACGTCTGCATTTCGTCAGATATTTCCGCAATAGGATACACTATCTCCGAGCCGTAAGTCAGATAAGGATAGCTACATCCCTCGCCTGACTCGTTTTTAGGATACAAGTTCAAATGAGGGCCGCGAGTTAAACACTTGCTAGGGGGTGGAATGACTGCGCTTTTAGGATTTTTTAGCATTTGACCTCCTATAGTTTCAGCGCTATTGGGATGAGGTGATAAATTTGATACACTTGGGGGCGGACAACCTATTTCTAGCGCGGCGCTTTTTATCCGGCGTACACCTGGACTTTTCCCTTTATTCTTCTCCACTTCGCCCGAGGGCACTTCGGCTTTCACCATCATGTATTCGCCCAATTCGACACTAGCGAAAAACCCTGTGTCCGCATTGTTCGAATGTCTTCTCATGTGGGAGACTAGTTGTGCTGTGGAGTTTAATAGTGGCAGCTGTATGGTAGACATCGTGGAGTTGGAATTTCTTCTCATGGAGTTGGAAGACTGTGCGGTTGCCAGCGCCATCGCCGATTTTGTACAACTCTCATCAGGATAATTAGTATATCTACGCCTGTGCGCTATTCTTTTCTTAGGAGATGGAGGACCCACACTGGGTTCAGAGTTATCCCTCGAATCCGAGCTGAGTTGCCGCGCAAATTTAGACTGGTATGGCTCGCCGGCAGCTTCATTAGCATCGAGGTAAAGCCACTCTTTAAAAAAGTCTCTATTGCTTGACCGTCGATGTGGACATTCGTGATATCTCCTGCTCACTTTAGCGAATGGCCCTTCGTCTAACAACATATGTACCGGCAGATTATTGTCGATCCTGGGGTTTCTGCCCGCTTCTACGATAAGCTCGTCGATTCTGGCGTTATGTGTTCGCCTTTTAGAGGTCTTGTGTTCCCTGCGATGGCCAGATTTGGACCTGGTTCTTGTGGCTGGACGGGGTTTGGAAGGGCCGGGCATATCGGTTGCTTGTGCCACGCACAGGTCAGACTTAGTTGTGGCGGCCGCTTCAGCCTGTTTAACAGACGTTGCACTGTCTTCTATGCTCGATTCAGAGCTGTTTTTACGATGGACATCCACTTTTAAATCTGAAAATAAACATATTTTTAGTACTATGTGAAAAACGTGTAAGCACCATTTCTTTGCATTTTCAACAAATTACACATAAAACGTTAACAAATTCATGGTTATTACCAATATTTTAGGTACATAACCCAATTTTTTGTGTATGATGACAAATTTGGGAACTGCCTATATCTACAAGCTGTCCATTTGTATTCACTCCATGTTTATGGTGTAACCCAATGTTGTTCCCAGTTTGAAAATAGAGCACACAGCCACAATACTTTTTCAATTTAATTGAACTTGTGTCACACGGGTCATAATTATAGCGCGCTATCGAGGCATGCCTCACTGGAATGATGTTATACATATTATTTTTCGTATAGTAGAATTTTTATATATGATATAGGAACAATGAGTACATTAAGTTTTATCAATATGGCGAAAATTCAAATCAACAGCTTGTATATTACTTATTAATACAAAGCAATAATTCAGGCTCAGTTTCATAAATAAAGAGATACCCAAAATCCACTAAATTGTGTTATGATTAAAAATGCAGATGCATCTTCAGATATTTGAATATGTACCTATTGTACTGTTATTTGGCTTGTGGTATTCCAAAGATGTGATGGACTCATTGTCACTTGGAGGGACAGCCTCCGACCTCATACGGAGTATCTGCATCTCCATGCCTTCTTCAGGTCTGGAACAATATTCATATAAGTCAGATCATAGCTGTTATTCAACACTTTTAAGTTCAACAATAAAGTAGGAATAGAATATTACTGGCTCTGTAGCAAGCCCAATCAGCTAAAGAGTATTTACTCTTCGTTTTCCGTTTGCACTCCCAAACATTTGTCTTATCATTGTTAATGAAGAAGAATAAAGAAACTATGTTACTCTCAAGGTTTTTTAAAAATTCCACACAAGGTCTTCAGGTCCCAAACTAGACAGAGCCTGTACTATGGTAACCTGATGACTTATATGTATACATCACAGAGAAAATACATATACATACCCAGACACAGGTCACACATGTCCGTCATGTTTATGCAAACAAATGGAAGACCTGTCCAAGGATCGAACTAAAGGCTCAAGTAAACGGTCAATGTAAGCCTGTCGAAACGTCGAGGTTAGTCTAAATTATATATATATTTATATACGCGCGTCCCTTCATGGGACGAAATTATTAGGAACGTATCGGAAATTCAACAAATAAAATAAAAATTGTACGAAATTTTTGTTACAAATAGTTACAACTGAAAAGGAATTGTTTTCCTTTATTAGTAGATTTTGATCGTTTCACAATTTTTTTAAACTTGATATTAAACCAATGGTTTTATTATTGCTTGTATTTCCTATCGGTGACGTGCAAGACAAATTCAGACTTGAAAAATTTAACCAGTAACAAACTAAAACTTACACAGTATTTTCATTGAGAGGATCCCCAGGTGCCGGCTGCAGTACCACGCACTCGCTTGTATCATACATGTGGTGCAGTCCGTGGTTAATGAGCTTCAGGCTAGTGAACAGCATGGCTACGAGGCCGCAGTAGATTAGCCAGCCTAGACTCGCCGGTGGAAAGTACTGGGGAATTGTTTTAGAGTAATTTTAGTATTCAATAAGTTCTTATGTCAATAGTCAAATATTTACTCAAATGGGACGAGATACATATCTACAAAACCCTTCTACAAATCTTCAGGGCATGTATTGCACATCGGTATGTACCGAAGGCCTGGAGAGAAGCGAGGGATTTTTCATACCCAAGCCAGGTAAACGAGACTACACGGATGCTAACTATAGACCCATTAATTAACCTATAATCATGCTTACTAAAACACTAGAAAGATTGAGTGATAGGTACCTTAGAGACAGGGTACCACTGAAATACCAATGCACTCAGGTCAACATGCCTATAGTTCAGGCAAATCAACAGGATCGGCACTACATAAGGTAGTGTCTAAAATAGAACATAACATTAAAACTAAGGCGTTGTGCCTAGGTGCTTTCATAGATGTTGAAGGAGTCTTTGACAAAACCAGCTTCAACTAACTAACATGCTTATATCTAGAGCCGTACGGGTAGATCTTAATAGTTCGACCAAGGGAGTGGTGGCACGAGGCTGCCCATAAGGTGGTGTACTGTCGTCGCTACTATGGAACATGGTCGTGAATGATCTCATATCCAAACTCAACTCACAACGGTACTTCACGGTAGGCTATGCCGACGACCTTGCGATTCATATACCTAGCCACATTGCGAGTGTGGCCTGTGATGTTATGAATAACGCACTAAAGGTTGTCGAAAAATGGTGCATGGATCTATATAAATATATATATATCGAACTATCAGTGAATCCCAACAAAACAGAACTCGGTAATGTTCACAGACAAGAAAAAGCTCGGCAATTCAAAACACAGCTGAAATTGTCTGCAAAAAGATCTGGATCTGATCTGGGAATAACATTGAACATTACAATGGAACCAGGCCCCCAGTCCCCGGCAGCCTCGTTATTCCTGGCTACGGTAGCGGCGGGGCAGGGGGTGCTGAGAATCCCCGGCAGACGCCCGGCTACCACCCTCAACAACGACGACTGGCCCTGGTAACACATAACATAACGACGAGAAGGTTGACGCGCTGGAAGAGGAAAAGAGTAAGTTAAACTGGGACATCGTGGTGTTATCGGAAGTCCTTAGAGCGGGTGAGGACACCATAACCCTGAAATCGGGTAACATGCTCTCCTACCGGGAGGGCGAACAACAGTCCCAAGGTGGTGTCGGGTTTCTCGTCCACAAGTCCCTTACTAACAACATTCTAACAATCGATAGCGTTTCCAAACGCGTGGTATACCATTAGGTATACTCAGAGTATCCAAAAGATGCTCGCTGAAGGTCATTCAAGTATACCACCGACAAAGTCGCACCCAGATGATGAGGTAGAGGATATGTATGAGGACATTAGTCGGGCCATGCATTACATACCTCTGAAACGCACAAACAAGAATGAAGTGTTGTTACGGGGGACTTTAACGCGAAGTTGGGTAAGAGAAGTGGTGATGAGTTGAAAGTGGGGCAATTTGGCTATGGGCTACGGAACCGTAGGGGACAGAGGTTGGCCGACTTCCTGGAGAAAGAGGGACTCTTTATGATGAACTCTTTCTTTCAGGAGCCCGCACAGGAAATGGACCTGGTAGAGTCCCGATGGTTCCACGAGAAATGAGATTGACTTCATTATGACCACCAAGAGACAAAGATTCACTGATGTCTCCGTGATCAACAGGGTAAAACCGGTAGTGATCACCGACTAATAAGAGGCACTTTGAATATTAATCTTAAACTGGAGAGGTCTTGTTTAATTAAGTCTACGCTCCGCCCTATTCGTGACCATATTCAAGACCCCGAGAGCTTTCAACTTGAACTGTCCAATCGCTTTGATTGTCTTGAGAACATCGCTTCAGTGGACGAGATCAACAACATGTTAGTAGGTCTGTCCATACAGTAGGTTCCATGTACTTTAAACCCTATCGTACAGGTAGACCACAGAAACTTTCAAACCGTACCCTCAACCTCATGGCTGAACGACACTCGCTAAAACTGCAATCTTCCGATGATGCTGAAGCATATGGGCTGCTCAATAGACAAATATGGAAGTCCTTGCGACACGACATCCGGTCCTTTAATGCAAACCGTTTTAAAGAGACGATAGAGCGGAAAAAGGGCTCCAAAGTATTTGCAAGAGACATGTCTATTGAGCAAAGCCAGTTGACGAAGCTGAAGGGAGAAGACGGCAGTGTAGCGTCGACCAAAACAGAAGTGTTGATGGAGGTCGAGAGGTTCTATAGACAGTTATACACCTCGGTCGCTAAACCTGTTAGCAGCTCGGCCAAAGACCCAAGAGCCAAGCTGACCCGACATTGTACCGAAGATATCCCGGACATCAGCCTGTATGAGATTAGGATGGCCTTGAAACAGATTAAGAATAACAAGGCGCCGGGTGATGATGGTATCACATCAGAGCTTCTGAAAGCGGGTGGAACACCAGCACTTAAAGTCCTTCAGAAGCTCTATAACACCGTGTTACTCGAAGGATCAACGCCAAAGGCATGGAACAAGGGTGTGGTGGTGTTATTCTCCAAAAAAGGTGACAACACCTTATTGAAGAATTACAGACTCATCTCGCTTTTGAGCCATGTTTATATAAGCTGTTTTCGAAGGTCATCACGAATCGTCTCTGTCGCAGGTTTGATGAACTCCAGCCTCCGGAACAAGCCGTTTTATTGAAAAGGCCATAGTAGTAAAAGTACCATAGACCACATCAACACGCTACGCCAAGTTATACAGAAGACCGAAGAGTATGACTTGCCTCTTTGTTTAGCGTTTGTGGACTATGGGAAGGCATTTGATTCTATAGAGACGTGGGCAGTGCTTGAGTCTCTCCAGCGGTGCCGTATTGACTATCGGTATATCGAAGTGAAGTGTTTGTACAATAACGCCAACATGTCAGTCCGAGTACAGGAGCAGAGTTCGAAGGCAATTTCATTGCAAAGAGGCGTGAGACAGGGACATGTAATATCTCCGAAACTGTTCACCGCTGCATTGGAAGACACTTTCAAGCTTCTGGAATGGCAAGGCAAACGGGTAGGCCTTAGGACGAACATGGACAAGACGAAAAATATGTCTAATGCCCATGTTGTGCCTACCCCAATATCAGTTGGGAACTCAGTTCTCGAAGTTGTTGACGAATACATCTACCTAGGACAGACAGTCAAACTAGGCAGGTCCAGCTTCGAGAAAGAGGTCAATCGTGAGGCATTCCGGAAACTTCGCGATGTTTTCTTTTCAAAAATACCTCAGTGCCTCAAGACAAGAGTATTTGACCAATGTGTGTTACCAGTGATGACATATGGCACTGAAACGTGGCCTCTTACTAAGGGCCACGTCATAAGCAAGCTCAAAGTCGCACAACGAGCTATGGTGAGGGCTGTACTCGGGGTTTCTGTACGTAATCGAATCAGAAATGAGGAGATCCGTAGACGAACTAAAGTCACCGACATAGCCCAGAATATAAGCCAGTTGAGTGGGCAGGCCACTTAGCACGCAGAACAGATGTCCGATGGGGCCGGAAGGTTCTGGAGTGGAAACCTTGGACAGGCAAGCGCAGCGTAGGTCGTCCACCGACAAGGTAGACTGACAAAGGTAGCAGGACGACGTTGGATGCAGGCTGCTTCCAACTGGTCTTTTTGAAAATTTATGGGGAAGGCCTATGTTTAGCAGTGGACGCCCTACTTATCTGGGCCAAGCACTTAGATAACAAAATTACAAAAGCTTGCATTTCATTTTGGCAATGCAAACAGATGATCGGTAAAACATGGGGGCTGAACCCAAAAATAACCATGTGATTATACAATACCGTAAGCATACCCTGTCTTACATATGGGGCTCTTGTGTGGGGGCCCAGAACTACACAGGGCACAACCATCGAAATACTGAAAAAAAACCAGAGACTGGCATGCTTGTCTGCAACAGGAAGCATAAAAACGACTACTACAACAGCAATGGATGCTCTTTTAGGAATCACACCGCTACACGTGCATATCTAGCAAGAAGCCGCAGCATCCGCATTCAGACTAAAGGCTTTACAGTTCTGGGAAAAGGATAGTCTGTCCAGTCACACAACCACCTTAGACGAAGTAGCGACAGGCAATCACATCATGCAATCAATATACGATAAACAGCACAAAGAATACTTCTTCACAAAAAGCTACAAGATACAGCTACACAAGAAGCCTAGTAATAGCTCAGGGGCCTTACTATGAGCTCTTAAAGCAGGACTTCTAGACAACTGCCCGGTTTATTCGTACCATGACAACGTTATAGCAGGCCTGCCCAGACCTACTATTCAAGAACCGCAGGAAAACCGTTCACCTGTTTTTTTGTATGGACTTTCGTTAACATGTCGCTCTAAATCCGCTCAGTTTATAAGCTTATAAACGTCTAGGCGTCCGCAGTGTTGGTTATAATAAATTGCTAAAATGCCAGAGACAACATTATCCATTCATCTTTGAGAAAACAATGTTCAAGCAGTTCACCTAAATGAGCGTCATGGTATCATTTTATTCAAAACTGTTTACGCCAGGTTTAAGAACTGCACGGAACTTGCATGGTTTTTATGAAGCTGATAGTAAAGCCCCAGGGCTTAAGGAAGTAAGAATATACACAGATGGCTCTAAAACTACAACTGCCACCGGCGCGGGTATATTCTCGGACGATTTGAATATTCATATAACTACAGGCTTGGGTAAGCACAGCTCCATCTTCCAGGCGGAAAGTGTGGGGATGATAAAAGCGGCAACAGCAGTACTAAAAAGTAAGGTAACCGACTTTAATATCAGAATACTCTCGCGCTGCAGTATTAAGAGCCCTACAACGGAACGATCACTCATCAGGGCTAATCAGTGTCACGATCCACTGGAGCAATTAAGTAAAACCAACCATGTTACACTCCAATAGATAAAGTGACACAGCGGGTCCAGAGGCAACGATGCGGCCGATGAGTTAGTAAGGAGAGGCTCCAACTTGTGTCCAAACGTAGCGGAACCAATGGTCCCGCTACCGTTCTGCCTAATCCGAGCATGAATACGTAACCTAACCAAAAGGCAACAAGCCTACTGAGCAAGTATCACAGATTGCAGGCAGTCGAAAGAGACCTTCCCGAAGCTCAACACGAGGTACTCTAGAAAATTCCCCAATCTTAAACGTGACAAACTGCGACTTATTGTCGGTCTTGTCACGCTCACTAAACAAACACCTGTTTATGTTAGATGTTACAGACAGTCCCCTGTGCCGCAGGTGCTTGGAGGCAGACGAAACGGCCGCGCACGTCATCCTGGAGTGCAGCAGCGTGGCGACACAACGGGCAGAGTACCTCGGGTCGCCGAGGACCGTCCAGGAGGCCTGCACCGGCATCACCGAGCTGCTGGCCTTCATTGAAGACATCGAGTGACTGGACTAACGCGCACTACACGACATCACGCACAGAATGCCGCATTAAGACGGAATGGGTGCGGATAGCCCGCTGACCAAGTACCAAGTAAGTATTAGGCAAATATTTTTCAATGCGGTTTGGAATCTGGTGCCTGCCAGCTTGGCCGGTTTTACAAATTAAAGCGTAAACTTTAACAATATGCGGAATTAAGAATTACATGCAGTGTTAGTAACAAAAATTTAAAAATATGTTTATTATATAGGCAAACATCAAATTTTTTTTTTTATTTGTTGTAAGATATTTACTTCAGGTAAATATGACAATTCAGATCCAGGGGGCCTACTCCCACCTTTTACGATACTATCATAAATCAGGAGCGTTTTGTAATAAGCTTAGAATAATCATACTTACTATCGTACTCCCACCGACACAAACCGGTCAACCAAATTTAATGGTAAGTCATATAAGTGATATGCAATATGACTACTTTAAGAGATTAGAGTACGGATCTTCAAAACTTTGACATTGGAACAATGAAAATTAGTGTCAAAAGTCAAGTCAAAGTACGCGAATTGAGTGAACTATTTGATACTACATCATCAAAACGTCTGTCGTAATCCATTATTATTTTAAGGGTGCTATATTGACGTGGTGGTACCAAATTTAATGGTAAGGTTAAAACATGATTACTTTAAGAGGTGGGAGTACGGCCCCTGATCCAGAAATACAGCGCCTAAAATGGGGCAAATTATGACTTTAACCTTAAAACTTTCACACCCATTACTGCCATATTTTTATTATTCTTGCCGTTTGTTATAAAATTCGCATAAAACCAGTACTTACGCAAATTTCAAATTTTGCGCGAAAATGCTGGCTTATACGCGGGTTGGTTACATACATTATACAGTATGTATGTACATGTAAACAATACATATAATTCACTTGCCTAACTTGCATTTGGTCATACACCATCATGAAGGTACATACACAAAATACTGGAAAGAAGTTAAAAAGAGTTGCATTAGTGGTGAGTGGCATAATTTGGCCTGATGGAGTTGAAGCACCTAGGAGATGTAATCAGATGGAGAAACAAGTGCTTGACGAACAAAAACATTGCTGCAATGACTGAAGGCTCTGAACTGAGAGATGTTAAGGTAGAAGATCAAGAAAATCTAGTAGTAATGAACCTCTCAGCAATGTAGATTGCAAGATAATGTTGCAGAATATTCCCTTCAACAGTGTGGAGCAACAAGTAGAAGAGAGAGCTTTATCTTATAATGGAAAATGCTCTGTAATAGATTTATTTAGGTTTGGACATATGGCAGAGCATAGACGATGACCATGCTCTAACTGTGTTAGTGCGTTTGAATAGGTCACTTCTGAGTGTTTTTAGCGAAAATAACGCTAAATAAAAAAAAAAAAAAAAATTTCGTATCAGTTGGTTTAGTTACAGCGGAAGAAATAAATACAGCTAGTTATACATAACACTAAAGACTAATCAAGAGGTAATTTTTAAAAAGATGTAGAGCCTGCAGGCAGCAAACATTTTGAACATTTGATTTAATAAATTGTTATAGATCACATACAACAGTTTGTTTAATTTTAATATTTTATATATATGTTTGATAGATATATGTTTATGCGTTATGCGTTTTTAGAATTTAAGTATTAATTTGCAGTTTGTACTGACTTTTCGCTATGTTTAAATGCTAAACCCTATATGCACAAATTTAACTTAACAAGAGTTTTCGCAGAACATATCCCTCACATAAAGCGGGGTATTACTGTATTCTCAATCCATCAATCCAAATCATCCAACTAAAACCCATCCCCTTTAAGACCAAATTACACATCACTTGGCCCATTTATTCCCCCACACATCACTTGCTTTTATCTTTGTGAACAGTGAACAGAGCATTAAACAACCTACAGATTCCCAATTCCAACATACTTGTGAACGTTTTCAGGGTTGTTTTTGCCCACTTGGGCTATCCAAATGCACCTGTAGATTTATAACTTTGTATCTAATAGAGGTACATATGTTTCATGTCAAAGCAATTAAATTATTTCATGTCACTTTGAAGCTTTTTTTATAATGATGAGCCTTAGGAACAATATAAGTACTATATTTAAATGCTGATATCAGTAAATTATTAACCTGTCCGCAATCAGTCAACATTCATCAACATGGAAATCTTTATTACTTATTAAGTGATGTACTTTTTTATTATTTTGAAAGCTTTTTATTGTGTTAATTTTTAATGATACTAAGGAATTATATATATATGAATTTTTAATAATAATTTACAGATGTCGCCTTATAAAATGTAATTTATCCACTTAAGATGCAAATTTTTGTAAATGCCAGTTTACACAGCTGATAATATTCTCACAATTCACCATATTTGGCCAATAATACAATAGATTTCGCAGAAATCAACCTATTTTTCCAGGAACTGCAACGTGTGTGTTTAAAATGCTAAAGATGATCTTGCTAAAAAATATCCAAATCCATTAAATTTATAACTCGAAAACTACGAAAAATCGCAGAACATACATGTGAGTGAGTCAAACATGTCTCCATATGAGGCACCTCAGTTTCACCTTTTGCCACTTTATAGGTTTATAATTCTAATATTTCTTAATTAACTACTTGGCATTCAACTTAGTACAAAAAATTTACTAACGTAACCAATGTGGTATGTGTATGTGTGGTTATAACCAAGAGTTGTTGGTTAATTAGTAAATAGCTTATCCTTTGACCAGTTACTAGTCTGTAGTTTACAATATAATATGTACTAAAATTATTAAATAAATATGATCTGAAGATGTGTAAATAACTAAAATGTCACATAATTTTTCTTTCAATGCATATAATATAAACATAAGATATCATTTTCCGTAAATTTGTTTAATTCCTTTTCATTGCATAAATGTTCATCAGCAAGCCTCCAGTAAAGTAAAGCACTATATGGGCAATGACCATAATGAGTCAAGTAGTCAACAATGGTGTAAACATCATGACCTGATTACTGTTACATTAACATAAACTTATCCAAATCTTACAAGAACTAAACATTTGATACTTACCAGGTACACGGAAAATGGTACACATAGTAGGAACAACCAGATATACAGGTGTACTGTGTTGCAAAACAAATTTTGATGTGGATCATAAAACCATCCTCCAGTAAGGGAAGCCCATACGCCTTGCCGCAATATCTCTAAGGTCTGAGAACCCATTGTACACGTTATGTCCACATTTCAGCGCGCCTCACAACGTCCACCCACACTGCACTACATCAAACACTCATATAATCATTTTTCACAACACAACTGCAAATTCACAATCCTGCCATTTTGGTTGGAAACTAAATCGAGCGATTGTGAACTCTAGAGACACCTATTATTTTGCAAATTTATCGTTTTTACATTAATTAACACTACCTTGTTGTACGTTACACGTCTTTGTCTATATACCTACCTAGAAAAATAACATTAATTGTATGGTTTATCGTTTTATTTTACAGTATTTATTTTAAAAATACACGGAAATTATTCATGAAATAAACACTCATTGCAATCCATAGATCAACATTCAATATTTTATTTTCTTCGTAGCGTTATATTCTCTTTGCATTTTCTTGTAATCCAATCCACAGAAAGTATATTCTCTTTGATCCACAGACTAAACTATAGGTGCGTTCGTTTAGCTTATGAGGGCATTGGTGGCGTTGTCATTGATGACTCTTTTGATAAAGCGTTCGTAAAGCTCAAAAACGTTATTTTTGCAACTTTTGCCCACATCCTATTCGAACGCTCAACTGAGCATAAAACCTAAAATCGCATGATTATGCTGTCAAATACATAGCTGTCAATAACCGATCACAAACAACACAGCGGTCCGTGTTGCGATATTTTTGCTCACAGTGCTAACGTCTACCAAAGCCGGTCCAAGACAAATATCACGATTTTGACAGGTCGTGGCACTGTAGGCGTGTTGATAAATCGGACCAGAGTTGTAACAATAACGAACCATTTGCGCGCGAAAAAAAAACGCATAAAAATATAGTGCATAGTTTGAAGGTTAACTATGTGGTGTGTGGATTAAAAGAAATAATGGAATGGATGGACTGACTTTTACAACTTTTACATCAAAAACAAGGGACACCAGTAAAGACATTGTAGAAATAAACAAACACCTGTCCCTTTTGACAGAACGCTCACAACGATTATGGTGTAGAGTATGGTTCATGTAATCGTCAATATGGCGGCAGTTAAGACGTCATCGATGACGTAGCGTGGGCTATCGTAATCACGCTCACAGTGAAAGAGACTGACTGTTATCGCGCTAATATCGATTATGGCTCAATTGGGACTTCACTGCAACCATGCTCCGGACGTGGGTCAAAAATTACTCCTTGTGGTGGCAAAAATTCCTCATTTTTAGCTTTCCGAACGCTGAACAAAATGAGACATGAACGACATTTTCACCTACAGATTCCCAATTCGAACGCCCCTTGTAAGCGCTTTTAGCGTTATTTCCGCTAAAAACGCTTACAAAGGACCTATTCGGACGCACAGTAATACTTCTTATCTTACATCTGTTAGATTAGTCTGTCCTTCTTACACAATCATCAGAACCATAGATTAATCAGACAATATATAAAGATAGATGGAAATCACTAAAGCAAAGAGCGGGAGGTTAGCGGGAATTTTAACTTTTTGTGCCATCCACTATGACAGATCATAGTCGCACGCTCGTATTCCATGTGTGACATTAGTGACGTGGAAGAAGAGCGCGCCGGTATCGGTATCGATATCGAAATAAATAGCAATGTGCTGTTTGATATCGAGGTAGCAAGAAGCTTTCCTATCTAATCTATCTATATATTATTGTTATGTAAACCAGGGCTAATGAAATAAAAAAATCAAGTATAAGATAATTTAATCCATTTATTGTAAAATACATTCTAATATAACAAATATTATAATCTATTAAGAGTACATATTGTTCACCTTACACATTGAAAGCACTTTTGTTTTGTGAGATGACAATTCAAAACATGCGTGAACATTTCTAATTAAACATTTTCATTAGGTTATATAGGTAAGTACCCAACAATAAATTCATATGCATTAAATAACTGTAAATACTTATCTACATATTAGTCATAATTATGTGAAACAGATATCAGTAATGTTTTTAACGCATTGAACAAGTGTTTACATTGATAATAAAAGATGTTTGAAGAAAATCTGGGCTGATAGGTAGCAAGTAATATTTTTATACAAAGGTTTTTAATAGAAGGTTTATTTACGTATATATAACAATAAACTTTTTTTTTTTTACTTTAATTTTATCATATCATAACTATGTCAAATCAAAATATTCAATAACGAGTTCCTTTTTCTGTAGAGATTTCTTGCTTTGTATCGTTTGTCCGTTAATAATGCAGTATATTTGGTGTTTGTACTTGGGCCGGCATTGCAGTGTATGAATCCTGATTTTTTTATTACTTTAACATTTCTACCCACAGACTCCAGGTTCCGTGCCCTTTATTACATTTACTTAACTTAACTAAATAATCAACTATATAAATAAACATCTTTGCATACAATGAGGGAACATATACTAAACCTAACATTATATAAGAAGTAAAATAACAGAAAAACAAAACCAAAACTCCTGAATTTTTAACTTAACAGCCATGGTCTTCACATAGTCTATAGTCAACCCCATATTCAAATATGATCGACCAATGAGACTTCTTCCAAGTCTCATTGGTTGAACATATTTCGTTAAGCCTTGTAGCTTTGACAAAAGTCTGCTACGGTTGTTTAGACCTTTATCTTCAAAAGCTGACCTTAAAACTTACCATGAGTCGTTTGCCATTTTAGTTCAGTAAGACAATCATCAAGTATCACTTTATATATTCCAACACTTAGAAAAGGTATCAAAGCAATATCACAAAATCAATCCACTTATCAGCTGACGTTAATGTATAACCTAAGTAAAGTACACCTTTTGACTGTAATACATATGCGTAGTTTTTACTTTAGTATAAAAGTGTACGCGCCTATTTGTAAAACGAGTTCATTAGAACTCATTAGAAGTTTTACAAATAGGCGCGTACACTTATGTTGAATACGTCTATCCCAACACTAAAACAAGCAACACTAATTGATTCCTACCGTGTTATTTACTGGGTGGCGTGTGTATGGGCCTACATAACTATCACTATATCACCTAACTTGCATTACATAATTATTTTTATAAATGGATACAATTCTCGCACTTATGAGTTTTTAAAATTAGATTATGGGTAGTCAATTATTATCTAACGATCTGGATATTAGTGAAATAGTTAGCAGTAACTCCACTTTTGTCCCTGAAATATGTAAGTATATAATATACATAGGTATAACTAGAACGAAGATAAGTAACACTTTACTTCTCTCACAAAATATACGAAGTATAAGAGCAAAGTTCGATAAATTACTGATTATCCTTTCAAGACTTAACATTTTGCCACATTTAATAATCTTAACAGAATGCTGGCTCAATTCCTCTTTTTCTGGTATAACGTTGGAGAGCAGTTACTGTTTTTTTTTTCAAAAAAATATCTAAATCTAAACAATGGAATCGTAGTTTCTTCAAAATAAGGTCTACGAGTATACATTACAGAACCAGACATAGCCCATGCTAACTGCCTGGTAATAAGTATGGGAAAAAAGTATAAAATATTAGCTATTTATAGGTCACCGTCTGTTTACAACATTGACAACTTCATTGGCTCATTGCAAACTATTCTCGAAGGTATTTAATCTGAAACTATATATATAATGGGAGATCTCTCATAGATATTAAGAGGACTACAACCGACCCAAGGGCCATTAAATACACTGACCTAGTGAAAGGTTACGGGTTACTGCCAGCACATCTACTTCCTACTCACGGGCTCAACTGTTTAGACCACGCATTCATAAAAACAGTACAAAAAATATCAGTTGTAATCTGTACATCAGGCGTGAGTGATCATGAAGCAGTCATTCTGAGCGTGGAGGAAAGAACTACGACAGTATATCGTAAGAAAATCATTAAAAAAATCAAAATCGACTACGAATTAGCCATAAAAGATCTAGAGGCAGAAAATTGGTCTTTAGTATACACGCAATCTAACACAAATGACGCAGTCAAAACGTTCAGCACTATTGTCAACAAATCTATTGAAAACCACAGAACTGTTACCATGACAAAAAATTCAAAATTTATTAAGAAAAGCTGGATCACCCCTGGCTTGATAAGATGTATAAGAAAAAGGGACCACTTACAATACTTAGCCAAAAAGAAACCTATAGATAAAAATTCACAAATTTGATATAAGAACTATAGAAATACGAGTATTTGTAATAACTTACTTCAAAATTTAAAAAATACGCATGACTCGAGTAAAATAAAAAACAGTAACGGAGACAGTAAGAAAGTGTGGAAAGCTATTAAGGCGCGGTCCAATCCTAATTTTAAAACAATTTACGGTGCTTTACATAAAGTTGAGAATTGCTTACCAGAATGGACGATGTAATGCGAAAATTCAATCGAATACGTGCTAATACTTTTTATATTTATATCGTACAATCAAATGATTAAATATAAATGATAAAGGAGTCCATAGTTCACTAGTGAATTTCATTGGGAATTCGAATATGATCCATTCATTGAAATATATTTGCCCATAATTGAATAAAAATGCTTTTTCCCACGAAGACGTAAGAAAAATTGGAAATTTTTGGGAATGTTACCGATTTTTTTCTATCGAACCAAGTTTGCTCAATCATGTATTGGCTCCCATACTTCATAAGGACGTATATTCAATGTACACTACATTTTTTTTCGAACTTCGGTTATTAGGTTTAAGCGTCGAAAACTAAGTTTTCGCGAAGTCGAATAATGAAATTTGGAACTCATTTCGCCTTAAGGAAGTCTGCAGTTTTAAATCGGCTGAATCCACTAAAGCCGTATACAGAAAGAAAGCTGGCAGCCTACGAGCGCTTATAGGAACCGGCCCTCGCAGGTAACCGGCGCAGACATTTATATGAACAAGCGCCGATCAGCGCCGATAAGCGCCGAACGCCACCGACAAGTTCCAACACGCGCCGGTCAGCGCTGATGCCGCCAAACAAATCATCGTCCGATGAGTACGACATTTTGCTCGCTCGGCTTCAATCTGCTTCCTTTATGTAACATGGTACCAGAATGGACCAGCGCCGATAAGTGCTGGTAGATCGGCGCCGGCTATCAGCTTTCTTTCTGTACACGGCCTAACACTTGGTTACTAAAGTCTGTACAGACCTAACTCCAAAAGAAGCGCTAAACAATGTAAACAGTTATTTTGCAACCGTAGGGGCATCCTTGGCAAATGTTATATTATCACAATTAAACAAACCAGAACAAGTGCTGTGTAATGAAATAGAAAGTGCGATTTCACCATCAAATTCCTTATTTCTAGCTCCAATGGACTTTTGTCAGGTTCGTAAAATTATAAGCAATATAAAATCAAGTCTTTCAACTGGAGCTGATAAAATTAGTAACCATCTGCTAAAATTAGGTAAGCACATCTTTGATGCCCCCATAGCTTTCATCTGTAATCTTAGCATTGAGACTGGTGTCGTCCCCAAGGAGTTTAAGCAGGCTGTTGTGTGCCCTATCTTTAAAACCGCGGATAGAGAGTAGGTTTCAAATTACAGACCAATAGCTCTATTAAGCTCGACTGCAAAAATATTAGAAAAAGTGGTCAACAGAAGCTTTATGTCTTTTCTGGAGAGCAATAACATTTTATCACCAAACCAATTAGGATTTAGGTCTGGAAGGTCGACTGAGGATGCGTTATCTGCATTGGTTGAACAAGTATCTAGTAAACTAGACTCTGGACGGAAATGCATTGGTGTTTTTCTCGACCTAGCTAAAGCTTTCGATACCGTGTCAAGATCCATTCTGTTAAAAAAGAAAGATTTATTTTTTTCTCGAAGAGAAAAATTTCTGAGAATTCTCGAATGCATCGGGGTACGAGGAACTGCTTTAGAATGGTTTAAATCATACCTATCACACCGTAAGCAAAGAGTCAAAGTGGAGGATAGCTACATCAGACCTGAGGAGGTGCGTTTCGGCATTCCTCAAAGTAGCGTGGTGAAGGTCCAACACTGTTTTTGGCATATATAAACGACCTATGTAACCTTCACTTGAGCCATGCAAAATTGATTGCATTTGCCGATGATACCGACATCCTTTTTGACGATTATACTTGGGAAAAAGTGACTCAGAACACTAACAATGGATTGCGCACTGGTTGAGCATGTTCTGCAACCATACGATTGTTAGGGAATATTTAAGGTGAGAATTGGGTTTAGGTAAGAATGGGATGGACTTACAGGAAGTCGGGTGATTCTGGATCTGATGGGGGCTGATGACCTTGAGTTCCTCTGGGTAGGCGTCCTGCCTTGTACGTCGTGCTGAAGTGTTGTCGTGTTGTATCACTGTTCGTAAGAAATGTCTGTGGAGTGGAGTTTATCGCGCACTCGAGTAAACGCGGGGCTGATTTGAGCTGATGATGTGTGCGGCCGTGCCTGCACATACTAGAGATCACTGTGGGCTGACACGTAACGCGAAGGGTTTATGGATCACGGGTGCCGGGTAAAATGGCGGCGTTTCCTATGCGGTCGCAGCGCGGAGGCGGAGCGGTATACGTTCGCTCGCGGCGACTGTAAATTCGTGACTGTTGGCGCCGCTGCCCCGTTCAGCTGCCTGCTTGGAGTTTGACAGTTACCGGGAAACGGCGGCGGCGCGCGCGAGGGGTATTCCTTGAAATAACGTCGCGTTCGCGTGAACACGCACTGTAGTGAGGTTCAAAATAACCTCTTAACGCTTAATGCGAGCAAGACCAAAATAGTAGCCTTCCGAGTCTCAGTTCATAGTGCCCCTACTGTAGATGTCTGCATAAAGCTACACCAATGCAAGATTACGGATATAGCCAAGTGTACCTGTCTTAAATTAGGACGAGTGCTACAAATCAAATATATTGGCATATATATATAGACAAATTGCTTTCCTGGACTAAACAAATTCAAGTGCTAAGCGGCCGCGTGAGAAAATAACTTCATGTTTTTAAAAGATCAAAGTCAATAGCGGACCGGAAATTTATATCTATGGTCTATATAGATCTTTGCCATTCAATCCTCAGCTACTGTTTTATTACATGGGGTTCCGCTGGAAGTGGTAACGTAATGAAGCTTGAACGTGCACAGCGTGCAGTACTGAAAGTAGCGTATAGTAAACCATTTAGATATCCAACGGACTTGCTTTATCAGGATACCATCCACCTCCTAGTCAGGCAAATATATATCCTAGCGTCGACACTTCGATTCCATAGAACAGCTTTGTGTGCTGCTGATCTTAGAAAGGATTCAAGATCTAGGCGTTATCCCACATGGCAAACTACAACATTCAGCACTTCTATAGGAAAAAGAAGCTCCAGTGTTTTGGGATGTTATATATACAAAAAATAATAATAAGAAACTCGATATTATACAGGACACTAAATTTAAATGTTAAAAGAAATTAAAAGAATGTTTGTATACATTAGGTTATCAATGCGCAGAGGACTTGCTACGCGTAATTAAATAAGAAAATCCTTAAGTATCATTAGTAAAATAAACATTCAGTTCTATACATCAGTTTCAAAGTTGTTTGCATGTTATTTTTAAATTTTATTTAAGCATTCACCAGCAATAGGTCGGTCAATAAACGATTTAATTTATGTATCATTTTATTGTAATGAATTTATTATTTTTATAGAAGAGTGTTTCAAGTTTACATTTGAATATTTATTTTAATTTATCACAAACTTAATATAACGTTTTTGCATCCCGGAGGAAACCTAGATATTGTAAACACTGGGTATCCTCCCGCAATATCTAGTGCTGCAAATGTAACAAATTTAATTAAGTACTTATGTAAATTTGTACATAATATGTCTAAGCATATTACTGTTCAAATAAACAAAAATTAAAATATATAGAAATGAATAAATCGAAGCCACCGTTTAATAGAACAGAGATAACGCGTGGTGGCACAACCATAGACAACATCTTTCTAAGGCCCACAGGACAGTAAGGAAGAGAAACCACCGTGCTCAAGTCGCACTCGCAGTTTAAAAATCAATCAAATCTGAGTATTGAATATTGATACATTTGATACAGAACAGTGAAGCAGTGAAGTTCATTGAACACTGAACACCATAGATAATTACTTTATAATACTGGAATTGAACATTTATATATACTTCCTAATCTGTGACTGTGATGTGAATCTGAGTTGAAAATCTATTTTGTAAACAATAATAGTTTTCTAACATTTATAATGGCTGATTTAGAAAAATTGTTGAAACAAGCTGCCATGCAAGTTGGAGCTGGTGGAAGTGCTGGATTTGTGGAGGTCTGCATCATGCATCCATTGGACCTGGTGAAGACGAGACTCCAGATACAGTCTAATGTCAGGAGTGCCATATCAAGTAAAGACCCTCATTACTACAGTGGTATAGTAGACTGTATGACGAAAATGTATAAATATGAAGGGTTGGGATCATTTTGGAAAGGAATTCTGCCTCCAATATTAGCAGAAACTCCGAAGCGAGCAGTGAAATTCGCAACATTCGAACAATACAAGAAGTTATTTATGTTTGGCTCCAGTGCACCTACACCTTTGGTAAGTGCTAATGCAATTCATAGTTAAAACTTGTTCAGTTCACTAACTGTTAAATTAGAAAAAAAAGTATTATTCATTATGAAATAAATATCCTATTGGTAGTGCTAATTGCCCCTCTACAGTAATATCTCTATAGGCCCTGCCATGGTTTCTTTATTCATAAGTTTGTGTTGATTTCCCATAGCCAGTTAATCGGTAAGAGTTAATCTAGTACTTCTTTATAGTACCTTTGTCCATTACATTTTGCAAAATAAATATGAAGTTATAAGATAAATGTTTTAAAACAGAATTTGATTATGTAGCCTTCATAGTGCGTTCAAATAGATCACTTCTGATTGTTTTTGGCGAAAATAACGCTAAAAACGCTTACAAGGGGCGTTCGAATTGGGAATCTGTGGGTGAAAATGTCGTTCATGCCTCTTTTTGTTCAGCGTTCGGAAAGCTAAAAAAGAAGAATTTTTGCCACCAAAAAGTGCATTTTTTAACCCACGTCTGGAGCATGGTTGTTTGTGATCGTTATTTGACATCATAATCATGCGATTTTAGGTCTTATGCTCAGTTAAGCATTCCAATAGGGTATGGGCAAAAGTGGCAAAGGTGGAAAAAAAAAATGTTGTTGAGGTTTCCGAACGCTTTAACAAAAGAGACATCAATGAAAACGCCACTAATGCCCTCATAAGCTAAACAAATGCACCATATGTTGTACATTAAACTTATATACACATTTGATTCTACTGGCTTTAAGTCTGAGATGCTAAGTGCTTCCTCTCTATGGATTTCAATTTTGTTTACAAATGTCTGAATACCTTATATAATTAATTGCTTAATTTTGTGTTTGTCTCTTGATTTTAATTTCTAAACTGCCATCTTTGTATTGCAATATATCTATTGGAATGTAACATTAATTAAATATAAGGTCGCTTTTTAGAATATAATCATTCTATAAATGCAATCTTATTTTAACAACTTTAAATTAGTCACTGAATGAGCCAGTTGCATTTGTATATAAACATCTTTGGACTGGATTTGGATTTGGATTCACCATATTTGGACAATAATACAATATATTTCGTAGGAATCAACCTACTTTTCAAGGAACTGCAACGTGTGTGGTCATCTTTAGATCATAGAATAATATTTACATGAGTCTGTTAAGAAATAAGTAAAACTGAGTATCAAATGTATATATTTTGTAAGGTTCTTCTTCTTCTTATTGGATGGCTTCTGTGACTAAATTGTCACAATTCTGCCAGTGTTCGTACATGCTAGTGTCATAAATTGTGAGGAGTTTGTAGGTTGTAATCTAAGAATATGATCGGTAATTAAATAAAAAAGAAAAGCAAACAGAATAAAAAAAAGGAATAGTGACTATCTAAAACAAAATACAACACAAAAAGAAATTATACCATATAGGCTAACACACATTAGATCACAATAATTATATGACTGTTTTAGTATGCATGCTATAAAAAACATTTACAGTTTAATTTTATTTATATCCACAAATTTACAGAGTATATAATTAATATCAGAAGAAAATGTAAGGGCTAGTAGGCATTTGAAGGAAGTTGGACGGGGGATATTAGGTGGAGGAATATCATATAAAGAAAAACGAAGTTTAGTAACGAATTTTGTAAGGTTGTCTACCTTACAAAATATACCCAAAATGAGGTAATAATTGTGAAATGGTATATTGTACAGTTCGATTCAAACTTAATGGCGGTTTGGAAGTTAGCTGCGAGTGCAGGTGCGCGCAGGTACAGTCAAGTTGACAATAGTTTAGGCTCCATTTAATTATTTTTACAACAAAGGTTTGTGAGTGTTTTAAGTGCTATATGGTACATAAATGTCAATTGTTTCACACATCACACAAATTTCCCCCATTTCACTGACTTTTTGCTGGACTAATTCTATGACTGAATTTACGTTCCAGTTAACGTTTTTTTTGCGACATATTGTTTAATTGCTGCCCATGCCATCTCGATGGGGTTTAAATCAGGGTGGTAAGGGAGGAGGCGCAACACTGAGTGGTTATTTTCTTTGAATATTTTATCTATATTAAATTTCTTGAAGCAATCTTTATTTTGGGCAATCAACTTGTACAGCTGTGGCTTCAGCATTGTTTCTTCAAATTCAATATTTTTTTCACGAAGCCAAGATGACATTGTCTGCTTTTCTTGAATTAGAGGTAGGTGCAGGATCTTCTTGTTTGTTGTGATAAGAAGCATTGTCTACCGAAACAACTGAATTTGCTGGCAAATTTGGAATGAGTTGATTCCTGATCAATTTTTCATAATTTTGATAATTCATGTTATCATGATAGTCGCCAGTTTTTGTACCCGCCTTAAACATTAAAAGTGCGTAGGGTACAAAACCGGCTTCAGAACCCGCGTGCACGATTACAACTCTTTGACCATTTGAATATTTTTTTTGGTTCCCATACGTGACCCATCGCCCCAAGACTTCGACTTGCTGTGGGAAGAATCGACATATGACTCGTCGGTATATACAATGGGTCTGCCTTCCGAGCGATACTTAGTAATTTTATGCAGATATTCGATGCGCTGTAACCGAATATTTGACTGCTCTATTAACACTTTCCTCTCATTTTGGGTATTTTTCCATTGAAACCCTAATCGTTTTAGTATTCGGCCTAAGCTGGTTACAGAACCGTTGAAATTAATATCATCTTTTAATTTTCTTTGTAATTGCTTGAGTGTTGGCAACTCTTTTTCAGTAACGTGAAAGTTGTGCCCGCACCTTTTGATGACACCTTGATCGAAGCCGTCAATATCTGTCACTCTCTTGACTCCCTTCCTTTTTTGCCAGGCGTGCGAAAGACGGCTAACATATTCGACTCATTTGCTTTGCAGCTATTCTTTGTACAGTCCTCAGTGAAACGCCTGTAGCTACCGCCACCTGTTTTTGAAGGAGCGGCAAAGGAATTAGGACGCCGTCTTCATTCTCCTTTTTCATGAATTGCATGACGTCGTACACCATTTTTCTGGCTTGCCTGCGTAAAACGTTCGTAATAGTCAATAACAAATGAAAACTTAACAGAACACTACCAAAAAAAACTTAACAAAACAATTACTGATCGCGCGGCGAGAGTTTGGCTTTGACCTTCGGGTGGAGGGGATTACTGCGCATGGGTACTGTCGCGCCATTTGACAGAGAGACAAGAGTCCCTCGTCTTCGATGTGACAGAGAGAGACAAGAGTCCTTCGTCCCTCTAGCCACCCTGTGATACCCAATTTTTGACTTCTGCGCAATAACGGTCAAAGCCAAACTCTCGCCGCGCGATCTGTACCAAACAACAACAAATTCTTATGAGCTCGACTGTACGTAAGCAGGATTGCGCGCGTGCGTGCAGTATACGGACGTAACTCACACACTAAAGGCACGACGCGTAGGGCTAGTGCGGGTGAGAGAGAGGGCGCGCGGGGATGTGCCCTGCCGCCGCATTCTTGTACGTCCCGCTGATACCTACATTGTACATTCTGCGCATCGGAACGTACGGTGTTCCGAGCCGCCATTAAGTTTGAATCGTACTGTACCTAATTATTACTTTGTTGTACATGGTTTGTATGGTGGTGTACAATGAAGAAATAAAATAGGTCAATAGTCAAAGCTACAAGCAAATAAACAAAATTGGTGTATGGTACACCTAATTTGTTTATTTCCCTAAATCTTTTTTATTTATCTTACTAGCTGACTCGCCAGCGGCTTCACTCGCTTGGTCTTGGTGTAGAGGTAGAAGTGCCGTTTTGGAACCTCGAGGTCCTGGGTTCGATCCTCGGTTGGACAGTTTCTGACAAAGAAATTTTGAAAGAGTGCCCCGTAGTTTGCAATAGACTCCCCTCTTATGAAATAAGACTAAAAACATGTCTAGCGAAACATAGGCGTTTAAGACACTGCTGCTGCCCCCTTCGAGAATATAGAGGCGAAACTATTTGTTATGTTGTGTTTAAAAATAAAATGTAAGTGTTGCAGGTTATTCACTCAAGACCGCCAGACTGATGTTTCACCTCCGAGGTGATGGATGATGATGAGGATGAAGCAAATATAGCATATGTTACTCAGGCATAATGCCTTAAGCTCTAAACTTGTGAAAGAATTGTTTGAATCGGTTAAGCCTTCAGCTGTAGATGACCATCAGGGAAAATGTTGGATTCTAATAGTAAAAGATTTTTCAAATCGGTCCTGTAGTTTTTAGCCTATTCAAGACAAACAAACAAATTTTTCCTGTTTATAATATCAGTGTTGACTAATATGAGTTAGTGTTGTGATCATCAGTCGAGTTACTCTAATTTAAAATGTTTTTTGATTGCTGGCGTCAATAGAAACGTAATTGCAGCGGCACTGTTTATCAGCTTAAGGTTCTATTGCAGTCTAAGGTTCGATTACAATTGGAACAAATTTATTTATTGGAATCGGGCCCCTGTCACACTGTCATCACTTTGCTCTAATGTCAATAGCATCGACTAATAATATATGGTCAATAGTTTCCGCAGTGTATAAGGACTTTTTTTTGGTATTTTTTCCACACCTTGGATTATATTATGGAAGTTTTCATATGGATCCCTAACTTTTTTGAAAATACTATATATAGCCTATGTTCATAAGGGAAAACGTAGGATTCTAATGGTGAAAGAATTTTTCTAATAAGTCTAGTAGTTTCGGAGCCTATTCATATCAAACAAAAAAACAAATCTTTCCTCTTTATAATATTAGTGTAGATGATTATCCTTGTAGTGATTATCATCTAAATTAAGGCAATATTGTGTACACTACACTTGTTTGTGTAGTGTACACAATATGTTCCAATAAAGTAGCTAGGAATGCCCCCCCTCCCGCCATTTCTGAGTTATGCAACATAGAAGTCCTTCTACATCGATGTTGACATTAAAAGTAATAATCCAAACGCCAAAGGATCAAAACGAGTTGGTTGTTAATAAAGTCTACCTGTACGCTGTGCCGTGGGGTACCGGCTTAGAATAGTACCCCCCCAACTCTACCCGTGGGTGCGTAAAAATCTGCTAAGGGAAAACAATCGGAAGGTGGGCAGCAGCACCTTCCCAGTATTAAAACCCCAAGACTGCGCTCGCCAACCCGCCTGCCAAGCGTGGCGAGTATTGGCAAAATCCCCCCAATGACGGACACAATAGTCACCAGGCCTCCAGTCCCCGGCAGCCCCGCTATTCCTGGCTACGGTAGCGGCCACGGTAACGGTGGGGCAGGGGGTGCTAAGAATCCCCGGCAGACGCCCGGCTACCACCCCCAACAACGACGACTGGCCCTGGTGACACACAACATACGCACGATGAGGACAGACGAGAAGATTTATGAGCTGGAAGAAGAAATGAGTAAGTTACACTGGGACATTGTGGGGTTATCTGAAGTCCGTAGAGCGGATAAGGACACGATAACCCTAAAATCAGGTAACCTACTCTACCACCGGGAGGGCGACCAACAGTGGTCGGTTTTCCGACCACTGTTGGTCCAAGGTGGTGTCGGTTTTCTCGTCCACAAGTCCCTTACTAACAACATAGTTACGATCGATAGCGTTTCCAATAGGGTCGTATACCTAATACTCGAGAGTATCCAAACGATATTCGCTGAAGGTCATTCAGGTATACGCACCGACGAAGTCGCACCCGGATGATGAGGTGGAGGGCCATACATACCTCTGAAACGCACTTTCTAGTTGTTATGGGGGACTTCAACGCGAAGTTGGGTAAGAGAAGCGAGGATGAGTTGAAGGTGGGGCAATTTGGCTATGGACAACGGAACCGTAGGGGACAGAGGTTGGCCGACTTCCTGGAGAAAGAGGGAGTCTTTATGATGAGCTCTTTCTTTCAGAAGCCACCTCACAGGAAATGGACCTGGCTGAGTCCCGATGGTTCCACGAGAAATGAGATCGACTTCATTATGACCACCAAAAGGCAAATATTCACTGATGTCTCCGTGATCAACAGGGTTAAAACCGGTAGTGATCACCGAATGGTAAGAGGCACGGTGAATATTAATGTCAAACTGGAGAGGTCTCGTCTGATGAAATCTACGCTCCGACCCACTCGTGCCCATATACAAGACCCCGAGAGCTTTCAACTTGAGCTATCCAATCGCTTCGATTGCCTTGAGAACATCGCTTCAGTGGACGAGATCAATAACAGGTTAGTAGAAACTGTCCATACAGTGGGTTCCAAATACTTTAAACCACAACGTACAGATAGGCCACAGAAACTCTCCAACGATACCCTCAACCTCATGGCTGAACGACGCTCACTGAAAATGCAGTCTTCGGATGATGCTGAAGCATATAGGCTGCTCAATAGACGAATATGGAAGTCCTTGCGACACGACATCCGGATCTTTAATACAAACCGTATTAAAGAGACGATAGAGCGGAAAAAAGGCTCCAAAGTGTTTGCAAGAGACATGTCTATTGGGCAAAGCCAGTTGACGAAGCTGAAGAGAGAAGACGGCAGTGTAGCGTCGACCAAAGCAGAAGTATTAGGAGAGGTAGAAAGTTTCTACGGACAGCTATACACCTCGGTCGCTAAACCTGTTAGCAGCTCGACCAAAGACCCAAGAGCCAAGCTGACCCGACATTATACCGAAGATATCCCGGACATCAGCCTGTACGAGATTAGAATGGCCTTGAAGCAGCTTAAGAACAACAAGGCGCCTGGTGACGACGGTATCACATCTGAGCTTCTGAAAGCGGGTGGAACACCGGTACTTAAAGTCCTTCAGAAGCTCTTTAATACCGTCTTACTCGAAGGTTCAACGCCAGAAGCATGGAACAAAAGCGTGGTGGTGCTGTTCTTCAAGAAAGGTGACAACACTTTTCTTAAAAATTACAGACCCATCTCGCTTTTGAGCCATGTTTATAAGCTGTTTTCGAAGGTCATAACGAACCGTCTCAGTCGCAGGTTTGATGAATTCCAGCCTCCGGAACAAGCCGGTTTCCGAAAAGGCTATTATACCATAGACCACATCCACACGCTACGGCAAGTTATACAGAAGATCGAAGAGTATAACTTGCCTCTTTGTTTAGCGTTTGTGGACTATGAGAAAGCCTTTGATTCGATCGAGACGTGGGCAGTGCTTGAGTCTCTCCAGCGGTGCCGTATTGACTATCGGTATATTGAAGTGCTGAAGTGTTTGTACAAAAACGCCTACATGTCAGTCCGAGTACAGGAGCAGAGTTCGAAGGCAATTCCATTGCAAAGAGGCGTGAGGCAGGGAGACGTTATATCTCCGAAACTGTTCACCGCTACATTGGAAGACGCCTTCAAGCTTCTGGAATGGCAAGGACTTGGCATTAATATTAACGGCGAATACATCACTCACCTACGATTTGCCGACGATATTGTAGTCATGGCAGAGTCCATGGAAGACCTCAGTACAATGCTCGAAGGCCCCCATCGAGTTTCCCAACGGGTAGGTCTTAAGATGAACATGGATAAGACAAAAATTATGTCTAATGCCCATGTTGTACCTACCCCAATATCAGTTGGGAACTCAGTTCTCGAAGTTGTTGACGAGTATATCTACCTGGGACAGACAGTCAAACTAGGCAGGTCCAACTTCGAGAAAGAGGTCAATCGTCGAATCCAACTCGGCTGGGCAGCGTTTCGGAAACTTTGCGAAGTCTTCTCGTCAAAAATACCTCAGTGCCTCAAGACAAGAGTCTTCGACCAATGTGTGTTACCAGTGATGACTTATGGCACTGAAACGTGGTCTCTTACTATGGGCCTCATAGAAAAGCTCAAAGTCGCACAACGAGCTATGGAGAGGGCTATGCTCGGGGTTTCTCTACGTGATCGAATCAGAAATGAGGAGATCCGTAGAAGAACGAAAGTCACCGACATAGCCAAGAAGATTAGCCAGTTGAAGTGGCAGTGAACAGGGCACATAGCACGCAGAACAGATGGCCGATGGGGCCGAAAGGTTCTGGAGTGGAGACCACGGACCGGCAAGCGCAGCGTAGGTCGTCCACCGACACGGTGGACAGACGACCTGATGAAGGTCGCAGGACGACGTTGGATGCAGGCCGCTTCCAACCGGTCCTTTTGGAAAATCATGGGGGAGGCCTATGTTTAGCAGTGGACGTCCTACGGCTGAGATGATGATGATGATGGTACGCTGTGCGGACGACACATGCACGTCGTTTACCGTGAATGCTCTTATCAAAACTCTAAAAACTAATTAGTTGGTCATAACTAAATGCTATTATAGAAAAAATCTTACAAGTAAAGGGAACCCTATACTTAGCATGATTGTTGATTTGCCTTTAGCAATATTTAATAAAAATATTTTTTATCTTAAATAAATAACTAAACCCCACAAGTACCTTTTCCGAAATATCGTAAATTAGAAATAAAAAAATATTTTTTATTAATAATTTAAAATGATATCATATCTTTGACTCCATAAATCAATATTTATAATTAATTATTTAAATAAATAATATTATTCTAGAATCAATTTTTAACAGGAAAATATTTAGAGGAAATCAATTTAACATTAATATAATAAATATTCACGATATAAGCCCGCATACAATCTGTAGTTTTAATGTTATTTTGACAGTTACGCGGTTGGTATAGTCGAATATCTAGACCGGTTTCGTGACCGTCCTAGTGACTTCTTAATGGAGTACTTGCGAAAATTTGTAATACTTACGAAAGTTTCAATCTGTAGTCCGGTCTAAAAAAAGAAACTAATATTAATGAAATTATAGAAAAAGAACATCAACTTACTAAACAATTAGTATAAAAAAAATCCCCCATTAAATTTAAAGAAGGGGGAGCTGTAAGATTCGAAGATTGTAATCAAAGTCATAATCTTATTGAATACATAAAATTAATCATACCTTTATGAATTAGCAATCTTGTTAACACGCTCATAATAAAATTTATATTAGCTAAACAATAGATACTTGTATATACCAGAACATAAAAACCCTAAAATTTTCACAACTAGCAATTCTTAAATGAGTATATATAAGAATAAGCAATTCAATCAATCAATCAATCAAATCATGTTTATTTCAGGATATAGGTATACTATATGTATGTAGCTTAAAATTACGTAGCTCTACTAAGTTTTACTTAATTTATCTATACTTTTAAGCTAAGTTGTGAGCACTAGCTCCCACACTAGGATTCCCTGTGTTGTAGGAGTCTAGTCTCTTCCCGAAGGTTCAGTAAGTTTCATTCGTGACGGTAAAATTAGGAACCACATTGGGTACATAAACCGGATGACACAACATTTCAACACAATATTGCAATAATTATACATATACATCCTGTGAGTACTAATTATAAGTGAGATAATAATGTTTTTATTACATTAATTCCGTGTTTTTTTTCAGACATTTTCCTTAGCTGGTCTGGGGGCTGGTATAACAGAGGCGATCCTGGTTAACCCGTTTGAGGTTGTCAAAGTGACTTTGCAATCTAACAAAGCATTAGCTAGCCAGCTGCCTAGCACATGGTCTGTTACTAGACAGATTGTAAGAGAACATGGCCTCGGGTCGAGAGGCTTGAACAAGGGGCTTACAGCGACTATTGCTAGAAATGGTGTATTCAATATGGTCTACTTTGGCTTTTATCACAGTGTGAAAGGATATATTCCCGAATACGAGGTATGATATTTAGCTACAATAAGATATTAACAATCACTTTTAAGGGCAGGGTCACTACCAACTTAACTAATAGGGTTGTCAATTAATTGTTATACTTACGTTTGTGGAAAGTATTTTTTTTTCTGCATTCATCACATACTAATGCCGGGTGTTCCTATAGGTACCCAGAAACGGGTCGTTTTGCCTACGACTCGCATACTCGTAGCTTATGTAACTTTTCAACCGACTTCGTAAAAAAAGGAGGAGGCTCTCGTATACACGCGTATATTTTTTTATGTATGCATAACTTTTTACGGAGTAGTGAATTTTTTTTTGTATACTTCTGAGGTGTCCATTTAAATTTCATCAAATTCGGTCAACGTTCAAAACAGTATGGCGCCAATCTCTATGATATCGTAATTGACGATGAAATGAATGATGAAATGTACGCCCCGTAAATAGCAAAAAATATTTACGGAAATATATATAGGAATAAAAACGGAACCGATTTCAACACTGAAAAGTGTGAAATAACTTGTCTAGTCGGTGCCATGGACGTGCCCACACGTCTGTTTGATCTGTGTCTGGGTGTGTATACATATCAGTCATCAGGTTACCATAGTACAGGCTCTGCCAAGTTGGGGACCTGAACACCGTGTGTCTATCAATATATATATAAGATAGCGGCTGTCCGCGACTTCGTCCACACAGTAGTTATTTAGGAACGTTCTATGAAGTATTGGAAAACATTTAAAATTGTTTGTAAATGAATCAAATCAGTAAAACCGTTCACGAGTTATAGCGTGAACAGCAGGCCTAGACAACATTCCAGCAGGCGTTTTTCCGCACACGCTACAGACAGAACGTTCCCGGGTCCCGCCTCCCGCCTACGAACTTAGCGTGACGTCACGTGACTTTTCCACAGGTAATGTCAACGCCAAACATTTTGAAGTTGTCGTTTGGCGTTAACGTAATGGTAAGCGTCCACTTGTCGGAATCGTACGCATCCGACGAAACGCACGCAACGGATCGTAGTATTTTTTGTATAGAAACTCATATAAGTGCGTCCACCTGTCCGCATCGTACGCATCGCACGCATCGCACATCGGCAATGAGAGGCAACTTTTGCGATGCGTGCCGATGACGTCATACGGAATGCCGATCAGTGGACGCGATTTCTTCTTGAGTAGGTCGTGTATCCAGGTATTATGTTTTCATTTTATACATATTCTTGCATTTTCTTCCTCTTCTGCTAACAAACAAGCAATAACGACAAATTTTTCTTCTTCGCTTTCCTCCATTCTCACAAACACACGTGTAAAATGACTAAGAAAATCCGAATAAAACTGGCATCGCCAATCCGATTGCTGGTACTTGCGTCGGCAATCCGAACACTGCCGATACAGTGGACGCAGTATGAAAAAATAATGCGGTTGATGCGATGCGTACGATGCGTCCAATACCGACCTGTGGATGCTTAGCTTAAACAGAAACATCTTTTGTCTGGGCCTGCTGGAGAAATAGGGGAAAATTTGTATATAGATAACCATCTCTAGGCCTCCCATGCAATCAACTCAACAACATTCTTACATATCATATTATTATATACCTAGACAACCATCTCTAGGCCTTCAATCAACTCAGCAAAATTCTTACATATCATTATACTTATTCTCTTTATTCTTAGGTAAATAACCTTGTTGTTTGTAGTTTATTATCGTGAATTCATTACTTACAGTTTGCATTGTCACGCGTAGAGATAGCGTCATTGCTTCATCGCATTACCAATATTTATACTATGATAATTACATACCAGAAAATAATATATGTCATCACTTAAAATTAAGTAAACAATGATTTGTTCTTCTCAGGATCCGCTTCTAGAGTTCGGACGAAAGGTCGCTATCGGGTTTACATCGGGCGTTCTCGGGTCATGTGTGAACATACCGTTTGATGTTGCGAAGAGTCGGATACAAGGTCCTCAACCAAGCCCCGGTGTTGTGAAGTACACGTCAACGACAGGAGCAATAGTTCTAGTGTACAGAGAGGAAGGGTAAGTCGATATATCAGTAGGTACTAGTGGTTTTGTCAGAACAGCCTTCGATGGTTCGCGAGCCTTTATAACCATTGTGTAATGCCATTTCCCTCTTTCATTTCCTGACCTACCAAAGGCTTTTTAGAGGTTTGGAACTAACCCATATGTGTTAAGTATTGAAGACATTCTCCCACACACCCCCACCACAGGTTATCATCTAGTGTAGAATGAAGACCTTAGTGCCCCTGTTAACTTTGATTGAAATCCGTCAATAAGTAACGCTACAGCAAACTTCTCCTCTTTTCCCCTCTATTTTCTCCCCGGTCAAAAATAGCGATTGACTAAAAAATATAACTAAATCAAAGAATTTCTGTGCCAGGATTCGTATAAATCGGTGAATACAGGTAGCAGGCGAGAACAGACAGACGGACAAAAAAAATCATTTTTATCGATAGGTATAGTCGAATATCTCACGAAACCGGTCGAGATATTCGACTATACGTACCGCGTAAGTTAAACCACCAAAATAACATTAAAATGTGTAATACTTACGAAAGTTTCTATCAAGTTATTATTTATATATATTTATATATACTTCGTAGTGGTCCCATATGAATTTCGTCAAATTTACCAACCACTTTTTGAGTTACACTCCTGAAAAAACTGAAGAGTATAGATTTATCTTGATGATATCATCATTGACGTGTATCCCGTAAGTAGCAAGGATCACTAAAAGAGTGAAAAAAAAATTGTTCATAATACCAAGATTGTCCAAAAAACTTTTTATCAATAAATAGAACCGGCTTCTAGACTTAAAAGTGTTAAGTGAAATAACTTGTCGAAGTCGATACCATGCACGCAATATTGTGATAATAGGCAATTTCGAACTATCATGGTACCGACATCAACAACTTATTTCACACTTTTGAGTGTAGAAGTCAGTTCTATTTTTCGATAAAAAGTTTTTTGGTCATACTTTATATTAAGACTCTTCGCTGGGTTCGCTTGCTCGCTCGATCAATAAAATTTAAATTAATAAGAATTTAGTTGTTGTGAACGTTGAAATTTAACCACACTACGAGTATATAAATTCATTAAGTCGTGTATGTTTCCTAAACTTTAATCTGTCCGCATCAGGACAAAAAATAACAATAGATTTATGAATGAAACTTGCCTCGAATGAGGCTTGCTGATTCGGTCAGATTAATCAATTTCCAGCGATCGTGCGTCATTGCTGGACTAAATTACACAGTCTAAACAATATACAATAACGCAACAATCTATTTTTAGTACGCGTACTCTGAAGCCATTGTCCGAAAATCCCTTCGGCTAAATATAAAATCGCGTACTTTGTGTAAAACCCCGAGTTCCGAGACTTTCAGCGTCACTGGCACACTGCCCGGTGAATCAAGTATTATACATGGAACCACAAACTCACTATACGCATTAGTTTATTTGTCTAAAGTACCTATTTTTGTTTGAACGTGCGTAAATTGTATTTACATTACATTTACAGGTCGTGCTAAAGTGTTTATAATTGGTTATTATTTTTAATCACTCCACTGAAACGTGGTCTCTTAAGTGCCCCGGAGACGGTCATTCGCAATTGTCAATATTTACGTCATTGATGTACCAATTGATCGTCTATATAGGCAATTGTAGCCATTGTCATTCGCGACTACGTGATTGAAGACTAATGATGATTGAACTTGATAGATTTCGGTCATTCGCTCGCTAGTCTAGAAACATTGCGGATGTGAATATGACATCATCGTTTGTCTAACTTTTATACTAGCCAGAAAGTAAATGTGGGCGAGCAATTGACGCATCGTATGAAGCTCCATCATTCGAACCTTCAATTGAAACGGTCAATGACGTAAAAATTGACAATTGCGTTTGACCGTCTCCGGGGCACTTTACTATGGCCCTCATAAGTAAGCTCAAAGTCGCACAACGAGCTATGGAGAAGGCTATGCTCGGGGTTTCTCTACGTGATCGAATCAGAAATGAGGAGATCCGCAGAAGAACGAAAGTCACCGACATAGCCCAGAAGATTAGCCAGTTAAAGTGGCAGTGGGCAGGGCATATGGCACGCAGAACTGATGGTGTGTGTTGATTTGAGAGTACTGACCCATTTGTAGACATTGGCAGCGATTCGTGTTTGCAGAACACTAAACTGTGGTAGTTCTTGTTCCTAGTGTGCTGTACCCAAAGGCTAAAAACGGGACCCTATTACTTAGACTACGCCGTCCGTCTATATCCGTCGGTCACCTCACCAGGCTGTATCTCATCAACCGTGATAGTTAGACAGTTTAAATTTTCACAGATGATGTATTTCTGTTGCCGCTATAACAACAAACAAAAAACGGCCAAGTGTGAGTCGGACTCGAGCACGAAGGTTTCCGTAAAAACGGCAAAAAAACATGTTCGTTGTATGGGAGACTTATAGATAACGGTACGGAACCCTTCGTGCGTGAGTCCGCCTTGCACTTGGCCGTTGGCACTAAAATCCACATTTGTGTAACGCCTACACTGACAACTAAATCGACTTAATGGAATTTAACGTGAACAGAATAAGAAGTACCATGACTTAAAAAAAAATAGTGCGCTAGTTTAGTTTGGTGTTCTGAAGCAAATAGCTACCATTGATATATCAAATTACTCATCAATAAATATTTGAGTACTAGTATCCGCTCGCGACTTTGCTTAGAATAAGGTTATAGCGATCCCTCGAGAACTACCCGTTGAATCGGGATAAACAGTAGCTGTGTTAATCCCGGGTACAAACCATCTCCACACTAAATTTCATCCAGATCCATTCAGCCGTTTTGCGTGATGCAAACTTTCATTTTTATAATACTACTAGTTACCAGCTGCGCCCCGCGGTTTCACCAGTGTGCTGATGATGATGATGATGGAATTATCCTATGTGTTAATACAGCGCCATACCAAATTTCATCAAAATTGGCCCAGCCGTTTGAGCGTGAAAGAGTGATAAACTTCCATGCAATTCCTTCGGAAGTCGGAGAGTAAACACTATTATGCTATACATTTATATATCTGTATACTTCTTAGGTATTTACCTACTACGTATTTATATCGAGACAGAACTTTGATCCTTCTTTTTATCATCTTGCCTCCACAGATACTATACGTGTATTACAATGAACTAAATATAAGTGATTGCAACATCGTCTACCTATTCGTGTTTTGAATCTTGTAATGTAGGTAAATAACCGAAATTATCTGGATCTTATCCAAAATGTTTAATAGGAAATGCAGTGTTGAGAGACCATTGCATAAAGGATTTGCGAAAAAGTATTCGGCGTACAAACCATGAGTTATCTCAGATAACTCATAGTTTGGTAACTGTGACACAGGTAACTTATCTGTGTCACAGTTGCCCTAGATTCTAGATACTTGACAGTTTGTTGTGTTTCACGTGACCGGCACGTTACGTTACACTTACGCAGTTATTCGTGCCAGACCCACAGTAAGATTCGGCGGAGGATACGAGTACTCCATATCTCTATCACTTAAAATCTTATAAGTCTGGGTGATAAGAGCAGTGCAGTTACACGCACGGTTTTGAACTGTAGTGCTTCATACTAGGTCCAGTAAAGTCTAATAATTTTAGAGAGAAAAATACACATTCGCAGACGGGATTCGAACACGCGTCTTCCGACAATCCGTGGCAGACGCTATAACCACTAGGCCACCGAGGCTCGAGGTCCGAGCATCGAATTTTAGCTCTCTATCTGATTTTAACTGTCATATGGAGATGGACTGGAATTTTGCTCTATAAAATTGCAATGTTTGGTATCGCTAAGCAGGCGTTATTACTATATATCATATTATAAAGTCTAGTAGTTCGCACTGGCACTGGCACACAAAATCTGGCACTGAACTGTAATGGGCAAGCGTGACGCTTAATATCAGGTGAGCCACTTATTCGTCTTGACACCGATTAACACAAAAAAAAATTCAAAGCTAGAGCTTTGAATTTTTTGCCTGCTTAGCTAGACCAAACAATGCAATTAGAGAGAGAAATACACATTCTCAGACGGGATTCGAACCCTCATCTTCCGACAATCCGTGTTAGACGCCATGACCACTAGGCCACCGAGGCATACCGTCCGAACATCTGATTTTAACCGTCGTAGTGGACAGAGCGACATCTATTGAACAGCTTGACAATGTGATTTCTCTCTAAACTTATTATGACTCACAGTTTGATTAGCACATATTCGCATTACATTGACATAGGTATACATTTGATAGTAGGAACGAGATAGATTCTGAACTCCTCATTCCACATACGTACTTCGTAAGATAAGGTCTAAATCTGTAGGAAAAAAATGTCCTCCCAATAAAAACCAACAACAATGATTTTTTATACTTTGTTAATGGACTCTTAAATTTGTACATTTGCTATTACTCAAGTTAAATAATTTATTAGATAAAGTTGCATCAAGTAAGATTCTCATTTAAGCAGTCCACATAAATAAGTCCGTACCTAAGTCACTGTCCAGTGTCACGTTCTAGTAACGAGGTTGATTTATTACTAAACTTTATTTAAGGGAATGTCGAGAACAACATACATACACTTCATGATTCTGTTCGCTTTGCCTACACTCATCACCATTTTAATACTACACCACGATGATACATTAAAACTCGAAGAAACACAAATCTAGAAAAAAAAAGAAAGAAGTATCAATATTGCCATTGATAGACTTTTTTCCCGCCATTTTCATCGATGAAGGTTAATATTTGTTTTTTTTTCTTTCAGCTTCCGCGCTCTGTACAAGGGGCTTTTGCCGAAGGTCTTGCGTTTGGGGCCCGGTGGAGCCATCATGTTGGTCGTGTACGATTACGTTTACCACTTTTTGGAAAACAAATTCCAAGATAAGTAACGACCGTTGTAGGTAAATTTATTAGAATCTTAAAACAATAGAATTATATCGAATGTATACAAAATGAATTTGTAAAAATCTTTTACGACATTTTCGTGATAATAATTACACATAAAGAATAAATAATACTTATTTACTTATACATAAAGAAATAATATTAAATTACCTTAGTTAATATTGGGTATAGTTTATAAGGAGACCAACGGTGCCATTATTTTTAGAAAAGTGTACCTAATAATGTTAAATTGTGCATAGCATAAACCAAATTGCGATATCATTGTGATTCGATAATGTTTTATGGGAAAGGTTAATTATTACATGGTATCAAAGAGTTAAACTCTATTGAGTGAAAATAAATCTAATTAGAAATTGTACATAATAAGGCCGATTGCACGGCGTCTCTTCAAATATACTTTTTAGTATAATCAAAATTTAAACATAGTTTAAACGTAGTATTTTGTTTGATTACTCAGACAAAATAAAAAAGTCAAGACAGAATGTTATGAACAGAGAAGTGAGGCCGGGTGAAACTACGCCTCGGCGTGTCCATACATTTTTACATACAAAACCTACAACGAAACTACGCCTTGGCTCGTCAGTCGAACTATCGCGGCGCGTGAAAGCAACACGTAAAGTTTTAATTATCATGTAATTTAAATTTATTAATTATACTGATAAATTTTTAATAACTTTAATTTAATTTGAATTACCGTGGCAGTACCGAATACCGCACATGTAGTTTAGAAAACCGGCCTCACTCCTATGTTCACGACATTCTGTCTTGACTTTTTTATTTGTCTGAGTTTGATTAGATAAAATTTTGAATTGTATTAATATATACCTATTGTAATTTTGTTAATGTTGTGCGATTCGGCCTTATAAGTGAGGAAATTCTGTGGACACAGAAGTAAAACAAATTTCTATGTTTATGGCGTTTTGTTTACACAACATTTTGCTCTGATGTAGGTATATAAGACTTCGAAATAGAGGTATTTTTTAGTGATCATGCGTAACTTGATGATCCTTATTGATGTTGGAGAGGTTATTTCCACTTAAATTCGCCTACGTCGGTTGAAAAGCTCTTAAGTTAAACTTCTATCTTGGTGTAGTTTTAAGCGTAGATGAATATTATATTATCATTTATCAGAGATTTCATACTCTAGTACTTATGGAAGTTAGTTTCATATATTGTCAAATAGGTAATTATTAATATTTCTGTACCTTGATACTATAGTCCAGCAACGTGGTGCGCGACCATCCTACAGGGTGATGGGACGAAGTAGCACATCATTCTAGCACGCGTTGCCCTTACCCGCTACCCGCTGACATCTTTAGTAGCACGTGGGACCACCAGTTATAGGCATAAAGTAGGGCTTGTGGCCCAAGAATGTGGCCCCACTCTCATGCATGCGAATACGCAGATTACAAATTACATTTTTGTCTTGATCATTTTTGATACATGTTATATTTGACATTAGTTGTCTTAGGTTGGCATTAGCGTTAAGACCCAAATGGGATATCGAGGAATGTAGGGGAAAGTCAGGTAGCCCCGGACGGAGGGTAAACGTGGACATTTAAATATCTAAGAAACAAAACGCAATGCTTAAATGACACGTTGTTTTTACACCTTTATTCAAAACGCCATAGACTTAGTAGACTTATGATTAGAATAATCTATGGCCATAGTATTTCTTCTTTAAATAGGAAATGTGAACGTCAACTTTACATATTTTATTTCAAAATATGGGCAGTCGCCTTGATCTTTTACGCTAGTTTACGATACAGTGGGCCTAGCGCGAACATTTGCGTAAGTGTAACATAATAGTGTCGTTGACGTATATCTATCACTTATCTAGTACTACTGTGGCACAGATAACTCAGAATTTGTACTTTATAGATCAACGATACGATTACGTGACACACAAACATTCGTGCTAGGCCCACAGCTAATGAAATGCCATCTTGCCACGTGATAGATATATTACACATTTGTGTATTGGTTTGTGTAACTGATAATAACAATTATTCAAAGCATTTAATTAACATACAACCTATTTGGTATGACTTATGTAAGTATTTTAATTGTCAGACCTTAATTAGGGCGTGACTATATTGACGTTCTGATTTCATTGTGGAATTTATATTATATATTGACCAAAGTAATTAGCGTAAGTGATAAAATATATTGTTATTTTTGTTAACTAATAAACACATCATTTAGAATTGTTTAATTTTATATCCTTTTTTAAATTTTTAACTAAGTCCTTACCTATTATCTTAGGACATCAAGAACCCTATTGAATAGGGGGCGTTCTGTAGGTCTACCATGAGTTTATGAGACTAATCGATCCTTGCTATCGACTGTCGCGAAAAAATGCATGAAAAAAGAACAGTCACGATAATCTGCTTAAGTGTAACGTTATCGTATCGTTTACGTATTCAGTACAAACTGAGTTATCTGTGCCACTATTGTACTAAATACGTTAACGATGCGATTTCGTTACATTTGAATCATTTTTCATGCTCGGTCCGCAGTGCCTTGCGGTCAATTGTAGAACTAAAATTGACAGCGAGTACGCCAATCGCAAGCTTAATAGGTAGGCGAGATCGAGTATCGACTATAGATGACATTTATGTTGCCAATTCATGGTAGAGGTACAGGGGGGCGTTCCGTACCTCAGAGCGCGGTTGTTTAGTTGTTTTCTAACTCGCTCTGAGGTATGGTTGTTTTCTAACCTCAAATAGACTGACAAATTCGACATTGACAGATCACTTGATCCTTACCTAGTTTTCTTTGAGAAGAGAGAAGAAGAAGGAGTTTGTTGTAGTCTGATTGGTCAAAGTTATGTCAGATGCGGGTTGCAACCGATAACCGATCGATTTTGATGGTTAAAAAGTTGCGACGCTCGAGTTAGAACAACCGAGTGCTTTACCCTGAGGTTCGGAACGGGGCGCGGCGCGGCGTTAGTGGGAAAAGTTGCACTCCGAGTGCGGTTGTTTAGTTGTTTTCTAACTCGCTCTGAGGTATGGAACGGCCACGGTTGTTTTCTAACCTCAAACAGACTGACAAATTCGACATTGACAGATCACTTGATCCTTACCTAATTTTCTTTGAGAAGAGAGAAGTTTGTTGTAGTCTGATTGGTTAAAGTTATGTCAGATGCGGGTTGCAACCGTTTACCGATCGATTTTGATGGTTAAAAAGTTGGGACGCTCCGAGGTTCGGAACGCTCGAGTTAGAACAACCGAGTGCTTACCCTGAGGTTCGGAAGCGGCGCGGCGGCGTGAGTGCGAAAAGTTGCACTCCGAGTGCGCTCTCACCGAGGTTCTGGACGCGCCCCAGCGTGTAATAAAAAGGTGTAGTAATTTAGTCACAGAAGCCATCCAATAAGAAGAAGATGAAGGTGTAGTTATACTAAAACCACATACGCAGAAGCTTGCATACAATTGGGACCTAACTACTCCCAGGAAGTAGTAAACATTTCGAGTCACATGAGTAGGTAGGTACCTACCTAACCAAAGTTTTTCAATAGGTACTCAAGCAGGTTCTTCCCTCAAACACTAGGCTAAAGATGGCAATGACCTCCAGAATGTAGACTAGGTAAACAAGGGGTGTGGGCTGGGGTGCGGCGCGGGGAGAGGGCGCGTGATGGAAGGGAATGACTAGGTGGCGTGGTTATTGCAGTGCGAATTGACTCAAAGAAAAGGCTATCCAAAAAAAACTGATAAGTAGGGTCATCGGGTAAGGGCTGGGTCACTTTTTTTTCATCGTTCATATTTCAAAATCTGTTTGCCCGATTGACTTAAAATTTGAATTGATATATTGTATATTTGATCAGCTTTCAGAATATAACTAAATCACTAACCTCCAATGATGTAGAGAAGAGTAAATAACGTTTTTTTAAATGAACAAAATTGACCCATTGTGTACACCGGGTGGTGAACAATGAATCACCCCCTGGTTAACAATGGGTCTAGGGATTTTTATAGGTAGTTATAGAGTGGACCCATTTTTAATAATAATTAATAATGAAATTGTATATTAAAAGAATCGTTTCTTTTAAAAAATCTAATTTGAAAAACAAATATATTTAATTTGTTACTTACAGTACTTTTGCAGTGTTATAAAAATAATCTAGGTATTTTCTTAAGGCGAAGCATAACTAAAATAAACGACCCTTTGTCGTATAAAAAAATAAATTGACATAAAGTCATAACTTTAAAATGTAAAAAAACAATCTTCTTCACGATTTGACATTTCATTATTATCTTCCATTTCTTGATTTGGTACTGTATTTTTATTATTGACGACGACAAAATCTGAAAAAAAGCGCTTTAATTTTATGACTAAACAATACAACAAAATAAAATTAGTTGCAACTTGCATTTGATAATTATGATTAGTGTTACTGCATACCTGTCGGTTGTACAACAGCAGGTCTGTCAGTGACGCTGCTCGGCATGAAATCCTCATCCGAGAATATATTTCTGTCGAACGGGTAGATACCGGTTTTCCTGAATGATTTTTTTATGTTTACTGGCGTCATACACTTTTCGTGAGCTTGTCTATCGGATTTTTTTGAACTGTGCTTGTCGCTGTCTCATCCAAGTTATAAATGCGTGTGCCATCTGCAAAGGCTCGACTACGACTAAGCACATTTTGAAGATTGTCAAAAAATATTTTGACTGTTTTTTTTATTAAATGCTGTTGTCCGTGCCAAACTGCTGTTTTCAGGTTTACGCAATGACATATCAGGGAATCGCTCACGAAATCCTCGGAGCCAATCTATGCCCACCATTTTATTTGTTTCTGAACTGTCTGGAACTGGCACATTATTAATTTTTGCCATCTCATAAGCTATTTGGCAATCTTTAGTGGTAAGACCATAAAACATCAAGGCGCATTTTTTAAAGTAATCGCATAAAGCCAGTTCATGTTCTGCATCAAAAAAAATTCTGATCGAATAATTTGGTGTCAACCGATCAGGATTTCGTTTACTTATACCTCTGGAAAGTGGAAAAAGCAATTTGGTGCTCTACAGCCGCCAGTCGGATGCTTTTGCCGGCTTTTACAGCATTTAATGCTCTTTGCATTTGCTCCTCAGTATGAGTGCCTATTTTTCGGTTTTTTTATTTCTGCCCATTCTGTAATAAAATATATAATCTGTAAATAATAAATAGTGATGTAGTATGTTCAATCCTAGCAAAATCATGCGCATCGCCTTAACAACATGTACACAGTGAGTCGCGATCCACTGTGTACACAGTGAATCAGACCCACCCTTGACCATAGGCCAACATTAAACATAAACAAGTATCAACCTGTTAAGAATAAATAGCTAGTCAATTGTTTATGTGAGATATTACAGCATACTAACAAGGTCAAAGTGTCGTAATACACTTTTATCGATATTTAAACTAGGTTAAGAATTATAAACAAAATTTATACTCACACTTCAAAATATTTTCACAGCGTCACGACAAAATCGGGCGTCGTTCGTCACCCGATGAGCACGGCCGAGCGCGAACTAGTCGAAAGCGGATGGCGCGCGGGGGGGCGTTAGTGAGTGAACAAAAAGCTGCGCCATCTACAGTAGTTTCGTCAATGTGTGCACGACCCACTGTACCCAACCGACCCACCGTTTACCCGGTGACCCTACCTATTATTTTTACTTTGTACGTTTGTTGCCCGTGGTTCACCCGCAGAGTTCTACAGGTTGATTCATGGGCAAATTTTGTTTGCCTGTGGTTCTATCAATTGTACTAGAGTCTGATTTTATTGTACTTAGATCTGGATTTTTTTGCTAACTTTTTATATGACAACACTAAAGTGTTCCTACCATCGGATATTTACCCTACAAATTGGGGTATTTTAAGCAGAAAGTACTTAGGAACAATTAATTCCAAAAAGGCATTTTTAAAACGAACTTATTTTAAACATTTTATAAAATGAGTTTTAAAAATTCGTACGTGTGCTAAAATTGTATTCATCGAAAATAAGTATCGTATGTACGTGTTGGATCATTTCAAGAGCAACACTAAGCCTTAAGTTGGTCTAATAAATAGCTTAATTAATTAGGTACACTATTTACTAGAGAAAAACTTGGCAATTTTATTTTAGATATTAATTTTCGGCTGTTTTCCGAAAGATTTGGTAAAATCAGAATCAGTGTATGGTATCCCTATCTCTGACGCAACAAGATGGCGTGTTGTTGATGTTTCGTTGTGGTTGACTTGCGTATAGTTTTGTTGTGATATATCCGTGTTAATGCTATAAAAATGAATAAAACTATAAAGAGTGAAGTGCGAAAACTATTGTTTTGTATGATTTCGAAATATGAAGAGAAAAAACAAGCCATATTGCGAGAAAAACAGGATTGTTTACGTACTGTGACTGATTTTTTAGGTTAGTACGGTCTTTTGACCGTACTAACCTAAAAAATCAGTGTCTTGATATTTTTTTAATTTTAAATAAGTACATATTAGTTTTAGTTACTTTAGATAATGTTATTGTTCTTTTACAGATAGTCTTGAGGATAATGCACGAACTGCTGAAGTAAAACAAGCAATTGAAAAGGTCACAGATTTAGATCAGAAAGATATGATGAAATCGCAGAACCAGTACTTAGAAGAACTATCTTCACTCACCGGTAAGTTTTCACTCAACGTAAATCTTAGACTAGTTTTGTAATACTTGTGTATTTTCTATTATTTCTTAGTCATAACTAAGAATGTAACTAATGTCAATTATCGTGAGTCTCATAAGACTCACGATAATTGACATTTTTTTTATTCTTTTTACAGATGTAAGTGTTATTACATTGAAGAGAAATAAAAAAGAAGGTGCGGTGAACGAAGGGGTCTGGAGGACTCCAGGTAAAAAACGACCTCACCCTTCAAAAGTGTCGAACTTAGATAGTTTCGATATGGATGTTATTCGTAATAAAGTAAACGAATTTTACTGTGTGAGGAAACCAGTACCAACATTAAGATCTTTGTTGGTAGAGTTAAAAGAAAGTATAGAATTTGGTGGATGTCGTGAAACTCTCCGTCGCATATTATTAGCCAACGGTTATGAATTTAAGAAAAACAAAAATGAACGTTCTTTATTAACTGAATTAATTGAAATTATTTGAATATGATATAGCTGCATGGAGACATCGCTTTTTGCGTACCATTGCATCGAAACGTGCAGAAGGCAAGCCAATAATCTACTTAGATGAAACTTAAGTCCACAAAACCTATAAGCCTAAAAAATGTTGGCAAGGTCCATCAACAAGTGGAATTTGAGATAGAAAACTATCGCGAGTTATGTTCATAATTACGCTTAAAACCGGCTAGGACTCGCATAATATTTACCGGAAATATTCTCTGACCAGTTTCGAACTTATTTGAAGTTCTTCTTCTGGGAGTCACTCTTGTGCACAGCGGCGAGCGCGGACCACAGCACGTAACTGGCGCTGCGACGGTCGCGCTGTGTCTGTAAGATTTTTTCCGTCGAACTGTCACTTACGTCAATGTCACTTTCAGTGTCACTGTCACTACCGTTTTTTAGTTTATAGGGCTGTTGACACACCACACTTGTTGAGTCGACCTCACGGTTCCAGAGCTCCGAGGTCACCTTGTCAATGTTCAACACTGGTATCCAGGCCGGCGGTATATTCCACCCACGATCCCGATTGAAATTAGGGTGACTTCTAGTACCTTCATAGTATCTTCTACTTCTAGTAGAAGATACTATGAAGGTATTAACTGATTTAATACACGGGGCGAATTTACCTACTGAGTATGTTCAATGGACGGAGTACTGTCTCAAAAGCGGGTTCTTCGTTTGGCGCGGTGACTACTATCTACAGGTGGACGGTGTGGCCATGGGTTCACCGATAGCTCCAGTGGTAGCCAACATCTTTATGGAGTGGTTTGAGGCCGCTGCGTTGACTAATGCTTCTATCAAACCTAGATTCTGGTGGAGATACGTCGATGATGTTTTTGCCATTATTAGTACGGATGCACTTCATGGATTTAGTGCGTACTTAAACACAATACACCAGAAAATTCAGTTCACAGTTGAGATAGAACAAAACGGTAGTCTACCTTTTCTAGACGTCCGTGTTATCAGGAAACCAAATGGTATGTTGTCGCACTCCGTATATCGGAAACCGACACACACAGACAGGTACCTGCGAGCAGAGTCACACCACCATCAGTCACAACTGGCGTCCGTGGCGCGGTCTCTTATTAATAGAGCGTTACAGATCTGTGACCCTCAACACGTCGACGCTGAACTTAATCATGTTAGGAGCGTCCTGGAGATAAACGGTTTTGTCTGGAAGCAATGTACTCAATGGGCCAATAAAAGTAATCGACAACGACCACTTACAGCGGAACGGTCTCCAGTCTATCTGCCTTTTGTGAAGGGAGTGACTGACAAAGTTGGGCATTATCTAAAACGGAAGTTGGGCATGAGAACGATTTTTCGTCCACCCGGGAAGCTGCGACAGCTACTTAGATCACCCAAGGACATAGATGCCCTTAACAGTCCTGGTGTTTACAAGATCCCATGCGATTGCGGAAAGTCGTATATAGGTGAGACCCGACGCAATGTTTCTACCAGAGTAACCGAACATATAAGAAGCGTCAAAAACTTGGATACCGTAAGGTCGGCGGTGGCAGAGCACTCTCAGATCGCAGGTGCCAGACATTATATTCGGTTCGATAAGGCGACTATATTAGCGTGGGAGAAATTCTTCGTCCCGCGTAAGGTACGAGAAGCCATCGAAATAAGACGTCACCCTAATTTCAATCGGGATCGTGGGTGGAATATACCGCCGGCCTGGATACCAGTGTTGAACATTGACAAGATGACCTCGGAGCTCTGGAACCGTGAGGTCGACTCAACAAGTGTGGTGTGTCAACAGCCCTATAAACTAAAAAACGGTAGTGACAGTGACACTGAAAGTGACATTGACGTAAGTGACAGTTCGACGGAAAAAAATCTTACAGACACAGCGCGACCGTCGCAGCGCCAGTTACGTGCTGTGGCCCGCGCTCGCCGCTGTGCACAAGAGTGACTCCCAGAAGAAGAACTTCAAATAAGTTCGAAACTGGTCGGTAGCAAAAAGAAATGTGGGAAGCAAAAATGTAAGCCGAACTCCAAAAGAGTTCGAGGATCTCATAAAACAATCTTTTGAGTGTATTACAGCAGATGATTGGAAAAAACTTACAGACCATGTCATTCATGTGGAAGACAAGTACAAAAGAAGAGACCATATAACTGAAAATAATTTAGAAAGCTTCATCATCAATTTAAGAGACTTCACTCCATGTTGAATTTTTAGATTAAGATTTTGATTATAGTGATTAAAAAACAGTATAAAAATATCCGTGCCTGGCGTGAACAAGTTGACATGTCAAAAATGTCCATTTTACAGGTCGGCCATTTTAAAGTTTGACCTCTTCTGGTAAATCGAGAAATTTGTGATATATTGATTTCTATGTCGTTTTAGAACTTATGTATTGCTATCTTTCAAATTATGGCAAGAAGTTAACGATTTTCTTTATAGTTTTTGTAAAAATAGACTTGTCAAATCGTTCACCAACGAGTTATCAACTTATTCACCGAGTTGTCAACTTAATCACAACAGTTATCAAATTATTTCCTATATGAATTAGTTTAAGCAACAAATGTTTTTTTGGTCAAACTTTTTTTTTCTGCCTCCGAACCATATGAACGAGGTGTCATTCGATTTGGTATAACATGTAGATGTTTTTGAAAAAAATAATTAAAACGCCGCTTTGAAAAAAATGCAAAAGGTACGTACAATTAATTTTAAAAAATGGAGTTTAGTTTTTGCATATACCTCAAAAACTAATTAATACTTTTCAAACTTTAAAAAAAAAAGGAAAGGAAGGAAATTTCCCAAAGAAATCCTACCACTATTGGTACTGTAGGACCAATATTTATAATTTCCCAGAGAGTTGAAAATACGTCATAAAACGAGTACACTGGCTTGACCTGACTGGATATCATGTACTAAGAACTCACCAAGACAAAATAAATAAGCCTAAACTCGATGGGTGTATCTTGTTTAGTTTATAAGTTCCTGTGGCCACCTTCCGACTCTATCAACAGAACAGCTCCATGGTACCATATTAAAATATAGGGATTAGTAGTAGGTAATTGATACAACTGTAATGACAAGATACAATTTATTATTGTTAAAACAAAATGTTACTTATAAAAAGAAAGAAAATATTATTTTCTGGATCTTAGAGCTACAATTTACTGGCTCTCTGAATCTGATGCAGAATCAGGGTTGTCTTCGTCCAAGTCTGGGTCTGTGGATGCAGAAGTACCACCGAGTGTTTTTATTTGAAGATAGAAATCCTTAAATGGATCGTCAATTAGCTCAATGAGATCCATTAAGTCCTTCTTCTTTTCTGTGCTGATTGGCAGTGACTTCTTGGAGATTGGGTTCAATCTAAAGTGATCTATTAAACTTTTTCCTCTTTTCTTAAAACTCACCAACCGAAATGGGGTTTCGCGATCTAGACTTTCCTTGTAATACAACTTTCCCACACTAGTTGTACTATATTGCAGCCATTTAATCGGTTGCCACAAAAATTTTTCTCCAGCATCATCCAACTTTTTGATAGAAAATGGTCCTTTTTTGGTTTTCAAGTCGGCAAAATCCAGAAAATCTTTTAACGTCATCACCACGACTTTAAAAGGTTTCTGAATTTTGCATGATCTCACCAACTGAACCCAATCATTTAAGTGGTTTATTTTCATTTGCGTTCTTTTCTTAGCTTTTCTTAGTCAGAGTCACACTCCATGTGAGTGTGTCCACTTATGAGAAATTTGTGGTTTATTTTTTTTAGTGTTGGATGACTGTTTAATAAAAACATAAACATCATTGCCACAACGTTGTTTTTATTTTGGCCACCACAAGTATCAGAATAAAAAGTGACTTCTTCCACTTGTGGTGGTAGACTATGGCAAAAGTGCCACAAGCATGACGCAATTTGATTTGCTCCTCGAGCTCCTATAGTCTCGTCCCACATGTAGCATGTTGCTTCATTACTTGCCAAATCGTATATAGTCAAGTTAAAAGACCAAAGTTGTCTTTTATAAAACGAGACGGACGTTTTTAAATATGGTGTTGGCAAGCATTGCTGCAGGTCAAATGTAAATGCCTTTACAGACGATTCTGCTCTGGCATTCTCTTTATCAGCACGTTTTTCAGAATAAGCTTTTTCAGCTTGATGTTGATGTTCAGCCAATTCAGCTTCTAAACTTATTTTTAGGTCTCCGTCTGCGACTTTAATTTTTGCATTTAAGACATCGCATGTGTTGCATGTGTCTTTGGAGGGTTGTTTAAACGACAGATTGAGATCGTGAAAACATTTGGTATATAATTTTAACGAGACCGGATTCAGTAAAGTATTTTTGTATTCTCTGTACATTTTGGCAATAGAAAGATCAGATGCTAAGTATTTTTTTCCTGTCGATTTTCGACAATAATGGCTCTCATAGCTAGGAAAGCTCAAAATGTGATTGTTAATCAGCGATATATCTTCGTCAGTCTTTTTATTCTTAGGTGGTTGACGACCTCTCTGGTCTTCATTAACGATTCCAGTAGGAGATGCCTTTTTTTTTCTATAATCACATTAACAAATCCATTTGTCTCTCCTAGTATTTTACAAAAGCACTCTTTACAAACTGGTTTGGGTACATTACAAATCTCTAGCTCGTACATACAATAGCAATCCCGATTTGATGTTCTGCCTGTAATTTGAGTTTTTTTTGGAAATATCTTCACTGACTTAGATACAAATGCTGCTCGTCTATCTCTGTCTCCTAGTTTCCAATAAGTTTCGAAAGCCTGTGTTTGTTCCGCCATTGTAATTCTTTCAGCACATTTTAATCTACACGAACCTAATTCTTTTGTTTGCCTTTCAGAAACGACTTTACCTTTTTCTGTTATGTAACTCTTTCCTGTATTTCTTAGTGTTTTGCTAGACCTTCTTTCCATTCTTGATCTGCCTTTTTTTGTACTATTATTAGTGCTTTCTTCACTGGTAGATGCAACTTCTATATTATTTGAAATTACTTTCTTATTTATACCTGTTGTATTTTCTATGGCCTGTGTTAGAGTTTCTCTCTCATCTATAAAAGGAGCTGCAATCTCATATAGTGTATCTCTTTTGTCTTGTTCTTTATGCATCTCAGGAACATTTTGTGTTTCAGTTTTTTTTGAAATTACACGATCTATCTTATTTTCGTCTAAATTTTGATAAGGCTGTGTAGATGTTGATTTACTTTCGATTGCTTCGTCACTCGATTCGCAATCGGTTTCTGAAATTGTTCTTAAATTTTTAACGTTAAAATCGGGATCAAGTACACTGTCGTCACTGTCTTCAACTTCACTATTTTCGACAATATTAGGCGAATTATCCATTTGAAGTTTTGGATCAGATATTAATACATCATAAATTTCTTGAGTTGCTGGGGACATAGCCGGAAGTGGGGGTAAATCATTGATCATATTTCTCAGTAATGAAGAATGCGACTGTGGTGTGGCAAGATTAGGGTTATCTGAAACAAAAAAGTGTAAGTCAGTACCAATGTCTCGTACATAAATCTCAAAAAATGGTCGAGTGCAATTTGTAATGATTGTGTGAGCGAGAAAGTCGCGTGCCATATGCTGCCTTTTTATCAAACTTCAGTGTCTTCACTTACCTTCTAAGTTTTTGCTATAGATTTCGTTTTTTTCAAGCATAAGGGGACTGTTTGGAAATATTATTTGTTGCTCACTCGATGATGACGATGACGCACCAGGACAATAATCTAAAACAATAAAATCGAGGATTAACATAATACTTAATTTAAAATCAGTAGATACTTACATATCAATCATTTTATAACTGAATTTCTAACAAATACTTGATCGATACCTAATTTAGACAACCCGTTCAGCCTGCAGAGCTGGAGCAAGCAAAACACATAACAATAGGTATCAGTTGTTCCATACACAAAGTTCAATAACCCACGACAAAATGTATGGAGCAGCTGATATTCTTTTCGCAAAGTATAACTAAGTCTAAGCTATCTCCATACCAAATTAAGTCAAAATCCGTCCAGCCGTTTTGGCGTGAAAGAGTAACAAACATACATACATACATACACACATTCTTACAAACTTTCGCATTTAGTAAGATTATTAAATTAAGTAGGTACATTACGCTTCTCGGGTATTAATAGCAACCGTCAGTAAGTAGGTACCTACTTAGTTACTGACAGATACCTACGACACAGTGAATTCAAGTTAGGAACTTTATCAGCTAATTGGCTAATTGATCAACTGCCTACCAGCTTTCTTCAATACATAAATCTAAAATTTGACAAAACAATTAGGTATTCGTGTAAAATCTCATTCTATTACCGTTTTCGTTTACTTCGTCGATTCGCTTGCGTGATGATTTTAACTGGATATCGCGGAGTTGTATTAATTTGCGCTTCCTAGCCAATAATTCGGCAATCGTCGGATTCTGCAAAAAAAATTATATAAATAGGTACCTGGATATCATCCACTAGAGAAAGTTATTTCGTTTTGATAAGATAATAAGTACCTACACAGGTTTGATACTTACATTTTGATCGCTGTCCATGGTAAATCACAAACTATAATATACTCATAATAAAAATACAAACACTATGGTAATGATCAAATCGATAAAAATCTTGATAAAACACTCGAAAAAAATTTTCGCGCCGCGACCGCGTGTCGACTCCTTCACGCACGGGCGACTTCTAACCTTTGACCCGATTTGTTTACCAACATGATTGAACTAGGCATGCCACGTGTATTCTCGCTGTCCCCGAACGCCGGCGCTGCGCGGATATATTATCGCACAAAATATGCTAATTATTTTAGCGGTTGCATATTGACATCTCGTATAATATTGCAGCGAAATAAGAAATAAGTCATAGCCAACAAGTTGATATCTTGATATTCATGATTTGATTTATAAAACTACGAAAGGATATAACTGAATATATCAACTTATCTAAATTTAAACGATAAAACTCGATAGCCCTTAACTTGACGTCATTATTCATCATAATTTAAACAGACCATCACAGCTGGCCATAACTTGATATCTCTATATATCACGATTTTAGCAAAAATACCTAGGCTGGCCTTAGCTTGACATCTCTATTTGTCAATTTATAGCTAGTACTTACACGCAGTGCATAAATTAATGAGTAGAGATATCAAATCACGAATAAATGTTGGCTAGTTCGCATTACGTTGATAAAACGAAATACAAAAGTACGTTCATAAAAACAAGTGCATCGTTAATTTGACATCATGATTTGTCAAGTTTTATTTGCTCAAATGCAAGATGTCAAGTTATTACCACTGGCTTTTTCGCAAAAAGTTGTGTACATTAAGAGCTGTCAATTTTTCACATACAAATATCGAATGCGTAGAATGCATTTAGACAGTAAAAAAATAAACAGGCAAGTCGAGATGTCAACGTGTTCACGCCAGCCACGGATATATGGTGTTGTTTTCTTTGATACATACTCACATAGATTCACAAAAATTTAAACTCATGATAATATTGATACTCATGATAGTGTTTGATAGCCTGTTTGTTACTATAATACGCCACAATGGAGTGACGTATCCGTGTGATGTTTGGTATGGAGTTAATAAAGAGTTAACAAGTGATATAAGCTACTTTTAATCTCGTCATAACGCGGACAAAATTGCAAGCATCCACTAGTAAAATAAAAATGAATGTCAAAGTATCAAAGTGAGTTGTTCCAACTTTCCTTTTTACTTTAGGGCTGCCATGCTGATATTTTTTAAATTTGCCGCGCTTTTTCAGTATCAACTTTCATTAGCCAGACTATCTTTATACAACAGCTAGAGTAGGACTAAAATAAATATATTTACCCATGGTACTCATTTCAAACCCTAGGCGTAAAAATAATAAGTCTTAGATATGACAGCTGTCAAAGTGACACTTGATGACGTGTATTCCGTTCCGTATCTATTTTGATTTCTCAGTCCGACTTAAAAATAACATAGATATATGTCTCAGCTGTGACATCTGTCAAAATGACAGTTGATGTCGTATTTAATGATTTTGATTTCACACTTAGACTGCATTCGACTTGCAAATAACACAGATATAGGTCATAGTTGTAACAGCTGTCAAAGTGACACTTGACGTGTATTCCGATTTTGATTTCACACTTAGACTACCTACGTCCAACTTAAAAATAACACACGTTATATGTAGGTCTTTGCTATGACATCCGTCAAAGTGACGATGTCGCATTTTATGATGTCTAATCAAACTTAGACTACATCCGAATCGAAAATACAAGGCCCTTCAGTCTATGCTGCGATATACTTTTTTGAAATCATTTAACAGTTCGTGAATAATCTGAACATACTTTCATTTAAAAGAGAAAGATCTGGTGTACGGTGTTACAGTTTCAGCTAAACCCACACTGATAATCACCTAGAATATGTTCTGCATTATATGGCTCCGTGGCGGTGCCGGCTTAGAATAGCACCCCCCCAACTCTACCCGTGGGTGCCGTAGAAGGCGACTAAAGGATAACAAATCAGAAGGTGGGCAGCAGCACCTTCCCAGTCAAACACACACAAACTGCGCTCGCCAACCCGCCTGCCAAGCGTGGCGAGTATTGGCAAAAACCCCGTCATGGATTGGACAAAAAAAACCAGGCCCCCAGTCACCGGCAGCCCCGCTATTCCTGGCTGCGGTAGCGGCCACGGTAACGGTGGGGCAGGGGGTGCTAAGAATCCCCGGCAGACGCCCGGCTACCACCCCCAACGACGACGACTGGCCCTGGTGACACACAACATACGCATGATGAGGACAGACGAGAAGATTTATGAGCTGGAAGAAGACATGAGTAAGTTACACTGGGACATTGTGGGGTTATCTGAAGTCCGTAGAGCGGGTGAGGACACGATAACCCTAAAATCAGGTAACCTACTCTACCACCGGGAGGGCGACCAACAGTCCCAAGGTGGTGTCGGGTTTCTCGTCCACAAGTCCCTTACTAACAACATAGTTAAGATCGATTGCGTTTCCAATAGGGTCGTATACCTAATACTCAGAGTATCCAAACGATATTCGCTGAAGGTCATTCAGGTATACGCACCGACGAAGTTGCACCCGGATGATGAGGTGGAGGATATGTATGAGGACATTAGTCGGGCCATACATACCTCTGAAACGCACTTTCTAGTTTTTATGGGGGACTTCAACGCGAAGTTGGGTAAGAGAAGCGAGGATGAGTTGAAAGTGGGGCAATTTGGATATGGACAACGGAACCGTAGGGGACAGAGGTTGGCCGACTTCCTGGCGAAAGAGGGACTCTTTATGATGAACTCTTTCTTTCAGAAGCCACCTCACAGGAAATGGACCTGGCTGAGTCCCGATGGTTCCACGAGAAATGAGATTGACTTCATTATGACCACCAAAAGGCAAATATTCACTGATGTCTCCGTGATCAACAGGGTTAAAACCGGTAGTGATCACCGAATGGTAAGAGGCACGGTGAATATTAATGTCAAACTGGAGAGGTCTCGTCTGATGAAGTCTACGCTCCGACCCACTCGTGCCCATATACAAGACCCCGAGAGCTTTCAACTTGAGCTATCCAATCGCTTCGATTGCCTTGAGAACATCGCTTCAGTGGACGAGATCAATAACAGGTTAGTAGAAACTGTCCATACAGTGGGTTCCAAATACTTTAAACCCCACCGTACAGATAGGCCACAGAAACTCTCCAACGATACCCTCAACCTCATGGCTGAACGACACTCATTGAAACTGCAGTCTTCGAATGATGCTGAAGCATATAGGCCGCTCAATAGACGAATATGGAAGTCCTTGCGACACGACATCCGGATCTTTAATACAAACCGTATTAAGGAGACGATAGAGCGGAAAAAAGGCTCCAAAGTGTTTGCAAGAGACATGTCTATTGGGCAAAGCCAGTTGACGAAGCTGAAGAGAGGAGACGGCAGTGTAGCGTCGACCAAAGCGGAAGTGTTAGGAGAGGTCGAGAGTTTCTACGGACAGTTATACACCTCGGTCGCTAAACCTGTTAGCAGCTCGGTCAAAGACCCAAGAGCCAAGCTGACCCGACATTATACCGAAGATATCCCGGACATCAGCCTGTACGAGATTAGAATGGCCTTGAAACAGCTTAAGAACAACAAGGCGCCTGGTGACGACGGTATCACATCTGAGCTTCTGAAAGCGGGTGGAACACCGGTACTTAAAGTCCTTCAGAAGCTTTTTAATACCGTCTTACTCGAAGGTTCAACGCCAGAAGCATGGAACAAAAGCGTTGGGGTGCTGTTCTTCAAGAAAGGTGACAACACTTTACTTTAAAATTACAGACCCATCTCGCTTTTGAGCCATGTTTATAAGCTGTTTTCGAAGATCATAACGAACTGTCTCAGTCGCAGGTTTGATGAATTCCAGCCTCCGGAACAAGCTGGTTTCCGAAAAGGCTATAGTACCATAGACCACATCCACACGCTACGGCAAGTTATACAGAAGACCGAAAGTATAATTTGCCTCTTTGTCTAGCGTTTGTGGACTATGAGAAAGCCTTTGATTCGATCGAGACGTGGGCAGTGCTATAGTCTCTCCAGCGGTGCCGTATTGACTATCGGTATATTGAAGTGCTGAAGTGTTTGTACAAAAACGCCTACATGTCAGTCCGAGTACAGGAGCAGAGTTCGAAGGCAATTCCATTGCAAAGAGGCGTGAGACAGGGAGACGTTATATCTCCGAAACTGTTCACCGCTACATTGGAAGACGCCTTCAAGCTTCTGGAATGGCAAGGACTTGGCATCAATATTAACGGCGAATACATCACTCACCTTCGATTTGCCGACGATATTGTAGTCATGGCAGAATCCATGGAAGACCTCAGTACAATGCTCGAAGGCCTCCATCGAGTTTCCCAACGGGTAGGTCTTAAGATGAACATAGACAAGACGAAAATTATGTCTAATGCCCATGTTGTACCTACCCCAATATCAGTTGGGAACTCAGTTCTCGAAGTTGTTGACGAGTACATCTACCTGGGACAGACAGTCAAACTAGGCAGGTCCAACTTCGAGAAAGAGGTCAATCGTCGAATCCAACTCGGCTGGGCAGCGTTCCGGAAACTTCGCGAAGTCTTCTCGTCAAAAATACCTCAGTGCCTCAAGACAAGAGTCTTCGACCAATGTGTGTTACCAGTGATGACTTATGGCACTGAAACGTGGTCTCTTACTATGGGCCTCACAGATAAGCTCAAAGTCGCACAACGAGCTATGGAGAGGGCTATGCTCGGGGTTTCTCTACGTGATCGAATCAGTAATGAAGAGATCCGTAGAAGAACGAAAGTCACCGACATAGCTCAGAAGATTAGCCAGTTGTAGTGGCAGTGGGCAGGGCACATAGCACGCAGAACAGATGGCCGATGGGGCCGAAAGGTTCTGGAGTGGAGACGCTTGCCGGAAGCGCAGCGTAGGTCGTCCACCGACACGGTGGACAGACGACCTGAGGAAGGTCGCAGGACGACGTTGGATGCAGGCCGCTTCCAACCGGTCCTTTTGGAAAATCATGGGGGAGACCTATGTTCAGCAGTGGACGTCCTACGGCTGAGATGATGATGATGATGATATGGCTCCAGCCGTTTTAAAAGCACGAACAGCACTTTGTACGCTGTGGGCACAGAATTCGCCCTATTTACATAGGTCATGGCTGTGGGTAGTAGAGCCATAGACCAAAATATATAGTACAGATCATAGATAAATACTTTATATTTGAGGAAAGATTACACTTGTATTCCAATAAATTGTTCTACATTATGTTAACTACAAGCCTATGCAACCAGGGGCGTGTTTTAAAATTGGGCGCTCTGGGCCAGTAAGTTACGCCGCCCCAGATGTCAAGAATAACACGATTTAAGGCGCGGTCCAATCCTAATTTGAAAACAATTTACGGTGCTTTACATAGGGTTTAGAATTGATTACCAGAATGGACGATTTAATGCGAAAATTCAATTGAATACGTGCTAATAATTTTTATATATATTTCGTACAATCAAATGATTAAATTTTAATGATAAAGGAGTCCATAATTCACTAGTAACTTTCATTGTAAATTCGAATATGATACATTCATTGAAATATATTAGCCAATAATTTAATAAAAATGCTTTTTTCCCACGAAGCACGTAAGAAAAATTGCAAAATTTAGGGAAAGTTGCCGATTTTTTTCTATCGAGCCAAGTTTGCTCAATCGTGTATTGGCTCCCATACTTCATAAGGACGTATATTGAATTTACACCACGTTTTTTTTTCGAACTTTGTTTATTAAGTTTAAGCGTCGTAAAACTAAGTTTTCGCGAAGTCGAATCATGAAATTTGGAACTCATTTCGCCTTAAATAAAAAACACACGCCCCGGGTCATGGCCCGTATGGCCCTAGGGTAAATACGCCTCTACGCAACCGTAAGTGTACCGCACCTTTGCTGTATTCACATATTTCAGATGGTATGCCGTCAATGCCTTATGCTTTGTTGCTATTCAGTCTCATAATAATAAAAAAAAAAATCGTAAGTAGGCGGTGCTACCTCAACATTGTTGTCTTCTTGTGTTCGAGATTTACTTTCTTGAAGGGGTGAACAGTTCATCAGGGTTTAAAAGTTATCTTGCTATATGGTCTTGATTTCAGGTGTATCTGTAACAAGCTCTCCAGTTACATCCTCCAATATTTGAGCCGTTGGTTAGCTAGTAGCTCTTTTTTAATGGCTCTAACCTAGTAAAGTTTTAAAAAAAAATCATTTGATTTTTATCAGTGTCTCCATGCTTTTAACCGAGTCATCAAGGTGTTGTCTTCGGGCTCTCTTTATTATTTTCTTAACTTCTAATTTTTGCTTACAAGATCTGTTATCGACAGAAGGCTAAATAAGATCTTGGCATAGGCTTCTACGGCTTTTAAATTCATAAACAGAGAAATACAGGAACTATATTTAAGGATACAAGAATTGCTTGTTTGAAGTATTAGATATATTAGAAATAAACATTAGGAAAAGTTAAGCACAAAAGACGACAGAAATGGTGGAATTGACACCATTCCGTTTTGATTTCACACCTAGACTACATCCAACTTAGGCTACGTTCCGGGAAGCGCTGTCAACGCTCACAACTGTCGCGCCCCGGTTTAGTGTTCCGGTTAGAATGAATGCTTGCAATGTTCACCCCAAGCGGAACGGTTACGCGGTCACAAAAAGCGCGGCAACTTTTCTGTCAAAAATCGATAGAATCCTATACATTTGATGCTTGACAGTGACAGCTCGTAAACGACCGCGAAAACCCACCTACGATCTGCGAGCGTTGTGAGCGTTTTCGGTGACGTAACGTTCGCTCTTGATGACCGTGGGCTTTTAAGAGAATGGGTGTGCGAACGCCGCGACTGATTTCGGTCCTTCCCGGAACGTAGCCTTAAAAATAACATGGATATAGGTCTTAGTTGCAACTGTCTGCTGTCAAAACGTCAGTTGACGTCGTATTTAATTTTGATTTTACGCTTACACTGCATGTACACTTGGACTGTATTCGACTTGAAAATAACACCCATATACCTAGGTCCTTTAGCCATTCAATTCCCGTAAGTAAGTCCAACTTGGACTTACGGGACTTCTATATCTATGTATGAAAACATTTTACTTGACGAGTGGTGAATGTACAAACTGTACAAATCTATAAAAAAGAATAATCTGTAGACTGAGTGCAGAGTCTACCTTACGAAAGATGATCCATGATTTTCAATTAATAACAATGTATGCTAAGTAGTATAGTATATATAGCAACATAAGTACAAAATTTTCGCTTTCCGGAATTTTGGATTGGACTACGGTGGATTAAATAATAAGCGTAGTAGGGCGATTGATGAATAGTAAAAACCAATTCGCATAATTTTCTATAATCAACTTCATTACATTCATTACGAACGAGAAAAAAACCTTGTTTATAATATTTTTATTTGGCACAATTTAAAAATTATCGCGACTCCTCGGGAACTACGTTTTGTTGTTTGAACTAGGTAAACATTTGAATAATTTAATACCTTGAGCATTTCGATGTTATTCATTAGTATCTCTAACCCGGAAAACATAAAATAAAATTCTTTTAACACCTTATCCTATTGGTTCTATATTAACTTGGGTCACCATTACATCAAAATTTGTATGTGTCGTTTACCAAATCGTAATAAAATCGACGGTTTTGAAGGATGAAAGTTATGAATCGGTAAATAAAACCGGTATTTTTGAAAACCTTTGGTAAATTTACGGCAGCACTAGTCTAAAAAATTATTTTCGGTAATCTGTGCCGAATACGTTTCATTTCACGAAAAGGTTTAATCGGTGTATTTTTGTTCCATTGTAAATATTGCAAGTTTCTGAGTAGAGTGGAACGAATCAAGGAAATTGGTTTTTGTTTGCAAAAGTTCTAGCTTGGCGTGATCCATTTTGATAAAAATTCAGATGGAACCGTGGCATATTCAGTGTAATGTTTGTAAATAGACTTTATTTTCTAAGTGCCGAACATTGGAAAGTAGAAAGCTAATAATAAAGTAAGTATTTCGTTCTAAGCTGCAAGTATGGGAGCGAATGTCGCAAGATGCTTTGGATGACCTTTCACTTCTAAGAAATACTCAACATTCTTCAAAAGAATAGGTTCCTGTTTTGTTTTGCAAACCAACTCACAGTATATGCATCTTTATCTTAGTTTTTATGAATTAAGTACCTACCTAATTACTATTCTGAAACATTTTCAGTTCACAATGGACCCTATGCAGCCAGTTCCGACTTCCATGCCGCACCTGGTACAAGTCTACCAGCATCACCCTCCAGTGTCAGACTCAAAGCTTCAAAACCCTCAGATAATCCATATCTCGCATCCGACCCTGCCACCATCCCAAGGAAAGCTGGCATACCAGCAGACTATGACTCCTGATGTACATAACATACCCGTGTCATCAATTCAGAATGATATGATGTCACAGAATCAGATAGTGATGTCCCAGCCTCACTTACAACTGCCACAGCCTATGCAAGGTCAAGTTATTCATAATGAGTTGAATCAGCAGCTTCAAATAACTTCTCATATGCTGTTACCACCTGTGCCGGTCTACAAGCAGCACATGCTTGTGAATGAAGTGCAGCAGTACTATGGCCAATATGAATACCCAAAGGATCCGTGTGTTGTGACCAAGGTTGACCCTGATGTTCCGATGAATATGCCAGAGAAGAATGAAGAGTAAGCTTACAAACATTCTAAATTTTTTTAGTTATATATATATAGTTTGAAAGAGAAGTAAGCTAAGTCAGTAGTTATTTTTGTATATCCAGCTAGACTAAGAGAATTTAATAGACTAAATGATAAAATACTAAGAACAGGCAATTTTAATCTCATATATTTAATGTAAATATATGGGATAAGTGAACTATATGAAATTTTAAGTGTAAATTTGATTTATGCAAGATAAGTTATTAATTTTCCAGTAATTCTGATAACAGTAAACTTTGTAGGGTCAATGCACTAGTTTGCGACCTTTTAGTGATCCTTTCAACTTCAAGCCATTAGAACAGGATGTTGAAATAAGTTTTTACCTATAGTGTTTATGTTTAATTGTAGTCTACATAATCAAGTTTTGATTATAAATACCAAAACTGTGATTGATGCAGTGATATTTTTTATATTAATTTAAAATCGCAAATATAGCAAAAACACCGGTTTTTGGCCGCAAATCTTAGTTTTCGGCCTCCACATAACCAGTTTTCGGCCGTGCTTTTCGAAGTAGTGTTCTTGGCTAATAAAACATTTATTTTTTAATCATTGCTCGTTTATTAATTTTCTTTTCTTAACTATTAAACATTCTTGATTTATAAAGTAACAATTTACAGTCCAATAATAGCAAATTTACTCTAGATCACGCAAATGGAACTAGGTCCCCTGTCCCCGGCAGCCCCACTATTCCTGGCTACGGTAACGGTGGGGTAGAGGGGTACCAAGAATGAAGAGTGGGGGCAGGCGCCCGGCTACAGCCCCCAACGAAGATGAATGGCTTTGGTAACACTCAATATACGCATTGAGGACAGACGAGAAGTTTGACACGTGAAGAAATGAGTAGGTTACACTGGGACATTGTGGGTTAATTGGAAGTCCAAAGAGCGGGTAATGACACAATAACCCTGAGATCAGGTAACCTAGTCTACCACCGGGAGGGTGACCAACAGTCCCCAAGGAGGTGTCGGGGTTTCTCGTCCACAAGTCCCTTACTGACGGCACGACAACCGAACCTTTAATGCAAACCGTATTAAAGAGATGATAGAGCAGAAAACAGACTCCAAAGTAATTGCAAGAAGTTAATATTTTTTTTACTATTGGGCAAAGCCAGTTAACCAAACTAAAGACAGAAGACGTCAGACAGTGTAGCGTTGACCAAAGCAGAAGTGTAGGGAGAGGTTGAGAGTTTCTACAGACAGTTACATAACTCGGTTACTAAACCTGTTAGCAGCTCGGCCAAAGACCCAAGAGCCAAGCTAACCCGATATTATCAGGAACAGGGGTACTTAAAGTCCTGCAGAAGCTCTTTAATACCGTCTTACTCGAAGGTTATACGCCAGAAGCATGCGGAACAAAAGCATGGTAGTACTATTATTCAAGAAACCATCTCGATTTTCTGCTATGTTCATAAGCTGTTTTCGAAGGTCATTAAGAACCGTCTCAGTCGCAGGATTGAGGAACTGCAGTCTCTGGAACAAGTCAGCTTCCGAAAAGGCTGTAGTACCATAGGCCACATCCACACGCTATGGCAAGTTGTACAGAAGCGAAGTTTAGCGTTTGTTGACTAAGAGAAGACCTTTGATTCGATCGAGACGTGGGCAGCGCTTCAGTTTCTCCAGCGGTACCGTACTGACTATCGGTATATCGAGGTGTTGAAGTGTTTGTACAATAACACCAACATATAAGTACGAGTACAGGAGCAGAGCTCGAAGGCAATTCCATTACGAAGAGGCGAGAGACACGGAAACGTAATATCTCCGAAACTGTTCACTACTGCATTGGAAGACATTTTCAAGCTCCTGGAATGGCAAGGACTCGGCATCGTCGAGTACATCACTCACCTTTGATTTGCCAACGTTATTGTAATCATGGCAGAATCAATGGAAGACCTCAGCACTATGCTCGAAGGCCTCAATCGAGTTTCCTAACGGATAAGTCTTAAGATGAATGTGGATAAGACGAAGATTATGTCCGGTACTTCAGTACCAGTTTGGGAATCTAGTTCTCGAAGTTGTTCAAACCTAGAACCAATTACTATATTTCCACAAATCTTAAAAATTACATCATTTTATTTCAACGGGCTAATAGTTGTCTTCCTCTGCCGGCGTTTACAGCATTACCGGATGGAAATATAAACTGTTGAAATTGGCTTAATTTTTATGCAGTTAAATATTCCAGTCCTTCTAAAGCTAGGCTCATCCCTCCCACAAAGTCTACACCAGTCCTAAATTTTGTGCGAGAAGATTGGCTCTTATTAAGTATTAGTAAGTGCTATATTAGTCTAACCTAGCTTCAAAGTGGCCGAAAAGTGAATGTAAATATATGTGTTCTTATTTTCGGCCACTAACGTTAAGTGAATATTTTTATTAATTTACCGGAACATATATTGGCGGCCGAAAACGAAAAACTATTACCAAAACTACACTAAACTAACTATAACCAAAACTATCTAACACTCTATTGAGGCACATTACGGCCACGGGGCCGAAAACTCAGCGTTTGAAGTTTTTCTGGTATTGGTTTCCAGCCACCTAATATTATGGTACTTTTTACCAATTATTGCTAAAATAACTATGTGAAAACAATATTCAGTAATTTCTAATGCACATAAAATAAGAATTCATCTAATTAACTTAGATAATGGTTTAAAAACTTACCTTTGAAGTTATTTTTTTCATAAATTTACGCTCATTACGACACCGGAGGCAAATTTAACAATTAGCTAAGAAAGGTGAGCGGCAAATTTAACAATTAGCTAAGAAATGCTTGCTAAGGTTGGCAAGCTAATATGTATTTACAGATGTAAGGGAACTTTTAGGGAATGGTTAGTGCATGGTTGTGTTAGAGTTTTAGCAATGTACGCTCTGTTTACATTGTTTTAGTGGGACATGATCCTCAAAAGGCCGAAAATACATGCAGGCCGGGAAACTAGTGCACCTACCCTACTATTCATCAATTAGCCAAATTTCATAATATATCAATGTTTCTCTGTCTCAGAGATACTAAACTGATATAATAATGACTGCTCATAATGCAGGGGTTGAAACATTTGGACATTGTGTATTTTTTTGTTCTTGTTAACTTGAATAGTTTTGTTTTTGTGTGATTTACCACTAGGTATTTAGTCTTATGGTGGTATTTTTTAATGGAAATTGGTTGATTCCTAAAAATATTTATATATACGAGGGTGAATCAAAAAATTCTTGGAATCAATATTAAAAAATGCAAAGATTTAAATAATAATATTTTATTTTTCTACATAATCTCCCTCCAATGCAATGCATTTAGAATAACGCGTTTCTAACTTCCTTATTCCTTGTGAAAAAAAATTATTTTCTTGACTCTCGAAAAAGTCCTCTACGGCAGCTATAACCGCGTCATTATCGTGAAATTTTGTTCCACGAATTTCCTCTTTTAATTTTGGAAATAAGTGAAAATCATTTGGGGCTAAGTCCGGAGAATATGGTGGGTGGTCAAGGAGATTGAAGCCAGCACAGCGGATTGCGTTGAGCGCAACTTCCGATCGATGAGCAGGAGCGTTATCTTGAAGGAACAACACGCCCAACGACAGTTTTCCACGACGTTTTTCTTTAATCGCTTCACGCACTTTCGGGATTAAATTTGCATAATAGGGTCCAGTAATCGTCTGGCCTTTTGGCATGTAATCAATAAAAAGGATTCCTTCACTATCCCAGAACACAGAGGCCATAACTTTGCCAGCGGTAGGAGCAACTCGAAATTTCTTAATGGATGGAGAGGATGGTCGTTTCCAAGACATGCTTTGTCTTTTAGTTTCAGGATCAAAATGGTGGACCCACGTTTCATCCATGGTGACAAGACGAGTCAAAGTCACACAACGAGCTATGGAGAGGGCTATGCTCGGGGTTTCTCTACGTGATCGAATCAGAAATGAGGAGATCCGTAGAAGAACGAAAGTCACCGACATAGCCCAGAAGATTAGCCAGTTGAAGTGGCAGTGGGCAGGGCACATAGCACGCAGAACAGATGGCCGATGGGGCCGAAAGGTTCTGGAGTGGAGACCACGGACCGGCAAGCGCAGCGTAGGTCGTCCACCGACACGGTGGACAGACGACCTGAGGAAGGTCGCAGGACGACGTTGGATGCAGGCCGCTTCCAACCGGTCCTTTTGGAAAATCATGGGGGAGGCCTATGTTCAGCAGTGGACGTACTACGGCTGAGATGATGATGATGATGATGACAAGACGACGGCAAAAATTATCCGAATCACGCTGGAACATTTCGAGATTACGCTTGGAAATTTCCAAACGTCGCTTTTTGTTTTCGTCGGTTAACATTCGTGGCACCCATCTTGCAGACACTTTTTTGAACCCCAGTGAATCAATTAAAATGGATTGAACGCTACCAAAAGATATCTTTAGGATCTCAGCTATATGTTTTATAGTCATTCTTCTGTCTTCCAAAACCAGATTCTCAACCTTTTTGACATTTTCTTCTGTAACGGAGGTTGAAGGCCGCCCAGAACGCGGGTCATCTTTACAGCTTGATCTACCTCTTTTAAATTCAGCCACCCAGTACGCAACCGTAGAATAGGGTACAGCATCACCCCCTAATGTCTGCTGAATGTCCAAAAAAATTTCCTTCGTAGACATTTTTTTGAAACTGAGATATTTTATCACCGCACGTAACTCACTTTTATCCATAATTTTGACTTTTTAGCAACTCGTTGCACAAAAAAATGTATTACATGCGAACGAACTGACAAAAACAAGTGACAGTCTGCATAAATATAGTGTGATAGACACTCTTTAATTTGAATATCGAACTTGATCCAAAAAGGTTTCATATATATGCACTTCTAAGAACTTTTTGATTCACCCTCGTAAAATATATTTGAATGTTTATTCATCAGGCATTTACTACCTAAGTTTGCGCATTTATTAATTACTAAAATAAATTGTAATTGTTAAGGTCATTCAACCTTGGCAATTAAAGTTTATTTCATATGCCTTATTGATGTCAGTATAAAATTAAAATTGTTTGAAGCTTGGCAGGTAATTATTTAACTTCCATTCGATTACCCATGAAACATGTTTACTATACAGATTTAATTATCTAGTAAAGAAAAAAAACTGTCTTATATTAAAAATTATGAAATATTAGGTACTACTGAAATATATGTATACACCATTTTGTAATATTCAATTATTTTAATGGTATACAACAAATGTATTTGATATTAGTCAATGTAAATAATAATCATTGTATAAATCTCATGAGACACATGGTTGAATTGAATAAATATTCAGTGTTGATACAAAAAATATGACCATTTTCTTGACCATTTTTGTGTGTAATTTATGCAATATATTTATCATACTATAATATTATAAAGAGGAAAGATTTGTATGTATGTTTGTAACAAATTGGCTCAAAAGTACTGGACCGATTTCAAAAATTCTTTTACCATTGGAAAGCTACATTCACCCTGAGTAACATAGGCTATATAAGAATCATCATCACCATCCATCACCGCGTGCGTGAAACCGCGGAGAGCAGCTAGTGATAAATAAACTTGCGACTGCCAGCAACTTGAACTGCATCGAACAGAAAGGTTACCGCAATGCCTATGGAACTCTTCTTGAATCTTAATAAAGAGTAGTCTCTTATTCCTGGGTATTTGATATCTTTATTCAAAATCATACCCGAACGGTTCAGCCATTTCGGTAAATTATCTTTGATTTCAGCTATCTAGAAATGTTGAGTTACATGTATGTATGTTTAAATAATGTTTTCACATGATTTGTTTACATAGTTAAATTAACTATTTTCTATAGTTAAATCAATGAAGATCCATGACCAAAAATGTTTCAGGCAACAGACCTGTTGATTTGACAACAATAACTTTTCGTATTCATGTATTGCTAATTATAATGTGATGACATGCATATATCACTACATTTGCTTTACAATGTAGTCATCAGCAACCTACTTTGTTATAAATCTTTATCTTTTTATGTTCCAGATGTAAATTAGAGAATCTCTCACAGCCAGAAAGCACAGAACCTCCAGTCAAGAAGAAAAAGGCCCGCAGCGAAACTCAAAATCCCACTGCATGGGCTTGCAACGTTCGAAAAATCAAACACCAACGTGGAGAGGCCTACATCAGTCGCCGCGGTAAATACGTCCCTGAGAGACAAATCAAATCAACAAAAAACTGCCTTACAAACTGCAAGTACAAATGCAAAGATAGAATAACTGATGCTGACAGAGAACTAATCTTCCGAGCGTTCTATTCACTGAATGCAAACGAGAAAAAACACTTCCTACTCAACACTACAGAACGACATGACATCAAGCACAGCAAGCCTACAGAGAATCACAAAAGAAAACATTCCTTCAAATACTACTTCGTCATAAGATCTGAAAGGTATGGTGTATGCAAGAACTTTTATTTAGGCACTTTAGCTATATCACAGAAGCCAGTTTACAATGTTCATTTAAGTAAAACTGAGACTAACCTACCCAAGCCTGACGGTAGAGGGCACAATGAAGCCAGTTCGCACGCCTTACCAAGCGAAATAAAAGATATGGTAAGAAAACACATCATGTCCTTCCCCACCCTAGATTCCAAACCTATCAAACAGTTCTCTAAAAAGAAACAGTATTTAGCAAAAAAATTAAGTATAAAAAAGATGTATGATATGTATCAAAATGAGTGTACAGAAGAAAACATGGTTCCTGTTAAAGAATCTATGTACAGAAAAATATTTAAAATAGAGTTTAATTTGCATTTCAACAAAAATAAGAAGCAGGAACAGCTCTGTTGTAAATGTAAGTGCTCTCTTAAAAAGAAGTGATAGTATTATTAATAGGAATAAGGATCAATGGTGGTTATTACGTCTATGCATTTAAGAAAATATGCATGTTAAGTGATCATTTAGTTGGCAGCCTCACTAAAGACTAGTGGTTTCAACTATGTCAATAAATACTATTTTAATAGTGCCTAATAGTGCTCTAAACATGGGAATACAACATCATTATTTTAGGTCATTTCTTCAGGCTTATGTTCTGGGTTTCTGGCGGAGGCCTGTGTTCAGCAGTGTTCTGGCTCAAGACTACAATGACTCGAGGCTTCCATAAAGATATTTAGGTCATTCATTGAGCTTTCCAAATAGATATTATTGGCAATAATTAATGCACAGATTGTGATGATTTATATGTAAAAAATGGCCTTGACAGTATTCTCTATATGCATTCACAATATTCCACATGATTTAGCCATATCTGTGCCGTGGGAAATTTTAAGTTACTATTTGAACACTGTTTATTGGCACAGTTGTAATCACTAATAACTTTGGTGAGGCTTACAACTATACACATGCATGTTATCTGCATATTATTACGCAATTATTTTAATTGGTCTTTAATGTGTTTCTAAGATTTAATTTAAAAATGACTGCCGAGCTGAAATTTGGTACAAATGTGGCTTTACAATTTTCCAGTCCATTATGGCTATGTGATTAAGTACTCTTTTAAAACTGGTTGTGATGATCAAAATATTATTTATAATGTATATTTCGACTTGATGTACAATATATATCAAATTATGGACACATGCGATGAAATAATTTACTAAAGTAGCCACCAATGGTACAAAATTAACCTAATGTGTAAGTTAATAACCGATTTCCTGCAGGTGGGTTATTTACGAACTTTTATACATGAAATTGTTAATGACAGAAAATTTGCATTATAATGGAATTTGAATGATCTTATTGGATTTGCCTGAACTAGTTTTAATTGAACTTTTACTTTTGCATGCAGCTTTCGAATGTCTTACATGTCTTAAATATAATAAAATTTACATAGTTAATAAGTAAATATATGTTTAGTTTAACACCAGATTATATTCAAGTAAATATTATATTTTATATGTTTAATAAACTTTTTAAGCTTATTGAGGTGATTTTTTTCTCAGGAAGGGTGAAGAAAACTACACAATAAAATATGTTTAAATTTTAATACACATAAATTGTAGAAAACAAACCTTTAACCTTACTTAACTTTGGTAAAGATAAACGATAAAACATTATTTTAATTTGGTAATATTAAATATTCAAACTCACAAAAAGTGATGTTTAAATTATAAATACAAAAATAAATGAGTAAGAAACAACAAGAATTCAAATATAAATTAATACAAAATATATTCCATCAAACTGTAAATTTACTTATCACTGCTTTGGGAAACTACCTGAAACATAACAGTTCCATAACTTATTTACACTTTAACCAAAGGATGTCAATGGCGGAGGACAGTTGCTCTTACGCTTCCTAGGCAATCTAGATCGACAACAAGCTTTAAAATTAAGTAATATTCTAATTTTAATGCACTTTTTGACTCCTGATTATTGGGCCTATATTTCAGAATGATGCTATATTTGTTGCGGAATGGTTCACATCACAGAAATGATTAAACTGTAAACATTCGTCTGTGGTGGCTCACCGGTTCACGACTTGCTGCACTTTCGCTTGTTTCCATATATATTACATATTTCGTATTTCAAGTATACATATTACATATTTCAGGTAGATATACGTATTACATTTTACATAACCAGTAGTTAAGATATAGAATGAAATATTAAAGAAAAAATCCATTGGCGGCCGAATAATTAAAGAGGTGCTATTAATACAATGTCTCAGAATGGTATAGTATAGATTCTTCTGTGGTGGTTCACAGGTTCGTGACTTTGCTCTTTCCATGTTAGATATTACATATTTCCAAGGACACGTATTACATATTTCTGGTATACGTATTACACTTGACGTAACCAGTGGAGTCGTGTTAGAGATTAACTATTTCGTGTGTACAGAGGTACATGGGAAAAATAATTTCTTGGAAGTGGTGATCAAAGAAATTAGATTAGATTATTTCAGGCGTATTTATAAACAAGTAATTACTTGTTGCTAAGCAATTTCTCAATGAAGTAAGCAGTTGACGATAGAATACTTCAACATAAAATCTTATTCTATAGTACAGCAATGAACGTTACTAAAGTAAATGCATGACATAACCCTATCAAAATTGGATGTATCTTTTTACACTTGTATTAGGTTGTTGTCATGGGATTTTAAAATTTACAGCCTAATAGATCCTTCACAATTCAGACTTGTGTGCGAATGTCATTTTTATACAACTTCATTTTTGCAATATGAACGAAATATTGACATATTCTCATTGCTTAAGCAAAGGAAATTGTGACTATTACTCGACTAAGAATTTTAGTCTTGAAAGTTCTAACTTTAGGCAAATTCTAGTCTAGTCTAGTATAGAATCAAAATCGTTGCTTAAGTAATTACTTTTCCTTAAGTAATTACTTTGTATTTGTGTTTTTGTTATGGCAAATGTTTAGAACATTATTCAAAAGAGTTATTGAAAAAAATAAAATAAACGATTTTTGAAATTAGGGCAATCTAAAACAAAGGAAAATATCTTTATGCGACTACATTCTACTTCTACTTACTTATACATATATCCTCAGGGTACCCATTATATTATTACTTACAGGATGCTTTGTTGAAGTGGGATGAAACTAATGTTTTAAGCAATATACAAACTAAAGTTTTCTGTTATCAAAATGTATGAAAGATGCTATTATGTTAACTGAGGTGGGGGTTGATGTCACACAAAAGGTTATCTATATGTACAGGTAGTGGAAATTTATGATCAACAAGAGATGAATATAATGCAAGAAAAATATATATGATTGTGGTCGTCTTCATCCATTCCACATTCACATATTGATGTATCTTTAATTCTCAGTTTTTTAAGATGGACATCAGAACAGCAGTGGCCAAATCTCATTCTAGATATTATTGAACTAGTTCTATCACAATTATATTTAAAAAACCAAGGCTTACTATTTATATCGCGTTGATATTTAGCAAAGTTAGTACCAGTTCTTTTACTAGAAATCAACCACCTTTTTGACCATCTAGATTGTAAGTAGTGATTAGGGATAAGTAATATGTCTTGCGGGTAATTCTGAAAAGGGAATTTATCACCACAATTAATTGATTCCTTCGCAATTTTATCTGCTTTCTCATTACCTAAAATATTACTGTGGCTGGGGATACATGCTAAATGGACGGTATTACCTAGAGATGAACATTTTAGCGATAAATTTTTAGTTTGAAATATAATCCAGTTTCTTGTACCCTGAATTAATGGATTAGCTTGGAAAGAATGAAGAGCGCTCAAGGAGTCTAAGAAAATAACAAATTTATTTAATTTAAAAAGAAGTATGTAGTTAACAGCCTCCATAATCCCTCTACATACACCAGTAAAGACAGATGTTTTGGGTGCACTTTATTTTCTGAACAATGTTATAATTTTGGTGGAATACGCCATCACAACCTTCTTGATTTTGTTTAGAAGCATCTGTAAAAATATAGTGCCAACCACGCCAAATATCATCTTGAATACACATAAAACGGTTATTAGCAGAAAGGTCTCCTTTAGCTAAATCTAAGGTAATGTAGAGTGGGTTCGAACAAGACAGTTTTGAAATCAAACTCAAATAAGGGGATTTTTGGGTTTCTAAGAGTTGGGAACCTAAAGTTTATTATTTTTGTATAGCTTATATTAAGACAAGGGAACTTTTTTTGTTTCCAATAGGGCAATGATATATAACTGAACAACAATTGTAATTTTGGAAAAATAGGATGCGTAGAGAACTGAAATAGTCGAAACAAAAACATATCTGAAAGGTACTGTCGTCTTAAATCTAGGGGAGGGTCGACACACTCCACTTGCATGGCGTTTTTAGGTGTAGATTTCATTGCACCTAATATGATGCGTAAGGCTCTTGCTTGAATGACATCTAAAGAATTTAGAGATAGAATAGAATAATGAAATTAACAACAATAGATATTTTCACAAATTAATTAAACGCCAGAGAAACCGGCCTCTATGACGTTCCACGTGACACCCCAAGTAATTACTTTTGCTTGTTTATTAATACGGCTGTATGTCGCAACTTTGACAGTAACTGCATGATAGTTTCAGAAACTTCTTATGACCATAGAATTGATAAGGTATGTTTTTTTCGTTTTCCCTCCTTAGAGGGTTATGGTCCCGCACTTCTCGTGCATTTGCCAGTGTCAAGTTATTTGTATTACAAAGCTTTAGTAGAATATTCTGGTGATATTAGTCGTAGTCAGTCAGAGTCTGAGTCCAAAATGTCAGTCAGTCATGGTCCAGTCAGTCTAAGTCATGCTTTAGTAAAGTGGTGGCAACTTTACCATCAGCTTCTATGGAGTTTTGGAAACAACACGGAAAAACACGTTTCACCACATTATATCACTTGCCCACACTCATGCACGTAAAACAGCACTTAATGAGAAAAACGCCACCAATTTTAAACATTAACACTGAAAAAAAGCATAAGTTTTGATAAATAATACAATGGAAAAACGTTGACTTTCCGCGTTCGCGCCAAAACTCAAGACAAGGTATTATTAGTAAAGGTCGTCGTAGAATGTGACGTTTAGCCGGTAAAAAAGGAAAATTAAAATAAAGGTAAAATAGACATTTATTATCTCGCCACATTGATCCCAAAATAGTTACATAGCTAATCTTATATCCACATGATTAGTAGGAGATGCCTAAAGTAGGTATAATAAAGTAAAATATGTATAAAACACCTGTATGACAAGATGATAATATTATAATAATATATTAGTTATCATCTTTTTTACGGAAGTAGTGAGTATTGTAAAAGGCATGCTTTTCCAGCTTCCAAAGTTTGTGTACTGGACCATCATAGCTAGCCTTTATTTCTTTTTAATAACCACAATATTATAGTACAACACCTGTACGTATATACAGTACGCACTGTTCCGTGCCGGGCGCTGTATCATCACGCGTCGTTCTGTATGACTACGGTGGCTGTATGACTCAAACATCGGGCGACATGACAAAGTAATTGTGCCACAACGAAAGCACATTTGGTTAAAAACTATTTACCTATTTGATCACGTTTATTTAGGTTACAAGTGTTACAATACGATGCTTTATCTAGATTCCAGTCTTTGTCTAGACTCGAACAAAATGTCTATCCAAAACCTGTAGCTCTACCATGAGTTGGCAACGTATATGTCATCTATAGTCGATACTCGATCTCGCCTAACTATTTAAGCTTGTGATTGGCGTATTCGCTATCAATTTTAGTTCTACAATTGACCGTAAGGTGGCACTGTTCTTTTTTTCATACATCTTTTCGCGACAGTCGATTCCGAGCGTCGATTGGTGTCAATGGTTGTAAACTCATGGTAGGCCTACTGTCGCTATAGCGCGTAGACGCGACACACGCACTGGGCGATACGAAGTTCATATCGCCATATTTGTGTTACGAACCACCCACAACAATATGACACTTATCCCTATAGATACCCAACCAGGAAGTGAGACCATTACAAATTACTTAATCCTTGCTGGAATGAGAATACAGACGAGATCTTCATCGTCCTGGTTCTTAAGCTCCCACTTGACGTCTACTTTTACTTGAGGGTAGGATTTCAAGACGGGCAGCGAGGTTCTGTAGCTGCCCTTGTCGCCTGCCTGTAAAACAAAACATCGTTAATTGAAAGATAACGGGTTTGTAAAGGAAAGACGACCAGGGTCCCTCCCCCCCAGGTCTACTCCCACCTCTTAAAGCAGTCATGTTTTAACCTTATCATAAAATCTGGTACCACCACGTCAATATAGCAAGCTTAAAATAATATTGGATTACGATAGACGTTTGATGACGTAGTATCAAATATTTGACGCAGTTCGTATACTTTTTCATGACTTTAGACACTTATGGAGGATCCTAATAATCTATCTATCCACGGTTTTCCTTACTACCGATAGAAATTTGACATAACTTCCATACAAATAGTGTCAAATATCTATCTCTAGAAAGGTAAACCAGCGATAGATAGATTATTGGGACCGGCCGTAAGTTTCATTGTTCCAATGTCAAATTTTTGAAGACTCGTACTCCCATATCTTAAGTAGTCATATTGCAACGTTACCATTAAATTTGGTTGACCGTTTTATGTCGGTGGGAGTACGATAGTAAGTATGATTATTCTAAGCTTATTACAAGACGCTCGTGATTTATATCGTTTCGCAAAAGGTGGGAGTAGGCCCTCAGGTAACATAATATACATTATCCGTTTTGTTCGGTACAAGTATACCCCTGATGAATAAACTTGTCTACCGACTTCCAAAAAAAAGAGGAGATACTCAATTCGACTGTCTTTTTTATGTTTATTACCTCATAACTTTCGACTGGATGAACCGATTCTCAAAATTCTTTTTTGTTTTAAAGCTGAAGCTTCCCGTGTGTCCCATTTAAATTTCATCAAATTCGATCCAGTAGTTTTTGAGATACACTCCAATAACTGAATAGAATGGATGTCGGTATTTCGGCCAAATTGTACTTGTTTTGATTACGAAATAACAATACGCGATTTGATACCAGACACTGAATTTCAAGTGGGGTGGTTGGTATTGGACTATTCCGTTACCAGTTTGATCTCTATATCATATTGCCAGGGTCAAGTTAATTATACGTAACTTGTACTGCCAGGTAGGTATTCTAGCAACCTATGTACCTACACACATAGGTTATGAAAGATGGACGGTGCCTACTCATCGGGCATTCGCTTTGCAAAAATTAGTTTGGTGGGCTTTCCATACGCAAGCTAATTCTTTTGCCAACCACCCAACAGTTTCCTGATTAGCTAAGTGAATCCAAATACTTTTAGACGTTGGCTATTCAATCAAATCTATCAAGTATTCAGAGTCCCCAATATCAGTTTGGAACTCAGTTCTCGAAGTTGTTGACGAATACATCTATACCTGGGGCAGGTAGTCAAACTAGGGAGGTCCAACTTTGAGAAAGAGGTCAATCGTCGAATCCAACTCGGCTGGGCAGCGTTCCGGAAACTTCGCGATGTCTTCCCGTCAAAAATACCTTAGTGCCTCAAGACAAGAGTCTTTGACCAATGTGTGTTACAAGTGATGACATATGGCACTGAGACGTGGTCTCTTACTATAGGCCTCATAAGCAAACTCAAAGTAGCACAACGAGCTATGGAGAGGGCTATGCTCGGGGTTTCTCTACGTGATCGAATCAGAAATGAGGAGATCCGTAGACGAACTAAAGTCACCGACATAGGCCAGAAGATAAGCCAATTGAAGTGGCAGTGGGCAGGCCACTAGCACGTAGAACAGATGGCCGATGGGGCCTAAAGGTTCTAGAGTGGAGACCACGGACCGGCAAGCGTAGCGTAGGTCGTCCACCGACAAGGTGGACTGACGACCTGATAAAGATAGCAGGACGACGTTGGATGCTGGCCGCTGCCAACCGGTCCTTTTGGAAATTAGTGGGGAGGCTTATGTTCAGCAGTGGACGTCTTACGGCTGAGATGATGATGATTCAGAGTCCAGTAGAGAGTCAAAGTATATTAGAATGAAACAACAGTATCACCGCCTCATCTGACATGGAAATGAATAAAAATTAGCTAGAAACACGAATCCGGCGCAAATGAATGCTTGGTTTACGTAAAAATGTGTTTACGTAGCAAACAAGTTGGATTGCGGGGGTTGAGTCAGCCATACCTGTAGGAGTCTTGACTTTAGAGCAACAGGGCACTCCTTACACGAACAGGACAGCCTTGTTACATCAAAGGGTTGAGCTTTAGACAGTCCTGTTTGAGTAGTAACAGGAGTGCCCTGTTGCCGCATCAGGGCAGTCTTGTTGCTCGAAGTTTGTTCTGTTACAATACAACACCAGGATATTATCGTTGCCGCAACGGGAAAACCACAGGCAGTTGTTACATTTTTCCTGTTAGATAATTTGCCTTGTTGCAACAACAGGATCCAACCCAACAGTATTCTGCCTTGTTGCCACAACCGGCCAATCCCGTTGTCACTTTTTAACGATTTGCTTGGCTCTACAGGAGATTTTTCTCAGTGTATGTGAATCCCTACACCTTGCTCCCGGGTCGTAACAATCATGTGACGTGCGAATGCTCCCAGTGAGGACCGTACCTATGGTCTTTATACATTTTAGTCTAAATCGAAATTGTTAAGTTAACCCGGTTTAACCCGGTTTTTTTGTTAAGTACTGTACTCTGCTTTTGTGCCAAATCTGGCTAGTCATTGGCTGGCTGACATCAACTAAGTCGGCACATAATTAGAAAAGTGGACTCTACACCGGATTTTCCCTCTCACCGCAGACCATAATTGAAGCCCATTGTTTGAGCACATTTGGTCCTAAATGACGATCATTAGTAGTTAGGTACCTATTCTATAGTCGTGTTTGATGTAATTTGTGATAAGTTTTTTGATCATGTACTTAGGCAGTTAAAATTCAACGTGTTTAAAATTTTGTAAAAATTTTCAGGCTAATAAATATTGTCCAATCAGTTTACTGATTTTCATAATAGGTACCAGAATGTCAAAGGGATATGTACCTACCTAATATATTATGTAGGTACCTATAAAGCTCAAAGGGAGAGTAGGTATAGGTATTTATGACGAGCGCAGCGGGAGCCCTTTGGGTTTGATGGTGGGTTGGGCTTAATATGTTCGGTTGACAAGATAAGTTGTTGTCCGATAGATATCTTGAGGATAAGACATCTGTCTAATGAATGGGTCAAACACAAGGAAAAATCTCCTCCGGACAAACCTACCAGCCAGAACGGCCAACTCTTCCGGATCTGCGTGGCGGGTATCATGTTAGCATTTGCAGGTTAAACGCGCAAGGGCTGGGCGGGAAGGATAGAAAGTTGATGGTCAACTGCAGTTTGTTGATGATGATGGTACCTTGAGTGGACAAGTGATGCCGTTGTCTCGACACGCGTCAGTCTGCGGCAGCGGGAATGGCACGGGCAGGTTCATGATGATGCCGTGCACCTCTGCTCTGATACTCGTCGCTTCTGATGCTGGAACATGCAACATTTGTCTATGTTAAATATAAATGAAGGACGACACTCAATATTGGGAATCTTCAATCTTAGTGTGGCATTCCAAAGGTGCGTACCTTGGGAATGCCACACTCCAAGTGCTCAGTGGGCCGAGCATGAAAATCTGTTTAAGTGTAACGTAATCGCATCGTAAACATATACTGTACAAACTGCCATTTATCTAGTACAATAGTGGCACAGATAACTCATAGTTTGTACTGAATACGCAAATGATACGATTACGTTACGCTTAAGCAGATTTTCGTGCTCGGCCCACAGCAGTGAATCCATGGCATTTACTGTGTAATCTTCACTTAGTCAAGATTCACAACTGCAGGGCTATCACGTATCTCAGTTGCAAACAAATGTTGATTGCAATCTAAAAATGGCGGCTCTACTCCTATGTCTCTTTTATCAGCTACAGTTACCATCTTACTAACATGCCTGCCGCTGAATGAATTAGTGTGTTTGTTACTTCTTCACGGTGAAACGTTTGGATGTAAACGAAGAGCTTATTATACTTGAATTATTCATTCCTATGCTTATACCCAGGTATAACATAGGCAATGTTTATCTCAAATTAACAGATTGTCTCCGAGGGGTTGCGATTTTCTCATTCTAGGCGCCGATTTCTCATATCTTTATAGGTATATGTTTCTTTATATATATATATATATATATATATATATATAATGCATGCATGTGATATATATATATATATATCACATGCATGCATTTGAAGATATTGACCTCAACCACGGAACAACTAATAGTAGGTATAGGTACACATGGTGAACAGAGTCGGTGTCGAGGTGAAGTCTGTCATCCCGGAGTAGAGTGATGCACTTTGTCTGGCGGAGTAAATCATATCTACAAAGCTCTATATAAGTATTATATTAAACTTACATGGAATGAAGTCTATGCTAATGGTAGCGTTGGTATTCTTCTTCAGGATGCATTCTTTAGCATCGTCAGCGCAGCCGCTCACTCCCACCATTTCTACGGAGGCTAGCTTTGAACCTGCAAGTAAATAATACAATATGAAAATTTTGTAAACGACTTCCATTCTATTGTTGACGATACCTACACAAGGTTGGATAGGATTGGTAAAGGGGGAGGAGGACCAGGCTCAGCCCGTCCCTGGTTAGTGGATGATGGAAACCATCCGCCCGGTCGTCCAGAGTTGGATAAAGCGGTCGTACGGGTTGACCTTCCAATTGGTGGAGGTGCTCTGCGGACATCAATATTTCGGGAAGTACGTGCACCAAATCGTAAGACGGGAGGCGACCCCAGCCTGCCACGAATGTGAAGCGCAGGAGGGTACAGTGCTCCACACGGAGGAAATGTGTGTCGTTGGGGTCCCCAGCGGCTCCCGCTTTCAGTGATAATCGTTGGAGATCTCTCTCTGCTGAGCGTGGTAAACTCTATGCTGATGGCGCAGAAGGAGGCCGCGGAGCGAGGCAGAATGATGTTCGAGCTGATCCGCTGCGTGGCAGACGGACGGGGGAACGAAGGAGGCAGTTCGCACGGCTCCTCCCTCCTCCTTAGTGGGGTCACTGGTGGAAGTTGGTGGACTGTCCACTGACTGGCACGGCCCCACATGTCTCGGGGGTGGCCTTGGGCGCTGAGGCCCGATCAATCCGGGTCTACCCCAGCGGGCGAGATTGTGAATGCTAGGTCGACCCCATCTCGCCCCGCTTTCGCGGAGGACTCATGGAGGGTTTTAGCGGGTCTGAGCCCCACACTATTCCTTCCATTCCACCCCGTGGCGCTAGAGCAGTGCACAACATTTCCCCCTCCTCAAAAAAAAAGGGCGCTTTCTGTCACATTATGTTGTTATATAGAACCTAATCTGTAGCTGTAAGATATAAGGTCGGGATAGGGCGAGTTCTGTGACTACAACTTACAAGAAATAGAAGCTCAAAAGTTCACAGACAAAGCTTTGTCTGTGAACTTCTTGTTCTTGAAAATCTTGTAAATAAAGTTCATAAGTACTTATATATATATATAAAAACATCTTACCATATTTACATCAGTGGGCCTAGCTAGCCTACCTAAGTTTTCGTGCTAGGCCCACAGTGCTTGTTACGTGTGTAAGTGTGAGTCCTTGTGAGGGTGGGTGTGTGCGCGAAGATATGTGTGTAAGTACTTTATTCATTAGTTATTGAGTTATTATAGCTTCTAAGTTATAGGGTGTTTTGCACAACGCGACAAATATTGTCAATTTCTAAAGACACACCTGAATCGTTTACTTTCATTTAAGACGCGGTCCAACCCCAATTTTAAAATAATTTACGATGCTTTACGTAAGGATAATCGCTTGTTAGATTCGAAGATGTAATGCGAAAATGTATTAATTTTGTACGTTTTCTTTATATTTTTCGATATATACTAACGCAATTGAAAAAACTGATGGTCACTACTTTAGTACTTGATGTTGGCTATGTATTACCTAAAAAATAATATAGTGTTATCGCTGAAAATTCTGAGAGTTTGGACGTGAATGTTTATTTTTATGGAGATATTTAGGATTTTTTTCTGCAGAGAGCGTGTAATATTTATGAATTCTGTTCGGTTATTACTCTTTGTCTTTTTCTTTTCTAGCATAAGTATTTTTTTATAGATTATTATCTATCTGTTTCGTAACACTAGATGTTTAAAGATTCTGCTTTTTACTATTATCAGGATACGACCGCGCCTTAAAGAAATCCTGTAACTGTATTTACATACAGTGGCAGCCATATTTATTTATATAACCACCACAGGGCAAGCATGACGCTCAAGTGTTTACTGTTAAATTACTTGTAGATCATTTATTTCAACAAATAAATGGAGTAACAGGAGTATACTTGTATGAAGTGTTTTGACTACTTCCATACTGCTTGAATTAAAACTTGTACCAGGTACAGAGACAGATATCACCAGAGGCGCTACTGAGTGCTTACGACTCATCGATCAGCTGTTACGAACTTCGATGAAATCGCATTTTGACAGAAACACAGTCGCGTCGCTATCTACATGATTGAATTGCGGCACGCTATTGAGTTATTTTAAATACTTGTACATTATGTATGTATGTACCTAATAAATTACATAAAAATATTCACTCATTAACGTTATCACTTCGCATAGCCCGCATACCACTGATTGTGTTAACTACTTTAACAATATTAAACAATCAGGGAATGTAGTCCATTTTTTTTCTGCCCATCACAGCTATAGGTAGGTATACTATTAATCTGTCCGAATCAGCAAGACCCATTAGAGGCAAGTTTCATTCATAAATCTATTGTTATTTTTTGTCCTGATGCGGACGGGTTAAGATAAATTCGGCACATGGAGGTAGAAGTAAATAGGTTTAATGATGTTTTGAATTCACGAACTTAGTGCACGCGACGTTCTTAATTCAATTTATTTTATCCTTAAAACGACATTTGCACTCAGATACTCGTATCTAAGAGCAAAAATACTCTTTCCTGAGAGATGGAGGGATGAAAAAAGTATTTCTAATATTTGCAATTAAAGACTAGGTTTATTATGTTAGTCGGTTACAAAAGACGCGAGCTACCCTGTTTAAAATAAAGGAAAAAAAAGACGCGAGCAAATCCGCTCGCCTGATGTTGCGAGTCACAGTTCAGTGCCATTCAGAATTATAAAACTACAAAAGATCGACAATGCACTGCGCTCGTCAAGTCACCCTGAGATATAAAATGTTAAATCTCTTGCCCTGTATATTCCCTGCAAAACATTGCCCGTCAACGAAACACAGTAATGTTTATTCAGTAATCTGTGGTAATGTTTGCTGTCGCGTTTCAGTCGGTTTGTGGGAGGTTCCCGAGGCCCGATTCCCCTCTCCCCCTCCCCTTACACCCTCAGCCCTTCTATCTCTTCCTTCCTCAAAAGTCGGCAACGCATCCTTGAGAACTCTGGTATTGCGGATGTCCGTGGGCGACATACTGAGACAAATTTTAGAGTGCCATCATAATATAAAAAAATATTTTCTCGCACCACAAGATCCGCATTGGCCCAAATGATCTATAAGGTGGTGCAAAGGACGCAAGTTAGAATGATAGGTACTTAATTTCACCGACATCACAACCAGATTGTTAAAAACTGGACAGTAACCTGACTAAAGAGTTCGTATTACCTTTGTACCGCTGATTCATGGAATATCAACATTACCTAGGTACCTACAGTATTCTTATTTCTTATGAATCCAGTCAGTAGGTATATATACCTAGGTAGTGTAGATACGTGTTAACTACTTAGTAGTTTAGGTATTTTATATACCTATTATTAGTCATTATAATGCGATTATTATATAATGTACATAATTACGCATTTATGTACCTACACAAGACTATACCGAAAGAGCAAATCACTGTATCATTTTTACATTCGCATTATCATAGGTCTTATGCCCATTTTCACCATCAATCCCTAAATTTAAGGAAGCCCCTAGTAGGTACTTTTTAAGTTACAGTTTCGTTTTCACCACCAACTAAGAGACGCCTAGTGTCTTAGGGGCACCCTTAAAAATAAGGCTCCGACATTCGTCCTCTTATAGCACAGACCATATAACCACTTGACTGCTCTTACAGCTTCCCCTCAGCTGCCAAGACTATGACAATAAAAAGCTAACTTATCGAACCAACACGTCAGTACCAGTTTGACAGAGCGTGGAGAACAAGCAGATGAAAAAAATTTAAAACAAATTCAATTATGCCTTATTGTTCAGTAAAGTGGTACCGAAAAAACAGGTAGACATCCAGGTATGCATAGGATGGAATTACATTTCACAGATAATTTTAGTTTATTAATTATTGGAAGAAAACAAAATACACAAATGAAGTAATTAAACAGTGACACAAAAATAAAAAATAAATGGGAACGTGTTGATGTCTTATGCCATCCCGTACTGTTCTTTGCAGTTGTAGATAACGCCGTCTCTTTTATTCACTGGCACGTGTAAATTAGTGCGGTACTCCAATATTAACTGGCAATTTATCGATTGTATATATCGACTGTGAGGAAAATAATTCTTCTATACGATATATTCATTATATTAAGAGTGCATAAAAATACAAATAAATATTCGGTGTTTATTTATATTTATTTATACCTTCACGTTATCATCAATTATGTAGTAACATTTATATATATTTATAGTATTAATTTTATAAGCACTAACGCCTGCTTTAGCGATCTCAAACATTGAAATTTTAAGAACAACAATTACAAGGGCTGCGATGTCAATACGAAAGTTTAAGTATTTCTAAATAATGCTTCTTTCGGTTGGATGGTACTGTTATACTGTCCAATGGATGTCGCTCCGTCCCCGCAAGACAGTTTGTCAAATAGAGAGTTAAAATTCTATGCTCGGACCAAACCTCGGCGGCCTAGTTGGTCAATGGCGTCTGACACGGAGAGTCAGAAGACGCGGGTTCGAATCCCGTCCGAGGATGGAATTTTTCTCTCTATAAATTTCAATATTTATATATCTTATCTAATAATAATGTAAATAAACACGCGAAAAAAACCCGCGTGTAATATAAAACATAATAATAATGGTCTTAAAATGAATTTTAAATAAAATCACTATACCTAGCACCTACTCTGTTTGTGCCTCTTTAAGTGACTATTTAGTTTGACTAATTGGATAATTTTACTTCTTGTTTGCCCAGCTGGCATCTTTTTATATGATTTAGATATACACACATAGTTATATTTAACAATAACATGGAACCGGCTTCTAAAAGTAAAAAGTGCGAGTCGGTCAAAAATATAATTTGTAGGTCTCCGTCCTTACATTGACAAATTTTACGGTAGTACAAATCCAGTATTGTATAGAATGAGGTGTTGTATCCTTGTATCCTAATGACTGTATAATATACAGTGCCGAAAAAGTATATAAATATAATCTAATTGTTTGTTTAAAATCATTACTTAACCACATTTTGTGTAAAGGCTTTGGATACTTTGTACAATTAAAACTATTTTAAAATTATAACGATGTTGTTTTACTGTGGTAAAAAATATATAATTATATGATGGTGGTATTAAGTAAGTACTTACATACTGAATAATCAGTAAGAATACGATAAACAGACAATGATAACTATTTTTAAAACGCAAAATATACATACTCAGATCAATGTGTTCTGTTTCACCGTGAAACATCGAATGAATTATTAAGATAATTTCATTAATAGAAGTTTTTTTTTTACATAACCTTATTTGCTTAATACTTACATACATATTTCAGATCTTTGTACAGTTAAGGTAAACGATAATTTGTAGTGAACTTTATCGACAACTAAGGTGATTACATAATGCTGTACCACAACACTATTTAGGTACTATGAGTAGAGCTACATTTTGAGCCGGCCAATCAAAATCCTTTTTTGTACGTAGCCCCCCGACCCGCAGTGGTGACTTGTGTTCTTAGAAGAAATTGAACTACACGCAGTCAAGTGGTTATATGGTCTGTGTCTTATAGCGCTAAGCACAGACCATATAACCACTGGTCTTATATATTGGTACTTATATATTTCTAAATACATACATATTATAGCTAAATTACACCCAGACACAGAACAAATGATCGTGCTCATTACACAAACATTTGTCCTGGGTGGGAATCGAACCCACGACCTCCGGCATAGCAGTTAGGGTCAATAACCACTAGACTAACAGGCCTGTCGAATCCCGTCCGAGGATGTGAATTTGTCTCTCTATAAATTTCAATGTTTGAGATCGCTAAGCAGGCGTTAGTGCTTTAAAAAAGTAATGCTTTAAAATTTGTATTGTATTGTTTAAATTATGATTTTGTGAATAAACAAAACTAACTCTTACCCATATATAATCTCTCACCATTGATAATAATGCTTAATAAACACAAGTAGGTAGGAATACTCCTACCTCTATTTGCAAAATTTGCATAACTTTATCCTACTACAAATCACGTCTACACACAATTTAAGCTAACGCTCAAGACGTGGTTTGGAATATCGCCACCTACATTTCTTGAAATTATCTGTCATTACAATAATACATTCAGTAATCTATGACTACATTAAACACAGATCTTCAGCGCCATATATCTCGCTGTTATATAACTAACCTTTTGTTCTACGATAATATAGTGTCACTAGTAGTCCCCAGCTAAAATCTCGCCATGTGGGTGTAGACATTCAGAACTTTCGACTTATATCTGGCAACATTGATTTTAGTCTGGAGGGAAGCAATTAATTGTCACATCATCATGTCAGCCGTAGGACGTCCACTGGTGTTATGCCTCCTCCATAGATTCCTAGTGTCATAATCAGCCCATTATATGTTACCACTGCTGGGACTGGAGCCTTCCTCTCAGAGAGAGGAGTTGGGCCATAATCAACCACGCGATCCAGTGCGGCTTGGTGGATCACACTAGTGGCCATCACAAGTCGAAGTTTTCAGGCTGCCCGAAGGCCTTCAACATGGTCTAACGACTGTTGTCCTAAGACACACAAACAGGACCTACCCAGTGTCCGCCAAAGCACGGAAGCGCTCAGAGGCCGTAGCACAAACAATTTGCGAAAAAGTATTCGTATCGCAAACCGTATCGTAACGCGTCACGCTTCGGCGTACAAATTATGCTGTGTCACAGTTGCCCTAGATAAATGAAAAGTTATTCTGTTTCACGTGTACGACACGTTACGTTGCACTTACGCAGTTATTCGCGCTAGGGCCACAGATGAAAATGCTACTAGCAGTCTCTCATCCAACTCCTGACCGCAGCAAGCTTTGCTTAACTTGTTGATCGTTAAGATAGTCAAGCCATGCTATTCAGCTCCGCTGCGAGCGCTTCATAGATTCCTAGCATTAGGTTTTAACTGAAAAAATACCTATACATTTCTAGTATTATGTTCTAACTAAAAATGTTTTAAGTAGTACAAGTAATACCTACGAGAGATAGATACTAGATCACTTAACCCAATTGAACATTTCAACTCCACTTTTACTACCACAACTGATATGGCTTTTTTACGAGCCATATTTCTGACAAATTTCATTAAGATCCGATCAGCCGCTTTAAATGTATAGGTGTCATCAAACATACACCGTTGCCGGTATGTCCGAGTAGATTCGGAAACCGCGTCTCCTTCAATAATTGACGCAGTTTTTTCTGTGATCTGTGATAATTGATGTTGTTTTTTACCCGAATATGGAAAACCTTAAATATGGTTATAATTTTGACCATTCTGAATGTATGTGCTTTGAATGTATGTTCACTTCAATCAGCCCATTTGTACCGATCCAAGTAGGAAAACACTAATTCATAAACTCTGCTCTCTGACTATTGTGATATGAGCCGGAGCTCCATCTTGTTGGAAAATTAAGTTTTGTTTTTTTAGTCGCGGGGAGATTTCTCACCTCGTCTCTTAAATTTTGAAGTATTTCTAAATAAATGATTTAAATAATTTCTAATCAATCATTTTACCAACAAACCGACAGATAGAAGAACTATCATTTTTTGTCAATTCCTTCGATTGGCATTATAAAAATACAGGCTGTATTTTTTCACATTTGAAACGGTTGATTCGCAAAATTAGGTAAGTATTTATTATAAAATCTTGAATGCAGTACATATTAAAAAGTCTAAATAATAAAATGAAGTCTCCTTTCACCTAAATATCCTATCTACAATATTCAAGGTACTATCCCTCCATGTGGCATAGCCGTGGAACGCGTTGGTATACACGTGCGCGGTTAAAGCGAACGTGAGACTTTATATTTTATATTATATCTATCACACAGATCTCTGTGATCTATCATCACGGCAAAGTAGAACGAAACGCATTCTAATCGTTAAGTACTGGTACCTAAATTGTGTCGAGAGCACAGAAACTTTCCGGAATATAATAATTCAAAAACTGTAATTAATAAAAAATATTATAATTTACTTGATTATTTACGAGTATATAAAATAAGGCTCAGCTTGCCGGTCCGTGGTCTCCACCCCAAAACCTTCCGGCCCTATCGGCCATCTGTTCTGCGTGCTATGTGCCCTGCCCAATGCCACTTTGACTAATCTTCTGGGCTATGTCGGTGACTTTCGCTCTTCGATGGATCTCCTCATTTCTGATTCTATCACGTAGAGAATCCCCGAGCATAGCCCTCTCATAGCTCGTTGTGCGACTTTGAGCTTAGGTTCTTATGAGGCCCATAGTAAGGGACCACGTTTCAGTGCCATATGTCATCACTGGTAACACACATTAGTCAAAGACTTTAGTCTTGAGGCACTGAGGTATGAGAAGACTTCGCGAAGATTCCGGAACGTGTTCAGCTATGTTGGATTCGACGATTGCCCTCTTTTTCAAAGTTGATCTGCCTAGTTTGACTGTGTCTTAGGTAGACGTATTCGTCAACAACTTCGAGAACTGACTTTCCAACTGGTACTGGGGTAGTCACAACATGGATATCGGACATAATTTTTGCCTTGTCCATATTCATCTGAATCCCGTTGGAATACTCGATGGAGGCCTTCGAGCATTGTGCTGAGGTCTTCCATGGACGCGCCGTCGCTGTTGATGCCAAGTCTTTGCCATTCCAGGAGCTTGAAGGCGTCTTCCAATGTAGGGGTGAACAGTTTCGGAGATATTACGTCTCCTTGTGTCACGCATCTTTGCATTGGAATTGCCTTCGGACTCTGCTCCTGTACTCGGACTGACATGTTGGCGTTATTGTACAAGCACTTTAACACTTCGCTGTTCCGATAGTCAATACGCCACTGCTGGACAGACTCAAGCACTGCCCACGTCTCGAATCAATTAAAGGTCTTCTCATAGTCTACAAACGCTAAACATAATTAAGTCTTCTGTATAACTTGCCGTAGCGTGTGGATGTGGTCTATGGTAAGTACTATAGCCTTTTCGGAAACCGGCTTGTTCCGGAGGCTGGAATTCATCAAACCTGCGACTGAGACGGTTCGTGATGACCTTTGAAAACAGCTTATAAACATGGCTCAAATCGAGATGGTTCTGTAATTCTTAAGCAAAGTGTTGTCACCTTTCTTGAAGAATAGCATCTATGCTACTATAAATAATATGTAAAATATAAATATATAAAATAATTTTACTACGTAGGAATTATGCCTATAAATTGTTTAAAATTACTCATTTAAATTTTTAGATCTGTCGTTGATTGCTTAGAGTAATCTATTTCATTTGTTGACTTCATCTTAAATAAATGGGGTAAAAAAGTAAACAACTTTTTAACACTTCCTGTAAGTTTTGGGAAATGTTTGTGGTGTCAATTTTTTGCCGTGACCATAGCTATATGAAACAAACGGTAAGTATAGAAGCGGTAGAGGAGCATTATTGAACTACATATAGATAGGTAGGTGTAGGTAGTTGACGGCTATAATTGAACTAGAGAATAAGACAAGTAAGTTTGGCTGCAATTGCACTACTTAGGTCTAAAATTTAACTTCCTAGTTAAAAAAATAACGAAAGTATTGAATTAAAGTGTGAAGAAAAGTAAAAATTATAGCGATAAAATACTCAATACAAAATATTCGAGTATATGTATCAGCGGGTTGTCTTTGAACTACCTACATATCTGAACATCTTTTGATAATGAATTAGTATGTATTAGACTCCATATCCTACCACCACTCAGCTGTCGATGATCCTCCTTTCAATTTACACCGTGTAATGTATAGTCTACTTACTTGCTTAACATGCGCAACAGACTACACAAATACTTATGAAAAACTGAATCACGATTCGCAATAAATCGTTAATCGCACAATTGCAAAACAATGAATACACTAAGTTATATATAAACTTACCGCAATCCGTGTAGAATTTGGCGTTCGCACTGGCCAGTAGCACTGCAACTGTTATAAAGAACAACATTGTTCAATAATGATTATTTACTTCGCGCGCTAACGTGTATTCGACTCGCGCGTTCGTATTAGACTGACCTGCCGGCGGATGGATCGACTATTGTATTTCGACCTTTATTTGCTTTATAAAATGCGCGGGCGCAGCCGCAGAGTATGTAGACGGAGAGGTCACAACAGAAGCGATATGAGAGGTTCAAAGGTTCATTGGTAACGAACTGAACTAAATAACAAATGTAGGTGCAAGTTGTTGATGGTAGAACAGAGGGTATTGTCCTTTCGTAACTATTTAACTGATCCGAGTATTCTCTACGAATATAGTAATTTACACTCATATAGTGAATGGCATAAGAAAGGTTTTAGTTGTATATTGCCCTGAGTCATATGGTGTGCCACATTCTTTTCCATCCTTATCTTTCTATACATTCCGCATCAGTTCGTTTTATTTTAATTACACCCTAGAGAAGTGGGGGCGGATTGCTTATTAAAGCGAGTTGTAATATGCGAGTATGATTACTTGTCTTGATCCTGACTGATTGTTTCATCGACGCATAGCTAAACCGCTGCGGCTGCAAACCAACTTAAAATTGTGGAAATTGATGCCTTTTATGGTGTACGCATCCGCTAATGAGGGAGTTTTGAAAATATGCGTGATGGTGAAGCGAATGAAGCTGCTGGCTAGTCTATTAACCCTTTGCGCCCCAGAGACGTACCTATATTATACGTTCGTCTCATTCATAAATCTTTTGTTTTAATTATCACGGTATAGGAAGGATTAAAGGCTCTTTAAACCTCCAAGGGTCGATGTCATTATAACAATGAAATTTCTATTGTGTCTGGCCGTGCGACCTTTGATGCATTAAGCGGATACAGTACTTAGATATAAGAAAACGAAATTATATTTTTCTTACTAATTTTACAAAGAAAAAACCTACCAAGTACCAAAATTAGGAAATTCTAAGCTCTAACGGGATGTCGGTAGCTCTTATAGCGAGGTCCAAACTCTACAAATATAATTGTTAATAATTTCTATTACACCTCCTTGAAATGTTTCATCGATATCATTCATGATTGATATTTTGAACTGACACACCTAAATTACTATTGGAGGCAGGACTAATCTCCAAGAGTTACTAACAAACGACTAAAACGAAGCTAAGGACGTAGGCGTAGTGTAGGTGCACTAATCCTTGAGCCAAAACTAAATGTTTCCTGTAGCCAATTAAACTACTCTATGACGGTTACCGGAAGAGCACCGGCATTGGCTATAGTAGTTACTGTTAAGTAATCTGTCGTAGAGCGCATGCAGTTTCAGGAAAAATAACAAACATTACAAACATTTTTGTTGGCCTTTTGTATTAATGTTTTTAGATACTTACCTTATTTATATACCTACCTACATACTAACTATTGTAGCTACTATACCTACGGTTTAGTATAACTACAATACAATACATAACTTATTTTTTGATCACCAATCTTTAGAAAACCCATGATACTTACAATAAAAAAGCGCTACAGTAGATTTAACAATTTTATTGGCGGTTATTAATCACTTACATAGCCCAGGGTTACCGACCTAGCCCGGAAGATACCTAAGCGTGGCAGTGGGCAGGCCACATAGCACGCAGAACAGATGGCTGATGGAGCCGTGAGTGGAGACCACGGACCGGCAAGTGCAGTGTAGGTCGTCCACAGATAAGGTGGAAAGACGAGCTGATAAAGGTCGCATGACGACGTTGAATGCAGGCCGCATCCAACCGGTCATTCCGAAAATTATGGGGGAGGCATATGTTCAGTAGTGGACGTCCTACGGCTGAGATGATGATGATAGCAATCTCTTACAGGCAACCTTGTATGGAGAGGATTCCTAATATGAATGCGGTAGTTAGTAGATGGTACATATAAACAAGCATATTATCTAGAAAATAAGTGCCAACAGATAATCTATCTATACGTATAATGAAGGAGTAGAGGCCAAAAAGTCTGTACTTGGAAGAATAATAAAAAAATGTGGGTCAGAAGATCTAAAATTACTATTGAAAAAGAATATGACGTTTTTGAAAACAATATGTCGTCTGTCTGTCGGTCTGTATGCTGACGCATAACTTAAATGCTACCTCACAGATTTTGATTTCCTCTCAGAATGTTGGTATATGGATAGAATAGACCTGAGAGCTCCCAACGATAAACTTTTTATCTTGATCCGTCTCAGAAATACAAGATTGAAGCTTGATCTCTGTATGCTACAAGGTCTTTAAAACTGGGGTCTGATTGGCTGGTCGGTGCGAATTAATTTCCATGATACAGCTGGAACATACGCTATAACAATAGAATAAAATCAGCACACCGGTGCATGTATTACTAGGGGTAGGGGGGTAGAGGTGAATAAAGAATTATAATTTAGAAGTAACACGTATTTTTATTATTGCAATAGTACCCTTACAGTACTTTATACATATAATAATGAAGTACATGTTATTTCTAAATACTTACAATATAACAAATCGCCACACCTTCTTCCTCGAAGAGGTAGGCAGCGGTGTTTGAAACACCTACGTTTCGCCAGAGGGATAATATACCGGGGCACTGGTCCTGAGTCCAGACTGCTATTGAGAATTACTTTTCGGAAAATAGATAAAAGCTAGCTGTGTGCGAGAAGATAGGCGTAAAGACGCCTTAAGATTTATTTAGAGAAGATTCTTAAAAAGAAATCGTCACCAGGAGTGTAATATCTATATCTATATCTAAAGAAGAACGTGGAATACCTCTTCTCCACAAAAACATCCGGTTTAAGAAGATGACCTCGATGATGTTCTCTGTCAAGATTTCACCAAGAGTTCGGTTCTAAAACAAAACAAAATCTTTACTTTAAAAAAATTAAGACTGACCTTGAAATTGTGTACTTTGTTAATTCTTTAAAAATATTGTGTAATTTTAAAACAATTATATATTATACAATATACATACCTATTTCATAATTAGTACGCCGCAAGGCAGAACATGCTGGAAACTTTAAACCTCTATAAAACATCTTAAATATTTTTATAGTATTACTTTTTCAAAGCACTAACGCCTGCTTAACAACTTCGCTGCCAGCTCCGCGAATTAGCGGGGTGCGGGGTGAGCCCGGGGTGCCGGCCCCGCTAATATGCGGAGTAGCGCCGCTCGGTTTCTTAGAATTAGTACGCGCCTGGCACTGCGCTTGGCGACACGTTTGGAGGCTGGCCTTGCGCTTGAATAATATAAAATACCGTTACGAGTTGCGGTTTTCAAATATTGACTTTTATTGTCAAATAAATAAGGTTCAAATATGGATGACGAAGCCGGGCCGTCAAGGCCAAAACGATGTAAATTGCCACTAAATTATAACATTACGGACAGTGATATTGAAGATCAGCTCTTTGGAGATGATGGCAGTGACGATGAGTACCATTTTGAGGACTTGGATATCTCATCAGATGACGAAGAAGAGGCCGCTGACCGGCGGCATATTCAGCAAAATGCAGCTATGGATTTGGTACCACTGTCGCAGCCTCCGAGCCCATCCGAAGAGTCGCAACCACCAGAAAGCACTGCAGCATCTACAGTAGGGTGGACCACGACATGTGAGTTAAAAAATATAGATTTCACTAAACAGAATGCGTTTTTCGGCAACCCTGGACAAACTCCAATAACATTTTTCAACTTTTTCTTCGAAGACGATTTTCTTGCTATGGTTTGTGAAAAAACTAATGTTCAAGCTGCCAAGTTATTAGGAAATACTGTATTAGCAAATTCGAGAATAAATGCTTGGAAGGGGCATTGCATTAGAATAGGCCAACACGAATTTAAGGGGGGGGAGGGGGAGGGGGGAGGGAGGGGGGAGGGGGATGTCCTCCGACACTACTCTCGTGGCGAGGAAATGCCTAGTTTTTGCGAAAAACTACTTTGAATTTTCTTTGAACTTAACCTCAAATTTATAACGTTTATATATTGAATTTAACTATATTTACTTACAAATATGAATGGATTGGACATGGAGTACTGACTATTTTGGTGTGTTCTATGTTTGACTCTGGGTGGGCTCCCGCCAGAAGCTCTAGCGGTCGCCCCTGAGTGTCACTTCGCCAAACTCGGTCTTCGCTTCGCTACGGAGGTCGCCGGCTCGCTTCGCTCGCCACCTCCCCCCGTCGCTCCGCTCAACCTCGTCTGGCTCGCTCCTCTCAGGACCTCCCTTGAGCTTCTGGCTCCCGCACTTTTTATATACAATCTAGGGGTGTCAGCCACAAGACTAGGTGGAGTCGGGGTGCTCTGTGTCGGCTCTGTCTCTTATTTTGAACCTAACCAACTCAAGTTAGAGTGCCCTTGACTCGAATAAGAGTGCTAGCCCTGATGGTCACAGCTATTTTGAATTACATTAGAAATAAATCATATAGGTGCAAAACTAGGACAAAAATAAAACAAAATTTAGAAAGTATTTAACTTATATTTTGTATACATATTGCACAGCTTTTATCAGTTCGAAAAACTTATCCTTCTTACTGGCCTCCACAGATCTCCTCCATAAATACTCAACAATTGAGTCTGCAAAATTGCCCGGGTGGTTGTAATTATTCTTGTAGAAGAATCTTTTAACCACCCGCCATTGAGACTCAATTCGTTGAGTATGTGTCCCATCCTCGGCTATAAATGGACTGTCAGGGTCACTGTGGTTGACTTTTTTATGAATATATCCATGTTGGCTTAGGCAATCATAAGCCCTCCAGCAGTCAGTATGGATGGTTGTGCCCGGCTCTACATGTTTTTGAATTAGGGGAATTAGCACCTCTGCAGACCTAATGTTGTCCGGGCACACCTCCAACCGCAAGTCCTCTGAACCATCTTCTATGAGGCCAAGGACCCAATGTCCCTCAATGTGTCTCCCTGAAAAAAATTAAAAAACAGTTATTAAATTGAAAATACAAGTATAAAATAATGAAATTGATTAATGCCTTATATAAATACCTTTATTAAATTTCCTCTTCCCAAATTTGCTTTCGTCTACTTGCACAATTTTTCCAGGGCCTCCTATTTTGCCCCGGACTTCTTGTTTCTCCAGTTGGTAAATTACCACAACTTCCCGGCAGTAGTTATACCAATCGCTTATGGTTGGCCGGGACAAACAATGTTCTTCTCTAAATATATCTTCGTGTATTACCATGTCATGCGAGTAGTTGTATGCAAAACAGTACATTAAATAATAAATGTGTCCCAATTTTAGTTTTACGTTCTCAAACCATGTTCCTTGGGCTCTAGATACTCTAGTTTTATTATGACAGGAACCCTTGCTGCACACAAATGTGCCCATAGTTTTGTCGTTCTTGAAAACAAGTTTCATGGGATTTTTGTGTATTCTACACTTCTTAGTTTTCAAGATTAAGCCTTGCTCTTCGGCAAAAACCAGTCCTTGTTCATGTGTACTTAACATACGCGCCAGCTTTACAATATTCCACGTTTGTAAAACTTCACCCACGTATTTCCGCCTTTTAAATGCGGGTTCTTCTTCAAAATCATCTAAAATGAAAAACAAGCATTTGATTAACATATTTTGTGGTTTATCAAGCGAAATAATTTAGATTACAATAAATGAATAGTTAACTCACCTCTACTGGTAGAAGCTACTGGTACTGCATCTTCACGGCTTGTGGAAGCCGTTGGTTCATCTGCTGATGGAATATTAGCCATGTCGCTAGGCAGATCAATCGTGCAGAAATCGGAGTCCAGTAAGCAGGCAAAAGTCGTGGTTCAAGCAGAAATCGGAGTCCAGAAAGCAGGCAAGAGTCGTGGTTCAACAGAAATCGGAGTCCAGAAAGCAGGCAAAAGTCGTAGTTGAAGAAGAAATCGGAGTCCAGAGAGCAGGCAAAAGTCGTCGAAAAATTAACACAAAATACCACGCCAAAACAATGAAAAACACGGAGAGCGAACAGAGCACATTCACGTAACTCGAAGAGGAACGGAATGCGCGGCGCGGGCGGCGTAGTCGATCGTCTATGGAAAATAAAATGGCGGTCATACGTTCCATTCTTTAAAAAAAGTATTTGCAACAGAAGCTAATTTAATAAAATCGATGTCAAGTATTATAAACTATGTAATTAAGTATTGTAAATTAAATTAGCAATAAAATAATAGTTCAAATAATTAAAATATTTATTTTAATACCATTTTCATTGCACCAAGTCGTTTCGTTACACGCATTTATAGAGAATCGTCGAATCAAAAATCTGAAATTGAAATTAGTTTTTCTAGAAAACTAGACATTTCCTCGCTCTAAAATTGATACCAAAGCGTAGAGAAAATTATTATCTATAAGATCCAACTCTTAAAATCACCAAATTCGTGTTGGGCTATTCTAATGCCAACCCATCTACTTATAATGAGATGTCTCCACTTCAGCTCAGATTCAGTGAATGAAACAGACCCACTGTTCAAAATACGCAGCGTGATTGATTATTTCAATCAATAAATGGATAGCTGCTATTATCCTGCGAAAGAGTTGTCTTTGGACGAGAGTATGGTGCTGTGGAGAGGGAGACTTAAATTTAGACAGTACATCAAAAATAAAAGGCATAAGTATGGAGTGAAACTGTACATGCTGACTGAACCAGATGGTCTCATTCTCAAATTTCGTGTTTATGCTGGGAGCCAAGACATTGAAGTGGCAGGAAAAGGGCACGCGGAAAAAGTAGTGATGCAACTGATGGAAAAGCATCTTCAGAACGGCCACTCATTGTTTATGGATAACTATTACAATAGCTTCCACTTGGCAAAGCGTCTTTTAGAAAATAAAACATACTGCACTGGAACCTTGCGAAAAGATTTGAAGGAAAATCCAAAGGATGTATATCAGAAAACACTGAAAAAAGGTGAAAATATATCACGTTTTCAAGAAAGTGTACACATAGGAAAGTGGAAAGACAAACGCCCAGTGATGTACATCACCACAGAATATGAAGACAGAAGGGTGCCAGTTGCCAATAAACGTGGCCAGATCAGTGAAAAGCCAGAAGCTATTGCAAAATACAATGAGTTTATGTCTGGAGTTGATAGACAAGACCAGTTGCTCGCATTTTATCCATGTGAAAGAAAAACACTTCGTTGGTATCTGAAGTTAGCGATCCATACCTTTCAACTTCTTTTTATAAATTCATACAAAATTTATAACAAATATTCTGGCAAACCGAAAATGACACTCTATGATTACCGTTTATCAGTGATAAATGAGCTGTTACCCGAAAGCAATACTTCAGTGGTTGCTGGTTCAAGCAGAGCAAGAAATAGTAGAGAAGTACTGCACAAAATCAGTAAAATTACTGAAAGAAATTCCAAAGGATTTCTGAAGCGTAAAATGTGCCGCATGTGCTCGAAAACACAAAAAAAACGAAAAGACTCTATGTGGCATTGCGAAATTTGTAAAGACAAACCTGGTCTATGCTACGAATGTTTCGATGAATACCACTTGTCCATCTAAATTTAATTATAGTTTTTATTATTGAGTTACCAAAGATTTGGTATTTGTAGTCTAGCAGTATGATTCGTTTTAGAAGTTATATTTGTAAAAAAAAGACCGCGATCATACAGCGGGCTATTTGTTGCAATTTGTGAGTTGATTTTACAAAGTTCTAATAAAACAATAAGTAGAAGATTTTATTAATTAGGTATTTAGACGTTTTATTTTTTGTATTAGGAAGCTGTGATTATTTTAAGACGTTTTTTTGTGTTTATTTTTATTTACAATGCTGCAATTCAGCTATTTTTGTTGCAATCGTAAGTTACTTTCAGATTTTTTAATTTTTTTATACTATTTTTTGTAAGATTATCCTGTGAAAGACTTTAGTAAATGTAACCACAGGTATTAGAATTAAGCAAACTACTATTATCTTGTGTTCAAATATCATAGACATTTTTAAATAAACCATATTACATTAAAGAAACTACTCCGCAAAATTGCGGACATGGCACTGAGGTTGAAACTGTCAATCTCAGTGCCACCTCCGCAAATACGCGGGTTTTTATTTTTTGCTTTTTCTTACTAAAAACTCCTAAAAATAGTTAAATATTTCCAAAATAACAACATTGAAACGTCCCTCATGCATATATTACAAAAACAATACATTGGATTTTCCCATGACGTCACCATATTCCAGTTGGCAGCGAAGCTGTTAAGCGATCTTAAAATCACAAGGGTTGCGATGTCAATGCGAAAGTTCAAGTATTTCTAAATAATGCTTCTTTCGGTTGGATGGCACTGTTAACTGTCCAATAGATGTCGCTCCGTCCCCGCAAGACGGTTAGTCAAATAGAGAGTTAAAATTCGATGCTCGGACTAGATTCTAGGTGGCCTAGTTGGTCAATGGCGTCTGACACGGAGAGGCAGAAGACGCGGGTTCGAATCCCGTCTGAGGATGTGAGTTTTTCTTTCTATAAATTTCAAAATCTTAAATATGTTTATTGACACAGAATATCATTTCATTTAATTTCATTTCTAATCTGTTCCTAATAATAATATTGTATTCTTATATTATATTACTTCAGAACATAGTTATAGTTTTCCTCTAAAGATTTGTTTTCTTTTCGTGTCGTTCTACACCACAGAAAAGCCAAGTCTATCCTACGCTGTTTCATGGTCATCTCTTTAGATTAATTTCAATGTTACAGGGGAAGACCTAGGCGAACGTTCCGAAATCAGATTGAAGACGTTCTGAAAAAAGGCCAGGTCAAAAGTACCCTAAACCGACACTTATGTATGAAAGGATTGATGAGTATAGATGAAGCGAAAGAGATATGTCAGGATCGTAGTAAGTGGAAATCCGTGGTCTCTGCCTACCCCTACGGGAAAGAGGCGTGATTTTATGTATGTATGTATGTACAGGTTCCACATCATCCTACCTACCCTCGTCTACTTGTATTCTTTACGAGCTTATCCGCGGACAAAAATCAATTTAACCACGAAAATAAAATCTTTTCAGAACACTTTAAACAAAAAATATAAGTTCTGAAGTAAGACAATGTAAGAATATAATCATCATCAGCCTACATTCGTCCACTGCTGGACATAGGCCTCTCCTAAAGTACGCCACAGAGCTCGGTCTTCAGCTCTCTGCGTCCAGTTACAGGTTACTGGCCACCTGACCGCAGGGCGTCCTACACTACGTTTACGGAGTTAAAGGAATGGAGACCAAATTTAGGCAAAGAATACAACATTATTATCATAATTTATACAATGTTTACAATAATAATAGTATAATTAACATATTATATAGGTAGGTAGGTACAGATAACAAAGAGATTCTCATCTCTTGTTAGTAAAAAACTATATATAGGTACTTAACTACTTAATATGTCCACAAAAAAATAACGTATCTACCTACTGGTAGTTTCATTAAAAGTTTTTGTTTGGTTTTATCACTATAACAATCGCCTACGGCGGCGGCCCAAAGTGTTTTGTATATGTACCTACCTATGTTCATCTGTTCCCTCACCTTCTAAAGTACTTATAATAATTTGATAAATGAGGTGTCAGAAGCGTCTAGTTTGTCAACTATTGCTACCTATGTGACGACGTATTTCATGTAGATTTGTTATGTGACGTCATATTAAATTGAATATGGCGCCACCAAGTCAAAAACAAATGAAATGTTTTGGCTCACCCCAATATGTGTGGTAGGTAGGTATATCATTAAACAGGGATTTTAATATGAATTATATATAGTATTTTAATAATGAAGGTAGCGTTTTGTAGGTACATCATTAATTTTATTATGCGTACCGTTTGCAAGATATTTACCGTCGAAGCCATGAAAACTACCTAATCTTGTAACTTATGTATTATTAAGTCAGATACAAGAAACAATAAACCTCAAACAGAAAAAAAAATTCACGACTGTTGCACCAACCGCCAATAAGTAATAAGTTTGTAATAGTATGTAATTTGGCTTTTTTTGCCTATTAATAAGTTTAAAATTAGGTACTACTTAATAAAACTAAACTCTGTCAAAAAGGTTATTATAAAATATCGGATTACTTGGAGGAGATAAAATAGCTTGGCACTGATCAATCCAGGATCTACCTACTCCCCCCCCGAAGGGTTCTCCCCCCCGAAGGGTTCTCCCCCCCGAAGGGTTCTCGCATTGACGTGGCGGGGGGGCTCAGTAACCGTGGCTAGGTACACCACGGTGAAGCCAAGAGGAACCCAGGGGCCGCGCCGGCGTTGGGGTGCGCTGGCCGGCTCAGGCGGGCCGCTCCTATGGGCTTTGGCCGCCAAGTCCACATAGGAGTGGCGGGGTCCGGGCGCTTTGGCGCAGACTCGAGGAGGTGGGGCCCGGGCGCTTTGGCGCAGGCTCGAGGAGGTGGGGCCCGGGCACTTTGGTGCAGGCTCGAGGAGGTGGGGTCCGGGCGCTCGGCGCAGACTCGAGGAGGTGGGGTCGCGGGGGGGCTATCCCTTGTGGCTGACGTAGCAGGCGGTGGGGCTACGTATCCGACCCACCGCAGGGAGACCACGGGCGACCAGACACGGGGAAGTCTGGCGCCCACTGTTGGCGAGTTTGGTCTCCGAGGCAGTTGCGGCGCGCCATGTGTTCTGGCGTGCCGCGAAGAGAAGGGTCCGGCAACGGACAGCCACGGCGGGTTCGCGGTCGTGTGGAAAATCTGTCCCGCGTTCCCGCCGAGGGCGGCAGTGACGGAACACCCCGGGGTTTTGGTGGGTATACGGACTCCCACATAACCACCTCCCTCCCCGTGGTGGGTGGTATCCATAAAGGATTTCCCCGGGACAAAAAAAAAAAAAAAAAAAGGATCTACCTACTCGTGTATTACCATGCCGAGGTGTAGCGTGTCTTGTCCTACTGATACCATTATTATGGTCTCTTTTGTAAGGCAACACACTGGAGCTAAAAATAAACGAACATTTGTTATGTACCTACATTAAGAAATTGGCGATACAAAAAATGTAAAACAAGCAAGCCCTCTGAGTTTCTTGCCAGATCTTCTCAGTCATGGTCGCGTTCCAATCCGGTTGTCGATTTAAGAAATAATAAATATAATATGACAATTTGTAAGTGCCCCCATAGGCTTATACGGAATAAACGATTTCATTTCATTTCATTTAATTAAATGAAATTACTTAAAAACTTAATTTAAATTTATAAATAAAAATAATATTATTTGAACCAATCAAAAAATATTTTTGTATGTAACTACATTTTTACAGTTTTCTGATTTGTTTACTTCATATATGCTGTAAAAACAATCATCATCATCATCATCAGTCGGAAGACGTATACTGGTACTGGTGATACCAGGTTAACGGGAAGTACCCTATAGGTTTGATTCCGTTGTGGAATCGCAATGTGAATATGCAACAGAAACGGTAATATCATTATCTTTTGATCGCTTTGATTTAAAAGTTTAAATTTTTCTCAACTAAAGGAAACCATAAACCTGTCAAAGTAAACCATAGTGATTATATTGATATTAATATCAACTTAATAAATCTCATACCTCTATATCTCTGAAATTGATTCTACGCGTTCCTGATAAAAAGGCTCTTGACAGACAGACATAATATGTAGACTGACAACAAAGTGATCCTCTAGGGTTCTTTGTTCTTTTGATGTACGGAACCCAAAAGTTCAGATCAAAAACGCGAAAAATCACACACGCTCTGAAAAAGTACAATTTGAAAAATTTTATGCCGACTTTCATTCTATTCAGTTATTGGAGTGTATCTCAAAAACAACTAGACCGAATTTGATGAAATTTAAATAGGACCACACGGAAAGCACCAGCTTTTAAACAATAATAATTTTGAGAATCGGCTCACCCAGTCGCAAATTATGAGGTAACAAACATAAAAAAATATACAGTTGAATTGAGTACCTCCTTCTTTTTGTACAAGTCGGTAGAAAAGGCTCTTGACAGACAGACAGATGGACAAATGGACAAGAAAGTGACCTTCTAAGGGTTCTTTTACTTTTGAGGTATGAAACCCAAAAGTTCAGAAACTAAAATGCGACTACTGAAAAATCACGCTCTAAAAAGAAACAAGAAAATAGGTACTAGTAGAATAAGAATTGAGTTTTAAAGCTGTAATGGTTCCTCTCGGCCATTAAGATACAGGACCCTAAAAAACAATTAGGAAAAGGAAATAACACTTAAAATTATAACAAGGTAAATGAGCAATACGCCGAGATGTTATCTATAACCTTAATGCTTTATCCTGGTGTTAGTCATGTACCTATTGCAAGAAGGCTTATTCAGGAATTATGACTGTTAGTTCATATGAGGCTTGAGGGAAAATATGTCAAATATGTCACGCAATCGTCAATGTCAGGTGGTACAAGAGACAAGATACTTGTGATATTTCCTACGAAGAACCATATTTCTTCCCAAAATTCCTTGGTTTTTAAAATTTCGCAAATTCAGCAAAGTCACTAGGTACAACGACGGTCTGCTGCCTCCGGCTGGGTCATGCTTGTACCCCCGTTCACTTGGCCAAACTGAGGATTCGGGATAGTTCGTTATGCGAATGTGGCTTAGATGAAGGAGACTATGATCATATTTTCTTTAGCTGTCCAAATTTGAAATATTCACTGTATGATATTCTTCCACAAAAAATATCCCGTCCTATTTCATTCAAATATCTTCTGTCCCTTACTTTTTCTTCTTTAATTAACTGTATATTATGTAATTACATTAGTAGAAATAAAATTAAATTATAATATATTCCTTAATATTTATTTTAAAATGTATGAATTTTTATTTGTATTATTTTTATTATAAATAATATGATATTTTTGTTTTGAATTTTGTTCTTATTTATGTTGTGTTTGTGTGTTTTAGAGTAATCACTGGAGTGGAACAGTTTGTTTGATTCTCTCTTCTAATCACCGACCATATTCTAAAACTTTACTTTAATTTCTCCTACAGTTTATGAAACTATCATGTAACAGATACTGGCAAAGTTGCGACACTCAAACAAGTCGCAGGGGCCATACACAAAGAATCTAATCTAATCTACTTGTGATATTGAAATGGCAAGCACACAACTACAAACCTCCCTTTGGCGACTGGCAGGTTCGCGCAGGTGGTAACAACTACCATCCCTGCCGCTGGTCCAGGGCCCACCTCTTTAAGTAGTCATATTTAAACCTTACCATTAAATTTGGTACCACCACGTTAATACAATACAATAACTCTTTATTGCTTACCACACAAACAAAAAACAGTAGGTAAATTAACTAATTTATATAGCAAGCCTTAAATAATAATGGATTTCGATAGACGTTTTGATGAAGTATTATCAAATAGTGCACTCAATTCGCGTACTTTGCAACTGCGTTAGTGTTCTATTCGAGTTGGGCATTATAGGTCCTATCCTGGAACGTACCATTATTTCGATTTCGGCTAAAGAAGGAACACGCCGTAAATAGTATTGAAGTAATATGTTGGACTGCTTTGTTTCGGTGGGAGTACGATAGAGGTCACCCATGCGATGGACTGACTAGGTCAAATCTACGGTGGCCCTTGCATGAGTGCACCAGGACGACTGCGAATAGAGGGAGATGGCAAGACATCGTTAGGCGCATTACATCTGCCTCCACCACAACTACATGACGACCACGACCGCTCTGTCAAGAGCGTTACGACTGATAAGAAGAGCATTTCTGCTTGACCTGTATCTAACTATCCATGTATGTGTACATATAATAAAACTGTAACTGTACCAAATTGTACATTAAATATTTTTTAAATTATAATCGAGGTGTTTTTTATCGGTATTGAGGTCAAACATATCTATTTCAGTTTGCGCATCACTCTGAAACTACGAGACTGATTTTGATGAAACTTTTGACACAGTGACAATATTATGGTGTAAAATATACCTAGTATTGTAGGTATAGGGTACTTCTTATCCCATAACACGAAAGGGTTATTATGGAAAAGGGGATGAAAGTTACAAATATAAAATAAATTAACCACTTGACGGATTTTTATGCATTTTTTCTCTGTTCTGAAAGTAAGTGTAGCATAAAGTTAACTTAAATCCTAAGCCAAGTTTCATCTCTCTATGACATCTGAAAGCTAAAAAAAAAATAGTGTTGAAGACTAGGTTTTATGAGTAGGTAGAGTAACAACGTCGAACACTCTAAAACGGATTGTCTGGTGGTCCAGTGCTGGACTTGAACAGTATAGCTCTACAGTAAGGCACAACCGTGACGGCAGATGTCTATTTGCAAAGAATTGCAAACAATGATGGAGAAGCTCGCAATTCAACAACCAAGTCTTGTTCAATCGCTTTTTCCCATTGCTTCTGCTACAACACGCGAGCTCTCCGTTACCCAACTTACCTACTCACAGGACCTAACCTCAACAGATTTCAATATTTTTTTTATTTAGTTAATTAAGTAGGAAGAATCCATCTTCCGAGAAGCAGTACAAAACACTTTCGCTGTCTTCATCGACCTCCCGTCCGGCAGACTTCTACAGTAAAGGGATAAACAAACGACCATCATGGCAAAATCGTATAGACCATTTGGGCAAGTAATTTTATTAGCAACAATAAAAAAAAATACCATAATATTTATACAAATCTTCAATTAAAATTATTAATTATCTTTAATTAAATTCAAAAAGGAGGAGGTTATATGTTCGTGTGTTTGTATTTTTTTAATGTGTATGTTAGCCGATTTCTCCCCCATATGTGGACCGATTCTCAAAGTTCTTTTTTTGTTTAGTAGAGTATACTTCCAAGGTGGTCCCATTTAAATTTCATCAAATTCGGTCAAGCAGTTTTTGAGTTACACTCCAAAAACTAAAAAGTGTTTAATGATTTATCTTGATGATATCATCATTGACAATAGATCCCGTAAGCTCAGCCGTAAGTAGGGTCACTGTTGAAAAAAAAGGTAACGTCTTTGACAAGTTATTTCACACTTTTTGGTGTTGAAGTCGGTTCCATTTTTTGATAAAAAGTTTTTTGGCGAGGTGTCCGGACCCCCTTAACCACCTCCTTATGTACGCCCATGACTGTAATATATAAAACATCTTGAAATTAAACCACTTTAAACGGAATAAATCGCGTTAAATTTTACTAAAAAGTTCTCTGTAAAGTAAAGTGTTCGAAACGTTGGGATACAATTATATCGAACTATACGCGATCTAATCCGTTTATTATAGTTTCCGTTTATATCGTTTATTAAGTTCAATGTGTAAGGATCGCGAAAGCATAAGAAATAATGATTTATGTATATGTACTATCTTAAGATATGTCTAAAATACCTAAATAGTGAATTGCTACAGACTTGAACCGTAGAGCGTAAAGGAAGTGACCGTTTACGTCCCGTCCGGTGAGAATGTGTCAATTGTGGTGTGCTCTTGAGGGATCGCATTGGGATTCTACGCATCACTACCACATCACTCTTGGCCATTGTCACTTTGCCGTATTTCACACTTGTCATTGTTGATTATATTATATAAGATCATTGTTAATTAGTGCACAATATCGCATGGGGTGGTTTGGAATCTATAACTGGTCATTATAGTAAAGGAAAAAATATACATGTTTTTTTATTATTATGAACCCATATTCGCCGCTCCACGGCTAAGAGCCATAGTGCGACTAAATGCACGACCCGATGCACCGCTACATCGCAGATTAGATAGCATTAATTCATGAGACATATATACCTACCCGCTTAGAATAGGTACAACGTGCGGACGAAAACCCAGCCGGGCCCGTCGTCGTTTAAGCATAGACATCAGCTGCATAAACATTCGCGAGTAGGTAGATAAGTACGTCGTTGTACCTATTCTAAGTGGGTAGGTAGGGATGTCTTGCGTAGTCACTAGTTTAGCGTAGTCGTAGTTTCTGTGATCTGTGGTTGCAGTAGGTATCTAGAGTTTTACAACTGAAATGAATTCGACATAATTTAACGACCGTTGTCTTTCAGCCAACAACCGAGATCGACGAGAACTTGTCTCACGAAACACGGAAGGTCTCATTTGAATATGCTACTAGAGTCTAGCTAGACCATCCCGACCAAGTGGTGATGCAGTTAGGTTTGCTTAACCATATTTAACAGTTAGATTAGAATGTCTAGGATACTTAGTTCCACTACGCGCATTAAGTTAGTAATTTTTTTATATTTAAGTAAGAATTAAAAATAGATTTGTTTATAAACTAGCAGCTGTAAGCTTCGTGAAGGGTTTTCTCTCTTTTCTTTTCAGGTTTTCCAATAACAATAAACGATATCAGTTGTAAATAAATGAAAACAATATATAATGATAGTAATAATACCGCAGCGGCTTGTGGCAAGCCGTTGGTGAGTGGCGACACCGTGGACCCTTATTCTCCCTGGGGCTTAATGAGACCCCTAACCCCTGGCTTGTCTTAATTGGCCGTCTGGGGGTGTAGCCGCAAGCAAGAGCAAGTAACAAAAAGCTCCAAGGGTGAAATTGTTAAAGGGCATAACGCCGGTAGTAGCGCTCTAGTGAAACCGCAGCACACTTCTCGACATACACAAGACATATACAAGACAAACGACTATGAGATGAACGCCTGTCATTGAAACATATAAAAACACTTTTTTGTCTATATTTAAACTAGTTTTTATAATATTTCGTCTGTCTTATCGGATAGTGACCAAAACATTCTGAAAAACATTGCAAAACAACATGTCACAAGCGAGGTTAATTTATTTGATAATGCTTATTTAAATAAAATTAATATAAATTTATTTTTATTGATTAAAAATATATATGTAAAAATTTTCATATGAATAACGGTATTTACTCACGTAAATAAGTCAGATCTTTCTTATAGTCCCCAGTGTGAGGCGAGACGGCAACGTTAGCGTTCTGCAATCTCCTTGAAAAAAAAAACACCGCATATGTTTGAAACTATAGTTGCAAAGATCTGACTTATTTACGTGACTGGATCCCGTTTTTCATATTAAAAATTTGTTTAAATTAAACCACGTTAGTTTTCATGTTAAACATGTTTTTCACATTGACCTTTACGTTATTAGGTATTTTTATGCCAATATGAAAAAACAAGCAACCATAATGTCTGGCTGGACATTTTTATCACGATGCTTAATTTTACAGAGATAAATATTTCAATATTTCATTACAAGTGGGGAAAGGCTGTCATTGCAAAGAGTTCCGACAAATGTCTACCCGAGCCGAGGCGCAGCCGAAGGCGAGGGTTGACAGTCGGAACACAATGCACCGACGGTTCCGCACGTGTACTGAACGACTATATTTAATACAGTTGCGAAAAAATGAAGCAATTTAATAAAATAAACTCGCAAAGAAAATTTCTGGAAAATGGCGCCAACCGTAGAATATAAGCAGAAATTTATTTTTCTTCACCCATTCTGGTAGGCAAAGGGAACTTTGCCCACACAGCCAAGTCTTCAGTAGAATTTTTTTATTGATATGAAATGAAAATGAAATTTAATGAGATGAAATGAAATGAAACCTAACCTAACTCATTCAATCAAATCATTAAATCCGTTAATTTTTGTCCAAACTATCCAAATTGATTTTATCGCCTTCAAAGTATGCTCCTGCTGCCATCCATCCATGTGCCAATTTAGCAGCAAAGAAATAAAATCAAAAATTGGACCCATAAACAAATCATCTATCCTGCTACCACTTTGACTGAATTTATAAGAACAACAATAACAAACACATAGAACAATAGTTTAAGCGTATGTCAGCAGTTTAATAGTATGTCGTCAACCCAAAGTAACCTTAGTACCTTAATTTCATAGACAGCTCCGCCAGCGTAATTGGTAGTGACCCTGCCTTGGAAGCATGGGTTTCCAGTTTCAGTCCCTAGCCGAGGTAAATATTTGTGTGACGAGCAGTAATGTTTGACATCGGGTTTTTTGATGTGTTAATGTGTGTGTCCGGAATTTTAGTGTGCCCACACAAAGTGTAAGTGAGTTTATATTCCCGACACTTAAGTTAATCAAGGCCCTTCTAGCCACTTACTCAATTTACTCATATCACCCGAATATACGAGCATGTCGCTACTTTTAGAGACTACGTGTGAAATAAAAACATAGTAAAAGTGCCTTGAATGTTTATGAACTTAGACGTTCTTGAATACACATAGCGGAACATAAATAATTATCCAAAAACAACTGGTCAGAACTTGTAACAGCATTTAAATAAAAAAATACTCTCTTTTTGAGAGAGAAACTTACTCTACTTAGAAGAAGTTCTGAGGTAATAACACTATCGATACAATATCGAACAATATTATCGATTAGGTTCGTTACACTAGATGTTATTCTATTTCTGCCAGACCAGCGCCCCCTCACGTGACAAAATAAGCATTCAAAGATTCATGTCAAATAATATGTTGATACCCGCATGGAACACCAAATTGTTTACAAATTACAACCTCATCACTCACCCCTGTGAGGGATGATTTAATAAAACACTAGCTGGTGCCCGCGATTTCGTCTGCGCAGGATTAGTAAGTACTTCGCGTAGCTTATTATCTTCTCCAAGGCCATAACTATCTTTACCTATATCAAAAAGTCATAGAATATTTACATGGTCAAACGCAATTGCTAGTTGCTATTAGTGAATTTAAATACTTAGTAAATCAATCAGTAAACATTAATAATAAAATACAGTACCTACGTACATACAAATATAAAAGTAATCACAATGGAAAAAAACTGTCATTACTTTTTATCACCCTTGATGATATTTGTGTTACGTTTTATCACCCTTGACAGTCATCGAGCACGTCTAGTGTACTGAGCTGTTAAAATGATAGCGTGCTTTAGACTATCAGAAACTGACACAAACTTTGACAGAACTGTCATCATTACGATCTTGTCGTAGGCGGAGATCTTTTTCACCCACGTGGTGATGGATGACGATGAGGATGATGATGATGAAAAGTTGCCTATGTTATATTCCAGACTATAATCTATCTCTGTGCAAAATTTCAACCTAATCCGTTCAGCCGTTCTGCCGTGATTGAGTAACAAACATCCATACATCCATCCATCCAAACTTTCACATTTAAAATATTAAGTGGGATAGTAAATAAGTACATAAAACATAAATATTTTAACATACATTTTGGACATGTTTCAAACTAATCTAGGAAGGCCATAGAGACACATACTTCTAGCTTTAACGCCCTTTTCATGCATTTAGGGGCTGAATTTCGAAAATGTTTTTTTAATAAATAATATTTGACATAAAGCAAACATTCTCAAATTTTCTCTAGGTAGCTTGCTATCTAGCTTGACTTTGGCTCTATTAGGATTTGTTATTTTATACCTAGATATTGATGAAACATACATTCATTTTAGACCTCTTTATTTCTTCATTAGTTTATCTTTTCATTTTTGTGTTGGTTTTACTCGTTGTCATTCATTGGAAAACCAACCAAAAGTCCGGTATCCCCAAGGAAATCATTGGTTAGGTGGTGTCTGGCAACAACTACATACTCACTACCTATATTCCATTTGAATAAGTCTTGCCATCCATATATCTATACCTATTTAATGACATACTATATTTTAACTCGTGAAATACTTAATTAGTTGTTGCAGTGTGTAAATTTTGTGACTTTTGTAATCAAAAATCTTACATATAGAACTAAATATCTAACTTAATACATTACGATATTCTTTTTGTGTCATGAATTTTTTATTTTTTTTTATTTTTAGTGTTGCAATGTGTTAATTTTGTGACTTTGTAATTCTAACATATAGAATAGCTCCGCTGGTAATTAGTTTAACTTGGAATATTTTTACTATGTAACGAGTTTAAAAAATAAAATTCATATAAATATTGTCCCTTGTCCGGGCCTATACCTATGTATAAGGGCAAAACTTTTGATACTTAGGAACTATTATTACACCACCATTCTGTACAGTTTATGCAATAAATGGTTTCTGATTTCCATCGGCGGGATGTTCACCCTCATTACATTCAGCTACCTAGCTCAGGTGAACTAGATAGCTCATGCGTGGTTACGCAACGGTTCTCAAGAACATTTATTCCGCGTACAACAAAATCTGGATGAAGCTTCCCGCCGAGGTTTTCCATCTGCGCTATGATAGAGAGGTCGGCAGCGCGTTGGCAACGTCCTTGGTGCTGCAAACGTCTATAGGCGACGGTGACCGCTTTCCATCAGTTGGGCCGCCTGCTTGTCGCCCTACTTTAGGTTATAAGAAAAATTTAAATTCGAGAATCTTCAGATTGCTACTGAAATTGTTGCGCACATTCTCGTCTACCAAATGTTACATCATGTAAGTACCTAATGGTTGTACGATTGTAAAACCATTAGTGAAGATTGGGGCCCAATGAGGATGTGATGACTATCGGCCGTCGGACGGCAAAATTGACGGCAATTGTCGATAACCATCAGCAATCGTTTGCATGGTGACTCCGTGGTAAGTACTGAGCTATTGTAATTGGTAAATTCGGATGTTTAGAAGAGCTGTAACAACCCATTGGCAAAAGGGGCAACACACTGGAGCTAAAATAAATGAACATTTGTTAGTTAAATTAAGTACACAATTAAAGTATTAGTGCAAAAAGCTAAAGCAAATTATAAGTGACGATATAAAAATAAAATAACAAGTGCAATTTGAAAAACTTAATACCGACTTCCATTCTATTACTTTGGTAAAAATCAGTTATTGGGTGTAACTCAAAACTACTAGATTGAATTTGATGAAATTTATATGGGACCAAACTAAACACGAGCTTTCAAACAAAAAAAAACAATTTTTGAAATCGGTCCATCCAATCAAAAGTTATGAGGTAACAAACATTTAAAAAAACAGTCGAATTGAATACCTCCGTCGAATATATTTTTGGAAGGTAGAAAAGACAAGCCCGCTGAGCAAGAAATTGCTGGATCTTCTCAGTCGTTGTCGCGTGTTTGTAGATTTAAGAAATAATAAATGTAATACGACAATTTGTAAGTGCCCCCGTAGGCCTATCAAAATAAATGATTTGATTTTGACATTCTTGATCATCTTTGTGCCACACCATTGTTATGATAAGAGTATAAGACTTTAGTACCGATATTAATGCAAGCTTGAGAACAAATCCGAGTTATTTTGTATCGTACTTATTTACTGTAAAATCTTCGTTCAAGTCGAGATCTGATCTCAATTGAGCGTTTTACCAAATTGGTCAGTTTTCTCGCTCAGTTATTATTACTTATTACGGCGATTGTCTCATCACTTCAAAGTATTTTAAGAGCAGTAGAACTTATGAATGAGTTCGTCTGAAGTAGGTACTGCCACCACACCTTTTTCTACCGTGAAGCAGTAATGTTCGCAATACTGTGTTTTGGTTTGAAGGTATGGTTGCCGGCGAAGTTAGAGGCACATGAGACTTGACAACTTAATGTCTCAATTACGGGCGCAGTGCAGGTCGACACTTGTGCATCTGTTTTAGGCAGTTACGACTTAATATCAGTTAAGCTTAGTGCTTGTACCGTTTCCTAATATAATAAAAAAACCTGAAATAACATTCAGTGAGAGAATATGGCTGTATGTAATCATTATTTGCGTAGGTACCTTTGTGACTAAAAACTGTGTGCCTTGATAATGAAATTAGTAAGGAAGAAAATGTTATAAGTAGGTTTGTAGGACAGTAGAACCTTTTAGATTAATAATCAATGATTCGTCATCTAAAAATGTTAGCGTTGTAATTAATGTTTTTTTAATAAAAGTATGTTGTTTATGTATTTGTATTAGTTTATTTAATATAGCAATCATGTATTTATAGTGTAAAAAACGATATTAAAAAATATTTAGTGACTTTAAAAAAAAAAACAATGATTTTGGCTTATTTGGAGGTGTGCACCACCCTCCCTCCCGCACAAACTGCTAATAGGAAGAATACAAAATAAAACACACAAGAAAACCCAAATAAACCAAAAACTATTCGACACGTGTTTCGCTAGCCCGACAGTTCCCTGTCGGTCTAGCGCTCGACGAGTCAACATCTCCTGAGGATGCCTCGTGTAGAGGCGAAACACGTGTCGAATCGTTTTTGGTTTATTTGGGTTTTATTGTGTGTTTTATTTTGTATTCTTCCTATTAGCAGTTTGTGCGGGGAGAGAGGGTGGTGCACAAATAAGCCAAAATCATTGTTTTTTTTTTCACCGGAAGTGTCACTTTATATTTTTATTATCGTTTTTTGATAATGGATTTCCGCAAAGTAACGCCTGAATCAATAAATTATTTATAGTGTGTTTACTGTTTTTGTATTGTTACAGTCGCATCTTTTATTGTATATTCCTTTGCGAATGGGCTGTATGGAAGAGATCGCTCTGAGCGATAAGACCGCTAAAGTGTTATCTATCTATCTATCTAATGAATGCAACCGTTGTCGTGTTACGTAGCGTAGGGATTCACAGACAATAAATAAGTTATTATGATTAGTACCTAAGGTAATGTAAAGTTCACTAAATCATCTAAATAAGGGTAAATAGGATAACATAAACTAGAGATTAAGCGACACCCTTGTTGCCTTTCAATTAAATAGTCAAACAAATTATATATAAGTACATTTAGAAATATAAAATCACACACACGAATGTTACAGTTTGTAGTGGGGAACTGGCGAACTGGCATATGGATAGGTGAAAAAGTTACTTAGTTAAGAGAGCGGTATATAGGTCACGCACACAAGACATATTAAAGGGTCTATTTATATTACACACATAAGACAGGGCGAATAAACAAAAAGATTTGAAAGTTTGACAACTTCAATCTTGAATGATTGTCAAAATGTAAAAAATATAAATTTTAAGTATATTCATTAACAGAATTACAATTCATGTATTTTGGAAGACCAACACACCACAAAATTAAAGACGAAGGAATCTTCTAAGTATCTTCCGTCTAGTAAGCATATAATCATTGTACAACAAGATAAAAAGTAATTACTATTTTTCGTAGAAAAACGTATCGAGAAATCGGAAGAAAGTGAAAAACCAGCTTTGCCACATTATGAAAGACGAATCTAAAACGCGCACCATTAGAAAACACTCATTTCAGGCCACACGAATACCAAATATAGGGCATCCGCTCATCCACGCTGATCCTGCAATATACATGCAACCATTGAGATTAATTTTCAATGCATGCAACTGCCTGAATCTGCCTGTTTATACGACTGTTGTGAAAAAGAACACAAATCGTAATAATCGTAAACAAATCAAACAGAAACGGTGTAGTGTACACACCGTTTCTGTTTGATTTGTTTACCAAGAGAGTCGAGCAGTTGTTATTGTTATCCTTTGCAAACGTGACATCACCTGCCAGATATGATAGCCCGTTAAATTGCTACCCAGAGATTAACTGGAACACGGCACCACGTGGCAATGCACTGACTGCACAGAGGTGAACAACCCTAGAATATTTTTCGCTCAGTGATCGAACTTGTTACTACCATTCGAACCTAATAACTTCAATAGAACTAGGAGCTAGAAATCAGAAGTTAAACACAAATACAGTTTGAACTGGCCGCCTGGAAGTCTCTGCGCAATATTAACACATTTACGCTCATCTTAAAAAAAAATATTATCTTCTCTTAATTAGCGAGCAGATTAAGTACGGAGACGACAATATTATAGATTTTTCACTTATATTTAGAGCATGTTAATGTTAATGTCGAATGCGCCGTTACTCTTACTTGTAAAGTTCCTGTTCCTAAGCTGAAATTGAATTAAAGTGAACCTGGCCTGCTTGCGGTCTATAAGTATTATTTTTGTTTATATTTTTGTATGTCTTACTTTATTGTTACTGGAGTATAAAGAGTTTAAAATCACCACACGGGTCTCCACTATCTGCCGACAAAGAGCCCTCAGCTTCTTCGGACATATTATGCGGTCTTCAAAGCATTGTCTGGAGAAAGCTATTATTTTAGGAAAAATGGACGGTAGACGTGGTCAGGGAAGGGCGCCTGTAAGATGGTCTGACACGATTAAGCAGGCGGTAGGTGTATGCTACCAATACACCGTGCGGTTCACACAGCGTATGACCGCACCCAATGGAGACTGATTGTACGTGGTCGCGATCCTCAGCAGTGAGGGAACGAGGAGAAGACTTTAGTTTTGTGTGACTGGAGATAGAATATTACATTAAATTTATATGTTTCTAAGTAACCTATTCACATACAAGGCTTTTCCTGAAAATCAGTGTCAGATGTGATGATCACGGACATCTGACATATCTGCTGTTTGACACATTGCTGTTACTGCTGTATGTCAAATAAATGATTTTTGTTTCTTCTTTTTTTTCTTACACTTTTATGAATTATTTGGCGAAATCCACCTACGTGTACATGCTCAAAAATCAATACATACCTACCCCTTAATACATTTACCGGAGGAATAGGCAGAGATCACAGATTTCCACATGCTACGATCCTGTTCCTGGCATACCTCTGCGATTTGATTGGAATACGTTCGCCGTGGTCTGCCTTTTCCATTCACTCTATCCACGCTCGCCTTGTACACTTGTTTTGTTAATCTCTCATCCATCCTTTCTACATGCATACAGATTTATGTAGTATAGGCAATTACCTACTGTTTGATTTACCACAAATTGTCTTTATATATATGTATTAGGTTAATAAAGAAGAAAAATAAGTATTTATAATTGTTTATTCTTTAAATATTCATACAAAACATTTACTCATTACTAGCAATTTCCCTATCTCAACAATTTCTTACTTATTTTTTTTGTTAAAATCATACATATGCTTGGATTTAATTTTCGCCATTTTTAATGAGATCACTTTTTCATCTCATGACCAAGAAATGATTTGTGTCGATATGGTGACAACGGTAGGTTATACAGGAGGCCGAAGAGTATAACTTGCCTCTTTGTTTAGCGTTTGTGGACTATGAGAAGGCCTTTGATTCGATCGAGACATGGGCAGTGCTTGAGTCTCTCCAGCGGTGCCGTATTGACTATCGGTATATTGAAGTGCTGAAGTGTGTATACAAAAACAACATGTCAGTCCGAGTACAGGAACAGAGTTCGAAGGCAATTCCATTGCAAAGAGGCGTGACACAGGGAGACGTTATATCTCCACAACTGTTCACTGCTGCATTGGAAGACGTCTTCAAGCTCTTGGAATGGCAATGACTTGGCATCAATATCAACGGCGAGTACATCACTCACCTTCGATTTGCCGACAATATTGTAGTCATGGCAGAATCCATGGATGACCTCAGTAGTAATTTTATCCCAACCGGGTGCACTGTGCTGTTTCAGGCCTAATATAATATTTCTTACTTCATTAGGGTCAGTAGGGGACAAGCACATAGTAGCTCGTATTGTAAACTAAAATATATTTTTACTAATTGCCGCCCGTGTCTTCGTTCGCGTGGCCTTGCGAGGATTTTATTTTTTGTATGTTACCCTAGTAATTTATCTAAATAAGTTAAGTTACCTACTCCTTATAAAACCATCTTCAGCATTATGCCTGTGAAAGTCCCGTCAAAATAGGTCCAGCCCTGAGAGATCAACCGAAACCACAGACAGAGGAAAATAAATTGAACTGATGTTTTTAGGTAAGTACTGTTTATACTTTCATATGTATTTAGTATGCATCTGTTTTTTACATTACAGACAATACAATTTCACTTATTTGTACGACAGGTATAGTACCCACAATTTGAGGACAGAATGCAAGTAGGTAGGTACGCGAGACCAACATTAGGTACTGTCACCAAAAAAAACATTGCAAAATGACAGCAAAACACACCCATTTTAAGTATCTATACTATACTATATTAATATTATAAAGAGGAAAGATTTGTAAGTATGTTTGTAATGAATTGGCTCAAAAAGTACTGGAACGATTTCAAAAATTCTTTCATCATTGGAAAGCTACATTCACCCTGATTAACATAGGGTATATAAGATTCATCATCATCATCCATCACCGCGCGGGTGAAACCGCGGAGAGCAGCTAGAAGGTTATAAGCAATAAGTTTAGGCTTTAATGCAATTGTTACTTAACTAATGTTAGCATACTGTAAATTCAGTTGAATGTAATTGGTATAGATTTGAGTTTCAAGTTAAGGAATACATGTGCATAATCTGGTTTTATTGTTTTATTGTAATGGGCGTACACTTCCATGAAGATTAATGCGCCGAGCATTCCAACTAGATATCTAGTCAGAAGCCTCACCGATAATGAATGCATAGATTGTAATGATTTCGAAGTAAAATGCCCTTGACAATATTATCTCTATGCAGTAACAATATGCCACAAGATTCTCGATATGCGCTGTGGCCAATTTTAGGTTATTATTTTAGAAAGTGTTTAAACACTATTTATTGGCACAGTTGTACTCACTAGTAATTTTGGTGAGGCTTACAACTATTACTCATGCATGATATTATGCAATTTCATAAAATTGTTCTTGTTATGTGTTTCTGAGATATAGGTAACTTTAAAAAGACTGCTGAGCTGAAATTTGGTACAAATGTGGCTTTACAATTTTCCAGTCCAATGATAGCTATGTGATTAAGTACTGGAGACCACGGGCCAGCAAGCGCAGCGTAGGTCGTCCACCGATAAGGTGGACTGACGACCTGATAAAGGTAGCCGGACGACGTTGGATGCAGGCCGCTTCCAACCGGTCCTGTTGGAAATTTGTGGAGGAGGCATATGTTTAGCAGTGGACGTCCTACGGCTGAGATGATGATGATTAAGTACTCTTTTAAAACTGGTTGTGATGATCAAATATAATTTTTAACCGACATCCATAACAAAGAAGTTCTTAAGTAGGTACTTAGACGCGTATCTTCTTTTTTATGTATGATCACTGATAACATTTTACAAAGTAGTTCGATTTTGATAATTATTTTCTTGCTTGATAGAGTACACCTACTTCTGAGGTGTACTTACTTCCGATTCAAATTTAATCATATTCGGTCAAGCGATTTTTGAGTTACACTCCAGTAACAAGGACTTTTATCAAAAAAAAAGTTTCATAGGTACACACACACACACACACACACACACACAAACAGTTATTTATTTTTATCTAATTATTACACGATTTTACACACAAAGGAATAAATTCCTGCACTTCACTACTACTTTACTGAAATGGAAGCAAGGCAACTATTTAGAAGACACACTGAAAATCATAAACAAAAGTCAAACTAGTTTGGAAAGCGTGGATTATATGTATAGGACCATATAATGTCAACACTGTTAGGCCATAATATGTAAGCAATATACGCGGTCTAACACCTTTCTCCTTTAGGACGGAACATTCAAAAATAAAAATAAGATGTGAGTAGAAAATAGTGGTAAATGTAGTAAATGTATGTATATAGGTAGTAAATGGATTCAAGCGCACTTAACGTAGGTACGTATAAGTACATAAATTAATTCATATAACCATGTAAATATTTTATGACATTTTGACATTACAAACAGATACTATAGGGATATATAATAATAAATTATATAAGTAATAGAATAGAAAAGGGATTTTGTAAAGTGCAGTAATTTTAACACAGAAATTAGAAATTACGTAAACATTAGAAATAACATAGAAAAATAGTAACTTAACAATAAGATCAGCTTGTATTAGCACTAGTAGGTACACCTAAATAAAAACAACAACTAAAAACAATGAAGATATCGCGTTACAGATACGACAATGCAGACACGTGTTATAAAGGTTACTTTGTAAAGTATGAACTTACAGTATATATTTAGTTGAAGTTAGGACCTAACATGAACATTATTGTTAAGATATACTTAGAAATAAAAAATGAGAGTATGGGAGTGTATGGAGTAATATAACATTAACTAATGATTTTATTACATACTAGCTGCGCTCCGCGATTTTACCCGCGTGGTGATGAATGATGATGATGATGATGAATCAAATATAGGGTAGTTACAATTTTTTTTTTTTTAAATTAATATATACTATATATACCATATTTTCACAAGCCTTATTTTATACAATTTAAAATACTAACAATAGTGTCAACATATATTCTGGAAATGTGTAAATTTGTAAAAAAATACCCAGACTATTTTAAAAGGGCATCTGATAAATCGCGCAGTATTAGGCCGCAATTTAGACATAAATTAATCGAACCAAAGTCCAACCTAGAAATACACAGCTCTGGCCCTAAATCAATGGCCGTTAAAATATTTAATAAATTACCAAATGAATTAAAAGATATCGAAAAAGAAGTAACTTTTATAAATAACTTTAAGGTATTTTAGAATCCAAATGTTATTACAACTTAGAAGAATTTTTCAATGATAATTTCGACAAAATGAACATAGATCGTTCCGTTCCGACTATTGCCATATCCAAATAGGGTCATATGTATTATTTTATATTTAAACATGTTAATTTAAGAACTCCATGTACCTACATATGTCTGCAATAAAATATTGAGTATTGAGTATTGAGTTACTCGGGCATAATGTAGCTGTATACTCGTGAAAGAATTGTTTGAATCGGTTGAATAGTATTTACGTGTATCCATTACAAACAAAAAAACAATCATATATATTTCCTCTTTATTATTAGAGTATAGATAAGGGTTGATACCAAGGTACGAATAATGTGACCTAGTTTGTAACGGCGTTACCATTGCCAAAATTGCCAAAATAAAAAAGTTGTGACATAACTGTAATATTTAGACATATGATAACGTGGACGTCTTTGTAGATATTGACGTCTTCTATAAAACTGTAGTACCTCACTTTGTTCTATTTTTTATTGTGAATAGCCACCCTCACACGTTGACTTTGGAGTGCGCTTCGTGGAGTGCCGTTCCAAACTGCGCGTCGAACCACACTACGAACTTCCGTTTTGGAACGCGCTCCAAACCTCTCCTTTTTGATATCACACTTCGGCGCACGCTCCGATGCGTTGTTAATCGGAACGACACATCAAGCCACACGTCTAAATGCATTTCGACAGTTTTTTAAACATTTCGGAGTGGCGCGTGGAATGTCCTTAGGTGACAAAAGTTCTGCCTTTCAACTGCGTGATGGACGCTTCAACTGTTGTCGAAATAGCCTTAACTACAGCTGTAGTTAGCAATGAGCCGAAACGGCGAATATTGTAAGAAAAGAAGTACCAATAGAAGGCGTCATAATCATTTCCCAATGTTGAAAGAATTACACGAAAACCATCCAGAGGATTATAAAAAACACTTGCGGATGAGCAGTGAACATTTCAATTGCTTATTATCAATGATATATGTATTCAAAAATAAAAAAGAAGGACATAGTTATGTCTATAAACCCGGTTACAGCATCCACACTCCAAACTGCCATTTTGAACTCCAAACTCTTCACACGTATGGTCCGCCGCCAACAGCGCTCCGACGTGTGCGCGCGACCGTGCCGCTTCGGATTGCGTGCCAATTGCTTTTACACATACACTTCGGAGCCCGCGACGGAGTGGCTCGTGGTGTTTCGTGCACTCCGAAGTCAAGGTGTGAGGGCCGCTAATAGTTTCCGCAACGTACGCGATATAATGACTTTTTTTGCTATTTTTCCACACCTTGGATTACATTATCGGAGTTTCATACGGATCCCTAACTTTTTTGTAATTATTATATAGCCTACTAGCTTTGCCCCGCGGATAAAAAGTATGTCCTTTTCTGTATCACTTGTACGTAAACTTTCATGATGAACGGTTTGTAAGGATGGGTAAGGGCGTGAGAGCGTTATTAACAAACAAACAAAAAAACAATCAAACGAAACAAACAAAATATATTGTATATTTAACAAACAAACTCTAGGTGAACCGCCAGCGGCTTCGTTTGCTTTGTCTTGATGTAGTGATGGAAGTGCCTTTTGGAACCTCGAATAAAGATGCTTGCCAATACGATACAAAGTTCATATTGCCATACTCTTATTGGTTTCGTGGCACGATGCCTACTATCGCTCTTTGCTGAATTTTTAATATTTTCATGTAATTGATAGCACAATGCCTACATTTTGATACAACCATACATTAGATCGCGCGAAGCCATTGAGCTAAATGTACTACGTATTACATTTAGCTCAATGCGCGAAGCGTACTTTTAATTTTTTCACATATGCATCGCAGTTGTCAACTTTACAAAAGTTTAAATCTAGCATCAAAAACTAATTAATTAATTCCATTGAAAGGTAGTGCGTAGGGGGACTAGCAGTTCCAGCACTACTGGTAGTGTCACATAGTTGTGCCACTACCAGTAGTGCTGGAACTGCTAGTAGTAGTAGGTAGATACCATAATCCTAGGTCTATGAGATAAGATTTAATTTTCTCCTGTTAGGTATCTAAGATGCAAAGAGATTCAGGGATGTCATTCACGTTTAAACATAATAATAAAAAGGAAGAAGCCGAACTTGTTCCCATGTATCAGTGCCATACGTAACGAAAGTATCAAATACAACCATAACATTCGTAGAAGTTTACTCCATGTACCAATTACAAAAAAGGACAAATCAACAATAAGCGCGTCTTTAAAACTATTTCAGATTTTATGGATCAAAAAAAAATATAACCGATCGTTTATGTAGGTTGAGTAATGTACGTTTTTTTAAATATTTAATTTCATCTGGTCATAAATTAATAGTATAGGAAAAATATTTCCCAAAGTTTAATTATTATATTTAACCTATTGTTGTTGGGTGTTGCAAGAGCTATTCAGGAAATATACTGGATATTTCCTGAATAGCTCTTGCAACACAACTGTAAAACAAATTTTGTGTTGACTGTACAATTTGTAGGCCACTTGCATATTAAGAGTACTGACGATAACTAAAGTAGGCATACTGCGATTAGAATATTTACTATAGGAGATATTTGTTTATGTGCAAATAATGGCTTCATGCGACCAAATGTATGGTGGTATCAAAATGTTGGCAATGTGCTACCGATTACTTATACATATTAAAAAGTTACCAAAGAGCAATAGTAGGCATCGTGCTACGAAACTCTCGTATTACGAGTCACCCGCAACAATATAACAGTTATTGCTTTAGATATCCAAATGGGAAGTCACACTATTATAATTTACTTAACACTTGCTGAAATGAGAGTGCAGACGACGTCTTCATAGTCCTGGTTTATGAGCCTCCATTTCACGTCTACTTTTACTTTAGGGTATCTTTCCAAGGAGGGCAGCGTGGCTCTGTAGCTGGCCTTGTCGCTTGCCTGTAAGACGAACGTCGTCAGTTTTAAGATATCGGATTTCTAAAGGAAATACGTCGAGGCTAGTTATTTTAATATTGACCTCATATTTGTGCACAAACTATTAAATAACAGTATTGATTGTTCAGAATTATTAGCTAAGTTTAAACTTAGAGTCCCCTTTAAATATCCACGACAGCCTTGAACTCCCTTTGCCCCCCCTTTTCTTAGAACAGTGTTAGGAGCCAACTCTCCGATACCTAGAATGAGCAGACTTGTTAATGAAAATAGTAAGTTGTTTGATATATTTGGAGATTCTCTTGCAACATTTAAAACGGTGTTACGCCGGGCATAAGCTTGGTAAAGTGATTAGGATAAACTGATGCGAATAATTAAATTTATAATAAATAATGTCACGTTTAGCTGTTAACTTTATTTTTGTATTCAACAAGGATCTGGAATGATAAATTTAAGATGTAGGCAAAAAGACCTTATTTTGTATAGGTAATTTATAATATTGCATGTGGTGTTTCCCTTTAACAAATAGTGCATTAACCAACTTAGTTAAGAATATGTATAAGACACAAGAAGTAATGTAACTAATCATGGGAAACCAAATAAATAAATAGTTTATGCAGAGACGCATTTACACTTTGTCTATTTTACTAACGGTTTTTGACACCTCACGCCCATGAAGTTTCGTATTATTTAAGTAGTAACAAAAGTAAATTTCATACTAATAATATTGTACTTCAAGGATGGGTAGGTACCGGGTACCCCCTTAGTTATATGTGCCACACATAACGATTACTACGATTGGGCATCAATTAAAAATTGTCGGTAGAAATAAATGCTAATATGAAAATAGATGTTATATGTTATTTAAACAAAAATACAAAAAATAGAATTTGAAACTTTAAACCAATAAATTAAAATAGTAGCACTATATAATAACAAATTGAACGTTTTCTTACTATAAGGCATATAAATAAAACTAAACTAGTTTATTCCTTTATTAACATAGAGTCGTCATTCAGTGGCGGTTCGGAAAAAAGTATTTCGTATGCGGGTGCTCTAGCAGAGGCCAGAAAGAAAATAAATCTTGACGAAATTAGGATTCCATCTGTTCGTGTCCGTACAGCAGCAACTCGGCCACGCTTTATAGAAATTGCTGGCGAAACAATCGAGGCGAAAACAGATTGTCTCGTGAATAAACGAAAGGACGTATTTGATCCGGATGACGTCCGAGTATTCCGAGCGTACAAGACCGCTGAATTGCGCATCAGTGGATTGCAAGACTCCGTAACCAAAGACCAAGCAAATTGTGGCAGCCGTTGCCAATGCTGGCGCACAGCATTGCCCTTATACTACCCAAAAAGGATATGGATTCGATAGACACAGCGGGTTAATAATGGCCATATCTTTCCGTTAGGCGAATATCAACCATTGTGCTGGCGCTCAGGACATTTTGCTCCAGAGCGTGGCGTGGCACAGTGGTTGATACAAATCACAATTCTAGTTGAACCATACTATATCCCCCACGTACTATACGTAAAGTAGAAGAATTCAAAACAACCCAATGAAATTTTATCACGTTACTTTAATGGAAATAATCACTAATTCACCAGCACCACTTAGATACTATTAATTATATCTAACTTTAGCCGCCCCGACTGTTACGCTCGGGAAGGCGTCGCGGCACACGAGTTCGGTCTAGGCAACGGTCGTCGGCAGACTGGGGCGATGAGAACGCGGGAGGCGCGCACGCGGTGCCTATAACGGCGGTGTTGTTGTTGGTGCGTGATTGGTCGTCACACGCATTGCTGCCAACCTTACTATTGTCCGCGTCATTGAATAAGGGTTGCCCTGTCACATACTCCCCCTCTAGACCATGATTACGACCACGATCGTGGTCTAACCCTACTATAGGTTCACCTTGAACCTGCTGCAAACGCGAGCGGCCTCGTTTCTGTTTTGGAACAAGCGGTTGAGCACACTCATCGTCACGTGCTCGAAACGAAGTAAGCTCAGTCACGTGGAACTTACCCATCCGGATTATGATCCGTCGCGATAAGGTACGTTGTAGGTGTCTACTTCTTCGTTACAACATACGGCCGATCTCGCTTGAGAAAAAACTTTGTAGTCTTCTTCTTATTAGCATCGCTCAACTGGTGGTTAGCTAATAATTCTTTATTCCCTTCTTATAACACTTCTCCCACTCTTCTAGATTTATCGCCATATAACTTCCTTTTATCCTGCTGGCTTTCTACTTTCTCACGTACTTATTTCACTCAAGGAATTAAAAAAAAAGCGGTCCGGGCGCGGGCGGGTTCCTCCCACAGTCAGCTGAACGCTCTCAACGCCACCGCACGCTCGCGCGCTCTAATCGAATCTAATCGCTACGTGCCGCGATTACGTCAGACTTTTCCGAGGTGATTATTAGCCTGTGAAGTGATTCTTTATACACTGACTAGACCTGTATGTGATTGTAAAGTAGAAAAATAAAAGTTAAACTTGAGTGAACGCTTTAATTTGGTGTCGACTTCTTACTCAAACCTCAACTTGTGGTGGAATTTCTACCAAACCACCACACTGGTGACCCCTCGATAAAGGATCGCTTGCTGAAAGTAAGAAATAAGAATATTTAGTTGAATTAAAATGTCGTTACCAGACGAAGCGTCCCGTGGCAAAACCGGTCACGGTGATACACAATCCGATATTTACCGGGTCGCGGTCCGATTACCACCGTTTTGGCCGGAAGAGCCTGCGGTATGGTTTGCACAGGTCGAAGGAAGTTTCATGCTTTCCGGAATTAAGGATGACGAAACCAAATATTTTTACGTGACCGCACAATTGGAGCACCGCTACGCGGCGGAAGTCAAAGATATTCTCTTTAACCCACCGACTAAAGGCAAGTATTGTCGTCGTCTAGAGAAAAATAATTAACTCAGTTACTGATGCATGAAGAACTCGAAGATAGGCGCCCGTCACAATTTTTACGGCACCTGCGCCACCTAGCGGGAAAAAACATTCCAGACGATTTTATACGTACCGTTTGGACCAGCAGCCTGCCGACCAGTATCCAAACCTTCATCGCCTCGCAACCTGAGTCGTCTCTACAAGCCCTCGCTGACCTGGCTGACAAGGTGCATGACCTTGTACCGTCAACACCTCAAGTGGCATCGGCGGACGCAGTACCTGGTGCCGTAATAGAAAAACTTACCAGAGAAGTAGCAGAACTCAGCCATCAGGTGCAAGCACTTACAGCGAGAGACACTGCGCGATCCCGCACCAGAGATTCAGGCAGCCAACGTAATAAGAGCCGCACCAGATCTGAATCTAGCTACAGGAAGTATCCAAACTGCTTTTATCATCACAAGTATGGGGATACTGCGAGAACGTGTGTCAAGCCCTGCGACTACCAGCAGGGAAACGCCAAGGGCGGTCGTTAATGGCGACTGGTGATTGCCCTAGTTCTGGTCGCCTATTCGTGACGGACCGCATAACGAAGATGCAGTTCTTGGTCGATACAGGCAGCGACCTCTGTGTCTTCCCTAGGGCCGCTACTAAACCCAGACGACCAAGAACTTCATGCGAGCTCTTTGCAGCTAACGGGACACCAATAGCAACCTACGGTTTTGCCAAGCTGGAGCTTGATCTGGGACTCCGTCGCGCTTTTTCGTGGCGATTCATCATGGCCGACGTCAACAAGGCAATTATCGGTGCCGACTTCCTATCATTCTACGGCTTGATGGTTGACTGCCGAAACCGACGCCTCATCGACAACTACACGACTCTTTCATCGAATGCAACACTCGCCCCGTCATCTAACGCCATTTTTTCGGTGAAAACATTGACAGGCGAATCGAAATACACCAAACTTCTTCGAGAATATCCGGAGATTACTCGACTACCAGGCACTCATCGGGTTATCAACCATAACACGGTACACTACATCAGGACTACTCCTGGACCACTCGTTTACTGCACGCCGAGAAGGCTAGCTCCTGAAAAGTTGAAGATAGCGAAGCAAGAATTCAGCGAGATGCTGAAGAATGGAACTGTCAGGCCCTCAGAGAGTCCATGGTCGTCGCCTTTACACCTCGCACCAAAGAAATACGATGGTGGGCGACCATATGGTGATTATCGCTTGCTGAAAGCAAGGATGATTCCGGACAGATACCCTATCCGACACATCCAAGACTTCACCCATGATATTTCCGGATGTACAGTTTTTTTCAAAAATTGACCTGGTAATGGCCTATAACCAGATCCCGGTGAACCCTGAGGATATTCCCAAGACGAGCATATCAACGCCCTTCGGAATGTTCGAGTTTCCGTACTTACCATTTGGGTTACGCAATGCTGGACAAACATTTCAGAGGTTTGTGGATGAAATGACTAGAGATCTAGACTTCTGCTACTGCTATCTTGATGATTTTTTAATATTTTCATGCGATATGACTTTTCAACCACCTTCGACAAATTTTCGCAAGACACTGCAAAAGTACGGCATGGTCATTAATACTTCGAAATGCATTTTCGGAGCTGAAGAAGTAACTTTCTTGGGCTCTAGCGTGTCTTCTGCTGGCATTAAGCCATTAGACGGCAAAATCGATGCCATCAAGAATTTTCCTACCCCTAAAACCGTGAAGGAACTCAGAAGATTTCTAGGAATGATAAACTTCTATCGTCGTTTCTTAAAAGATGCAGCTGTAACACAAGCTCCATTTCACGATCTTCTCACAGGATCAGTCAAAGGCTCGCATCCCATAACATTATCCGGAGACACACTAAAAACATTTGAAGACTGCAAAGAAAGCCTATCCAACGCAGCACTCTTAGCACACCCGGACATGGATGCGAAGTTGGCTCTAGTCACGGACGCCTCCGATGTCATCGGCGGTGTACTGCAACAAAGTCATAACGACGAATGGCAACCGTTAGCCTTCTTCAGTCGGAAGCTAAGTACGTCACAGAAGAAATACTCTCCATATGATAGAGAGCTGCTCGCTATTTACGAGGCAATAAAGCATTTTACACATCTCGTCGAAGCACGTCATTTCACGGTATTCACAGATCACAAACCAATATGTTTCGGGTTCTATCAACGAAAAGACAAATGCTCACCTCGACAGTTCCGTCATCTAGACTTCATATCCCAATTTACCACGGACATACATCACATCGCAGGGAAAGACAATTTAGTGGCTGATATACTCTCCAGAATCGAGGAGCTGGTTCAGCCCGTGGGTTTAAACTTGTTAGCAAAACTGCAAAGCACTGCTAAGCAAGCTGCAATGCAGAGCTAAAGGACATTATGGAAGGAAATACTTCATTAAGCATGTCCAAAATGATAATACCTGGCACACGGACGGAGTTATTCTGCGATAATACAACGCAGGCACCTCAAACATATGTACCAGCAGAGCTACGAAGACGAGTTTTTGATAGCTTACATTCACTAAGCCACCCAGGTGCAAACGCTTCAGCAAAATTGGTAGCACAGCGCTATGTTTGGCCTGGAATAAACAAAGATTGTCGAGAATGGACAAAATGACGACACAGGACCACAGCATACCACCCTGCTAGCAATGGGATGGTCGAAAGAATGCACAGACAGCTTAAAGCGGCAATAATGTGCCACGAAAGTCAAAACTGGACGGAAAACTTACCACTAGTATTGCTAGGAATGAGAACCGCATTCAAACAAGATATCCAGGCTTCGCCCGCGGAACTCCTATATGGTGAGCCTTTGAGATTACCCGGAGAATTTCTGCAAGCCTGTCACAATACGCATTCAACCACGGACATCACTGAATTTACGGCACGCCTTCGTTCGATAATGAACAACATAAGACCTCAGCCAGCATCGAGACATAGCAAGAGAAGAGGGATGACACCGTGCGTGGGTCTCTTCAGCCGGCGTATAAAGGACAAGAAGCGCTGCAAAAAGAAGACAAAGTTTATAAATTGCTAGTAAATGGAAAACCCCAGACAGTTTCAATCGAACGATTAAAGCCTGCATACTTACTTGTATCTGAAAATCAGCCACAGAAGATTGACAATACCCCTACCGTAGACGCAGAAAAGAGCGTAAAACCCTTGACAAAAACACGCTCAGGGAGAACTGTTAAATTTACAGATTATTATCGCCCGTCGTAGGACGGTCTCTGGGGGGGGAGTGCTGTGGCGTACCTACTCCAATCGTACCTGAAAATATACATAAACATTAATAAAATATCTAATAACAAAAATTCAAACAATAAATAATACATAACATACAATTAAATTAGATACTTACCAAAACACGCCCTGGTATCGTCGACTCGCTGCAGCCGTGCCGGAGTGGAGAAACCGGGCACCGGGCCGGCCACCGGCGCTCGCGCATCGCAAGACAGATCAAGTGGTCCGGGCGCGGGCGGGTTCCTCCCGCAGTCAGCTGAACGCTCTCAACACCACCGCACGCTCGCGCACGCTCCGAAATCTAAACGCTACATGCCGCGATTACGTCAGTTAACGATAGAACTTTTCCGAGGTGATTATTAGCCTGTGAAGTGATTGTTTGTAATCATTATAAATTATGATGATACGCTATAAAAGTGTGACGTAAGATGCGGGAGAGAGCCAGCATGATGAACGAGCAAGAGACATGGCGTGATCAAGTAAACTATGGCGTATATACACTAAGTCATTGTTGCCCGTAAATTTGACCCATTTTTTACACTAAAAAAATAATACCATCGATATCGATTTAAAAAAAAAAAACTAATCTGGGCACCTCACAATTTTTTTGAATCAAGCGGTTAAATATAAAATGAATTATATGAATAGGGATCGTTATTATAAACTAATATCCTAATACCAATATATCCTATATACCTTAATACCGATCTTTGTCCAGCGGATATCTGGCCATAAAACAACGATTAGTACCATCTTTCCTTTCTGATTTGAAGCCGCATTATTCACATTTTCTGCACTTCATATCTTCTCTAATTACACTTAAATTTAGCTACCTACCTACCTAAAACAACTTCACAATATATATATAAAGGCACATTGACCCGTATCAGGATCTTTATAGGATGGCATGCTCCAATTTCGTGGCTAGGCGTGGATATAGTGGGCGAGGAGAATAAAATATCACATGTACAATGAGTCTGCTTTTATTATGTCACACAAAATTTTATTATTACAGCACATAGTGTTTAGAGATTAACTTGAATTAAATTATTCCACTTAGTAGTGAACGCTGCCACGACCAAACGCAAAATGAGCTCCTCCGAGCCTCTTATCGTGTCCGCGCGCTCCCCCCCAACGCGTCTGTCAGACGATGACTAAGTACTCAACGGTAATTGGCTCTCAACGACTGACCGACCGACCAATCAGCGAACAGCGCACGCTACCAGAGTTATACCAGAGATGGCGCCACTTTGCATCTCTAGTCCACTAAAACTAAACTAGGTGGCACTTGACAAAATAATAACATCGGTTAAATGTGCGCCGTATGTATTTGATTATATATTTGCACTAAATTATAAAAACAACTCGTAAACAAACATTTTCAATGACAAAAAAAACAATGAGAGAGAGAGAAAGCCAAATATTGCGTGAGTGAGAGAGATATATCCGCCATTAAAGTTCTGTGCCGTTTCATACATTGTTTTCACGCTATGTAGTTGCGACAGACTAATACTATATATAAATATATATAATATATAGCACTATATATAATATATATATATATATATATATATATTATATATAGTGCCATTGACACATAGACCATAAATAACGTAACATTGTGGATGGCGTTGTGGTGTATTGCATGGTTTGCGATTAACTAATTTTAACACTCTGGAATGCCTCTGTCGGAAATAAAAGAGAACAAGTCACGAGATGGAACTTAGGGGGCAATCGCGCCGAGCGGTCACGAATGCGCGCTGGGGCCTTACTATGAGCTCTTAAAGCAGGACTTCCAGACAACTGCCCGGTTTATTCGTATCATGACAACTTTAAAGCAGGCCTGCCCAGGCCAACTATTCAAGAACCGCAGAATAATCGTTCACCTGTTTTTTTTATGGATTCTCGTTAACATGTCTCTCTAAATCCACTCAGTTTATTAGCTTACAAACGTCTGCAATGTCAAGGCATCTGCAACGTTCGTTATAGTAAATTGTTAGAATGCCAGAGAAAATATTATGCGATAACTTTGAGAAAACAACATTCAAACAGTACACCTAAATGAGCGTCAAGGTATGATTTCATTAAAAACTGTTTACGTCAGGTTTAAGAACTGCACGGAACTTGCATGGTTTTTACGAAGGCGATAGTAAGGCCCCTGAGCGATCTCGCAACCCCTCTGCAAATGCACCGAGTAGAGTACAGCAGCGTTTTAGTAGGTATGCTGCCCTTATGGTGGAGACTCCCACATTACGACCTGCCAAAGCCCGCTGGTTTCATAAAGGAATTTTCTAGCAAGGATAGGAAATTGACCCGCAGTTTGTTGTAGATGAAGATGGTGGTACCTTGAGTGGACAAGTGATGCCGCTGTCTTGACACGCGTCAGTCTGAGGCAGATACAATGGCGTGGGCACGCCTAGAATGTTGCCGTTCACCACCGCCTCGATGCTCGTCACGTCCGTCGCTGGAACATGCAACATTTGCCTATGTTAAACATAAATGCAGGATGGCACTCAATACTGACAATCTTGATTCTTTGTGTAGTATTCCATAGGCTAAGCAGTGAATCCACTTGATAGCCTTGAGTACAAATCTTATTTTGTATGACATTTACATGAGTCAAATCTCACGCCTAGATTCCCAAGTATGCGTCTTTCTGGAATACCGGACGTAGAACACTCTGTTAGCGACTGACTTCCGTTCCTAACCTTACGTCACGTCCAACTGTTTCAATCATACAACCTATCTTAATTCTTACGATAATTCAATTAAACCTTTTATTATTTCTTATATGATATTAAAATTGGTTATTAGCTCTTGGTTAATATTTGGCCCTTTAATTTTATCATTTTCCGTTTTGGCGCCACTAATACTTCTAACTATACTGAATTACTATAAAGATAATTTTTACATAAATAGTGTAACTAGTTATTTTATGTTTATTATTTAAATTGCTCACGTGTTTTCTTTTCTTATTACTTACAATGTACTCGTATAATTGTAGAACATCATTGTCAGAGTATAATAATAAGTACATATTTGATTCTTATGCGGTAGTTCGTTATAAGGCTGATATAAAACCAAGTGGCAGCAATGGGAACGCATTCTTTTTCAATCGAACATTGTGGAACGTGGAAACGCTGCAGGAATAAACAGATATATATTATACCCATCAACTTTCATTCTAAGTCTACCCACTAACTGAACATTTCAGAAGTGGGATAGTGAAGATATCGGGGCCATATTTATCTGGTATTAGCAAAGCGAAAAAAATTTACTTGGAGCTCGGAGATCATATCTACTGAAGGAAGACCCGGAAAAGGCCCGATTTTTTTTTCTTCTGACACCACGCCTACTCCGATGAAACAACGACGAATAACGCACGCCGACGCAGGCATTCCTAAATTTCGGTCTGAACACACACCGGCCTGCACAAAAATGACTAGCTGGTTGCACAAAATAGATCAGGTTGGTGAAGTTTATGGGTGGGACACGACGGAATGATAGTTCGTTATGCAACTTATAGCCTGCCTAGAACGGTTTGCCGTTATATAGTATGATGACTATGATGAAAATAATGTCGACTAGGAAGGATGGAAGAGTGCCCTAGAAACAAGTAAATCAACGATCCGTTGATTTGTTCTAAACTCGAAGATATGCTAGAAATAAGAAAACTGTGAAACTATGACTAGCTACTACCACGAAAAATTATCACTCCACACACACTGCAAAATTCAGGGACAAGACGCATCATCATGGCTACCTGTTGAAATACTCCGGAGGTATTTTATCACGAAGCTACGATTCTGTCACGAAAAGTTACACGGAAGAGAGGTACAACCACCGATAGTTCAACATCAGTGGCATAACAGGCGGGGCTGAAGCGCTGCTACACCTGCCGGAATGAGAACGAGGCGAGGGACTGCATAGTTCCACGCTGCAACAGCCGCCAGCGTCTCTGCCACACTTACAGCTGTTGTGCGAGGACCACGCCGCAGCGAGTCCAGCCTAAAAATGTACGTCAGATCCTATGTAATCGTACCTACTGTTTGCGCACTGAGCATAATCAAACGCTTCGCATACATTCGCAAAGAACAACTTGTTGCTTATATCAATACTGAAAGCAAAATTAAATATCCTTGCTCAATATAAAGCAAAACTGCTTACTCTAACGATATCGCAATCTACCATTGTAATTAAATGCTTTGGACGTGCTCATACACAATCTCTAGACAGATACTCGTAGATTCAATTCAACTCAATTTCAAATTATCTTTATTTAACATATAAATACAACTGTACATTTCTAGTGTAAGTTTAAATCCTAGAAGTGCTACTATCTTATAATATTTACTGTTTCGCAAGTTATAATACTTATACAAAACTTTAAGACATGTAATTTCAATATGGTTATTATTACGTGGATGTATTATGTAGTTCATGATCATTATTTTACATATATATATCTATATATGTATATATATATATATATATATATATAATTATCATTATGTACGCTTTAGAAAAGCATTACATTCCCAAAAACAAATTTATAATAATAAAATAAACCTAGGCGGTAGCTGTAAAATAAGTGCGTAAGTAAAATGCACGGCAATTGGCAATTGCCAACAAGAACTTATACAAAGTGAGTAATCGTATTTTACGCCCGCACAAACACATGCGTCCCGGCGGCAATAAGTCGCACACGCCATTAACGCTCTTCATATCCCAAGATAATACGGGCGGTAATGGCGCGCACGGCAGCGGCCAGCACACATATGTGCGTGGGCATCAGTCATCATCACGGTCTAGGAACAAGTGATGAGGTAATTTGTAACGATTATATTTATCGATAAAAGTTAGATCCTTTTTACGGATCTTACCAATGTTTTTAATTAATATATTTTTATTTTTAGAATCTGTGAAGATAGAATTTATCGGATAATTTATAAATGTAGGTGTCAATGCGGGGTAACCCAATGTCTAAATGCATTTTTAAAATATTTGTATATAAGGGAGTATTATACGAATATTTAACGGCCCTGTTTTGTATAATTTGAAGTTTGTTAACATTTGTGACGCAAGTGCTACTCCATACAGGACATGCATAGGTAATGCAGGGACGGACCAGAGTGCGGTATATACCGAGTTTGGTTTTGCTGCTAAGGCATGATCGTCTGTTAAGAACGGGGCTTAGGCAGTTAAGTGCTTTTATGCCCCTAAGGCGCAATTTATAAGTATTTTCTGACCATTTCAATTTATTATCCAAGATTACTCCTAGGTATTTAACAGAAGGACTCCAGGGGATGCTGAAACCGTCTATATTTAAAGTTCGCTTCGGCACAGAGCGCTGTCTGGTGAATAGGATGGCTTCTGTTTTAGAGACATTAATTTGGAACTTCCATGTTCGGAAGTATGAACAGAGGAGATCGATTGATAGTTGAAGCCGACCAATTATCAAATCTACGTAGCTGGAAGAAGTATACGAAGCTATATCATCAGCAAAGCTGGCTATACTTGTACGTGTCTGTATAGGTATGTCGTTTTCAAATAACAAAAAGAGGTGGTGTCCCAGGATTGATCCTTGGGGCACGCCCGCTGGCACTGTATGCGAAGAGGACGAACAATCATTTATGTGAACTTTAAAAGTGCGATTCGTTAGTTAAGATTTAATGATTCTTACAAGAGCTATCGGTGTATTTAGACAGATAAGCTTATGCAAAAGAGCCTCGTGGCAGACTGTGTCAAATGCTTTTTCTATATCAGGAACATATCCGTTGATACCTTAATATTTAGATTGTGTGAGCCTCGGCCACTCTAGCCAATTGATGGATAGTCGAGTAAGCTGGGTGGAAACCAAATTGCTCGTTGAGTAGCTTATTTTCTGTTACACGCGCTAAACGATTGCAATTTAATTTTATAATAATTTACCTAGGCAGGGTAGAAGGCTAATGGGACGATATGAGATGGGGTCAGAAGAAACCTTGCCAGGCTTATGAATAGCTATTACTTTTGCTGTTTTCCAAATTAAGGGAAAGTAGTTCAGCATTAAGCAAGAATTAATAATTTTGGTTAGAAGCACGATACACTTTTGAGGAAGATTCTTAATGAGTAAATTTTAAATTTGATCAACTCCTGGAGCTTTGCGAACTTTTAATAGTTTGATGAATTTCTTTATTTCAGAGGGTCGAACTAGTATAATATGGCACTGGTCAAGAGGATGGTTATTCAAAGTTGTTAGTGAACAGTTAACTTCTGATTGTTTGTCACTAGACCAGGATTGAGTTAAGTTTCATATTTTTGAGAAACGATTGTGCTAAAGTGCCACACTGTTCATTTTCATTCCGGGTAAGGGAACCATTTTCAGTTTTAAGTGCAGGAATGGGAGAAGAAGAATTAGATTTCAAGCCTTTTACGACTCGTCACTACAAGGGTTGTCGACTCTCTTTAACTTACTGTCCCATTGGCGATCATGAAAGGATTTTAGTAATGCTTTAATTCTTATCTGGATTTGTCGAACTTTTTGATAAAGTTTCTTACGTAAGTACGTATCATTTTCTATTGCAGCATATCTACGTAACCGATTTTTTTGATGGATCAGCCTTTTAACGAGTTCCAAGGCTTAAAATTTGAAATAGGAATACACGAGTCTCGAGCATCAACTATGTTCTTTTGGAATGTTTCTATAATAAGGTCAATCTCATCCTTATTCTTGAAGGTATTGGATGACAGGGAAACATTATCGTTCAGTAACTGGCGAAATCGAAACCAGTCAGCTTTAGAATAGTTAGGTTTAGAAATTGGCTTCCTTGTAATTTTGGCATTGAAATGAGCAAAGACAGGTAAATGGTTAGATGACATGGCAGGTATTGTGACAATATCATTGATAGCATCAAAACATTTAGTCAGAAGAAGGTCAGGAGTAGATGGTTTAAGTTCCGAGCGATAGTGAATAAGAGTTGGATCTTGCGGGCCATGTATTACAAACTCACTATTTAACATATGCTCAAAGTTTTTTTCCGTGAGGATTGAGATTTCCCGAAGACCAGTAAGGATGTTTAGCGTTAAGATCACCCATAATAATCACTTGAGTTTCCATAGCCAAGATACAGTCAATATCTTCGTTATGAGGGGTAGATTAGGTGACTGATAGACTGAAAATATTACGATATTGCTAATCGATAGCTTCAGAGAGATACCTATGCATTCAAGGTTAGTAGTAGGCGGTGATGGGATAAGGCTATGTGGAAGATCACACCGAGCAAGTATTGCAACACCCTGGCCAGTTCCGTTGTTATGCTTATCCCTACGATAGCAAGCGTCTCCCGCAACAGAGAAATTTAGACGATCGGTTAGTTGAGTTTCACATATCGCGATTATGTCAGCATTTAGCTCACTTACCAACTGTGAAAGTTCTTGTTGCTTACTGTGAACGCCATCAGCATTCCAGTATACTACAAGTCTTTAATAAACATAGTGACCCAGATGACTTAGTATTAATATAACTTTATCCATAAAAGTTTTGCACATGAGAAATTCCTGTTTGATTGACTTAATTTTGATTAAAATTTCAAGCATTTCAGCGGTAGCTAAATCTTGGTTCTGCATATTCTCTATTAGTGATGCTTTCGTAGTGTTACGTTCATCTTTTCGCAATCCATCTTTATTCGGTATAACGTTTGCTGGCTTTGAAGGCTCTCTTGCAGTTTCGTGTGTTTTGTTATCATGTTTGAGTGGTTCTGATGGTTTGAGTGCTTGCACATTATGAGTCCTGGTTCTGGTTACTTGAGCCCAAGTCTTACTATTTGATGGAAACTTTGATATGGGGGCAACTTCAGCTGCACTAATAATAGTCTTCCTAAGAGTTTCCCGTTTTGACTTTATCCTATCCAGGTACTTAAGCCGTTCTGAGCACTGGCTGAAGTTAGCAGGATCGTCTTCCTGACAATTACAGCAACGTGCTGATTCTAATCTGTCTTTCCTTTGGCACTCCCAAGTGTCCTTGAGCACATTTAAGACACCTTGCAGGTCTATTAAAATTTTTTGATGCATGCCAAAAGCCTTGACATCTAAAGCATTGGGTTCCAGTTTTATGGCTCGGCTTATATCGTTGAACATCTACTACGCAATTTGATATATATTTGATTTGTTTGAACTTGCGCATATCGGTTCAGATCGGAAGTTGTACTAATATTGGTGGACATTCCGTAGGGTACGTCGTTCTCATTTGTGTGATGGTGGCACCAGGAAATCCAATCAAGGCAAGTTCACTAAGTACAGTGTCTCGTAGAAATTTAGGTATGCCCTTAATGACCACTTTGGGGAATTTCTCATCCTTTCGTGAGAAAGTGTGAAACGTAACGTTTTCTTTTAACAAGCCGTCTTTCACGAGTTGGTGGCCTTTTGCCGAGTAACATTGGACTTTGACCCTGTTCCGTCCTTTATAGTGCAAGTGAAATCCTTTTTCGTAACTTTCGATCACTTCTTTGATATTCTGATGACTCCAGTCACCCACGAGCTCAACCAGGATTGGTGGTATTTGGTTGACATGATGTTTCTTTGTAGCTTTAATAAAGGACTCCGTTGCCACATCACCCACTGATAGGTTGCTGAAACTATTACTCTTCACAGCTCCATTGCTCTTGGGAACGCCTCTGGAGATAGCGAGTTTTTTCGGTTGCTGCCATTGGTCAGCTGTTGTGGAAGCTTCGTCTCTGGGTCTCTTGCTAACCAAGTTAGGGTTAGACGACGACCTAGTTAAAAACTTTTCCATGATATCGATAAATGTAAAGATTGTATTTAGCACATCACTTGTAGTTGTGTTGGTCGACTACGGAGAGGTACTCGATACGTGCGGTTGCGGAGAAGTTACTCTATGGCGGAGGCAACCGAACGCACACTGATAGATTGTAGATTGTGTGTATAGTAAATGTTAGCTTGAGCGGCAACTTTGAAATAAACAGTTTATGTGACCGATTATTAATCAACCCGGCACTTGTCTAGTTACCTCTTCAAGCTCCGCTCATTTAATAGATAAATATGCAAATTATGTTAGCTTTGTATCATAACTGTTTGGATTATAATTCCAAATACGGTATTTGCCTTAAAAGCGATGTTACAGTACCAAGCTCATAGTGCTGCTTTGATTAACGCACTTATGCATATTGAATCTAACGAACATTTGTATTTGGTGTCAAATTTTATTTAGGTACTTGCATAGAGACCTAGAGAGATGTCAATCCGTGCGCTGAGTACAAAACCTGGTGTCGCAAGCAGTGGCCTTATTCCGCAATGCAACTTGTTAGCTTCAATAAGTTCATTATCCATTGCGGTATTAAATCATAACGTTTGAATATTCGTAAGTAAAGAGCAAGTATTGTAAACTGTTTACATGCAATATCGCGACCGGCGTTAAGTCAACATAAAGCAAACCTTGCGAACCGCCGCGAGCAATGTGTTCTGTTTTTGGGCATATATTGGCGACACCGGCCCCGCCACCTTTTCATATCTCCCTTATGTCTGTGATTTTTGGGTACTTGAAATTGGAGAAAATATGCTACCTAATACCGATACGAATTATCTGTATTGTAGTTTTTCCTAAACTAATTAATATAGGCAACGTTGAAGTTTCCTTCCCAGCAATAGATTGCTTGTGCAGAACTAGTGACCTACCGATCATAGTATTACCGTATTATTAGTAATGTCATGAGTGTTGCCTTATGCTTGTATCCAACTAACTGCACCCCATTATTAGACAGTGAGGTAGATATGGGAGAACTAGAAGCCTTTTTGAACAATTAAAGTCATCTGTTTACTAGAGAGACCAAAAAATTACGTTGCACAAATCTTATAGAAATGGGAATTCAGACAAAAAAGCCACTTCACTGTAAACCGTATATAGGCCATCATACAAAGACAATAATTGTATTATATCATAATTATATACACAAATACATTTGTAAACATTTTTTTTAAGTCAAGCCCTCAAGTTTGCAAGGTAAATGCTATTTCACAACCCTCACAGCTCAAGGTCAAAATTGCAGATGATTCGATTTATAAAACTTATTCTTAAATTATCTGGGCAGTGCGTTTTCGATAAAATTTGTTTGGCCAGCGCGCCTGTCGTATTTTACGCTGATAGGTATGTATATAATATAAATAAATGGCGTCAAAATTACTTGGCTACTAATCCTGCTGATATAATGTTGCCTATCGTTACTAAATTACTTTACTACAGCGTGTTTTAGAACTTTATCAAAAAGCCAACTTGTGACAGGGCAACCCTTAATCCACAACGCGGAGAATAGTAAGGTTGGCAGCAATGCGTGTGACGACCAATCAGGCGTCAACAACGACACCGCCATTATAGGCACCGCGTGCGCGCCTCCCGCGCTCTCTTCGCCCCAGTCTGCCGACGACCGTAACCTAGACCGAACTCGTGCGCCGCGACGCCTTCCCGAGCGTAACCGTAGGGCTCCGCCCCGACTTAATTTATAAGTGCCTAGTATTTAGATATAGTTATTATAGTTAAGTACCTATCTAAATGGTGCTAGTATGAGTAATAATTTCCATTAAAGTAACGTGATAAAGTTTCCTCGTGTTTAAATTCTTCTACCTTACGTCATCTGGAGGCCTAAACCCAAACCCACCGGTTACAATGGCGCCCAACGTGGGGCCTCAGAGACGTGTAGAAGAACTTTTTTTTTACGAGTTCGCGGTCGCCATCTTGATAGAGGTACGAAAACCGAAACATCACCAACGACGCCACTCGGACGCATTTTGATATATTCGCTGTAATCTGTTCGTTATATCGCTACCATGCGACGAACAAGGACTCAAGGACAACCTGAAGACGGAGATCGTGGAGACGAGCCTACAATCGCAATGGGACCTAACCAATTCGCGACCTTGATGCATTCCTTACAAGAAAGCCAAGCGGAAATTTTCGCGCGGCTGCTCAACGAAGTTCGAACGTCGACGCCAGCCGCGGTAGAACCGTCAATCATGACACCAGCCGCAAATTTTTCGAAATGCACAGCAAGATTCAGTGGAAAAACTGCCGAGGTGGATGGATTCATCGACGCCGTTGAAGTTTATAAAAATTGCCTCCAAATATCGGATGACAACGCGGTCAAGGGACTTTCAATGTTGTTAACAGACTCGGCATCGATTTGGTGGATGGGCATTAAAGGTAGTACTACGTCATGGGAAGACGCTATCAATAAATTGAGAAGTGCATTCGGAGAACGCCGCCCGCCATTTCGAATTTATCAAGATTTATTTACATACAAGCAAGGCACGGAGCCTACGGACTTGTTTATTTCAAAATGTCGCGCACTATTGTCAAAGCTACCTAAGGAAGATCTGAATGAGAAGGTCCAGCTGGACATGATCTATGGCCTGCTCGATAGAAGAATCCGGAAGCGCCTAGATCGTAACTCTATCTCATCATTTGACAATCTTCTGCAGCGTGCCAGAGCGATTGAAGAGTCGCTAGAGGACAGCGACAAGAAGCTGCCGCCGTCAGCGAGAAGCGGAGCCACCGGAGACGCTTGTACGTCGAGTCCGGCCGCCAGTCTTCGTTCCGCCGCCGGAGCCGCAGTTGCGTCCTCATCGTCGGCATCGACTCGCGACAAGGACAGTCGCCGAGTTTCCTGCACATATTGCAAAAAATGGGGGCACGACAAACAAAGTTGTAAAAAAATTAACAATGCGCGTAGTGATAGCGACAATAAAAGTGTAAAAGTTCCTACTAAAAACATTCAGTGTTACGGTTGTGGCGCCCCCAACGTTATCAAATCTAAATGTGAAAAGTGCAAAGTGAATTCGCAACAAAGTGCATTCTATTCGGTAACGTTAATGAGTAGTGACAATACATCTCGTTCAAATGTTCGCGGGTCTAACGGCCGTGTTATCAAATCGGATAAGCATCAGCTGAGCGGCCAGGTCACTGACAGCCCGCGTTCGCGCGCGTTCGAGTCGGGCGAAACTCCGTCCGCGTCATCACGGCCCGCGGCGCCCCAGCTGATTTCGCTGGGAGCGCGCGGCCGCAAAGGGCGGGAACGCAGTCCGCGAGCACCCGCTTGCGACCGAAATCGAGACGTCGTACCACTCGCCGCTTCGGGCTCCCCAAGGATGGGAACGCAACCCGAGCTTCTTGATGGACAGTCAGGTAACCTCGCAAGTAACATTGCGAGGAATCACTCAGTTGAACTTTGCTGTGAATGTGCTTACTGTGTTTTGGAACCGCAAAAACAAACAGTTCAATCTTGTGTAGGTACTAAAATGTTGGGTTGTGCTATGAATGTAAACAAACAACAAAAACGTTTGCATGTGAAAAATGACTGTCAAATTGTTCAGAATGTTAATAACGTTTGTTCAGTATCGGTATGTAAAAATAACAGTTATAGCCAAAATTGTAGTTCTAACAAAGCTACTTCGCTGACTCTTGGCAACAGCTGTGACAGTATGAACGGAGATCTAATCCAACAGCAGGCTAGTGTTTTCTCACATGACCATGAATGTTTACGTTTAAGTTTGGTTGAAAATAACACAGTTAATAATAGTGTTGTTCCTAATAACAGTTTCTGTAATAACAAACTGGCGAATAACGGTTCGCCAAATATCGGTTCCTGTAATAACCAGTCGTCGAATAACGGTTTGTGTAATAGCTTTATGTCGAATAACGGTTCTCATACTAACTTTTTGTCGAATAATGGTTCGCCGACTAACGCTTGTACTAACAATATTTTGCATGATGGTGTGTATGAGGGGGTTATGTGTAGTGATGTTACGCATAAAAGTGATGTACCTAATGTTTTGTATAATTGTAGGTATGGTGGTGTGGTACATAATGATGTTTCGCATAATAATGATTTGTCTAACATTTCGGATAATAAATGTAGTAGTATGGATATGTATGTTTTGCATAATAGTGAGGGGTATAGTGATGTAAATTATTATAACAGTTGTAATGAAGGTATCGCGCGCGCACAGGGTCGGATCCAGGGGGAGTTCGTAAATAGTCGACCTTTAGTGCAAATCGGGATATTGGGGCGAAATGGAACCTCATTATTAGATACGGGGGCAAAGGGTTGTGTCGCCGGTCACTCACTCCATCGCGTCCTGGTAGATGAAGGTCACCCCATGAAGAGGTGCACACGCAACATCCGACTAGCGGATGGGTGCACGCGTTTAATGGATGTACTGGTGGCGGAAGTACATGTGACTCTTTTTCATAAAATTGTGCCTACCGAATTCATAATATTCCCCGACGCGCGAAATAACGAATCACTATTAGGTATAGATTTCATAAAGAAAGCTAGTATGGTTATCGATTTTAACCGTTGCTTGTGGCATTTTTCTGAGAGTAATGAACAGAAATATGAACTCCTTTTAGAGCCTGTTACATCTCGTCGAACTTCTTACGCGGCAATTAGTGTTTTACGTGAAGATGAGGGAACATGTTTGCAGCAGGAGGAGCGTGATGAGCTTGCCCAATTACTGACGGATTTTAGTGATGTGTTTGATACAGTTGGGGAGCCTACACCATACGTGGTGCATCACATAGATACAGGGAACAGCGCGCCGATAGCGACGCCTCCCTATCGCCTGACACCTGCAAAGAAGGAGATTATGCAACAAGAGCTCAACAAGATGTTAGCTGAAGATATAGTAGAAGAGTGTGAATCTGCTTGGGGTGCTCCAGCTCTTTTAGTACCAAAGCGAGATGGAAGCTTCCGTTTTTGCGTCGATTATAGAAAATTAAATTCTATCACCAAAACTGACGCTTATCCAATGCCTCGCATTGATGAGCTGTTACAATCCACAAAGCGAGGGCAGTGTCACATGTCTACAATCGATTTGCGATCTGGGTACTGGCAAGTCGCTGTAAATAAAGAGGATAGGGACAAAACGGCATTCGTTACACCGTTCGGAACGTATCGTTTTAAAAGAATGCCTTTTGGATTAAAAAACGGACCAGCCACTTTTCAGCGCCTTATAGATAGAATGCGCTCTAGCTCTGCGTTTAAGAATATAACCATTCTAGGGTATATGGATGATATCCTGATAATAACGGAAGGAGGGTTCCAGAAGCACCTGGAAGACCTGCGCGTCGTTCTCCAAAAACTCGCAGAGTACAAGTTGCGCGCAAGTCGAGAAAAGTGCGTTTTTGTTAGAAAATCGGTCAAATATTTAGGCCATATTGTTTCTCAAGATGGTGTATCCGCTGATGAGGAGAAGATCCGCGCCATTCTTGAAATGAAGCCACCTACATCGTTAAAACATCTCAGGACGTTTATCCAGACTTGTTCATGGTTTCGAAAATTTATTCCAGGATTTTCTCAAGTGGCTGAGCCGCTCACTAGATTGACAAGAAAGAATCAATCGTGGATGTGGGGACCTCAGCAGGTAGAAGCTTTTAATAGCTTAAAGAATCTACTAACGTCAGCACCGATCCTCATACAAGCAGATTACTCACAGCCATTTATTCTACGTATGGATGCGAGCAGCTACGCTTTAGGCGCAGTGTTACTCCAAGGTGAGAAAAACGAAGAAAGGCCAATTGAGTATGCTAGCCGTCTATTATCAGCAGCTGAGCGAAATTATTCAACCACAGAGCGGGAAGCTCTATCAGTTATATGGGCAGTAGACCGTTTTCGGGGATACATTGATGGTCATCCTGTGGTCATTGGAAGCGACCACCAACCCTTAAAGTGGCTTTTATCTCTGAAGTCGCCGTCTGGTCGCCTAGTGCGTTGGGCACTGAAGTTACAGGCATATGATATTAAATTCGAATATACGCCTGGTAAAATTAATGTCGTGGCTGACAGCTTAAGCCGCCCCGTCTGTACAGAAGAGTCTCGTGACGCCTGCGAAATATGTACAGTCATAGTAGATTTACCTACACGAGATCTTACAGAGTTGCGTGCAGAACAACAAGCTGACCCTGATATCAACAAAATTATCAAGGAGCTAGAAGACAGTGAAGAAGTGGCGACTCGTTGTTGGACTGAGCGTGGTTACATCATTGAACGTGGTGTTCTGTACCGATATAACCCTGATACTGACAACGAGTCACCACAATTGGTAATACCTGCTAGTATGCGAGAAGAAGTATTACGTGAATGTCACGATGCGTCTATAGCAGGTCACCCTGGAATTGAAAGGACATACCATAAAATATCGCAAAATTATTTCTTTCCTGGTATGAGAAGAGTCATTACAGATTATGTTAAATCGTGTGCTACATGTCAACGCTATAAAATAACGAACCGGAAACCAGCGGGTCTCATTCAAACGCCGGTCTTGAACCAGCGCAATGAGGTCTTAGCAATTGACCTTTTTGGACCATTACCAGAAGGTGAAAATGGAGAGAAATGGATACTCCTAGTAGAAGACACCGCAACGAGATGGATTGAGATCTACGCTCTCAGAGATGCTACATCAGTTGCTTGCGCGAAAGTTCTGATTGAGGAATACTTTCTCCGTTTTGGTTTGCCACGAAGAGTCATTTCCGATTCAGGTCCACAATTTGTATCCGCAGTTATGCAAAAGTGCATGTACATCTTAGGCATAACACAGGACCTGATACCTTACTACCACCCGGAAGCTAACCCAGCAGAGAGAAAAAACAGAGATATGAAGACACAGTTAGCTTTATTAGTTGGTTTGGATCATCCATCATGGCCTAAACAGCTGCCGATGGTGCGTTTTAGCATGAACAGTTCAGTCAGTGAAGCTACAGGTACTACTCCAGCATACCTGACGTTGGCCCGTGAGTTAAGGTCACCGTTGGAAGTGTATAATGATCCAAAGGCAGTTCTCAATAAGGACAATTTTGTTCCACAAATCACACCTTACTTGACTAAGTTTTTAAATTCTTTGAGTGAAATACGTGAAAAAGTAGAAAGGCAGCAGGATAAAAGGAAGTCATATGGAGATAAATCAAGAAGAGTGGGAGAAGTGTTCAAAGAAGGGGATAAAGTATTATTAGCTACCCACCAGTTGAGCGACGCTAATAAGCAGAAGACTGCAAAGTTTTTTCCCAAGCGAGATGGGCCGTACGTTGTAAAGAAGAAGTTGTCACCTACAACGTACCTTATCGCGACAGCTCATAATCCGGATGATTAAATTAAAATTAAATTAAATTATTATTTATTGAGATAAAAACGAAGTCAATCAGTTACATTTACCTCACAAAAATTAATTTCAAACATTGTATACATGGTCACATTAAAAACTTAACTTATTATTAGAAAAATATAATTTTACGTCACAAAGCACGACAGATAACAGATACAGCACAGAACAAAATTATTAGTCAAAATTATTCTCCAGCTCAAGTGAGCTATCTCTATTAATACATCGGTCCCATTGGTCGGGTAAATTCTCACAATATTTGGCAAATATTTCACACACAGTTTTTAATGAGTCAATCATGATGTCACATTCAGTGTTGGTCGCAAGAACTGCATTGAGGTGGCGGTGAGTCCTAACTAACGGGGACATACAGCGCGCAACAGTACGACCAGCGTCCACATGGAAAAGGTCATGTGCCTTACCGCGCCTATTTGCCGGGGTCCATGGGTCGTGCGGCACGAATAGAGTGCACATAAGGTCATGAAGCTGAACGGAATCTAGTAACCCTCTCAGCACCTTGTAACCAACAATGAGCTGACCCAGCGTCCTTCTCAACTCAAGTGAGTTGTAGCCGAGCTGGCCCAGCAAGAACTTTGTCGGGTACATGAAAGGGTAATAGCCGTACAGCTTCTTGTACAATGACCTGAGAAAAGCCTTTTGGACCTTTTCAAGCATTCGCGTGTAGGTGACGTGATGCGGGCTCCAAACGCAAGCGCTTGACTCGAGTTTGCTGCGAACGAGAGAGTTATATAGTGTTCTAAGTACTTGCGGGTTCACAAAATCTTGGGCATTTCGCAGCACAAAGCCTAACCGCTGATAAGACGTTTTAGCGAGGTCAGATATGTGGTCATGGAAGGTGAGACCGCGGTCAAAGGTTACTCCGAGGTCTTTAACACTATTGACGCTATTTATTGTTACATTATCCAAATGGTAATTAAAAATTATACTATTTCTTTTGCGATTAAATGTCATAACATTGCATTTTTTAATATTAAATGTCAATTTATTAATGTTACTCCAATGATATATTCGGTCAATGTCTTTTTGCAAGCCGTAGCAGTCAAGGGGTGATTTTATTTCTAGGAATAGTTTAAGATCATCGGCATATAAGAGGCACTTCGCGGTCATCAGGACTTCAGGCAGGTCATGGATCATTATCTGAAAAAGCAAGGGACCCAAGATCGAACCCTGACTTACCCCTGATCTCGTGTGATATGAGTCGGACACGTGAATGCCATACCTCACATATTGGTGACGATCTTTTAGGTAGTCAGCGAAGAAGTTAAGTAAGCTAGGGGTGAAACCGATGGCAGCTAACTTGCTGAGTAAAACATCGTTATCAATTCTATCGAAGGCTTTTTGAAAATCGAAATATATGACGTCAACTTGCGATCTGCGGTCTAGAGCCTCCGATATGAAATCAGTCAGGCACAATAAGTTCGTGTTCACGGAGCGACCCGGCCTAAAACCGTGCTGCTCTTCGCCAATCTGGTGCCTCACTTGCCTATATATCTCTTTGTGAAGTATTATATATTTATGAAGTATATTCAAATACTTTCGCTAGGGCGCACAGAATGGCTATTGGGCGATACTCCTCCACTAGCGTTCTTTTGCTGCTTTTTGGAATAGGAGTAACTCTAGACAACTTCCATTGTACTGGGTACTTTCCTGTTTTAAGGCAGAGATTAAATAAATGAAAAAGTGGGAGAATCACGTGTTTTTTACCGAGTTTAAGAGCGGAACTGGGTAAATTATCGGGGCCCGGTGAGCTACTTGATTTCAGTTTATTCAGACTGCGCTCAACCTCCACCGGAGTCACAGCCGGAAAACTGACATAACCACCTCTTAGCCCAAATTCAGAACACGAGTTTACTATTAAAGATGGAGATTCCACTAAGAAAACACTAGAAAAATAGGATGCAAATGCTTCAGCAGCTTCAACTCCTGTGCACTCAGAGTTCCTATACGAAACGCAGGGCTCATAACCACCCTTTGACCTCATACAATTAACATGGCTCCAAAACATCTGTGGGCGCTGCTGTAAATTTTCCTCTATTCTAGCTTTATGAGCTAGGTAAGCTTGAGAGATTTGGAATCTCATATTTGCTCGAAATTCCAAAAATATCCTGTATGACTCGTCACTCTTGGATGTTACCCAGGCCCTGTGCAATCTGGATTTACGCCGAATGCCCCTAATAATATCAGCATTGAACCAAACGGGATACCTGCGGGATTTACCAGTCTTTCTAATTTTTTTTGGTGTTGACAAGTCGAATGTCTCGTACATGATACCATAAAAAGCTTCGGTCGCCGTGGACACATCGCTACAATCTAGAACAGGCGTCCACGAAATTTCGGCGAGGGATGACAGAAAAAGAGGAACATCCATCCTAGCAAAATTCCAGTCACGCGTTGTATCAATGTTACTGGGGGGGAGGCCAGCGCAGCGACTATGCAGTAAACGGAAAAAGAGCGTTATCTCGAGCGCTGGGTGGTAAAGCTTCTCGACCTTGACAAACCCTTCCGCAGCCTTCGCGACGCGCACCTTTCGCGACACACTCTCAGTGCAGTCTTGCGCCAACACTACGTCCAGAATTCCGCCATTATCATTCACAATTCTATTATGTTCTATTAAATTACAAAATGTCAAAAAATAAAAGTAATATTTTTTTATGGAATCAGAAGAACTATTCATATTTAAATCACCTAAAATTAAAATATTATTATCTCTCCTATTACCCAGAAAAGATTCTATTTTACAAAACATGTTTAGGTACACAGCATCTTTGGCCTTAGGCTTTATATAAATTACACAAACTATAAAAGAGGTCCCGCGGTGGGTCACCGAAGCCCAAAGATCCTCGCCATGTTCTGACTCGAGGTCCCGCCGGCGACGTAGGTTGACTCCAGGTCTTGCAGCGAGCAGGACTCCTCCACAAGGAGTGTCGCGGTCGCGACGCAGTAGGGTCCAGCCGTCTGGAACCAGCTCGGCATCTTCCACTGACCCGTCAAGAAACGTTTCGGATGCTGCGACGAGTAAATGGTCTGATACTAGCATGTTAGCGTACCACGAATCCATTTTTTTTTTCGATTTTATTCCTCTGACGTTCTGGTAAAAAATATTTATAAGGGATGACTCACTAGTGCTCGGCTCGCTTAGTGCCGACACCTCCTCGAAACGACTGGCTGTTCTCAGGATCCCTGGGCCTTCGAATTGGTCTTCTAAAATTTATCCAGGTTTTGACCCGCGCATTTTCTGGCCAGACATTTACACAGAAGCATTTATCGTAACAATCTTCCGGAACACCGATTTTAAAAGAAGTATAATTTTTAGATGTTTTTAGTTGTTCTACTGTCACAGCTCTCTGTGGACAGAGCTCAGCTAGGTATGCTTTGACCTCATCCAATCCTGACAACATGTTCCACAAATGAAAGTGTTTGCGTACCTCCGCAGCTTTCAGTGACATCACAGCAGGCCCAGCGACGCAGCGCAGAGATAACGATTGCCGCGGTCGCTTTCTTCGAACTTCACTCCAAGATTCCTCCGTAGAGATGATGATGTATTGGGCAAGTTCCACGTGAGTGAGCTCACTCCGTTTCGAGCACGTGACGATGAGTGTGCTCAACCGCTTGCTCCAAAACAGAAACGAGGCCGCCCTCGTTTGAAGCAGGTTCAGGGTGAACCTATTGTAGAGCTAGACCACGATCGAGGTCGTAATCATGGTCTAGAGGGGGATGGACAGGGCAACCCTTAATCCACAACGCGGAGAATAGTAAGGTTGGCAGCAATGCGTGTGACGACCAATCAGGCGTCAACAACGACACCGCCATTATAGGCACCGCGTGCGCGCCTCCCGCGCTCTCTTCGCCCCAGTCTGCCGACGACCGTAACCTAGACCGAACTCGTGCGCCGCGACGCCTTCCCGAGCGTAACCGTAGGGCTCCGCCCCGACTTAATTTATAAGTGCTTAGTATTTAGATATAGTTATTATAGTTAAGTACCTATCTAAATGGTGCTAGTATGAGTAATAATTTCCATTAAAGTAACGTGCTAAAGTTTCCTCGTGTTTAAATTCTTCTACCTTACGTCATCTGGAGGCCTAAACCCAAACCCACCGGTTACAAACTCAAATTTGAACCTGAATAAATTATCCTTTAAAAAAAACCATTTACTTGGGTCATAAACTGCGGCAGGTACAATACGACCTGACCGAAATAAAATAAATTGTGACTCTGAATATGTAAGCCCACGAAATGTATACGTGGATTTACAGAGATCACTCTCCCTCTAACCAATCTTACAAAAAAGATTTAGTTGGTTTTGGGGCTCAACAAGAGAACGCATTTCAAACGCTCAAAGTAAAGTGGCTCACAAAAGGTTTAAGAATAAGTTGCAGAAATAAGAGAATGTTACGATTAAAATACTACAAAGATAAATCAACAGTCTTAAATTAGGTATAAGAACTACTCAAACATTTTAAAAAAATGCATATTTTCTGCACAATGAACAAAAAATAATAAAACATTAAAAAATTCCAAAAATGTTTGTAAAACTGCATGGAATTTAATCAAAGGAAATTCTCCATGTCCTTCCCAGCTTATTAAAACGATAAAAACAGATGTACAAACAACATTATCAGAACCGATAGAAATTGCAAACTCTTTTAACAATTATTTTATCGATTACGAGAGTAAAACCAATGAATATGAAATTAACTGTTATGATATTAAAACGAGGAGTATTTCAGGCTCCATTTTTCTAAGCCCAATATCAGAATCAGAAGTTAAAAATATCATTACAAGCCTTAGAAACACAAACGCTGTTGGAGAAGATGGTATCACCACCAAATTAATTAAATATTGTAAGGACGAACTCAGTGGAATTCTGACTCATTTAATGAACCTGTCTTTTGAACAAGGATCATTTCCTGATAGCTTGAAAACAACAATCATAAAGCCGGTATATAAAAAAGGTTAAAGAGATAATCTAGCAAACTATAGACCAATTGCCCTTATACCCGTACTGTCCAAAGTCTATGAAAAAGCAATGTATAAACAACTATAGGACTTCACTTTAAAACACAATATTATCAAACAAGAACAGAATGGGTTTCAAAAAAACAAGTCTACAACACTAACAGCTTTTAATCTAGTCAATAACATAATTGAAAATATTGAAATAAAACTTATAACGACAGTGTTGTTTTTCGACATGACAAAAGCATTTGACTTTGTCTCACATAGATTGTTATTAAATAAATTATACATGTATGGTATCAGGAGTAAAGCAAATGAATGGATTGAATCATATCTTCAACATAGACAGCAATGTGTCGAAATAATGAGTATAGATTGTAGGAAAACGATTTGCAGTAATAAATCATAATTTAAAATAAATCAATATGGGGACGCCATATTGATTTAATAGAATCGGCTAAAAGTGTTGCTGACGTTCGTCTATAACAATGTCCGGTATACTGCTCACAGTTTGGTAAATTCAAATATGTTGCTATCTGCTTCGGCATACCTGAGATTTTTTGATATTTCTTTACCATTTGTGTAAACTCTTCTTGTACTACAAACGCACAAGAAGAGCAGCAGTTATATTTTTAAAGTTCATTCCGGCCCTTAGGTGGGAAGTAATTTGTATGAGTTTTTCCTCTCTATGGAGGAAAGCAGCATTTTTCATCCAATAATCAGATCAAAACAACACTACTTTCCGAGTATGAGAAATGAAAAGTGTTTTATATTAAAATGAAACTGCTTAACTGCGTATAGATACAATAAAACATAATTCTGTTTCGGTTTGGCCAGTGCAGTTTTCTAACCAAAATCTGAAGTCGTACGAACCTTCTTGACTTTTTAATTTAATTATATCGTAAACACAGCTCGCTATTTCGTTCGATCCCTTCATTGCAATTAGTTCATTCCTTATGAACAGATACCAATTAAATTCCCAATACTAAAAACTTATAGGTTATGTACTTTCAACCTCTTGCTATACATATATAAGCAAATACAATAATCTCATCACTTGGGGACAACAATACCTTTTGTTAATCAAAAGTAGGGTAGAATATTTTAATGTCATTTTGTGAATCACGTTTATCTTTTTCTTTTAAAGATCTTGCTTTTTTTCTGTCTTCTTCTTTTTCGAGATTGCATACGGACTTAGCAGTTACGGCAGAACCTATAAGACGCATCTTGAAAAGATTCACATGCTTCAGATATATATAAATAGATATATAAATATATATATATATATAAAGATATATATATATATATATATATATATATATATATATATATACTAGCTGCGCCCCGCGGTTTCACCCGCGTGGTGATGGATGATGATGATGATGATGATGAAAAGTATCCTATGTGTTAATCCAGCGCCTCATCTACCCCCATACCAAATTTCATCAAAATTGGCCTAGCCGTTTGAGCGTGAAAGAGTAACAAACATCCATACATCCATACATACAAACTTTCACGTTTATAATATTAATAGGATATATAGTCGTCAAGATTGGATGAAAAATGCGACGTGTATATTTTTGACAGGGGTGACTTTGTGAAAAGGTGGATGAAACTTGGTACCTATGGTTTTTGAATATTAACATTATACGTGTGACAATTTGTAATTAAACAGTCATTAAAGATAAAGATAAACAATTATTGATTTTGTAATTGTATTGTAAGCCATGTGTGTCCCACCAATGTCAATTTCCTATAACAGTTTATTTTGGCAAGGCTTTGTCACAATGTGCGTTTCTAACGACAGCGTTAGTAAAAAGTGTAAGAGCGTTCAGATACTTTTGTCAATATGGTTATATATGTCACAAAAAGGAAGGGACCTAGCACGCTACCTTGTGGTACGCCACACTGAACCACCCCTTCTTTAGATAGTATAGATTGTGTTAGCGATGCATAACTTTACCACATTTGCATGTGAAGGGGGCGCGAGGGGTGTGAACTGAGGGTGCGGGGAAAACCCGACCTCCATTTTGAGAACATAGTCAGTCTTCGTGGCATCGCCCGTTCGCACTACTCGCGCTCCCTGTATATCGTTTTGTATTACCTTATAAGAGTAAAATATACAGTGTTCTAGCGAATCATATCGATATTGGCTGCTTTTATCACCCCTAACGTCTACAAAAGTGGTCTTCGAGCCTAATCTTCATGTTTACCACTCCGCCAACGAAAAAAATGGTGAACACGCGCAGCACATCAAGGAAGCTAGAAAAAGAAGCGCTTCAAACGAAGCAACAAGTGAAGGAAATGCCAACGCCTACGCCTTCAACAAGTAAACATATCGATGATGAGACTAGTGGTTTGAAATCTTGTGCACCTAGTGTCGTGAAATCGGAAGTATCGGTAACTAAGCCGCCTTCCCAAACTTCGCGGAATACCGCCAAGTCAAAAGTACCCTCATCGTCCTCAACGTTACACGCCCAGAGAAGGAAACTGGAACTAGAAGCACTAAAGGCGAAGGCACAAATAGATAAAGACCTTATAGACAAACAGTTAGCGGCAGACCTTGCCGATCTTGAAGAAAATTACAGTCCACTATCGGAAATATCGGAGGTGAAGCGAACTAGTGACATTGAGAAGTGGGTAGAACACAGCCAACAAGAGCTGAAAATGCAGCATGCCACTATAATGGAAAACGACAAAGGCAAGCCGCACTCGTCGGAGCACACTGACACGGATAGTCCAATTCAGCAGTTGGCCAATGCTCTCAAACACCTAGTTACCTCTTCGAGTATACAACCTAATACTCACCTACTCAGCCGTCTCAGTACACCGAGAGAACTTCCAATTTTTAACGGAAACCCTATTGAATGGCTTCAGTTCAAACAGGCATACATAGAATCCACTGAAGTATGTACCTTTACCGACAAAGAAAACCTGTGGCGGTTAAGAAAGTGTCTCCGTGGTCCCGCTCACGAAGCAGTAGCAGCGATACTCATGAGCGGTACCTCGCCTGCAGTCGTGATGTCTACCTTAGAATTACAATTTGGAAACGCTGACGTCATACTGTCTCACATAATGACAGAAATAAAGAAAATGTATAATTTATCGTCGGATTACTACAAAGAAATAATACCATTTTCTATCAAAGTGAAAAATTACGTTGCAGCGGTACGAGCCGTTGGCCGTGAAGAGTACCTACAAGGAATAGAAGTAGCTACAGTTGTGTTGTCCAAGCTACCTACTACTTTGCTGTCTAAGTGGGCGGATTACAGTTACCCGCTTATCACCGCCGGCTCGTCAAGGCCCAGACTAGAAATGCTATCAGAGTTTCTTACCGAAGAAGCTACGAAAATATCTACATGTAGTGCTACTTTATTTCAACCAAAACAGGACATTTTCAAGCGTAATAATTTTGATAAAGTGAACAATATACAAACAGTGTCAAAATCTGAGGAACAAAGTGAACAAAAGTGCCGTTATTGTCGTACGCATATACATAAACTTTCGGAGTGTAAAAAATTTAAAAGCTGATAGCTGTGATGTAAACAACTGTGGACAATCTCATCACCGATTACTTCACTATGAGCCGCGCAAGGACGCAAGTGAATCCGTGCCAGTGCAAACGTTAGAAACTGAACAAGTGAATCACATAAACATTAACAGTTCCGTGTTATTAAAAACGATACCTATAAACATTCACGGGCCACGCGGAATCATACGTGCGACTGCCCTCCTTGACGACGGATCGACTGTGTCGTTGATAAGCGCCTCACTCGCTTCACAGGCGGGACTGAGCGGCCGCCAGGAGAGTCTTCATGTGCGTGGTGCATGGGATAATACCGAGCTTGTGTGCACCACTCAGCTGGTGAACGTGTCTGTGTCTGGTGCTGATGACAAACTGTTTACAATCAGTGCGCGTGTGATTGATGAACTAACATTACCTAAACAAAGCTTAAATTCATTAAAATTAATAAACTTTAAGCACTTACATAATATCAAGAGTGAATTATGCACAGAACAATTAAAACCGCAAGTTTTAATCGGCCAAGACAATTACCACCTACTCCTTTGGAAACTAAGATGGGTCGACCGAATGAACCCTGTGCCACCCGGACTCCTCTGGGCTGGTGCCTGCATGGAAGGGTACCTGCTAACTCACCTGGTCCTACTCGTCACTCCACGCTATTTGTCTCTAGCCACAACGATGGTCAGCTGATGCATACTGAAAGTATATTACGAGGGATCCAGGATGACATACAAAGGTCATTCTCGATCGAGTCAATGGGCATATCTACCAAGCCTAGGCAGAATTCTGAGGACGTACGCGCTGAACGTATTCTGGAAGAAACTTCGATTTTTTCTGATGGCCGATGGCATGTTGGCTTACCCTGGAGGGATGAGAAGAGTGTTATGGGCAACTCTTACTCAACAGCCGTATCTAGACTACAGGGAATAGAACAAAAAATGAAGAAAAATAAAGAATACGCGCAGAGATATAAAGAGCGCATAAATCATTTATTTGAAAACGATTATGCTAAAAAACTTAGCGAAGAAAGGGTTACACCGAAGACATGGTACTTGCCGCATTTTGGGGTCGATAACCCAAATAAAAATAAATTACGGTTAGTCTTCGATGCAGCTGCGAAAACGTGCGGAATATGCCTCAATGATTATTTATTAAAAGGGCCTGATCTATTGACGTCATTATTTGGCATAATGTTGCGGTTCAGAGAAAACCCCACAGCAGTGACGGGTGACATAAAAGATATGTTTCTCCGGATCAAGATTAGACCAGAAGACCAGAACGCCTTCCGATTTTTATATAAAAATGAACTGGATGGTCCTCTGAACGTCGGTATTATGACATCACTTATCTTCGGTGCCAACTGCAGTCCATTTATTGCTCAATATGTTAAAAACAAGAACGCTCAAATATATGAAATATCGATGCCCGCCGCAGCCGCTGCTATATACACACAACATTATATGGATGACTACATTGACAGCCTACCCGATGATGAAACCGCTATAAAACTAGTCCGTGACGTCACTACTATTCACAAGAAGGGCGGCTTTGAAATACGCAACTGGACAAGTAATAGTAAACAAGTGCTCGACAGTCTACCTAAAGATACGCTGGGCGATACAGCGGTAAAATTCAAAATTGGACAACCATACGACGGTGAACGAACCCTTGGATTAATCTGGAATCCAGGCGATGATACGCTACGATTCGATATATCATTCAAGAAAATTCCTGAAAATTTAAGAAATGGAATACAGAGGCCTACCAAACGAGATATGTTAAGAGTGATTATGTCTATTTTTGACGTCTACGGTTTTCTATCACCGGTCACTATCAACGGAAAAATTATACTACAAGAAGCCTGGAAACTCAAGATCAGCTGGGATGATCACGTACCCGATGTTATCTACAATAAATGGATGAAATGGATAACACTATTAGAATCTATACGTCACGTGAGCTTACCTAGACACTATCCGAAGGCGACAGCGCATGTTACCGCGAGCGAGATAGCAAGAGGACCGGTTCCCAGTCAACCGATGCAGGACGTGCAGCAAGGAGCTCCGCTACAGAATAACTATACATGCCTACAATTGCATATATTTTCCGACGCTAGCTTGACAGCTATATCGACCGTTGGGTATTGGCGCTGGATAAGCAATAGCAGTGTGCATGTTGCGTTTATAACTAGCCGATGCCGCGTCGCGCCCATTAAAACTGTTTCTGTACCGCGCCTTGAACTTCAAGCCGCGGTTATGGCCGCTAGAATGGCTGAAGCTATAATAAAAGAACATAGAATAAAACCGGAAATAAAAATATTTTGGTGCGATTCTAGTACTGTACTGAGTTGGATAAGAAATACCGCGCGTAACTATAAACAATATGTCGCGCATCGACTTATGTATCGGCGATCGAGGAATTGAATAAAAATACTTTATTTATTAATTACAAGCAGTTGTTTACTACAGGAAAGTACAAGCAAGACTAACTTACAAAACAATATTAACAATAAACATAAAATTAACAATAAGCACTTTATGACGTGACAATGGTCGGTCGCAGCGCAGCGTCAGCGGGATTCCTATGGTTGGACCGTGGTAACTTCTCCATCCTTCAGAGAGAAGCTGATCTTACAGCTTCCTCCAGTGTCCTCACTGGGAGATGTATCTTTCTTTGTTGTTATGTATTTGTAAAATTTCCACGATGTTGCGCCTAGCAGTAGGATGCACAAAATGATTGTTGTCCAGCTGGGAGTCGCCATCAACGCAGGCCATTCTATGATCTCTTCGTCTTTTAAATCTTCAGCCCTGTCCAAAAGTTTGTGGATGTTGTCCAGTTCCAGGTCTTCTAGCTTGAGTTGATATTTTATAGCTTCCACTGGTACGATTTGTTTGTGGGGTAATGGTATTATTTCGTTGATAGCTGTAGTTATGGTATGAGTTTGTAGGGTCTTCTTCGTAACTTCAACGCGGCAGTCTTCAGTCAGTGTAATAAGATGGATTCCTGATGTTCTTCTGTATGAAGTCTTGGTCCCGCATTGTGCTCGAATGACCTCTTCTCTAGTCAGTATTACCAGCCAGGTGTTATCTCGTATCTTCTGAAGTTTGTTTTCTGATAGGATCATTTTCGCACGGGTACAATTGGCATCCTTGTGTTGGATAAGAGATATTACGCAGTCTTCCGATGTCTTGATCGGCTTTGTGTTGAGCGTCTCGCAGAGATTCACACCGTCGGCAACGGGTTTGCAGCTGTCATCTAGGTAGGCGTACTCTTCGCTTCCAAGTGCAAGGTATTTGGATTTAGGAATGATAGTGAGGTGGTTGGTATCAGGGATTGAGTAGAGGTGTATTAGATCATATATATTTTGATCAATGGAGGGGATTTGTAATATGAATGTTAACGAGTGTTGTGTACTATACGCTTTGACTTTAATTGATCTTTCTAGCTCGTGAATATTATTAAGATTAATTTCGGTTATCGGAACAAAGTCATAATTTAATTTTAATTGAGTCAATTCTTCGATTAAATTTTGTGCGCTTATAATACTAGGGTGCATAACTCCTAACTGGGAAAATGTCATTGCATCTTCCAATATCATTAACTTATCTAATATAATTTGTAAACTAAAATCTATCTGTACATATATATCTAAGTAATGTAACTGGTTAGATAACTCATCCGTTGTTATTGTTACATTTTGTATGTATGATGCTAGTTTTCTTTGATTATCATTAATTTTATCTAACTGAGTTGTAAATTCTTTAACCGTTCTCTCTGCAATAACTAAGGATTTCTTTTGTGAATTTTGAATCCTACTCACTTGACTTCTGATTCCTGAAATTTCAGCTTCGAAATTAAGAGCATCTTGATTGTCTAGGTTGCCAGTGATGGACTTTACAACCGAGCCTAACCCGTTAATAAGGCCACGTTTTTGCCTTACATGTGGAATTATGAAACCGATCTTTTTAGATATTAAAGATAAGCTATGCTCAATCTGATCTTTATAAGAGTTTTGTAAGGCTCCTGACTTCGAAGTGGGCTTTCCAGATGATTTAGTACTTGCAAATAGTGCCATTAACTTAATAGCTATTAGGTGTAGATATGTTATATTATAGACACAAGCTAAGTTAAAATTATCTACTTGTCTGACGATCTGTCCTTGTTTAAGCAATAGGATTCCTTGTTCGTTACTGACTGGGTTAAAAATCACGTCTGCTGCTGCGTGGAGCATGATGGCTCCGGCGGTGAAGGCCCTGGAACAAGGTGAGGCCTTCTTAGGAGTTTGAAATGAACCCTAATAGATTTAGAGTTCGGGTGGTTACCTACTATCTCGGCTACGTTATTAGGATGGAGGTGAATAGTTTTATACGGACCTTTGAAAACTGGCTTCGTTTTATCGTTCCTTGCTGTCTTCGCCACCTGTTTGTAGACTGTCTCACCTACCTTGAAGGCTATTTCTTCTGCTTCTTTATTACGCCTGGCTATCACCTGTTCTTTGTTCTTAGACATGTACGCTGCTACACACTCCTGGACTGCTTCTGCATTTGACTTGTGTTTCAGGACGTAATCTTGATAAAATTCTTTGGGAAAATATAGCTCTAGAGGGTTTCGTGACGCTGTATGTCCATATAACAGTTCGTGCGGAGTATAACCAGTCGCGGAATGTATCGAGTTATTATAAGCTATTATAGCATATTTCATTACTAGCTGTATGGGGTCGTCTTTATTAGTCATACGTTGGATTCTTATTATTTCGGCTAGGGTTGAATGCAAACGTTCTACAGGGGAGTTAGAGTTAGGGTTGTAAGGTGTCGTAAAATGGATATTTATATCATGTAAAGCGCATATTTCCTTAATAACGTCATTGTCAAATTTACTGTCTGAGTCAGTCGTGATTTTCTGAGGAAGTCCGAGTACAGAGATAACGTGCAGTAAGGCTTCGGCTACATGCACGCTACTAGATGCGTTCAATGAAATCGCCTGCGCAAATTTTGAGAAGTTGTCTATAATTGTCAAAAACGTGCCTCCACCTGTCGAGTATATGTCCATAAATAAATGTTCCATAGGCTTTCTTGGTGTCTCTGTGAGAGCTAAGGGAGGTTTTAAAGGATTTCTTTCGTACTTGGCTTTTAGACAAGTGTCGCACTGATTAATGTACCTTTGAATACTTAATAACATATTAGGCCAATGATAATTTCTATGAAGTTGTTTAAGAGTTTCTTGAATTCCACGATGGGTAGTTTTGCCTTCGTGGTATTTCTTAATAAGTTCTTGTTGTTCTGACTTATTTTCGACTAAAGTAACACGAGTAGTGCATCTTATGAGTTTTGGACCTCTTTCGTTAAATATAGTTGTATAGACTCTAGAAAACGCTAAATACAATTCGTCATTGTGGAAATAGCAGTGAAACACACGATCAGCTATGGTATGTTCCTTTAAAAACTTTATTATTTCTTGTTCAGTGTTGTTGATTGGGATAAACACGTCTTTGATAACTGTACGTGAGTTCGTTGACCTATCTTCTACTCTATATACTGAGCCCGGGGTAGATCTTATGTGAAATTGTTTTAGTTGTCTGTCTATTGCATCTGATAGAATGGGGATACCATTATTTTCATTATCTGGTTGAGTGTGATTAGTGCTGACTAATTGTTCTTCGCCTATTGTTACTATTGTCATACTATCTGACGCCTGATCGACTGGAGGTTGTAGAATAGTCTCTGTATCCATAGCTAAATTTTCAGTCTCGTTTCTATTATTCCTACCACTAGTACTTGCTATTGGTATATCTTGAATTTCTGTTACCGGTTCCGGTTCGATTTCGTCATGACTTTCCCTGCGTACATTTTCGAATATTCTACCTATAATTTCGTCATCGTTATTATCTTCGAAGTTGACCGCTAAAGAGTCCATACTATGATGGTATATCTTTGCCCTAGATAACGCGTCCGCGTTTGTATTTTGACGTCCTTTCTTGTACACAACTTTATAATCATACTCAGCTAGCTTTAAGCGCCAGCGAGTTAGTTTTGAATTCGGGTCTTTAAGCGACATGAGCCACGTGAGAGGTCTATGGTCTGTATATATTGTAAATTTGCGACCATAAAGATAGGGCCTGAAGTATTTTATTGACCACACTATTGCCAAGAGTTCTTTTTCTATGGTAGAATAGCGGGACTCAGTGTCTGATAATGTACGTGATGCGTACGCAACAGGCTTGTCAGATCCTTCTTTGCCTTGTGAAAGCACCGCACCTAGTGCCACATCAGATGCATCCGTAGTAAGGATGAACGGTTCGTCAAAATCGGGGTACTGTAAGATGGGGTCGTTCGTGAGAATTTGTTTGCATTTATTGAAAGCTTCTAGAAACTCTACGCTATGTAAGACTTTACCACCCTTCTTTAAACATAATGTCATTGGCTTGGTTAACTTTGCGAAATCCCTAATAAATTTGCGGTAGTAACCAACGAGTCCTAAAAAAGACTTTACTTCCTTTTGGTTCTGGGGTAAAGGGAAATCAAGGACAGCCTTTATTTTGTCTCTGTTAGGCTTTAGTCCTTCGTCAGTAAGTTCATGACCTAAAAAGTTAACTTGTTTCTGAAGGAACTCTGACTTATCAAGTTGAACTTTGAGATTATGTGTTTTAAACCGATCAAACACTTCGCGTAGCCTCTCTGTGTTCTTGCAATGACGTAGAAATTATAATGACGTCATCAAGATACGTATAAACATTAGTTAGGCCCCTAAGGATGTGATCCATTAAGCGTTGGAATGTACTTGGCGCGTTTTTTAAACCAAAAGGCATGCGCAAAAACTCATAATGCCCGCGTTCGGTAGAAAATGCTGTTTTCTCCACATCGTTGGGGTGCATTTCGACCTGATGGTACCCACTCGCGAGGTCAAGGGTAGTAAAATATTGAGCGCGTCCAAGTCTGTCTAAAATGTCATGAATGTTCGGTAATGGGTACTTGTCTTCAACTATCCTATCATTCAGTCTCCTATAGTCTATAACAAGCCTCCATTTAACTTTACCTGATGCGTCTGGTTTCTTTGGTACAATGTGTACTGGACAAGACCAAGGTGATATACTTTCCCTAACGATACCTTGTTTCATCAAGTCGTCAATTTGTTTACGGATTTCAATACGTTGTTGTGGGGCTTGTCTGTAACTGCGTACAAAAATCGGTGTTTCGTCTGTTAATCTAAGTTCATGTTTGACTGCATGCGTAAACGTTAACGGTATATTTTCAGAATAGAATATTTCACGGTAACGATAGCACAACTTTATGATTTGACGCTTCTCTTCGTCATTCATGTGACTTGTTCGAATTTTTTTTAAATTCTCACAAAGTTCTGCGTCAATGTCTATTTTAGCATCCAATGAATTTAATTTAATAGCATCATCCGTAGTTTCAGAATAGACCTCTAACTCTATCGCACTCTTTTCCGGGATAAACTTATTTTGATCATTATAGTTTATGATAGATGTTTTAAAAGAGCCGTTTTTAACCGTTACGATAGCTGCGGGAGATTCTAATCCGTCTGACCAATAATGTTTGTCCTGTATGTATTGTCCGTCCATGTAATGCGTTTTGACAGTTATTAACTTTTCGCATTTAGCATCAACTTTAATTTTCTGCAATGGGTAGTTGAAGTAGATCGGAATATTGGCATTAGTTGTACGTAATATGTTGCTATTTAAGTCAATATTACTTTTAAGGCATCTCAATAAATCAAAACCGATTAGTCCTTTATATTTTGGGTCAAAGTCAAATATTAAAAATTTATGTATTTTGTCCGTATTAAATGCTGGTGGTAGCGGGAGATAAACTACGTTATTATGACGCGAAACACTGTGCGCGGTGGCAATTTGAAAGGGTTCGTGTTCCACACAATACTCGAAAATAGTATTATATATGACGTCTGACGCAATAACACTCCTACTAGCTCCAGTATCAACTAGGAACTTACCTCCTAGTTCAGGCAACTCGATATACGGCAGATGGTCTCTATCTTGTAGGTTGGTTTTTACTAGCTCTGATCTTCTAGGTTCCTGTCCATGTAAAAATCCTGTTGAAAATCCGCCTCAGGTTGCTGGTCTTCTTCCTGTGCGAAATCGCATTCCTCCTGTGGGTAATAACTATTATAGGGCTCACCGTTAAATGATGACTGGTCCTGTGTGTGGTTCTGCGAGTAGTACAGCTCTTCGGCGGCAAACTGCGGTTTCTCTGGTTTCGACACGGACCTCATGGTAACGTCCGAGCTCTTTTGCGGTAGGTTTACCTGCTGAGGTACATTGAACTGCCGAAAGTTACCGCTATTGCTTCCTCGAAAATTACCTGAATTACCAGTACGTAAATTAGATGCATTACCTGCACGTGCGTTGTTGGATGTGCGATTCTTCCAGGGTAGCATTGATTGTACCCACTGTTGTCTCTGCTCTGGTGTCATGTTATTTTGTTGTGGTACAAAATTTGGTTGAGGCTGGTGGAAGGCCTGAGTTTGGGGTTGAAACGCTAAGGGTTGCGACCCTCTAAAGTTCCTATATTGGAAACTTGATTGCGGAGGACCCCTAGAGATATCCTTTTGCTTAACCAAGGACGTAGATGGCGCGACATAATTTTGCCTGTTATGAGTAAGCCGTGCCTCTTCCTGTCTAGCAGCCACAATCGCAGATTCCAGTGTACCTGGCCTAGCTATCCTTACTCCAAGGGAAACATGGAAATCGAGTTGATTGATATATTGTTCAATAACCATTTCCTCGTAATACGACCGATTTGCGTGTTTCCCTACTGAGTAGAGGGTGTCGAGCGTCTCTCGAAGTCGCCGTCCAAACGACTCAGCATCTTCATTTTTATTGCGGCGAGTTCTAGTGAGCTCTTGCATGACTTGAATTTCATTTCGCGGTTCTCCTAAACGTCTAACCAACGCGTTTTTAATTAAATCCCAGGTTGCGAGGGACTCCTCATACGCTATCGCGTCAATAGCGGCTCCACTTAATTTACTTTTTATTAAGCATATGAAAGCCGGGTGCGAACTAGATGTTTCGTTCATTAACTTAATTATGTGCTCTACCTCACGTATATAATGATTCAGTAGCTTCGGGTTACCATCAAATCGCGGTAATAATTCTGCAATAAATTTAATATCGGCATCGCACTCTTTGAACGACATAATGCACGTATCAAGTTACTCTATTGTTTTATATTATCAATTATTTCCTTATAACCGAATAGGTACACTAGCTTATGACAATGTTTATCGCGATTTTAGCTATAAACTTAAACACTCCTTAACAAACTAATCACATATAAAATAAGACAGGAAATATAGCAGGAAACTTGGAAATAGCGAGAGTACTCACCAAACCAGCTTCTGCATCTCTTGTCGAGTCCTGAGTACCTCGTGGGGATAGCCAATGCTCCGGGTCTCCTCACGGTGTCCTTCTTAAACTTCTTTTGTTCCTCTGGTGACCGCCTGTAGGTTCTTGAACACGGTTTGCAACTTGAAAATTGCCACTTATAGAGTCTGGAAGAGCTTGATTCTGAACTCCCTAAGTGCCGTGAAAATACCGACTGCGCCACTTATGTATCGGCGATCGAGGAATTGAATAAAAATACTTTATTTATTAATTACAAGCAGTTGTTTACTACAGGAAAGTACAAGCAAGACTAACTTACAAAACAATATTAACAATAAACATAAAATTAACAATAAGCACTTTATGACGTGACAATGGTCGGTCGCAGCGCAGCGTCAGCGGGATTCCTATGGTTGGACCGTGGTAACTATCGTCTGGGTGAAATAGACGAGTTAACTAAAATAAATGAATGGAGATACGTACCTACAAAGCTCAATGTTGCCGACCTTGCTACTCGAGAATGCTATGACTGTTGTTTAGAGAAGGAATGGATGTGCGGACCTACCTTTCTGCGTTGTGAACAAAACCAGTGGCCCCGCGATTTCACACTTCTAGAACCTGAAAGAATAGAAACGAAATTAGACCTAGAATGTATTAACACTATACAAATAGATAACGGAACTGCCAACTTACCTATACCTGATGCGACTCGATTTTCTTCATGGATACGCTTGCTACGAGCTACTGCTATGGTGCTAAAATTTATAAATAAATGTAAGAAACTTACCTCCACATTTGACTACACTATGGACAGAGCTGAACTTATGTTACTGAAACAATCACAAGCACAGTCATTTGAAAGGGAGTTAATAGAAATTAAAAACAATAGATGTGTACCGAGAACAAGTAAATTACTTACCTTATCACCTTACCTTGATGAAGACGGCGTCCTGCGCGTTGGCGGCCGTATCACTGCCGCTGCTGGAGTCCTACCTGAAACTAAACATCCTATTATTTTGGAGGGACGCGGCCATGTTGCTAGGTTGATAGTGAAGTATTATCACCACTGTTTTGCTCATGGAAACCAAGAGACGGTAGTAAATGAAGTAAGACAAAAATATTGGATTACAAGACTGAGACCCGTGACTAAAAGTGTGACATCTCAATGCATGCTATGCCGAATAAAAAAGAGCAAACCGGAAGTACCAAGAATGGGAGATTTACCCAGCGCCAGGGTTGCCCATCACCAGCGTCCATTTACATTTTGTGGGTTAGATCTATTTGGCCCAATGGAGGTCACTGTTAGAAAACGTCGTGAAAAGCGGTACGGAGTACTTTTCACCTGTATGACTGTACGCGCCATCCATCTAGAAGTGGTAGCCTCACTTACGTCAGACTCATTAATAATGGCATTACGAAGAATGGCCGCGCGACGTTCCTGGCCCAAATTCTTGTACTCAGACAATGGAACAAACCTGAAAGGCGCCGACACAGAACTTAAGAAATCTATTCAAGGTCTAGATTAAGAGTACCTGAAATCTGAAGCGCTTAACCATGGGTCTAAATGGTCTTTCTCGCCACCAGTGAGCCCACACTGGTCCGGGGCCTGGGAGAGGCTCATAAGAAGCGTGAAAACGAGCCTAAAGGTTGTACTCAAGGAACGCGCCCCGAAAGATGAAACTTTGAATACGCTTATGGCCGAGGTGGAGAATATTGTTAACAGCAGACCTCTAACCCACGTCTCAGTAGATCCGACCAGTCCTGAGACGCTAACTCCAAATCATTTCTTGCTCGGGACAACTGCCAGTTTGCCTATTGTCGGGATGTTTGATGACTCAGATCTATACCTATACGAAAGCAGTGGCGAACATCGCAAAAATTAGCAGATATGTACTGGTGCAGATGGGTGAAGGAGATACTGCCAGACCTGCTGCCACGCACGAAATGGCATAAAGAGCAGAGAAAACTACAAGTGGGTGACTTTGTACTCGTCGTAGATCCGAACGGTCCCCGTAACTTATGGCTCAAAGGCATAGTTCAAGAAGTTTTTCCTGGCAAGGATGGCCGAATGAGAATGGCAAAAATTAAAACCAAAACTGGTATCCTCACTAGGGCTGTCGCACGCATCGCCCGTGTACCTATGGAGAATGAGTGCTGCTGACGCAGCACTAGGGGTGGGCGTGTTAGCGATGCATAACTTTACCACATTTGCATGTGAAGGGGGCGCGAGGGGTGTGAACTGAGGGTGCGGGGAAAACCCGACCTCCATTTTGAGAACATAGTCAGTCTTCGTGGCATCGCCCGTTCGCACTACTCGCGCTCCCTGTATATCGTTTTGTATTACCTTATAAGAGTAAAATATACAGTGTTCTAGCGAATCATATCGATATTGGCTGCTTTTATCACCCCTAACGTCTACAGATTTCTTTGGTTTTATTTCTTTTACGTTGGTTTTATTTATTCTAGTTATTTGCTTCCTATTTGATAAAAGATTTAATTCAACATAATACACTTTTTATGAACTGATTTTAAATTGGAAAATGGTGTTCCTTAATGTTTTTGATAGGGATGATTTAAAGGGGTGAAATGGGGGATGAAACTTTTATGGAAAATCTATGTTTTTGAAGTTACCCAGACAGTACTTTTTGGTAGCCGTTACGAAACAACTCGACACTATCGCGTTGACACTAGTAACATTTTTGGTCGTTGTGTAGTCTTAGTTCGGTCGCTACGACCAAAAGTGGGGACGATCTAGACACAGTAACATTTGTTTTTTAATTTACGTCGCTGTGTGGTAACATTGTTCTCAGTCTGCAACGACTATATCACAAATATTTCGTTCTTTCATTCATTCACTCGCTTTTTATTTATCGCAACATACAGAAAAGACAAATGAAGTTTCTAAAAATAAGGAGTCCATCTTGGTTTTTAGCAATATAAGACCTTATTTTTACTTTAATTGGTTTTAATGGAATTATAGTGCTACCAATGGGAAAAGAAATGTATAGTGTTATTTGATAAAATAGTTTGAAATTTACCAATGCGCCACCCATATATTGTAGTTAAATATTTACTATTGTGTTTACTGCAAGGTTATTACATTTCCAGAACTAGAAAGTTTTGTTTCCATAGAATAATGCACTTTATATGCTTACAATGTGTATATTTATCTAAGATTAATATAATAAAAATTATAAAACATTAAAATATTTTTATGCATTTAATAAAAATATTCTAGTAACAAAGTTACTAAACTGTGTTGACATTTAGTCCACTTGAAAATTGATGTACGAGTAGTTATATAGTTAGCGAATTTACAAAATGGCATCACTTTCTTTTTTGTTTCCAGCTATTCTCAAACTTTCAGTGAACATGCTATTTCAATAGTACTAACTTAGAGGGTTCATCCAAATTAACATATATCTCTTGTACCCAGTACATGGGTAAACAAAGATTCTGCTATGTTTTGGCCAAGGACAAGAAAAACCTGTAGATAATGAAACAAGCATGTTAATTTGAAACTTTTTAATAAACCTAAGTGGTTGTAAGAAAGTTTCTATCAAAGGACAAACAAGTAATAGCTAATTTTAAAATGAACGATTTAGGTACATTTGTAAAAATTAGTGATGTGTTACCTGAAATTAAAACATTTATTAAACATACTTACCTAATTCGAAACCTAATTATACATGAGAGTAGCTGTAGAGAGTACTGACTTCCGTTCCGAATAAGTCATGCTGTGATTGGTCCGCCCGATCTCCTCGCCCAATCGGCGTCGACTCCGCCCCTTCCGCTCCCCTCAAATGTCAACCATCACCCCAGGTAGTACGCCTAGCGCAACTTGGCTTCATTGGTTTTCTCGTGTTATGCCACCAGGCAGTTAGAGAAAGTGTTAGGTTTCGAATTAGGTAAGTATGTTTAATAAATGTTTTAATTGCAGGTAAAACATCACTATTAAACAACTGTACCGAAATTCGAAACCTAATTATACATGAGAGACGTGTTTGTTATCGCCTGGTGGTGATGGTGTCGCCAATGTGATAAATCTTTAATAGGTATTGAATGCTCTGACGCCCAGCGGTCCAGGTTTCATTCACAAGACTTTTGTTGTCTGCGTAAGCATGTATTCTAGGTGTGGGAAACTTAGACTACTCATTTTAGTACATGAAACGTCCATTATTTGATATGTCTGCTAAATCAGTGTGAAGAAAGAGTAAATAAGGAAGGTATTTCCAATTTCTCAATGGAACTGCTTGCAGACTTGAGGCAATGTCAATTCATCAATATGTTCCACTAACTGAGTTTTACCAAATTAGTAACCTTGGCACGTGTTGCTGTTCAAGGTTTATTTATGTGCTGATTGCAACTCATCTTTTAACTCTCGAAACCACTCATGATGTATTAAATGTGGGGCGGAGCCCCGAGCATTCTCAAACGAGTGTAGTATATATATGTATACACATATTTTTTAAATGCCGAGTGCAGTCAGTGTGCTGGACACATTGCAACTGTCTGTTTCGTGAGAGATTTCAAACTGTATATTGGTGGTTGGTAGTATGTTTTAAGACCATAGCAGTGCTAAAGTATTTTGCAGCTCTGTAATTTAATTCTGGAAAAAATCTTATAAACTATTGTGACATAAAAATAACGATGGCTACTATGACCCTTGAATTAGGTAGATAAAACTATTTTCTTCACAAATGTTCTGGATTAAATTATTCATTTATTAAGGTATCAACTTCCACGTTGGGGTCGCGGTTGCCTTGTCTAAAATAGTGATTTTAGCTTTAAGTATTTATATTTATTTTTATAATTACGTCGTCATTAAGACTTTTAAATGAATGGAGTAAATATTCCAGATTGGTGAATTTAAAATATACTAAGGGTCGTTTTAATAAGACTGGTTAAGAATCTTGCAAAATTAGACCACTTTGGTTTTTGTTGGTTTCCTGGGTAATTATCTCACGAAGAGTGCTATTTTTTTCAAGCTAAACTTTCTCCAAGGAGCAGATAAGCCTAAACATTTTCTTGCATTCTAGTCGGTTATATTTTGATACATTCGTACATCTACGAGTACAAACTTCCTGTATCATTTCTATCGCTCTCGACAATGGGTAGTCACCCATACAGGAAGCCGATCAGTCGGTCGGCATTATTAGGACTCTGGATAGATTTGTAATCGTGAACGGGTAATCCAACGATCTATTTAACAGCGCCTTCATAAAAAAAAAACGATAACTAGCGGTACCAATGTTTGAAAAACATTGAATCGTTTAGAATAAAGCATATCTAATAGCATCGGTAACTGAGTAATTGTGAGATCAGAATCGGGTTGCTAATGCTCACTGTAATTAAGCGATGAGGCAAATTCTTGTTGATTTCTTTTAAGTCGGCTAGTATTTCTTATGGTATGCCGGGGGATGAACCCAACCCTACTCTGAAGGTCCAAGTCAGCCGTTGGGGCGTAACAGTGACCTTGGGAATCTAATCTGTCGATTGTGCAGAAATTGGGGGCACTCATAAGCTTGACGAAAGGCAAATAGATAGGTTTCTTGTTTGCCCCACTTTACAAAAACTCTGTCTGTTAGTTTTGTAGTAGAACTATTTCGCAATACCACTCGGAACAGAGTTTCCAAGATAAATAGCTTTTCCATGAGCTGTGAGCTTTGATCTTACTCTAGTTCGTAGTAGGTTTTTAAGAATAACTAATCATTTCTGTGTATATTTTGCAACGAATACGAGGATGCGTAAACGAGGTTCTCGCATATATTGACGGTTAATACAATAAGGTTTTGCAGTATTAGTAGTATCTGATGCGTCAGAAGGAATTCAAATTATTATTACAGTTATCCCCAGCCTTGCTCAGTATTAGGATTATTGTGATGCTCGGAAGCGCACATGTTTTTGGGATACTGAGCTAAAGACAGATTGCAAGCAGAATATTTTTGAGTCATACGTATATATTCGTCATTGTAAATGAACTGCAGGAACCGGTGATTGTTTGAATCGACCGACAAGTGGTCCAGAGGAAGATCGACCTTGGCTGGAAACTAGCACGCAATGCTCGACCCAGTCTTCTCTTGGAGAAACTAGCACGCAATTATGGTTAATCAATCTGAATTTTAAGAGAGCACCGTAGGTACTTGTTCAAGTTTTCCTGATCCCAAAAACGGTCTTGTTGTGCCGTTGTCTGAGAATATTGCTGACAGTTTGGAAAAGACTGGCTTCCCATTTTTATGACACCTCGAGTGTGCATTTCGTCAAGCACTTTCATTTCAATTTAGTTAGATATTTTGCTGTAACGGTCGCTTGACAAAAGCAATGACAATTTTGTGTAGAATGGTAAATAGTAGTTGCTTATTATGCTTAGAATGTCGAGCGGACCTCAGAGCATTCTTCGATGCGTTTAACTTAACACGGTAGCTCGACAAAAGCAATAACCGTTTCTTTGTGAACGGTACACAGTCACTTATTATGCTTAGAATGCAGAGTGGAGCTCCGAGCATTCTTCGATGCGTTTAACTTTTGTTACGGTCGCTTGACAAAAGCAATGATGTTTTGTTTTTGAATGGTACACAGTAGTCCCTTATTATGTGTAGAATGTGAAGCGGAGCTCCAAGCATTCTTCGATGAGTTCAACTTTGTTACGGGCGCTCGATAAAAGCAATGGCGTTTTCTTTTTGAATGGTACAAAGTAGCCCCGTATTATGCTTAGAATGTGAAGCGAAGCTCCAAGCATTCTTCGATGAGTTTAACTTTGCTATTAATGACCCCCACGAAGGGCTGCTTGTACGCATATTTTATTATTATCACCTATCTCGATGCAAACTAAGCCTCTTGAGCTTTTTGAAAGGTGTACGGAAGCCATTTATTACGTTTAGAATATAGAGCGGAGCCCCAAGACTTTTTCAACGAATAATTTTTCTGGAGAACCAGTGATTGCAACCTTTTTTGGTAGCTGCCTGGCACGGAAGGGTTTCGAGTCAGAATCTTTTCGTTTTATTTCGTTGCTTTCATATTATGATTTCCTGTCCTATCCCGATGGGATGAGGAGGAGTTATGCCTCATGTCGGGCTGTAATATTTGTTAACTACACCGGCAACGCCCTCATGTTGGGGATCGAATATGTTGACCCGGGTTTCAAGCAAACCAAACTCATCTTTGGGTGCGCAGCAGCGACTGCGAACTACAGTTGGGCACTGCAGACCTTGGCGTGTGCTGTGTCACCTTCTGGACTAACCTACTTTGACGTAGCAATGTGGTATCTAGGGTGGTGGCAGTAAGCCCGTGTTGTTCAGAAACTGCATAGTGCAGAAACTATAAGCATAGTTTTTAGATGTGTTTCTTTGCGTTTTGTTTCACCAGAGGTCCAGGCCAATATTTCGTATGTAGGTTGTTTAACAATTACATATAGTCCAGGGACTTTAAGAAGATAAGCCAAAACGCAACCTGAGAATATGTTATTCTACATTGAATTTTTCAGTTTTTGCTACTTTACCTGGTGTAAAAGTAGCATGAATATATGTAGAAGTTTTTCATTGTACATTTTCGTATTAGAATGTCCTCTAACAGACTTTAGCCAATCTGGTACATTAATCAGTCGATTGTATGTTATCTAAAAAAACATTTAAACTGTTTTAAGTCTTGTTTTGTAGAACTCGTTCCCTAACGAGTGAACGACTTCGACCGGTTAAGCAAAGCGTATCTCAGACCTATGGATGAGTTTTCCAATGCTGTTAGCTTGGAGTTTTATATCATTTCATTATGGGGATCACGCCATAACTAATTAACTCATAACATTGGAGGTAGAAGTGTTTGAGTTTTATAGTATTGGACATTATTACAATATTGTACAAAAGGTTGATGTTCTATGAGCTGTTCTACATAACCTTTATTTTTCTGAAGCGTAAACTAAGATTATTATACGCTTTAACCATATGAAAGTTCATTGGTTTTAATTTGAGGTGCTCAGTAGGGCTTATCCTCGTTTGATTCCCCACATATGTTTGGATCTGCTCAAATCGTAGTACAAGTCAAAATGACTATAACTTGGATTGTAATTTACCACGATTATAATACAGTTGATGAAAAATAGGAAGTGTTACTTACGGTTTGGTGATGAGCCGGAGCTAAACTACGAACCAACACTTTAATCCGACTCCGTTGATAGGTTATTATATCATCTTCTTTTTCCTGTTTTTATTCCACGTCTTCCATCGTTGGGGCTGGACCAGTATAACTATCAATTTAAAGAATCTAATATTCAACTGAAACAGTAAAATATTTTATTTATATCTAGAACCAGCGGTAGCACTGGCTATAAACAAAAAATAATTAGTATTGAAACGAACGGTAACACCGTTAAAATATTTTTAGTAAGTATATATAATTGCACATGAACCTACTAGTTGGTTCAGGACTTTACCTGAACGTTAACCAGCATGACGCAGTGAGTAAAGTAAATATTTCGTGCTTACGACCGCTCTGGATGAAAATCCAAACGCCAATTAAGCCAAGTTGCGCTAGGCGCACTACCTGGGGTGATGGTTGACATTTGAGGGGATGCGGAAGGGGCGGAGTCGACGCCGATTGGGCGAGGAGATCGGGCGGACCAATCACAGCATGACTTATTCGGAACGGAAGTCAGTACGCTACTCTCATGTATAATTAGATTTCGAATTACGGTACAGTTGTTTAATAAAGGTATCTACGGAATGGAGTGAGTCGCATTAAATCAGCAAGCCTCCGCTTCATTCATAAATCTTTTGTTATAGCGTTTTGACTCTGAGAAACGTATTCATAAATTTCTGCGAACTTTTCGATGTAATCAACAAAAAGCTTTTCAGCCAATAATTTGTTGACTTTCATGTAGAAAGTCGATGTGCAACGGAAATAACGTTTCTTTGGCTCTTTACTAATTTTAAAAGAACTGCAATCATTTGGGGACTTGTCAGCATAAGTTTTGGGAAACAGTGCGTCTATGGATATTACTTTTTGATTCTCATTTAGGAATAAATGTGTCGGAACAATGTCGTAATATTACAACACCTTGTGTATTAAATTGTAAATTGTAACATGGTGACCACGCCACGAACACATTCCGATAAAAATGTGTGTTATTAGTTAGTGTATTTACTGTTATGCAATGGCGGATTTATATTTTTTATGAGTGTAGGCCACTTTATTTCCGCCGCCCCATGTACCTTTCTAGAAAAATTATTTTCCGTTGTGATCGAGAGGTCAAGAGTTCGATCCCCATTGCGCTAAAGATGTGGACCCACTCCAGACACAAGCATATTTAGCTTAGTTGGAGGGGGCTACAATATGTGTTTTGCGTGGTAATCGATCCGTTGCGTCATCTGTCATCTTGATTTTAAGGATCAATTATTGTTTGCTGAAAAACTCGTTTATTTTCAATTTCACACGTTTAGAATTTCATTTCCTACAATTTAAATACCCATATTTTTCCTAAGATTATCGATATTTTCTGATTTATAATCAAAAGGCGGGTTGATTTTTTGTTTGATTAACAACTCTTTTGTTAAGTTGCTAGAATTCCGGCTTCTACAATTTTGATTCTTATAAATTTTTTCGTCATATTGGTATGTTTCGATTTATACCCGAAAAGAGGTGGAGGAACCTTATCATTGCATCATTTCGTTTATTTTTAATTTTACATGTTAAATTTAACTACCAAAGTTGTTTGAAAATATATTTCCTTCAATTTTGGTGCGTATCAATTTTTCGGTATAATATTTTTCGATTTATACCTGAACAGCGGTGAGGATAAAATCTTAACTTTCTATTATCAAGTTTATTTTCAACTTTACGCAACGCATGCATATAACAAAGTTGTTTAAGATACGATTTTCACCAAAATTGTAGAAAACTGAATTCTAAACAACTTTGTTTACAACATTTTTTATGTAAAATTGAAAATATACGAGTTGTTAATCAAACAAAAACCGTCCCCTCTTTTCGTTACAAATCGGAAAATATAGATCTTAAGAAAAACTTGATGAGAATCTAAATTGTAGGAAATTCAATCCTAAACAACTTTTGTGAAACTGTTATTCGTGTGACGTTGAAAATAAAAGAGTTGTTCAAGAAACAAAAAAAATACCCTTAAAATAAAGATAGTGGAGGACGAAACGGATCGATTACCAGGCAAAACAAAATTTACACTGCCAGTGACCTTCCCCTACGAATTCCGAAGGAAAATTGCTACATATAATAATTGCCGCGCCTAATTAGACTGGTCTAAATGAATTAGTCATTTAGAAAGAGGACAACTAGAGGTACTTACTTCGATCAATAATTTTCGCTAAGAATGATTGTCTATAGGGATTTAACATATTAGTATAAAAAACCATGAGAAAACCAGTAAACTTGTTTGACTTTTATCCTCTGAAATCAAGTGAGCGAGCGCCCTCTGAAATCTGCCGCCCCTAGGACGCCGCCGCCCATATGCCGCGGCCTATACCTATTGACAAATCCAGGACTGCTGTTATGTATAAATATTATGAACTCTATTGACTACAAGTAATTGTACTACAAGATGGCGGCACAATCTTGTGGCTAACCTCAAGTGGCAGAAATAGACACGTAAAAGGGAGAGCGTCTTGTCCCAGACGGTCAGTCGATTACTAGCGGTCAACAAAAGGGAACTTTTGAATTTGAGCATAATTGGTCAACTGGTTGCCGAGATAGTAGGTTGTGATTACTGTGAAGAAATGCCACTGATAAGACTTTGCTCGCGAGGTCTACTGTTCGCAGAACTACTAGTGTTTTAGACCAGACCAACTGCAAATGTTTAAGTTGATAATTCTTATTTTTTCTGTAGAATGTATGTCGGAACCTGTTTCTCCGTGTTGTGAGCTTTGTGTGCATTGTTCGTGTGCGCGGGGGCGTGTCTTGGAGCCCTGGTTGCTAGTCGTAGACGGCCACCGTTTTACCCGCGTGTGTGTTATGTACATTCTGGAAGCTTCCCCCAACAATCAATAATCGTTATCCCAACAACCAACAGTTTGTTTATATTTGGGAAAATGGTGACTACTAGTATATCTAAGCTGAAGACATAAATTTTATTGACTCCAGAAATCTTATTGTAATAGGTTTTGCTTATCTACCAACCGTATCACACATGCCTACCTACAACTAGGAAATCTTAGGCTTCTTTAGAGCAACCCCTTGATACTGTAGGTAACTTGCGAAAAAACAGACTCACCGAAATAATAAATTTAATGAAAGTAAAAAAAAATATCTTTTGTATTTGTTGACACCATTGTAGCAGCTTCGTCTTCATTCGAATCCCATATCGCACTACTGTCGCGGATACACGAGAAGCTAAAACATGCAGGTCTTACCATCAACTCGTTTTCAGGGAAGAAGACAAATTTTCGTAAGTATTACACATTTGGATGTTATTTGACGGTTTAACTTACGCGGTAGGTATAGTCAAATATCTCGACCGGTTTCGTGACCGTCCGGGCCACTCGACTATACCTACCGCGTAAGTTAAACCGTCAAATATATACGATAATGCTGCAAAAGTCCATTTGCAAAAATTGGTTTGAGTACAAAATATTGCATTACGTGTAATAGGGGGTTTTTATAAAAACCACACCTATCCATGTAATGGAATATGAACTGTGCATGCCTCCACTTTATTTAAGACGGAAGTATTTAGCAACTAAGTACTGCCTTAAATCCCAACCTTGGTCTGACAACATTACTACAAAAATATTAGAGAATCTCGTAGAACTTAGTAACTCCTCTTATTATCGTAGAAAAAAAACCTTTGTTAGCTATTTTATATAGTGAAACTAAACTTATAAAAATTAATAAAAGTAATCCCTTGAACATGTATAATTTGAGTACTTGGATGACAAACATTAATACGCGGTCCAACCCCAATTTTAAAATAATTTACGATGCTTTACGTACGTTCAAAATCGCTTGTTAGATTGGACGATGTAATGCGAAAATGCGTTAATTTTGTACGTTTTTTTATTTTTTTCGATATATACTAACACGATTGAAAAAACTGCTGGTTATTACTTTAGTACTATATATTTCTATTTGGTTGGCTATGTATTTCCTAAAAAAAAATAGTGTTATCGCTGAAAATTCTGAGAGTTTGAACGTGAAAGTTTATTTTTGTGGACCTATTCAGGATTTTTTCTGCTGAAAGAGAGTTATATTTATGAATTCTATTAGGTTATTACTCTTTTCCTATTCATTTTCTAACCTTTGTATTTTTTCATAATATACTATCGATCTGTTTCGTTACACTAGGTGTTTAAAAATTCTATTTCTCTATATTCTATATTCGATTTTATTCAAACTGAAATTGCAGATATAACAATGACGAAAAAAAATATGGTAAACACTTAAGGGCAATAATTATTATTATCATTATTGTATAAAATAAAATTTCGCATCTTTTATTGTCTGTAAACTTTTTTGTAAACCTTATCGTTTATGATTTATGGCCCATTTAACCCTTTGCGTCCCATAGACGTAAATATACGTCAGTTTCATTCATAAATCCTTTGTTTTAATTATCACGGTATAGAAAAGAATTAATGAACCGGTTGTTCTGTCTCGGCCGACTCTTATAATATTAGATTGATCAATAAACTACATCTAGGTTTAGAGACCTTTTTAAAGATCAGTTTTAATTTAAAACTTTTTTCTATCGTCCATACTTTTTAAGTTATATGACGTTTAACGTAGAAATGCCGACGCTTTGCGGGTGACTGATTTGGTTGATTATGGCCAAAGATTAGATACTAGAATTACTAGATAATGGTAAAGTTATTAAGAATTAGTAGTAAGTCCGTTTGATAAGTATAACATTTATACTGTATGTGATTTAAAAAAAATAAACAATTACTATGACTGAAATTATCTCGTATTAATGAATCAGAGGATTTATTTTTCTGTGTATTAAATGTTGATTTATACGAAAAAATGCCTTTTTTAATAAGTTTCACCAGAAATTAACTCAATTGAAATTCTTCCAAAAGGCTTACCCCTCTTAAAAAAACACAAAATACGTTTCTTTCCTTAAGTCTCGAAGTCCCGGGAATTCCCGGGACTTTGATTGTAGACTGTCTTCTATCTTGGGACTTTGAAATTGTTGTGAATTGCCAAACCGTAGTCGTAGCTTACATAAGCAAATCACTTTCGGCTCAAGAACGCAACTACAGCGCCACCGAGCGTGTGACCATTGCTGTACTTCTATCAAGTCATTTATTGCGAATAAAGGTGATACAGATATCTTACATTAAACGTTTTATGATACCTACACTCTATTCGGCCTTTACATGAGGCGTGCAATATTACATAAATACTAAAATCACTTTAATGAAATAATTACTTACAATTTTTTTTTTTTAATATAATAATAATAATAATAATGGTTTATTAACTTAATAAGTAGGTAGGTACAGAAAATTCAAAAACTAAAATTAACTATTCTATTTTAACACTGTAGGTCTACAAATTATATTAACTTTATAGCAATACCCATGCTTTGAGTTTTCATCAGTTATTTTATTCTCTCTGAAATTGCGATATTTGCGATAGTGCTTTGAAAGTGAATTATATGCATATAATTAGATTTAATATGCATATGCATATAATTAGATTTAAGTTAGCACAAATGTACAAACAGCATATACAACACAACTATGCTATAAGTAAACAACGAAATTAAATGTAAGATTCACATCTACCCTCCGCACTAGTTTGCACTGTACGACGGCAGGGCAGAGCATTCATCGTCCACAAAACACGTTATTATTCACACACAGTATATGCGCGGTTACTAGATCAATCAGTTAATTATTATTTTTTTGATCATTTTAATATAATTTTAAAAACTTATGACAGAAAACAACAATCAATGTTAAATAAATTGTGGTAAGTCTAATATAAATCATTAATTACTATAAGATATATAAACTTTTAGGTTATACATTTAATATTAGACAAATTAGACAATTGGTAATAAATAATAGAATAATCGGTATGTAGATTACAAGGTCAAATAAAAATTAAGTAGGTACAATGTAGAATTATTAAATAAGGGGAATAATTTAAATATTAGATAATTCAAAAGATATTATGTTAAAACAGTTTATACCTATTGGCACAGTCGCATTACATTCATTTTTCTTTTAAATATTTGTCAAATCTATAGTAACTTTTATTCACGGATAGCTTTTTTAAATTATTTTTATATGTATGAATATTTTGCTCTTGTAATATACTGTTTCGTAGATTTACTATGTACCTACTATTAGCTCTAGAACAGTGGTGCTTAACCTTTTAGTGACGAGTGACCATTTCACATAATTCAATTCTTACCTTCGACCGCTAGCTGTTTTGAGGTATATATAATAAATGCAAATGAATAAAGTGTAGTCGTAAATAAATAAAAAAAATATTAATTTTAAATTTATAAAGAAATATTTTGACGAAAATTTCGTATTACAAATTTGTCTGACAAATCGGTGAATAAGTTGAGAACTCGCTGGTGAATGACTTGACAAGTCTATATTATTATGCAAATTATGAAGAATTTCGTTAATTTATTGTTATCATTTGAAAGAGGCCGTAAATAAACTTTTAAAACAAAGGAGTTAAACTTATGTACCGATTTACCAGATAAATCAAAACTTTAAAATGACAGCCCTGACAAATTGCAATTTTAGACATGTCAACATGTTCACGCTAGTCACGGAATTATTCATGCTAAATTACGTTTCTTAATTTCTATGAAAGAAGGCTCGAATTTTGCCTGGGGAAAAAAGAAGAGGTAACGTGAGGAATCGTAAAGTAGAATCGTGAGTAAATAAATATGTGGTCACGAAACTGTACGATATCAGAAAAGTGGTAAATTATCAAGTAATCTAAATGAATATCTAAGTTCAAAACTGAATTGAGGACCATCTTTTTGTATGTGAATCGGTGACGAGACGAGCAAGTCACTTGCATGATGTTAATCATCACGCTTGCCCATAACAGTTCAGTGCTATTGAGAAGTTAAAACTTAATCAAATTTATTTATTATTCAATATACCACGACTGAGCAATGGTTTAAAAATAGCCAACTTAAGCTTGCGCGTCAAACACTTTCATGTTATAAACCTTGTCAACAATCATGGTGTGGATACTAAAAACCTTTTCGACCCCATCGATTAAAAATAATTTGGATACTGTACCTTTTAATTTCACAGCTCTCATATTAGGTACAACCGTAGTTATAAGATTTAAAAACCACGTACAGCGCCGAAATTTAAGTGAGACAGGCGTGTTGCGTTGCGGAGACGAAAACCGAAGTAACTCTCGTGTAATCTGTGTTGAAGCCGATAGTTGACACCGGACAAGGCGCGGTACAACGGTTTCCGTAGAACTAATAGCACCTATCTAATCCTAGTTCTGTGGTGCAACTAAATATAAAAATGTCTTTAACCTCTTTTGAAAGAGCCGATCACTGCATGGATTTTGATGCAGAGATCGTCATCAAATACGATCCAGTAGTTTTCGCGTGATGAAGTCACATATAGAGAGACAGACAAAAATTCTATACCGATATTTTTGGATTTAACTATTTTCTAATCTAAATATTGAATATTGAAATTTATAGAGAGACAAATTCACATCCTCGGACGGGATTCGAACCCGCGTCTTCTGACTCTCCGTGTCAGACGCCATTGACAAACTAGACCACTGAGGTTCGGGTCCGAACATCGATGTTGAGGTATTTGTATATACTAAATTATCTTTCATGTACAGATTTCACTTTGGCTACAGTTTTATTTATAGAGTATAGATAGTCTTATAAGTTAATATAGTCAACTTAACTAACTAACTAAGCAAAACATGCGCAACCGATTACGTATACGAAAAGTGTAATCACGGTACGTTATAAAACATTACTTACGAGCGCGAGTGCAAAACATCTAATACGCTAAGTGCCCACTAAATACCTTACACTTACCGCAATCCGTGTAGTATTTGGCGTTAGCACTGGCTAGTAGCACTGCAGCTGATACGAGGAACAACATTGTTGTTCCTCGTATCAGCTGCTGTGATGATTATTTACTAACTATATTAACTTGTGTTCCGATTCGCGCGTCGTATAAGACTGACCCGCTAGCAGATGGATGGATGCTGTAAAATATTGTATTTCGACTTTCATTTGAATATATATTTTGAATGAAAATGCGTGATCCATGAATATTCATGATTTCGCTTTCCATTTTAACTGTTTTATATACAGGATAGATTTTGAGAAGGGCGGCCATCACCACGAGAGTTAGAGAAAAATCGTGAAAGGAGACATGCCCTCGATTTATAAGAAAACAATAACTGCATATTTAGTTTTTTTTTAATCTTTTACTTTTGACGGAAATCGACCCGAATGATTTCAAAAATAATTACATCATGTATTATTGAACTAAGGGATTCTGTTGCTGATATAGATCAAACTTCGCCAATTGTTTGTAACACATGTTTTTCTGAGAAAACATGTGTTACAAACAACACTGTAAATAACCGGCATGCTATAGATGCCAAAATACTACAATATTCTATGTCAACATGATTTGCCCCTAAGGACATACAAATAGTAGTGAGATAGCTACAATATAAAATGATTAATTGAACGACTGTTCATTCATGTACCTGATCATTTTAAATTAATTTTCTAAAACAACGAAAAAATAGTCCATTTTCGGACAAAACTTACATCGTAGTAAAATTTACTCATATTAATATTAAAAAAAAATTATAAAAGGAAGTATGTCAATATCCTTTAGTTCAAAAAGCCAAACTTATTACCTTTAATGTATTCGTTTATGCTGTAATAGCACTTTTCTAGTAAGATACTTTTAAGTTTTGTTTAAAAACGTGAAGTGGAAGGTCTGTAATGGCATTTGCAAGCTAATTCTGTAATGGTTTTTGCATGGGTCCTATGTCCTATTATGAAAATAATAGGACCCTTGCTAAAGACGCTTTTACTCATCAGCATTTTATTTGACGAGTGCAGGCAAAGTTTATTTTTATCTTTATTTCGTCAATTCCGTTGTATTGTATCAGACAAATGTGGAAATAAGTGCGGATTGGACTTTCCAATTACAGACACCTCAAAAACGTACAACGATGGAAGGGTTAGGATTCTGTGATCGACAAATTTTGACTTGCAGCTATCCATTGTCCAAAGTCCACACATAAGCACCGTTTCTGTGCTTTGAAAACTAGTTCTTTATGTGTTGAATTTCCCCAAAAAAGTATACCTATCGTATCTTAGAACCGATGCCACCAAGCCATGATATGCGCTTACGAGTGCGTCTGTATGAATGATAGATGAAAGTTTAAAAAAAGCATAGGCTGAGCTACTTAGTTTTGTACAAAGGTGTTCCATGTGTGCTTTCCAATCTAATTTCTTATCAAGTATGAGTCCGCGAAATTTTGTAGTATCTCCTACTTCAATTAATTTATTATTTTGTTAACTTATATCAATGTCTGCGATATAATTAGATATCTGCGAAAATTACATAACGTTGGTTTTATTTATATTTATTTTTAGCCACGCAATTATATTAGTTAATGTCATATTAATGTCTGCCGCATACATCATCATAATAATATAATGATGTATGATAACTATTCCTTGTTAATGCCTTATTTTAACAAGGAATAGTTGCAGTGCTATCGTCGGCAAAAAGTGTCATAGGATGCTCTACTGTTTTTGGTAGATCATTTATTATAAATAACAAAAAGTAGTGAACCTAAAACACTGCCTTGTGGTATTCCAATCTTAACAGTTCGTTCACTTGAGATATAAGTTTCTTCTTTTTAAGTTTTCTATGTTTATACGAACTATGTTAGTAACTGGTTCTCTATTTGATATACATGAATGTGATGTGATGTGAATGATATTAAATCAATTACATTGCTTCTAACGTCATAAGCTTCAAGTTTTTTAATAAGAATATCATGTCGCAGTACATTGCACAAATAGCATTGTTTTTGTGAATATTGGTCATCACCATATTTAGAAAATCATATATTGCTCCGTACCCCGGGACAGAAAACACCATCAAATCCAGAAAGGAAAAAAAGTGTTGTATTCAAAATCATCTTGGTAGATTGATTTAATTCACCACAATCATCATCTATGCCAGCACGTGCCATACAGAAACAATTTTTTACTGCACCTTCCCTCAGTGAAAGCCAAATAGCATTCCTTACATGATTGATGTGTGGTTTCACCATTTCTTGTTTCTCGACAAGCTAAAGGTGAAGTACCATTATTGAGTATTTTAATACTACAATGACAATACAAACATACATAAAAACATAATAAGTATAATAAGACTTATATAATGACTTTATAAATGTAGAATATTCTCAGCCTGCCCCATATTCCGGGAGCAGAATAGGCAGCCACAATATAATGATTCAATTTAGATTTCATTGGGCACCAAACTCACAGATGAACCATATTGAACCATCGTCATCAATGTCTTAACCACCAAATGACATTTTATGGGCCAGTTTTTGCAACTGACCAGAGCACCAGCCTTTTATAGATTTTGGATAGCGTCTTTGATTTCTTTTTCATCATTAGAGCTTTCTAGAGATAAGTCTCTGTTTTTAGTTTACTTGGTCTTTGTACTTTTTGCAGTCTTCTTTTTCGCATCTTTACTTCTATCATTCAACACTTTCTTAATTATTATATCCAGTTTCGCTTTTTAATGGTTTGTTTAACAAACATATGACATAAGCAACCTAATCATAATCTTTTATAAAATAATGATTAAACGGTCCGGGGTATTATAGGCACCTGGCCCATTCCGCCCCGGCAGGCGCTCAATCTGCCCTGCCCATTCTGCCCCATGACGAAAATCTCACGTTACTGTAAATAGCTAATTGATTTTAAGTAAAATCATACGTATCACATGAATTTAATGTTACACCTACCCAACAATAAACTTACAAAACTTACTTTCATTTATAAATCAGTTAAAATTATAAAACTCAATGTACACGATACACACCTTCACGATAAATTTTTATTTAGTGTAAGAGTAAGGTCACGTGCGGACTGCTATGTGACTAGATGCTTCGAGCTATGATTACGCCCTCCCCACCGCTACTGTGCCCTTTTCTCATTCTACCCCGGTGGCCCTTTCTGCCCGGGGTTCCCCTCCACCTACTGAATAAAGCCTTTGTAATGAACACAGATCAGCATCCTGTCATAAATCTTGTGACGTATTGTTATGATCCATATATAGGACGAGGGTATGTGTCATAAACAAGCCGTAATCTTACACGAATTTCCCCGGAGTAGTTGTACTGTATTCACCGGTGGCATCATATAAAATTTATGATAAGATATTTGGAAGATTTTAGTGTATACACTATACAATATGTACCTATGTATACTCAATTATCTGTAGTGTGGTGTAGATACACACATCTGCTTCATGGAAGTTATTTGTGTATATCTGATCTTTGTTGTAGAGATGTGTCATTATTAACTGTGCTGTTTGTCAAGAATTATTTTTTCTAATACCCTTTGTCCTACTACGCTAGACACAGAGAAGACCACAGGGTCATTGGAATAGCAATCATTTCTGTGGGGTAGATCTGTTGGATTTTGAAGGAAATATAAATAAAAATAATGCAATGATTCAAAGTTACCATTTTAATGCTTAATTAATATAAGTTTAATAAAAAACGTTATATCTAACTGCATATATTATTAACACACACACCTAATAATATAGTAATGTAATACACTTTTTATCGTCTTCATTTTAATGCATACCTACATTTAATAAATACGATTTATAGGTATAATATTTTTATTATTATTATGTAGTGTTTCATAAAATACTAAAGATACGAGTAAGAATAAAAATTGGTGTACCATTACACACATTTAATAATATCGTAAGAAGTAAGTTACATCTCAAAATACATAAGTTACAAAGGAACTTACACTATAGTGAACTCTAAAATTATATGATTATTAACGGGATATTTACCGTGGTAAGGTTGTGGAATGAGCTCCCGATATTTCGGCGCAGTTACATGCACCATGTTCACGGGAAGACTGAAGAATGCGGGTGGTTGGTCAAAAAGTTAAAAAGTTAGGTGCAGACATAACGATCTACCCTCTTTCTTAGTCTTTTGCTACGGTTATCACTGGAACTCGAACTCGATCCTAAGTCCCGACAAAACACACTCACTGTATCACTGCGTATAGTATTTTGAACACATTTTGAACGCGGACTTTTATTTTTAAAACAACCTAATACTGGATCCCACGCACTGGCGAGTTGAAAACCATCACCTCGATTGAAATTCTGGCATTTCGAGATCTCAATAGTTTCCTTTACTAGCCTTGGTATGTAATGGCGTTCGGTGGACAAGATTTTAGGGTTATGGAATTCAATCCAGTGGTTAGGACCCGCGTCCAGCAGATGCTCAGCTATGGCAGATTTGTGTCTTTCATTGTTTTTTACTGCCTTTATGTGTTCCTTGATGCGGCATGAAACAGTTCGCTTCGTCTGTCCTATGTACGAACTTCCGCAGCTGCAGTTAATTTTGTACACCCCGGGATGCTGAAAAGGAATCTTGTCCTTAGGGGAACGCAGACATTGCGCAATCTTCTGATGAGGAGTAAATATGGTCTTGATAGCATATTTGTCAAGAATTCGACCTATTTTGTCTGTGACTCCTTTAACATATGGCAAAAAGGTTGGCTGTCGTTCCACCTTCGGTTTCATCAGTTTCTTCCTTGGCTTGGTTATACCGACCTGAGCCTTATAACCATTCCTGCGTAACACCATCTGTACGTGGGATAGTTCCTCTTCAAGGTGTTCTGTACCGCACAGATCATAGGCCCGATTTGTCAGTGAACTGACCACAGAATTAAGATGCCGGGGATGATGGTGAGAGGTGGCATGCAAGTACAGGTCTGTGTGTATCGGTTTTCTGTACACTGTGTGGCTGAGAGACCCGTCTTCCCTCGCTGTTATTCGAACATCCAGGAACGGCAACACTCGATCTTTCTCAATCTCAGCCGTAAACCGCATAGCGTGATGAACACTGTTTAAATGTTCCAGGCATTTGCTCACTTCTGTTTCACCGCCCTTAAGTATGCAGAAGATATCATCTACATATCTCTTCCAGCACTTGATTTCTACGGGACAGGTGGATATAGCCCGGTCTTCAAAGTGTTCCATCCACAGATTAGCAACCACAGGGGCCACTGGACTACCCATTGCTACTCCATCTATCTGCAGGTAAAACTGGCCTCTATATAAGAAATAACTGGAAGATAAACAGTGTTCCAGCAGTTTGGCGTATTCCATCGAAATGTTGTTGTCAGACAGTTTCTTCTTTATTACCTCTAAGCATTCCAGTACCGGTACCTTCGTAAATAGAGATTCGACGTCAAAACTGACCATGATCTCATCACTTTCAACCCTAGTCTGCTTCAAAAGGCTCACCATATGTCTAGAGTCTTTTACAAAAGATGGCGTCTGACTTGTCAGTCCCTGAAGTACACGTGAGACTTGTCGCGCCAAGTCACAAGTTGGGGAATCAATTTGGCTGACTATTGGCCGCAGTGGCACATCTCTTTTGTGGATTTTGGGTAAACCATACATTTTCGGTGGCTGTGGAGTTCTGGGTCGTAGGAGCTTTTTCAGAACGTCATCAGAGAAGACCTCGTGACATTCTCTTATCAAATGGATGGTCTGCCGAGAGACTCTCGCTGTAGGGTTGTACTTCACTGGTTTATATGTTGCACTATCACTGAGTAGACCCTCCATCTTACGGTCATACTCGGACACATCGAGTACATCTGTGCGATACAGAACACCTTGAAGAGGAACTATCCCACGTACAGATGGTGTTACGCAGGAATGGTTATAAGGCTCAGGTCGGTATAACCAAGCCAAGGAAGAAACTGATGAAACCGAAGGTGGAACGACAGCCAACCTTTTTGCCATATGTTAAAGGAGTCACAGACAAAATAGGTCGAATTCTTGACAAATATGCTATCAAGACCATATTTACTCCTCATCAGAAGATTACGCAATGTCTGCGTTCCCCTAAGGACAAGATTCCTTTTCAGCATCCCGGGGTGTACAAAATTAACTGCAGCTGCGGAAGTTCGTACATAGGACAGACGAAGCGAACTGTTTCATGCCGCATCAAGGAACACATAAAGGCAGTAAAAAACAATGAAAGACACAAATCTGCCATAGCTGAGCATCTGCTGGACGCGGGTCCTAACCACTGGATTGAATTCCATAACCCTAAAATCTTGTCCACCGAACGCCATTACATACCAAGGCTAGTAAAGGAAACTATTGAGATCTCGAAATGCCAGAATTTCAATCGAGGTGATGGTTTTCAACTCGCCAGTGCGTGGAATCCAGTATAAGGTTGTTTTAAAAATAAAAGTCCGCGTTCAAAATGTGTTCAAAATACTATACGCAGTGATACAGTGAGTGTGTTTTGTCGGGACTTAGGATCGAGTTCGAGTTCCAGTGATAACCGTAGCAAAAGACTAAGAAAGAGGGTAGATCGTTATGTCTGCACCTAACTTTTAAACTTTTTGACCAACCACCCGCATTCTTCAGTCTTCCCGTGAACATGGTGCATGTAACTGCGCCGAAATATCGGGAGCTCATTCCACAACCTTACCACGGTAAATATCCCGTTAATAATCATATAATTTTAGAGAACAACCGTGATAGTTTAAAACAGTGTTTTATAGTGAACTCATCCAAACAGAGTACGGTATATGAATATATGTCAAGATTCACTGGCAACATCACTCCAAAATATTTCCTGACATATTATTATCTAGTATAAAAACGGCCTTACGCTGCTTAAATTTTAATAACGTCATTTAGTACGGCGTAGAACAAAAGACAACCAAGCCTAGACAAAAGACGAACGCCAAACGACAACTTCAAAATGTATGGCGTTGACATTACCTGTGGAAAAGTCACGTGACGACGCGCTAAGTTCGTAGACACATTTTTGTCTGTAGCGTGTGCGGATGCACGCCTGTTTGAATTTTGTCTAGGCCTACAGTTCTGCTTCGCGCAGTACTAAATAACGTTATTTAAAGTTAAGGAGCGTTTATAAGTCGTAAGACCATTGAATATTGTATCATTTTGATACTTATGAAAGCAGTTACGCGAGGTTTAGATGTGTTCGTATTTTTTTAATTTTAACATAATTAGTATACAATAACAAGTACAATTTGAATAATGTATTACTGACTTCCATTCTATTCAGTTATTGGAGTGTAACTCAAAAACTACAACACCGAATTCGATGAAATTTAAATGGGACCACACGATAAGCACCAGCTTTCAAATAAAAAAGAATTTTGATAATTAAAAACGGTTCACCCTATCAAAAGTTATGAGGTAACAAACATAAAAAAACAGTCGAATTGAGTACCTCCTTCTTTTTGGAAGTCGGTAGAAGAGCTCTGTTATTGCCAGTGAAAGTAGAAAAAACAGTAAATATTAGTATTAGAATAAGGGCAATAATTCATTTATTTGTTTAATTATTATCTAACCTAATACAACAAAAGCAATCTTAAATATTAGGTTATCGATAAATCGTATCGATTGTGTAAGTTGCTACTTACTGCTGAGCTAAATTATTTTTTAGGTTTTTCACATGAGAGTCGTGAATTTTTAAATTTAATGTAAAGGAAGCATGCTGTTTTTACAATAAGGAAATACTTATATCGTCCAGTTTATATAAAAGTATAGTCTAATAAAAGACTACACCTTCTCAATAGTAAATTAAGCAGGTATAATTTCTCCTATTAGTAACATAATTAATATAATTCTAATTTTTCTAATAATCTCGTATTAATGACAAATTGAATGCGTATAATCATATCATTATTATATACTGTATGCGTTAAATAACAGTAATAATACAAGTAACATTTGAAAAATATAATACCGACTTCCATTCTATATAGTTATTGGAGCGTATCTCAAAAACTACTGGACCGAATTCGATGAAATTGGGTTTGAATCATTGAAAATGGGACTGCCCGGGAAGCACCATCTATCAAACAAAAAAAATATTTTGAGAATCGGTACACCCAGTCGAAAGTTATGAGGTAATAAACATGATATATATTCAGTCGAATTGAGTACCTCCTCCTTTTTTGGAAGTCGGTAGAAAATCTAATAGGAACATTTAGCAACTTAATAATAATGACTAGATGAGAAATACAAAAGTAAGTTTGATAAGTAGTAGCTAAAACTTAATTAAAAGGAAAAATAAAGCAGATTCTTACGTATACGTACGAACTATACGTATGTTTCAGTCCAGACATATACGGTACTCTATTATAAACAAATTTACGATATCAATGAAAGAATGAGTTTAGGTATACTTGGATAAATGCTTCGAACGCAACAGTTCACCATAAGGGTAGACTTTGAACACATTATCTTATTCCCACCGGTGCTTTGGGAAATCTTTGGGAAAGTAATTTGTTAGCATTGGACGTGTTAAGGATGAGATGATGACGATGATAATGAACGGACTTAAAATACACATCGACAATTAAATTAAACTAGACTATCTAAACGTTCAGTATCTCAGAAGTGGCAATACTGTTCCAGAGCCAGAAGTATATCTGACAACGAATGTCGAATTTGATTGTATTGAGGATCGACGGCGTGTGAGCCGTGTGACTAGCTTGTCGCCGCAGAGTGCGTGAATAGTCGGCAGTTGTGTGGCGCGCGATGGGGTGTCCGAAATGTCTACCGACGTCCGAGCCCTGTCCACAGGAGCCCAGGGTCGTGGTTGTTGGCGCCCGGGTATAAGCCATCGGTCTCCCCGAAGGATCTGCGGTTGTAGGTTCTACAGTACAACGACATTTTAGACAGTGTTTTATAATGACATGAGGAAGTATAGAGGTAAACGGATATTGAAGAATAAGGCCTATTCAAACCTGCGCGTTATTCGCTACCGCGTGCGGTAGAGAAATCCGAAAGGGTATGTGTTAATTTCACTGTTCACACCAAAGCGGATATATATACCGCGCGCGGAAGAGATATTCATTGGCAACGGTTAGCGTGGCGGCGGAACTAGTTTTGCCAAACAAGAGAAAATACCGTGTTAAAATACAAGTTTCGCTGCAGTTATGAAACTTCATACTATTTACCCATCGAGTTCGACGTGGTATTTTTCGCTACCCACAGCGGTAGCGAATAACGCTCAGGTCTGAATAGGCCTTAGAAATGCGTGTACGAATCCAACACTCGATATAGATATATCAAGTACATGACAATGATACGATGCGAGCACGGATCTCACGATAAACTTGTAGAGTCGATAAACTGACCTCTATTGGCTACCTTGTCTTTAATATAGATCCAGCTGCGACAGCTATCCCGCGGCCTGTCTTTTATCGATAATTTTACCATATTGACAATCCATGCTCGCACCGCTCTATTGCTAGCTGAATGGGTTAAGGATCCTGCTTGGAGAAAAGATAAAGATAATAAAAGATAATTGTAAGAGCGGCTTGCACGATAGTTTTCTACAGAATTACAGTAAGGTAATTAGTCAGTATTTTTGATACTTAGGTTATTATTTTCTTTCAAAACATTGTGGAATTCGATCAACATCATGCAAGAATTTATAAGTTTAAGAGACACATATGTTTGTGATCATCCCTGGGAGATGGAATGGCATCTTGAGTGAGATGGTGTAATTTGTACTATGTGTATACACTGTTGCCGAAACATCTTCCAGAGACGCTCAGGCTGGTGTGGTATAGCGACTAAGGCACAAAACAAACAAATATGCCAATTCTCCATTGTTATTGGCATATTTGTGGCTAAAGCAAGGCGCATGCATACAAAATATAGAGAGACAAATTGTAAAATAAGAAAGATAAGAAAAAAAAGAAAAATTACAAAATTTATTGCAAACATTTGGTAGAAGCACATTCTTATTAATTACTAAATACTACTATTGTTGTAGAAGCGTCAAGAGAACAAAAAAATTAACTAATTTTTTGCACCAAAGATTAAGAGGATTGCATAGCTAGTACTTTTCATACTAAAATAAATAACTCTTTTCTACCTCTTAACATTGTGCGATTTCAGTGATTTTTTTTCATGCTATCATCACATTGTCTACTATGCCCGTACGTTTTGATTTTTTCAGTATTTCTAAGTACTTAAATTTTCTTTTTAGAAATTAGAAGGCGAGTTAGAAAACAACTAAACAACCGCACTCTAAGGTTCTCGGCGTTCAGAACGCCCCCTGTGTTCGGTGTAACCTATAATGGCTTACTATGACGCAAGTGTGTGTGTGCTGCAAAAATATGTATGTGTAATTGAAAATTTAAAATGAAATTATGGTGCTATTGTATACATTACTGTTAACAAATATAATTGTGCAATTTTAGAGAGAAATCCCGCGCCTTATTCTTTCCACAAATTGTTTTTGTATCGGGCTCCCAAGACACAGGCTGCTACGTTGGAGGCCCGCAGTGACAGTTAGTTAAAGCTCATTATGAAGTGCCTTAGTATATTGTACGTTAAACAAGGATGTATTGAGATTAGTAAAAAAACATTATTACTTTTATGTATTAGATAATTTAATACATACAAACTACAAACATAATATAACATAAATTGAATTCTTTGGACGGGATTCGTTATTTTATTTGGTTTCGTAAAAGCTCGACATTAATACAAAAGTTTACAAATTATTAACAAATTACTCCATGGTTTTGTTTGTAAAACTTTTCTTTGGGTCGGATAAATAAAGTTTTCGAGCTGTTCGATAAATTGGGCTCAATCCACAAAACAGTTAAAACAACTACAGAGTCAAACTTCATCCCTCGGTGGCTTGGTCGTCATGGAGCCTGACACAATTAGTCGACGCGGGGTCGAAACCTGTCCGGGGGTGATTGTCTCTCTAAAATTGCCGGCATTAGAGCTTTAAAAATCATAATATTTTTATGCATACTTCCTGGCATCAAATTAATTACGTCTGTTTAAATGCAAGCTACACAAGCCTTCTGCGTTGTTGTGTTCTTTTCACAGGCACATTTGTTAACAGTAATGTAACTACCTGCCACAACAAACAAGTAATGAACAAATGTATCATGATGTGATATGAAAAAATGAATCTTTATCAAGCAACTTGACGCGTGCATCAAGTAACTTGATCAAATCTTCGTGCTTGATTCAATTTGCATGCCACTATTATAACCTCTAAAGTACTTCACTTTTGATCAGAATGGCCCGTAGTTCTTTTATAAGATCTCTGAAGTTCTATCCACCACATAACAACACCGATCGTTTCACCGAATAACACTGACAGACAGGCAATAATGAATAAAGGAAAGTATATCTTACCTACACTTCCTGCATAAAGCTAAACATGCCCACCTGATGTTGCCTGTAGGCCGAAGAGGCCGCAAGGCATGCAGGCGTCGCATGCCTATACCGCCGCCACTGCCACCACCACCAGTGCTGGTGGTACCACCAACTGTAATAAACATGATATAAATAAGCACGTAATGTTAACTAAAACATACAAAACATAACATAACCAGCCCGTTATGCTCCAACTGCTGGGACTCGATCCTTCCTCTCAGGGAGGAGTTGGGCCATAATCCACCACTCGGGCCCCGTGCGTATGTATAGGCTAGTGGCCAACCTATGTCGAAGTTTTCAGGCCGCCCGAAGGCCTTCAATATAGCCTAACGACTGTCGTCCTTCAAACAATCGGGACCAACGGCTTAACGTGCCTTCCGAAGCACGTAAGTTGAATAATGCCACTAGCGGTCACCTATGCAACTCCCGACCGCAGCAAGCATTGCTTAACTTGGTGATGTGTTAAGATCGCCAAGTCAAAACTCCGCTGCGAGCGCTTAATATTCACTAAAACATATTTTATTAACTAATAAAACTAAAACTTAACTACTAAAACTTATTGACCCGACCGCGATTTCGTTCGCGTGGCCTTGCGGGGATTTTCATGTATGCATGGAAACCCAATTATTTTTCTTAAAGTCCAGTTAGTCCTTTTAACATTAACTATATGCCAGTGAAAGTCCCGTTAAAATAGGTCTAGCCATTTCAGATATTAACCGAAACACGGCAGTTTACAGACAAAATATTCTAATAGTTTTTAGTGCAACTATATATATATATACATATATATTACATATTATATATAATATGTAATAATACCCCTTTTTCCTTCTTCCTGCCTTGCAGGAAGCCAGCACTATCCTTAAACGAAGCTAATTGGAAGCCAGCTCGCGTGCGCAGCCATGGCTGCATGATATAGTACCTACCCACAATTTAAGGACAGTATGCACGTAGGTACTACCCGAGACCGACACTACAGTTACCAACGAAACAGACGAACAAAACGCGTCCATTTCACATAATTGTATATTTTGGTTTTAGTTTAAAACGGTTAGGTATTAAGTACATTGTATTGGCACTATCAGCATAATACAAGGTGGTAAATACTTCATCATCATCATCATCATCATCTCAGCCGTAGGAGATCCACTGCTGAACACAAGCCTCCCCTATAATTATTCCAAAAGGACCGGTTGGAAGCGGCCTGCATCCATCGTCGTTCTGCGACCTTTATCAGGTATCACGCGCTTGGCGGGCCGTGGTTTCCCTCCAGAACCTTCCGGCCCCATCGAATCGGTTCTGCGTGCTATGTGCCATGCCCACTGCCACTTTAACTGGCTAATCTTCTGGGCTATGTCGGTGACTTTCGTTCTTCTACGGATCTCCTCATTTCTGATTCGATCACGTAGATAAACCCCGAGCATAGCCCTCTCCATAGCTCGTTATGCGACTTTGAGTTTACATAAGAGGCCCATAGTAAGTGACCAATAAATAATAATAATAAAAATTATACTTAGTCAACTATTACTTACGAATATTAATATTATAGCTGACCCGCCAGCGGCTTCACTCGCTTGGTCTTGGTATAGAGGTAAAAGTGCCGTTTTGGAACCTCGAGGTCCTGGGTGGATCCCCGGGTTGGACAGTTACTGGCTTTTTCTGCCCAATACATTTTGAAGGAGTGCCCCTATTGTTTGCAACAGACTCGCCTCTTAGGTCCAAAAAGAACCCCCATGCAAAATTTTAAACTTTTAGCACTCTCAGTAACGAAGTTTCATACAAACTATCAACCCCAAAAAAACCCTTAGGGGTTGAATTTCATAAAATCCCGTCTTAGTGAGCACCTACGTCCTAAAAAGAGCCCCATGCAAAATTTCAAATTTTTGCACACGCAGTAACGAAGTTTCATACAAACTATCAACCCCAAAAAAACCCTTAGGGGTTGAATTTCATAAAATCCCGTCTTAGTGAGCACCTACGTCCTAAAAAGGACCCCATGCAAAATTTCAAACTTTTAGCACACGCAGTTACGAAGTTTCACACAAACTATCAACCCCAAAAAACCCTTAGGGGTTGAATTTCATAAAATCCCGTCTTAGTGAGCACCTACGTCCTAAAAAGAGCCCCCATGCAAAATTTTAAACTCCTAGCACTTGTAGTTTCTGAGATTTCGTGATGAGTGAGTGACCTTTCGCTTTTATATATATAGATAGTTAAAATAAGTGCCCGGTGCAATACCAAACAAAAATGTGAAGCCACACAGTTGAAGCTGAAATAATGGCCACTAAGTTTTTTATTAATTCTCTAAAGCCTTTTAAAACATTGCTATACTTTCATCATTGTGTTGGACACTGATTGAATGGCAATTTACCAATGTTTCACGTTGTATTTTAGTCAGCGTCGCGCTTGACAGCCTTATTAAGGTGCAAAGAGATCAGTTTCCTCATACTTGCGCCAAATATATAATTGGTTTTGATGTCCTGAATGCAAAGAGGCAAACAAAGGCCACAGTCAATGAACGATGTGAGTATGATAAATTAACAGATTTACCTTAAATGTTGTAATTTTATATCCTAGCAATGTCTACATCAGACATTGCTGGAATGCTTTACGGCATGTGCTCTAAAATACTGGATTGCTCCTCATAACTATGTATGTTACAATGGGGCTGGCATGACTAAATCTCACTTAAAAAAAAACATTATTTACTAAATTTTATTATTTTTATATGACGTAAAAAACATGTTCATTACACAAACTTTTTATGAGGCGGATCAGCAAACCACTTTGCCAGAACTGCGTAAAACCCTCAGAAAATCTTAATAGTTATACGCGCGAGTATCAACACTTGCTAGACATTAAAATCCTTTTTCCTAGTTTAATCTAATATCAATATGTATGGCACGTAATTTAAAACTGTTATAAGTATAAGTTTATTTTTAAAGATTGGTGATTAATTTAAAAACATTGTCAGTTACTGTGTGGCGATTGTTTTTCGCAGTTTTCTATTTTCTAAATCCGTGCACTCTCGAAGTTAAGTTACTAGAGAAGTTGTTTTTGGCACTTGTGTTTGCTAAGCGGGTACTTTATGCCCGCACAAAGCTAGTCAGCGATTGTACCTGATGCCATTAAGGAAGCATCGTGCGCTTGCATCTATTTTACGACTGTACTCCATATCAGCCAAAAAAATATAAATATAAGCGTAATACGTAACTATTATACAAGAAATAAATAACAAATAATCACGTCATTTCCAATTAGTTTTCCGCATTATATACTCGAATGTCTGTTACATATTGTTTTGATGACAATTATTGATCGAGCGAAATAGAGGTTACAACTGGATAAGTTATAGCACACTTTGTAGAAGTTTCATGATATTTTTCCTCATTATTCTAGAAGATTTTTTTTAATCAACCATGTTTCTGATCACATAAGACTTTAAAATTCTAATTCTAATTCTAATTGAAATCGTTTATTGCTTATATAGGTTACCTACTAAGTTGTTACAAGTTCAAAATGCTCAGCTATATTCAGCCTTTTGGCATGCAGGAATAACTTTAAATTGTTATTTTTCCATCAAACTAGAGCGGGGGAAATGGCCATGAAGTTATGTAAAATTGTGGCTATGGAAGCCACAATTTTACTTTTAAGAACCTTAACTGCTACTGCCTATATTGCTAGTTTTTCTAGTAGGTAACCTAACTAGCACTACTCTAAAACATTTAACGACTTTTCTAAGAACTTTAAAAAACTCAGTTATATAACAGATTGAAACGAAATAAATCTGGGCCAATATTCGCTACCTATTATAACTCAGTAACATATTATGTTGGATATATAGAAAAAAAAGAATCCTCTATAAAAAGCTACTTCATTTCAACAAAAAGTTCAAACTCCACTCTCCCGTCCCGATGCATAAAGCCCGTGGCATGAGCTGCCAAGTCCCAATAGACTCAGTCTACTGTTCACATCCATGGTTACAATCTGCTAATTTAACTTTGATATTGGAAAGCTATTCACGTCAATAACTTTTATACAGTTTTATATATTTGAAATATATACAGTTCGAGCTGTAGTGAGCTGTAGGAATAATATAGGCACTACACTGATAGGTAGGTAGGTACCTACTACTGATCGAGCTTGATGGTGTAAAAAATCTTAGAAATCTCTTAGGATATATTATTATACAGCGTGTAACAAAATGGTGTAGTAATACTGAAAGGAGCGCATATTTATCTAGTCAGGATATTGACATGGCGAGGAATCAAAATTTAAATCATTTATAAACTTTCTCATACAACGTTCAAAAATAAATCCAATATTTTTTGGACAGCCTTAGACTTGCCTATTCTGGAAATTCAATGAGGCGCTCTGCAATGCCCACGCCACTTATCCATTCACCTCCGTCCCCTTACCTTGCATGCGTCCTCTCCCCGCGCTTCACCCCAGAAGGCCTTCTGGAGGTCATTGCCGTCTTTAGTCTAGTTTTTCTAATACTGCTTGAAAATTATAAAAACGTTGGTTACTAAAAACTGGGGATGTTTACTACTTATTGGGACGTAGACGTTAGGTCACAATTCTATGCAAGCTTCCGCGTGTGTGGTTTTAGTATTACTGCACCGTTTTGTTACACGCTGTATACTTACGTACAGTACATCGTTACATCGAAACTTTGTAAGTCTTCCGATGACCTGTATAACAAACGACTAAGTGACTGTGTTTTAATAAAGTTTTACAACCTGCTAGCCTGAGGTTTAGGTCTGCAACTTATGTTCGAAGGCAGGAAATACCTGCTCCCTTGTGAGATCGTGAGGAGAACAATTGTTTTGTTTCTAATTAGTTCTACGACACAGGAAACTGCGATTGTTGTACAAAACCTTGGAACGTGTGTGGTTAACGATTCCTACCGGATATTCCCGATATCCGTAACCTCGGAAGTAATTCGTATTTGGAATCTAAAATACGTAGTTTTGGTTTGAAGGACCACTTTTTGTGTGGAATTTGTTTCGAGTTATGCTTCCTGACATTATTTCTTCGTAGATCGGGAGAGTGAAGTTTGAACTTTTTGTTGAAAAGAAGTAGCTGTATATAGAAGATTCTTTTGTTTCTATATACTCGTATCTAACATAATATGTACCTGTTATAACCAAGTATAGTTATAATGGGTAGCGGATATTGGCCCAGATTTCGTTCCAATCTGTTATATATAACTGAGTTATTTTTAAGTTCTTAGAAAAGTCGTTAAATGTTTAAGAGAAGTGTTAGTTAGGTTACCTACTAGAAAAAACTGTAGCAATATAGGCAGTAGTAAGGTCCTGAGAAGTAAAATTGTGGCTTCCATAGCCACAATTTTACGTAACTTCAATGCCATTTTCCCCGCTCTAGTTTAATGGAAAAAATAACAATTTAAAGTTATTCTTGCATGCCGAAAGGCTGAATATAGCTGAGCATTTGAACTTGTAACAACTTAGTAGGTAACCTATATTCGTAATAAACGATTTGAGTTTGAATGTTTTATGTGAATGTAATAATAGTTACGTATTAAGCTTATATTTATATTTTCTTTATTTTCTTTCTTATTTCGGCTGCAGTTCCTGGAAAAGTAAGCTGATTTCTGTGAAATCTATTGTATTATTGGCCAAATATGGCGAATCGCGAGATAATTCGGTATGCTAAAAAAAATTAACCTATGCCAATTCCGAAACCATTTCGAGATTTTATGTTACAAACCCTTATTTTTCTACTCTGACCTTTTAAAACGATAAGATGCCATTTATTTTAACAAAAAACGATGAAATAATTCGACTTTTATTGACCTCTAAATGACGTCACTTTTTTGCACTTTTGTTTTGATTGAATAGAGACTTACGAATTAGTAGGTGTCACTGTCAAGTGTTCTAGTTTCTTTTTTTTTACTCGCCTGCTTTTCTTGGCTCCTCAACGCAACTACATATTTGTGCAAAAAAGTGACGTCATAGGATTCAAATTTTCAAAAAAATATTATAAAATAACTACTGAATATAAAACAAAAATATTGAAATTAGTTTCTTATAATGACCTAATCTACGAAATAAAAATATAAAAAAAATACCAAAAAAAAACTTTACATACCGAATTATGATCTGATGAAAGACTGCACCGTTTTAACAATTCAAAACATCACTGCCGTGACGGCAATCTGACTGATTTCATTTCGACTGACAGGACTACTATGTATCTCAGTTGCAGTCAAATGTTGATTGATATCTAAAAACATGACGGCTTCATGTCACTTTTTCAGCTCCAGTCAGTAGCGTGGCCGGAGGGCTAGACCCCCGAAGCTCAGGAGGCCACTCGGACTAGGCCCTACAAACTATAATTTGAACTAGTGAAAATGTCTCCTACATTCGGAATATAAATAAACCAGATTCCAAGAACGCGAATTTAAAATAAGTTGTCATTATTAAAGTCAGTAGTTATTAAAGTAGTTATTTGAAAAAATACAGGGGAATTCCCAACAAGTCGTCTCGAACATCTTTGTTTGAAACTTTCAGGGAGCTTCTCTGTATTCTTAAGCTAGTTTGGCGCCGTTGAACAGCGCGTTTCAACAGCACGCGCTTGACTCAAGGCGGACCTATAAGAAACACGGCGCGCTTTGACAGCGTGACTATAAAACGCTACTATAGTGAAATTACTAGCATATGTACATTTTTTATGAACGAAAATATTGATTTAAAAAAATATATGGCTCAAGGCTATTATGGTGCAATAGAGAAGGGTTTCATGAGCGGTGTGTACAATGGTGTACAAAAACAGTATGGTGTACAGTCAATAACTTACCAACAGTTTTGCTTACTGAAGTTATCAATACTGACATAGAGCCGCCATTTTTCAAGATTTCAATCAACATTTGATTGTAACTGAGAGACGTAATTGTCATGTGGATCTCAGAGATAGAATCAAGACAATTTCTCGTTTTCCGATCGCAAATGTTGTTACAAGTTTGCAGGAATAGTTTCTTTTAACATATTTTCAACAAAGTTAAAGCTTCTTAAGGTACGTAGAGTGGTAAGCTTCTTATATGTAGTAAGTGACAGTATAAACAACTTTTGTAAGCCGATCAATGTAAGCTCTAGTGGAGAACACACGTCGTCGTCGTAAAGAAAAGTGTTTGTGGTAAATAGTTTGATGCTTGGGCTTATAAGCACATGATATTTTGAGGTCTACTTCAAACCTTAGACGTAAAACAACTATATTACATAGTTATACCGTTGACTATTATACCTACCTGAGCCTCAAGACTGAGTTTTTCATGACAATCGAGATCGAGCTCTCGAAATCGGTTTTCGAGTTTCGATAAGTGTAATTCTTGCTCTAGTCTGAGAGCAAAGGGAATAAGAACACCAACAATCGAAGGCTCATCTTGTATAGTGTCACTATTTGGATTTCGTAAGTTGTCAAAATCATTTAAATAAATGACGGTCATATTGACAATCGTTCGTTCTCTCTATCGGCTGCGTTTATGCACACCATAAAATAAACAGTGCAGACATCAAGAAAATGTACAACTTTAAATTGTTTCTCCTGGCTTGATGTAACATGTTTGTGGCACTCAGACTTGGCTATGAAATTTCTGTACAAAAAATCAAGAATATATTCAATATTACGAACAAATCGTGAGTATTCGATGCTTTTATGACACAACAAATACCTAATTAACGTATTTATTCAAAATTCGATAAAGTGACACTGTTTTTTAAATTGTAATGGTTTATTAAAGTGACTCCCTCTCGCCTGATGGAAAACGGAGATGGAATCAAGAAGTGACAAGCATTAATGCAGCCATAAGCTGAGTTAATCGCCACCCCTATGATGTATGATGCCCTGAGATATGTTTTTTCACGCCCCTCTTGAAGTACCCAGAGTCATAGCTTCAAGAACGTACCCCAGCGAGCATTCCACAATTACTTACACGACAGAGGTAGGAACTGCCAAACTTTTTGGTTCGTGGTAAGAAATTTTGAACAGTGTATGATCGCATGCTAGGCCTGAACGAGTAGTTCGGGATCGGAATGGTGAGCAAGGATTAAGATTCGGCATGAAACATACGGTAGAAAAAGCTTAGAGAAGTTATAGTTCGCATTTGATATACAGTGATACAAATCAAGATTAGAGCCTTTGGAAACTTTCTGAAAATTACTTACCAGTGGAAGGCGCGCGCACCACATTCGGAGGGTCAGCAAACAGGCTAGCGCGCTGATTAGGCGACATTGTGGCCAGGGTCTGCAGGTTGTCAAGTACAGAGTCCAAGAATGTCCCCATGCCGTTCAGAACTGCTGGAAAAGGTTCAGTGATATATCTAGTGCCAATTTAGTGAAACGATGCTTTTAATTTAATTCTCGATGGACAGAAATACTGAAAGTAGTGTGTTTAAAAATTGCTTGCATGCCAATATATTAGGGTACTGTAGTACTAAACTAAATGGAAACTTTATAAGATTGATATGTGCGTCCTACCCTAGAAACCTTTAATGCTTTGCATGATATTTTGCAGGGTGTTTGCTCATTTGTTTTTCCTTTCACGCTTCAACTACTTCTACTACTACGCAGAGATCGTTCAATACCTTGTGCGTCTAGTTTTTGGATGCTGTTGGGGCTATCACGCTTCTGCAGTGCCTGAAATATGTATACGGAGGCGATGGTCGATGACTTTCCCGCTGTCAAAATGCCATTCATTCGACCTATGCGTAGGTATATCTGCTCTACATGCTGTAAGTGTGGGAGTGTAAAAGTTATAATTTGAATGTTATTGTTCACTATACCGATTTTTCTAAATCATGTCATAAAGATATTTTATAGCCTGGTAAAGGACATACTAAGTCTTTAGCAGTAATTATGTCCTTCATTTGCATTAAAATATACAAGGAAACCTATCTATTACCTATAATGACGATTATAATTAACCATAAACATGATTTTATATTTTTAATAATAAAATTAGTTGAAATTTTTTAATTTATATATAATTCAATTATTTTTGCTCATCACGGTATATAAATAAATAAGAAAATATAATGAACATAAAAATATTGTTATGTAATTTTATTTTTTGATTCAACGGGTACTAGATCCTAGGGGTTCGCGATAACCATACTTCAACTATTTTTCTAGTTTACTCTCAAATTTACTTGCTCGTTCAAGCTGTAAAATACCTCATAAGTGATGCTCGATTTGAAAGCAATCTCGAATAAATGTAGCGACCCATCTATCAAAGGCGTGAACTAGAGAATGATAATAAATTCAACATAACATGTATACGGAGTGATGCTCCATTGAGATAGATCAACTTCTCTACCTCTATTAACTTTTAGCTAATAGAAGTAGATAAAGAAGAATGGCAAACCTCTGTGTGTTTTGGGTACCCTACATAGACGGAACCACGAGAAAGGAAACCATGCAAAACCAGTAGTCCTTAGTAAGACTAAGATATTATAAAATTGTACCATATTTTTTTAAGTTGGGGCTTAAAAGTTATTAGTATTTATATTTTTTCTAGATTTTTTTTTTAATTCGCCCATTTTGAGCAGGCTAAAGTCACTAAGACCATACCGCCTCGTCATACGTAATTTATTTTCCTTTTATTTTACTTTTTTATTAAAAAAAATCTAGGTTAAGTTAGATAGGCAGAATTCGTTAGCTTAAAATACTCGTATCTGACTAGGTTTTTCAAAAGAAATGTATCGTAATAGAGAAACAGGTGCTTGACATTAATAGTGCGTTCGAATAGATCACTTCTGATCGTTTTTAGCGAAAATAACGCTAAAAACGCTCACAAGGGGTATTCGAATTGGGAATCTGTGGGTGAAAATGTCGTTTATGCCTCTTTTGTTCAGCGTTCGGAAAGCTAAACAAAGAGGAAGTTTTGCCACCAAAAAGTGAAATTTTTGACCCACGTCCGGAGCATGGTTGTTTGTGATCGTTATTTGACAGCTATGTATTTGACAGCATAATCGTGCGATTTAGGTCTTATGCTCAGTTGAGCGTTCGAATAGGGTATGGGCAAAAGTGGCAAAATAACGTTTTTGAGCTTTCCGAACGCCTGTAACAAAAGAGCCATCAATGACAACGCCATCATGCCCTCATAAGCTAAACGAACGCACCTTAGGTATCGTTATCGTAGATATGGATGCAACTACTTATATTTTATGTGATAACATGATAAAATTTACTTGAGAAATGGCAAATGTACAACACGTACGAATCCAACAACAAAGGAAAAACTATTGCTGTCACTTTGACATGTCACACTTTTGTGGCAGAATATAAGTAGTATCAAGAAAGTTGTTTATTATCCTATAGTCTGTATGAACTGAATAGCGTTTTGTTATTGCCCACAAGCATCTTCTGCGTATTAATTTTATTGTTTTATATTTAGGTGTTCTCACTATTCCCAAATGCTAATCAAATATAAATATATAAATTATTTGCATCTACTAATAATAAATAAATTTGGCATAGTTTCATTCTCCGTGGTTTTCATTCTCAGTGGGTATCCAGATGACCATTCTCCTTTACTAGGTAATCACGGCGTAAATTTTAAAGTAATAAAAACCACATCGGTACACGGATATGTGATAATATAATGTGATTTAATTATTACATTGTCTGTTATTATTTTTATTTTACTTTTATCCAGGCGAGACAACGACTCCATAGAGCGCCTAATCGTCCAAGGCATAGTGGAAGGCACCAGACAGCGCGGTAGGTCACCGATGCGATGGACCGACCAAATCAAGTGTGCGGTCGGTGGCTCCTTGCCTTGTGCACCAGGATGACCGCTAACAGCCAAAAATGGCGTGACATCGTGAGGCGTATAACTTCTGGCCCCACCAACACTACCTACTACATGACGATCACGACCGCTCTGTCAAGAGCGCAACGAAGAAGAAGAAGAAGACTTTTATCCGTTATTAATAGATGTTATGGCTAAATATTTTAAACATAAGTATTATTTTTTGACGGTATATCTGTAAACAATTATTTTTGTATTCTTTAACATGACCTGACTGAGAAAAAGAACTTAACCTATTGTTTGAATTATGACATCGGTGTCAATAAATAATTTGATATAATCAATAAATGATTTGTGTTTCATTTGTATTTGTATAATAGAAGTATTAACTGAGTCTAATCCCGGTCATATTCGCTGATGGCGCCACAGCTACCTTTTTAATTATTTTTATAAACTGATGACGAGGCGAGCTAGTCGATCGCTTGATGTTAAGCGTCACACTTGCCCATTACAGTTCACTGCTATTAAGAAATTTCAAAGTACAACAGTTCAAAACCTAAAAAAAAGATATAAGATGTTAAATCTCTTGCAATATCTCTAGAAACATTGCCCTTCAAATTGAAACTCAGTAATGTTTATACAATTCAAAGGATGTGGTACTTCTCCAGGCGGACTCCGCAAAACTACCACTACAAAACTACAAATGTTTGTGTAGGGTTGTACACAGTGTATGAGATAGTATACAAAATGTAAGAGTAGTATAACCCGCGGCACGTAACTCTAGCGCTGAGCGAAATGTGGAAGGGATAGCTGCGCATGGGTACGGTCGCGCACATGTGACAGAGAGAGACAACAGTCCCTCGTCTTCGATGTGACAGAGAGAGACAAGAGTCCTTCGTCCCTCTAGCCACCCTGTGATACCCAATTTTTGACTTCTGCGCAATAACGGTCAGCGCTAGAGTTACGTGCCGCGGGTTATATAATAGAATGCTCAAAACAATCACATGTTATTGAGGGCATATATTTAATCCTTCCGATACCGTGATAATTAAAACAAAAGATTAATGTCCTGAACGGACGTATATTTACTCTGGGACGGAAAGGGTTAATGGGAGGTTTCGGACAAAGCTCATTCCTTCCACTACCGTAACAATACAAATAAGAATACAATATTGTATCTTCCAGACAGAGGAAGATTTCCCTTCGCATGTCTAATGCATCTGCCAATGTCCAGTCAAAATGAAATTATATTGGCACAAGAAATAAGACATCTTTGGAATATAAATTTTATTGAAATTAGCTTCCCCGCATGCTGATGGATGATGATGAATCTATCTATATATATAAAAACCAAAGGTTACTCACTCACTCACTCATCGCGAAAGCTCAGAAACTACAAGTGCTAGGAGTTTCAAATTTTGCATGCGGGTTCTGTTTAGGACGTAGGTGATCACTAAATTCAACCCCTAAGGGTTGTTTTTGGGATTGATAATGAAACCTCCAAAACCAAGCGTACGAAGACGCTGGCGGGTCAGCTAGTCAAAATATATATGCCTGTGTTACACAGGGATAATGTGGCATGTGTCTAATGGTGAAATAATCGGTGAAAGATCCGTAGAAGAACGAAAGTCACCGACATAGCTCAGACGATTAGACCAGTTGAAGTGGCAGTGGACAGGGCACATAGCACGCAGAACAGATGGCCGATGGGGCCGAAAGGTTCTGGAGTGGAGTCCACGGACCGGCAAGCGCAGCGTAGGTCGTCCACCGACATGGTGGACAGACAACCTAATAAAGGTAACGACGTTGGACGCAGGCCGCTTCCAACCGGTTCTTTTGGAATAAAATTATGGGGGAGGCATATGTGCAGCAGTGGACGTCCTACGGCTGAGATGATGATGATGATGATGATGATTAGTACAGATTTAACCGATGTGGAGCTACTAAATTGTCATTAAAAACAATGTGACTAAGTAGGCAAGGGAATCCCCTATTTATAGGTTGTAAGCAATAACTAGCAATAGTAGTAGTAATAAATCATACTGTGGATCACTCTGTGTACACATTTATCAAAACTCTTTGGGTACCTAATCGGAATCTGCCGATATTCTCTTAGCTCTATAAAACTTGATTCAGTAGTGTTCTAAGACAAAATATGGATACGTATTTAATATTGATTGGTGCATTAAGGCGCGCTCGTATCTATAAACATAGAGTGTTACGAAACAGATCAATAATATTGTATGAAAAAGTTACTTAGGTTAGAAAAGGAACAGGCAAAGAGTAATAACCGAACAGAATTCATAAATATTACTCGCTCTCTGCAGAAAAAAATCCTGAATAGGCCCATAAAAAAAAACTTTCACGTCCTAACTCTCAGAATTTTCAGTGATAACACTATATTTTTATTAGGTAACACATAGCCAACATATAGTACTAAATTAGTAACCAGCAGTTTTTTCAATTGTGTTAGTATATATCGAAATATATTAAGAAAACGTACAAAAGTAATGCATTTTCGCATGATATCGTCCAATATAACATGCGACTTTCAACCTTACGTAAAGCATTGTAAATTATTTTAAAATTGGGGTTGGACCGCGTCTTAAGCGAGTAAATGCTGGGGAGCTACCTGAATAGTAATTTAAAAAAAACGTTCATTAGTTGTTCCGTAGGTATATACATACAATTTTTATTAGTAATTAAAAATTAAATAGAATAATAATAATAATAACATTCTAATCTATAAGCCCCATGGTGGGGGGAAAAGTGGCCAAAACGCTGGCGGCATTGCCACGCTGTATGGCAATGCTAAGTTTTTGCCCAAAATAGGCGCCAGCATTTCGGTCACCCGACGCCTCAAACAAACGTTTCGCCAGATCCCTAAACAAGTTGAGAGCGGACGGCCCCCATGGGCCTAAAGTTTCGACCCCAAACGGCATAAACATGTACATTCTGTCTAAATACACATATTTATGACGTTTGAGGTCTTCCGCTTTAGACGCGGCAGCGCCAGCCCGATCAATCGTCCCAGGAAGATGAGACGGCGCCAGTGTGTCCACACATGTAGCATCCCAAACCAGGGGCTGTCCCATCTTCCACGGGACGATAGTCATCCCATCTGGTCTCTTGCCGTCATCCCGCAACAATCCGTTCGGTTCCAAAACTGACGGGACTCCAGCACTGACAAATGCCCGACGGATGATATCATTCAAGCTGGCGTGCCGCGGTATGCGCCCCGCGCTCTTTACGCATGAGAGTGCGTGGTGGCCGAACCGATCCACCATTTCACCGCAGACACAACGGTGAGGGACCTGGCAAGGGGCACCTACTCGTAGGGATACGGCTATTCGGAAAGTATTGTTGTCCAAAAGATTTCCAACATTTTTAGACGGCAAAGCATGTAGCCAAAGCCCCGACTCCCATCGAGTAACAGCTAACAGGCGAGCACGCTCTGCGGAAGAACTAGTTGAATTGATCAGGTTTTCAAGTTCTAACTCACAGAGCGGCCCGTCCCACTGCCTCTGAGAAGCAGGAGCTTTGGGCAGGGACTGACTTGGACAAGCTATTTTCCAGTTTCCTAAAGCCTCAGTCATATAACTAATCTGAATAGAAGGCGATAAAATTGCCTTTACTAACTTTTGAGTACTGAAAATTGATGAAAGGAATGCGGGTAATGCTACACTAGAAATTTTGCGAATACCGAGACCTCCACACTTAACAGGTAGTGAGGCCGGGCGCCAAGTGCGATCGTCAAAATGTGTGTTAAGTATGGTAGTGAGCGTATCCCTCTGGATGTTGTCAAGTTTTTGTAAAAGTAAACGATGATTCCAAAACTGACAACATCTAAGAGAATACATAAATTTAGGGACAAAAAGGCAATATCGAATAATAAAATAGGCCATGTGACAATTTATTTTTAGTAGGCGGTCCGAAACTGAGTTAAAGTTTTGAATTTTGTCATCAACAAAATCTTCAATTGACTCGTCTAGGATTGGAGACCCTAAGAGGCGAAGTGATCGATTATCTAATATTTTGATATTGGGTGCAATTGGTTCAAAAATGTTTACTATCTTATTTCTTAGTAGTGTTGTAGAATTTGGAATGAAAAGTTCGCATTTTGAAAAGTTGAGAGCAAGACCTATTGAACTAAATTCTGAAATTAAATTTTGTAGGTCTTTAAGAACAGTGTCAACATCTCCTCCTAAGGACCCATCATCCAGGTACCAGACATTAAATTTCGATTCTAATTTTTTGATGATAGGGTGGATTGCTAGGCTAAAAATAGCTGGTCCAAGTGGATCACCTTGTTGGCATCCTACTTCTGAAGATAACAAATTGTTTTTGTATATTAATTTTGAAGGTTTACCATAACATTGCCAAATGAAATTATATATAAAAGGGATTTTATTTTTAACTTGTGTCAAAATAGTGTTTCTATCAAGAGAATTGAAGGCGTTCAATATCAACCTTCAGCAACACTTCACATCCTTCATTTGTTAAAAAATTAAATGTTCTTAGGGCATGTACCGCCGCCTCACAGCCACCCTGTGAACCAAATCCCAACTGCAAGGGTTGAAATTCCTTGCAGAGAGATTGTTTGATGTGTTTAACACAAATTTTAGCAGTTAGACGACGGTACACTGTTCCAACAGCTATGGGCCTTATGCTACGATCTTTTTTAAGAAGAGCGCATAAATTAGCTCCGTATAAAACATTTGTTATTAATTATTAATATTTTTTAATTATTCTCATGGAACAATCACACTTTACGTTACGTAACGTATTTTTTTACGTTCACACATTTCACCACCAGAACAATTTAAGTATTATACGGCTGGTTTTAAATAGCTAGCACTATACAGACTTGCAATAAGTTTCCCCACGATGTGACCTTGATAAATGCTATAACCCCAGTTTGGAGATCGTGAAGGCTATGTTAAAAAGGACAGGGCAAAGGCGTGAACCTGAGGCCGGTACTCCTGGCCAATAGCGTACACATAAGTATAAAATTAAGAAATATTGTTCACAAGCAATTAGATTTACGTATTAAAAATAGGACTCACTTTAGTTTTTAAACAATTTCCACCATAGCTTAAGAATATTCATTGTGATGTTTGGAGGAGGAATCTACATTAAAATCTACTATATAAAAATAAGTCGGGCTTTCCTTCCTGACGCTATAACTCCAGAACGCACGAACCGATTTCCACGGTTTTGCATTCGTTGGAAAGTTCTCGGGCTCCGTGAGGTTTATAGTAAAGAAAATTCAGGAAAAATGTAAAAAGAAAAGCGGGAAAATCTTTTTTCACATACAGCGCCATCTCTGATACATAGCATGTACTACAAACCTATATTTTAAGTAGATGGCGCCAAACAAAATGTTACATAAAACGAAGCCATCTGGTGGCGAAACGGAGTTTGCAGGGTTTGCTAGTTGTATATAAAAAACAAATCTAAAAAAGGTACGGACTAAAAAGTCTATAGTGTGGAAGAATAAAAAAAACCCAGCTTGGGTTCAAAGTTCAAAGCAGTGATCCATTGATCGGCTGTTGAGCCTCTCTACCTCTGCGCAATCATAGCTTTGAAATAAAAAATAAAACGTAATAGAACCTTACCTTTTTTATTCCTATAACCATATAACAGGTATAACGTAGTACTACTTATTATATATTCTGTGGCATAACCGTGAAAGTTTCACATAATAAAACTAATGTTAACAACTTTTCATTTGAAAACTGTGAAGTGAGCACCCGTTTTGCTTGTTTGGATGAAATTTAATATCTGTTGAAATTAGTTGTTAAATGCAATAAAAGAATTTAGGCGTTATATTATGAATATATGGACAGAAATATTGCTGTTATATTTTGTTAGATAGATAGAAAACTCTTTTTACACAACAGCAGCTCAAACATGTAGGTTTTGCTGCCTGAAAACAGTGAGCAAAATCGCATTTTGCTCACTGTTTTGTGAGACAAAGTAACTTTTTAATTATTTTTTCAGATAGCTGCGAATATTTTATTCAGCCTTGAGTTAATATGATAACGAAACCTTCACACTCTATCTCTTTCCCGACATTAGAAAGAGAGAGAGACAAAGACCAACCCTTTCGAAATTCCGATTTTGATTTCGACCTCAAAGACAAACACGTTCGGAATTTCGTACTTAGTAAAGAAATTTTGCAAAAATGATATATATTTATAGTTTTACTTTTTAAAGCAGTAACGCTTGCTTTAGCGATCCCAAACATTGAAATTTATAGAGAAAAATCACATTCTCGGACGGGATTCGAACCCGCGTCTTCTGACTCAGAAGTCAGACGAATCCCGTCCGAGGATGTGAATTTTTCTCTCTATAAATTTCAAAAAGATAATAAGGTTTTTAATGTAATTTATTGAAAGTGTTAATTAGTTTGATTCACAATAAATAGTTATTTCAACCTATTCCTGTTTATTATTTTATCTCCTAAAGTGTTCTCGCTGCTGAAGTGAAAAGTTATGTGAGTTACACGAGAGCAATGTGTTTTGCATCACGTGCCTTTGAATCTCGCCACACTCAGGATTCAAAATCAGCACTCGCAGCAAAAAACGACTTCGCTCTCTTTTTGCACAAATAACTATTACACAACAGTAAAACATACATATTAAAAACATACGTGATGACAAAGTGATTTCTTCCAGACAACTTTTTGGCGAAAATTATAATTATTATAAGATACAGTAGTGATTACTATCAGCGTGAATATAATAAACAATAATTAGGCACATTCATTGTTATCTATACCTACTTGATGTTCTGAAGGCCCTGTTTTGAATAAAAAGCATTGGTGTTATTACTACGAAACAAGGATGTAGTTTTTCTTTTGCCAGAATCTTAGAAAAATGTTGTTCGAAAAATACGACCAATTACGTGAATAAAGCATGTTTACTTATTATAATATGCGTCAGACCATTACCTTATTACGTTTCCACAACTGGAGCAGGAGTATTTCTCACAGGGTATTAAAATAATAATAGTACTACGTAGATTATAATAACAATAATAATAACATCAAGGTCTTCAGGGGCACTATCCCACCTCTTCAAGCAGTATGTTTCAACCTTACCATTAAATTTGGTACCACCACGTCAATATAGCAAGCTTAAAATAATATTGGATTCCGATAGACGTTTTGATGATGAAATATCAAATATTTCAATCAATTCGCGTACTTCGACGTGACTTTTGACACTAAGTTTCATTGTTCCAATGTCAAATTTTTGAAGATCTGTACTCCTATCACTTAAAGTAGTCATATGCAAATTCAATTTGGTTGACCGTTTTGTGTCGATGGGAGTACGATAGTAAGTATGATTATTACAAAACCCTCCTGATATATGATAGTTTCGTAAAAGGTGGGAGTAGGTCCCATGGTCCCAAGTAAGGTAGAGCCTGTACTATGGTAACCCACCCACACACAGACACAAATTAGACGTACTAGACGTATTGGTAGAGGCATTATCCTCCACATAGGTCCATCCAAGGCAAGTTGGCGTATAGGCTGGTTCGACGATGAAAACTAATTCGGGACGCCCGCGTCGATGACGACTCGCTTAGCACTCCTAACAATTAGGCTTATGCCCTAGTGTCAGAGTTTTAAGACTTCTTGAATAAATTAATATATGTGTCAGTCGTATTACCTACACATTTCATTAACATAAAGTTAAATTAAGGCGCGTCCTATAGGACCTTCATCAACGGCATTTGCTATAGCAAATACTGTGCACACTCTGATGTTTAGAAACTTTTTAGTTTGAAAATTTTCGTGAGTTTGACACGTATAGTTATTACCCTGCGAGGAAAGTGGCCAAAGTGTCGGTCACCCGTCACCTAAACCAAAGGTTTGGCAAGATCCCTGTATATGTTGAGCGCGGTTGGCTCCCACGGGCTTTAGGCTAAACAATATATTATTTGTAGTCATTATTATCTAAGAAATCAATTTCTATAAAACGACTGAGATGGGAAAAAACACTGATTCCCCAATATTAACTATTTTTAACCAACTATCCAAAAATCTATGATATGCGGCAGAGGGCCATGCGCAGAGGTCTTGTGGCAGTCGACAGTTGCCTCTCGAACGGGAAATTAAATTCTCAAGTATAAATATTACTCGAGGGATGTAGACCACGATTTACTCGATTTTCGACTTCCTGATATTTCGGCGCACTTACATGCACCATGTTCACGGGTAGACCGAAAATGCGGGTGGATGTGTCAAATTTATTTAAGAGCAGACAAAACGATCTATCTAACGGTGAACATGGTACATGTCACTGTGCTGAAATATCGGGGACTACAAAATCGAATAAATAGAATCTACATCCCGTAATAGATACAATTCAGTTAACAACCGCGAAAGTCTAAAACACCGTATTAGATTCTGAAGGTCATTCGCTATGGGATGCGCCTTAAAACTTTGTTCACATTCGTTAGGATACATTATTTCTTTGGGTACAACACAGAACATGAATTACGTACTTACATATACCTAACAGTATCAGCAGTAAAATGACGTAAGTTTTTCTGCCGAGACTGCTACTTATTCTGTGGGAACCGTAAATGGTCTGCAGCCACAAAGCACGACGACCACATTTAGCAGGACTGATACAGTGTGTTGTAGATTAAACATGAGCTATGAGGGTTATAAGATATATATAAGATGATAAGGAAATTTTAAAACTGCAACGTCACCTTTAAGTTACGTTCCCACAGTGTCAGATGCGACTGCGAATGACTTGTCTTGTCGAACTATGTTTTATCGAAGTAAGCGATTTGTCGAAGTATTGAATTTGTCGAAATTCAGAGGCATACCCGCCATCTCGCGTCAACCGAAGGGAATCGTAACAAAGCGTAGGTGTATGTCTCAATAAAACATGAAGTCGATCTACTTGATAAAATTATTCGATTCTAAATAATTGGAAAGCCAATCTAGTTTGAATGGAATACTATAAAATCTATATGGGCACCATACCAGCCATTTTGATTAAGATGGCTGATGAGACCGGAAGGTTCTGGAGTGGAGATCACGGACCGACAAGCGCAGCGTAGGTCGTCCACTGACAAGATGGATAAGATGGACAGAAGACCAGGGGGCCTTCTCCCACCTTTTACGAAACTATCATAAATCAGGCGCAATTTGTAATAAGCTTAGAATAATCATTAACTATCGTACTCCCACCGTACACAAAACGATCGAACATATCACTTAAATAAATCGATCCTAATGTTGCGTTCCATGATCAATATCTACCTATAATGCCCAACCCGAATAGAACACTAAAATATAAAGTTAAGCTTACAAAGTACGCGAATTGAGCGCACTATTTGATAATATGACATAAAAAATTTTTTTGGTAATCCATTTATTATTTTAAGCTTGCTATATTGACGTGGGGGTACCAAATTTAATGGTAAGGTTTAAATATGCCTACTTTGTGAGGTGGGAGTAGGGCCCCAGATGAAGGTCGCTGGACGACATTAGATGCAGGCCGCTTCCAACTCATAATTTTCCATTGTTCAGCAGTGGACGTCCTACGGCTGAGATGATGTATTTTTAATATATTTCAATTGGTACCTACTATGCAATCAGACTGGTAATGATGAGGACAATGATAAACACAAATACGAATGAAAAACATGACGATGAAGGCAACATAAATATGTAGGGAGATGGTCGGCTCTAGGGCCTGCTTACCACCGCCGATATATGGCGTTAAGGGCGTGGCTGCCTTACCGAGCGCCGGCGGCTCCTGTTGACGGCGCATGCGCCCGGTCAATGCCGTCGTCAGCGCCGAACGCTTCGTCGGCTCGGACCTGAATAGAATTCATCGATTCAACACAGTTTTTATGGCTTTTGTATACCCACCAAATTAAACTCATCGTTTGTATCACCAGAGTCATCGCGTACAAAAAGCTACTTATTTACTATGTATACTTAGCAGTCGCTGTAGTAACGAATCATATAGCTACTCGTACTTACTCCGTGGGACCAGGCGATGGTTTTTTTATGTTATTAGAAAACGGTACAAGCCCCAAGTGAAGTGGCAACCTCTGCCTTGAACAGATGCATTTCGTTGCAAGTGACGAACTGAGAACGCTGAGACATTGATGCCCGTTTTCACCAACATTTTAGGTGACACCTAAGCTAGTTAGGTACCTAACACAAAAACAGGCAGTACAAAAATGTCACCTAATTTGGCTTAGGTGTTACGATGTTGGTGAAAACGGGGAAAAGTCTCAAGTGCCCGCAATTTCGCCGACAGCCAGACCTTCAAACCAAAACGCAGTATTGCCAACATTTACCGCTTCACGGTATAGAAAATGACAGAAAGAAGACAGTAAATATATTGTTTAGAATTATATTCATTCAGTAACGTTACTAATTACAATAACAGTGAGGTCATTGATGAAGTCGTGGTAATTGTCGAGTATAGTCGAGAATTTCGTTTATTCTCAATGGTTTCTTTAGCAGTTTCACTGAAGGTTATACTGAAACTTTTTGTTCTTGTAGTTTCTTAGCAAGATCTCTAAAGGCACTTTGACTGACCGTGACTGCTGAGAATAAGCTGAGAATTCTTTGAAAGATGAACTCATAATTTGTACAAGAAGCATTATTTTTTTCAAACTCTGTTTAGTTTTTTTGCACAAACTTCTGATAAATTATTATTTGGATATTTGAATGACTAAAGCTAAACTTGGTAAGTAAACGTAAAAGAAATTATATTTACCATATCCTGCGTGGCTCAGCTGCACTCAGCTCCTCACTCGTAGCAATGGTATCCCTGCTATACACATAAAATAACTCCTTAGTACAAACCCACGTTATAAAGTACTACTAGGATCATTGATTTGACACTAGATAATCTATTTTTTTGAGTTAGTCATCCACGATCGTAGGGACCTCGAAGTGAATAGACCACACTTGCCCCCCGATGGTTCCAATCAGGTGACACAAGCTGGTCTCTGCGAGAGTCGTTCTTGGTGGGTACCACTTCAGGGCAAGATATTCTGACTCCAAGTATACAGTAGTGAGTAATATAAGCGTTACTGTTGGTACAGGTCCAAAAACGATCACAACCAACCATGCTCCGAACGTGCGTCAAAAATTGCAGTTTTTGGTGGCAAAAAATCCTCTTTTTTAGCTTTCCGAAGGCTAAACAAAAAGAGACATGAACGACATTTTCACCCACAGATTCCCAATTCGAACGCCCCTTGTGATTGTTTTTAGCGAAAATAACGCTATAATTACGCTTTACCAATAATAACGCTCACAAAGGGCCTATTCGAACGCACTATAAGGATATTAAATAGTAGGTAATATTTACTTAAACCATATGCATAATTTTGAGGGGTTACATACTCGTACACCTACGATTGAGGACACGAAATAAACGTGACTGTAATTTGTCATTAACCGCACACGTTGCAGTTACTGGAAAAGTAGTTTGATTTCTGCGAAATATATTGTATTATTGGGCAAATATGGCGCGAGTCAACGGGTTAATTATTTATATGTAACGAGAATAATCATTTCATTATCACCAATGTTAAAGTGGTCAAAAGCTATGTGAACAGTTTAGAGATATCCGTCTAGTCGAATAAAGAATGCATATCACATAAGGCTAATAAACAGTATTGATAGGATGGTGAAATACCTCCTAAACTGATAATATCATCTTAAAAAAACAATGGTTTTTGCATTGAGTTGAGTATTTGATATTATATTATAAAAACTAACGCGGCTTTCACTCATTATTAATTAGAAATACGGGATTACTCACGTAATATTTATCGGATAGGTCCGACTATAGTTTCGACCACATTCGGTGGCCTTTTTCATGGAGTGTTCGGGACGAGCGCGTCGATGACGTCTCGCCTAGCACTGTGAGTGCTAAGCGGGACGTCGTCGACGCGGGCGTAGTAAGCTCCCGTATTTCTAATTAATAATTTGATATTAGTGACCCTTAGTTTCAAGCGCCAAAAGTAAACTTACTTCACAGATTCGATATCATTAATAGAAACATCGTCATCGTTTCGATGTAGTCTCATCTTCGGCTTGATCCCCCAGTGTTCTTTCGCGCCGAAGTGATCTAAAATGTCCATATCGAAGCGGAGGCCTCGGTCCCAGCGGTTGTGTACTCTGCCAGCCCATGGCTTGGTGGCCAGAAAGCGCATCAGATCCAAGCTCTGGTCCCGATAGTCTCGCTGGGCGTTGATGGTGATAGCACCTGGAGGTACGAAAGTGTGATGTTATATATTGATGGATATATAAATCGTAAAGCATACACGTCAAGCTAGAGCTAATGCTGATGTGTTGTGAACACAAGCTGTGTCTGTCCTCCACCGTCCGTTTGGAATGGTAGTGTGCGTAGTGATCCAGAATTTGCAGTAGTACCACGAACGGATAACAATATTGTAAAATTTGAGAAACCTGAAATATAATTGAATTGAGTGAAACACGCCATAAAAATGCTAAGGCTAAATATAGCTCTGATAATAATTAATAGGGTTCGGTATAATGATTTGTGTTAGTAGATTCCACCCCAATTTTGTGTTAGTATTAAATAGTAGTACTTGATTCTTGAACCATTTCTTAAATCAGATGTGTTCATGCCTGTTTCTATTTTACGTGCAAAACTGAATGCTTGTTGTATCCATTTACATTATGTCAGAACAAGTTCGTTGCAGCGCGCGAGTATTATAAGATCAGTAGGCCTACATAAGCCCCTTATAGCAGGACAGTTAAGCGTTTTATTGAGCTGTCCTACAAATTCGTACCACGACGGACTCTAGCAGGCCAGCCAACTATTGCCTACATGACTACTAGCCGGCCAGCAAAGGGCGGCCTGCATTTGACCTGCTATAAGCGTACCATGACGTGTTTTTTGACTTTAGATATCTATCAAAGTAACCTGCATATCTGGCACATAAAACCTCAGCATAAAACAGTCGAGCTAAAGCAAATTTTGTGGCCTATTAAACGTAAAAACTGTGAATTTGTGTGAATTTGTAAAAAAATAATTATTTTATTATGTGGAACGCATAATAATTAAGTTAAGTATTTGAGTTACTAGAAGAAGCTATATAAAAAGTTGTCTCATATTTTCACGCGCTTTTTATTATAGCCCATACTATGCTCTGTGGGTATTTAGAACTACCATAGTACTTCTAATTGAGTATAACTAACACCACGGCGAGGTGTAGACGCGGCCATACTATAGTTCAATAAATAAGAATTCATACTTGGAACACCGCCTTGATATTGTAGGCAAATAATAATCATTCGGATCGTTTCTCTGAGAATCCACTTCAAACTGTTGTTTACTACTTAGATTGGATGTGTTCTAATATCATTACAAAATATTTGTACTTTGTGTAACTAATGTAACTTGAAATTAATTCACTAAATCAAGGAAAAAATTTGAAAATATAATGTATGTTCGTAAAAATTTACATAAATATAAGTTAAATATTGATCACCACACTTTTAATACCAGAAATACAAATAGGATAGTTGTACCTAGTTTTAGACTTGCGAAGACTAATAAGTCATTCCTAGGAAATTGTGTGCGTTTTTACAATAAAATCCCAAAGCACATAACTGAGCTCACAGAGGGCAAATTCAAGTTGACTGTAAAAAACGTTTTAATAAAAAAAGCTTACTATAAAGTTCGACATTATATAGAAGATAAAGATGCTTGGAATACTCCACTTCTGGCAAGCTGTCTCTCTGACACCCATAAAATGTAATATTTGTAGTACCTAAGTAGAAACATTGTGAACATCCATATAAAAAGAATGGCCCCGAGTTTCTTGCCGCTTCTTCTCGGTGGGTTCTATATATTTTGGAACGCGGCGGTAGAGTCTTTAAAGTACATTATAATGAAAAGTTGACGTTCATAAGTGCGTCTTTGATGCCTAAATTGAATAAATGGTTTTGACTTTTGACTTTTTAAAAGGTCACAAACTCTGCTGGATTCCTCAATATTATTATCATAACGTATTTTATAATGCCTGTGAATAATATTGGATTATAGTTAATATATAATCCGATACTTTATAAATTGAACTAATGTATAAATGGGATCATTATCGAATATAAGGCTAATCTTAGTTTCAGAACATAACTAAGTCAACATAAATGAAAGAGTAAGAGTTATACAAAGTCGTAGAGCGCCATTTCTTTCACGCAAACTGTCAGAGACAATAATTAAGGCCCTTCTTAACCATAGCAGGGCAAACGCATGTCAGTCAAATTAAGTTCATGGTACGATTTTTGGCAGGTCAATTTGAGATCCTTTTATTGAACTGCTCGGAACTTGAAAAGTAATCTGAACGTTTATGGTAGGCCTGCAGCTATAACTATGATACGGAATCTGATTAAGGCGAAATACAGCCTCATGGTGAAAAAGATCCGAAATAAATTCACGCGTTTTCTATATTTAAAGCAGTTTGGCGTTTATCCATACTATCCGTTGATGTCCTGAGCTTGTTTGTCATAGGCATGGTCTGGTATATTCGACTGTGACGGTGAGGAGAGTCGTAACGCTGGTACGTGTGGTGCAGAAGGAAGATCCATCCGTCTGTTCTGGTTGAGAGCGCATGTAGGAAATACTGGCAATGAAAGAGCCGACGAGCTCGCCAAATCAGCAGCTCTCACTTTCACCTCCCGGGACTACGAGGGGATCCCTCTCAGTTCCGTCAAAAAGAAGATCCGCGAGGAATCAATCCGCAAATGGCAAGACCGGTATGATACCTCCGTCACTGGTAGAGTCACACATAAGTTTCTGCCCGATATCGCAAAGGCTAACACGAACGACGATGTTGACTCCGTACCAGATGCAAGCATTGACGGGACATGGAGGAATAGCCAAATACCTGTACAGATTCAAGCTAAAGGAAACCCTTGGATGCGAGTGCGACCCGGAAGTCTCTGAGACGGTATGGCATGTGCTCCTCAAATGCCCCCGCTTCCATGTCGCAAAGAGGGAACTTGAATGCCTGATGGACAGAAAGAGCTTGAGGAATCGGATCTCCCCAACATCTTAGCAGACCCCGATTGTAGACCACACTTTTTTGTCTTTCACCGAAATAAACTCTAATATATATAGCGAAACCACGCCAGAAACGCACTTCTCGAATTTCTTGACATCACGAGAGCGACTAAAGTAGTCAATCTCAGGAACTGCGAAAATATCCTGCAGTCCTTCAGGTTAGAAAACAAAGGCCTCTTAAAGGTGAGGCTCGAGGAGGCTGATGCAGCCATATACAATAACGACACCTCCCTGGTCATCAAGGGAACGATGAAAGGTCGGTATATGGCAGCATACAGTTCTGAGCGTGGTTTCGTGGCCCTAGACGAAGATGAGACGGAGCGGCTCGGAAAGCCTAAGTACGAAACACCACCGAACGACCCCATCGTGGTTATCGCCCGCTGTACCAGGATAATGCTAGACGATAGGATCCTAGAAATGGCTAAAACCATGGAAGGGAGCCCTGGAGTCGAGGTAAAGTCCTGGAAAAGCTGGGAGGTACCGGAGATCCGATGGGTCAACGGGGTTCCGGGGTGTGGTAAAACAACATGTGGTTAGAAACTTCAATGTGGACAAGGACGTGGTTATCACCACGACAACCGAAGCAGCAAAAGACCTGAGGGAGAAGCTAGCGCACCGCATAGGCGACTTGGTGAAAACCAAAGTGCGCACCATGGCTTCTGTACTTGTGAATGGCATCCGAAGTGGTAGGAGCGTCGTTCACCTTATGGTAGACGAAGCTCTCATGAACCACGTCGGAGCCATTGTCATGGCAGCGCGGCTGGCAGGTGCTCGCGAAATTGTCCTCATCGGAGACGTCAACCAACTGCCATATATCGATAGAGAGAACCTCTTCGAGCTAAGGTACTGTCGCCCGAACCTGATAGCTACCATCAATCAGGAGTTGTTGTGCACACACCGAAATCCCATGGATGTCGCGTACGCGTTGAGGGAAATATATTCAGGTATATATTCCTCAGCCCCACGTATTAGGTCCCTGGAGCAGAGAAGGTACAGAGATGCGCATATACCCAGCACCCTCCCCAACGCCCTCTTCCTAGTACACACTCAGGAAGAAAAGGAGACCCTGACCAACCAGGGTTATGGTGGAGGCACGAGGTCGCGCATCCTTACCATCCATGAAGCACAGGGACTGACATACGAGTCGGTCATCGCCATTATAACCAAGGGCAACATGAGTCTGCTCGAGAGCGTCCCGCACGCAGTGGTTGCAGTCTCGCGGCACACCAGGACCTTCACCTACTACGCCGACGAGGAAAAAGACGCCATCAGCCGTTTCGTGCGGCGTGCGGAGTCTGCGTCACCAAATGCTATCCGCGACTACAACTTGCAGATGGCCATATAATATCGGAATGTGGATGTGACGGAGGCCCTGGGCCGGGTGGAGAAAGCCGACTTAAACAAAAATTTGTAATAAAAAAAAATTAGACAAGTACGGCTTTTGTATTATGTATGCGTGTATACCTTGAGCATTCACGCTCACTAAAAGGCTTCTTCTCGCGGCGGCGTCGTGTGGCGGGTCGTCTTCTTCCCTCAAATATGGTTGAGGAGGGCGATGGCTGGCACACGTGTCAAGCTCGTGAACGGGCGCTGCTTGCGGGAGCCGGTATGCTCTCGGTATGTACGATATTGAGAAATTAGTTAAAAGTCTATTTGTGTATAAAAAAAAAGAAAAATGCCCCTCTGGCCTCTTCTTAAATTGTATGTGCCCCTCAGGCTAAGAAATTAAAAAAAAAAGTTTTGAACCCTTCATGCTCTTATCGTATTGTGCCCTTCAGGCTAAGCAAGTTTTCAAAGTGCACTTCAGGCCTTCACAAATGTATTATGTAAGTTTAGTTAAGAAAAAATAAATGTCCTCCTGTATTCCGTTAGTAATTATAATACAAAAATTATAAGTTAAAAATATAAATGTAAGCAATGCCACGGACCCATTGAGTCTGTGAACAAAAGCAACAATAATAATAAAAAAAAAGGTACATGTGGTTGGTACTGCAAGACCAGCAGCACCACCTGGAAGTGCTGGCGGAGCTACAGTTGCGTACGCCGGACGGAGGTGTAGTGGTGCGCCGTCACTCTACGTTGCTGAATGTGGCAACAGCGAAGACGAACCTACCTAAATGCGCTCCCTTAATCACGAGCCATCATCATCTTCATCATTATCATCTCAGCCGTAGGACGTCCAACTCTGTACATAAGCCTCCCTCATAAATCTCCAAAAGGACCGGTTGGAAGCGGCCTGCAGCCAACGTCGTCCTGCTACCTTTGGCAGGTCGTCAGTCCACCTTGTCAGCGGACGACCTACGCTGCACTTGCCTGTCCGCGTCTCCACTCCAGAACCTTCCAGCCCCATCGGCATTCTGTTCTGCGTGTTATGTGGACTGCCCGCAGCCATTTCAACTGGCTTTACTTCTGGGCTATGTCAGTGACTTTAGTTCGTCTACGGATGTTCTCATTTCTGATTCGATCACGTAGAGAAACCCCGAGCATAGTACGTATGATAAATCAAATATCTATCCATGTTCACGTTTTTCCCCGCAGCTTGAGGAAATTCACAGAAGTAGCGCAATCGTTAATGGAAAATAATTTAATTTCATAACGTTTTTACTGTATCGCATTAGTATTAAGTTACTATAATAATATTTGTAAATTGCTTGTTATAAATAACTGACATCATCCCGAGTCCCAACAACCAATATATCGTCCTATGTTTGTCGGTATAGCATCAAATTATTTACTTAGACATAGGGTCACTGCTGCGTTTTTTGAACTACAAACGCAACCTTTTTGCAAACTACAACTGGAACTTTTAGCGATCTATACAAATGCAACCTTTTTGCGAACTACAGATGCCAAGTTTTCGTGAATCATGAACAGACCCGCAGGTGGATGCTATGGGGCGAAAAATTGACTTAGTACCTACCGACAATAACAGTCAATACAGTCAGGTAGGTAGTTGTATTATGTGTAAAGTAAAAGTTTCTTGACGTTCACCATATAAAAATATTTGCTGCTCTGGTTCCAAGAAGAAACTCATAAGAAAGAAGAAGCGAATAGTTACCGACTTAAGTTCAAATATCTTTCAATATGAATCCTACACGCGGATTTAGCAGGTTGTTAGAAAGGGAGTTCGGAGATTTCAGACATCTCTAAATTTTCTGACATATTGTAGAACGGTAGTAGAAGACACTATTTTAAACATATCATCTAGATATCCTTTGTTTCTCATTACGTGGCTCGCCAAAAGATATACCACAGACGCATTGACCGGAATGTTTTATGCGCATAAGCTGTTATGAGTATAAGCCCCAAGCCCCAAACAAATCCGGGTACTGTTGACATCTCCAATAACTATTTTGCCGACTACCGATTTTGGTACCCACACATAATGTGGGTATCACAAACATCATTAATTAACCTCGCACCTACCTGAACTACGAGTAGTTACGGTCCATTAACTGACTACTCTGTCAGTAATATCTGATCTTAATAGCAATATAATCTACAACAGTAAGAGTAATATAAAAGCATAGGTTTCGTAGGTAAATGTTTACGGCGCCCGTTTCCCCAAAAATTTAAAGGATCACGTAAGCGATGTTTGGTATTTTTGTCAAATTCATGTTGTATTTTTTTATTATGTTATGTGTTTTATTTTAAAGCACTAACGCGCAGAACCAACATTGTCAACCCACAAATCCGCGGACGTGATTCCAACTGTCAAATTCGGGTGGATGTGTATTTTTTTCTCTAAAATTGTAACGTTTCAGATTTTTAAATTCCATTTCAAATTGGTTTATTCTCTATAAGTATTGAAACCGTAAAAACGGGCTTAACAGTTAATATTTATATATTTTTTGTAATAGGATTTCCTAAGATTTACGATTAGCTCATATTGAGTCCTTTAGAATTGGGTTATGTATGAATCCTATGTAATATTCCTGTCAGGGATCATACCAAATTGTGCTTATTTAATAATATAATTTATGCTTTGTGATTTCATAGTTAGTAAGTTATGTGTAAGTAGGTAATTGTTGTAAGATTTTATCGGTTTTGTTCGCAGTAGGGTTGTTTTGATTTTATGTTTGTGTTGGTGTATAAAAAGAAGTGTCCTTACCAACTCGAAGTAAGTATATTGTGGTTTAATGTTCGTATTTCCCAAAAGACAAAATGCTTTTAGTTTTATTTAGTGCGATTAAATGAAATCGTTTGTCGGGTTGGATTTCACACGGGTTTTTTCATCCCTGGGGTATGACTGAAATGAATGGATACCGAAGACCGATGAAGACCGAATATGAACCAAAAATTATTTTCAAAAAAGTTTCTGCCTTGTGCAAGATACAACAAAATATGCTCCAATTGTATGTTGTGTTTCAATTATTGTGTATCTGTTTGGTGACAGATCTCACATACTTCGCAAATTATTACAAGTACAATTTGAAAAATTTAATACCGACTTCCATTCTATTCAATTATTGTAGTGTAACTCAAAAACTACTGGACCGAGCCTGGTCCTGGAAGCCTGGTGCTTCCCGTGTGGTATTTCTTTGGCTTTCAAACAAACAAAGAATTTTGAGAATCGGTTCACCCTATCGAAAGTTATGAGGTAACAAACATTAAAAAAAATACAGTCGAATTGAGTACCTCCTCCTTTTTTGGAAGTCGGTAGAAAATAATTAAGTCAAATAAGTAAATAGGTAAGTCTAAGCCTAACTTAAACGATTCAAATACCTATTCAACATATAAGTAAATGTTTTTAACAAAATCTTAGTAAAGTGTAGGTACAGTCAGCATCAAAAGTTGATGACCACTTTCTGAGTTTCAAAATCGCTATACATCTACCTATACATATACCTAAATTGCTCAAAATGACAAGCGCCAGAATAGGATGATTATCATATAAAGATCAAAAGTAGGTGACCATCAGACTTTCAAAAGTCTCTAAACAAATTTTAATCAAAAATATCATAACTTAGTGTTTCTCTAAAGTCCCTGATCAAAATTAAATATTTCGTTGGTTGGATAAGTGTGTTATTGTCGATAAGTTTGGTATATAAATTAAGTAGCAAATTGTAAATTAAGTTACATTTACATATTAATTGGGAAATATTCTTCTTGCATTCGAGGGTAGGTAAACAGTTTTTCAAATACCCACACCAATATTATTACGCCTGCACAGTACTAGTTTTATCGACAGCAAAAATAAGTTTGTATATCATAATATTTCTCAGTGGTACCACACAGATATTATGAAAGTTATGTTGGAAACTTAAAAACTGTTCTAAATTAACATTCACATAAATCTCTTACTTGGTTTGCTGATTAGATAACTCTGTAGATAGTAACGAGACTTTTTCAGTTCACAGTTCAGCTACTTTTGAATATTTAAGTTTACACACTAGATAGCCAAAACAAACTAATGTTCAGTAACTTTTGTTATTTATAATGTTCAGTTATTTTTGGACATTATTGGCGTGATTACACTAGATACCTGAAACAAGGATTTAATATTGTTCAGTGATTTTTGTAAAGCTCGATGTTAAGATATTTTCGGCAATAATAATGATCAGCAAGTTTTGCCCATGTACTGTTCAGTTTATTTTGAACTTTAATGATGTTCATTCAATACTGATGCTTGTCATGATAAGTGATTCATGTATAATATGGTGTATAGCGATTTTGAAAATCTGAATGTGGTCATCGACTATTGATGCTGACTGTACCTTGAGTAATTGTGTATCGTAAAACATATACTTAGGCACTAATAAACCAATTCAACGTTAAATCATTATCATTACCATTTAAACTGTTTGTAATGAGTTTATAAAAAAGTTCCTAGGTTCCTTCCTTCATTAGGCTCTATAGCTAGTCATTACAAATGATAAAATAATGACCTAACAAGTGGGCACTTAAGCGTATAATGACTTCAACCATAATACTACATTACAATAGCATTACGTTCATGTAATGGTACTATAAAATAACATAGGGTTAAAAATATGTTTAACAGACTTACAAAAAGAGAAAGTTCTCTAGACGACGCGTATATTTATTTTTTATGTATGACCACGGATAACTTTTTACACGGTAGTTCGATTTTGATAACTCTTTTTTGTTTGTTAGAGTAGGTATACCTACATTTGAGGTGGTCCCATTTAAATTACATTAAATTCGGTTAATCAGTGTTTGAGTTACATTCCAATAACTGAAAAGTGTTACGCCTATCTCGATGATATCGTAATAGACGGTAAATGACAATCGATCCCATTTCACACTTTTTAGAATTGTTTATGGTAAAAAAATAATTGTCATATAACTTCGCGTCCGCACATACCAATGTTTCATCGTAATTTTTTTCGTTTAATTGAAATAATTATATATTAAGACCTATTCAAACCTGGGCGTTATTCGCTACCGCGAGCGATAGAGAAATCCGAAAGGTTATGCGTTAATTTCACTGTTCACACCAGAGCGGATATCGCTGCCGCGCCCGGTAGAGATATCCGTTGGCATGGAAACATGTCATGTCATTCATGCTATTTACCCATCGAGTTTGTACCGCGTGGTATTTTTCGTTACCCACAGCGGTAGCGAATAACGCTCAGGTCTGAATAGGCCTTAAGTTAGGAAATTATAAAATAACCTTATTTTTATAATATAGATAGATTAATTCAAGAATATCGATACATAGAGTTAGATGCAATCTAAACAAAAATAGCTTAACATCATTTTTAATTATTCCCTCGAGTTCTCAATTAACCGAATAATATAAATATATAAGTACGACCACATAATTAGGTTTTTTTAATGCAAATCACAATTTTCTTCTAACAAAGTACTTAATTGTTATAATTACTTCGTAAATAAGAATAGTCTACCCGGCGGCGAAGTAATTAGTTTTCATTAAGTTAAGGAGAAAAGTTAGCATTCCGTATAACAGCTCATTCTGGAGGCCAATTCTACTATTTCACAACGTTCAAGTAATATAAATCGAACACCGTTGTAACTGCATTCTAAAGTTCGACTCTTGTTATCCTTTGAATTATCAAACGACAAAAAGAGTAAACGACTCTTGTTGTCGTTTGATAATTCAATACCCAATAAAAACCGCCAGAGATGATTAAGGAATCAAGTTCGTTTTTTATATATAAAAATAAATTGAAAGAATTTCTACTAGCCAAAACATATTATACAAAAAAAACCGCCAGAGATGATTAAGGAATCAAGTTCTTTTTCTATATATAAAAATAAATTGAAAGAATTTCTACTAGCCAAAACATATTATACAATCGAGGAATATCTAGTTGATAAACCTTAGTAAATAATTAATGTATATGTAAAATAAACACTAAGACATGACTTGTAGGCATACATACATTATATAATTATTAAGTTTTAATGACATGCATTTTAATGTAATGGTGACATATTTTTAATCAATTTTAATGACTTATCCTATGATGATGTAATTTAAATGGTACGTTCTCAAAATAAGAAGGTAACTTGACTATGTTTAGTATAATTGAATGATCCAAATTTTGTAATTAATAAATGTTGTAATTAGCTCTATTTGTAATTTGCACACCCAATAAGGGTCGAGTATAGCAAAAAATATTAACACTGTAACACCACATGACTGTATTACCTGTACTCTGCAAATAAATGATTTGAATTTGAATTTAAAAAAGCTATTCTACTATTCCTATAGAAAAGTTGAAACGTAATGTCATCTTAAACACTATTTTACCTATATTAACGTACCTGCAGCTGAGGCCATAGCGCAAACAATTTGCGTGCAGTAAGCGTCAACAAGTCACGCTTCGGCGTATGAGTTGTCTGTGTCACAGTTGCCCTAATTAATGTCTGTATGTGCCTTTTCACGTGAACGATAGGTTAATTTGCACTTACGCAGTTATTCGTGCTAGGCCCACCAGACTGTTGTTATAGTAAATAAAAATGTATAATAGACATCTTTCAGCTACGGTTCGATTGCAATTATAGAGCAACATTTTGTTAGCGGAATCGGCCCACAGGGCCCAGGCCCAGGATCTTATGTTATTTCCTTTCCTATAAAATATCACACTAATACAGATAGGCAATTTTTTGTATAATTATAATTTAATTAATAAAGTTATATGATTATTAACGGGATATTTACCGTGGTAAGGTTGTGGAATGAGCTCCCGATATTTCGGCGCAGTTACATGCACCATGTTCACGGGAAGACTGAAGAATGCGGGTGGTTGGTCAAAAAGTTTAAAAGTTAGGTGCAGACATAACGATCTACCCTCTTTCTTAGTCTTTTACTACGGTTATCACTGGAACTCGAACTCGATCCTAAGTCCCGACAAAACACACTCACTGTATCACTGCGTATAGTATTTTGAACACATTTTGCAAAATGTGTTCAAAAAAAGAAAGAGGGTAGATCGTTACGTCTGCACCTAACTTTTAAACTTTTTGACCAACCACCCGCATTCTTCAGTCTTCCCGTGAACATGGTGCATGTAACTGCGCCGAAATATCGGGAGCTCATTCCACAACCTTACCACGGTAAATATCCCGTTAATAATCATATAACTTTAGAGAACAACCGTGATAGTTTAAAACAGTGTTTTAATTAATAAGTCTTAATTGATTTAGATGCATTTTAAATGAGTACACCTAGGCTTTAACATAAGAAACGTAATAGCATAAGAAAGGTGGGGGAAGAATGAAGTTGTGGTTGCGGAATATCCGAGAGTGGACTGGAATATCGGAGGCGTCTGAGTTGTTCCGCCGAACCAGAAAGAAGAAGGACTGTACCACGCTGATCGCCAACCTCTACTAGTTGGAGAGGCACTTTAAGAAGATGAAGAAGGCTTTAACACATACTCTACTTTATATCCTGAAAAAGGTCCACAAGAATGCAACTGCGAGGAGATTTTATTACAGAATAGTATTAAGTATGATCACAATAATGTACCTATCTAAATCTTATCACAATAATATAAAATATCTGGGTCGCATTGTAACTGTAACGGACAGGCGTAACTTGAACGATTTGCCCCTCTAGTCACTTACTAGAAACTATAAATGAACATCCTCAACTGGGGTTGGATGTCACGATATATGTTAGCAAGAGTTAGCGACCGTAATGACATCTAGGATTTGTTTCGAAACTAACCAAATTTCCAGTCATTTACCGACCGATGTCGGTTGTAAAGCAATTGTTATCTACGTAGATACTTCAATCCCTGATTTAAATGTATTTACTACGTTTTAAACAGGGTTTTATTCTACAAGAATGTGCCCCCTTGTATAAGTATGATAATACATATAAAGATGAAAAATAATTTAATGTAATGTTACAGCCGTTAAGACCTAACTTTTCATTACTATTAAAAATATTGTTTACACTAAATAAGAAAAATAATAAATAACTAAACAGTGTAAATAACTATATAAACTCGCCAGTGTTTTGGTCACTTTTCCCCCCACCATATATAGCTAATATACAGGGATCCAAAAAAACAATCAAGTCTTCAGACTCAAAGTATGACCTGGTAAAGTATCATTTCACTCCACTACTGGATGTACAAATGCTCATGTGGCCAAGGAATGGAACACAGGAATATATCCCTACTACTAATATATCCCAGGGGTATATACCTATAATACAATAAGGTTCAAAATGGGTCAGAGGCTACATGAGTGCTCCTTCTTCGGGATCTATTAGACTAGGAATCTATTGGATTAATGGGACTCTGATCACCACATGAGTAGTTTAATACTCAATATCTTTATTGCAACATTATGTATTTTACATAATGCAGGTCTAAAATATAGGTACGTAATTTTATTTATTTGTTTATTTTATTTTATTTATTCAACAAAATCCACAGATCTAATATTTTCTTACAATTTGTTAAGACATACAGCCAATATCGGAATTACATTCTTTAAATAAATTAATATTGTGTGTGTTTCATAATTAATTGAAATTGTTTTTATTGTCCAACAATATACAGTTAGTACACATGCTTAACTCTAATTAATACACTATACTTAACCGTATGTACCTAATAGTATCCACATTAGGCTCTAGGCCTGTGTTGATAGATATGGATAGATACTAGTAGGTTGATTTTATTTAACAAACTGTCCAAAGAACATTCTCTAGTCCTTATACTAGGATTCCCTGTGTTATAAGGACTAGTTTCTCCCATTGACCTTTTCATTTTACACATTATAATGAACCATTGAAACTGAGACCAATTCAGTAATCTACACTAATATTAATTTATTGATTCAGGCGTTACTTTGCGGAAATCCATTATCAAAAAAACGATATTAAAAATATTTAGTGACACTTCCGCTGAAAAGAAAACAATGATTTTGGCCTATTTGGGGGCGTGCACCACCCTCCCTCCCGCATAAAATGCTAATAGGAAGAATACAAAATAAAAAACTAGTGCTAGTGACAGTGCTCGACGAATCAACATCTCCTGAGGATGCCTCGTGTAGAGGCGAAACACGTGTCGAATCGGTTTTGGTTGATTTGGGGTTTCTTGTGTTTTTTATTTTGTATTCTTCCTATTAGCATTTTATGCGGGAGGGAGGGTGGTGCACGCCCCCAAATAGGCCAAAATCATTGTTTTCTTTTCAGCGGAAGTGTCACTAAATATTTTTTAATATCGTTTTTTTTTTCCACACTACTATTATAAATACTAAGGTACTCGTATGTCTGTTTGTTCGTCACATATTAACAACTACACTATAGATTTTATCTTTACATATAATAATAAAAAATACTCAATCAGACGTATTTATATCTTTTATATATATAAAAATACAAATATCATTACACCATTTTGGTAGAAATCATCATCATCATCTCAGCCGTAGGACGTCCACTGCTGAACATAGGTCTCCCCCATACATAGGCCTCCCCCATTGGTAGAAATAAATAAGTAATAATAACTTTTATATGTATTTTTATCACGCGTGTCGATTCCCTAATAGGGAAAAGCGACATTGAAGCAGCTTCGTAGCACTATAGTATTTATTATGGTATATAGTACTTCTACGAACTGATAAATTAGTATCGAGGAACTCTACTTTGCTTAATTTCTAAGTAATTATTAAGAAGGTATGTATAGATGTAACAAAATGATGTTGTGATGGAACTAAATCGCAGCATCATTTCGTTACATCTGAGCATCTGTAGAGCGACAGAATAAGTAAGTAGGTAGAGCATGTCACAGAAGTAGGATTGCCATCTCTAAAATTTGGCAACCAGAACAAGACGCGTAAAAATCCTGGATTTTAGAGCCCAAAACCCGGACATGTCAACATGTTTTTTAAAATTACGCTTTAAAACCGGCTAGGACTTGCGTAATATTTACCGGAAATATTCTCCACTACTAACTACTAACTTAGTATCAAGGAACTCTACTTTGCTTAATTTCTAAGTAATTATTAAGAAGGTATGTATAGATGTAACAAAATGATGTTGTGATGGAACTAAATCGCAGCATCATTTCGTTACATCTGAGCATCTGTAGAGCGACAGAATAAGTAAGTAGGTAGAGCATGTCACAGAAGTAGGATTGCCATCTCTGAAATTTGGCAACCAGAACAAGACGCGTAAAAATTCTGGATTTTAGAGCCCAAAACCCGGACATGTCAACATGTTTTTTAAAATTATGCTTTAAAACCGGCTAGGACTTGCGTAATATTTACCGGAAATATTCTCCACTACTAACTACTAACTTAGTATCAAGGAACTCTACTTTGCTTAATTTCTAAGTAATTATTAAGAAGGTATGTATAGATGTAACAAAATGATGTTGTGATGGAACTAAATCGCAGCATCATTTCGTTACATCTGAGCATCTGTAGAGCGACAGAATAAGTAAGTAGGTAGAGCATGTCACAGAAGTAGGATTGCCATCTCTGAAATTTGGCAACCAGAACAAGACGCGTAAAAATCCTGGATTTTAGAGCCCAAAACCCGGACATGTCAACATGTTTTTTAAAATTACGCTTTAAAACCGGCTAGGACTTGCGTAATATTTACCGGAAATATTCTCCGACCAGTTTCGAACTTATTTGAAGTTCTTCTGGGAGTCACTTTTGTGCAGTTACGTGCTGTGGCCCGCGGTCGCCGCTGTGCACAATATTTATTAATATTTCCGGTAAATATTACGCGAGTCCTAGCCGGTTTTAAAGCGTAATTATGAACATAACTCGCGATAGTCTTCTATCTCAAAATGTTTTTTAAACATAGATAGTGTAATAAAAATGTCATAAATCACCTTTTTATTTATTTTCAGACCTTTAAATTAAATTTAGTCATCTCTTATCATCATTTTAAATGTGCCTCACATAGAATCTTGTTACACTTTGTTACAAATTATGTTAACAATCAGTGAGTCTTTTTTTTATTTTAGGCTCAAGACTTTAATTTTTTAAACCCGGATTACAATGAAATCCCGCCCGGACGCTCCCCGGATGCGCTCTAAACTAGGACAAATCCGGGGAAACCCGGACGGATGGTAACCCTACACAGAATCTATGCATTGGTTCTCACAAAGAAGCGACACAATCATCAATCTACTATCAGAGTGACATTGAAATAAAACGTCTGGAGTGCCGTGAGACGTGTCGTACTCGTAGTCGATACAAATGGGGATAATAGACCTTAAGGCAATACGTGGATGAGGGTTATGGGACTATAGCTGCATCCTGCGGCTCTACTCACGCAGATTATAACAGTCAATCATTGTCATCTCAAAATTAGCGTAATGTATTACAAGCTGCTGCCCACGACTTCGTCTGCGTGGAGTTAAAATATCTCTCGCATTTACGGCCGTATTTATAAACAAGTAGAATTTCTTTTGGAAAAGTAATTACTTAAGCAACGATTTTAATTATATTGAATAGAATATGCCTGAAGTAAGAACGAAGTTATCAAAGGCTAGAATTCTTAGCCGAGTAATAGTCACCATTTTCATTACTTAATCAATGAGAACACGTCAGTTTTTCGTTCTTATTATGCAAAAGTGAAGTAGTCTAAAAACGACATTAGCACACAAGTCTGAACTGTGAAGGATATATTATGCCGTAAAAATTAAAATCCCATAACAACAACCTCATACAAGTGCAAAAAGATACATCCAGTTTCGTCGAACGTCACTCACTCACACTACGCATTATGATGCCCTGTGTCGTGGGAGACAGAAACATTTAAGGCGCGGTCTAATCCTAATTTTAAAACAATTTACGATGCTTTACATAAGGTTGAGAATTGCTTACCAGAATGGACGATGTAATGCGAAAATTCAATTGAATACGCTCTGATACTTTTTATATTTATTTCGTACAATCAAATGATTAAATTTTATTGATAAAAGAGTCCATAGTTCACTAGTAAATTTCATTGGGAATTCGAATGTGAAACATTCATTGAAATATATTTGCCCATAATTGAATAATAATGCTTTTTCCTACGAAGCACGTAAGAAAAATTGCAAAATTTAGGAAATGTTGCCGACTTTTTTCTATCGAGCCAAGTTTGCTCAATCGTGTATTGGTTCCCATACTTCATAAGAACGTATATTCAATTTACACTACGTTTTTTTTCGAACTTCGGTTATTAGGTTTAAGCGTCGAAAAACTAAGTTTTCGCGAAGTCGAATCATGCAATTTGGAACTCATTTCGCCTTAACACATCATAAACATCCAAAAGGCGAGCAGGGATCGAGCCCGGAATCCATCACTTCTAAAGCAACCAAATAGGCGAACATAGCAATTTTATTACGTACCTCAGTTGCAATCATATATTGATTGAAACCTTGAAATGCGGTGGATTTATGTCAGTTTTGAAAGATTCATTAAGCAGAAATGTTAGTAAGTTGATGATGACTCTACCTAACAACACCGCCATAAAGCCGCAATTTTTATTAATTTTAAATCCACATTTGATTGCAACATTGTCGTGACGGTCGTCAATAAAAACAATAAACTTTTTATTTTTAAGGTTCCGCACCTCAAAGGGAAAAGGAACAACTTATAGGATCACTTTGCTGTCCGTCTGTCTGTCTGTGTCAAGTTGAAAGTTAAACCAAATACTCGGATCTACGGTTTCTTTTAGGTGTGAAAAAATTAAACTTATAAGCCAACGCTATCAAGAGATACGACCGTTTCTGACGCATATTTTGTGATTTTACAAGGAAATAAAAACAAATTAAACTTACAACAAATGTAAAGGAAAACATCTGAACACTTGGAAATACCTATGTAGTTTAATGTTGCTATTACAAACTTATTAATGCGGTTGGTGCGATAGTAATGTCACGGGATCGAACGTCAAAGTTAAGTTTGTCCTTTCTAGTTTGTCGTTTAGAAGAAATAATGTTAGATGTTTTCTTAATCCTCTGCGTCCCAGAGACGTAAATATCATAAATCATTCATTCATAAATATTTTGTTTAAATTATCGCGGTCGAGACGAGACCTGGCTCCTGTGATGGCTGCCAAACTGGACGGAGCAACGACTGTGGCTGGAACGATAATTGCTGCTGAGCTTGCTGATATACCCATCTTTGTCACTGGTGGTATAGGTAGGTACCGTGTTTAGGTATGATATGATGTAACAAGCATATCATTCTCCTTAAAACGTCAACTAAGTAATGCTTTCATAGTACTGCTTGGAGGCATTATACACATATACTGGACTACTAGTATTCACCAAAACGAGTGATGGAACGCATCAATACTAATTGGTAAGTACCAAACTCTTGCCGAAGAAGGTTTTTGCGTGCGCGTGTTCAACTTGCACTTGGCCGGTTTTTAAGTGATTGAGGGCAAATCTCCGCCTCCGAAAATTCCATAACACCAAGTATCAAAACCTATCGGTATCAAAAGGGATAGACAATGTAATTGAAATCCTCCACCGACGCGGAGTACCTACACGAGACGCGTCAATTGATTCCTATTCAATGTATCGTTGAGGCGATCATGCCCGAAAAGGGTCAGCTTCTTGTTAGCCTGACAGGTTAAAGAATGTTATCATTTCAACGTATACGGGATATGGATGGCTTAAGGAAAGAGTTATTGCGGGGAATTGTGTGAAAAGGATTTAGGAACTTGAAAATGTTACAGATAAAATAAAGTTCGCAAAGTTATATACTTTGATAGGGAAATGGATAAGATTGATGATAAGAACAAGTGAGCAAGCGATAAGGGAGCAGAACTCATCAAAGAGTTTTATACGACGTTTTTCAAAACATCTAAGAAAAATCAAACTACAATGCTGTAACCACACAGCGACAAATACAATTAAAAGAAAATATGAAAATTATGGGAGATGGCGCCAAAGTTTTTATTTCACACGTCGAAATGCAGGGTTAGGGGGCAGCTCGTCCAAGTCTGAAACTTGTCCAATGGACCATTTCCACCTTCTCCAATTTGATAATGGTCACCTGGGCCCACATTGGTTTAAATAGCGGGACGATTTGTCCTACTCATAACCTATAAGGATTTATTGGTCCTAACCAAAAAAAATAGCGAATGTTACCTACATGATAAAAAACCTCGTTACATACTTGTAGTTATGATCATCAACAAAATAATACGTTTAGTTACATTTTTAAAATAATAATAATAATATAATCTCTTGTTCATAGAATAACACAAAATTATAAATGAATGTTAACAGAGTGTGTATGTGTTTATGTGTTCATAAACACATACACACTCTGTTACATATTATTATACGAAACATATTAATGTAAATTAGTTTTTCAATACAATGTCCTTTACTGATTTCACAGTCCATTAATTCGCGAAGTATTCTTTTCTTTCTATTTTGAGAACGAATGCTTTCAGGATTTTTTTAATTATATCCACATCACACATTTTATAACCACTTAAAAAAAGGAGGATAACTTCGTCGTTTATGAATCAATTTTGATGATTCTTTTTATTGGCAAGAAGATATCTCAAGTGTGGTAACATGATAAGGAAATCAGGATCTGATTAAAGCATCCCAGAGAAATCGAGGGGAACCTGCTCAACGATTTACAGTAATTACCTGGAGTTGGACTTGATTTATTTGTGTGACAACTTTGCACTTAAATGAGTTGTGACTGTTATTAGGGGTCTGATGTTGAAGACGAATAACAGTCAAGTGAACTCCTCAACGTTTTACACTAGTTTTTTTTTACTTAAATAATTTCCGTTGATGAGAATTTTGAACACATATGGATTATAACCCATATAACTCCAGCAGTTTTTGAGTTACATTCCAATAACCGAAAAGTGTTTCGCAAAATTTAGATGATATTATTGACGGTGAATGACAAGCGATCCCGTAATTAGCAAGGGTCACAAAAATAGGCAAAACATTTTATTATTAAAAATGTAACCGTCTGCAACGCCAAAAAGTGTGAAATAACTAATAACGCACAATATTGTGATAGTAGGTACTTTTGAACTATAATGGTACCGACTTCAACAAGTTATTTTTGGTGTTGAAGTCGGTTCCATTTTTTGGTAATTTTTTTTTCTTTATCTATTACATAAATCTTAGAAGGCAGCTTGATCTCTCTATGCTACACGGTCTCATAGAAAACTACGGTCTATTTTACGATTAACTGGTTGCGCGCATGAACTTCTATGGCACGGCTAAAAATCTACGCACCTATCCTCTATCGGATATATATACCTATATCCTCGAACGGGAAAGCAACGGTGTAACCTGCGTTTCGCCGGATATATTTTTGGTCCCATGTAATATAGGGCGAGCCTATTGCCATCTATGGGCCACTGTTCAACACTCCGGACTGCTATTGAGAATTTCTTTGTCAGAAAATCCCAATATCCGTACAACCAGGGAATCGAATCCAGGGCCCCGAGATTCCAAAACGGCGCTTCCACCACTATACCGATACCAAGCGAGCGAAGCCACTGGCGGGTCAGCTAATAGATAATATATAGATATAATAAGAAATAAACATCAAATACCATGAACAATAACACGGAAACTAACAAGGAATTTCGAATGCGCTCGAACGTTTGTGACGTTTATGAAAGATATATTTTCTTATCAGTTAATCAACACCTCCAGTTGAGCCGTCAATACAGAATGGCCATTTTCCCATCGTGACAGATATTAGGCCCGTATATTTGTCTATAAAGACAATCATTACCGTAATAAGGGCCTCCTGCTGCCCACTTGACTGGTATAAATGAATATCCACCCTTATTACAGGGACCTAGCTAGGTGGAACTTGTTATACACCTATAGCCCCAGGAATAATTTTGTGGTAAATTTACCTTTGAGAAAATTGTTAGCAAACTACATACACATTCATAATTTTCAAAATGTTGACAAGAATAAATAACTTCTTATGATATTAACCCAGTCACTTAGAAGTATTTGAATGAAATACAAAACTGCATAACTGATCATGCCGATAAGTACAGGTAAAATATTGCAGGCAAGTGCTTAGGTACTTTATTAGTTTTTGCTGAGTACGGTTCATGCTTTTAAGGAGTGCCATGGGGTCAGTGAACTCATGGAGGGTCAGTCAGTCATCAAGAAGGAGAGGGGAGCTAAGCGTTTAATTCGAAATTGTTACACATTACCGCCCAAAGACACGTACCAAACTCTTGTGGCAAAATAAAACAAAACCACGTTTATTGGGCTAGTATCCCACGCAATGCTGCATATTGAGGCGACCCTGTGATGCTCATTGTCCAATTGTAACACCGTTCATATTATGTTATGAGACTAGTACAGTTTGTACACACTTGAACTGTATGAGGCTGCTATAAAGAAAAAAGGTACGTAGCCACATATTGGAAGTAAAAAGGAGGTTGAAGATGAGCTAGGAAATATATAGGGGAAAATATGTAGGGTGTTTGGTAGAGGGACCGACAAACAAAATGAACGTGTTCGGGGGACCACTTGGAGAATACAAGTTGGCCAAAAAAAATCCCCGACCCCCCAATATTTTTTTTTGTGATTTTTCCCTTTTTCTCCGAAATTGTACCTATTTACCAACATAACATTAGTAAAATCTGTTTTAGACCGGATGTTTTTAGTTGGATTTGGTCTCTAATACACCTTCAGGCCACGCAAAGCAAAATTGGTACAATATTGGAGAAAACGAGAAAATTCAAATAAAAAAATTAAAAAAAATTGGGGTGTCGGGGATTTTTTTTTGGCCGACTCGTATTCTCCAAGTGGGCCTCCGAACACGCTCATTTGGTTTGTCGGTCCCTCTACCAAACACCCTGTATGTAGGTAAACTATTTTGTAGGTGACGTGTAGTAAGTACGGCGGTTGGAATAATAGAAGATCAAATTATAGACTGGGACCTAGGAGAACACCCCCTAAGCTCAGTGTCTACTATTAGTTATTAGTGCCCGGGGCCCCAAGCAAGCAAGTGACAGTTTTTACGTTAGAATTTACTTAGTATGTATACTTTGTACCTTGACAGTGTTCTAAACATTTCTTATATGTATTCGTATAATTAGCTGTTACATGTTTCCTGCAGTGCTGGCACACGAGCTATTCACGCAGAGAAACATAAACGTCATACAACATCACCTGCGAATTGGGCAAATTTGTTTTTAAGTTAGTGATTAAGTGAGACATACTGCCATAGTTTTCATACCACCTAAAGCACCGGATATGGCCTTGTCCTAAATGTCCTGATACAATATTTGGGGCTAATGGCAATTGGGAAAAATGAACGAGCTTTACGAATATTGGATGTGCTCAGTTGAAAATTTCAGTAGTGGCCATCCACGTGGCGTGGCATGTACGTATATCCTTGCAGCTATGACCCTGGGTCTTTCAAGTGGGACGTGAAAGAGCATCTCTCAGGTCATCATAGGGGTGGCGATTAGTGCAGCTTACGGCTACACTAATGGTCATTGCTTCTTGATTCCATCTTCGCTTTCCATCACGCGAGAGGGAGTCACTTTGATGAACCATTTTAAAAAACAATAACAAAAAATATAGTAACAAATACAGTGTTTGTTATGTCAAATCTATAGCTTGATACTTTCAAAGATTAGAATTGGCTAGATGACTGAATATATATAAGTCTCATTTCTAGAGTCTAGGTGGTAAAATATAGGCTGTTGAATATGAACTCAATGCCTTTAATTTAGTTTATGGTATCAAATTTAAATCCCAGCAATTTTCAATATAATCCCGTGTCAGCTCTCAAGAAGGTGGTATTAACACTTGAATATATAATGGCGGATTTTCATTTCATTGCTTGCTTACCTAAATAATAACGACGATTATAGTTCGGAATTCATACGTTAAAATCTTGAATGGCTTGGTGTTATTATATTAAATAAACAGAAAAAACTTTGATTGAAATTGGCAAAGTGACCAATATAATATTTCACTTTAAAAGATGAAATATTTGTTATATGATATACATGAAATATAAGATATATTCGTTTCCTTGTAAAGCCAAAGTATTTAAAGCGCGCGGTCCCGAGTAAGTAGAACATAACGCGACATAGGCGACAAAAGTGGGAAGAGGCGGTGCGGTGAGCGCGGAGGACGCTTGCCGGCGATCATTACGCGAGTGCCGGCAGAGCGGTCGTGGTTGGCAGTTTTTAAATGTCATTGTTTTCTGCCGTGCGATTCTCTAATGATTCGTCGATGCGCTCGTCGACGAGGTCACCGATGTCAAATACTTATTGAGATATCGCCTTTGTACATAAGGTTGTTTTTCGAACGTTTCTTGTCATCTCGTCTTTTGTTTCACGGATGTTGTCAAAGATGCAACGATGTTTGCTCTTAGAAAATCGCACGGCTGTAGAGTACGTAGGCTACCAACAAAAAAGATCGATCGAAGGCGATGTTGAACACAATACTTACAAATGAAAAGATACATCATTCTTGTTTTTTACACTTGTTCCAGTATATGTTCTGCAGTTTCTAACACATTAGAAGGCATTTTTTTCCTAAATGTAGTACACGTGCTGTGTCGTTGCCAGACAGGCTGGAACTAAGTTGACTCAAGACAACTAGCTTGTGTTGATGTCGCCAAGCCGAACGCAGTAAGGCGTATCTACCTCAGTTTATATTAACATCATTGGGCTTGAAGGCATGGATGCCGCAAGTAAATAATATGATTAGAGCCAATCTTACCAATCTACATTACATAAACATATAAAGGTTCTCAAACCCCGACAACACGTCAAAAATAAGTAATTACTATATTGACGAAATCCGTAAATTTATTTCCCGATTCTTATTTTTGTTTACCCACCTACAGATAAAGAGTTTGCAAGTAAGTTCTGAAACTAATATAGACACAGACTTCCTAAATAAATCTTTGAGAAGGAAGTAAATTGTAATATTAGTAAGGTTTCCAAACTCATCTTGTCTTAAAATAGAGCTTCTTTCAATTGGGATCCAATTTTAATATCTTGGAATACTTTCGGGCCTTTATTAAACGATGCGTAAACATAGATTAGGCGTAACATGCTTTGTCTTGCTTTCACGCGTGACATTTACTGTAAGCGAAAAATTGACAGATAGATGTTTTAACTACTCCGGGTGTAAGCCAAGTTTATTAATAAGGCCGTCGGAGTTTGTTAATACATTTCTACAAGAGCATTATTTTTGTGTTTTTTGTAGAAAGAGTGCTCAAAAAGAGGTAGTTTGCAGCTGTGTGTTTTTTGTTAATCCTAACTTTTAAGATGTCCATCGTGGTAGTTGGTATTCCATATTATTGGTATTACCAACAGCCTAGATTCAAGGTTATAAAAATAAGTTTACAGTTACTTTACTGATTGTTTATTTACAAAAGTTGTAATATTTGTATATATTAATGGATCACGCATTCTCATTCTTTTTCCATTGTAAGGCCTTTTATTTATGTAACTTTATGTATTTTCGTGTAAAGCATGCATGCATTGACCGGCGAGGTGTTTTAAATTTGAACATTAAAACAAATGGGATTGACAGAGAAATAACAGAAATTAAAAAATTAAGAAAACGCGCTTTTAGTGGGTTTTTGGATGGATGACACAGCTCCGAGTCTAAGAATATTTCGATTTAAAACCCAAGAATTTTGCCGTAGACCACGTTAATTCAAAGTCAAGATTTGCTAGGGCGACAGATATTTTGAGACACCAGGCTCTATACCAGGAGATGTCCATATAAAAAGAAAGATGATTAAATGCCGACAACTTTAAGCTGCGTAAATATGCTAATCTGGGTGGAGGTTACATATTTGTGCCGTTTGGGTAGAAACTTTGGTTGCATGTGCATACGAAATATGCAGGGACTTGGGCAAACGTTTGGTTGAAGCGTCAGGTGACTAGAATGCTGGCTCATAGGCAAAAAATCAGCATTAGCTATTGAATAGCAATGCAGATTTTTTGCGCAAATGATTTCACGAGTGACATTCTGGGCACTTTTCCTTCAACAAATGGTTTATTAAACATTTTGAGTATTTTTTAAAAATTTTAGTCCTTTATTTGTCTAAGGTTTAAAAAAATATGTAAAAGAAAGATAAGCACGCCTGGATATACTATGGTGATGTATATTTGATCCTCTTGATCTGGTCATGAGCGTAGTGAAGATGCCAGAGACTTCATTTTTTTATGGATGTCCATTATTACAGAAACACAGTCTTCTAGATTGAGGTTCCACACGAAGTGCCGCTGCCAATTCTTATACGCGAGTATATGCTACCTGAATATAACTCTTTATAGTTTACTTCTAGAGTTCCTTTTTATTTTCTCATTTAGTTCAGGTTTAAGTCCCAGCTTTCTATTGTTAGGTTTATGTTGTTTAGTTAGGTAAGTACCAAATTGGATGTCTAGTTTAATGTTAGTCTAGTGTAATGAAAAGGGTCCAAACGGCCGTTACATTACAAAGTATTTCTTTTTATATCTTTTGAACTCTTCATTCTTGAAGCGTAGCGGAGACTTGACCAATCAACAATGTTAAGCAAAGTTTGTCGTTGTCAGGAGTCGAATGGGTGGTCGCTATTGGCATTATTCGACTGAGCAATTCCGTGCTTTGGCGAGCACGTTAAGCCGTAGGTTCTGGTTGTTAATCTTAGAACAACAGTCGTTAGGCTATGCCGACGGCCTACGGGCCCGGGGCGGCCTGAAAACTTCGACATGGCTTGGCCACTAGCCGATCCACCAAGTCGCACTGGGCTCGCGTGGTGGATTGTGGCCTAACTCCTCTCTCTGAGAGGAAGGCTCGAGTCCCAGCAGTGGGAACATAATGGGCTGGTTATTATACGCGTGTAATTATTTAATTTAGCCTCCATATTCACCTCTATTTTGTACTTTTTCGAGGCTTTTTAGTCTCGAAAAGAACGTTTATTGAAAACTAGGTTTTGCAAAGATTTTCAGACAGGCAAACTATATACACGTCCAGAACACAGATTTGTGTTAAGGCATCTTATTGATTTATAAAGATCCAGATCTCATCATTAAGCTATATAGTTATTGTGCTAAGCTGCTGGATCCGTTTTTACTCTTAGAACAATAGTCACCAGGCTATGTCGGAGGCTTTGGGCGGCCTGAAAACTTTGACATTGGGGCTGGGATCAATAGCCACCACCGCAATGAGCTCACGTAATGGATTATGGCTCATATTCCTCTCTCATGAGAGGAAAGCTCGAGTTATGAAGAATATGAAGTAGGTAAGCATATACCTACCTACAATATACACATTTGATTTGTATGGTAAGTACCTAAACTACAAATATACCTAACTTGAGAAAACCTGTTGCTATGTTTCAGAATCGAACTGGAACGAAGGACTCAACAGGTGGGAAGAACCTGGCATAAAATCTACTTACAGTATGAGAGTCAATAGATAATATTATATGCACTCAAGGCGCGGTCCAATCCTAATTTCAAATAATTTTTACATAAGGTTGAGAATTGCTTATCAGATTGGACGATTTAATGCGAAAATGCAATTGAAAACGTGCTAATACTTTTTATATTTAGTTCGTACAATCAAATGATTTAATTTTAATGATAAAGGAGTCCATAGTTCACTAGTAAATTTTATTGGGAATTTGAATATGATACATTCATTAAAATATATTTGCCCATAATTTAATAAAAAATATTTTTCCCATGGAGGATGTAAGAAAAAAATTAAAAAATTTAGGGAATGTTGGCGATTTTTTTCTGTCGAGCCATGTTTTCTCAATCGTGTATTGGCTCCCATAGTTCATAAGAACGTATATTCAATTTACACTACGTTTTGTTTGAACTTCGGTTATTAGGTTTAGGCGTCGAAAAACTAAGTTTTCGCGAAGTTGAATCATGAAATTTGGTCCTAATCGTTCCTAGGACCTTTGCTAAAATAGGCAGGCCTTTGCGCTGCACACAGAAATTCCAAGAATCAGGTGCCTGTGTGTTTAGCACAAGGTAACGAATTGGGCAATGTCTTTAAACATTTTTATGCTTTTTCCGAAAAATTCAGATTGCAAAATATTTTCCGAAATCTCCGGAATATTAAGAAATTTCGGTAAAGTTTCTTGTGTTCTGATTTGATTTCCTTGAATGGTTTCACGTCAAATAAAAGTGATTGTCGATAATTTATTCGAAAGTTGTACAAGTCGGCTAATTACATGGAAATGTCGAAACTCCGAGAAACTTTTTGGGAGTTGATTGATGAAATATGATTGGATTCTTTATATAACTCACCTTTTTGAGTTTAAGTTGTAGGCGTAATAAAAATAGACGATACACATATACTAAGCGTATGTGGTTATTACTTTGTATAGGTTTTATTACTTTTTAGGCTCATTGGCGTGCATTAGGAGACGCGTATGTCCAGCAGTGGACTGATACTGGCTGATGATGATGATGATCATAGTTTTTATTTGATAAAATATATATATTAATGTAACTTTTATTTGAATCAATTGGATAAGAATTTAAGTCAGATTTGAGCGCTAGAAACTTTTAAGAAGCAACGTTCGACAGTGTACAGTTGAGTGCAAATTCATCTTTTTATTGACCTAAAAGTCAAGAGTGCGTTCTCAATCGTCGAAAAATTATTTTAACTGCTTTCCTAAATAAAAATTACTTAATCCGTGGATTTTACCAAGTGATTTGTTTCACCAAAGTTAATTACTTAATTAAATGGAGTTGTTAATTCTAAGAAGAATTTTCTGAGTTTATATACATTCTATTCTCGTTCTTGATATCGTCATATTTTCAGTTACATAGAAAAATATAGTTGTACGGTTGTTTTTGCCATAAGTGCCAACGAATAGTACCAATCTATAGGTCGGACAGCGTGAATTTAGGTAAAACAATTCATACGGAGAAGAAATTTGGCATTGCCATGTAGCGTGGCAATGTTGCCAGCGTTTCGGCCACTTTTCTCTCGACCACGGCTTATAGTTTAGTTCGTTTTTTAGGGTTCCGTACCCAAAAGGTAAAATGTGACCCTATGACTAAGACTCCGCTACCCGTCCGTCTGTCTGTCTGTCTGTCTGTCCGTCTATCGCCAGGATGTATATAATGTGATAGCTAGACAGTAAACATTTTCACAACAAAAAATAATACTAAAAACCGGCCAAGTGCGAGTCAGACTCGCGCACACAGGTTTCCGTAAAAATGGCATAAAAATGTCCGTTGTATGGGAGATTTATAGAACGGATATAGATGTACGGAACCTTTCGTGCCCGAGCCTAACTAGCAATTGGCCGGTATTTTAACTTCTATTTTTAAATTTGTATGATAAGACCACTATTTGGTAAAAAACATATTTTTAATATTGACAATATTGACATTAAGTTATGACATTATGTTATTGGATTGCTTATTTATTAATAATTTATTCAATATTAATTCATTCATTCATATTTTATTGAAATTCTGTAATTTAATGAACGATTTACAATGACAAATGCATGTAATCTATGACATAATTTTGTAACGCCTTGGTCTGTATAATGTAATGTTACATTTTTTTAATAAATAAACAATTATTATTATTATTATATATATTTTGAAACACTCAAAGATGTGCCGTTTAACATTTATTTATTAATTAATTAAATATATGTTATTTTTATTTTTTATTTTGCAACGGTATAAGCACTAGGCCCGCCTGATGTTAAGTGGTTATTTGCCTAGAACAGATGCTTTTCCTCACAAGTGACAAACTGCATTGCGCGCGTAACCCTGAAATATTCAGTTGTTAACTGTCTTGTGAATGTAATTTCGCCGGCAACCATACCTTCAAACCAAAACGCAGTATTGCGAACATTCCTGCTTCACGGTATGATAAAGGTATGATGGCAGTACCTACTTCCCGGACGAACTCCTTCACACAGAGTTCACTGCTCTTAAATTCTTGCAGCACTAACGCCTGCGTAGCGATATTGGACACAGAGTAACAGAAGATGCAGGATCGAATTATGTCCTAGGATAGGTAATTTTTCTGTCTAAAAGTTCAATATGAAAAATTTAATACCGACTTCCATTCTATTCAGTTATTGAAGTGTATCTCAAAAACTACTCAACCGAGTTTGATGAAATTTAAATGGGACCACGGGCAGCACCAGCTTTCATAGAAACAAAGAATTTTGAGAATCAGTTCACCCAGTCGAAAGTTATGAGGTAACAAACATATAAAAACAGTCGAATTGAGTACTTCCTCCTTTTTCGGTAGAAAAGGGGTTTTAAGTTTAGAACTTTAATCCCTCTTATTTGAAGTGTAGCTTATTTAGTTAATACACTGATGTTAGGACATTTTGTGCTTTGATTGTGTGTTGTCTACTACGAGTATCATAAAATTTGGGATTTTACAGAAGCATTTATTTTAAATATTGTAAATATATTGACGATTAGTGTTATTATTATGTAGGTATTATGTTTAACCCGTCGCGTGTCGCGCGTACACCATTTGTACGTTCAAAAAGTGTTAGGGTTTATTAAAACCAAAATAAAAAAAAAAATACGTCCAGCCGATTTGGAGGCTCTAATTATAATGAAATAAAATATGAACTACAAATCTCATCTGCTTGGGTAACATATCCTAAGTACCTACTAACCAGCGACCACCTATGACAATGCTAAGTCAGCTGGAATATTGCTTACTAATCTAATATGAATGAATATGGAGCTATATACGAAATGGGTCCCCGTGAATCTTTGAGAGAAGTATTTAAAAAAATCTATATATTAACGTTGCCTTCCTTATATGTATTTGAAAATATAATGTATGTTCGTAAAAATTTACATAAATATAAATTAAATAGTGATAACCACACTTTTAATATTAGAAATACAAATAGGATAGCTGTACCTAGTTTTAGACTTGCGAAGACTAACAAGTCATTCCTAGGAAATTGTGTGCGTTTTTACAATAAAATCCCAAAACACATAACTGAGCTCACAGAGGGCAAATTCAAGTTGACTGTAAAAAACGTTTTAATAAAAAAAAGCTTACTATAAAGTTCGACATTATATAGAAGATAAAGATGCTTGGAATACTCCACTTCTGGCAAGCTGTCACTCTGCCACCCATAAAATGTAATATTTGTAGTACCTAAGTAGAAACATTGTAAACATCTATATAAAAAGAATGGTCCCGAGTTTCTTGCCGCTTCTTCTCGGTGGGCTCTATATATTTTGGAACGCGGCGGTAGAGTCTTTAAAGTATATTATAATGAAGAGTTGACGTTCATAAGTGCGTCTTTGATGCCTAAATTGAATAAATGATTTTGACTTTGACTTTGATGGTTCGGGCGGATGCATAACTACCTCTTCTATGAACTTTATCAAATCCAATTCACTCTGCCAGTATAAATTTGCTTTTAGTTGGTGAAACAATTCAAGTGTAGAATTTTTTGTCTGAACTTTTATGCGTAGTTCGGAAAGACACCGAAAGAAATAGACTGGACGGGTTAACTTTCATGTCAGACATGATCCTGTAACCCTATATTCTATATATATGCTCACAGTAATACTTATAGGTAGTTGTTATATTGTACTTCGTAGTACCTTTCGTATTTATAAACATGCCACATGATGTGGCTTCATTATATTAGAAGTGTAGAAACAGAAATCTTAGATAATTTATTGATTCAGGCGTTACTTTGCGGAAATCCATTATCAAAAAAACGATATTAAAAAATATTTAGTGACACTTCCGCTGAAAAGAAAACAATGATTTTGGCCTATTTGGGGGGCGTGCACCGCCCCCCATAAAATGCGTGTAGAGGCGAAACACGTGTCGAATCGGTTTTGGTTTATTTGGGGTTTCTTGTGTTTTTTTATTTTGTATTCTTCCTATTAGCATTTTATGCGGGAGGGAGGGTGGTGCACGCCCCCCAAATAGGCCAAAATCATTGTTTTCTTTTCAGCGGAAGTGTCACTAAATATTTTTTAATATCGTTTTTTTTAACAGAAATCTTATTAATTTTCCAGCAATTAGTGATTAATAAAATACTTTCTTTAATAATTTTGTATGTTGGCCTTTATGCCAAAATCGAAACTATTATAAGTACACATATTAGAAACCGTCCTCGATTTGATTAGAAATCAGATATTTTTATTCTTTTAAAACTGTTTTACTTTACCCACAGAATAAAGTATTAGGTATTTTCTTAGTTATTGTATTATTTTATGTATTATTTTAGACAAAATTATCCTTATTTAAGATACACATTTTTATTGCAATAATTTATTGATTCAGGCGTTACTTTGCGGAAATCCATTATCAAAAAAACGATATTAAAAATATTTAGTTGGAAGTTTGGTTAGTTAGTTTATCGGAAGTGTCAGTGTAGTTTATTGCAATATTAATTCTTATACCTGAAGCTGGAGCGATATTAATGTTAATCTAACAATTTATAATTAATTCTTAAGAAAAAATAGTTGTTGCTATGAACCACAACCCTAAGATCATCTCCTACGGAATACTCCTCAGACTTCCAAGAAAGGTGGTGGAAACCTTTACGGCACAAATCTTTTGGCAAAAAGTATAGAATATTAAATATTAAATACTATTAAATGCTTGGATGCTCCGTGGATTTTGGTGATTCTCTATTTGTTGGATAGGTTATACCTGCAAGATGCCCCATTTCATTTACATCGAAGTTTTAATAATCTCGAGTGTTAGGCAATAATGATTGCATGGATTCTATTTTTAGAGGTGGAAGGTAGCTAAGTTCTTAATTACATTTTTATTCCTCTTCCCTGAATTTTATTAACTTCAACTTTATGATGCCTGTTAGTTGAAATATACGACTCTATGTTATAAAGATAAAAAAAGAAAATATAAAGAATAAAGACTCTACAAAGATAAAGACTCTATAATAATAATAATAATATAAACCGCAGGGGCGGCTTTGTGGCGAGCCGTCCGCGTCGGTGAGTGGCGACACTGCGGACCCTGATTCTCCCTAGGGCTAAATGAGACCCCTGACCCCCGGTTTGCCTTAATTGGCCGTCTGCGGGTGGAGACGCAAGAGCAAGAAACAAAAAGCTCCAAGGGTGGAAGTGTTAAAGGGCATAACGCTGGTAGTAGCTCTCTATTGAAACCGCAGCACACCTCTCAACACCCTTCAGCCATCCACACCAACATTGCCATGGTGACAACCATTGATGGTGGCTCTTATGGGGGGACCCGTTTAGTGGGTGGCAAGTCACCACCTGCCTAAATATTTTAAGATGAGAATGAAATTGGCAGGTGTCGTAGTCTTGTCCATAGCCTACTACCTCCCGTACCACTAATAAGTACATATCAATAGCCATTTTACCCATTTTTGTAATAGATATACCATGTAACCATCCATCCAAAATATTTCTGTTTTTATACTAGATTGTATGTTTATACCAAAAGGCCTCTAAGTGTTGGCTACAGCCCCACTTATGCCTATGTAAACGACCGGGTGAAACCCGTGAAATATGTCAAATAAAAGGAATAATAATATAATAAAACACAATTCTCGTCATTTCTGCTTAAATTTGCATTAAAATTTGTTTGAGTATGACTACATTTTTACCAATGCCTACTACTGTAATAACATGAGCGCTGAAATTTTCCCCCTGCTAGGGTTTTTTTAATTTTTACCACATGTTAATTACTCCCACGAAAAGTAAAGTACAAAGGTAATTAAATATAATAAAAATAATATTAAAATACAATTTAATTCATAAATAATAGGTGCTATGTAACGTACCCACGATATATTATATGCGCAATGTTAAAGGTACTTATCTTAGTACCTAAGTAGATTTAAGACACTAAAGAAATCTATATAAAAAGAATGGCCCCGAGTTTCTTGCCGCTTCTTCTCGGTAGGCTCTATATATTATGGAACGCGGCGGTAGATTTTTTATTGTACATTATAATGAATAATTGACGTTCATAAGTGCGTCTTTGATGCCTATATTGAATAAATGATTTTGATTTGACTTAACTGTATATTACTGAAATGTATTTAGTATCAAAATACCTACTAATACTTCATAAGTTTAAATTTTAAATTCGCTTACGTCCTTCCCACATATTTTATCATGAACCATTTCGCAATTTCCGTAATATAATATATAGTAAAACTGCATTAAGCAAATTAAATTAGCGTGTAGAAAAAACAAACGATGCAAAAAAAAGATGTCAAATATGTACATACCATTAACGCCATAAAAGTGGCCAATTCATTATACTAATTTAAGTGAGCCAATTTCATCCACGCGCGTTAGTTGTTAGGGGTGTCAAAAAGGGTTTTGGTCATTTTACGATCGACCCAGATTATACGATAAAAGCGTTAAACTGTCAACTTTTAATGATGGAAACTAGAACAAGAATATCACTTACCTTTCGGGTTCAGTAAACACTTTATTGAAAATTGAAATAATAAGAAATAAAAAGTAAAACTCATCGAACTTACAAATAAAATTTAAGACATCAAAATTGAGCTATAAAATGTTTTGACATTAATTTCAAGCCAATTTACATTAAAAACGCTGAAACGAATGTTTTGACAGTAATCTATACACAATTTTTGTTTTTCTGTATGGTTCGACAAGTTTGTATATAAACTTTTTAGACGAAAATGTAGTCAAACTTTTTAAACTAACCGGCCAGGAGTAGAGCGAGCACAGCGGCCGCGCGGTATACGTTGCGAACCATAGTTGCGTACAGAATGCCGCGAGAGGTGTACAAGCCCGCCTTTTAAACTAAGGGTGTACCGCCCTCAGCGCAGGGGTTGCATAACGTAACGTCGACGGTTCCAGAAATTTAAGGGCAGTATAGTCCTTCTGGATATTCGCTATGATCTAACACGTAACGAGCTACGTTACGATATCTTCAAGGAATGACCGTAAAGTCATATCCGACATTATAAAGAAGCCGACGCGACGTGACTATAATATTGTTTGTAATCCGATAGAGAAAACTCTTCACTCTCACTCTTCTGCGAAAAAATATAATCGGTATCGCATCACATTAAAAAGTAATTTAAACAAAATGTTGGTTAATAAATGTTACTTAATAATATAATAAATAAAAAGGCCGAATTAGGGCTCTAACATACGAACGGTATGTTGCCAACGGCAGCAGTTATCGACGCAATCGTTGACGCGTCAGCGGCAGTTGACCTACAGCGACACTTGCAGTTGTGGCGTGCTGACGACGGCCACCGCTGATCTTTAAAGTTAGAAAGCCGACGGCTGCCGTCGAAGCATCAACAAATGCCATCGACGTGTTGACGGCTGCCGTCGACGCGTGCTGCAGTTACCTCTGCCGCATCAGCATAACATGCCGCTCGTGTGTAACAGGTCTTACTGCAGTCAGCGCGGGCCATCCGCGCATGTAACGATCCTAGAGACGCATAAAGCTCGTGGCCCGCGACGCATACCAACCACGCGGGTGAAAGCGTCACTGTAAACCACACATAATGATAAACTTTGATTTAATATGATAACATAAGTTTATTTTTTTAGTCCAAATGTTTAATAATAACTATAATTTTACAAATTTAATTACTGGTTGCTCCATCTCAAAAATTGGATTATGCCCCTCTGTCCCCCATTATATGCACGTAGTTGCTGAGTTAAAAAATCAGTTTCACCATGTTGTGCCTTAGCAAGCGTACAATTTTTTGGATTATGCCCATCTGTCCCCATAGGGGAGCAAACGGTATCAAAATGCAAAAATGCAGCAACTATGTGCATCTACCCATGTTTTACGCAATAAATTTATCTTTATCTTTATTGTCTTTTTACTTTAGATTTTACTATATTTCCTTGAAGATATCGTTGCGCGCCACGTTACATGCATCAATGGACATAGCGAATAGGGCCCTGGTGAGCAAATAACTGAACTAGGTAATGACCTTTGAACGCATACCCTAAACTGATGTGGCTACAAAGTTGAAATTTTGGCAGTCGATGACTCTCTGCTTTAACTGGCCCAATTGACTTCCATCTGTCCGTATATTTGTTAGGGTCGTCGGTCTTCCTGTACAGTTCGCATTTTGAACCATTCTTTACGAAACGTATGAATGTTTTACTATTCAACTAGCTGGTGCCCGCGACTACGTCTGCGCAGGATTAGTACTTCGAGTAGCTTATTATTTCTCCAAGGGTATATCTATCTTTATACCAAAATGTCAAAAAATATGTACATGGTGAAACGCATTTGCTATAATAGTATTATTTGAGTACGTTTAAATACTTAGTATATCAATCAGTAAACAATAATAATAAAATAAAATGTATCACCATGAAAAAAAAATTGTCATTATATTTCATCACTCTTGGCGGTATTTGTGTTACATTTTATCACTCTTGACGGTCGCCGAACACGTCTACTGTATCGAGCTGTCAAATTGACTTGGCTTTTGACTGAGCTATCAGAAACTGACCCAAACTTTGACAGAACTGTCATCATTACGATCTTGACGTAGGCGGAGATCTTATTATTTTGTCTATGCTGTGCCCAAGCATATTACGCTTTTTCTCCCGCTTGGTGATGAATGATGATGATGATGATGATGAAAAGTATCGTATGTGTTAAACCAGGGCTTCATCTACCTCCATACCAAATTTCATCAAAATTGCCTCAGCCGTTTGTGCGTTAATGAGTAACAAAGATCCACACATCCATACTCACAAACTTTCGCGTTTATAATATTAGTAGGAGGATATATTAGGTCCTTACATATGAAATTGGCGTTTTGTATGGGAGGAACAAAAAGTCGAATATTTTTTAATATAATATATTTAATTAATCAAAGTATGGCAATGGCAAAAGTGCATAGAAAATAATGGTTCATTATTTTCTATGCACTTTTGCCATCTTATAGGTAGTTCATTGATCCCTTTACTAAAAAAACCAGTCGGACGGGAATCAATAAAATCTTTGAAGGCGATTTGGACTGCCCCATCGGAGTTGAATTTTTTCCCTTGCAAGAAGTTATCCAAATTTCGAAAAAAATGGTAATCTGTTGGAGCAAGGTCCGGGGAGTACGGAGGATGTCTTAGACTTTCCAATTGAAGCTCTTCTAATTTAGTAGCCGTCTGTTGCGCAGTGTGTGGTCTAGCGTTGTCGTGAAGCAGCAGTCAGCGTCAGCAGTGGCGTGGAGCGATTGACCAACCTAGGTTGTTTAGCCGCTAGCTTTTCCATCATGGTTTGCAATTGCTGACAATAGACATTAGCCGTAATAGTCTGGCCAGATTTAAGAAAACTGTAATGAACAATACCGGCACTAGTTCACCAAACGCTTACAAGTAACTTTTTTGGGGTTAATTTTCGCATGGGGCAGGATTTGGCTGGCTGGCCAGGATCCAACCATTGCGCTGAGCGCTTCTGATTATCGTAAAGAACCCATTTTTCATCACAGGTAATGATTCGGTTTAAAATACCTTCATTATTGTGCCGGTTTAGTAATGTAACGCAGCAGTCGACGCGCGTTTGCCGATTTGCTTCAGTCAATTCGTGAGGTACCCACCTTTCAAGCTTTTTAATCTTCCCAATTTGCTTCAAGTGAATTAAAACAGTTTTATCACTAACATCGAAGCCTGCAGCTAACTCGGACGTGGTTTGCGATGGATCCGCTTCCACAATAGCCCTCAACTCTTCATTATCAACTTGAGTCTCAGGCCGTCCACGGGGCTTGTTCTGCAGGTCGAAATTTCCAGAACGAAAACGTTGGAACCAAAAACGAACTGTGTTTTCTTTTGCAACACGACCGCCATACACATCATTCACCCTTCGAGTTGTTCCGCAGCACTAGTGCCACGGCGGAACTCGTACTCGTAAATAATGCGATATTTTAAGTTTTCCATTTTGTAAAATGAGTGACGCAAACAGAAAAAAACAGAAGAAAAAAAACAAATGAATGACGATCATCGAAGCACAAATACATGAGTCTATAGCTGTTCAAATTTGAATTTGGAATTCCTTACCAAAGAGGAGAAATTCGTGATTAAAGTGGCCAGTACGAAAAACGCCAATTTCATATGTAAGGACCTTATATATTTTTATCCATCAGCGGTTTCTGAGTGGAGGGGTACTTTCCTCAGTTTGCGATTTTGATAAAATTTGGTACACACACTAGGTACCTGACTTTAAAGAGGAAATTCGAATATATGAGCATAATTGGTCATGTGGTTGCCGAGATAGTATGTTGTGAAGGCAAATGAAATTACTAGGCGGGTAGCACTAAACTATATATCTGTGTGACCAGCGCTCTGTACTACGTAGAAGTTTGAAGGTTCAAGACCTGACGCGTACTACAATGGTCTTGGTGAAGCTTATCATCAGATGAACGTCTTGTCCTGTCCCAATACTTCATTACATAGCAAATAACGTCGCTTTTTGCGTCTGTCTGTAACTCCTAAGCCACCTTACGGATTTTAATGCGGTTTTCACCATCAGGTCACGATTGATATACCTCCTTAAGTAATTCGTCACCATACGACGGTGAAAATCTACTGGAGAGTTATGTCTGTATATACTTACATACAGACGCGGATGCGGACATGGTGGGGCTTAGGTTACTGGATATATTATATCCAGTAACGTCTAAACCCCACCACGGATTTTGGCGTGGTTTTCATCGTTAGTTAGATGTTAAAAAGATATAATATTTTATTTATTTACAAGGTATTAACAAAAAAACTAATCTATAAGCCCCATGGTGGGGGGAAAAGTAGCAAAACGCTGGCGGCATTGCCACGCTGGATGGCAATGCCGCCAGCCCGTCGTCTCAAACAAACGTTTCGCCAGATCCTCTATATCATATTATATATATTTATATTATATATTTATCAGTTAGATAATTTTTCATTAAGTAATCAATCTTCATACGACGGTGAAAATCAAGTATAGAGAGTAATATTCGATAATTAGGGGGTATGCCTCGGTGCATGGCCTAGCATTCATAGCATCCGACATAATTTGTCGGAAGATGCAGCTTCGAATCCCATCCGATGATACATATTAAGTATTTTTTCTTGCTAAAATTACACATTTTTCACAAAAACACAAACTTAACATTTTATATCTCTCTAAAAAGAAAGATAAAAATTGACTAATAACTTTAAAAAACCTTACACCCTTGCAAGGCCGCCTGCCTTGTCTATCTTTACGGAGTATCGAAATGGGCTTCATTTTGACATTTGAATCCCATTCCGGGCGAAAACCTGCTAGCCTATTGGCTGGTACCATCAATGGGAATGAGAATGAAGTGACATTTCGTTCTCATTCAAGTTAGACAATAAGGCAGCGGGTCTTTAGCTTCATACGCTTATTTTTTATCACAAGTATAAGTCTAAGCATAAATTATTAACTTATGTACTTAAGTTTTTGCTTGCATGGTTACGTTCTCTGTCTATAGTTCCTGCGCCCACATTACTACGTACGGGAAGACTAGAAAAAAAACGACCTTTATTTATGATTAATAATAGCTATTTATTACACTTTTTCACGACGACGTGCGAACATAAGCATCGCAAATAATGGCGATATTGCATTGCTTTGCCATCGTTACCGCAATTTATAGATTTTCGCACGGGTAATAGCTGTTGCTGTAACGAAGGAAGAACGGTTTTTAAAGGAAATTGAAAAACATAAATGGCTTTAGTTTTTCTAGTTTTCGAGAATTTTTTTATGTTATTAGCAAACGTACAAGCACGCGGGTCTGATGTTAAGTAGTAACATCTCCCTAGGACAGATCCATTTCCTCACAAGTGACGAACTGCACTACGTCACAGAATAATAGACTACGTCTGTAACCCTGAGACATTAAGCTGTTAAGTCTCGTGTGTCTGCAATTTCGCCGGCGCCCATAAGAGTACCATTCACACCAGAACACAGTATTGCGAACATTACTGCTTCATGATAGAATAAGGCATGGTGACAGTACTACCCCGGACGGTCTCATAAGAACTCCTACTGTACTTACATGATAGTTTTGCAGTGTTAGGAATTTTGCAGAGTCCGTCTGGGGAACATATTTTGGCAATTTTTTTTATATTATTTATAAACAAAATGAGTATATACATAGTAACATAACATAATTCTGCCAAACTGCGTAGCGGTTTGTAGGCAGGTGCTAACTCTCATGACTTATTACAATTATATACACGTACGTGTAGGTAAGTAGATGTATTATAAGATTAGGTATATAAGTAATAATAATTCTGATATATAATTATATATATATATATTACTGATGGGCCGAATGTGGTTTGAACCGAATACGAACTTCGGCCGAACATTCGGTATAAATGAAAATTTCGGCCGAAGTACGGCCGAACTTCGGTTCAATTTCGCCGCGCTTTTTCATGTTTTTTATAATGAGAACAGCCTCGCAATTCCAAGATGTTAATATAGCAATCATGCTCTTTAATGCCTTCGTTCGCAGTAAATTGGAGTTTGGTGCGATTGTCTGGGACCCGGGCGAGAATATGTACAGTCTGATGATTGAGAGACTGCAGCGCAAATTCGCCAGATACATCTACAAACGAATGTACGGATACTACCCATACCTTTATCCATCCCTTTTTGTCTCAGGGTTGATTGGAATGGAAACATTGGAGTACAGGCGTAAATTACTTCTAGTCATACATTACTGCCAGATACTGCGCAATAGGGTAAATAATCCAACCGTGTTGGGTACTATAGGTTTATTTGTTCCAAATAACTACATTCGCGTCGGGAGTCGACGTTACCATCAGCTGTTCTCATATCCCGTCTCACGCACCATGCATGCAAGAAACGCGCCCACCCGCAGGCTTTTGTTAATTTTTAATCAATTTATCCACGAGTTCCAGCACGTCGACATATTTAATGACAGTTTGAGAACTATTGTATGTAATCTTAGTTTATTTTTAACAAATTATTTAAGATAGTTAGCGCTTTGGTGCATATACTGTAAGCTTACTATTTAATAAACAAACAAATAAATAAATAAATAAATGTTGCGACTTGTGTAAACAGCACGGCCGTCGCTCGCTGCAAATGTCCCCCGCCCGCACTCCGCGCTACCCCGCGGGCCCTTTAGGCGGCCGGTCAGTTGTAAATACGTCACCAGCTCGTCACGTGCCATTGTTTATATTAAGCAAATCAATTGTTTTAAAGTGGTTTAATAGTCCAAAATAATAAATAAATTATTCCTTAATGTTGTAAAAATGAAAAATTTACTTAATTGGTGGTATACCTACGTTACTTAGAAGTATTATTTTTTTAAATTCATTTTACGAATTGTACTTTATTAATATATGACACTGTGTCAAAAAAATGCAAGCAAAGTTTATTTAATTTTTGTTATAGTAGATCTGTATCAAAATTTAAACAAACTTTGCATTCTTTTTAGACGGTTAAGGTGACCAATTTAATTTACGGCCGTTTTCAATATTCTATCTATCCACAATTTTCCCTACTACCGATAGAAATTTGACATAACGTTCATACAAATAGTGTCAAATATCTATCTCTAGTAAGGTAAACCGGCGATAGATAGATTATTGAATACGGCTGTTCGACTATTGAGGAGTCCAATTTAATTTAGTATTTTTATTAAGTACTACCTATGTAAAGATTTCTAAGACTGGTTATTAAGAATATCAGTTTCACTGTGTTTTACTAGGTAAGAGAGAATTCTAAGACTTGTTGAGAAGAGCAGTTTAATTTTGTTATTTAATTAAGTAAGAAAGATATCTAAGGCAAATAAGTAAGGAGATCAGTTTAATTTTGTTGTTTAATTAAGTAGGACAGACATCTAAGGCTGATTAGTAAGTCAATTTTGTGATTGCAAAACAAGCAAAGATTTTTAAGACGTTTGATGATTACTTTTCTTTCTTTATTCAAATAAATGACTATGAGTATCTATGTCACACTAATTTTATTTCACTGTTATTATTACAGATATGTTGTTTTAATTTATTTCTATTATGTATGATAGTGCAAGTGTAATAAAAAATCGGTTGTTTTGCACCGAATGTTCGGCATATAAAACGGAATTTCGGCCGAATGACTAAGTTCGGTTCAACCTGCCGAAGTTCGGTTAAACCGAATGTTAAACGAATTTCAGCCCATCATATATATATATATACGCACTAAATATAATAAATATAATATCTATACCAATAAAATAATATGTAATATTTATTGTGCTCAGGTAGTAAGTCGCACAAAAACCAATGAAACGAATATATAATCTGCATGCCTAGCATGCATAACTTTTTCAGTGCTATTTTATAACTCAACTTGGTTCTAAATTGTTTTTCGAAGTCTGCGGGTAAATCATTACACAATCTAGGCACTAGCCATTTCCTAGTACGTTTGCCATAATAATTTTTATATCTATACTGCAATTCCAGTTGTGGCTTAGTTGATTTACGGGTTCGAGTAAAACAAGTTATAACTGGCTTAAAAGTTTCGTTTTGAAATTGTTGCAATAATAACAAATAGTATACTTTAGTTTCAACTGGCAGGATTTTACATATTTTATATAGTTTAGTATATTCTTTATTTAGTGAATGTATTGTTTGTTTACTTACTAATCTCTTTAATATTGTAAGTTGTTGTTTTTGAACGAGTTGCAGATATGTTGGAAACGTGAGCCCGTAGCAACTAAGGCCGTAACTGATAATTGCCTCGACCAGCGCGTGGTTAACATTATACAGGGTGCCACGGTTTAGTATTTTTGCAAGTTGATAAAATTTACCTAGTACTATTCTAAGCTTGTTGCAGACATTATCTATATGACTTTTACATGAAAATTTGTTATCAGTCGTAAGACCTAAATAATTGACATGTTTCACTTCTAAATAAAAACAATCACATTGAACAATATAATAATATTGCTCATTGTGATGTGATGCAAACATTTATAAGTGTTGCCAACAATGTTTATGGTTGCATTTCTGTTTTTATTATACGGTGAATATAAACGAATAATTCAACCCTGAAGCAGTAGTGTGCAAAGATTATACTGTGTATCGTTGAAGAGCTGTTTCCAATGAAATTACCGGGCAAGTGATTTAACATCTTATATCTCAGGGTGACGAGTGTAGTGCAGGGTTTTGAACTGTAGTTCGAAAAATTCTGAATCTGTTATGGGCAAGCGTGACGCATATCAGGCGAGTGACTTGCCGCGTCATCACCGTTACAGAACAAACTGCACTGAAACATATTTAGTAATCGTTACGAAAGGAATGGGATGTCCGTTGTTATAATGCAATAGTAGGCGTATTATTTATACGATTTATGGCCCATTAAAAGAACCAGTTTTTCTATCTCAGTCGATAACTCTTAAAATGTTGGATTGTCAATATAATGCATCGTTGTTAATGGGCCATAAATCATAAACGGCAAGTTTTACAGAAAAGTATTCCGTCTCATTAATCGAAAAACATTCAGTCTTCCACACTCACGCACGAACTACGGTCACCATGCATCGTTGTATCGTATTTGTCGTTCTTATAATGACATTTGTCATGATGTAGACATATTTAACCCCTCAGTTTCCTCTTTAAAGAGACTGCTATTATCTGTTCTTAAAAAATAGTAATATAAAATTAAATTTATTTGATTACACAATACTTGTAAGCATGCTGTGTTCACAGCAAGAAGGACGTGCGCACCTGTACATGTTTTGTAAGATCTAAATATTATTTGTGTTGTTTTTTTGTGTACATCCAGTTCTGTGAACCAACAATAAAAAAAAAGTTTATAGACAGTAAAAGATGCAAAATTTTATTTTCTATAATGATGGTCAATATAACTTTTGCTCTAATGTGCATAGTTTCTGAGATATTGGCCAAAAACTTTTTCAAGATGGCGCTTGAAGCTCCACGGGGATCTGACAGCATTTTGTGATTTTACGCTCAGTAAGTGACCCTAAACCCTTCAAAAAATTAGACAGGAAATTTAGTGCGAGGGTCCCCAAAAAACGGTTATTTTTACTGGCCTACAAATCTAGGGAAAATTGACAAAACCAGTGACATTTATTTGATCTGTTTATCGCACCAATCCAGATCTGTGTTATCTATGTTGTTTTGAATTTTAAGTGATCATTCATAAGCGTTCATTTAACTTTATTTAACCCCGCGGAACGTTTAATCTATAAAAAAAGTTAAAACTCCTTCAAATTTTTAGCAAAAACTTTTAGGGGTGAAACACATTTCCTTTTAAATTTTACAACATACTTACTAAATGTAGTCAAGTTCGTTTTTAAGAGACAAATTGTAACAGGAATTTATATTAGTTTTGGTCTTGACAGGAACCAATTAGAGTTTTTCGTATAAACGTAGCTTGAACGGATAACGTTCAACAAAGTACGATTTTCCTTTGGTTGTGTACCTATACTTCTGTAAGCGTTATAGTGTTTATTTGAAACAGTATCACTTACAACACAAATAACTATTGATTACAGTAACAGTAGATAGCTTTTTAAGTTAACTTTGTCCTGTAGTGTTGTGCTGTGTATGTGCCGGTGTCGTGGCAATACCAAACGGTTCCAGCGGAAGACCAGGGGCCTTACTCCACTTCTTATAGTAGTCATATTTAAACCTTACCATTAAATTTGGTACCACCACATTAATATAACAAGCTTAAAGTAATAATGGATTACGATAGACATTTGATGACGTTTTACCAAATAGTGCACTTAATTCGCGTACTTTGCAACTGCGTTAGTTGTCTATTCGGGTTGGGCATTATAGATAGATCCTGGAACGTACCATTAGAATCGATTTCGGCGAAAAAGTAACACGCCGTAAATAGTATTGAAGTGATATGTTCGACCGTTTTGTGTCGGTGGGAGTACGATAGTAAGTATGATTATTCTAAGCTTATTAGAAAACGCTCCTGATTTATGATGGTTTCGTAAAAGGTGGGAGTAGGCCCCCAGCGCTGGTTAGCCGCCGGCATCATGCTGAGTTGGGGCCGGTTTGTAACTATTACAGTTTGTTGTTTTATTGTTGTGTTAATTTTGTAGTCACAAATAAACTTCATTTTCTTCTTCTTTCTTTTTCTATTTAATTTAGTTTAACCCCCACATAGACTGTTTTTTACTAAGTGTTCTACGGTAACTTAAGAAATTAATGCTGAATTCCTTTACAATTAAACGGGAAGACAACATGTAAGGATTTAACGATCCTATTATATTATAAAATACTAACTGACCCGCCAGCCGTATTGGAAAATCGAGGTCTTGAGTCCGATCCCTGGGTTGGACAGTTATTGGGATTTTCCGACAAAGGAACTCTCAATTGCAGTCCGGAGTCTGGAACTGAGCCCCGTAGATAGCAATAGGCTCACCCAATAAACCAAAAACATATCTGGCGAAACGCAAGTGTCTAAAACACCGCTGCTTACCCCTTCGAAGATATATAGGTTTGACGATTTGTTATCTTGTGTTAAAAAATAATATGTACCTATTAAGAGTACATTATTTTCGTTAAAGTTTATTTTTACCAAGTTTTGAGTGAACTGCACCAGCAACATTTTTTTACTTTGCTATAATAATTTCTGTGGCTCAGGCACGAATAACTGCGTAACTTACGCAACGTAAGTGTAACGTAACGTGTCGTTTACGTGAAACAGTACAAACTGTCATTAATCTAGAACAATTGTGACACAGATAGCTCATAGTTTGTACGCCGAAGCATGACCCGTTGCGCGTTGGTACGATACGAATACTTTCTCGCAAATTGTTAGTGATTATGGCTATGCTTCTCTTCTGCACTTAACTGCACACCTTATTGGGGTATGTTTGCAAACTTAAAAAAATACGTGTAACCGAGCGTGGAGACCGAATCCAGAAATTTCGTAACGAAAATAACCTAACACCCCCCACTCCGACTCCATCTATCGATGAATAGCAGAACTTTTAATGACTTTTTGAAATATCACGCTTGTCTCTTTAGTTCAGCAACTCGCCTCTAGATGGCATTAGTTAAATAATTATAATTGCATAAGTTGATTTGGCATCTATCGATGAATAGCAGAACTTTTAATGACTTTTTGAAATATCACGCTTGTCTCTTTAGTTCAGCAACTCGCCTCTGATGGCATTGGTTAAATAATTATAATTGCATAAGTTGATAAAAACAGCTATGCAATAGCTTTACCGCGGCAGTCTCCGAGTGCCACACGTCTTTTTTTATTATTACTGTTTTTAGCCGTACCATAGAAGTTAATGACCAACAACCAGTCGATCGAGACCTCACTTTTATATGATACCGTGTAGCATAGAGAGATCAAGCTGCCATCTTGAATTTATGTGACGAATCAAGATTATATAGTTGGCAGCTCCGGCCTCTATTCTAACCATATACCAAATTTCATCAAAATATCTGCGGTAGTTTTTAAGTTATGCGTACAGACAAACAGACAGTTGCTTGGTTACTGAGTATTTCAGTATTACTAGCAGTAGTGAGTATATTATAATTTTAGTATGTACATACTTATTATTTCCTGTCATTTTCGTTCCAAATTTCATCCAAAAGCCATTCAGCGTGTACGAATTAGAAACATAATATCACTCACATGCTCAGTCAAAATCTTTGAATTCATGATTGGTACCTCGATGCGCCTCTGGTACCAGAGGTGTATCGATAGCGTATACTGTACTGTCACAGTTGTATGATCTTACTCGTAGGGGTCAAAGTATCAAGTTGCAGTGGGTTCCATCGCATATTGGGCTACAAGGTAATGAGGTTGCAGATAGGTTAGCCAAGACAATTTAACATTTTACCTAACTATGCGGAATTGCTACCTAAGTATAAGTTACATTATTATAATCTTTGGAAAGAATATTTTAATGCGAGATCTTTAGAAATGGGTATTTGGTACAAGACCATACAAAGTGAGCCTCCACATGTACCTTGGTGCTGCGGTAGATTGCTCCCTAGAAAACTAATTGTCATAGGGCATAGACTGAGATCTGGACACATGCCTCTGAACCAATTTTGTTACATGATGCGGAAGAGTGACACCCCTAACTGCTTAACTTGCGGGACTGTAGATGTACATCACGTGTCGGTGGAGTGTGCCCGGTTGCAAAGTGAACGACAGGGGTTTGAAAGCACCTACAACCTAAATAGGTATGATGTAGGTAGATACCACAACATTTTGGCTAACCCGGCGTCTGACGCAGCAAAGGAATTGTTCCAAATTATCAGTTGCCATAAGTAGGTGGTAGATTTAATTTTTAGTGTTAGGTTAATTTTAATTATATTGTATTGTTGCATAGTGTTAGAAAATACGATGGGGCTGACATGTGCTAATTGTACAAAAGCCTCGAAACAAATAAAGATTTAAAAAAAATGATAGGTACAAACACAAACTCTTTAATTTATGGTATTAGTATTGGTGTATATTGACACAAAGTTTTTGAAGAACTGCCTAAAACGCTCTCATTTTATATTTGAACGTACATTACATAGCCTAGATTATATAGAAAACATAATATACGTACTTACCTATTAAGAAATATAATTGTTCATACAAACAAAAATTGAATGAAGAGACACTGTAGAGCAGGGGTTCCCAAACTTATTTTGTCTACTGCCCACTTTGAGAATAAATTATTTTTAGCGCCCCCATTTTCTTACCTACTTAAAAACCACTATAACTTCAAATACATTTATTTATTTTGAGCTATATTAGCGGAGAGTTGAACATTATTTCTAAACGAGACTTTTACTATACCCATATAACCCGCAAGAGTTAACTTGAGACCGGAGCGCAGTGGGCATACATAACGGCCAATGAGAATGATTATTGAAACACAACTTTAGAAATATTCAGACAGAGTAGGTATCTTTTCTGTTTAATAAGTTTGTTGATATTAGGTTCTAATTTACTCAAAACTACAACGCCCTCATTTTTTTCTGGGTATCTTACTGCCCCCCTTTAGGCCTGCAGCGCCCACAAAGGGGCGTTATCGCCCACTTTGGGAAAGGCTGCAGCTTTTTTTAAGCAGTTAACCGTTAAAGAAGAATTTATATAAGACATTAATACTTATATATTAAAGACCATGGCTTACCTAATATTAGATCTTACACAAATGTGTTTAACTTAATAAACTAATTAACTAAGTCTATAATATTTATCTAGTATTCGCTACGAAGAAATAATAAGTTTCTTCGTTGAGTATTCGTGGGTTCTTTATACACATTTTTAGTTGTTTTTAATCATTGGTATTTCTTAATATTTGTGATCTGTAGTTAATTTCTTATTGTCGAATCCAATATATAATAATGTTATGAGTAGGTTTGCCATGGACTTGCATTTTTTAACTAAGGGTGTAATTTTTAAACTTTCGCGATGCGAACACATATTTATATTATATAAACGGGGCTTAATCGTGTTAGTAATAGTATTTATTTACCCTGACGTTTAGGTCAAGTTGCATTGACCGTGGTCACGAGCGGACAGTGGGCCGAGCACGAAAATCTGCTTAAGTGTAACGTTATGGTATCGTTTACGTATTCAGTACAAACTGTGAGGAATCTGTGCCACTATTGTACTAGATAAATGACAGTTTGTACAAAATACGTAACGATGCGATTACGTTACACTTAAACAGATTTTCGTGCTCGGCCCACTGTGAAGAGGCGGGTGTCATTGTCTCGAAGTATGGAGATATTTTTATGTAATTTAATTAAGGTAATCTTTAATTAAATGATCCTAGAGTAGGTAGATACATTTTATTTATGTGTGTATGTTTTGAGTTTAATGTCATTTTAACCCGTCCGAATCAGCAAGCCTACAGTTCATTCATAAATCTTTTCTACCGACTTCCAAAAAGGAGGAGGTACTCAATACGACTGTTTTTTTTATGTTTGTTACCTCATAACTTTCGATAGGATGAACCGATTCCCAAAATTATTTTTTTGTTTGAAAGCTGGTGCTCCCATTTCATCGGTCCAGTATCCAGTTTTTGAGTTACACTTCAATAACTGAATAAAATGGAAGTCGGTATTAAATTTCTCAAATTGTACTTGTGGTATAGCGTAAACCTGATGCGGACAGATTAATGTGAATGGTAAGTGCAGACGCAAAGTGTTTTTAAATTAAATATTTTAGTTACACTAGTATCGTACAAGATATAGTTATATAGGAATAGTTGAAAACAGTTTAAATTGAGTTATAAAGATAAATACTCCGTTTTATGTTATTTACAGACTTTTTTAAGAGTATGTCAAACAGCCCTGATTTTTTAACAAAATTAATACTTCCTCTACCGTGATAATTAAAACAAAAGATTTAAGAATGAAACTGATGTAAATTAACGTCTCCCGTAGGGGAATAGGGCATTATGTTTTTATTAGATCAGGTAACATTGTAGTATATGTGCATCTTGTAGTTAATTGTCCTACAAGCTATATTATCACTACGGTACCAACCCTATTTTCCAGAGATACTTGATCTAATCGAACCATTAATCGTTGAGGGCGGACGCTGACATAACGATAAGGTTGCCAAAAAACTTTCCAGTCACAAGATATATCAAAGGGCTTAAAATTAAATACACGTCTATTGTCAAAGGGTAGGTGTGCGTGGGTCTTGCCTGTGGTATTCATCATTTTATGAAATTTGCCCTTTAGACTTGTGCTGTGCTTTGTTACTTATACGTCTGCACTACGTATATCTGTTGTAACGAATGTGCGGACATTTTGGAGTGCTGTTGAGAAGCAAACGCGGATCCACCGTTGTGGGCACGACCCACAATCCTAAAAGACTTGTGACATCAGCGTCACACGTGACGTTTTATAACCAATGCTTTATAAACTATACACGACCTGCATATCGATTAAAATATTAACGTTTTCACGAAAAAGAAACGTAAGCTTGCATTTTAATTTAAGTAGTCACCTAAAATTATTTAATGTAAAATGTAGACGAAAATGTAATTTGACACCATTAAGATATCCTTTGTTCCCAGCGAAATTACATAGCAAGAACATCTTATATCTGCGGGTAAAAACTGCAGTGCATTGCCATGCAGGGTCTTGAAGTGTTGTACCTACCCAGTCCATAAATATGAATCGCTGGACTGTTATGGGCAAGCGTGGTGAACGTCTTAATACTATATATTCATTATGAGAGAGTTCATACTCCGACTCGCACTTCGGCCGATTTTTGGGTGGCTGTGATCACAACCTTTTTTGTGGCCTGGATCCGCGCCTGCTGAGAAGTAGTTAACAGTAAAACATTAGCAAGTATCGCTGCATTGCTTTGGTCACTCCAAGACGTTTGTTCTCACTAATCGATTATTTTTATGGTTTACGTTTCACGGCGCTCGTCACATTGCAACTAAGAATTGTCTCAGTTATTTTACTTCTAATTTACACAATTTTTGCGAGGTTTGCTGCACGTATGACTATATGCAGTAAAATCATATCACTTGTGTTAAGGGGTAATTTTGGTGGACTATGTTTATGTGAGGCCAATTCTACCATTTCCCAACATTCAACAATCTGTCCTGCTGCAACTGAGTTCGACTCCGGTTGTCGTTCGATCATAACCTACAAATATGGAATCTTACCTTATATCTTTTTATATCTATATGAATTACCTAAATGTATGTAAGTACCGGGTAAACAGGGGTAATTTTGTAACAGTTTTTGATGTTTTATGGCAATAACTTTTTTGTATGTTGTTGCATTGCATAATTAAATAGGTTTTTACCATTTTGGCGATACATCGGTTAGTAGTTCGATCAATTTAGTAGTTCAAGTTCAAGTCCAAGTTTAAGTCATTTATTTCGCTTTAAATTGTGGTTACAATGAAAGATCTTAAAGTTATTATTAGTAAGTTATACTAAACATTATAGTGTTTAGTACAACACAACTTTTGCCTATTTGGCATGCGAAAATTTAAATCTTAATCTAAAATTATATTAAATTTAAGGTAATATACATTAAAATCCTAAGTTAACTAGGAAAAACCAACTAATATGTTTATAATACATGACACTGTAGGTACTATACTCTATATTACTATTTTAATGATAAACTAAAATTATACTATATGTTTGATATTAGGATGGGCTATATTTATGGTCATTATGTGAAAAGAAATGATTAATTTGATAAAAGCTACAATCAATTAACCATCTGAAAAGTTTGACTTTGAATTTTGGGAGTGGAAGGGATTTTATGATTCTGGGATTTTATTAAACACTCTTAACGCCATAATATAACAATTTCTGCGGTAAAGCTCATTATTACACTGCGGAAACACAACAACAGTATGCAAGCATTAACGAAAATAGCATTATACACACCTTTCAAAGTGTGGCACAAAATGACCCCGGGTGTGGGGTTACTTTGTGACGCATCACTAAATGGCCTATAACTTCATACTGAGCAAACCCAGGCACAAATAAATCCCGGTGAGCTCTTTGTGCAATATCTTAGAAAAGAATAAAAACATAAGTTGCCAGTTGTACTAGAAAAAACTATCTAAAATGAAAAATCTTTTAGTATTGTTATTTCCTCTAATCTTGTTATGAAGAGTGTTGCGATTCTATTTTCTTGTATGTATGTCCTTGATTGCTTCCTGTAATTTTTCTTCAGTGCTATTTTGATAAGTACGCCCACCAATCTTTTTTTTGTACGTACGAGGCATATTTTGGAGAATTAGTCCTGAGACGAAAGAAACAGTGTATTACTTTGTGACACACATAGTTTTGGTAATAATGTAGTAGTACCTATTCAATTTTGTGACAAACTGACAACCAACTTCGCGTTCAAAAAAAAATTCCAATAGTCAACAAAACTGTGATATGTTCGAAAACGTTCATAGGGTATTTTTATTTAAAAAAATAGCGTTTGATAAAAATAGCACTCAAAGTAACATATAAAAAAATTACTCAGATTATGTTCTGAAAAGTGGGTGTGTCACAAAGTTTGACCTAAGGCACAAAGTTACCCCTGTTTACGGTACGCGCATAACGAACGATTTTATCGATTAGAATAATTATTATTTTTCAAGGATGACTTAAGAATAAAAATAAAACATCTTCAACAGCATCCATCACCAAATTGGTTTATTTAAGTAATTGAAATAATAATAAATAATATAATTAATTATAAATTTAATAGGTAACAATTGTAATATTTTAAATTATTTAATTTAGTAGTACTAACATAGTTATAAGTGCTCTGTAGGTAGTAATAACATTGTATGGACTGTGGTCTGAAATAAATATTATATTATTATTCATTTTATTTACCAAATATCACGGATTTCATCCGGTCCTTTACAAAGGCATAAGTGGGGCTGTAGCCAACACTTAGAGGTCTGTTTGGCATAAAAATACAAAGGAGTATAAAAAACAGAAAGAATTTTGGATGAAGGGTAACATGGTACTTATAACTAATACAAAAATGGGTAAAATGGCCAGGCTATTGATATGAACTTATTAGTGATAAGGAAGATAGTGGGATACGGAAGAGACTAGGTATGGCACCTGCCAATTTCAGTCTCATTAATTTTTTTTTAATATTATTTTTATGGAACCAATCTCACGGGTTTCACCCGGCCCTTTACAGAGCCATAAGTGGGGCTGTTACCAACACTTAGAGGCCTGTTTGGCATAAAAATACAAAGGAGTATCAAAAACAGAAAGAATTTTGAATGAAGGGTAACATGGTACTTATAACTAATACAAAAATGGGTAAAATGGCCAGGCTATTGATATAAACTTATAAGTGATAAAGAAGATAGTGGGATAGGGAAGAGACTAGGTACGGCACCTGCCAATTTCAGTCTCATTTAATTTTTTTAATTATTATTTTTATGGAACCAATCTCACGGGTTTCACCCGGCCCTTTACAGAGCCATAAGTGGGGCTGTAGCCAACACTTAGAGGCCTGTTTGGTATAAAACATACAAAGTAGTATAAAAAAGAAACTTTTGGATGGATGGTGACATGGTATATCTATTATAAAAATGGGTAAAATGGCAAGGCTATTGATATGATTTTATTAGTGATAAGAAGATAGTGGGCTATGGAAGAGACTATGGCACCTGCCAATTCCAGTCTCATTTTAAAATAATTGGTCAGGTGGTGACTTGCCACCCACTAAACGGCCCATAAAGGCCACCATCAGTGGTGACAAAAGGGGCAACGTTGGTGTGGATGGCTAAAGGGTTTCGAGAGGTGTGCTGCGGTTTCACTAGAGCGCTACTACCGGCGTTAAGCCCTTTAACACTTCCACCCTTGGCGCTTTTGGTTACTTGTTCTTGCGTCTCCACCTCCGGACGGCCAATTAAGACAAGCCGGGGGTCAGGGGTCTCATTTAGCCCCAGGGACAATCAGAGTCCACGGTGTCGCCACTCACCGACGGCTCGCCACAAAGCCGCCCCTGCGGTATATATTATTATTATTATTATATTAATCATATCTATTCGCATCACAATAATGATTATAACTTCGAGAGCTGCAAAGCGCAGTATATTTATACGTACTTATATCAAATTCTTTTGAATTTTTGTATATGAGAATGATTTACATAAAACAAATCAAAAGAACAATAAGTTAAGACAATTATATAAGTGCTTCCAATTATGCTTTCAAAGTCTTCTCAACTTCGTAAGCTCACTTTTGAATTGATTTGATTTCGTCGAAATCTGTCGCTCTATCCAAAACAACTGGTCAAGGGTGAGGCAGATTTATTTATAAGGGTTCCCTAAAATCGACCGATCAACGTTTTTTGCAACTAGATTTTTTTTAATTTCCGAGACAGGTTGGACATGGACCAAATAGGGTAAAAAATAAATAGGTTACATGTTACATTATTACTGTGCTTACGTTATTATGACGTTAATCTACATAAAAAAAAATTAAGTAGGTGTCATCATCATCATCATGATGATGACATCAACTTGTTGGTGTACTTGTTGCGTATATATAGGGTATAGGTACATACTTTACAAAGCTCCCTAACATCTTTGGTTTAGATATGAATCTAAAATAAAATATGGTCTAAAACTGTCAATATTAATACGATAAACATTTTATCGTAGAGGTGAAATATAAAAACAAGTCTTTCTATACCCATGAGCACTAAACATAAACATGCCATAAATGCCAACGTATATGAAAAAAAAAAATGTTTTTTTCTCATTATATATATGTCGCATAAAACTTAGGGTCGATTTTAAAAGTAATGTTCAAGGTTTTACAATCTCTATTTAAGCATAGAAGCCAACTACCAGGACTAACTGCAACTAAAAATCAGTAAATAAACAGTCACTCAGATCTACCTACCTAATGGAGTACTAATCATGTTATGTTGGAATAAAACATAAGGTTGAGGAGTTGACTTGTTTTTATTATTTATCTGAACAAGGTTTGAGGGTAGGTAATACTACGTCCGTTCGCATAAAGGACTACCACTATGAGAAGAATAGACAAGAAACTCATAGGGCTTTGTTTTTTGAACTGTTACTTAACACTATTACATTTTACAGTAACATTCACTTTAGATAATTTATTGATTCAGGCGTTACTTTGCGGAAATCCATTATCAAAAAACGATAATAAAAAATATTTAGTGACACTTCCGCTGAAAAGAAAACAATGATTTTGGCATATTTGGTTTCTTGTGTTTTTTATTTTGTATTCTTCCTATTAGCATTTTATGCGGGAGGGAGGGTGGTGCACGCCCCCAAATAGGCCAAAATCATTGTTTCCTTTTCAGCGGATATGTCACTAAATATTTTTTAATATCGTTTTTTTTTTACATTCACTTTACTTAGAAATACTAACAAAATAAACACTTAATGTTTAAACAACAATTGTCAACACTATTTCTTAACGGATTTACTTTCACTCTAATAACTTTCTAAAAATAAAAGGCTCGACTAATTTAATTTGGAGTCGAGGGGAAATTAGACAAAGGTTCAACACTCACATGATTTTCCGTTGAAAGTCCGCAACAGAATGATTCTGAATAATATCTCCGAGCCCATCTGCCACCATTTCGGCGGCAACGTCAAGTTGCACCAAAAAGTAGGCAGAGGGCGCCATCGTCATTTTCGTAATGTGAATTTCACCACAAATAATCCATCAAAGGTTGGTCATCATGTGGCCAGACACAATAGAAATTTTATTGTTATAATATAACGACTCTTGAAGGGATAACCTTATCATGGATTCCAAATCAAGTCTGAATTATTTAAATGCAAATCAATTCTGGCAAGCTAAAGCATCAAAAGCATATCAAAATAGTAATATGGACTTACATCGAAGTACTCGCACAATCTTGAATCAAATTAATACACTTAATCAAATGTTCACAATAACACAACATTATAAATTACAATTTGTCTTAATCTTAAAATCTAATATGAATTTAGATATCATTATAATTTTAAAAACAATTACATAAATTTAATTAATTTCCATCAATTATAGCGCCTCCAAAACTCCGCGGCGACATATATAATATATATAATTATATACATTATATTCTAATGCAATATTTGGTTTTTAATCGATATTTACACAAAGCATCCAAATTATTACGTTGACGTGCCGGAGACCCGTGAAATTCGCGGACAGACAGACAGACAACAGAGTAACAGGGCTCCATATTGTTCTTAGGGCACGGGACCCTAAAAGCTATTAATTTAATGGGCAGGCATGATACGCCAGTTTTCTTCTAGGAAGTAGTTACGTCATTAGAACGTCACAAATAGGCTTTAATTCGTGCGTTTTTACACTAAAGCGAAAATGCCGGGAACTGCGAAAATGTGCTCATATGGCAGTGTATTATTCCAAGAATATAGTCACCTATACAATTTGAAACAACAAGTAGTATTAGTAAGGAGATATCTATAAAATCTAATACAACGTATGAATGAGTGGGTTTGCAAATCGAGAAGCTTTCTTCATGTGGGTTGATACAAATATGGAAGATTGTTTATAAAGTACACAACGCCTAAACTTGCGAATTTTATTCTCTAGTAACTATGTTTCTACCCTTAAGAGGATTGCATAGCCAGTACTTTCCATGCTAAAAGAGAAAACTCTTTTCTACCTCTTAACATTGTCCGAATTCAGTGATTTTGTTTACTTTGCCCGTACGTTTTGATTTTTTCAGTATTACAAAGTCCTATAAATTTCCTTTTTAAGAACTTAAAAAACTATAAAAATAGTAAACAATGTCATGACTTCTTATTGAAAAAATGTTATTACTCTATAAAGGACGTCTTAGATGATAAAAATCTAACATAGGTAATTATATATTAAGGTTTGACATTTAATTGTAATCATTGACAGAAGTGACTTATCAAACAATTATATCAATTGACATTCTTAATTATTATATCTAAAATCAGTTCGTTGTATTTTTAATTTACTGCCTGTTTAATTTTTTTATCATTTTTGTGTAGATTCTAAAAACACATAAGAATAAATCTTGTATAAAACATTTGCACGCCGTTTAGGTAGAGTTTTGTTGGACCTGTATTATGTGCTTTAACAACTATGCAATATTGTACCCAAAACTAAATCAAATAAATATTCATTTATTCATTCATTCATTCATTCATGATACTATGAAAAAAGAGTTTTCTATTTTAGCATGGAAAGTACTAGCTATGCAATCCTCTTAAAGGGGTCACACGTGTGAAGTTTCTGCAATGCTTTGATTAGGTAATTGATTCCCATAAAAAGGAAAAACTAGTTGCATGAATTGCCAAATTATAATATTTGTTATATAAAAAGAAAAATTACACATCATCCCGTCTTCTGATAATCCGTGTTAGGGCCTATACTACGAAAAACGAACAACGAAGTTTCGGTTGACTGATGTCACAATTTCTACTGTGAAAATGAAAATGCACAATTACAGTCAAAGGTGATGAAATGTAATGAAAGTTTTTTCATAATGATTAATTACGAGTAGGTATAGCTATTCGTATTTAGACAGTGTGTTTTATTAGTCTTTCGCTTCGGTCGCTTGACACGTGAACTTTGATCTCCGTGATTTTATTCTGTATTCGGTTTAAAATGTCCAATTTCAAACTTGAAAGTGCTTTCGCCGAATTGTCGAAGAAAATAGGAGCGTTGACATCAAAAGTTTCATTGCAAACAACGCTAATTGAGGCGCAAAATAAGAAAATTGATGAACAGCAACGTACGATAGATGATCTAAAGAAGGTAATCGAAGAAATACCTGCGAAAACGGCTGAACTCTGGGAAGTGGTGAAGTCGAAGAGCGAGACCAAGATACCTGCTTCAGTACCTACAGCGCCAGATGTGAGCGGGACGGCAATATCATCGGAGGCCGCCGGCTTATCGCAGAAATTGTCCCAGCGAGCACGTCGGGCAATACGCCGAGGTGATAAAGCCCTGACTACACTGAGCGATAAAAGATCGGAAACGACAGCCGATCAAATTAACGCAGAATCCTCCGAAGAGTGGACATCTGTTACTAGCCTGAAGAAATCTAAAAAGGTCCATCTTAAAACAGTCCAGACTGGTGGAAACGCCCAGATTGATACGCTTCTGGCTATACAGAAGAAGAAGTTCTTGCATGTGTGGTCGCTTCACACGGATACCTCAGAGGCGGCGATGGAGGCCCACGTCAAGAAAATGTGTGGTTCAGAGGATATTAAAATAGAAAAAATTATACCAAAAACCAAAAGAGACTATGCATCATTCATGATTGGAGTTCCAGAATCAGTTTTTGATAAGGTGAACCACAGCAACAGCTGGCCAATAAACGCACGTTTTAATGAATGGGTGTGGTTTCGAAACCCTCGGAAGCCAACGACGGGGCTTGAAAACCGCCTATAAAGAAATGTATATATATACTATCAGAACGTGAGAGGTCTTCGAACTAAACTACCTACTTTTTACACCGAGATATTGGGGTCATCGTATGATTTATTTGCTATCACGGAATCGGGCCTCCATAGTTCTATACATGATGGAGAAATAATTCCGCCAGGCTTCACAATACTAAGATGTGATCGAGCCGATGGCCGTAAACACGGAGGAGCATTCCTAGCTGCATCTCCAGCACTAGAATTGCGGCGCGTCCAAATCGCTAATGTGGATAGTGCTTTATTTGAGATTGTTTGTGCGACGGTACATCGCGATAAAAAGGTGTTATTCCTATGTTGTGTTGTTTACATCCCACCGAGCAGTTCAGCTAATGAATATATGCAGTTATTTATGATAATAGAAAACGTTTGTGTTAAATATGAACATGTTATAGTGTTGGGTGATTTTAATATGCACTCTGCACCTTTAGAAATGTGCAGTTATTTGCAATATATGAACGCATACTGTGGATTTCGCCAGGTAAATGATATCCGTAACATTAATGACCGTACTTTAGACCTAGTGCTTACAACATTTTTAGAGCGTGACGTGAAGGTTAAGTTGTCGGATGAGCAATTGGTAAATATAGATGTACAACACCCCCCGGTGTATGTGACGGTCGCGGACAACGCTTGTGGGTCCCGGTACCCCCGGGGCCCCCAGGCGGATCACTGCCAAACTAAAGTTCAGCCTATCAACAATAAACGGAGGTGGAACTTCAGTAAAGCCAATTTTTATAAGCTGTATAATAACTTTCTACAAATTAATTGGGATGATCTGTACGAAATTGAGAACTGTGAAAATGCTTTGTCTTACGTGTATACAGTTGTGAATGACGTAATAGACAGTTCCGCTCCTAGAATCTCTTGCAAGACTTGGGCGTGCGGATGATGGCCGATCTCACGTTTCGTAAGCACATTATGGAGTTATGCGGACAGTCCTTTAGGAATTTAGGTTTCATCCTGAGGAACTGTAAGGAATTTAATAGTACGCGAGTAATTAAAATCTTGTATAACGCACTCGTTCGAAGTCGGCTGGAAACGAATGCAATTATTTGGAATCCCCATGAGGATTTATATGTAGGTATGTTGGAGAAAATCCAAAATAAATTCACCCGTTTCCTGTACCTAAAAGAGTACGGCGTGTACCCATTGTACCCACTGATGTACCCGACCCTGTTTGTGCTCGGCATGGTGGGCTACAACAAGCTTGGCGTGCGGCGTGACGTCGCACTCTGCAGGTATGTGTGGCGCGTGCTGCGCGGGCAGACGCACCACCCCGAGGTGGTGGCGGAGCTGCGGCTTTGCGCACCCGACAAAGCGACCACCCGTCGCCGGCTCATGCCCACTTTCAGCGTGCCGCCCTGCCGGACGAACCTACTCAAGTTTGCCCCCATGGTTCGCGCTCTAAAATTGTTGAATGCAGTAGCACAAGACATAGACATTTTTAATTGCAGTCTGGCGAAGTTTACAGAAACGGCGCATAAGATCTGTGAAAACATGACCTAATTTTACAATTGTACTAATTTTAATTGAAATATAATAAGTAACTAATTAACTAAGAATCTAATATTATATTTTCCAAATCTTTATTTCTAATGTAAATTATACTCGTTATATTTAGTGTAGCACCGCTTTGGTTAATAAACTGTAAAGGTGTATATTACTATTGTAAATAAATAAATAAATAAATAAATAAATAAATAAAAAAATTATAGGCCGATTGACCTTTGAAGCATTCACTCGTATTACTGTGTAGACATATAAGTACTTAGTATGTTTTGACATGAGTACTAAAATTTCTAATAAATACGGTTTACGCACTTACACAGAATTAAACTTCATCAAATTACTTACACATTGTATCGATTCACTTGTTCAAAAAAACTTAACTGAACTACCGAACCAACAATTTATTATGTTGGTCCTTATTCTGTTAACAATTAAATCCACAATCATTTCACACTTACAATGACACTCTAAAAATAGGATAATTCTATTCAGTTTTGGGTTGTTTTAGGTTAGTTTAGCGAGCACCAAGTTACGTGACGACTAAACTGTCTAAAATGTGCCCAAAATTTAAGAGAAATGTCTTATTTTAGTGATGTCATTCGAAAGTGTTATACTAATTATGATTTTAACCTAAACAATATCCGCCTTATTATGGTTGCAGGTTTAAACCAACTCTAGCGATAAACTCGACAATAAACCCGAAAACGTTATTAGCGTCACAGGTTTATTTCATAAACCAGACTTTTCTATAGCAACATCGCCAAACCAGGCCCCGGCCTAGTTTAAACTGTGGTTTTGTGTGGCGGTAAACGCCATTTCGACTTTGACGTAAAATTGACAGCGAGAGTTGAGGACGGTGAGGTTTCAGGTTATGTTTGTGTATTTTATTTCGTGTTGCATTGTATTGCTCGAAATTCTTTACTGGCTTGAAAATGGATATATATAATTTATAAATAAGGAAAGAAACGAAGACATTACAATTATTTTACTGCGACGTGACGTGATATATCTACCGCCCGGATTAGCATAACATTGATGCATTTGTTGTTGGGAAAGGAACTTGTCGAAGAGGAGTTTCCTTACAAAATTTACAGACAGAACCACACGCCAGAAAGATTGTAAATTTCTTAAAATGCGACCTGAGCAGCCCCGAGGTAAATAAGGTATGTAAATAGGGCGAATTCTGTGGTTTTCATTTCATTCAACAATGTCTAAAGTTGTTAGTAGTAGGTGTATTTTATTTATCCACTCAAGATCTATTAGGTATTGTTTGCATCCGAGTAAAATTCAGAGAAATGGATTATGCAACCTACAAAGTGCATTATGTATGTAGGTATACCGACAAAATGTTTCTTACATCCTTACCTACTTATAAAAGCTCCATAGGTACCATGTATAAAGATACAATGTGATACTAGTAATCTGTATGGTATTTCACAGCTATCTATAAACCAATACTGTTAAAAGACTAGGACAATAATAACTACTTGAGCTACTTCGCTTCGACAAGAAATTGGACAAAACACCATTTCCATTTATTGAAGAAGAACATGCTAGACAGCAATGCAACACATTACTAGAATTGCTGCTGTCTTAACTGATGAATTGTTGTGTAATGAATTACTGCTGCACTCACTGTGTATACATATTCATATATATTCATCGAACCTGGCTCAATGATAACAACATTTTTCTTACAAGATTAGTGACTTACTAACAATAATTCCATACCATGTACCTATAAAACATTATTTTTATTTCAGATACAATGTGATACTAGAATCTGTATGGTATTATGCAGCTATCTATAAATAATTACTGCAAAAAGACTATGGGACAATAATAGAAGGCTTGACAAAGACTTGGGCTACTTCGCTATGACAAGAATTTGAAGAATTAGGAGAAAACAATTGAACACATTCATACAGTAATTGTTGCTGTCATACAGGATGAATTAATGTGTTATGTACCTACTGCTGCTGCACTGTATTAATATTTATCGAACCTGTCTCAATAATAATTGAGACAGATTATAGGAGAGCTTAATTCCAATTCTGTAAATGTGTTAAAGTTCCAGTTACCTTGGGAGATGTGTTTATGCCTACAAGTAGACTAAGTTGAGAAATAATTAATTTCTTACTTAGGTTCTTTTGGTTCAGTTTGAAATAAATAAATAAAGACATGACTGTTTTCTTGTGTTTACTCATTTGTGAAGGTTAGAAAACCCAGTTCTCGTCTTAATTAGTTCATAATTAATTAATAATATTAATAAGTATAGTTAACTTAACATTTAAGATCTTATTAATATTTTAAGTTGCTCCTAAAGGAGCAACAGAAGTTTACACACAATGATTATTTGCTTCATCTATCTACATACTTTAAACCTAATTACTAGTTTTAGCCAGTTTGAATATGAAATATAAACAGGGAACTGTAGTGATACCCGTAAGTTAGGCCTCAAATGCTAGGTGCCTATAATAGCTTAATAAGTGTTGATTAAATCTAACTATTTAACAGGTGAAAGGGCATCTGCACTCCCACATGTAATAAATCATGTTTGCATCATAATAGAAGAGCATAAGAAATGAATGAAAACTTTATGTTTAATAATAAACATGTAGCATCAATTGTACAAGACATATTTTAATATTTATAGTTGTGAGCTTAGCCAAAACAAATTATATGGTAAATAACAGAAACAAAATACACTTTTAATAATTGTTTATTGTTATAAACACTGGTCTCAAAATTAGTAAACATAATAAATATTTAAGTGAAAATTTGTACACAAATAAAGTAAATATTGTAATTATATTAGGTATCAATGTCTTCATAAACAGATACTCTTCTTCTACATAAGTCAAAGTAGGTACTTTGGCCGCTTCAATCACACTTTAGGTGGCCTCATTGAGGTCAACCTTTCCTATATAGTACCCATACTGTAGTGTTCTGGACTAGGTAGGAGCACTGAAATCACAATCAATGAGATTAGGATCTTAGACACCCATATATACACAGGTTTGATCTGCAGCAACCAACTGTAGGTAAGTGAGAAGCTGGAACATCCATGCATGTGCCCTGTTGACATATTATTCCAATATGATGACATATTCATCTATTACTATTTCAACTAGTATTATATGCTCTTTGATTTCAACTTCGGAAACGCTTCATGCCTGTTGTAATTTTCCAAGTTATAAGTGAAAGTCTGCCATCTCATTTCACTAGTTCTGGTTTTATTATTTCTGCCCAAGTTGAGCTTTCATCTTGTTCTCAATAGAACTCAACTCTCAACAGAAAAGATAAGTCTGTCCTTCGTCCTCTAATTAGTGATATGAATTAGACTGCGCTGCTAGCATTACAAGTTGTCGCATATGATCCTGACGTAAAATATGAATCGAGTGGATTACAGCAGACATTTTACTTTCGTCAATGTTAAACGATGTGTTTATTGACTCACTTTTTCTTCCTCTCAATTCTAGCACCTTTTCTTTTTTACATTTCTTTGCAGAATTTGAAAACTCAACAAGCCAAGAGATATTTGTATGCCGATAGAAAAGTTGTATAGGTACATAACTTCATATATAATTCAAAAAAATTGTTAAGGAAAACGTATACGTTCCGTTACATTTACTTCGTAGCTAAGCGTAAGATACTAGTTTAGGTATATCACTTAAATTTCCTTGATATATTAAGGTATTTATAGCCTGCTACTAAGCTAGAATTCATTTGCGATTATTTATCCGGATTGTCGTTTAAGAATTATGTATTGTTTCATACTTTTTCTTTATTTGTTTTTTAACTTTAAGTACATGTAAAAAGTATGGATGAGTAAATAGGATCGTTTTGAATGAATAGTAATAAAAATGAATGAACAAAATATCTTATCTGTGGGAAAACTTGAGACTATGTGATCCTTCGATAGTTCGGCGACCATAATACGGATGTTTCTCAGACTGAGTCTAAACCAAAAGTTTCCATAGATCGAGACTTAGTAAACTGAGGTTTAAACCTTCAACCATAATAAGACGGTATAAGTTCTGCCATAATTTAGAGATTATTAGTTAGGAGAATGCTTACAGAATCGACACCATTATCATGTTTAGTTTTCATATATTATCATCACTACATAAAACACTAACCCCTTTATCTGTCAATTACATTTCATCACCCTTGACTATATTTGTTTTTTCACTTTCACAGTAAAAATGGTGATCGCGTAAGAATCCGTCAAACGAAACTTCATAGTTCGGTTTCGTAGTAGGCCTTCTGGTGCCATGACCGCTGGACCACCGAGGTGATCTGTCCCAGAATCGAATTTAACTCTCCAGTAGATTTTCACCGTCGTATGGGGACGGATTACTTAAGGAGGTATATAAACTGTCCGTACCTGATGGTGAAACCCGCATTAAAATCCGTTGCATGTTTTAGGAGTAAGTGGATAATACAGAAGCGCTCGAAGCAGAGCTCGAATTGACGATCTTAACCGATCAATAAGATGAGGAACGCTTGCTGTGGTCAGGAGTTGGATGGGTGACCGTTAGTGGCATTATTCAACTGAGCGCTTCCGTGCTTCGGAGGGCACGTTAACCCGTCGGTCCCGGTTGTTTGTCTTAGGACAACAGTCGTTAGGCTACGTCGAAGACCTTCGGGCGGCCTCAAAACTTTGACATGCGGGTTGGCCATTAACCTAAGGACCAACACACGGGATATGGATAATGGGACAAAGGAAGCACCAGCTTTCAAACAAAAAAAGAGTTTTGAGAATCGGGTTACCCAGTCGAAAGTTATGAGGTAACAAACATAAATAAAAAAACAGTCGAATTGAGTACCTCCTCCATTTTTTTGGAAGTCGGCAGAATATACAATAAACTATTCCAACATTTTTAACTTTTATTGATTAACGGACCGTTAAAATGTATACCTAATATTTAACATGGTAGGTGCAAGAAACGGTGCAAACCGGGGAGATACTTCTAGCTATGTTTTCTAACGATTCTAGAAGAATCTACAACATTCAGAATTATGTCCATCATCATCATCATCATCATTATCATTATCAGCCGGGAGACGTCCACTGCTGAACATACGCCTTCCTCATAGAACGCCACTTGGACCGGTTACTAGCTTCCTGCATCCAGCGATTCCCCGCGGTTCTGACGAGGTCGTCGGTCCACCTAGCGGGGGGCCGGCCTACACTACGCCTTCCGGTGCGTGGTCGCCACTCGAGAACCTTTCTTCGCCATCGGTTATCAGTTCTGCGAGCGATGTGCCTGCGAGCGGTGTGAGCGATTATGTCCATACTTTATCTCGTAATTGGACTGGACTGGACTAAAAGAAGACGAAGAAGAAAAATTTAAAAGGTTGTTCTTGTAGCGGTATTATTTGAAACGATGTTCATTGACTTTGCTGAGGACATCTTGCGAGGTTACCAGCTGAGAGCACTATTAGGATTAGTAAAGAGTAGGTAGGTACATAAATGATGTGTCTTAAAACATGCATTTCTCAATTTCGTTCGAACGAAAGGTGTTTCGAAAGGCGCGGAAATTTTGTGTCACGTTGGCTCAGGGGATTTTTCACGGTTTCTCAAAACTTTACCGTACTCGCAGTATAAAACAACATTTGTTAGATACAGGGTGTCAAAATCGTGAGGCATTAAATTTTTTACTTTAACAATTTTGCGCTTTTACCCAACTACGGCGCAGAAGAAGGGAAGTTAATTTTTTAAGGGTATGTGCGTATTTATGTTCATCTGTTCCCTCATAACTTCTAAAATAACTATTAAAATTATATTAATGAGGTGTTGTTGGAAGAGTCTTGATTTTTCGCTGGTTATAGGTGATGTGACGTCACATTGAATTCATATCATATTTTAATTAAGCGTATCGTTTGCGTTATCGTCCCGTCAGTCATAAAAAGTAATCTTGTAACATATGCATTATCTTAACGGTGGTAGTGCACGCTGTAACCCTATAGGTATAGGTTACAGCCGAGTGGGCCGGACTGCGAAGCCGGTCTTGCTCTTTCTCACCGAGTTGCGGAGGGTGTATCCCACTTTTTCCATTGTGCTAACACATAAACGAGCACTAACAAACTAACTAGGTACTAACACTCTTCTTCTGGCGCATCACCGACCGCTGCCGCGGCACGCTCGCTCGGCTCGCGCGATTTGGTCAAAAGAAACCTAAACTCCTCGCTTCGCTCGTCGTCGCACCTATATATGATTTTGCCTTAGACTGACTAGTCATGAAAACTGAATACAATGAATCATTCATTTTTTCGTTTTTTTTTTGCCGCAACAGAAATAATGGGCCATAATTTGAAAAAAAAAACACTATTTTCACTGCTTCTATTTTGTATTTCCATGGAAATAGTGGGAAACACCCGACGCAGATAATATGCTCTTCGACAGACACCTAATTTGTGACATACCCGGGGTATGAGCTGGAAAATACTTTTAAGCCGCGAGCGGGTGTGTATCTCTACGTCAGGGATGAAAGGCTGATAGCTGTGTTCGCCACCTCAACAGCCTTGACGGGGCCTATCTATCATCTGGCTGCCTGTAGACTGCAATGACCATCCACGAGTCTACGCGTGCTTATAGGTCCCATCATAACAGTATGACAAAATTAACAATTAATGGAGCAGATACGATGGCTAACATAATAAATGGTAATATAAAATTTTCTATAACTTTGATTCTATACACTTATTCTCTATTACCAATCGTTGTCTAGCTATGAAGTCTGAAAAATGGTCGACAGTTCGAAGTTTCCATCCACAATCACAATATCCGAATTACTATTTCGAAAATAAATACAAATATGTTTATTTCTTGTTCATACATATATAAACTTATTAGTTGGAACCCTGCCTACTGCTTTAGTATATTACTATGTTGCAGAAGGCAGTGACTTCCCCTAATTACTTTGACAATTTCATATGGATGACAATATTTAATGTAACTAATGCGCTATTCTAATAATTTAAAAAAAAAATAACATAACAGATAAACATCTAATAACGAAATTGTTTAGCCGTGTGTAGTGCGTGTGTGTGTGTGTGTGTGTGTATTTTCTACTATTACAGTGTGTTTGCGCTCATTACCTATGTTGTATGTGTGTGTACTTGTATTTTGTATATCTATGTATGTGTGTGTGTAGCTGACATGAAGTGTTATCGGATTTTAACGAACATATTTTCTGTTTGTTCATAGTCTTTATTCTGCTGCCATTCAATTATTATAAACTATTTAATGGTTTTAGTTTGTAAAACTTAAGCTTCCAATATGTATTTCGGCTGTCGTTTAAAGTATTGTAAATCTTTGGGGCTAAATGGTTATAGTGTTGCCAGCCAATGAGGCACTTGTAGTTAGGGACTGGGCATTCGAGACGCCTTTTTTGATGTCAGGTAGAAACGGGACAGTATTCGCATGATACGTACCTTCTTGTACTCTGATAAATGAATAGCTTCCTAACAGATGTCTGTGAACCTAGCATAACAATTTTTTCGCAGTTCTAGTAGCATCCCCAATAGTTCTATAGATCCTGATAGTTATTTTGAATAGTTCAGCTATTTCTGAAATAAAAAATTTAAGTTAAAAAATTAGATGTTAACTTCGCATGCCATCACCCAGCATCTCTACAATTTTCAATTATTAGACCACATATATGGTTGAAAATACAGAGTTCTATCGATTGCCGACGTTCCAACAATAGTTCTGGTAAAAAACATTAAAAAAAACCTTTTTTTTTAATTGAGATGCTAACTTCACACACAATCTTTTAGCATCTCAGGAGTTCTGAGAAGTTAGATCACAAATATGCTTAAAAATAAATAGTTCTATTCATTTTAGGGCGTTATAGCAATAATTGCACACTAAAAAGTAAAGTAATATTTTCTTCAATAAAATCGTTAAGTCTTGAGATGCTGCACTATAGTTTGCAGTTCTACGTAGCGTCGCAGGCGTTCTCGATTCCAAGCGCACTAATACGACTGAAAATGCAAAGTTCTGCAGCCACAAGGTCATACAGCCATAGTTCTAGTCATAAACATGAAAAAATTTTTGTTAAGTCTTGAGATGCTGCGCTATAGCTGGCAGTTCTACGTAGCATCTCAGGCGTTCTCGACTCCAGGAGCACTAATACGATTGAAACTGTACAGTTCTGCAGCCTCAAGGTCATACAGCCATAGTTCTAGTCATAAATTTGAAAATAAATGTCATAAAATCATTAAGCACTGAGATGCTGCTCTATAGCTGCCAGTTCTACGTAGCATCTCAGGCGTTCTCGAATCCAGGAACACTAATACGATTGAAACTGCAAAGTTCTGCAGCCACAAGCTCATACAGCTATAGTTCTAGTCATCAATTTGAAAATAAATGTCAATGAAATCATTAAGCACTGAGATGCTGCTCTATAGCTGCCAGTTCTACGTAGCATCTCAGGCGTTCTCGAATCCAGGAACACTAATACGATTGAAACTGCAAAGTTCTGCAGCTACAAGCTCATACAGCCATAGTTCTAGTCATAAATTTGAAAATAAATGTCAATAAAATCATCAGTTCTACGTAGCATCTCAGGCGTTCTCGAGTCCAAGAGCACTAATACGACTGAAACTGTACAGTCCTGCAGTCACAAGATCATACAGCCATAGTTCTAGTCATAAACTTAAAAAAATGTAAACAAAATCGTTAAGTCTTGAGATGCTGCTCTATAGCTGGCAGCTCTACGTAGCATCTCAGGCGTTTAATGATTTCATTGACATTTATTTTCAAATTTATGACTAGAACTATGGCTGTTTGACCTTGTGGCTGCAGAACTCTGCAGTTTCAATCGTATTAGTGCTCCTGGGTTCGAGAACGCCTGAGATGCTACGTAGAACTGCCTGCTATAGAGCAGCATTTCAAGACTTAACGGTTTTATATACATTTTTTTTTCTAAGTTTATGAGTAGAACTATGGCTGTATGAGCTTGTGGCTGCAGAACTTTGCAGTTTCAATCGTATAAGTGTTTCTAGAGTCGAGAACACCTGAGATGCTACGTAAGACTGCCAGCTATAGTGCAGCATCTCAAGACTTAATGATTTAATTAAAAAAATTTTTTCTAAGTTTATGACTAGAACTATGGCTGTATGAGCTTGTGGCTGCAGAACTTTCCAGTTTAAATCGTATTAGTGTTCCTAGAGTCGAGAACGCCTGAGATGCTACGTAGGACTGCCAGCTATAGTGCAGCATCTCAACACTTAATGATTTTATTTAATATTTTTTTCTAAGTTTATGACTAGAACTATGGCTGTATGACCTTGTGGCTGCAGAACTGTACAGTTTCAATCGTATTAGTGCTCCTGTATTCGAGAACGCCTGAGATGCTACGTAGAACTGCCAGCTATAGGGCAGCATCTCAAGACTTAATTTTTTATTTTTATTTTTTTTCAAGTATTTGACTAGAACTATGGCTGTATGACCTTGTGGCTGCAGAAATTTGCATTTTCGGTCGTATTAATGGGCCTGGATTCGAGAACGCCTGAGATGCTACGTAGAACTGCAAGCTATAGTGCAGCATCTCAAGACTTAACTATTTTATTGAAAAAATATTACTTTACTTTTTAGTTTGCAATTATTACTTTATCGCCTTAAAATGAATAGAACTATTCATTTTTAAGCATATTTGTGATCTAACTTCTCAGAACTCCTGGATGCTAAAAGATTGTGTGTGAAGTTAGCATCTCATTTTAAAAAAATGTTTTTTTATGGATTTTACAAGAACTATTGTTGGAACGTCGGAGGTCGATAGAACTCTGTATTTTCAACCATACTCGTGGTCTAATAATTGAAAATTGTTGAGATGCTGGGTGATGCAATGCGAAGTTAACATCTCATTTTTGAAATTTGATATTTCATGTCAAAAATAGGTGAACTATTCAAAATAACTATCAGGATCTATAGAACTATTGGGGATGCTACTAGAACTCCGAAAAAAATTTGAGATTCTGGAAATTGTTATGCTAGGTTCACAGACACTCCTAACAGTGAGCACTTTTCATTTCTCATACAGATCTGTTGTAGAATGCTGGAATGGTAATCTAAGCATAACTATATTAGCGTTGTGCACACTCAGTTTTAATAATGTGACTTTTTGGAGCACCAAAAAGTTTTTCTGATGAGTTGTACCTTCGATAGACAAGAGGTTGTTTTACCTCAATTAATATAAAATCCGTTATCTAAAATGTATTTTGTTGTAAATAGATGTATGTATGAAACCTTTTAACTAAAGAAGAAAGAGTAAGGCCGTATTATTTTGCACCACCTGTATCGCTATATATATGTATATCTACCTATTGGCCAACACGTGTCGTGTGCCTACGTTAGGTGTGGCACCTACATAGGTAAGTTTGTTGAGAAATTTACCAAACTTTCTGGTTTTTCACTGACTTTGAACAAATTTCAAAACCAATTCTGTGGTATGGCGAAAACTTTTTACTTATTACAATTGTAATAAGTAAAAATTTTTGCCTTCAATCACATTTCATATTACTTTATGTTGGAGGAGTTTATATGACTTCAGTGTTTCACTCTACAGGGAAACTTGTGAACTAGCCAAAAGGAAACTTGTGCCAACCGGCTTCTACCCGTGATCTTGTTCTGGCGGAATAAGTTTATCACGATCGTGAATTATCCGTTGTTGGATCAGGGTATATATATATATAATCATTAGTGATTCGTCCACGAGCTCACCATGTCAAATGCTTAATGAGATATCGCCCTTGTACAAAAGGTGGTTTTTCGAATGATACCTGTCATCTCCTCATTTGTTTCACGGATGTAGTCACAGATGCAACGATGTTTGCTCTTACGGCCGGTCCCAATAATCTATCTATCGTCGTTTTACCTTACTAGAGATAGATATTTGACACTATTTGTATGGACGTTATGTCAAACTTCTATCGTGTGATAGTGTGGATAGATATATTATTGGGATCCCCCATTAGAGAATCGCACGGCTGTAATAATTCGACGATGCGCTCGTCGACGAGCTCCCCGATGTCAAACACTTTATGAGATATCTCCCTTGTACAAAAGAATGTTTTTCGAATGTTTCTTGTAATTTCGTCATTTGTTTCACGGATGTTGTCAAAGATGCAACGATGTTTGCTCTTAGAGATAAGACTTCGCACGGCTCGCAGCGGAGCTTGACTTGGCAATCTTAACCTATCACCAAGTTAAGAACGCTTGCTGCGGTCAGGACTTGGATGGTTGTGTGCTAGTGGCATTATTCAACTGAGCGCTTCCGTGCTGCGGAGGGCACGTAAAGCGTATTCCCGGTTAGTGTCTTAGAGCAACAGCCGTTAAGCTATGTCATAGACATTCGGGCGTCCTGAAAGCTTCGATATGGGTTGGCCACCAGCCTAACCAGCGCACTGGCCCTGCGTGATGGATTATGGCCCAACTCCTCACTCTGAGAGGAAGACAAAGCAAAAGCAAAGTAAGTAAATATCTATAATTAGTAAGTCTTCCCTACTAGCGTTGATTCACGCAGGTTTGGCGCGAGACGCGTGTAGGGATGTCAACATCGCCACCAAACAAGTACATATCGCATCTACGTTTTGTTATAAGCATAACTACACAACGGCATGGCTATTATGGCTACGTTCCGGGAAGGACCGAAATCACTCGCAGCGTTCGCACACCCATTCCCTTAAAAGCCCACAGTCATCGTGAGCGAACTCGATACGTCATCGATGATGATCGGTGACGTCACCGAAAACGCTCACAACGCTCGCAGATCGTAGGTGGGTTTTTGCGGTCGTTTACGAGCTGTCACTGTCAAGCAACAAATGTATAGGATTCTATCGATTTTTGACAGAAAAGTTGCCGCGCTTTTCGTGACCGCGTTACCGTTCCGCTGGGGTTGAACATTGCATGCATTCATTCTAACCGGAACGCTAAACGGGGGCGCGACAGTTGTGAGCGTTGACGGCGCTTCCCGGAACGTAGCCTATGTATCCCAAAATGTTGATTGAAATCTTGAAAAATGGCGGCTATGTGTCAGTTATGACAACTCCAGTAAGCAAAAATGTTAGTAAGTTGATGACTGGAGCTGGCAAAAATGATATAGAGCCGCCATTTTTTTCGCTTTCAATCGACATTTGTTAGCAACTGAGATATATAATAGACCTACAGAAAACAATGACATTTCAAAACTGCCAACCCCGACCGCACTGCCGGCGCTCACGTAATAATTGCCGGCAAGCGTCCTCTGCCCCCACCGCACCGCCTCATCCCACTTTTATCGCCATGACGTTCTACTTACTCGGGGCCGCAACTAGTACTAACTACTTTGCCCTTAGTGGCTGCTTAACCAATTTTGATTAAATTATGTGTCATCGGAATGGCGCGAGTGACACTAGGTACATTACCTGACTTCGCCGAAGTCCAAAAGGAGAGCTGATTTTATTCAATTTAATGTGTGGTTTAATTATTTGCGTGTCGAGTTTTGAAACTTTTAGTTTATTGTCTTGTTTTCGCATGTACTAAGTATATTATAATTTGATATCCTATAGAAGAAACCGGATTTGATTAACATTTCTAGATATAATTTTTGATAGATAAGACGTGTAGAGGTACCTATCTACTGGCTGAGCAACGCAGATCCACGCGCCTGAAAACTTAGGTACTAACCCTCAGGAACTTTGTCTGGGTTTCAATAGCATTATGTGTCAAGTTAAGGCGCATGTCGCGCTTTGCTTATAGTGTAAGGTATACAGACGCAAAAAACGTTCAATGGTAATTAGGGGAAAGGTATACAAAATGATCCCTCGAGGTAATATGATTCTCAGCAAACTACTAATGCCATCTATGTAATTTATGCACAAATGTCTTCCTCATATCCCGATCAGTGCCCCTACGTAATATCACAAAAAAGAAAATAAGTGTGTTTAACCCTTTGCGTACCAGAGACGTACATTTACGTCCATTTCATTCATAAATCTTTTGTTTTAATTATCACGGTATAGGTGAAGTGAGAAGCTAGGGATTATGCTTCTTTTTCCGGTCTTGGGACTGATCACTCCAGGATCTATCTACTCGTGTAATAAGATGTCAAAGTTAGCGTGTCTTGCCCTACTGATACCATTATTATGTTCTCTTTTGTAAGGCAACACACTGGAGCTAATATTTTTAGTACCTAAGTAAAAACCTTGTAAAAACATCTCATCTAATCATTATATACTCGTAAAAAGAATGGTTACTAGGGCCAGTCGTCGTCGTTGGGGGTGGTAGCCCCCATTACCGTGACCGCTACCGTAGCCAGGAATAGCGGGGCTGCTGGGGACTGGGGGCCTGGTTCTTTTTATCATATCCATAGGGGGGATTTCGCCAAAAATCGCCACGCTTGGCAGGCGGGTTGGCGAGCGCAGTTTTGGGGTTTTAATACTGGGATGGTGCTGCTGCGCCCACCTTCCGATTGTTATCCCTTAGCCGATTTCTACGGCACCCACGGGTAGAGTTGGGGGGTACTATTCTAAGCCGATACTAAGTGTTTATTTTTACTACTTTTTCTTTAAGAATTTAAGTAGGTAAACTGTTTTTTGGATAATGATTTTTTGTAATCAAAATAAACAGAAATGATATACTTGCCTTTTATTTTACCTTGAATTGTAGGATGGGCAGAATGATCCTTTTAGGATCATTCATCAAACCCAGGGATCATTTTAGAAACCCAGTTTTACAAATGATCCTTTATTACTAAAGGATCATATTGTACACCTGGGTGTTTAGAAAAATCTTATATTAATGCACAGTGAAAAAAAATTGAAAAATGGCGGCTTTATGTCATTTTTTGACTACTTCAGTATGCAAAAATGTTAGTAAGTTGACTGGAGCTGACAAAAGTGACGTACAGCTGCTAGTTTTTTAATTTAAATCACCAGTTGATTGCGACTGAGACATATTATAGCCCAGCCGGTCGTTTGTCCAACTTATTCCAATTTATAAAGTACTAAAAATAGTCGTTTGCATAAACGTCAGCACTGAAATTCATACAAAACTTCATACAAAACTTCTTCAACCTTTTCCCTGACCGTCATATTTTGGACACAGTAAAGCTTTTCCCTTAGGGGGATCATTTTAGACACTTTTCCTGTATATTAATTTTTCCCACTGAAACAGCACAACGCATTTGAGTGAAAATTTGAATGATTATAGCTTATACCCTGGGTAAACACATAGGCTACATTTTATGCCAATTCAACGTAAGTAGTTCTCTAGGGATCACGATAAGCTTATTCGACACGGAGTATGTCGAGGCAGTAGCTAGTGACATCCCAAAATAAAAAAAAATAGGGAATCCCCTGCCCTCCTACGCTCATAGTAGAAACTACAAAGTATTTCAATAAATGCTAGCATAGTGCACAAAGATCCCTTTCTTATAATAGAGATTCTATCTCGTATTGATCTTATGATTTCAGATAGAAAACGCTTCTAAATTAGATTCCTATTTATAATGAATTGGGTTATCGTAAACAAAAACTTTTATGTTCAAAATGAACCAGCAATCCATTATTTTCATTATGAATGGGTGGAAATCTGATTGTTACGGCTGTTATGTAACCAATGAACAACTTTCAAACTCTTTTGATTAATTAAACGTTAAGGCGCTGTCAATTTATTTTACTTGAAATCAAGCAAGCGTCGTAAAAACGTACGAAAGTCATAAAAAAATAATGTGCATTCTTGAATAAAAAAATATCTGTCAATGTAGAGGATTTTATTTAAACATAACATTGTTAGTAGGTATTAAAAATTAAATAAAAAAATAATTATAATAACTATCTAATCTATAAGCCCCATGGTGGGGGGAAAAGTGGCCAAAACGCTGGCGGCATTGCCACGCTGGATGGCAATGCTAAGTTTTTGCCCAAAATAGGCGCCAGCATTTCGGTCGCCCGACGCGTCAACCAAACGTTTCGACAGATCCCTAAACAAGTTGAGAGCGGACGGCCCCTATGGGCCTAAAGTCTCGACCCCAAACGGCACAAACATGTACATTCTGTCTAAATACACATATTTATGACGTTTGAGGTCTTCCGCTTTAGACGCGGCAGCGCCAGGCCGATTAATCGTCCCAGGGAGATGAGACGGCGCCAGTGTGTCCACACATGTAGCATGCCAAACCAGGGGCTGTCCCATCTTCCACGGGACGATAGTCATCCCGCATGGTCATGGTACACTAGAAATTTTGCGAAATGTATAATTTTAGTCAATGTATATATATTGAAAATTGATATTTTATGATGTGTGTTTCATGACAAATACAATAGTGAATCAAGAGAAACTGTTTTAAACTATGATGTTATATATACGAAATTAATTGGTATGTTTGAGTTTTTTAATGTAGGTAGGTACTCTAGTATGTTAATAGTAGTTTATACAACTGTCATATAATAGAGGGTATTAAAACATGAGTGTAGTTTCAAAATAAGATAACACGAGTGTTATAATACCTAATTATATGCAGTAGCCAAGGACGTTTAAATAGTAGCATTTAAACGTCCTTGGCAGTAGCATACACTACTTTATTTAATCTCATGATATTTTTGCTACTAAAGTTTTATCCAACAAAATATTACTCAAATTCGTATGTACGAAATAGCGCCAAAATGGAAAAAGTCTTCTTCTTCTTCTTCTTGTTTGTATGGCTTGTGCGGCGTAGCCACAATTTTTCCAATATCAGTGGAAAAAGTCTGTTATTGGTCTATTGGCTCGGAACCAGCGCGTTGCGCGCGCAGCGCGCTCACCACAGATAATACGTACTTAAATTGAATTGAAACCTCCTTGGTCGGGACACATTGTACTTTAATAATTAAAAAATTGTTTTCAAGCATTGTTTTGTTAGGAGAATCATGCTTTAAATTATTTTTTTCATGTTCTTAAAGAAGTATGTAGGTAAATAAAATATGCCAATAAAAGTCTTTTCATAATTAGATTATTACCGAATGAGATTATATAAAATATGTTTTTAATTCCGACAATGTGTACGTAGAACTCTTGTCATAATAATATCATATTATATTATTTTTGTAATTTTAACTAAATTATTGCCTATGAGGTTAACTGCTTTAAAACCGGCACTTACCGGAACGTACCCAAAGTAGGTAATTTTCGAATATGAGTTCCGGTTCCGCAGCAGAAACTGCTCGAAATATCAATGCGGCGTTTGAAGGACACAGCCCGCTAGGTATTATATTCTTCTATGGAATACGGCTAACGAACTGTATGGGCCTTTTTTGGATCGCTTTCAAAAAAATATTATGTCATAGAATATTTACGTATATTTGGTTAAAGTTATGAAATAGAATTATTAGTCGTACTATTGAGGTTATCACCGTTATTCTAGAAAAAACACGGTTTATTCTGAATTCGATTGTTTTCACCCAACTTCAAAAAAGGGGGATATTGGCATTCGACTGTATTTCGACCCAGTCAAAACTTCCTACTCAGAAGTTTTGACTGGGTGAACCGATTTTGTTTGAAAACTGGTGCTTTCCGTGTGGTCCCATTTAAATTTCATCGAATTCGGTAAAGCAGTTTTTGAATTACACTCCAATCACTGAAAAGTGTTTCGCCTATTTTGATAGTAAAATTGTATGATATCATTGACGGCGAATGACAATCGATCCTGTAATTAGCAAGAGTCACTAAAAAGGGTGAAAAAAATGTGTTTTCAAAAAACGGATGGAAAAGATACGGATAAAGAACGGACATGATTGTTTAAAAGTATACCTACTTATTATCACATTATCGTGGGCACGATACCGACTTCGACAAGTTATTCCACACATTATACAGATTGCGCGGCGAGAGTTTGGCTTTGACCGTTATTGCGCAGAAGTCAAAAATTGGGTATCACAGGGTGGCTAGAGGGACGAAGAACTCTTGTCTCTCTCTGTCACATCGAAGACGAGGGACTCTTGTCTCTCTCTGTCACGTGGCGCGACAGTACCCATGCGCAGTAATCCCCTCCACCCGAAGGTCAAAGCCAAACTCTCGCCGCGCGATCTGTACCTAGTGTTGAAGTCGGTACTGTTTATTGGTAATAAACTGAAGTCATAGATTGACAGCTGTAACACAGGTACGACCTAGCACAGTTGTCAATGAATATCAATTGTACCTACTTACCACAGTTTTGTGTTAATTATCTAAATTACATACTTTATTTAATTAGAGGTATAGATAATCCATCAAAGGTCATTGGTCATCATGCGGCCAGACACAATAGAAATTTCATTGTTATAATATTGTGGGTAGACTGAATAATAAAACCCAGAAAACGAGTATAAAAAGGCGGTACGAGCGCGTCAACGGTCATTATTAGTCGAGACTTCGTGCGGAGCGGACCTCTTGTCAAATTACGTATAGATGTTATTATCTTGTTGAAACTTTGATTGTTGTTATTTTAATAATATGTGTAAAGTTTAAATTCAGTTTAGATTAATCATCAAGTGTATTTTTTTTAAGTAAAACCACTTCTGGTAGCTTATATCAGAAGTGGGATTGCTCACTACGTCCACTCAAAAGCAGTTTGTTTTCGTTTACTTCGTTTGAGTGTCCGTGAAGTACAAGGTTGTGATTAATAATTCCTGGTAAGGTAATTTTTATTACTCTGGTACCTTTTTGCATGTTTTGTTATCTAGTATCCTTCAAAACGAGTAGCAAATGGGCCGATCTCGATCTCGTGACCGGCATTATTCTTCTACTCACCGCCCGCGTGGCGAACGCTCTGCGAGTAATAGTACCCGCAGTTCGAGTAGAGGATATACGCCTCCGGTAAGAAAACGGCATTTTACCCGTAGTCGCAGCTGTAGCCGTAACCGCAGCGAACGTCATGATGTACGTCACACGCGCCGTAATTATTATCGCGGTCGCAGCCGCGATCGTAGCTGGAGTCGTGACTACCGACGGAGTCGTAGCCGCGATCGTAGCCGGAGTCGTAGCCGTGACCGTTACCGCCATGACCGCAGTCGTCGAAACGACAATGGTGAGTTTAGTGGTCATGAATCCTGGCACACTATCATGTCGCGTCTTCAGGCTTTGGAGTCGCAAGCGTCTGCTTCGCATCTATCAGGTCAATTAGCCTCTGCTGAACCGCCCTACGTTAATGGAACGGAGCAGATCGTCGAAGCCATTCAATCATTGAAATCAGTAAGTACACAAAGCTACTATGTGTCTAATTTTGACCCTAGCATACACGACGTGGATTCTTGGTTCGAGGAAGTTGATAGGGCCAAGATTACAAACCGGTGGGATGAACGCGAATGCCTCGCTCGTGTTGGTAAATGTTTGAAAGGTGATGCGAGAACGTGGCTGGATGAGTGGGTTTGCAATGACCGCTCGTGGTCCAATTTTAAAAGGGACTTCAAATGCTTGTGCGCTAAAAAGGTAGACCGGGCGAAAATTTTGTACGAGGTAATGTCCACTAATTCTAATAGTTTTCGCACTTATGCTGAATACGCACGCAAATCATTACTCCGGTTGCGGATCGTTAAGGGCCTTAGTGATGATTTGATCACCGATATTGTGCTACGAGGCGTCACTGATCCTCAAGTAAAAGCGGCGGCTATAAACGCGAATTTATCCCCCCAAGATTTGGTAGGCTATTTGACTACTTTCTCGAAACCGGAAAGTGCAGATAGTCGTGTCGCACGCCGTCCGGTCGCACCAAGTAGCAGGCATAAAACATCGATTACCAAGCGACCGATTTCGGGCTCTAATAACAGTACGAAATGCTATTTATGTGGCGAGCTGGGACATAAGCAGTTGAATTGTCCCAAGAAGCCGAAACCCGCTGCTGCAGGTTCTGCAAACGATCCGGTCCCAAAATCGAATGCTGCTAAGGTCGAGCGCCCCATCCCATGTGCGTATTGCAAAAAACAAGGCCATCACATACGAGATTGCTTTGCAAAGCACCGTGCGGATTCTGGTAAGGTCAATTTCTGCTCAGTTGCCTCCGTCGAAAAACAGAACGACGTCGTTGTTGGTGTCATTAATGGGATTCCCGTTGACATACTTATAGATAGTGGTGCCATAGGTGTGTCGCTTATCTCTTCTGCAGTAGTAAATCACCTTTCCTGCGCTAAGAAACCTACCAATCAACAAATAAAAGGAGTAGGTAAGTCCATAACACACGTTAATTCGTACGTCTCTCTGATTGTTCAGCTGGAAGACATTTCACTAGATGTGGACTTCTTGGTTGTTCCTAACGAGTGCATGAATGCCCCTGTCATAATTGGCACTGATGTGCTGAATCGGGAGGGGGTTACGTACGTACGAACCAAAGACTCGCAGCGAATCATACGAGCCCCTAAACGCGCTGTTTCTTCTGTGAACAATAACAACCAACAACGCATTTGTAATACCTCTTTGGACGGTCCACTTTTAGCCCATCTAAATAAGATCCTGGACGAGTTCTCCGAACACATGATTTCAGGTACGGCCTCTTCAACTGTTACAACAGGTGCTATGAGTATTCGTCTAAAGGACGATACCCCAGTTCATTACCGGCCGTACAAAATGTCTCAGGACGAAAAGCTGAAGGTACGTAGTATCACACAAGATTTACTTTCAAAGGGTATCATCCGTGAGTCAGAGTCGCCTTATGCAAGTCCGGTGTTACTCGTTAAGAAAAAGGACGGCTCTGACCGGATGTGTGTGGATTTCCGCGCATTAAATGCACGAACAGTAAAAGATCGATTCCCACTACCACTCATTGATGACCACATCGACCGCTTGGGTAAAAGCACATATTTTACAACCTTGGACATGGCGACTGGGTTCCACCAAATAAAGCTTGATGAAGCGTCCATACCACTCACCGGCTTCGTAACACCAGAAGCCCATTATGAGTATGTAAAGATGCCATATGGATTGGCCAATGCGCCGATCGTATACCAGCGCATTATTAGTAAAACATTGCAGAAATTCATTACCGAGGGGAAAGTTCTGGTATACATCGACGATTGTCTAATCTTGTCCTCCTCTGTCGAAGAGGGATTGCAAACCCTGCGGGAAGTACTGCAGACCTTAACGGAAGCGGGGTTTTCGTTAAACTTGAACAAATGTTCTTTCTTATGCAAAGAAGTAGAGTACCTGGGGCGAGTAATATCTAACGGGGAAGTGCGACCCGCTCCTGGTAAGGTTCAGGCTCTTGCAGATTCCACAGCACCACAGAATGTCAAACAGGTTAGACAGTTCCTTGGATTGGCGGGGTATTTCCGAAAATACATCCCAGATTATTCCACCAGGACTGCTTGCATTGCGCGCCTGACTCGTAAAGACGTACAATTTCAATGGACTACGGAACATGAAACTGTACGCCAAGGAATTATTAAGATTTTAACCAGTGCACCGGTGCTCGCGATATTTGATCCAAGTCTACCTACGGAAGTGCACACTGATGCAAGCAGCCTTGGGTATGGCGCGATCTTACAGCAAGTTCATAAGGATGGTACTCGGCGTGTGGTGGCCTACTATAGCCAGGTCACTAAGGGCGCTGAACCGAAATACCATTCTTATGAACTAGAAACTCTTGCGGTAGTAAAAGCCTTGAGGCATTTCAGGCACTACCTCATTGGTATTCAATTCCACGTAGTAACGGATTGTAATGCCTTGAAATCCACTCAAAGTAAAAAAGACTTGTTACCGCGTGTGGCAAGATGGTGGATTTACCTACAAGATTTTAATTTCACCATTCTTTACCGAAAAGGCGCCATGATGCCACACGCGGACTATTTGAGTAGAAACCCTTGTAATGTAAACAATATTGAACGTCCACGTAACTGGGCTCAAATCGCTCAAGCGGGTGATGAGGAGACTCAAACTATGATTCGTTCCATTGAACAAGGTCAATTGGATACGTCCAGATACGAAGTACACAACGACATATTGTATTACCGGTATACACCGACAGGTGCAGAGCCGAGGTTACTTTGCTTCATTCCTAAAGGTCACCGTTTGAGTCTCCTCCGAATTTTCCATGATGAGCATAGTCACATAGGTGCAGATAAGGTGGTGGACCTAATACTAAGACATTTTTGGTTTCCTAGTCTTAGGAGATTTGTTACTAAATACACTTCCCATTGTTTAACGTGTATCGCCCACAAACGTGTACCACGAGCACCTTTACAGCCTATTACATCTTGGGACAAATCTGAAATCCCCTTTCAAACTTTACATGTAGATGTTCTAGGTCCCCTCCCTGTGTCTAAGGGTTATAAATTTGTCATGCTTGTGGTCGATGCATTTACAAAATACTGTTTACTGAAACCCATATGTCGCCAAGATTTCGATGAACTGAAACAAGTGTTTCAACATGTATTGTCGTTGTTCGGTACTCCTAATTTAATTGTATCAGATAGGGGACGTATGTTCGAATCAACGGGCTTCACTTCATGGATGAAGGTCCTTGGTGTACAGCTCCATTACATAACTCCTGAGATGCACCACGCAAATGGACAAGTGGAACGCTACATCCGTACAGTCCTGAACATGCTCCGCATTGCAGTGAATCATCGTAAAGCTGAGTGGGCCGAAGAACTGTGGCAATTACAGCTTATTCTAAACCTGACAAAGCAGAAAACCACACAGACTTCTGCCCTAAATCTCTTAATTGGCCACGAAAGCGCAACTCCTGCAATCCGAATGTTAGTGCGAGATGTTGCTTTGAATCTGACCGAGGGTAACCGGGAAGCGAGACGAGAAATGCTTAGGCAAAGGACGGCCGAACGGTTGAGAAAGAACCAGGATCGTCAGGACACTATCGTCAATGAGCATCGGAAGCCTCCTCGTGTGTTTCAGATTAACGACATGGTGTTTGTTGTCAAGTATGCCCAATCTCAGGGTAAACTGGATCCTGGCATGCGGGGACCCTATAGGGTAGTGAAGACCCTTCCTAACCACCGATACGAATTGAAGTTACTTACTGGATCTTATGGAAAGTCTACTTATGCAGCTGCTCAGTTTATGATCCCATGGAAAGGTGAATGGACCCCGGAGACATGTGCAGTGTTTTTTGAAGACGTCGATGACGACGTTAATGACGAATGCCTGGATCCAAACCCAGGAATGATGGACTCCAATACGGCTGGGCCATCCTCAGCACCTGACGAGACAACTGGACCTCAACCACGTTCGATGCCCATATCCTCGGAAGATAGAGAACTCAACGAGGGTGTTATCGAAGTAGCAGCCCCACCACTGCAATCACTCCCCCGGTTGATTCCTACATCCTCGGAAGACGACGACTAGGCCTGTCGAGACGCCAGGATGTCAGGAGAGGCCGTGTGGGTAGACTGAATAATAAAACCCAGAAAACGAGTATAAAAAGGCGGTACGAGCGCGTCAACGGTCATTATTAGTCGAGACTTCGTGCGGAGCGGACCTCTTGTCAAATTACGTATAGATGTTATTATCTTGTTGAAACTTTGATTGTTGTTATTTTAATAATATGTGTAAAGTTTAAATTCAGTTTAGATTAATCATCAAGTGTATTTTTTTTAAGTAAAACCACTTCTGGTAGCTTATAATATAACGACTCTTGAAGGGTTAAGAGGATTGCATAGCTAGTACTTTCCATGCTAAAAGAGAAAACTCTTTTCTACCTCTTAACATTGTCCGATTTCAGTGATTTTTTTTTCATAGAATCATGACATTGTTAACTATGCCCGTGCGTTTTGATATTTTTCAGTATTTCAAAGTAGGTACCTACTATAAATTTCCTTTTTTAGAACTTCAAAAAACTGAAAAAGTCAGAACTTTACGGGCATAGTAAACAATGTCATGACTCCATGAAAAAAAAATCACTGAAATCGGACAATGTTAAGAGGTAGAAAAGAGTTTTCTCTTTTAGCATGGAAAGTATACTGGCTATGCAATCCTCTTAAGATATGTACTTTGTGATTTGAACTGAATAAACATATAAAACATATATTATATATATATAGATTACGATACGCTTACGCAAATTTTATTCATCCTAATTCTACTGTAGTTCATTAATTTGATGGCCAATGTTTGTTCGATAAATGGACATTTTACGGTCACTAGATCACGTATATCTAGTACTTATCATGCTTTAATAATACTTAATGTATAAGTCGCACCGCAGGGGCGGCTTTATGGCGAGCCGTCGGTGTGTGAAGACACACCCTGGACCCTGATTCTACCTGGGGCTAAATGAGACCCCTGACCCCCGGCTTGCCTTTATTGGCCGTCTGGGGGTGGAGACGCAAGAGCAATCAACAAAAAGATCCAAGGGTGAAAGGGTGTTAAAGGGCATAACGCTGGTAGTAGCGCTCTAGCGACTAGTTTGCCCGCGCCACAAAACTGCAAGGATTTTTGAGGTCCAAAGTGTCGGCGCAACAATTGTTGCAAGTAAGGGTCACGCGCGTTTTTCTTTTGTTTATTTTTTAAAGTCATCCCAATGTTTAACCATAGAGTTTAATTCTTTAGCGTAATATATTTTCTTTCTATGGCAACACTACAGACGGACATGTTCTATCTGTGAACTTTAAAAAAAATATATAATCAATGTTTATATTTTCATCTGTGTTTGGCGGTGAGGTTACGTTTTGTGCTATAGTTTTTAGTGAATTAATGGGGTTAAACTCATGGTTTTGATACAAATTAAACATGAATATCATCGTGAATGTGTAAGGAATACTGTTAATAGTGATTTAAGTTCTGACATCAAAATTTACACGATATAAATTTGTCACGAATCGACAACACTCGGTAAGCTAATTTCTCATTGTTATGATTGGTTATAATTTGCTTTATTTTGAATAGATTATACTTTTACATTGTAAAATATCACAGAAATAATGTTGTCAAGCAATTACACCCACTCAGAATATGATAAATACGCCATATCATGTCAGGATCGATAAAAAATCAAAGTCACGTGACAGTTAAATTCGCTTGTACTAAAAATTCAAAATTTGTAATTTTTTTTAAATATTTCTGATATATAATTATTCTTTGAAACCTAGTTTGGTTTGTAGAATTTCTAATAAGAATTCCAATAAAATAAAAAAAACCAACATGAAAATTTATATTTCATAAAAAAATAATTTTTTGGAAATCACCATGTCTAAGTCTAGAAAATGGGCCCCCAAGTTGAAAAAAAAATCATTATTGGCCGAAATTTCAAAGTAGCTCTTATTTTTTATGTTATTATTAATAACCTAAGCATATGTTACTAGGTAAAAATAATATTTCTGTTCTAGACATTCAAAATATTTATAAATATCAAATCAAAATCCTATCTTGGTAAGCATTATTTATTAATAAAACTTAATTTTTGTGGTCAGATTGCAAGTTTTTTTTATGATATTATTTCTTCTACGAATTCAAATATTTGAATGTAATTAGATATATATGTGTTTTTACTATTTAATTACCGCAAAAAACCTATAGGTATTAATGTAAAATTTTTAAATTACAATTTTTTTCCACATCAATTCTGATTTTTTCGGCTACGTCAAGTATGTCCTCGTGTAACATAACATTTTACTAATACATTTGAAATTAATGTTTATGTATCAGATTTCTTGGTTATTCAACTATCTCTGACAAAAATTTCGTCTCTTAACTCGCTATAGGTATGGCACAAGAGCCATTTATTCCCAACTCGGCGCAAACTTTTGACGCGGGCGCAGGTCGTAACACTCGGGAGCAATCACGAGGGCGCCACAGGGCTCCTTAGGCAAGCTAGTCGCTAGTGAAACCCCAGTGTGTCGAGAGGTGTGCCTCTCGACACCCTTTAGCCATTACACTATCGTTGCCCCTTTTATCATCATTCATGGTAGCCTTTATGGGGGACCCGTTTAGTGTGTGGCAAGTCACCACCTGCCTAAATATTTTAAAATGATACTGAAATCGGCGCAGGTGATGTAGTCTCTTCACTAGCCCACTATCGTCCTTATCTCTAATAAGTTCATATCAATAGCCTTGCCATTTTTATAATAGATACCTATACCATATCACCATCCATCCAAAATGTTTGTTATTTATACTATATTGTATTTGCTATACCAAACAGGCCTCTAAGTGTTGGTTACAGCCCCACTTACATATGCCTTTGTAAAGGACCGGATTAAATCCGTGATATAATTTTAAAAAAATGTATAAGTCTGTATATTATAATTTGGCAATATACGCAAACGCATTTCCAAACTGCTTTACTTGGCCAGAGATGACTGGTAGAAAAGGCAGCGCAGAAATTGAGTAAATTCTGTTTCATTACATTAAAAATGATAACGAATAAAGTCTGATTTTTATTCAATTTAGACAAAGACGCACTTATGAACGTCAATTATTCATTACAATAATGTACTAATTTTATTAACACAAGTTTCAAATTCCTAAACTTTGAAAAACGCGATAACTCAAAACTACAACTCAATGGGTTAGTTGGTATTTGCATTATCTCGGCGATATCTACTACAACTGTAGCACTGACAATTAAGTGCTATGCAGTCTATGGGGGATCCCGATAATCTATCTTTCCATAGTTTTCCTTACTACCGATAGAAATGTGACATAACGTCCGTACAAATAGCACGGTAATATACCTACTATCCTAGTATAATAATAGAAACGCGAAAGTTTGTGTGTGGATCTTTATTACTCTTTCACGCTCAAACGGCGGGGGAAATTTTGATGTAATTTGGTATGGAGGTAAATGAGGCGCTGGATTAACATATATCCTATATGTTAAACCAGCGCCTCATTTTCTTTTCATAGTCATTATCATCCATCACCACGCGGGTGAAAAAGCGTAATACGATTGGGCAGAACATAGAGAAAATAGTAAGATCTCCGCCTACGTCGTCATGATGACAGTTCTGTCAAAGTTTGTGTCAGTTTCTGATAGTTATATTATATTAACGGGGCTTAATCGCGTTAGTAATAGTATTTATTTACCTCGACGTTTCGATCAAGTTGCATTGATCGTGGTCACGAGCGGACTGAAGAGGCGGGTGTCACTGTCTTGAAGTATGGAGATACTTTTTAATATACCCCCAACAGTTGTTATAAAAAGTCATTGTCCCGACACACAACACTAACGATATCGACAGATTTTTCTGAGGATAAATCGCGACGGGAACACTTTTTAATCACTGGATTCCATGTTGCCGCCAGTTTGAAACCATCCTCCCGGTTGAAGTTACGATGTTTTTTAATCTCAACCGCTTCACGTACCATTCTCGAGTAATAGTGACGCTCCGTAGAGAGGATTTTGGGGTCGTGAAGTTCAATCCAGTGATTAAGTCCTGACTCGAGCAGATGTTCAGCGATCGCAGATTTATTTATTTGGCGGTTCTTTACAGCTGCAATATGCTCTTTGACTCGTTCAGCAATGGTTCGCTTAGTTTGTCCAATAAACTTCGAGGTAAATAAATACATACTATTACTAACGCGATTAAGCCCCGTTAATATAATATAACTATGTGTTCAAATCGCGAAAGTTTAAAAATTACTAGTTTCTGATAGCTTAGTCAAAAGCGAAGTCAATTTGACAGCTCGATACACTATAGCCCGGCACGGTGCGCGACCGTCCCGTGGGGTGACAGAGGGTGGCGGGAACGAGGTAGCGCGTCATTCTAGCACACGGCTACACACGAAGAGAAGTGTGCCAGGATAAATCTTGCGATAAGTTGCACTTACTTGTGACGTAATATAGGAGTAAATAAAAAGTTAGAACTACTTTTATTGTTTATATTTTTTTATTATACTTGAGGACAAATTATTAGGAAAACTACGAGTAGATACTTAGATTGATAGAAAATACTTCATTGAAACACCACATTATTCACTTAATATTAAAAACAAGGTACAATAATGCCTAATCGATTATGTTAATTAACAATAACGTACCTGTCCATTTCATCGTCACATACTGTATCTGAATTATAATATATATTCGTCCTCGTTTTTTATGACGTGATCATCACAATCGCGCTACTGTTCAACCGAATAATTAGAAAAAAGCAAATCTAAAGCTTTTAACTTTTTACCTAAGTTCGAATCAATGGAAGTCCTTGCGAGCTCGCCATTTACGTACCCCCACACGTGCTCAGTTGGATTTTCAATCCGGATGGTATGGGGGTAAGCGATGCATATTGATGATGATATGTCCATTTTCCCTTAATATTTCATCAATTTTGTAATCTTTTTCCTCATTAATTATTTTCATTAGATCACATTTACGCATAGCGCTATCATACTGAACACCTCGCCGTTCTAATCACTGCTGCATTTCGCTTTTCAGGGTACTCATTGTTGTTTTTTTTCTTCTTCAAGGAATTTCAGAAACAGAGTTGTGTTGGGATCACCATGACCAGCCGCCTCCGCCGCCGCCTATACACGTCACCGGATCTACAGGCAATCCAAGAAGATTGAACAGGTCAGTGCAGTTCCTTTCCTTATCGTGCTGTATTCTTTGTTCTTCTCCGCAGCAGCTCGAATTCCTACTGGAAGTGCCACTAGCCTAGGTCACAGTATTTTCATCACGCACCGCAATACAGTATAACAATAAAAATAGCCAGTACTGTTATATTACTGGAATATATGCGCAATACTATAGGTCATCGGCGCGCGGTTTCTGTCATAGGTAAGTTTACTTAATGAGAAAATAATGTAACACGTAGTTTTTCTGTTTGCAATAGTTTTTGCGGTTGGGTCCGAATTCTGTGAGACCAAACGCCGCATGAAAGCTCAACACTCTCAAAAGAAACTCAGATAATCAATAATAAAAAACAATACTCTAATGGCCGAACGGAGCGAAATGAGACTGCAGTCTGCATTTGATATGTCGGACTAACGGTAAACTTACCTAATAGACAAATTTGGAAGTCCATGCGACACGACTTGCGCGGTTTTAAATACTGCGCGTAGGTATTACGGCAGCAATTGAGCGGACAGGGCTCTAAAGTGTTTGCAAATAATACGTCTATTGGGCAAGTGAAAATGACAAAACTGAAAACCGAAAATGGCAGTATCGTTTCCTCCAAGCTTGAGATTCTGAGAGAGATTGATAGCTTCTATGGAATCTTATATACCTCGACGCGCAAACCCGTTACTGACGCAGCTCAGGACACCAGAGCCAAGTTAGTCCGATACTATACCGAAGACATCCCGGACAACAGCCTGTACGAGATTAGAATGGCTCTCAAACTGCTTAATAGGTATAACAAGGCGCCAGGAGAGGACGGAATTACGACTGAACTTCTGAGCCGGTGGTAGGCTGATACATTTAGTCCTCCAGAAGTTATTTAATTCTGTCATCTTCGCTGTTTTCGACTCTTTACGAACCATCTCGCACGCAGGTTTGATGAGTTCTAGCCTCCTGAACAAGTCGGTTTTCGAAGAGGCTTTAAGCACCGTGGACCACATAGATACGCTACGGCAGATTATACAGAAGTCCGAAGAGTAGAATCAGCCGCTGTGTCTAGCGTTTGTGGACTAATAAAAGTCTTCGATTCTATACAGACGTGGGCGGTGCTGCAGTGCTTACAGCGATGCCAATTTACTATAGGTATATCGAAGCGTGTAAGTGTTTGAAACATAGTAACTCTAGTACGAGAGTCTATGGATTCATTAAATTTGTGTAAAATGTATATGCCAATAAAAGTATTTTGTATTTGTTATTTGTATAGCAAAGCCACTATGTCAGTCCGCTTACAGGACCAGAGTACGAAACAAATTGCAGAGAGGTGTGAGACAGGGAGACGCCTTCTCTCCGAAACTGTTCACTAACGCATTGGAGGATGTTTTCAAACTTTTAGACTGGAAAGGATGTGGCATCAACGTTAATGGCGAATACATCACTAACCTTCGTTTTGCCGATGATATAGTTATAATGGCGGAGTCGCTCGAGGACATCGGCACCATGCTCAACGACCTCAGTAGAGTTTCCCAACAGGTTGGTCTTAAGATGAACATGGATAAGACGAAAATCATGTCCAAAGTCCATGTTCCACCTATACCGGTAATTGTTGGCAACGATACGCTCGAAACTGTAGACGAGTACGTCTTCTGGGAAACTGTCTGAAACTTCGAAAAAGACTTCTTTTCCTTCGGAGCGTTCGGGAAGCTTCGATCTATCTTTTCGTCCACAATACCTCAGAGCCTGATGAGCCTCAGAGAAGATGATGTTCAACCAGTGTGTGTTGCCAGTGATGACTTATGGCACTGAGGCGTGGTCTCCTACTGTTGGCCTCATTAACACGCTCAAAGCCGCTCGGTCACCGACATAGTTCTCATGAATACTAGGTGTTCAGAAAAGTATTAAAAATTAAAAAAATTGAGAAAAAATATTTTTGGTGCGGTTTACTCAAAACTTGGTAATAATAAACCCTAACGTCAATAATGAATGTTACATACATGTTATTTTAAAATACTTACAACATAACAAATCGTCACGCCTATATATCCTCGAAGGGGTAGGCAGCGGTGTTTTATATACCTACGTTTCGCCAGCGGGATATGTTTTTGGTCCCATGTAAGATAAGGGCGAGCCTTTTTTCCATCTACGGGGCACTGTTCCGGACGCTGTACTGCTATTGAAAATGTCTTTGTCAGAAAACTCCAATGACTGTCCGTCCCGGGTATCGAACTCAGGACTTCGAGATTCCAAAGCGGCGCTTCCACCACTACACCAAGACCAAGCGAGCGAAGCCGCTGGCGGGTCAGCTTGTGTTGTCATTGTGAGACTTAACGAATATGGATCTTAGTACGAACAGAAAAAGAACTACTATACTATAAAGAATTAAGGTTGGTGTGCTGCACAAACGAATTACTACAAATGCCTCACATTGGTGTCGTCCATCCAGTAATTTCACTGACTACAATGCCCTTCGAACATAAACATAAAAACACAGCCGCATTTGGACTCTACTAATTAGATGCAGAATTTCTGGTACTACCAGTGTCAGAAATGTTAAAGAAAATACTTGCAAAAGTACATAAATCATTTATTTATCAATAACAGGTCTGCAAAACTTAGCAAATACTATCTTACGGCCACAATAGCGTGGCATCTAGGCGACAACACAGGGTCAAACAACTTCACCAAATAAACTTTCTCAAAGCCATTTTCAAACAAAAACAACAGCCTATCCAGCAATATAACGCTTTCAACAACTTGAGCCAAGCATAACCTTAGTAAATAGAATATAACTAATTTCCTCCACTGGCAATCCATATCGTTGTATATTTCTATAAGGCAACTCTGAGGCAACCTGTCAAATAAGCCTAAATTCATGATAGCGTCGGCCATTTTGAAATACTCTTGGAAATCATCACATTTTGATGAGAGCCGCTTCAGCTTTCCCTCAGATATTGTTTCGTTGGGGAGATGCTTCTTTATAAGTACCTGAAACCAAACATAGATTATAACTTGTAATAAAATAACTTTTCTATTTTTTCTCTATATGTGGAGTCGTACGCATTTGCCATTTCCAGTTACTAAAGTATATAGTGTATTTGTTAATTAGTGCACAATATTGAACGGGGTGGTCGATTATAAGAGTTTGGTCTACAATGAACCGAATCCAAACAATCTGTTGATGTTTTGAGACAAAGAATAATCGAAGCGGCAAATGAAATAAGAAGGGGCTTCACAACTGGTGTAGTTAAAAGTGGATTAAGACCCAGAATGAGAGTATGTGCGTAACAGAGGTGGACACGTGGAACATGAATTATTGTAACCATATGTACTGTCTGTAAAATTAGTACTAAATTTCTTTCGTATTGTTTAATTTTGTTTCACGCTTAAGTACCGTTATTTTTCACTTCTAACCTGGGAGCCTTTCATCAACGATTTTTCTAAATATTCTTATAATAAATACCCTAGCTTGTTATACGTCGTTGGATAGCTAATGAAACGTATAAGTTTTAAGCACATCTACAGCATAACTATCATAGATTTCTTTTATATTTGTAAAAGAAAAAATATTGTATACTAATTCATTTCATTTTATAACTATTAGTCGTCTATTACGACTCAGTTGGTTCAGTTAACTGCAATTTTAGAATTGGAAATAGTAAAACAACTTATCTACTACACAAAAAACGTAAACACAAATAAATTGGAGTAAAAACAACGACAAACAAGTGCAATTTGAAAAATTTAATACCGACTTCCATTATATTACTTTGGTAAAAATCAGTTATGGGAGTGTAACTCAAAAACTACAGGACCGAATATGATGAAATTTAAATGGGACCACACGGGAAGCACCAGCTTTCATACAACAAAATAATTTTGAGAATCGGCCCCCCCAAATGAAAGTTACGAGGTTACAAACATTAAAAAAAAACACTCGAATTGAGTACCTCCTCCTATTTTTGGAAGTCGGTAGAAAATAGGCTGATAGACAAAAAAAGACAATTTTAATAAAAAAACTTCAATATCCAGTATCTTGAAAACTGTTAAGTTTGGGGTGCGGTATTTCATAGTCAAATCTATCGGGTACGATGAAAACTACAACCTCTGAACGGATCTAGGTCGACTTAACCTGTAACCCTGTATACATCAGCATATAAGTATGTGCAATGTATAATATCAACTATACACCTAGAAACAGGTTAAACAGACATGTCCATGCATACAAATGTTTTATCTGTCCGGGGATCAAACCCGGGACCAGCGGCTCAGACGGTAGAATTTCTACCAACTGCGTCAACCGGCTGCGTCAATCAAAAATTTTAGTTTCATTGAACTATATGAACTTTAAATTACAATGAAAGAATCACCTGCAGCAAAGCCCTGTACAGCAAACTTTTAGCTGGCAACTGGCGTTCTGCAACCACTCGGTCTATAGACTGTGCTGCCAGCATGCGAGCGTTCCGACCGATTTTGTACCCTGAGAAAAGTGTTAACATACATTTATCTAAACTGCAGTGCTCACATTAACATCATATTCAACCGACTTCCAAAGAAAAGGAGGTTCTCAAGTCGACACGTATATATATATATATATATATATATTTGTGTATGATCACGCGTAACTTTTTGATTTTGATAATTATTTTGTTTAGTAGAATATACTTCCGAAGTCCCATTTAAATTTCATCAAATTCGGTTAACCCGTGCTAATTAAAACAAAAGATTTATGAATGAAACTCACGTAAATTTACCTCTCTGGCGGTTTCTGAGTTACACTCCAATAACTGAAAAGTATTTCGCCTATCTGGATGATATCGTAATTGACGGTGTATGACTATCAACGTGGCCCGAAGAGACGCTAACAACTTAGAAAAGCTCATTGTTGTGGGTCACGTGGAAGGAAAACGCAGTCGTGGAAGATCTCCCACGTCCACTGACGTTGTCAAAGAGACAACTAAGGCAAATGTATCATCTGCTATGAGATAAGCCGAATGCCGCAATTCTTGGAGAAAAATAGTCCAGAAGGCCATTCATGGTGGTCACGACCCTCAGTCATGAGGAATCGATCAAGAAGAAGATGACTATCATATCCAGTAAGTAGAAAAGCTAATAAAAACGAAAGATAAAAATTTGCCAGAAAATGTTCAAACATTCTAATTCAAAACATTTATTGGCCACATTATAACAGTGAACAATGGAACCGACTTCGACACTAAAAAGTATGAAATAACTTGTCAAAGTTCATTGAAGATGAAATCTTACAGCATGGCGGTAGGGCACTTCTGATGATTACTAGCTACCTACCACCCTCAAGTTTGAAACTCTGTCTAAAATGTTTTAATGACAAAAGCACATTATGTAGTAAGACAATATATAGAAGACAGACACTTGGAGTACTTACTTTATTATTTATTACAAAAATAAAATATATAAAAAACAAGTACAATTTGAAAGCCACTGGCCTGAATTTGATAAAATTTAAATGGGACCAAACGGGAAGCACCAGCTTTCAAACAAAAACTATTTTGCGAATCGGTTCACCCTATCGAAAGTTATGAGTACCACACATAAAAAAAAAATCGAATTTAGTACCTCCTCCTTTTTGGAAGTGGGTAGAAAATAAAAGATTTATACCGAGCCAGTGTCCGTACTAAGGTCTAGTTTAACCCTCAACCGCATTATCACTGAGGAAAGAGAATTTTACACATAACATTATCTTATCAATAGAAGAAAAACCAATACCTTTGAGATGCCGAGACATGGGAAATCCAACTTGAGAAGTTCTGCCTTCCGTCAATAGGTGGTAGCAGCACGGTACGTTGAAAACGCTGGCTGTTGATGAACGTAGCGTGAATATACGCAGCGATGCGGGCCCTAAGTCGCCACATGTGTGAAGACCTGCAAAACAATAGAAATTATCAAGATCACCTGAACTGATACTACAAACTCTCGTTACGCGAGTATTTGGGAGTTGGTGAACTTTTTAAAGCTATCAATATATTATATACTAGCTAGCTGCTCTCCGCGGTTTCACCCGCGCGGTTATGGATGATGATGGATATGGATGACATCATAACTCTTGGACTGGAAAGGATCTGGCATCAACATTTATATTTCGGGCGACTCCGCTATTATTACTATACTCGTATTATCGGCAAAACGAAGATTAGCGATGTACTCAATTTATAGTACCTACCGTGAGTACATCACTAACCTTCGTTTTGCCGATGATACCTATAGTTATAATGGCGGAGTCGCCCTAGGATATCGGCACCATGCTCAACGACCTCAGTAGAGTTTCCCAACAGGTTGGTCTTAAGATGAACATGGATAAGACGAAAATCATGTCCAAAGTCCATGTTCCACCTATACCGGTAATTGTTGGTAACGATACGCTCGAAACTGTAGACGAGTACGTCTTCTGGGAAACTGTCCAATTAGGTATGTCCAACTTCGAAAAAGACTTCTTTTCATTCGGAGCGTTCGGGAAGCTTCGATCTATCTTTTCGTCCACAATACCTCAGAGCCTGAAAACGAAGATGTTCAACCAGTGTGTGTTGCCAGTGATGACTTATGGCACTGAGGCGTGGTCTCCTACTGTTGGCCTCATTAACACGCTCAAAGCCGCTCGGTCACCGACATAGTTCTCATGAATACTAGGTGTTCAGAAAAGTATTAAAAATTAAAAAAATTGAGAAAAAATATTTTTGGTGCGGTTTACTCAAAACTTGGTAATAATAAACCCTAACGTCAATAATGAATGTTACATACATGTTATTTTAAAATACTTACAACATAACAAATCGTCACGCCTATATATCCTCGAAGGGGTAGGCAGCGGTGTTTTATATACCTACGTTTCGCCAGCGGGATATGTTTTTGGTCCCATGTAAGATAAGGGCGAGCCTTTTTTCCATCTACGGGGCACTGTTCCGGACGCTGTACTGCTATTGAAAATGTCTTTGTCAGAAAACTCCAATGACTGTCCGTCCCGGGTATCGAACTCAGGACTTCGAGATTCCAAAGCGGCGCTTCCACCACTACACCAAGACCAAGCGAGCGAAGCCGCTGGCGGGTCAGCTTGTGTTGTCATTGTGAGACTTAACGAATATGGATCTTAGTACGAACAGAAAAAGAACTACTATACTATAAAGAATTAAGGTTGGTGTGCTGCACAAACGAATTACTACAAATGCCTCACATTGGTGTCGTCCATCCAGTAATTTCACTGACTACAATGCCCTTCGAACATAAACATAAAAACACAGCCGCATTTGGACTCTACTAATTAGATGCAGAATTTCTGGTACTACCAGTGTCAGAAATGTTAAAGAAAATACTTGCAAAAGTACATAAATCATTTATTTATCAATAACAGGTCTGCAAAACTTAGCAAATACTATCTTACGGCCACAATAGCGTGGCATCTAGGCGACAACACAGGGTCAAACAACTTCACCAAATAAACTTTCTCAAAGCCATTTTCAAACAAAAACAACAGCCTATCCAGCAATATAACGCTTTCAACAACTTGAGCCAAGCATAACCTTAGTAAATAGAATATAACTAATTTCCTCCACTGGCAATCCATATCGTTGTATATTTCTATAAGGCAACTCTGAGGCAACCTGTCAAATAAGCCTAAATTCATGATAGCGTCGGCCATTTTGAAATACTCTTGGAAATCATCACATTTTGATGAGAGCCGCTTCAGCTTTCCCTCAGATATTGTTTCGTTGGGGAGATGCTTCTTTATAAGTACCTGAAACCAAACATAGATTATAACTTGTAATAAAATAACTTTTCTATTTTTTCTCTATATGTGGAGTCGTACGCATTTGCCATTTCCAGTTACTAAAGTATATAGTGTATTTGTTAATTAGTGCACAATATTGAACGGGGTGGTCGATTATAAGAGTTTGGTCTACAATGAACCGAATCCAAACAATCTGTTGATGTTTTGAGACAAAGAATAATCGAAGCGGCAAATGAAATAAGAAGGGGCTTCACAACTGGTGTAGTTAAAAGTGGATTAAGACCCAGAATGAGAGTATGTGCGTAACAGAGGTGGACACGTGGAACATGAATTATTGTAACCATATGTACTGTCTGTAAAATTAGTACTAAATTTCTTTCGTATTGTTTAATTTTGTTTCACGCTTAAGTACCGTTATTTTTCACTTCTAACCTGGGAGCCTTTCATCAACGATTTTTCTAAATATTCTTATAATAAATACCCTAGCTTGTTATACGTCGTTGGATAGCTAATGAAACGTATAAGTTTTAAGCACATCTACAGCATAACTATCATAGATTTCTTTTATATTTGTAAAAGAAAAAATATTGTATACTAATTCATTTCATTTTATAACTATTAGTCGTCTATTACGACTCAGTTGGTTCAGTTAACTGCAATTTTAGAATTGGAAATAGTAAAACAACTTATCTACTACACAAAAAACGTAAACACAAATAAATTGGAGTAAAAACAACGACAAACAAGTGCAATTTGAAAAATTTAATACCGACTTCCATTATATTACTTTGGTAAAAATGTGTTATTGGAGTGTAACTCAAAAACTACAGGACCGAATATGATGAAATTTAAATGGGACCACACGGGAAGCACCAGCTTTCATACAACAAAATAATTTTGAGAATCGGTCCACCCAATCGAAAGTTACGAGGTTACAAACATTTAAAAAAACAGTCGAATTGAGTACCTCCTCCTATTTTTGGAAGTCGGTAGAAAATAGGCTGATAGACAAAAAAAGGCAATTTTAATAAAAAAAACTTCAATATCCAATATCTTGAAAATGGTTAAGTTTTGGGTGCGGTATTTTATAGTCAAATCTATAGGGTACGATGAAAACTACAAACTCTAACGGATCTAGGTCGACTTAACCTGTAACCCTGTATACATCAGTATATAAGTATGTGCAATGTATAATATCAACTATACACCTAGAAACATGTTAAACAGACATGTTCATGCATACAATGTTTTATCTGTCGGGGGATCAAACCCGGGACCAGCGGCTCAGACGGTAGAATTTCTACCAACTGCGTCAACCGGCTGCGTCAATCAAAAATTTTAGTTTCATTGAACTATATGAACTTTATATTACAATGAAAGAATCACCTGCACCAAAGCCCTGTACAGCAAACTTTTAGCTGGCAACTGGCGTTCTGCAACCACTCGGTCTATAGACTGTGCTGCCAGCATGCGAGCGTTCCGACCGATTTTGTACCCTGAGAAAAGTGTTAAACATACATTTATCTAAACTGCAGTGCTCACATTATTATAATCTTCAACCGACTTCCAAAGAAAAGGAGGTTCTGAAGTCGACACGTATATATATATATATATTTATGTATGACCACGCGTAACTTTTTACATAGTCTGTTTTTGATAATTATTTTGTTTAGTAGAGTATACTTCCGAGGTCGTATTTAAATTTCATCAAATTCGGTTAACCATTACTATACCGTGATAATTAAAACAAAAGATATATGAACGAAACTCGCGTAAATTTACGTCTCTGGTAGGCAAAGTGTTAAGCGGCTTTTGAGTTACACTCCAATAACTGAAAAGTATTTCGTCTATCTTGGTGATATCGTAATTGACGGTGAATGACTCTCGTAAGTAGAAAGGCTAATAAAAACGAAAGAAAAATATTACCAAAAAATGTAACCGATACGACACTAAAAAGTATGAAATAACTTGTCGAAGTTGGTTGAAGTTGAAATCCACTGCATGGCGGTAGGGCACTTCAGTGGCCCAATCATGAACATTTACTAAAGTGTAACGTTATCGCATCGATGACATATTCAGTACAAACTGTCATTTATCTAGTACAACTGTGGCACAGACAACTCATAAATTGTACTGTATACGTCAACGATACAATAACATTACACTTTAGCAAATGTTCGTGCTCGGGGTACTGATGTCCATCTAGATGGACATCACCTACCTATACCTACCACCCTCAAGTTTGAAACTGTCTAAAATGTTTTAATGACAAAAGCACATTATGTAGTAAGACATTATTTAGAAGACAGACACTTGGAGTACTTACTTTATTACAAAAATAAAAATATAAAAAACAAGTACAATTTAAAAATTCTTCTTTGGGACTTCCATTCTATTCAGTTATTGGAGTGTAACTCAAAAACTAGACAAAATACGCATGTGCGAACTGTGCAAAAGCTATATGTATGGAACACGCAACTATTTTTTGCAAAAATTGCACTGATTTTGACTCCAGTTCCTAAGATGTTCCTAAGATTTTTTGTAATTTTTTTTTAGTTTGTTTTGTTAGTAATTTCATGTTCTAACATATATTTGGATTTTTGGTTAAAAATTGTTTTATTAAGTTTTTTTGCAGCTTATTTTAAAAGTCTAAAAATTTTAATTCGAAATTCATAGTGTCTTGTTTCGAGTTAAGTAAAATATAAAAAAAATTAAAATGTCGTAAATGTTTTATTTCCAATACATTATAATATAGTCCTTGTATATATAAAATATTAGAAATGTAAAGATTTTCTCATAAATTACGTTTTACAGCTATTTTTGTAAACGGGTATGTCACACCCTGCCACATACTCCTTGTTACATTTTCTCACCACACTCTCGCCGGGTTAAATGGGACCACACGGGAAGCACTAGCTTTCAAACAAAAAAAGAAGTTTGAGAATCGGTTCACGCTATCGAAAGTTATGAAGTAACAAACATTAAAAAAATACAGTCATATTGAGTACCTCCTCCATTTTGGAAGTCGGAAGAAAATAAAAGATTTCCACCGAGCCAGTGTCCGCACTAAGGTCTAGTTTAACCCTCAACCGCATTATCACTGAGGAAAGAGAATTTTACACATAACATTATCTTATCAATAGAAGAAAAACTTACCTTTGAGATGCCGAGACATGGGAAATCCAACTTGAGAAGTTCCGCCTTCCGTCAATAGATGGTAGCAGCACGGTACGTTGAAAACGCTCGCTGTTGATGAACGTAGCGTGAATATACGCAGCGATGCGGGCCCTAAGTCGCCACATGTGTGAAGACCTGCAAAACAATAGAAATTATCAAGCACCTGACTGATACTACAAACTCTCGTTACGCGAGTATTAGAGAGTTGGTGAACTTTTTAAAGCTATCAATATATTATATACTAGCTAGCTGCTCTCCGCGGTTTCACCCGCGCGGTTATGAATGATGATGAATCTTATATAGCCTATGTTACTCAGGGTGAATGTAGCTTTCCAATGGTGAAAGAATTTTTGAAATCGGCCCAGTACTTTTGAGCCAATTCGTTACAAACATACATACAAATCTTTCCTATTTATAATATTATTAGTATAGATGAAAGACTTTAAACAGATGAAATTGCGTAATTATATATTATTTTTATCCCGACTTCGATTAAAATATGGTAGACGGTATATTGAAAGAAATAGTTTCCGTAACTCAATAACACTACCGAAAATAGGGACTTTCCGATTGGAGTCAACATCGAATTTGCCGATATTATCACTGTTCTTCATTCCGATTCAATATCGCGTTTTTGATAGATGAAATCTGTCAGTAATTCGGAATGGGTTGAAATCACGCTCACGTTTTTCTCGGCATGGCTGAAAGCGCAGTGATTCGTTACACACTTTTTATAAGATATTTTACGAGTCGGTATGGAAATAATACAATAAACCATGAATTTTTAGCACAGATCATAAAAACTTTTGTTTTGCCGGAACGAAGAAAAGTAAACACACACACAAACCACGTCCGAGAAACGACTTACCGTCTGTTCTAAATTGCGCTTTATTTCCATGCACTTTATATGAAATTTGAATGGATTATAAAGCCGCCCGCGCCATGTCCGCGCCCGACGCCATTTATATGTGGCCTGCACCTTATACATTGAAATTATACGGATTAATTCGCGAATTTTATTCCTACGTTTCGTAAACACAAGCCTAGTAACATTTTAGACATTTTAATTTCTATGGTTTCGGATCCCGTAGATCAAACGAACGAAGCAGCTGGCAAAACACATGACGCTGACACACACACACACACACACACGCACACACACACACACACACACACACACACACACACACACACACAAACACACACACACACACACACACACACACACACACAAGGCTACATATTTTATGACATAATTGAACGGGATGGTTTGGACTCGATAACTGCCCCCTTATTGTCTAACTTGAGTGAGAATGAAATGTCACTTCGTGAGAATGAAGTGACATTTCATTCTCACTCATTCGTCACTCCCATTGATGGTACCAGCCAATGAGCTTGCAGGGTTTCAGAAAGGGATTCAAATGTCAAAATGAAGCCCATTCCCATTCCCCGTAAAGATATATACAATATGGCCGCTGGTCATGAAAGTAAAAGAAAAAAAAAATCATTATATTTTTTATTATTATGAACCCATATTCGCCGCTCCACGTCTAAGAGCCATAGTGCGACTGAACGCACGTCCACGGTAATATTATGTGAGCGTGGCACGACCTAACGCACCTCTACATCGCAGAATAGATAGCAGTAAATACGCGAGACATACCTACTTGCTTAGAATAGGTACAACGTGCGGACGATGGCCCAGCCGGGCCCGTCGTCGTTTAGGCATAGACACCAGCTGCATAAACATTCGCGAATAGGTAGATTAGTACGTCGTTGTACCTATTCTAAGTTGGTGTGTATGTCTCGCATAGACACTGTTGTCTATTCTGTGATGTAGCAGCGCGCGCTCAGTCGCGCAATGGTTATTAGCTGCGGAGCAATGAATATGGGTTCATAATAATAAAAAAAAAACACATGATTATTTTTCCTTTACTATAATGACTAGTTATAGATTTCAAACCAACCCATTCAATATTGTGCACTAATTAACAATGACCTTATATACTCGTATATAACAATGTTTTTAAAATGTATCAACATACTTTTATTAAAATTACTTTTTTAAAGATCCTCATGTCGAAACGACTGACAAATTGGGCGCATTAATTGTTGGTGAATTCAACCGTTGCTGATACGAGTACGAGCAAAAAGACGACCCTTCACATCCCAGAACACCCTTATCTATCAGTAGAGATCGCCGCTCGTCCGCAGCAGACAACGTGTTCCTCAACTACCGTTAACTTTGGAGCGATACATTGGGCCAATTTGATTGACTGACACATTATCAAGGCTCTATGTAAGTTTTGGAAAACTTTGTTAAAGGGCGAGTAATTATGATGAGTAATTAATAGAACACTTTACAGAGCTACATCGAGACAAGGATAGCTCCATACACTTCCGTGTAGTTGAATAGAGATGAATATGCGATAATAAAAAATAACAATTTGAAACTTTTGAAACGTCGATTTCTACTTTTATATATTGCATTCTTAAATTGATAATTGTGAATAATATATTATTTGCCTCTATATCAATATTAAACAAGACCTCAATATAATGTACCTAAAATTTGGCTTATTTATAATTTTATTATAAGTATTTTTTTTATTTATTTATAATCAACTATTTTAAGACCAGCAGGGCTATTATGTATCTCAGTTGCTAACAAATGTTGATTGAAATCTTGAAAAATGGCGGCTCTGTGTCAACTTAGACAACTCCAGTATGCGAAAATGTTAGTAAGTTGATGACAGGAGCTGACAAAAGTGACATAGAGCGGCCATTTTTTTCGATTTCAATCAACATTTGTTAGCAACTGAGATACATAATAGCCGTACAGATGTTGATGGTGATTAACAAAAAATATTTTTGTTAATGATTCACACCCGACTAAATTGTGATATTATTATAACCAATTCTGATATTATTTGTATGGGACTACCTTTGAGACTTAACTTTAAATTATACTTTGAAAAAAGCTCCTTAAACTTTTTTAACTTTACTCAGGATGAGAACTGCTGAATTAGTGAAAGTTAGGGCTGACAAGTTTAGGGTGCAGGGTTGTCGTATAACAATTCGTTATGTTCTGGGCTTGGTTAAGTAGCAACAAGGTTTGAGCACTTTGAGCTGCAAAGATCGGTAATATATATAGGGTGTTTGGTAGAGGGACCAACATACCAAATGAGCGTGTTCGGGGGCCCACTTGGAGAAAACAAGTTGGCCAAAAAAAATCCCAGACCCCCCAGTTTTTTTTAACTTTTTTATGTGAATTTTCCCTTTTTCTCCGAAATCGTACCTATTTACCACCATAACATTTGTAAAATCTGTTTGTTTTTAGTTGAATTTGGTCTCTATACACCTCAGGCCAATCCAATTCAAAATCCAGGTATCCAATTTTGCTTTGCTTGGCCTGAAGGTGTATAGAGAGCAAATTCAAATTAGTTTTTACTGTCACCACCCTGTTTTAGACAGGGTGGTGACAGGTGGTGACAGGTACGATTTCGGAGAAAAAGGGAAAATTAACAAAAAAAGTTAAAAAAAATTGGGGGGTCGTGGATTTTTTTTGGCCAACTTGTATTCTCCAAGTGGTCCCCCGAACACGCTCATTTGGTATGTCGGTCCCTCTACCAAACGCCCTGTATAGTAGGTATATACACGTTTTACTGACATACCTCTATTTTTATAGAAATATAAAGCCGTTGAAAAGTAAATGCGGAGTAAATGTTAATAACAGGCTTATTTAAAAATGTTGTATAATTAATATGTAAGAAGCAATCACTGTACCTAATTTATGTAATGAATGAAAAATATTGGCAACAAATATATTTCTTGCATCAGATAAAAGAGAACTATAGCTCACGTCAAGATCCTTGTTTGTGAACCAGGTGCTACATTTTATGTTATTCTTGTGAATGCCATTTTCACAAACAAATGATTAACAAATTAAAAAGTTAACCAACCTGTCAATAGAAGTTTCACATCTTCTGTATGTTCCGGAAATTTCTCAGCAACAACACTGGCAAGGTCCGTTTCGGTGGTGATAAAAGCCGTAGCAAAGCGATGCAGGTTTTTGTTGAAATTATGCGGGAATGTGTTGAAATTATGCGAAGCTGTGTTGAAATTATGCGGGGCTGTGTTGAAATCAGCTGGGCTTGAGTCTGCACATGGCATTTTTATGTCGAAGTTATGCAGGCTGCTGTCGAAACGATGTGTCACCGGTTCTGTGATGTCTTTGCGCTTGGCTATTGCGTGCCATTGTTTCTAAAGAAAGGAACATTAATGTTATAATATTATTAATATCATATATTAATTTATCACAGCAAACCTGTTTTGTACCATGAAGGCGTCATAATGCCACCACATATTAAATTTTATAATAGTACATGGCCAAATTTTTACGTTCGCCGCAATTCGGACTCGACGGTTCGATCCCTATCTCGGACTAGAGCTAAAGGCGAATGTAACATCGTGTTGAAATCCACAGCATGGGTGATGAAGATAATAAATCAAATAAAGCGTATATTACTCAGGCATCATATAGCTTTCCACTGATGAAACCATTTAAGAAGAAGATTTAACCGGCTATGTAGCTTTTGAGCTTATCTGTTACAAACTATCAAATCATTTCTCTTTATTATTAGAGTAGATAAGGATTAATACTAAGGTACGAATAATGTGGCCTAGTTTGTACCGGCGTTAATATTACATATTTTAACTTTTTATTATAGAAAAATAGTCTTTGTGACATTACTGTAATAGTTAGACATATTGTACTCATATCTCACACTTTTTGTAGACATTATTGTCCCCTATAAAACATACACACTTTGCTAGTCAATAGCTTTCGATGTGTACTTCGTATTTTTTTTTCACACCTTTGGTTACATTATCGAAGTTTTCACACGGATTCCTAACTCTTTTGAAAATATTATATAGCCTATGTTACTCAGTGACAATGTAGCTTTCTATTAGCAAGATAATTTTTGAAATCGGTCCAGTAGTTTTTAAGTTTATTCGCTATACAAAAATACAAATCATTTTCTCTTTATAATATTAGTAAAGATATATATCGCAGTTTTACATACAAAGGGTTCTTACCTCTGTATGGATGTACCATCAGTTTACAAAGTCTTGTTAATATTCAGTTAAGCTAGTTCCTGAAAAACTAGTATTCCTTAGTAAAAAATTTGAACCTAGTGTGGACCTGCAGGGCTATAATGTATCTCAGTTGCTAACAAATGTTGATTGAAATCTTGAAAAATGGCGGCTCTATGTCAGTTTTGACAACTCCAGTAAGCAAATTGGTATTCTAGCAAAGTTTTTAATTTTAAAATGTGTACTCAGCTACATAACTAGGGTACGGAGTCACAGAATATTATCCAGTCGGAATGGGTATCGTAAGAGCCAAGAATACCCAACTTACTAAGTGATAGGTCTCTTGTGCAAGAGACAGTGTAGGGTACCAGATCAAGTGGTTCTGCAGACTACTACGCGCAGTGGAAGGAAGAATAGTAATTTGGTCTGCAGACCGACTGGCTATCATGTCCTACGTATGTCCTCGTTATCAAGGAGCTTTGATACAATATGCCTAACAAGATCTTCTCTACAATAATTTCCTACAATACAACTACCTAACCTACACGGATGGAGTAATATACTTAGGAGTATTTACAGCAATCACGATGCGTCGAGCGTAGCATCAGTTAGTCGGTTCTGTTAGGGAAAGGAGAGAATAGGCGTTAGGCAGGAAACAAGGATGGGAAAACCAACCAAACACATCACCCCGGGGTCCCGCCACGTAAGTTCCAGGCTTCATCGGCTGCAGTCACGTGTCCAACTCAAGCTGATCCAAAACGGTGTCCAAGTAATTTAACCAATCTAACACTAAACACGCAACAGTGAACTACAGTGATTGCCTAGTTTACTTCAAATAGTACATTTTAGTTTTAGTTATGCGCCCAAAGTGGGCGCATAACTAGTCAATACAGTCCAAGTGAAGTTACGAGCGGCGCCCTCTAGTGTTAGAGTTCGGGACCAAACAGACAGTCTTGGTCGGTACCACCGCAGTTACAGATATTACCGCAAATCAATAGTGCGCAAGCATTACGGTATTAGGATGTGAAGTGCATTGTAGCGAATTTACTGGGCGAAATAGACTCAGAAACCTTATCTCGGTGAGACGAGCACGTTGTATTTATGGTTTTCAGGTATTTTCCTTTATATGCGCTGTGTTAAGAAATTTCGCGAGTCTAGATCAACGGGTAGTAAGTACCCTGTAAGTTATGTTTCCCTGGTGAAATCGCAAAAATGCGACATAAACGGTCATTTATTAGCTTGGATCGCGTTGACTTTAAGGCGCGCTCGTATCCTGATACTAGTAAAAAGCAGAATTTTTAAACACCTAGTGTAACGAAACAAATCGATAATATATTATGAAAAAAATACAAAGGTTAGAAAAGGAATAGGAAAAGAGTAATAACCGAATAGAATTTATAAATATAACTCTCTTTCAGCAGAAAACAATGCTGAATAGGTCCACAAAAATAAACTTTCATGTCCAAACTCTCAGAATTTTCAGCGATAACACTATATTTTTTAGGCAATACATAGCCAACGTCTATACTAAAGTAATAACCAGCAGTTTTTTTTCAATTGTGTGTTCATTTTTGTTCAATATTGTAATATATCGAAAAATATAAAGAAAACGTACAAAATTAAGGCATTTTCACTAAAACATGAGTGAAACGAGCCGCAGGCGAGTTTCAAAATAAGATTACACGAGTGCAGTTGCACTGCATATAATCAGGTATTAAAACACTCGTTTACACTACTTTATTTAATCTCATGACATTATTGCTACTAAAGTTTTATCCAACAAAATATTACTTAAATTCGTATGTACGAAATAGCGCCAAAATGGAAAAATTCTTCTTCTTCTTGTTTGTATGGCTTGTGCGGCGTAACCACAATTTTGCCAATATCAGTGGAAAAGTCTGTTATTGGTCTATTGGCCCGGAACCAGCGCGTTGCGCGCGCAGCGCGCTCCCCAAAGATAATGTGTACTTAAATTGAATTGAAACCTCCTTGGTCAGGACACATTGTACTTTAATAATTAAAAAATTGTTTTAAAGCATTGTTTTGTTAGGAGAATAATGCTTTAATTTAATTTTTTAATTTTCTCAAAGAATTATGTAAATAAAATATGCCAATAAAAGTCTGTATTTCATTTCATAATTAGAATATTACCGAATGAGATTATATAAATAAATTTAATATACTGACATAATCGCTGTATCACTCAAAAACATGTAGGTCGATATAAATAAGAGATACATTTTTACACACACACACCTGAATGATCTTCGCCCTCGCAGCGGCTGCGCGTACTTTAGCCTCGTCACAGTCGACAGTGAGGCTCGGTATGCGATACCCTAAGCACAACGCGACAAGTAGATGCCCTCTGCCTCCGCCCGCTTCTACGCAGCATGTCGCTGACGTTGCGTCGTACAGACTCGCTACTAGTCGCGACATTGTTGCCACCTGTATTAGAAACTTTCTGATATAAATTAACCCTGAGTAAGTTCCCAAGTCGCCCTGAGAACCTAGCACTTTGCAAATGGCAGGCAGTTGAAATTTTCATAGCATATTGTTGACGTAAGAACGTTCTTGAGATCTACTATTAGTGCGTTCGAATAGGTCCTTCGTGAGCGTTTTTAGCGAAAATATCGCTAAAAACCTCACAAGGGGCGTTCGAATTGGGAATCTGTGGGTGAAAATGTCGTTCATGTCTCTTATTGTACGGAAAGCTAAAAGAGAGGAATTTTTGCCACCAAAAACTGTAATTTTTGACCCACGACCGGAGCATGGTTGTTTGTAATCGTTTTTTGACAGCTTTGTATTTGACAGCATAATCATGCGATTTTAGGTCTTATGCTCAGTTGAGCGTTCGAATAGGGTGTGGGCAAAAGTGGCAAAAATGACGTTATTGAGCTTTACGAACGCTATAACAAAAGAGCCATCAATGACAACGCCACCAATGCCCTCATAAGCTAAACGAACGCACCTTATAAAGGAGCATTATGAAAAAGAGGTCTTTTACATTTAAAGACAAACTTATGCAATTAAACCTTATACCAAAGGTAGATTGTTCCTTGGTAATAAATTTACTAGAAAAAGTTGTTTACACCAAAATGTAAGGTTCAGGACCGCTAATGTTTAACATACTTCTTGGCTAATGTTTACTTTCTGACAAATATAACATTCTGGACTTTTGAATCTGGAAGACATTACATTTCAAAGAGAATATGTTTGGCAAGCCCCAGTCTGTCGCAACTACATAGCGTGAAAACGATGTATGAAACGGGGCAGAACTTTAATGCCGGATATATCTCTCTCACTCACGCAACGTATCGCTTTCTTTCTCTCATTGTCAATATTGTCATTGAAAATCTTTGTTTACGAGTTGTTTTTATAATTTAGTGCAAATATATAGTCAAATATATGTATATTGTGAAGTTGTTTTATGTTATTAGGTACTATGTAGCAAAAAACTATAAGGAAGTGTAATTAGAGAGAAGATATGAAGTACAGAAAATGTGAAATATGCGGTTTTATATCAGAAAGGAAAGATGGTACTAGACGTTGTTTTATGGCCAGATATCCGCTGGAAAAAGTATGGTAAGTAGGATATTAGTTTATAATAACGACCCCTATTCATATAATAAGAGCTAATATAGCCATAAATTCATTTTACATATACCGACCAGTTAGTTCAAATAAAATAGTGCCGCAATATTTTTTTTGTAAATATCGATATCGATGGTTTTCTACCGACTTCCACAATGGAGGAGGTACTCATTTTGACTGTATTTTTTATGTTTGTTACCTCATAACTTTTCACTAGGTAAACCGATTTTCAAATATTTGTTTTTGAAAGCTGGTGCTTCCCATTTAAATTTCATCAAATTCGGTAGTTTTTGTGTTAGACTCCAATAACTGAATTTAACGAAAGTCGATTTAATTTTTTTTATATTGTTCTTGTATTAATTAAGATGTAAAAAATGGGTCAAATGTACGGACAACGAAGACTAAGTGTATACACCGATCGAAAAACTTCCCTCGCCGAAAGTCTACCCTGGGTGCAGCACCTATGTCTTGATGGAGTATAGAACAGGCTATATTAAAGTTAAACCAATTTACATAATTTCGTGTCCCTGCATTTCGCCGTTGTGGAGTTCCACTATCCACCTCCTGACTCCATTATCAGATCCTGACTTGATAATGGACCACCACGGGAGTACACTCTTTCGAATGAAAAAAGATATTTCAAATCAGTCCACAAATTAGCGAAAATATTGATTAACATACACACAAAAACGTAGGGTCGGCAAACGTAGTGTAGGACGTCCTGAAGCACGGTGGAGTGACGATCTGCGCAAGACGGCTGGCAAAAACTGGATGCGAGAAGCCCAAGATAGACCTAAGTGGCGTGCAATTGGAGAGGTCTATGTCCAGCAGTGGACTGCTACAGGCTGATGATGATGATGATGATGACACACAAAAAAAACAAACAGACGAACATACAACCTCCTCCTTTTGATCATCAGTAAATAAGTGTTACGTACCGTGTGTAATCCACGGGGAACTACTTGTTCAATATAAATCTTTTTCTCATTTGAGGTTTATTGAAATATTATTTATTTTATGCTTTCAGCAAGAAACTAGCATCAGCATAGCTATTTAATCCATGATGATAATTCCTGAATTTCAACACCGCACCATACGTCATCAACAGGATTTACTTCAAGTTTCCCATAAAGTTATTGAGACATTCCATTATCATACCAACTTAAAACAATGTAAATAAATAGTTAGTTTGCTGTTAAATATCAAATTTAAGTTCCATAAATAAACTTAAACTCGCTTACACTATGGCGTTTTTCTTGTGTTGACGAAGTTCGGTTGGCCTCTTACATTCTTCAGCCCTCTCATCTACACTTTTAATTTTTTTTGCATACAATGTTTCTATAAGAAAAATATGAAAAGCGTAGATGAGAGGGCTGCAGAATGTTATAGGTCTCATAAGTAGTAGTTATGGAATCGACATCGATAAATTTCGAATAAAAGGGGTGCACATCCCTATTTTATCCCTAATGTTGGCAGAACTGTTAAGTTCGTCAGGTTGGCTTTCGGAGGTAGCCCCGTTTTGACGTTTAAATATTACACTTTTTATTGTCTATGAAGTCCCGTCTCTTCTCTATTATATTCTCTTTGGCAAGCCCCTCCTGTGTGGGATCAAATTCTTTAGTTATTTAAATTCTAAGTCCAACACAATATTTGGACCTTTACATGACATTGACACCATGAGCGATAATTGCGTGCATCAGTTTTGATTAATACTTTAGGCGGTAAAAAAAGTATTTAGATAATTTGTTGATTCAGGCGTTACTTTGCGAATCCATTATCAAAAACGATATTAGAGGAAATATTTAGTGACGCTTCCGCTAAAAACATGCTTATGGCCGAGTTGCGGTGTTCACCACCCTCCCTTCCGCACAAACTGCAAATAGAAAGTTGTATACTTTATACGAATAAACAACACACAAAACAACCCAATCAACCAAAAAAGATTCGACACGTGTTTCGCCTCTACACGAGGCATCCTCAGGAGATGTTGATTCGTCGAGTCATGTGTGTTGTTTATTCTGTATACTTCCTATTTGCAGTTTGTGCAGGAGGGAGTGTGGTTCACACCGCAACTCGGTCATAATTATTGTTTTTAGCGGAAGTGTCACTAAATATTTCTTCCAATATCGTTTTTTTTTAATATTTATTTAATTTAATAAGCAAACTCAAGCTCTGCCAGTAAGGAGAAACAATATGAGATGATATAAATATAATATATATATATATATATATATAAATTTCATATTTTACCCTTGGAAGAGAGGCGTATAGCTGATGTCGCGTATCTTATTAATGTAGCGAATAGCTCCGTTGACTGTTCTGAGCTGCTGCAGCGCATCAGTCTACATGTCCCGTCTACGTGTCCGAGACCATGTTCCCTACATGTCCCCGGAGTCAAAACCAACTACAGACACAATAGCTATCTGCTGCGAGCGAGCCGGCGTTTCAATGACTTAGCTACCAAATACGATTTAGATGTATTTAACACACCTGTTGGACAACTAAAACGTACCGATGACTTTTTTAATAGAATAGTACCATAGGTTATATTATAGTAATTATATATTAGCTTATTATTTTACTGTATATCTTTTCTTGCATGCTTTTTGTTTTCCGTCCGTGTTGTATATAATCTGTCACCTATATGTGGAAACTTGTAAATATCCCTTAGTACAATATTTAATTATCCTAGTTATTAGACCTAGATGTAAGTTTCCTAAAATTTTAAAATAAAATAAAATCTAAAATATATTGCCTCATAGCTTTTCTTGCTTGTCATAAACTCCGTGACTTTGATCTCAGGTTTGAAGACCCCGCCCCAGGATGTGATTCTATCCTGTAGCTGGTCCGTGGAGAGGCAGTACTCGTTGTTGACTGTGAGGTAGTGCTCGCGTGCTGAGGTTATCCATTTGTCCAGTTCTGTGTTATCTGCAATGGAGATTTTTGACATTATATTTTACTACTTCCAGTTATTATAATTTTAGAGCGAAAAATTCAAATCCTCGGACGGGTTTCGAACCCGCGTCTACCGACAATCCGTGTCAGCAGTGCAAATACCGTAATAGTCGTTAAATTTATCGAGTCGCTAAGATCGATAAAAAATCGTATCGCACCTAGCAAGTATGGAAGTCATATCGACGACTTATACGATCGTCAAATTGTCGACAGTATATCGATTATCACGAATTGCGTGCATTCCACAATGCGTCTTATAATTTGAAGATTTCTACGAGCATATCGCTTTTCTAAGATCAAAAGAAGGCCGAAGTCTATTTTTAATTGAATACTAGCTGGGGCCCGCCCCGATGTTGATGAAAATTATCCTGTGTGTTAATTCAGCGCCCCATCTTAATTTCATCAAAATTGGGCCAGCCGGAGCCGTTTAAGCGTAAGAGAATAGCAAACATCCATTCATCCATAAATACAAACTTTCGCGTTTATAATATAAGTAAGATCAAACTAAACATTATCCCCATTCCTGTAGCCTGTCGATAAACTATATCGAGGTCATTTTCAAAGCTGACAAAACAATCGTTAAAATCGATTAAATAGACGATCTCAAACGTAATTTAACAGTTCCATGCTAGGGTTATCGTTATAATCGTAAAAGCTTAGCGAATTTGTCTACCGATCGCTTAAATTTGTTACTTACTTGCAATGATCGACATAAGATCGATACCTATAGCCAGTTTTTTCGAAGTATGACGAATTTAAGACTCAAATTTATCGATCAAAGTCAATAATCATTTATTCAATTTCGGCATCAAAGACGCACTTTGGACGTCAATTTTTCATTATAATGTACTTTAAAGACTACGGCCGCGTTCCAAAATATATAGAGCCTACTGAGAAGAAGCGGCAAGAAACTCGGAGCCATTATTTTTATATACATGTTTTTACTTAGGTAAGTACTACAAATATTAGCTCCAGTGTGTTGCCTTACAAAAGAGAACATAATAATGGTATCAGTAGGGCAAGACATGCTTCACTTTGACATCTTAGTACACGAGTAGATAGATCAGTCCCAAGCTGTTTTATCCTCCAAGTAATCCGATATTCTGTAATAACCTTTTTGACAGAGTTTAGTTTTAATAGTAATTTTAAACTTATTAATAGGCAAATCTCGGATAACATTGGGAACTTTATTATAGAATCGTATACATTGTCCCATAAAAGAATGACTTATTCTGTGGAGACCCGTTACATGTACGGATAGCTTGTGCTTATTTCGCGTGTTGATGGAATGAGCATCACTCCTTTTATCAAAACTGCTAATGTTTTTCTTTACCTACATTAGATTTTCATAGATAAACTGAGAGACAACAGTTGTTGTGTATGTAACAGAATGTTTATATCTTTATCTGTAAGTTGTAAGCATGTTCTTTGATCGGTAAGTTCGGTACTTGCACTGCAGGTCAGACGCCATGACCACTAGGCCACCGAGGCTCACCGACCGAGCATCGAATTTTAACTCTCTATCTGATTTTAACCGTCGTATGGGGACGGAGCGACATCTATTGAACAGCTTTACAGCATTATAACCAAAGGAAGTTTTTTTTCAAATACTTAACTTTCGTATTGAAGTCGAACCCTCCATAATTTATATGATATGATATTTACAGTAAATTAACATCCTTGGAAGGGATTTGAACCCGCGTCTTCCGACAGTCCCTGTCAGACGCCATGACCACTAGGCCACCAACCAAGCATCGAATTTTAACTCTATATGATTTTAACTGCTATATGGGGACAGAGCGGGTTCGAATCCCGTCCCCATACGGAAGATTTTTTTAAGTTTTCTTTATTTTCTTAATTTCATATACATATATTATTGTATCTTTTTGTTTTTTTCATAATTTCATTACAATAATTTCAGTTTTTGCTGTCAAACCCTAAATTCTTAAATATTCGCCGTAGACTGGTTGTAGAGGCTAGAAAATGTTCTGATTTTGATTTCAGTAAACATTTCTTTTCTGTAGGTTGAAAATTTTCTGTAAGTGTTTTGTGTATTAAAATAATTGCACTATTAATCCGCGGTAGAATATCTGACACTGTGGTACCAACCGCCGAGAATTCAGTTTCTTGCAGAGGTGTACCACCGAGTGAGTTTTCTCGCCTTTTACGATTCGAAACCGGATGGCAAATGGAACATTCTTTAACTTGACCCCCTCACAACGAATACACTTATTCGTTTGTTAAATATCTGTATGTATCACATCTTGTGGGTCTATTTAAAACAGTATTGATTTGACACCTACGCGGCGCCATTATGCCATAGAGAGAAATGAAATAAGAAAAATTTGAGAAATGTTTGAACCTGAGCAAGCCACCCCTGAAACTAGTTTTGATTCAAACATTATTTTTGATCCATACAACTTATTTAAACATATATCGTAATAGCATTATTATTTTATTTTAATAAAAGAATGTTAGATGAAACTCGGCTAATAAGAGAGGTTCTTTTATACTGGTAGTAGGTAACCCGATGTGCTATTGTCCGTACGTAACAATTTATTACATCATTGATAATTAAATTAATTATTTTATTTATTTATTTCAATTTGTGTATCTCAGTATTTTCCGATTCTATCCCATCTACCATCATCTAGTCTCGGGCCCCGGGCTTGTGGTCAGCCACCCGGGACCTTCTGGCCCAGTCTGACCCTGCTAACCTCAAACAGACTGGCAAATTCGTCCTTGACAGATCACTTACTTGGTACTTGGTGGGCTGGCTCTTTTCCGCAACCAGGCCGCTGTGTTGACAGATCACTTGATCCTCACCTAATATCCTATCCCCATCATTTTAATTAAATAATAAATTATGATAGTTACCATGATGTCTGCTCTCTGCACAGTCCCAGAACTTCTCCACAGCATAGTTCAAGTCCCAACCATCCAGAACATTCCTTAAGTTATCCGGCACAAGATTATCCCAGTGGTTGTTTGTGAAGAACTCTACCATGTGACAGTTAGCTACTGGCAGCAGAGGTGTGAGGTAATGCATGATGGAATCCAGTTGGTGCTGAAGCTTCTTTATGGTTGACAGCATTGAGCTGGAGGGATCTGAAACAGTAAATCAATTATTATTGGATACTAATTGAATTCAGATTTCAATTAAAAATTATCTAAATAATTTGCAATGATAAACCCAATGACAGTTGTTCCTAAAGATGCTATTATAGATTATAATAAGAATATTAATTATAATCATTTATTACAACTTCATATACAATTATTGTTTTTTTTATATTACAAAACAAAATATATAATATTAAAAATATGGGTAGTATCTAATATAAATACTTCGTCAGGATCTTGAATGCAGATATATTGAAAATGCATAAGTCTCACATTTATAATTATAACGATTGTGAATGTAATAACCTTTATTTGTAATTTTATACTTGTACTAACTCTTTGGTATGTCAGAGTTGTGTTGTTTTTAATGATTTAGGATTATGTAGCAGTTGTCTGATCTATTCCATATATTTCCATAGCTAGTGTCTACTAAGGTACTCATAGGTCATCTAATGACTAATATCATAGATGATGTAATAGGTACTTAGTTGAAAAAACTACTGTACTACTTTGACTGTACAGCTAGTGGCACAAGCCTATTCGAAAGAACTTTTTTTAAGCCTTTATCTACAATCAGTCTTTTGAGTACTTATAAGCAGATGAGATAAACACTTGTGTCTACAAAAGTGTGCCCTCCATTGAAGGCATCTACTTATAGGTTTCCTCTTCTCAAATTCACAAGTCAGTTACTTACTTAATTAGAAACAACTGAAAAAGAAAGATAAAATTAATATACCTGCAATTTCAGAAGGAGACACCTGCATCATAAAGATTTATTGATGATATTTTCAACAATGCACATGCTTTTTTGTACTGAGCTCTTATCGTCTCAGCCATGCCCAGTATATCATATTCTTTTGAGTTTTCTTGGGGAAAGGCTCGAATCAGATCTTTTACTTTCATCAGCTGATTGAGCACTTTGTCTGAATATTTTGTGTCTGAAGTTTCATTAAAATTGATGAAGTGTGTGACTATGCCTCGATAATACCCTGAAAGACACATAAACAAATTTATTCGTCAATTATCACCTTCCTGCACATGCCTGCATTTGTCAAGCATATGTTTCAAGTTCCCACTACAGAGAAGTGTTTATAACATGCTAATATGAGGATGTAGGTTTATGCTAAAACTTCTGTTAACTTACCGAGTTCTCTCCCCAGTTCAGCACCTCTGTGGTACCCTAAATGATAACCTTCAGCGTTACCCGCCTCGTTACCAGCCTTGAATCCTTCTTCATAACTTTCCTTGTGTTCTCTTTCTTCTCCGAGGAATATGTCGTTAAGCACGTCGTTGAAATCTTTGTTTTCAGCCATCAACAAGTTTTTTGCACTTCACATCAAAGAGTAGAATAACCAAAGAGATTAGATTCTTTGTGTATGTATGGCCCCTGCGACTTGTTCGAGTGTCGCAACTTTGTTAGGAGTAAATTTATTCTATGCTTTGCCAGTATCTGTTACATGATAGTTTCATAAACTGTAGGAGAAATTTAAATCCAAAGAGCAGAATAATAGGAGGATAGGAACTTCTTCTTCTTCTTCTTCTTATGTGGCTTTTTAACGTGGAAAGACGTTACTCTGCCAGTGTCATGTTTTGGCAGATATTTTGCCCTTGTACTCCCCCAACCCTGAAAGAGTGACCATTGTACGGTACGGAATCAAATGAAAGTAATATGAATATCAAAAGTACCTATTAAAAACTGGTTTCGCTTTTACAAACGTATATTATTGGTTTTAATAAAATTACATAACATATAAATAAATGGTATGAAAACAAGTGATAAAAGAGAGTTAATATCAGTAGATCTAGCGATATCAGAATTAAGTTTATCATACAAAGAAGAACTTAACTTAGGACATGAAAAGAAAATGTGATTTAAAGTAGTAGTATCTAGGCCACACTCATAAAGCGAATGATCCCTGACCCTGATTTTAGCAAGAAACACGGGAGAACAAACGTGACCTAGGCGCAAACGAATTACGGTGGAAGTGACCCATTTCTCAGCATTTTTAAACTTAAAAAACCAAGGTTTTGAAGGTATGGTAGGTTGAATTAAGCCAAAATGCCTACCTTTGATCATTCTTGTTCGATTCCAAATATTCGACCAATTATCACTTAACTGCACTTTTGCAGAGTTACGTAAATCGCGAGAAAACAGTTGCAGTATGATTCCAGCCCCAAATCAGTTGCCTGCTTAGCAAAATTATCTGCAATTTCATTACCTTTAATACCGCTATGGCCTGGTATCCAAGCTAAAACTACTTCGATACCAGCTAAATAACATCTATAAAGAATTTCTCTTATTTTCAAATTAGTGTGTAACATATCCTTCGCACGAAATGGAAATTTATAAATGTCTTGTAAACAACTAAGAGAATCCGAAAATATGATGCATTTATTTAATTTATAAGATTCGACATATTTAACAGCTTCTAAAATTGCCACTGATTCACCTGAATAAACAGATAAACTAGACAAACATTTAAAGTTAAGTATAATACGATACCTAGGTATCCAAACAGCTGCTCCGACATAACCATTACTCGTTAACCTAGACGCGTCCGTAAAAACCGAAAGCCAACCTACCCAAGAACAATCTAAAATATCAAGAAACTTTTTATCCGCACCAGGAGAGTTCTTAACAACGCCAAAATTTAAAATAATATTAGGTCTGAAAACTAAACATTCATCATCACTATAACAAATAAACTTGGAAACTACGGGGCCTATTTCAAAAATTCCTTCACAACTACATGCTACATTATTGTAATGCTACATTATTCTTAAGTGACATAGGGTATACATTTCGATTCATCACCTTCATCATCATAACCACAACAAATAAACTTGGAACTATGGGGCCAATTGCAAAAATTACTTCACCATTAGAATGCTATCCCTGAGTCACATATGGTAATTATTTTGATTCATCACCACGATCATCACCATAACAAATAAACTCAAACTATGGGGCCGATTTCAAAAATCCTTTCACCATTAGAATACTACATTATCTCTGAGTGACATAGGGTATATATATATATATTGATTCATCATCGTGATCATCATTATCATCATCACCATAACAAAATAAAGTCAACATTTTTAATGATTTTATTTTCCTATCAGCGATGTGCAAGAATCAAATTGTTCACGGGGACGAGGACGAGGGCGAGGTCGAGGACGTGGAAGGGCATCTGCTCAAAGGTATAAAGTTACAATGATTTCAAAATCCGGTGATGCTGTAAATGCCGGTATAGGCAAATAGCATTTAGTCCGTTCCTATAAAATTATATTTTATATTCTTATTTATTTTTCCCTGCAGAGGCCACGAAGCTGCTGAGGCGGCGTTGGGAGCTGTGCAGCACGTGGTTTCAGCTCCGGGAACTAGGTATGTAATCTGTGACATGTATGAAACATGTTTTGTAAAGGTTTATTAATACAAGTTTTTTTTTTGTTTTAGCGAGTTGGAGCTTATACGGCGCAACGCCCTCGCCACTAAACGAACACTTGCCAAGATGCCGGCAAGTGTTCGAACCTAATATATATCCCGGAAGCGGCAAAAACAATAAGAGCGCGTCTTACTACCAGACGCCCCTCCCCGTAAACGAGCACGGTAAAGCATTTTTTGTGTTATTAACATTTATTGCGACTGTATCATTTAAATAAATGACATTTATGACAATGTACTTTATATGTGTTTTTCGACCTTCCACTCAGTGAAATAATCAGTTTTATGTTACTTTTAGTTATGCATATTAATTTGTATTTACTTTTAATTTGTTGTGTAATTGAATAAAATATTTTTTTATATAAATACATAACGGTTGATTTTTAAATTTTCATAGTAACGACTCGCCAGAGCGGTCGGTGTGCCGGTTGGTACCGGGAACGCCTGCTGTGCCACCTGCGCCTATTCCGCAGCCATGGCAAATTCGGTAAGATGTATTGATTATGAATTATGTGTATGTGTTGTGTTGTGTTGTATATAATATTTTTAAAAAAATATCATAATTGTGTACTTGTGTAAATGTATTTTTTTATGTTTATAGAGAGCAGCAGCTCCGAATGGCTGCAGCGCCAGGCCCCAGCACGGCAACTACTAGTACGGCCGTGCCACCTGTGCCAACACCGCAGCTGTCGGAGATTCGGTAAGATTATTGATTTATTGATGATTAATTATTTAACAAATTTATCATAATTGTGTACTTTTGTAAATGTATTTTTTTATTTTTTGTTTATAGCGACCAGCAGCGCCCTGAGCCGCCAAGCCCTAGCACAGTCGCATCATCGGTGTTGTCCCCGCTGATGTGCGACTGGACTACAGGTGGCCTCAGTAAGTTCTATTCGACTACCTTACCAATGATTAGTCTCTGTCAAAAGCACCATGAAATATACGTTTGTCGTTTTTAGGAGAACAGAACGGCTGGTTTACGGAGCAACCCGCCAACGAGCCCAGCAGCCCAACAAGGTAATAAACAAGTTCAAGATCCCTACAATCGAACTTCATATTATTGAAACTTGCATTTTAAAACCAATGTTTGATAATGATTTTATATTAGACTTGCTATCGTTTTCAATTTTGATATTCATCATCATCGACCAAAAGACGTCCACCGTTGAACTACGTCACAATGCAAAATTAATCCAATGACCCCTCGCGACTATTTTTATGTTGAAAGTCTACCTATGTAGAGGTGGACTGACGATCTTGGTATTAGAGTTCAATAATTTTATATACCATTAATTATAAACAACTTTTTTTCCAATTTTAACATGAAAGTATCACGAAAAAACGTGAAAAGTATACTACTTGATAGAATTTTTATTTTTATTTTTGTATGATCAGTACAATAATTGAACACTGCGTACACCAGTACAATTGTTTACATTAGCAGAAATTATAGCTTATCTGTATTAAAAATCATTCATCATCAGTTGTTTACCTTAAATTTCTTCTTTTTTAGCGTAAACACTATACCGCAATCGGTGGACGACTCGAACATCAGTAAGTTTTCAATATTTTTATTTATCCGTAACGTATTCTGATAAGTACCAATATTTATAAAACTGTCAACTTAATTAATTTGGGTGTAGCAAAGCTCTAAGATTAACGATGTTATATACCAATATATAGAATTATGTTGTTTGTTATATTATAACATTTCATAATTAACAGATTCATAAAATAATGTGCACTTCTTATATTTTTTTGCAGTTGACGATAGCATCATTTTACATCTGCGGCCGGCAGAACTCGCCAGCACCTCCCCCGCACCTGCTCACCACCAACCATCACAGCAGCCATCGACATCGGCACAGGCTGACGTTGAGGCTCAGAGGCTCGCTGAGTGGTTGGGCTCGCTCAGCGACGCCGAAGACGCCGAAGACGAAATCAACGCATTGCCCACTGACTCACTAGCCGACGTTACTTGTGAGGCGCCTGCGCAGCTCCCTTAAGATATCGACGACGAAGTTGAGAATTTTATGATGCGAGAGGACGAGGACGCTGATCGACTTATTCGAGGGCTACTAACTACGGACAATTTGACTTTTGAGTGGACCAGCAATTCCGAGACGTTTCTGGGGCAACGAGAGGAGTTTGTTGGTCCATCTGGGCCAACGTTTGCTCTCGAGACAAGTGAGCGACCTATCGACGTATTTTTACGTTATTTTGATGACGAAATCATGGACTTAATTGTCAAGGAAACGAATCGGAACGCTGCTAAGTTGACCAATCTGCAGCCAAAACGCCGGTTTTATAACATTAAAGACACAAATCGGTCTGAGATAGCCATCTTTTTCGCAGTCCTTATCCTACAGGGCTTGCACCCTATTCCTGTGGAAAAGGACTATTTTAGAGAAAATGGCTATCTCACACTGAAGTACTTCAGGAGTCTGATGTCATACAGCCGGTTTATTTTGCTGAAGCGGATGCTACACTTCACAGACAATGACTCGAATGACATGACCATTGATAACGTGAAGCTGAAGAAGCTAAGGCCCCTGCTAAAATTACTTAACAGTAGATTTAGTAGCCTCTACCTTCCTTCACGCGACATTGCTATCGATGAGTCGCTTTTGAAATGGCATGGGCGCCTGAGTTTTGCTCAGAAAATAGCAACAAAAGCCGCAAAAGTAGGAGTAAAATCCTACGAGTTGTGCGAGTCCAACACCGGCTATTGTTGGAATTTTCGGATCTACACAGGCAAAGGCCATCCTCACGACCAGCAGACTGACGAAGTGACGACTGACACGCAACTCGACGGGGGTGCAATGGCGCCTACAAATGCGACGGCACAAATTGTGCTAGATTTAGTGCGTCCATTGCTTAACAAAGGGCACTGTTTAGTGATGGATAATTTCTATAATTCTCCCTTGTTGGCGAGATACTTAAAACTACAGAGGACAGACTGTTTCGGTACTCTTCGCGTGAATCGAGAGTTTGTCCCTGAATCAATAAAAACCTTTGCAAAATCTCAACTTCGTACGGGCGAAATGGTGCAAAGCTACTGCCGTGACAGAGCTGTCACTTTGTGGCGTGATTCCAACCTCGTTGCCATGCTGTCCACAGCACACGGAGGACAAGTGGGAGGGATGCAGAAGTACGGTAAGTACAAATACAGGCCACAAGTAGTCCTCGACTACAATCTTGCGATGGGAGGAGTCGATAGGAAAGACCACTCTTATCGGCTCACCCTATCGAAAGAAGTAGGAATATGGCCTGGTACAAAAAAGTTTTTAGGCGGCTACTTAATGTGTCGATTCTAAATGCCTATATCATTTACAGGACGTGCCACACCAAATGCTCCCAAAGAAACTTCAGAGTGACACTGGCCAACGAATTGATTGCCACGTTTAAGTCACCTGCGGTACCCCGCCCAATGGACACCACCACACAGGTGCGTACATTGGCCGTGGTACAGCAGCGTGGCCAAAAACGGACTGTTTTAGTAGGGAATCATTTCGTTGGTCAAGGTCATTCGAGGTTCTTGTGCGTTTGGTGCAAAAAATCCAGAACACGATACATTTGCGAACAGTGCAATGTATCGTTGTGTCTGGATCTTTGCTTCAAGGGTTACCACACAACGATATAAGCATTTAGCTGTTGACTCCAATTGACTGACTGATTCACTCGTTGCCCTTAGTCGCGTCTTTTGGTTGTTTTTAAACCCTTAACTTCTGTATCACTCCCCTTTTAGATTGACTCGTAGCCCTTAGTCGCGTTATTTGATTGTTTTTAAACCCTTAACTTCTGTATCACTCGCCTGTTAGATTGACTTATTGCCCCGAGTCGCGTCATTTGATTGTTATAACCCTTATCTTTTGCATCACTCCCCTGTTAGATTGACTCGTAGCCCTGAGTCGCGTCGTTTGAATTTTTTTAAACCCTTAACTTCTGTATCACTCCCCTGTTAGATTGACTCGTAGCCCTGAGCCGCGTCATTTGTTGTTTTTTAACCCTTAACTTCTGTATCATTCGCCCGTACGATTTTGTTTTAAACCCCTAACTTCTGTATCATTCGCCCGTATGATTTTGTTTTTAAACCCCTAACTTCTGTATCATTCACCTGTACGATTGACTCGTAGCCCTGAGTTGCGTCGTTTGAATATTTTTAAACCCTTAACTTCTGTATCATTCACCTGTACGATTGACTCGTAGCCCTGAGTCGCGTCGTTTGAATGTTTTTAAACCCTTAACTTCTGTATCACTCACCGGGTGCACTAACTTGTGGCCCATTGTCGATTGCAATGAAAATGGTGATCTGAATACTTTTTTTATGGTGGCGATAGTTGGTGGTGATGGTGATTAATGTACATATTTTTTCTGTTATTTATGGTTACTACTTGCATGTAAATTAATTGCTAACTAACTGTTAGTAAAGACCGTGGTAAAATGATGATGATGATGGCGGTGATGGTCATTGTGATTAATGTACAAATTTATTATAATGTTGCTTTCTGGTTACTACTAGGATTGCAAGTATTTAGGATTATTTTATAAAAGCTTATCAATATGGGCTCTAACAATGTTTTATATGTTTGTGAAGAAAATAGTGATATGAATACTATTTTTTGGGATGATGATGATAGTGGTGATGGTGATGAATTTACAAATTTAATATCTATTATTTATGGTTGCTACTTGCATGTAAATTAATTGCTAACTAATTGTTAGTAAAGACCGTGATAAAATGATGATGATTATGGCGGTGATGATCATTGTGATTAATGTACAAATTTATTATAATGTTGCTTTCTGGTTACTACTAGGATTGCAAGTATTTAGGATTATTTTATAAAAGCTTATCAATATGGGCTCTAACAATGTTTTATATGAAAATAGTGATATGAATACTATTTTTTTGGATGATGATGATGGTGGTGATGGTGATGAATTTACAATTTTTTTATCTGTTATTTATGGTTGCTACTTGCATGTAAATTAATTGATAACTAATTGTTAGTAAATACCGTGATAAAATAATGATGATAATGGCGATGATGGTCATTGTGATTAATGTGCAAATTTATTATAATGATGCTTTCTGGTTACTACTAGGATTGCAAGTATTTAGAATTATTTTATAAAAGCTTATCAATATGGGCTTTAAGAATGTTTTATATGTTTGTGATGAAAATAGTGATATGAATGCTATTTTTATGGATGATGATGATAATGGTGATGGTGATGAATTTACAAATTTAATATCTGTTATATATGGTGACTACTTGCATGTAAATATGTAAATTAATTGCTGACTAACTGTTACCAAAGACAGTGATACAATGATGATGATGATGATGGCGGCGATGGTCATTCTGATTAATGTAGAAGTTTATTATAATGTTGATTTCTGGTTACTACTAGTATTTTAAGTATTTAGGATTATTTTATAAAAGCTTATCAATATGGGCTTTACCAATGTTTTATATGTTTGTGATGAAAATAGTGATCGGAATACTATTTTTTTGTATGATGATGATGATGGTGGTGATGGTGATTAATGTTCAAATTTAATATCTGTTATTTCTGGTGCATGCATGCATGTAGTAACATGCATATAAATTAATTGCTGTCCAACTGTTAGTGAAGACAGTGGTACAAAAGATAATGATGATGATGATGATGATGATGGTGTTGCTCTAGATAAATGTATCAATTCAGTCACTGTTACTTTCTGGCAGCTACTTGCATGTAAACAAATAGCCATCTAAAGAATACAAACAATGATGGATATGATGATGATGATGATAGCGGTGATGGATGATGGTGATTAATGTAATGTACTTTTAACTGTTGTGACGCTGATGTTGTGAATGTTATTGTCTGCTTCCTAATAGCATGTATGCATGTATAAATTATTAAGAATCTGGTGATGATGACTGTATTATAGATGATGATGGTGATGATGATGATGGTGCAAAATATATCATTTTAATTTTTAAGAGAATTTGTTTTATTTACCCCCAATATTAGTTATAGTGAACAAAACAATAAGGGAAAAATCTTCTAGTTTTATTTAAATCCTCTATTTTTCGTGTAAACTAACCATAATTTGGCAGCCATCTTGTCGAAACATTCGCTAGTTATGGCTAATTTTATCAAAAATTCGAAACTTTAGGAATTAATTTCTGGCTGATTGTTTTGGATATTACTTTGAAACTTAGATTTTATTAAAGATGATCATTACCCTGATTTTTCTGTGTAAAGACATCGATATTTTATATCAATATTAGTATACTGCTGACCCGTCAAAGTCACCATGTCTAATCCTAGAAAATGGGCTCCCAACGTTGAAAATAAATCATTCTAGCCTGAATTTTTAAAGTATCTCTTTATATTCTTATAAATATCAATAACCTAAGCTTAGGCTTCAAGGTAAAAATCATATTTTTGTTCTAGACATTCAAAATATTGATAAATATTAATTCGTAGTTCTGGCTTGGTGAGCGTTATATTTCGTGAAATCCTAATTTTTGTAGTCTGATTGCAAAATATTTTTCTAATATTTTTTCTTCTATAGATTAAAATATTTGAACGTAATTAGTTAGATACGTGTTTTTGCTATTTAATTAAAGCTAAAAACCTATAAGTTGACACTTAAAATGTTGAAATAAACATTATTTTCCATTTCAACTACGATTATTTCAGCTAGGTCAAGTTCGTCCTCGTGTGGCATAATATTTTACTAGTACAGTTAACCCAAATGTTTAGGTAACGAATTCCTTGGTTATTCAACTATCTCTGACAAAAATTTCATCCCTTAACTCGCTATACGTATGGTACAACAGCCGTTTGTTACCAACTCGGCGCAAACATACTGACGTGAGCGGGGGACGTCGCGCTGCGGCGCCCTCTGCGCAACTCGAACGGCGCGCGAGTCGATAGAACATACGAGTACTCGTAAGTCTACGGAATACAAAAGTAACCTAAAAAACAAACAAAGCTCAAGTCCTAACTGTCAAATGAAACGTCAGGGCGATATTTATCCACCGATTTCGTGGGGCGACCGGTGCGTCGTCGAGCGACATATAAGAACGCTCCGGATGATCATCGGGCGATCGCTACGGGCATTTAAAAACGCTCGGAGCGTCATCGGACGTCGTCGGACGACAAATAAAAACGCACCCCAGTATGTAAATAGGGCGAATTCTGTGACGTAGTACATATAATTGTCTTTGGAAAACACCAATAGTGCGTTCTGTTATACGGGACTCGGAAAATGTCTTTTTTAAAAAAGAACAGTTTTTATGAACACAGGGTTTTAATTGATATTGAAATAATTATAACTTATTTTTACAAGAAAGAGACAAGTGTTTGGAACTGATGACGGAATGAGACTGACTTGAAGTATGAACTAAGAATCAAAATGAAACAAAGAGAAAATGCTGATATTGCTTTAGGCGTGTAGGGTCTCCATACTATAGTAGGGATATAACAACCCCCACGCTAAGAGGAAACTTACTGGAAAATGTAAGTTTACATACATGAGTTCAAATTGCACGTATGCGCGGTTGATTTAATTCTATACTTTCATTATCGTCTGAAGGAACTGTAGTCTCATTTGATTTGGAAAACAACGATTTCAAACACTTGTTCTTTTTACAAAAGTATAAAGAAATAAAACTAATACATAAGGTTATTGATAAAATAGTGAGGATTGGAAAGCTAATGTGATTACTTAAAACATTTGAGTTTTCTACTTTCTCTAAATCTTGTATGATTTGGTCAGATACAGATTTCATATTTCTTAATTTATCTAAGTTAACGTTTTTAATAGTAGAAAATGGAATATTTAATTCGTTAAGGCGACCTAAATTACAACAGCTATCATTAATAATATTAAAATCAGAGGTTACATAAGGTACATCTATTCTAGGAAAACTTTTCTTAAATATTCTAACGTTCTTATAATAGGCTATACATTCAAGTGGAATATCAAGTGCACTCGTACCGGATAATACTAATTCAGTTAGCTCGTTATTCTGACATTCAATAGAAATTTTGGTGGGGTGTGATTGAACGAATATCCATTTACCATTATTTAACCTGTGGCAAATATCTATTTCTCCATAGAGGAATCTAAACTGACAATTATTCGGCAAAGAAGATACGGCTTTGGTAATGATTTCCATTTCACAGGATGGATTACTTGAAACACTGTAGATGTCGCTGATTTCGCAAAGGTAGGTTTCACTTAAGATATGTTTACAGAGGTTCAGGTTATTGAGATATGTAAATGAAGATTTGTCTTTACTAAGAGCTGAATATTCTTCGGTAGGTAGAATCATTATATAAGAGTTAGGATTTTCGGAAGAATGTGGAGTAGGTAAAGGTACATTCTTATACAAGTTATATTCTAATGCACTAACTAAAGGTATTCTAATTACAAACACTATTTGACCGTCTAAATAATAACAAACTAGATCGGCAATATTCATTAAGGTGTGAATGTTGTTAAATTCGAGATTCACTGGGAAGTCTCTGTACTTAGGAACTAACTTAAGGTTACTTATAATATCTTCGTATAATTGACGTGGTGTAACAATAGATGGGTGAATACTGTTGCTTTTTACAAATAACATAGAGTTAAGGATGTCTTCGATTTTGAAGGAAATGGTTAATAGATTACTTTGTAAGACGTTCAATGCAGTATTAATTCTAATCTTAAAATTATCTACTAATACAATGTGAGATATATTGTTGAGAGATGTGGTGACTTCATCAATGACGTTATTTAGCTTAGCTTCATTTTCATTCAATTCATGAAGTGATTTGTTCATGTTAGAAATAGCGGACTGTGATATAATTATACTTTTCTTTATCGAATTTGCTAGGATTTTATCGTTATTATTCAAGTTTTGAATGGCTTTGTTATAACGTATGGCATCATCTTCATCCATGGTGCCAAATATGTGTTTGAATACGCTACCAACACCAGCAAACCATGCGGATCTTTTGGATAAACTATTAGAAACTATATGAGAAATAGAGTTAAAGTCGCGTAGAATATCTGTAAATAGAGATTCTAATGGTTCTAGCATATTCAGACATTTGCTATCATGTATTTCTTTATTTTCGCGGCATTGGACTTTAATTATATTGAGTACGTTTTGAATATTCTCAATATGATTTTTAAAAGTAGTCACATCTACTGGGATGACAATATCAAATCGATCATTTATAATTTTCAGAGTACCCATGGGATCAAAGAGAATGCCAGGACTCTTGGTAATACGTTCCACTATTTTGCTGTCTCCGGAGGTTAAGACGGCGTTACATTGAACAGCAATTCTGTAATGATAATTTAACTAGGATGAATAACTTGTATACTTGAGATTATAAAGTGTAAACTTGTAACGTAAAATAAGAATGAAATATGTATGTGTGTATAAGTTATAAAAGTAAAATAAAATCAATCAGTAGTATATAGTTTTAATTTTAATTAAGGATTTTCATGAGCTAGTTTAACTTCGTCGAAGTGGTGTTTGACATGGCGTCGATTAATTAGGAGGGATAAAGTGTTAAAGCCATGAATTTTAACGACTTTATATGGACCTTTCCATAGGGGTGAGAGGGCTTTCCGCAGTCTTAAATGATTTTTTAAATATACATAATCACCGACTTTGTACTGGACTGGGCGAGATTGTTTGTCGTAGTATGTTTTTGATTTTTCTTTTGAGTCGCGGATATTTTGCAGTGCTTTTTCGCGTGATGTTTTCAGTCTATGATGCAGCATTTTAACATATTCCGGGTAAGTGACATCGGGACGAGAATCAAAGATAGAGTCAGGGATAAACGGTTTATGGCCAAAAACGAGTTCATACGGAGTGAACCGAGTTGTGCTATGAACACTGCTGTTGTAGGTTAGCATGGCGGTGTAAACGAATCTATGCCAGTTAGTTTGATTTTCGTTCACGTATGATTTTAGGTACTCTTTTAAGGTTGAATGACTGCGTTCTAGGGCTCCTTGTGTCTGTGGATGGTAAGGCGTAGACCAGATTTGCTTAATTTTAAGAAAATCACAAGTTTGTTTAAATAGATCAGCAGTAAAGTTTGTCCCTTGATCTGTTAGTATAGTTTTGGGAATACCGAATAGGGATATGAAATGGACTAAGCATTCACAGGATTCTTCAGCAGTTACGTTAGAGATTGGGTAGGCTATGGAAAATTTGGTAAGGTCATCTTGTAGGGTAAGTATGAATTTTAGTTTTTGTAATCCGGCTTCAGGAAGAGGACCAACGATGTCAAGGCTAATTCTCTCAAAAGGACGAGTAGAAGTGGTCGTTATTTGCATAGGAGATTTGTTTATTTTACGAAGAGCTTTGTTTGATTGACATAATTTACAGTTCTTTACATAATTTTCAATATCTGATCGCATGTTTTTCCAGTAATAACGTTCTTTGACCCGGTCATACATTTTGTTAGAGCCTAAGTGTCCTGCAATGGGGATGTCATGATTTTCTCTTAAAACTAGCAATTTCAGTAGGTACAAGGTAAATGATGCTGTTGCGGTGAATATTTACAGTGACATTAGTATTGTTGAATAAGTACATTAGCATACTATAAATTTTGACGTAGGAATACTGTTGGAATAGATCTTTGAAATCGGATATAGCAAATTCATTTATGGTTCCGGTAAGTAAGATATCGTCTCGTACTGATTTCAGTGTTTTAAAGATCTCAGGGTATGTGCAACCATCGAAATAATACACTTTTGTAAAGAGTAGGTAATAGGTCTTGTCGTTGTGTTGCAGTCTCCGGAATGAATGGAGTTCTCGTTCTTCGTTAATAAAGGTTGTTGCGTCGTCGAGTTTAGACAGGATATCTTGAAGGTAGGGATTTGATTCGTCAAGGTCGATAGATACGGGCATAAGAATAACTTTAGAGCTGCTTTTGAGGAGGCTTTCGTTATGCTCCCGAATTTGGACATTAAAAGTTTCGTTTTTATTACTCATAGTTTTAAGAAAGTCGGAATAGTCTTTGTTGATATTTGATGGAGTCGGTTCTGTTATGTCACTAGTCTCACTAGGAGAGCCTATTTGAGTAGGAATAGAAGGAAGACTTAAGTCGATGTCTTGAAGGTTTACGTCAGGTGGACTAAACTCCAAAGCATCTAAGTCTGCAAGGTCGTCGAGAAGGTCTTGAGGAAATCCTGGTTCCATGTTTGAAACAGGGTTGTTGATGGGGTTGTCTACTGCGTTGGAAGTAGATGGTTGTGGATTTGGTTCATCTTGGACAATTGGATGAACTGGAAAGCGAGATAATGCGTCGGCATTGCTGTTGATTTTGCCTTTTTTATATTCGATTTCGTACTCAAATTCTTCGAGTTTGAGCCTCCATCTTATTAGTTTGGATCCAGGGTCTTTACAATTAAATAACCATTTAAGAGGTCTGTGATCTGTTATTATTGTGAAGCGCCGACCATAAAGATAGGGGCGAAAGGTTTTTGTGCCGAAGATGATGGCTAGGCATTCCTTTTCAGTGACGCTGTAATTGCTTTCAGCTTTATTTAGGGTTCGAGAAGCATAGGCAATAGGGCGGTCGTTTCCTATGGGACCTTGGGAAAGTATAGCAGAGATAGCAAAGTTCGAGGCATCGCAAGTGAGGATAAATGGTTTTGTGAAATCAGGGTAGGCTAATAAAGGGGCTGAAATCAGAGCATATTTCAGCTTTTCGAAGGCGAGTTGGTGTTCGTTTTGCCAGTTGAAAGGGACGTTTTTCTTCAAGAGGTTAGTTAAAGGTTTAGCTATTTTGGACAGATCTGGTATGAAACGACGATAGTACGACACTAATCCCAGGAAAGATTTTATATCTTTAGGGCATGTGGGAATTGGAAAGTTTTCTACGGCTTTGGTCTTTTCAGGGTTTGGTTTTACTCCTTGATCTGTAATAATATGGCCAAGATAAGATACTTCATTGTGGAGGAATTCGCACTTGTCGGGTTGGAGTTTTAGGTTGAAATTACGAATTCTGTCGAATACGTTAGAGAGGTTTTTCATGTGAGTATCGAGGTCAAACGAGTGAATTACTACATCATCTAAATAGACAAAACATTGAATTCCCTGTAGGCCTGAGAGAACAGAGTTCATGAGTCTCTGAAATGTTGCGGGGGCATTTTTTAAGCCGAAAGGCATCCGAGTAAACTCGAAATGACCTTGTGGGACAGAAAAGGCAGTTTTGGGCGCGTCTTCTTTTGACATTTTGATCTGGTGAAAGCCAGAAGCTAAATCAAGGGTGCTGAAGTATTTGCATTTGCCTAATTGATCTAAAATCTCAGATATGTTAGGTATAGGGTAAGAATCTCCGATGGTTATATCATTTAATTTACGGTAATCAATGACGACACGCCATTTGCGTTGGCCAGAGGCATCAGTCTTTTTAGGTACGACCCAGATAGGGGAAGACCATGGGGAAGTAGAAGGTTTGATTATTCCTTCGTCAAGCATTTTATTTATTTGAGATTGAACTTCTTGTTTATGTATGTCAGGGAATCTATAGGTTTTCGTATTGATTGGAATAGAAGAAGTTGTAGTGATCTCATGTTGTAAAACGTCAGTCGTAGTCAAGTGATCGTCAGGAAGGTGAAATATATCAGAGTAAGTAGAACAAAGGTCGTACAATGCATCTGTTTCTTCTGAATTTAGATGAGACACTCGTAGTAAATTTATGACCTTTTCGGTTCGATTCATGGCATTTATCTGGTTCTCATCGAATCTAGGCGTATAGAAAATGTTATGTTGGTCACTTTTGTCTAAAGGTATTATTTTTAATTTCAGATTTGAATCTACTTTAATCGGGGATTCTGAGGTGTTAACAACGGATATATTAATTCTGGAATTTGGTTTTACTTTGACAATACAGTTTGCTATTAATAGATGTTCGATAATATTTTGATCGACAATAAGTCCTTCTCTAATTTCAGGGTTCAGTACTGAGCACTCAATCACTGTTTCGGTTCGAGGCAGAATGGTGTACATTGGTTCGGTAAACTTCAAGGTAAGTCTCGTGTTATTGATAGTAAGAGCATTTGCTGTGTAGTCTATTTTGGAGTCAAGAGTGGATAGCAAGTCGTTACCTATTATTCCATCGTAAGGAAAATTTATATTGGGTACAACGTGAAAGTGATGACTTATTGCATTAAAATTGATCAAAATGTGACCTAATGAGTGCATTGGATTTTCTGTAGCCCCTATTCCGCTGAATGATATAATGTGGTTCGTGATTTTTGGCATTTTTTCGATTGTATTTACTTTCAGGAGACTGATGGATGCTCCACTATCAACGAGAAGTTTTAAAGGTTTGCTAGAGACAGATGATTGAACTTCTACGAAAGGTAAGTATTTTTTCACTGGGTTAGATATTATATTATATGTTTTTAATGTGTTTTCTTCTTTTACAGATGCTGTACAGGACGGGCAAGACATGGATAACAGTTTGTTAGGTGGTAAGGCGATATCACAGGTAAGTTTAGATTTAAGTGAAATTTCATTTTTGGTTTCAGACTCTTTGTCCTTGTAGTTAGCAGGTATAGAATTAGTAGTTTTCATGTGGGCACTATTTATTTGGGGTTGGTTACCCTCGTAGTTATTGGATTTAGTATATTTAGAATTAAAAGTTTTAGTAAGGCCACTATTTATTTGGAGCTGGTTACCCTTGTAGTTAGTGGATGTAGTAGGTTGAGAAGTAATAAATCTCATATGACCACTATTTATTTGGGGCTGGTTACCCTTGTAGTTAGTGGATGTAGTAGATTGAGAAGTAATAAATCTCTTATGACCACTATTTATTTGGGGCTGGTTACCCTTGTAGTTAGTGGATGTAGAAGTAGTAAATTTATGGCCACTATTTATTTGGGACTGGCTACCCGTGTAGTTAGTGGACGATTTACAGACAGTAGAATATAATTTTGAAGTATTATATATAGCATAAACATCGATTTTATCCCTTATTGTTCCTGTACGATGTTGAGAGGAAGGGTTTCCTCGTTTAAATTTCGGCCTATATAATCGACTTCGTCTCGTGAGTCTTGTTCTTCAGGTAAGTTAACAGTATGGATAGGTTGATTATTCCGATAGAAGGTTTGTCGGTTTGGTTGTTGAGTTTGGGAGTTTCCAAATCGACGGCTGTTATTGTACTCACGTTTACGGCAAACGTCAATGGTATGACCTACGGATTTGCAGTAGCGACAAACGGGAAGAGTAGAGTTAGGTGATATTGGTGCGGGTCTTTGATTATTAAACCTGTTCGGAACATTCACACTATTTTGAGTAGAGTTTCGATTTTGTTGAAATGCTCGCTGAGGTGAGCGCTGTTGAAAGTTAGGCGAGTTCGAATTATTATTAAAGGAAGAGGGTGAATTCCGCTTAAAAGAAATTTGATATATTTTTTCCTCCGAAACGGCAAAGTTAATAGCATCGTTCAAAGTTTTGGGGTCACGACATCTCACAACAGTCGATAAACGTGGAATGAGTCCTGAAGTAAATGTATGCAGAGCTAAGTCCTGCATTGCGGCGACACGGCCAGGTAATTCAACTTTCTTAGTTGAAGGTATTTCAGTCAACAGCTTGGATAAAGTAGACTCTACACGAAGAGCGAATTGATTGACTGTTTCATTATTAGATTGACGACTTTCCTGAAGGTCTGAGAGAAGTGCAACATAATGTTTACGTTCTCCAAATTGCGATTTCAAAAATTCCTCTAGTTGTTGCCATTTTTCAAATTCTTTTATTGAACATGCACTTTCGGCACGGCCTTCTAATTGACTTAATATATATACTAATAAAACGTCTTGTTGTGATTGTGATGCGAGGCTCATCGCATTTCTACAGTTATTTAAATAAGCATTTAATTTTTCACGATTTCCATCGAATTTACTAATAAATTTACACAAAATATTCATGTCGATTTCTTTCGTAGTCATTGTGTTTGGATCGGTTTGATTGTCCTTACTGTCTTTAGGCATAGTGTGCTAAGGCGTTAGTCAAAACAAAGTAAGACGCGAGGCTTAGACTCACGATAAGAAAGGAATGTTGCGCTAAACTCTGACCTTAGTAACTAAGTTAAACAATTGTTGTACAAAATGATTAGATCTATGTATGTTATTGAATACTAGTACTTACGTAAAATATATTTAGGTGAATTGCAATATTATAATTATCTTTGTAAGTATTATTTAAATAAATCACTGATGCTGATTACACAATTATCTTCACAGACATGTATATTTAAATTCAAATGTTCACTTTGATATATATGTTTGCGAAAGTTAATAATTTGTTTCAAGGACTTACAGGATCGTGACGACTGCAGGCGCGATACTGGTCATCTTGGAATGGCGAGGTACTCCTTCTCTTGAGGTGAGTTGGTAGTTGATGTTATGGGCTTCCGACGGCAGGACTAGTAGGTGAAGAACAGGTAAGTTTCACAGGTGTTCACAGGATACAGCGGCACTCGGCAACAGGATATGGCGACAGGATACCAAGGTAGGTACGACGACGAAGTACGGGCGTGGAATATTGACACGGTGATGCGACGACAGGACTTCTCAGAGTAGAGCAGACAACACGGCGATAGGATACTGAGACAGGATACAGTGATACGACGAGATAGAAGGTTTCTTCTTATAGGCAGTGTATGCGGCGACTGGTTGCGATGATTTATGTTCTTGATTTCTTGTAGACTTCTTGTATGATTTTTCAGTTTTCTTGAATTTTCTTCCAAAAGAGGCGATCCGAGGATTTTAAAAATCCCACCGCTGCCACCAATGTTATACGGGACTCGGAAAATGTCTTTTTTAAAAAAGAACAGTTTTTATGAACACAGGGTTTTAATAAAATTGATATTGAAATAATTATAACTTATTTTTACAAGAAAGAGACAAGTGTTTGGAACTGATGACGGAATGAGACTGACTTGAAGTATGAACTAAGAATCAAAATGAAACAAAGAGAAAATGCTGATATTGCTTTAGGCGTGTAGGGTCTCCATACTATAGTAGGGATATAACAGTTCGAATAGATCACTTCTGATCGTTTTTGGCGAAAATAACGCTATGACAGCATAACATGCGATTTTAGGTCTTATGCTCAGTTGAGCGTTCGAATAGGTTTTGGGCAAAAGTGGCAAAAACTAGTATTATTATCTCTTTGACACCTCTTTTACATATACTTCCTAATCTGTGGTGCACACTCTATTTAATATAATTATGCTCTTTGACTCTTATTTATCTATGATATGATGTATAGTAAACTTGTAAACTAAAATTTCAGGGTTTTTGCCTCCGCCTCCACAAGTCTACACATTACAGTCGCCTACAAATGAGTTCCTAGCTAATAACTAAATTTCAAACGGAAATTGATTCAGACTGTGAAATGAACCGGGAGATAAATCTCGAAGAAGTCAAAAGACACGCCAATGAGGATAGTGTATGGGTGATCATTCACAATAATGTTTATGATCTTACCAAATTCTTAGAAGAGGTAATTTTTTTCTTTAAGATTAAGTAAAACGAACAAATTGTACGTAACGTAAGCGTGAAGCCTGCCCACTTGCTCTGCAGGTTCCCTGACCAAGTATGTAAGTAGTACATAACATTACCTACCAGATTCCATGTGTCGCACATACTGTACCCAATTTGAGAATATATTGTTATTACTTCATCTGTCGAACGACCCGCACTCTAAACTACAATCAACTAGACAAAACTAAACTAAAATTAAACAATAAAATGTGTGCCATTTGTTGATCAGATACTGGTGTCAATTACTGACAGGCCTGTTGGTCTAGTGGTTAGTGACCCTGACTGCTATGCCGGAGGTCGTGGGTTCGATTCCCACCCAGAACAAATGTTTGTGTAATGAGCATGTTCATTTGTTCTGTGTCTGGGTGTAATTTATCTATAATATTTATGTATTTAGAAATATATAAGTATGTTTATCAGTTGTCTAGTACCCATAACACAAGCTCTGCTTAGCTTGGGACTAGATGGCGTTGTGTGATAGTTGTGGAATATTTATTAATTACTCTTTACCTGGACTATAACCTCACCTCACACAATATCCACTCCTGTATGTGTACTGTACACAGGATATACAGGACATTGTGTACAGGATCTGTACTGTACACATGCATGTACACCTTTTTTATATGTGCACATTCATGCAAAACACTCACATATTGCATCACATAACTGCTAGTATATGTAATGCCGTTAATTTGTCCTCTCTTTAGCTGATTTGGATGAAGATGAAATGAATAGCATATCAATAGTAATAAATTTACCAAAAAAATGATTTTAGTACCACAGAGTAAAGCAAGTTATAAGTTACTAATTTCTTCACAAACCTACTACGACATCATATTATGTAGCAAGAGCTTTTTGGTTTCGCTGACAATTGTTTGAATTTTGATTTAAAAACTTTTCTGCCGCATATAAGTACTTTACATTTGAGTAAATAACAGATAATTATCAGTGAACATAATTTATTTTGTCAACATGCAATAGATGCAAAAGATAGATATTATAAAGAGCTACATCCCCATTACCTAGTTATAACCACAATAGAGATAAATTTGATTCTCAATAGGCCTTGTTGGTCAAGTGATCATGGTGTGATGCATCTGACACAGGTGACATAGACATGAATTTCAATCTCATCCAAGCATATCTAGCACTCTAAAATTGCAATATAAATTTATAGTTTTGTATTTTTAGCATCCTGGAGGAGCTGATTCTATATTGGAATATGGAGGACAGGATGGAACACAAGCATTTGAAGATGTGGCCCACTCTGACGATGCAAGGTCAGTAATATGCTTATAAAATTCAATAGGATAACTCAATCTTTGGAGGAATATACTCCTATATTGTTTAGCTAGCCTAAATACCTTATGAATTAAGCATTCTAAATATGCATTGAAATTCAGTTGACAATTATTCCATTGGACTCTCATGGGTTTTGTAGTAAGCGGGAACGAGGTAAATGATACAGCCGGTCTCGCAGTGTAATGACAACTCGTTTTATTTCAGTACCCACATAATATACATAAGTAAGTGGATCGAGAACTACCTACATACAACATCTTCCTTCTTAAATGAAATTGAAACTATACTATAAGATAAACTATTAAGCCAACCAATACATTTTAATGGTCGGAATAACTGGACTAAGTTTACGAAGTGACGCAAGCTAATTTAATAAACTAAATATTATTGGTATTATAACACTGTGTGTTTTAAGTACATACAAATTTTTGTGGCAGCCTAACCGTCCTGCCACTACGAGTCACTTTTAAAGATGCGGACGCAGCCGCCTCTGTAGGCTCCCTTACTTCCTCCCCTGTATGCAGGGAAGTGCTTAACTGAGACTCATCTACAGGCTCGCCTACCGACGATGGGTGTGAATCAACATTGTTAGGTAAAACATCCTGAGAATCAAAAGAGACGCCCTTAGCTTTTAAAATATGTGACCGATTACGTCTATAAGTGCCACCGTTGTCCACTTCCACCCAGTAGGAGCGATCACAATCGGCCTCCCTGACTACCCGACCTTTGTTCCACACCTTACCCTCTTTTACTCGGACGCGCTCGCCTGGGGAAAGAGTAGGTAAATCCTTCGTGCCTCTATCGTAGTGGCGCTTCATTTTATCTATTACGCCCTGTCGCACGTCACGGACTTGTTTAGGTTCTATGGTTTTAGGCGTCAATAACTGAGGGGCAACCGGAAGCCTGGTGTTAAGCGATCTACCCATCAATAGTTGCGCCGGTGAATGCTCCTCGCCAGTGACAGGAGTATTTCTGAAGTTAAGCAGTGCTAATTGCCATTCCGTCTTATCCTCCGTGGCTTTCTTTAGTAAACGTTTGATCGTTTGGACGTTCCGCTCGGCTAATCCGTTCGAGCGTGGATACAGCGGGGAACTGGTCACGTGTTTAAATTCCCATTTTTCTGCAAACTTCTTAAATTCCGTCGATACAAACTGTTTAGCATTATCGGTAACTAGTTTTCTCGGAATCCCGAAACGAGAAAACATACTCTTCATCTTCGCAATTACAGTGTCGCTTCTCATATTAGGTAAATAAACTACCTCCACAAACTTCGAGTAATAGTCCACGACAAGTAAATATTGTAGCTTGTGCAGTTCGAATATATCTGCCGCAAGCGTGTCCCAGGGCGTGTCCCAGGGCAGCGGGGGAGCGGCGTGCGGCGCGAGGGGCTCGCGCGGCGGTGCGGCGCGGTGCCGCTGGCACGGCTCGCAGCGCTGCACGCACTGCTCGATCTCAGCACCCATGCCGGGCCACCAGACCACCTCTCGAGCGCGTGACTTGCTCTTTTCTATTCCTAAATGCCCTTCATGTATGCGATTTAACATGTCTTTCCTCAAGTCGCTCGGAATCACTACTCGATTGTTGTGAAATAAAATGCCGTTAATTTCGTATAATTCATGCCTAAACGTCCAGTAAGGTCTGGCTATCGACACCACAAGATTTTTATCGTTGGGCCACCCTTCGCGATAATAGTTTATCACTGCCGATAAAACCGTATCCTTTTGCGTTTCTGTTTTGATACGCTCCAACCGTTCATTAGTCGCGTCCAAACTTTCATACATAGCATTGACGTGCACCGTGACGTCCTCCTCACAGCCGTCACCGCGCGCACCACCCTCGACGGCCGCGCGCGACAGCGCGTCCGCGATATGCATATACTTGCCCGGCTTGTAAACAACGTTTAACCCATACGCCTGCAATTTTAACAACATACGCTGTAGCCTCGGTGGCGTTTCATTGAGCGCTTTACGGAAAATCGTCTCGAGCGGTTTATGGTCGCTTTCTACCGTTATTTCACTGTGGCCATAAATATATTGGTGAAATCTTACACAGCCAAAATATATAGCGAGCATTTCTTTCTCGATTTGCGCCCACCGCGTCTCGGTAGGCGTGAGAGTGCGCGCGGCGTACGCGACGGGCCGCCCGCCTTGTAGCAGGCATGCGCCCAGCCCGTGCGCGCTCGCATCCACCGACACCGTGACCGGCTCCCGCGCGGAGTAGTATCGCAGCACGGGCGCTGCACTTATCGCTTTCTTTAGTTGACCGAAAGCTTCATCATGCACGCGTAACCATTCAAACTCGACATCTTTCTTTAATAACGCGCGTAATGGGGCCGCCATCGAAGAATAGTTCGGTATGAATCTAGCTAAATAGTTCGTCATTCCCAAAAAACGCTCCAGCTGTTTTTTGTCAATCGGTTTTGCAATATTATTAATTGCTGTCACGCGGCTAGACGTAGGACTGACGCCTGAACCGTTTAATGTATGGCCAAGAAAATTAACTTCCGGTGCGCGGAACACACATTTTTGTTTGTTAAATTTGACGCCATATAGGACCGCCCTTCTGATTACCTCCCTGAGCCGCGTGTCATGTTCCGCCCTATCCCGACCCCAAACTAGGATGTCGTCAGCGAAAATTTCCACCCCTGGCATGGAAAATATTTTATACATCTCGTTATGAAATATTTCCGGGGCACAATTAATTCCAAATGGCATTCGAAGCCACCGATATCGTCCATATGGAGTTGAGAAAGTACACAGCATTGAACTATCCTCGTCGAGTTTGAGCATCCAAAACCCATTTTTTGCGTCTAATTTCGAAAATACTTTCGCCCCCGACAGGTTACTTGTGATCTCTTCTAGCGTAGGGAGCTGAAAGTGACAACGACGCACCGCTTTGTTTAAGTGATAGGGGTCTAGACAAATTCGTAGCTTATCAGGTCGTTCGACTATAACAATATTGGAAACCCAATCGGTCGGCGAGTCTTCTTTTGCAATTATACCTAATTGTACCATATTATTTAGTTCCTGTTTCAATCGCGGCCTAATTTTCATCGGAACCTTTCTAGATGCATTTACTACCGGACGCACCGTTTTATCCACTTCGATTTTATACATGTTCGGCAAACAACCTATCCCTTCAAAAATAGATTCCTCGATTTTAAGTTCGGCGACATCCGGCACCTCCTTCTCATTACGTACAATCAGTTTAAGTTCGCGACAAGCTTTGATACCGAGTAAATTATTACAATTCAAATTCAAAACATAGACCTTTTGACGACATTGCCTTTTATTACGACTTAAAATAGGCTCGAAATAACCGACTACAGGTAATTTATTTTTACTGACTTCCCGTAGTGTGCACTTACTTTTCTTCAACATTTTTTCATCAAAACCTGCCTTTCTAAAAGCATGCAAGGATATCACGGAAGCTTCCGCTCCACTATCTAACTTAAACTTAATTTTATCATTATCTACCATAACGTCGTCGAACCATGACTCACAGTCTCCGCTCACTTGGTCTATAGACAGGCTACATAATAACGACTCACGTATTTCAGCGCAGTCCTCCATGACGTCATCGTCACCCAGCTCACGGACAAATTTAGCACGACACACTCGCGCGAAGTGGCCTACCCGGTCACATTTAAAACACTTCACTTGCCTCGCCGAACACTGACTATTGATACCGTGCTTACGTCCACAATAACCACACGCCGGTTGACTGGCTCCCCGAAAATTCTGTTGTGATTTGTACGGCTGGCGGACGGCGGTGGCAGCGGCGGCGGGCGAGCCTCGGCCCCAGCCCTGCGGGTGCGGCGCGGCGACCGCGCGCAATGCCTCCAGCGCGAGCGGCGGCTCGGCGGCGGCCCGGCCCGACTCAGCGCACGCCTCCGCCTGCCTGCCGGCAGTCTCCACTGCCCGGCACCACGATACCGCTTCTTCTAGATCCAGTTTGGTTTTGGCTAACATGCGCTCCCGCATACTCGAATCTTTGAGCCCTCTGATGATCTGCGTTAGTATGAGACTGCTACGTAACTGTCCGAACTCGCACGATTTACTGCGCAGTTTCAGCGCACTCAAAAACTTATCGAAACTATCCTCGCGTTGATATGTTTCGAAGAATACGTGCCGTTCATAATTAATATTCCGGGTTGGGTCGCAATGACTTTTGAACTTTGATACCAACACGTCATAATTCGTTTTCCCTTCGTCGTCAACATCCAACTCTTCCAGTATCTCGCGGCCGAATTTCCCGATGATATGCATGAATAACGCACATTTCTCCCTTGACACTGCATTCTCCTTGCCGGTCGCAATCAAATAATAATCGAATGCGCACTTCCATTCACGCCAATTTGTAGCCATGTTGCCTTCCTCGCTCATGGCGGCCGGCTGTTGTAATGCCGTGTACGTCGTATCTTTCGACATCACACGAGTTGTCTCCGGCTTTACTGACATATTTTCCACATGAAAACACTATTAACGTATCGTTTTGTCACTAATTCACGCTACTTAGCCACACCTGACACCATGTAGTAAGCGGGAACGAGGTAAATGATACAGCCGGTCTCGCAGTGTAATGACAACTGGTTTTATTTCAGTACCCACATAATATACATAAGTAAGTGGATCGAGAACTACCTACATACAACAGGTTTATTTGTTTTCTTCATCTTATCCTCAATCAGATGGAGGTCTATAACCTCTCCGCAGTCATTAACCAGGATAACAATGTATAATCTATTCTGTTGCGTCTGGTTCTGCGACAGCTGAAGGAATAAGTGGATAAGTTGTTATGGCCATTGGCTTTTAATCTACATTCATCATTTCTTCATGCCTTATTATTGTAGGGCAAGATTTTGAAACTTGGCTAAGATCATGAGTTTTTTACTAACATTAGGTGTGCTTTGCTTATGATAAGTCTCGGTTAGTAATTTAGCAGTATGTCACCAATCCACAGATTATTAGATAATTACCTGCACCCAACTGATTTTTCTTGTCTTTGTTAATCTGTTTTGTGGAATCCTTGCCACGCCTACACCAGTTGTTACATCAATTTATTCAACCTGCAAGCAGGCGTATATAATATATTCATGTTTATTTCTAAATTAGATAACTCAAATTACTTATAGGTACTTATCTCACAATAGATTCTAAATGCAGATATTTTTTCAGGCTGTAAATACAATTGTTCAATAACCACATACCTATGTAGTCCGGTTGTAAAGCTATTACTGGCTAACATTTTAATATGGTCAGGCAATTTGTTGTAAACAGTTGTTGTTGTAATGGCCATTATATAAACATTTCTTTCATAAATAACTTTTTGGCACAGAGAGTGATATTTGGGTTTTGATACGTCGGTTGATTTTGTCATGGAAAAACATCAATTTATCTCTGAAAATAACTAGGCCTTAACAAAATACACAAGTCCGTAACATACATGAATGGAAGTGGAAGAATATTGTTTTTTTTAAGTAGCTACAAAGGCCATAAATTACAATTTTCCTTCAGACATTTATTTCATCATGTTTACATTTTGAAGAGTGATTTTGTAACAACCTCTCTTCACATCTCAACAACTGAAAGGACTGAGGTGAACATAGTTTACACCTACAATTAACACAGGCTGCTTTTAATCCCAAAACTGTATCTGTAGAGAGTATTTCACTACATGGATGTTACAGACATAGAAAACATTAGATTACATCATACTCACGATAGTGTCATTGATTTCAACACTGTGTATTACGACATTGATATCAATGTAGGCAATTTATGATTTCTGAGTTTAACAATAAGTACCTTGAGGTATAATGTGCATGGCAAGACACAGTGTAATATAAGATTTTATTTATAGACTCTTTATTTGTGACTATCTGCACGCTGTGGTTTCACCTGCTTAATATCCTATGGCCCTCCGCAAGATATATAATCTTTCTTCTAGATTAGCTAGATATAACATGCTAGATATAATATTTTCAGTTTGATTACATTCAAGTGACTTCATTAAAATTTCCAGCAAATACATTTTGCGCTGAGACGGTTTTTTCATCATATTTACTTATATCCTTAATAATCTAAAGATGTCAACATTCGAAGTATTAAATCTATACAATACAATACATGTTTACTGCTCATCAACGCTTAAACTAGTGTATACAAGTTTATTTTTATTATAGAGCATAATTTTCAAATGACGTCGATGAAATTTTATTTGAATCAATTTAAAGGTTAAACAGTATGTATAAAAAAAAATAAGATATCGGTTCACGATCATCGAAGGAATCGCGTAACAACTTTTTTTTCGCAAGTGATGAGTCGAGCAAGTTTTGCGCCTGACAGTTAAAATTACCATATTAACGTACAAACAAAATAATAAAACCGAATTAAAAATTTTTATTGTACAAAAAAAAATTATCGGTAGAACAAATTGCAATTATGCAGTTTATATGTTTCAGGGAGCTGATGAAAAAGTTCCAAATTGGTACATTACCAGCCCATGAGCAAAATGTTGTTCCAAATAGTACCGAACCTAGCCAATGGTAAGTGTTTTTTATATTATTTATTTTGATATATAAGTTTATGTGAAATGACTGTGGTAGTTTGATGACGAGGTAGGTGGTGGTAGGCCGTGTACCTGACACCTGATGGGAAGCAGCCCACTCTGTGCCCCCAAGATATATAGCATATAAGCATAAGTACACATGGTATTGTACTGCACTTGTCACTCTAGAGGTTTTTTTAAGTCAATCGGTGACAAATGGAGTAACTTTCTTGCCTGATGTTTATCGTTACCATTCAGAATGTTAAACTACAAGAGTTCAAGACTGCATGACCCGGATGCGTCACCCGGAGATATAAGATTTATTTATTTATTTATTATTAGATTAAAGATTTTGCCCTGTAATTTTGCTGTCCTTCAATGAAACACAGTAATTCTTGCACACTACTGTTTCATGGTTCAATTCGTATTTACCCAGGTGGACTCTATAATATATGCATTCAAATAGCCCCAAGTTGGCAAAAAATACGCTAAAACCGCTTACATGGGCGTTCTAATTGGGAAATCTGTGGGTTTTTGTTTACCTATGACAGCCACCAAAAAGTTCAATTTTTGACCCACGCATGCGTGGATTGTAGCTACGATAAAAGTTGACAGTAATTATCGATAAAAGACAGACCGCGATATAGCTGTCGCGGCTAGATCTATGTTGCAGACAAGGTACGATGGATAATAATCAATTAATTGTTGTGACAAGTTTATCGTGGATAAATCCATGCTGGCAATGCTACCACTCTATGCTATCTCTTTTTATAACACATAATTATATAACAACAACATTTTACATCCTCCAAGGGGTCAGTAATTTATGTTTGTATTTTATGATATAATCTTAGTAGCATTATGAATTTCTCTGTTTTGTTTGCGCAATCCGTAGCGACTGCTAGAACACCCTCGTTATAGCACGGGCTAATATAAACTTTATTTCATTGGTGTTTAATACTATAATTCTTGTTAGGCAGAACCACTCTTACTGGGACGAAAGGACCGTGTACCAGCTGTGGGATCAGAATGGGCTAATTATGTGTATACTGTAGCTGTTTGATATATTGCAAGGGATTTAGGGAAACATTCTCATATCTTTCAGAGATTACAGAAGAAACATTCTTAATTTCAGTTCTATACCAAATAATAACAAGAGAAATCAAGCAAGGTTAAAGTTTTATTTTAAAATTTTGTTGTTTTCTTGTCATTATTACATAGTGTACGTGTATCATTATTTTATACTTACTAGTATCATTGTTGTCATTGTTATGTACGCGCATCATTGTTAAAGAGTATACCTTTTTTGAGGAGTATTATTATATTATACGATTATCTATATTTTATACGAGTGTAGTTGATATATACGAGTTTCATTGTCTATTACGGGTATTATTATTTTAGACAAGTATCATTATTATATACTAGTAATATTGTTACAGACGAGCATTGTTATTACACAGTGTATATCATTGTTTAATACGAGTACATATTATTATTTAAAACAAGTATCAGTGTTTTGTAAGAGTATTCTTATTTTATACGAGTATCATTTTTATATACTAGTAATATTGTTACAGACGAGCAATGTTGTTACAAAGTATGTATAATTATTTTAGTCGAGTATATTTTTTTACGTACCTACTCGTAGCATTTTATACGAACAATATATATGAACAACGTAGTTAGTGTGTATCATGGTTATATACGAGTACAATTATTATATACTAGTAATATTGTTACAGAAGATCATTGTTGTTACATAGTGTGTATCATTATTTTAGGCGAATATATTTTTTACGTACTCGTAGCCCTGTCACATACCGGGCATCATCTTTACAATATATACGAACATCGTGGTTAGTGTGTATCATGGTTATATACGAGTACAATTATTATATACTAGTAATATTGTTACAGAAGATCATTGTTGTTACATAGTGTGTATCATTATTTTAGGCGAGTATATTTTTTACGTACTCGTAGCCCTGTCACATACCGGGCAACATCTTTACAATATATACGAACATCGTAGTTAGTGTGTATCATGGTTATATACGAGTACAATTATTATATACTAGTAATATTGTTACAGAAGATCATTGTTGTTACATAGTGTGTATCATTATTTTAGGAGAGTATATTTTTTACGTATTCGTAGCACTGTCATATACCGGGCACCATCTTTACAATATATACGAACATCGTGGTTAGTGTGTATCATGGTTATAAATGAGTACAATTATTATATACTAGTAATATTGTTACAGAAGAGCATTGTTGTTACATAGTGTGTATCATTATTTTAGGCGAGTATATTTTTACGTACTCGTAGCCCTGTCACATACCGGGCATCATCTTTACAATATATACGAACATCGTAGTTAGTGTGTATCATGGTTATATACGAGTACAATTATTATATACTAGTAATATTGTTACAGAAGATCATTGTTGTTACATAGTGTGTATCATTATTTTAGGCGAGTATATTTTTTACGTACTCGTAGCCCTGTCACATACCGGGCATCATCTTTACAATATATACGAACATCGTAGTTAGTGTGTATCATGGTAATATACGAGTACAATTATTATATACTAGTAATATTGTTACAGAAGATCATTGTTGTTACATAGTGTGTATCATTATTTTAGGCGAGTATATTTTTTACGTACTCGTAGCCCTGTCACATACCGGGCATCATCTTTACAATATATACGAACATCGTAGTTAGTGTGTATCATGGTTATATACGAGTACAATTATTATATACTAGTAATATTGTTACAGAAGATCATTGTTGTTACATAGTGTGTATCATTATTTTTGGCGAGTATATTTTTTACGTACTCGTAGCCCTGTCACATACCGGGCATCATCTTTACAATATATACGAACATCGTAGTTAGTGTGTATCATGGTAATATACGAGTACAATTATTATATACTAGTAATATTGTTACAGAAGATCATTGTTGTTACATAGTGTGTATCATTATTTTAGGCGAGTATATTTTTTACGTACTCGTAGCCCTGTCACATACCGGGCATCATCTTTACAATATATACGAACATCGTAGTTAGTGTGTATCATGGTTATATACGAGTACAATTATTATATACTAGTAATATTGTTACAGAAGATCATTGTTGTTACATAGTGTGTATCATTATTTTTGGCGAGTATATTTTTTACGTACTCGTAGCCCTGTCACATACCGGGCATCATCTTTACAATATATACGAACATCGTGGTTAGTGTGTATCATGGTTATATACGAGTACAATTATTATATACTAGTAATATTGTTACAGAAGAGCATTGTTGTTACATAGTGTGTATCATTATTTTAGGAGAGTATATTTTTTACGTATTCGTAGCACTGTCATATAGCGAGCAACATCTTTACAATATATACGAACATCGTGGTTAGTGTGTATCATGGTTATAAATGAGTACAATTATTATATACTCGTAATATTGTTACAGAAGAGCATTGTTGTTACATAGTGTGTATCATTATTTTAGGCGAGTATATTTTTTACGTACTCGTAGCACTGTCACATACCGGGCATCATCTTTACAATATATACGAACATCGTTGTTAGTGTGTATCATGGTAATATACGAGTACAATTATTATATACTAGTAATATTGTTACAGAAGATCATTGTTGTTACATAGTGTGTATCATTATTTTAGGCGAGTATATTTTTTACGTACTCGTAGCCCTGTCACATACCGGGCATCATCTTTACAATATATTCGAACATCGTGGTTAGTGTGTATCATGGTTATAAATGAGTACAATTATTATATACTAGTAATATTTTTACAGAAGTGCATTGTAGTTACATAGTGTGTATCATTATTTTAAGGGAGTATATTTTTTTACGTATTCGTAGCACTGTCATATACCGAGCAACATCTTTATAATATATACGAACATCGTGGTTAGTGTGTATCATGGTTATATACGAGTACAATTATTATATACTAGTAATATTTTTACAGAAGAGCATTGTTGTTACATAGTGTGTATCATTATTTTAGGCGAGTATATTTTTTACGTACTCGTAGCACTGTCATATACCGAGCAACATCTTTACAATATATACGAACATCGTGGTTAGTGTGTATCATGGTTATAAATGAGTACAATTATTATATACTAGTAATATTGTTACAGAAGAGCATTATTGTTACATAGTGTGTATCATTATTTTAGGCGAGTATATTTTTTACGTACTCGTAGCACTGTCACATACCGGGCATCATCTTTACAATATATACGAACATCGTAGTTAGTGTGTATCATGGTAATATACGAGTACAATTATTATATACTAGTAATATTGTTACAGAAGATCATTGTTATTACATAGTGTGTATCATTATTTTAGGCGAGTATATTTTTTACGTACTCGTAGCCCTGTCACATACCGGGCATCATCTTTACAATATATTCGAACATCGTGGTTAGTGTGTATCATGGTTATAAATGAGTACAATTATTATATACTAGTAATATTTTTACAGAAGAGCATTGTAGTTACATAGTGTGTATCATTATTTTAAGGGAGTATATTTTTTTACGTATTCGTAGCACTGTCATATACCGAGCAACATCTTTATAATATATACGAACATCGTGGTTAGTGTGTATCATGGTTATATACGAGTACAATTATTATATACTAGTAATATTTTTACAGAAGAGCATTGTTGTTACATAGTGTGTATCATTATTTTAGGCGAGTATATTTTTTACGTACTCGTAGCACTGTCATATACCGAGCAACATCTTTACAATATATACGAACATCGTGGTTAGTGTGTATCATGGTTATATACGAGTACAATTATTATATACTAGTAATATTTTTACAGAAGAGCATTGTTGTTACATAGTGTGTATCATTGTTGTATACAGGTATCATTGTTATATACTATTAGTAAATTGTAGTTTTAGTATAGTAGTATTAGTATTATTGTTACATTACATACGAGCATAGTTGTTATATAGCGTGTATAGATTGTTAAGCGTTGTGTGAAGCGTTTCGTTCGTATATTCGTGTTTCTTACAACTATACAGACTTTGTATGTATGTATGACTTACTTATGGATCGGCCAAAAAGACGGTATTTTGAGTAAAGAACTCAAAATCGTGTGTAGATATCGCTCGGGCATGCAAAAACAATTCAAAAATGTTTTCTTGCAACTTAGCTTATGAATAAATGTTCCATTACATCAGATTTGATGAAGTGACCCAGTATGAATCACTAATAGGTGAGTTTTGTAAACTCGCCAAATATGCGATACGGCGCTGCCAAAGCATAAAGCCTCTTAACGACTAGTTTGCCCGCGCAACAAAACTGCAAGGATTTTTGAGGTCCAAAGTGTCGGCGCAACAATTGTTGCAAGTAAGTGTCACGCGCGTTTTTCTTTTGTTTATTTTTTAAAGTCATCCCAATGTTTAACCATAGAGTTTAATTCTTTAGCGTAATATATTTTCTTTCTATGGCAACACTACACACGGACATGTTCTATCTGTGAACTTTAAAAAAAATATATAATCAATGTTTATATTTTCATCTGTGTTTGGCGGCGAGGTTATGTTTTGTGCTATAGTTTTTAGTGAATTAATCGGGTTAAACTCATGATTTTGATACAAATTAAACATGAATATGATCGTGAATGTGTAAGGAATACTGTAAATATGTGATTTAAGTTCTGACATCAAAATTTTACGATATAAATTTGTCACGAACCGACAACACTCGGTAAGCTAATTTCTCATTGTTATGATTGGTTATAATTTGCTTTATTTTGAATAGATTATACTTTTACATTGTAAAATATCACAGAAATAATGTTGTCAAGTAATTCCACCCACTCAGAATATGATAAATACGCCATATCATGTCAGGATCGATAAAAAATCGAAGTCACGTGACAGTTAAATTCGCTTGTACTAAAAATTCAAAACTTGTAATTTTTTTTAAATATTTCTGATATATAATTATTCTTTGAAACCTAGTTTGGTTTGTAGGATTTCTAATAAGAATTCCAATAAAATAAAAAAACCAACAAGAAAATTTATATTTCATACAAAAAAAAATTTTTGGAAATCACCATGTCTAAGTCTAGAAAATGGGCCCCCAAGTTGAAAAAAAAATCATTATTGGCCGAAATTTCAAAGTAGCTCTTATTTTTTATGTAATTATTAATAACCTAAGCATATGTTACTAGGTAAAAATAATATTTCTGTTCTAGACATTCAAAATATTTATAAATATCAAATCAAAATCCTGTCTTGGGAAGCATTATTTATTGATAAAACTTAATTTTTGTGGTCAGATTGCAAGTTTTTTTTATGATATTATTTCTTCTACGAATTCAAATATTTGAATGTAATTAGATAGATATGTGTTTTTACTATTTAATTACCGCAAAAAACCTATAGGTATTAATGTAAAATTTTTAAATTACAATTTTTTTCCACATCAATTCTGATTTTTTCGGCTACGTCAAGTTTGTCCTCGTGTAACATAACATTTTACTAATACATTTGACATGAATGTTTATGTATCAGATTTCTTGGTTATTCAACTATCTCTGACAAAAATTTCGTCTCTTAACTCGCTATAGGTATGGCACAAGAGCCATTTATTCCCAACTCGGCGCAAACTTTTGACGCGGGCGCAGGTCGTAACACTCAGGAGCAATCACGAGGGCGCCACAGGGCTCCTTAGGCAAGCTAGTCGTTAATGAGACAGGAAATTGGGTGCATTTTCACTACACTTGCACTCGATTACTGGAAATACTGAATCTCATTATGACAGCTCTCGTATTGGTAATAATTGGTTATCTTGACACGTTACATTTACTTCCTTTAAGTCACCACAGGTTGTTATTTTTACATAGAGTTATACGAAAGGAAACGTGCTCAAATAATAAAAACAATATACATACATATGTATTCTATAATATACTTTATATAATCTCATTCGGTAATATTCTAATTATGAAATGAAATACAGAATTTTATTGGCATATTTTATTCACATCCATCTTTAAGAAAATTAAAAAATTGAATTAAAGCATTATTCTCCTAACAAAACAATGCTTTAAAACAATTTTTTAATTATTAAAGTACAATGTGTCCGGACCAAAGGAGGTTTCAATTCAATTTAAGTACACATTATCTGTGGTGAGCGCGCTGCGCGCGCAACACGCACGCCAATAGACCAATAACAGACTTTTTCCACTGATATTGGCAAAATCGTGGTTACGCCGCACAAGCCATACAAACAAGAAGAAGAAGAAGACTTTTCCATTTTGGTGCTATTTCGTACATACGAATTAGAGTAATATTTTGTTGGATAAAACTTCAGTAGCAAAAATGTCATGAGATTAAATAAAGTAGTGTATGCAACTGCATATAATTAGGTATTAAAACACTCGTGTAATCTTATTTTGAAACTCAACTGCGGCTCGTTTCAAAAAACTACACTCATGTTTTAATACCCTGTATTATATGACAGTTGCATAAACTACTATTAATCCTAACGGTTAGAAAATTGTGTAGTGTTCGCCTGCCTAACGGAAGGTTCGAAAATGAAATCTATTACTTTAGGGATATGATGCTACTCATATCTCAGAACTCGATAACACACTATGAAACTTCTAGCTTTTAAAAACAAATCCTTCGCAATAAAAGCAATAATATTGTTACACCATACAATAATAACACTTTCACATAGCTCTAGCCCCATGTTTCGTATACACTCCAGCCATAATGTTCTCATTTTTAACAAAAATAAAGCAAGCACTTTTTTAAACTTTCACGGTTGTTTTCAATAAACATATTGCTCATTATAAATGAATACCACGGTTATCATCCCGTAAGTAACAATATGTTCATTAAAAATATAGTAGCTGAATATCAACAAATAACAATTTATTTATTTATTTTTTAGTGACACCGCCGCTCAGTTGAAAAGGGATGTGTTAGTTCTGTCGGCACACAGGTTATTTTTTATTTTATTTTGTATTTTTTTTCTAATACTTCTTTTTTTCATTTCGAGGAACGATAGATTGAAATAAGATATAATTTTTCGCAGTAGCTGCTGTCGCGATCTCAGTGCGACTCCATCGAAGACTTGGCGTACTTATGACGGTAGCCCGGAAAGGTCCAATGCTTTAATATAATTTTTTTGAAGCCATTTTTTTGTTTTGTAGATCTCGGTGAGCTTATTAAACTATCTATTTTCCATCAAAACATTTACGTTAGGAATCGAATACGTAGAAGCATGTTAGATACTCTAATACCGGGTCGATGGGGAGCTCAGTGCCCGAAGTGTGCTCACAGATGCCGCCCTGACGATTATGATATGCTCGAAACCCGGGTCGACGTATTCGATCTGTAATGTGAGTGTTTTTGCGACAAATAAATAAAATAATTGATAGATTTTCATAAATTTTATCAAAATTTTATAGGATTAGCTTAGTTTTTTTATAACGTAATTTTACTATAACTTGAGAACGGATGGAACAATCTCGCTAATTATTTTTTGTTGTGTTAATTATTATCAGGAGAAGGTTCTTATGAAAGAAAAGACAATGGGTTATGGCGAGGCCAAAGGCCGAGCATACTACGCGAACGAAGACGCGAACGTCGAACGAGTCGTTAGTCTATATAAATAAACATCTTTTTTTAAATGTGTTCTAATACTTCGTAGAAGGTAACAAAACACATTAAAAAAGTTGGAAAAGATGGGAGGCTATGGAGAGGCCGAAAGCCGAGTCTAATACGCGAACCAAGTCGTAGGCAGTCACTACTACTCCATAAATTAGCTATAAATATACAATTGTTATTGTCGTTGGGTTTAGATCAGGACAACCGAGAGACGATCGCAGAGAGCCGAAGGAGCCCCGTATAGAACGCAGAGTATCGGCTATTATAGTACCTCGTGAAAGGTTTTTTTTTAATTATTCTCTTGAAATGTTTCTGTAGTTTAGTAGAGTATAAATTTACCAATAATTGTAAATTTTGTTGGGGTGAAGGGTGACTTAGGCCCAGAACACACGATGAAACGCAAGAATGACGAAACTGCAACTCTAAGTTACTTTTGAGTTTATGTCTTATAGCCCCTCGCAAAAAGCAACTGGTTTGAAACACATTTCAAACCAGTTTTAGTGTTTTATAGTGTTATTAATAGCCGCTCCTCAGGACTCACACATTCCTTCATATTAGTGTATTTGTTTTGCAGTTCTGGTGTAATTATTTCAAGTAGCTCTAGGTAAGTATTTTTGCTCATACAGTAACAATTCATACATTTTTTATCACTTGTTTCTTTGGAAGCCACAAATATATGAGAGTTGATATTATTCCTATAGTAAGGATGTATTCACATCGTTCTTCTTTTAGGCCTTCCTGCTTAATGTACTTATGTACATTACAATAATCCGTTTCATCATTCGAATTCGACATATTAAAAAAGATTGAGACAGACGTCTGTTCGCAGAGAAAGCTAAAAAACGGTATAAAAATTTAATCACATCTCGGTTGCGCCGTTTGTGGAAATAGACTGAAAATGGTTTCACACCAAGAGTTGCGAATAAGTTCCGTTGCAGTTGCGTTTCACCGTGTGTTCTGGGCCTTATTGGAAAACAACCCTGAAATCGCAACTTTAAATTTATCAATATTGACTGAAATCGCCAGATTTAATTTCTTTATTATTTTTCTTTTTTTGAGGTTTGTTTTACAAATACTACCCCAACATATGATGCTAGATAAAATATAAATTGATAATCATGATCTAGTGTGCGAAAGTGTATAGTGTTTTTATTTACAATAGAAATACTTGTTCAACAATATGAATTGATAATGATATCGTGGACCTTATTGTTAATAGAAAGACACATTCTTAGAAATAAAATGAGTGGGTTCTCCTCGCTAATTTAAATTAGAGTAATGATTTAGCTACGTTTAAGAAAATATATGAATGTATATTATTTTAGTATGAAGATTCACATCGAAGTTTATTATTGTTGTTATTATTAGTATTGCTTTCTGGCTTTGTCAATGGGCCACCACAATGTTGCCAGTGGACAATAGATTATCAAACGAAGGCAGATCTGCCCAGCGGTTATGATTTTACCAAGCAATAGGCTTTGGAAGCTGTGACATCACAAAATGGCGGTTTGAGTACAAAAAACTAAAACGTATGTGATTTTAGCATTTTAAATTATTACACACTTTTTTTGTTGTGAAAATAAAGAAAATGCAATGATGTTAATATAAACTGAGGTAGATACGCCTTACTGCGCTTGGCTTGGCGACATCAACACGAGCCACGTGTCTTGAGTGAACTTAGTTCCAGCCTGTCTGGCAACGACGCAGCACGTGTTATTTAGGAAAAAATGCCTTCTTGTGTGTTCAGAAACTGCAGAACATATACTGGAACATGTGTAAAAAACAAGAATGATGTATCTTTTGATTTGTAAGTATTGTTTTTCTATGTTATTCATCAAAAATGGAAAATTAAAAATTGCATTTTAATTTAAAATAACTCCTGCGACGTTGCCCACGAGAACGAGACAAGTAGCGAGCGACAGAGAACGAGTCTGTCATTGGCGGTCGAATGGTCTTTCACAGGCGAACGTGGTTAATAATATATTGATCCCTTTCTGACAACTAGGATTCATATATCCTCGTGCTCTTTTAATCTTGTCAATGTAGTTAATGTCGTGGTGCGAGTTGTGTACTTTAGCTATAGGTAGGTATAGCATAAAATTTGCCATGTTTATATATATTCAAGGAGTAAAACGCCTCTATTAGTCAATCTCATTGAGAAAATGCCGTATTGTTTTGCCGCCGGGTGCAACCATGTCAACTAAAGAACCAAGGTTTCTCTTGTTTTTTTTTACCTTGTGTTTTTATTAATCTTTCGTTTATTTTCACCTTTCTTAAACACATAAATTTCCTCTTTAAGTCGCTTTACAATTATGCTCAAGCTAACAATCGAATAGAAACGTGATAATTTCAAAATACGAAACCATAAAAACTATACCTTGTCACACAGAAGCTGGTTTTTACCCAAACGTCAAATACCGCCATTTTGTGACGTCACACTTCTGCTGTCTATTGTTAATTTAAAGGTTTAGGGATCAATACTATCTTTTTCTTTTTTTAAGACGACCCCGGTGCTACCCTTGCGGTGGAAGGTAATTGAGAATGTTGGTAAATAAACGACTGTATTTGCTTTTCAAGGAGGCGAAGAAGAGTACTAAAATGCCCATGCCCATCACCACCACCACCACCACCAACACCACTACCACCGCCGCCGAGCGGGTATTTTTAGTGTTTACATCATTTTAGACTCACTGTAGCTATTTATGTAACTTCTTTCACGTATGTACTGGCATGCGTACGGATCATTCGTGTGAAATTGCGTACAGTGACAGATGTCAGATATTTTTTCCATCATAACCGGATTCGTTATAGTTGTTAATTTGCCATGCCTCAAATTATTTATAGTAAATATTTTATAGTGGAATGGAATATAATTAGTTTTCAAGTGTATTCATCATTTATTCACTATGTTTAAGTCACGTTCTAGTAAAATTTGGATACATTACTAAACATTTATAAGATGTTTTATTGTTATAAAAACTAACGTGGTTTTCACTCATTTTTAATTAGAAATACGGGATTATTCACGTAATATTTATCGGATAGGTCCGACTATAGTTTCGACCACATCACGAGCGCTACGAGCTGCCGCCCGCAGTGCTAAGCGAGACGTCATCGACGCGGGCGTCCCGAACACTCCTTGAAAAAGACCACCGAATGTGGTCGAAACTATAGTCGGACCTATCCGATAAATATTACGTGAGTAATCCTACGGGATTACTCACGTAATATTTATCGGACACTTTTTAATTAGATATACGTATCTCATTAAAAATATTATAGGATGATTGAAGAATTAAATTAAAAAAAAAAGACGTGTGGCACTCTGAGACTGCCGCGGTAAAGCTATTTGTAACGTTCAGTTACTGGTCTTCGATATAGTGGACTGTAAAATTGTTCTTCTTGTTCGAGATTCTTCGCTTGGCGGGTGAAGGTGCCGAAATAAAAGATTCCTTTCCAACCGGAGGTTTATTTCTTCACGAGTGATACAATAATACTGAACATAATCGAGTACAAGACGGCTCTATATATATAGTTTAAGTAGACATTACAACTAGCGGCTACAATACGTAGTAAACAATAAGTGATCAGCCAATGAGAGCGCTGGAATAGAAAGATAATGTCTCTTTCTTATCCCTGTCTCTTTTCTTTGTACAAGGTCATTTGTTTCCAGAAAGTTCTGCGTTGTTCTGGCTAGTTATTCTATACGTTATACTGGTTTACCTATAATTATCTACTTATATCTAAAGGATTATCTATTCTAACTTATTCTAGAGTTTTCGCTGCGTCGCTAACAATTTCCCCCCCAGTGCGCGCTTCGCAGGGCACTCCACTCTCGGGTCGCGACGCTGCTGGAACCACGGTGATGAGACGCGAAGTGGGTCGTCGTAACACGCCACCCGCTGTCCGCACATCGACTATTCGTGTTCTGCCATCTGGTCCTTTGTATACCTTCACGATTTCTCCTCGTGGCCAAGTATTCCGGGGTAGTGACGAGTCTGCAATGATGACGATGTCGCCTTGTTGTGGATCGATGGTGTCACCGTTCTTCATCTTTCGTACCGTAAGAGTAGGAAGGTACTCTTTGATCCATCTTTTCCAGAAATGTTCAGCCAGACGCTGTGCTGTTTTCCAATTTGCTTTTCCGATGAGTTCGTGGTCGTCGAACTCTCCCATTATGGAGGCTCCACAGGAGCGACCAATGAGAAAGTGATTAGGTGTCAATCCTTCTTCGTCTTGCGGGTCTGAGCTTAGATGAGTTAACGGACGTGAATTCACGGTATGTTCCACTTCTGTCAGAAGCGTGTACAAAACTTCCTCTGGTGGACTTCTCTCGTTCAGGACGGCTGACAGCGCTACTTTTACGGTCTGCACCATCCTTTCCCAGGCCCCGCCCATATGTGGAGCTCCAGGTGGTATAAACTTCCATTGGATGCCCTCTCGCTCAGCAGCCTCAATAATTGCTTCTTTCTTAATCTTCTGTGCTTCTGTTCTCAGCTCGTGGTTTGCCCCAACAAAGTTCGTTCCGTTGTCGCTATATATGATGCGTGGACTGCCTCTTCTTGCTGCCATTCGTCGTAGTGCCATTATCATAGAGCTGGTGCTCAGTGATGATGCTAGTTCCAGGTGGACAGCTCGCGTGGTGAGACAAGTGAAGAGTACTCCCCATCTTTTCTCTTTTCTGCGTCCTATAGTCACGTGCATAGGGCCAAAATAGTCAACCGCAGTGCAGGTGAAAGGGTGGTCACTGTGATGCAGTCGTTCTGCTGGCAGATTGCCTAGCTGAGGCATTTGCGGCTTCATTTTCCTCACACGACACCATTGACATTGATGCAGAACCTTTTTTACTGAGTTGCGCAGAGATAGGATCCAATACTTTTGCCGAAGCTCGTTTATTACTGTAGCATGATTTCCATGGTAGAAACGTTCGTGGTAATGCTGGATCAGGAGCTGAGCAATCTTGTGTCTTCCTTCTAACACGATGAGGTTTTTATCGCGATTTCCGATCCGTCGAACTTTCGCTGTTCTACTGTTTAGTCGTAAAATACCCTCTTCATCAAGTTGGATGTCAATTCTTCTCAATTTGCTTGTTTTCTCTAGGGTTAGCTTTCTCTTGATGGACATGATCTCTTTCGAATATGTATCTTCTTGAGATTTCTTAATGATTGCAATTTCAGCTTTTTGCAAATGCGTCGGTCTTATTGGAAGCCAATTTATTGTCTGTTCTGGCTTTTCTTGACGAATAATTATTTTCTTTTCCTTTTTCTTGTATGGTTTCCAAGTCTTATCCTTTTCTGATGCAGTGTTTGACGATTGCCGTGTTTTGCGGCATATGTCTATGAACATGAAGACTCTCGCTGTGGCTCGAAGCAGACGCATCCAACTTGAGAACCGGTCTGGATCTGGCAGGAACAATTCTGGCTTGACTTCTCTTGCAGTTGCGACTTTTTCACATTTTCTTTCTTCACCAGTTAGCTCGAGTTCCTGTTTCTCGAAGCGTTTAGCAGGCCATTCTGATTCTTGCAAATACAAAAACTCGGGGCCGACGAACCACCTTGCTCGTTCATTGAAATTCTTTGGTAGCTCTCTTGTGGCGTCATCTGCTGGATTATGTTTGGTCGGTACCCATCTCCATTCACATGGTTTGGTTAGATCTTCCATCTCAGCCAAACGGTGAGCGACGAAAGCCTTGAAACGTCGTGGATCAGATTTCATCCATTGTAGAACTGTACTAGAGTCAGACCAGTAAATTCGCTGCGTGATTTCAAGGTCAGTTTCTTCCATTATCGTAGCGGCCAATCTAGCTCCCATCAGCGCTGCTTGCAGCTCTAGGCGCGGCATTGAAGTGCATTTAATCGGTGCCACTCGTGCTTTTCCAGCAATGAGCATGACTTGGACTTCACCTGCTGCTGTGGCTGTTCTCCAGTATGAAGCACATGCGTAGGTCGTTTCACTGGAATCTACAAACGTGTGTAGTTGTCCAGTCTTTATCACTGGTGAAATACATCTGGGTATCTTCAGTTCTTGAAGTCCTTTGACGTCTTCTCTGTATTCCAGCCAAACTTGATGTTGATCTTCGTTCACTGGTTCGTCCCATTTCGTTCCAGTTCGCCATATGTCTTGGATGAGTCTTTTACCCTTAATGAGGACTGGGGCGACAAGACCCATCGGATCAAACGTAGACATGACTGCACTTGTTACTTGTCTCTTCGTTGGAGCTTGGTCTATTTCAGTGATTTCACTCGCATCATTCCGTAGTCCGATGTTGAAGGCCAGTTTGTCTTCTGTCACATGCCATCGCAATCCGAGTGTCTTCTCCTCTTCATTTCCAATATTGATTTCATGCGGAGATTTTTCGTGATTCGTTATTCGCTGCAGAACTTCTTTCCTGTTGCTGGCCCATTGTCGGAGTTCAAAACCAGCTGTTTTGTGGACTGTGTTGACTGCTTCTGCCGTTTTTGCTGCTTCTTCGATGTTATGAAAACTCTGAAGGTAGTCATCCATGTAGTGGTTCCGGATGATTGCTTTTGCTGCCTCGGGGTGCTCTATTTCGTGTTCCTTTGCATTCTGGTTCTTCACAAAGATAGCAGTGGCAGGAGATGAAGCAGCGCCAAAGATAACTGATTTCATGCGATATTCCTTTGGCTTTTCATATTGATTTTCGCTCCTCCACAAGTAACGAAGGCTGTCTCGATCCTCTTCTCGAATGCGGATCTGCAGGAACATCTCTTTGATATCGGCGACTACAGCCACGGGCCCCTGACGAAATCTAAGGAGTACTCCAAACAGAGACTGGAGTAGATCGGGTCCCGGGAGCAAGGCGTCGTTCAAGCATTTTCCTTGAAACCGGGCAGCTGCGTCAAAAACAATGCGGATCTTTTTCTTCATTGGATGCACCACAGTGAAGTGAGGCAAATAGAAAGTTCGACCTGGAGTGGTTGCGGCTGGCGCTTCTTCGGCGTATCCACTGGCAAGCAAATGTTGTAGTTGCCTGTCGTACTCTTTCTTTAATGTTGAGTCCTTGTCGAGCTTCCTCTCGATGCCTAGTAGCCTATTGTATGCTTGTTTGTAGTTATTCGGCAGAGTTTCTCCATCGGTTTTCCATAGGAGTCCACTCTCGAATCTTCCATCAGGTTGACGCTTTGTGGTCTCACGTAGTAGCGTAAGGGCTCTTCCATCGGCGTCGTTGCTAGGATGTCGCTGCTGAATTCCAATAGACTCCAAATCAAAATGGCGTTTGATCATATCTCCAATGTGGTCTTCATCGCAGGTGGTTCGACAGTGATGGACAAAGTTCACTGGCGAAGAAGTCCCTGAACAATAACCATGCAACACCCATCCCAGGCTAGTCAATGACGTAGCAGGTTCGTTTGGTTTCCCTTTCAAAACTTTGCGTGACACTATTAGGTTCCAATTGTCTTGACCGATAAGAAGTGATGGTCTTTCTTTTTCATACAGAAGTTCATTCTTCATGTTTCTCAAATGATTGCAGCTTTCTATGATTTCCTTATTCACAACTTGAGGTGCTAGCTTCAAGTCTTCAACCGTTCGTACACCTTTTAATGTCTTTTTATCTTTTCTGTGCACCCCTTTGATTTTCAAGTCAATACGCTGTGAGTGCTTCATCTTTACCAATTTGCCGCCAACAGTCTCTAGTGTAAGTGACTCTTCTCTTCCAGTGGCTCCAATTTTTGAAGCAATATTAGCGTCCAATAAAGAAACTGTCGATCCCTCGTCCATGAGGGCCAGAACACGCAAAGAACCTTTCGGACCGTAGATGTTCACAGGTATCATCTTAAGAAACACCTTGGTTCCATCTGCTGCGGCGAACACGGACTTCACAATCATCTTCGAGTCTTCGGTAACCGTTGTTTGAAAGCATGCCGAAAACGTAGGCTTTTCTTGTTCAGTTGATGCTGCTTCTCTTTCCATTAAATCTGTATGCAGCATTAAATGATGTGGGCGCTTGCATTTCTTGCAAGATTGTCCTCTGCAGTTATTTTTCATATGACGTGGGCGCAGACACCGAAAGCAAAGACGTTTCTTCTTCGCTATTTCCCATCGTTCATTGGTATCAGCCTCCTTGAACTTCCGACACTCAGTGATCCAGTGCTCTCCATGACAGTGCGCGCAAAACTTCTTACGAGTTTCACTCGATGTCGCCACAGTGTCTATTTGCTCCTCTTCACACGATGTATGCACCGGATACCTCGTGTTGGCGTACTTTTTCTTAGTGATGTCCGGAGGTGCAAAGTTTCCACAGATGTCAGCTTCATAATCCAAGAACTTTTTTATTTTCACTAACTCAGGATCTTCTTGGTTACGCACACTGAAGTCATAATATCGATACTTCAGTATAGGCTGATCATTAAGCTTCGGTAGTTCTTTAATTTTCTCTACTTCTGCGAGCACTAATTGCTCAGGTCTTCCGAATCGTCTTTCCAGGGCATTTATTACTTCATTGGGGTCGGAGGCCACAAATAACAAACTCCTTACAGTGTCCTTTGCGGTTCCCTGGATCGCTTTTCTAAGGCGTGCCATGTTCTGCACTTCAGTGAATTGTATCACACTATCACTATATGCTCTCTTGAAAGGCAACCATTCTTCATATGCTCCAGTGAAGTTAGGCAGGTCTGCAAACTTCGACGGTGCGATATGCGATGATGCGGGATGTACCATTCTGGCGGCGGTGATTATGGCTTCGGCCAAATCTTGCATTTCACTCTTCCTTCCGATTGGTCTGTCTGTATCCTTTGGCTCTGCGTAAGTAGTAGTCTGTTCTACCCATTGTTCGATGTGCGTTGATCTTACTGCTTCAAAATCTTCATCTAAGTCTTCTTCGGAGCAATACTGAGCCAATTCTAACTCGGTCTGAGCTAAAGCGGCTGCGGTCTGAGCTACTTCCAGTTGTCTCTTTTGCAGTTCACGCCTGGCTTCTAATTCTTGCCTCTTTGAAGACTTTGCTGATCTCGCAACACTTTCACGGGCCAAAGTTTCCGAAGCGATGAACGGTGGGTCTCGAATCCCTCCAAGTGTCTTCGGCTTCGTAACCGATATCGTTGGTGCCCGCGGCGGCTCGATGATGGCGGCGCTTGCTACCGGGCAAGCTCGGGACGCAGCGTATGCCTCCGGGGCGGGGCGGTACTCGGGTACCTGCCATGATGGAACGGTATCGACGTGATGCGCGGGCGCAGTAGTGGTGCCAACGGAGGCACCAAGATTGCCTACTGCAGGGCGCACGGGCGCGGCACTGACGGAGGTGCCAGCAGCGGCAGCGGCAGCGGCGGCGGCGGCGGCGGCGGCGGTAGCGGCTCGCGTTTTTCGAGTAGCCTGCATCGCGACGGCGGTTGCAGGGTTTAACGCGGTTGTCGCCGTGGCTGTGGTACCCGTTTTTTCGGTGGCTACAGACGAATCGGTGGTAGCTCCAATCGGTTCCTCCGGCTTCGCTCTTTTCTCAGGTGAGCGAGAACGTACTATCGGCATCTTCTTTATTTCCCTAATCCGGCGAACGTAGGACCAAAAATTGTAACGTTCAGTTACTGGTCTTCGATATAGTGGACTGTAAAATTGTTCTTCTTGTTCGAGATTCTTCGCTTGGCGGGTGAAGGTGCCGAAATAAAAGATTCCTTTCCAACCGGAGGTTTATTTCTTCACGAGTGATACAATAATACTGAACATAATCGAGTACAAGACGGCTCTATATATATAGTTTAAGTAGACATTACAACTAGCGGCTACAATACGTAGTAAACAATAAGTGATCAGCCAATGAGAGCGCTGGAATAGAAAGATAATGTCTCTTTCTTATCCCTGTCTCTTTTCTTTGTACAAGGTCATTTGTTTCCAGGAAGTTCTGCGTTGTTCTGGCTAGTTATTCTATACGTTATACTGGTTTACCTATAATTATCTACTTATATCTAAAGGATTATCTATTCTAACTTATTCTAGAGTTTTCGCTGCGTCGCTAACACTATTGCATAGCTGTTTTTATCAACTTATGCAATTATAATTATTTAACCAATGCCATCTAGAGGCGAGTTGCTGAACTAAAGAGACAAGCGTGATATTTCAAAAAGTCATTAAAAGTTCTGCTATTCATCGATAGATGCCAAATCAACTTATGCAATTATAATTATTTGACCAATGCCATCTAGAGGCGAGTTGCTGAACTAAAGAGACAAGCGTGATATTTCAAAAAGTCATTAAAAGTTCTGCTATTCATCGATAGATGGAGTCGGAGTGGGGGGTGTTAGGTTATTTTCGTTACGGAATTTCTGGATTCGTTCTCCACGCTCAAGGCCCGCGATAGAAGCTATGCAATAGCTTAAAAGTTTAATAAAAACAAAAACAACATTAAAAATTTTCGATATTAAAAAATATTTAGGCATAAAATGCTAATAGGAAGAATATAAAATAAAACCCCAAATAAACCAAAACCGATTCGACACATGTTTCGCCTCTACACGAGGCGTCCTCAGGAGATGTTGACTCGTCCAGCGCTACAGGTTTTGGTTTATTTAGGGTTTTTTTATTATATATATATTATATCCGTTTTTGATAATGGATTTCCGCAAAGTAACGCCTGAATCAATAATATATTAACATTAAAAATGATCTAATATATAAATGAGATTCAGAAACGACGCAAATCCTCTACAGTTTTCTGCAGTGGGAACGTAAACCTCAACAAAAGTTTCAAATCTATACATGTATGTTTTTTGGTGAAAACCAATATGGTATAATAGTTTATTCATATTTTTGCGACAGTTTCGCACTGACGATCCGTAGGTGTGGCAACAGGTTGCGATTATTATAATTATATAAGTATTTATTTTATTTAAGTATCTATCTAAATAGGTATAAATTCCTACCAAAAGTGTCGTTGTATGTAGAGTGAACATTTCTAGCAGCATATACGTTTTATAAATAGTATACATTTAAGATAATTAGTTTGTAAATATTTGAAGTTGTTTTAAAAACTATTAATAGTCACGAGACAAGTTGGTTTTTATCAACATTTTTCATAATTTATATGTTTTTTCGATTACATGAAAGCGGTCTTTAATTATTTAACCACCAAGTTCTACATCTATTGTTCGTATTGTAAATATTTCATTAGGTTATCAAAATGTATAGATTTATAGACAATCCTTGTGTATATGTTACAGCCAAAGTAATAAATATGGATATTATACATAATGACTGGTCATTATATATAATATCTACTCAATTTAGATAAAGTGATAATTGACACAAAATTAATCACATTAACTAGCTATTTTATATAATATCTTCGAAGACTTGGATAATGTAAGAGCACAAGTAGGTATAGGTTAGGTTAGGTTAGGTTATTTTCAATTTTGTTATTAACTTTTACATTATATATAATAGCAAAATTGACTAGATAATGTGATAAATTAATCACTTAATCAGGATATTATTCACCATAGCGGGTAAAAGTTAGCCAAACTAATAAACCGTGTCAAAAGTAAAAAACAATAGAGTCATAAATTATGTATTATAATTAATATGTATCCATATATATCTTATTACCTACCATAAGATTTTAAAAATAGTAAATGAAAACGTAAAAGTTAATAACAAAATTGAAAATAACCTAACCTAACCTAACCTATACCTACTTGTGCTCTTACATTATCCAAGTCTTCGAAGATATTATATAAAATAGCTAGTTAATGTGATTAATTTTGTGTCAATTATCACTTTATCTAAATTGAGTAGATATTATATATAATGACCAGTCATTATGTATAATAACTATTTAATCACTATGACTGTAACATATATACGTAAATACATTAATCGTTATTTTGCCTTGAAATATTCATAACGTTTGTTTTTTTTATTTACAGCTCGAGGTTAAAATGGGCGTTAATAGCTTTGGCTGGAGCGCTGGTTATCGGGTTTGCGATAAGGAAGTACGCAAAAGGTGGATAAATAAAGATCATCAAAAATAACAGAGCTGATTCTACCTCCCGGTCGTCTACTAATACATCACCAGAGATAAATATATATTTACATAGAATAATACCCGTATAGATGTCAAATAGAATCCTCCATTCAATCAATCATCACTCACCCATTCATTCAATGATTCACACAGTCTATCCTTCATCATAAAAACGTATTTACCAAAAATAGCGGGGTTGTCACCACTGTCTGCTACTTCATACTTAGCTAATAACGATCAAAAATATTACTTCTCTTTAATCCCGTTCTATTTGCCTAAAATTATATTATTGTCTTGCTTTCTGGCTTTAATCGCAGTCAATATGCGACAAAAATAGTCAAAAAAAATAAAAATGCCAAAGGGCAAACGATCAAATACAGGATCTCTTAATATAATATAAATAATATACTTTATGGGATAAGTGGGCAAAATTATCGAACATATGGAAACGGTTATTAGAATGGTTCATGCGCTAGGACAGTGCTACGTGGAAACAGGATCCTAAGGCCTGGCACGAAAATTTGCGTATGTTTGACGTAATCGTTAAATTCAGTACATATCTAGTACAACTGTGGCACAGATAACTCATAGTTTGTACGCTGGAGCCACGTGATTTTTCAACTGTTTACAGTTACCATGCAACATTTTCGCAAATTATTCGTGACCTCTGATAAAGGTTTATCAAAGCAAACATTATTTTCTCGAATGCATTTTCACTGACATTAACACCTTCCTATTAACCCTTTGCTTCCCAGAGACGTAAATATAAGTCAGATTAATTCATAAACCTTTTGTTTTAATTATAACGGTATAGGAAGGATTAATTTGTGAGTATAAAAAGATTCTACAACAAGATACATATCTTGAATTTAACGGATTCGAAATCAAGGTGTATAATTAAAAGCATTAAGCCGATCGTCCACCGCCAACTAAACTAAGTTAGTTTAGCATAGCTTAATTTTACGTAGCTTAGCTGGCGTAGTTTGCGGTGGACACAAATGTATACAAAACTGGCTCAACTATGTGAGCTACACTAAACTTAGTTTATTTTGTGGGCGATCGGCTTTAGGATAACGAGCATTCCAACTGATTGAATTTTCAATGTAGGCAACCTACTTAAGTATAAATGTAAAAAGGTCATCAATAATACTGCAATATGACTTAAATTAAAAATAATTTTAATATGTACTTGTACTTATATATAAAAATGGGAAAAGGAAACATTAAATTTTTTATAAACATACGTATTTAAAAAGCATTTTATTAAATTGTATAGACAAATTGTTGGTTATGGCTACTTTTTTTTTGATATAAAAAAACAATGTTCTGAAAGTTGAAAAAAAAAACAACGCTTTGAATGTTTTTTAAATTTATTTAGAAATGTGTAAATTATAACAAGATAACTAAAAACAATTTGTATGACTATACTTTATTACTTCTTTATATTTACTGTATCGCACAATAATTTATTAAATAGGCATTTGTTTTTATTCAAATATAATATTTAAAATGTTTAAAAAACTGTAGTTACTACCATATTATTGTTTGAAAAATATAAATAATGTTATGAATATTTAGAGTAGATAAACTTGTTATGGCCGTTACAATATTGTTGATTGACAATAAATACAGAATATCACACCAATCTTGTGTTGTTTATATTAATCATAAAACTGATCACAATTATCTATATGCTCACAAAACAGACATTTATATGTTATTAGTTGCGCCCCGTGGTTTTACCCGCGTGAGAAAGAAAACCCTTATATAAATAGATATAGATTATGATTATGTAGACGTAGGTAATGATATAACTATTTCAATTTATTAAGTATGATAAGGAGTGCGTTGGATCTGCGACACAGTCTTTGTACTATAGCTGTTAGAAACATTAACTGCATTTCGTACCTGTTTTTTCTACACTTTTTTAAACTTATATAATGTAATGGCGATACGATATCTTATCGACAGAGCGCCATTACATTCCAAGGTTGGTCAAAGAAGTGATTGAAATCACTAAACACAGTAATTTCAATCGTGAAGATGGTTTTAGATTTTCAAGCACATGGAACCCCGTGTTAAACTTGATAAAGGACAATAAACGGCCTAATATGGACTCGGAAAAACGTACCAATACAGTGAGCGTGTTCTGTCGTAAATTACGATCGAGTTCCAATAGTGCACGTAGCAAAAGACAGAGAAAGAGGGTAGACAGATGTCTGCTCTTAATGTTTCATCCACCCCCCACCCGCATTCTCCAGTCGTCCCGCAATCTTGTCGCTTGCAACAGTGTCGAAATATCGGGAGCTCATTACAAATACTTAAATACCACGGTTTTCATCCCGTAAGTAACATTATGTTTACTGTTTTTTTTCTGTTCAACAAATCAAGATTATTATTATTAATATACAAGATTAGACATTTATTGTGGTCGTCATCAAGATAATCAGTCTGTATTTAGCTGTTCAGTCCATAACCTAGTTCCCGGCATTGCCATTCGATTTGGACAGTTTGCTCAAGAAATCGCTCCTTGGTCGCCCATAAGCGCCCAGCTTAGCCGCGTACGAAATAGCGTGGTACACATAGTGCTGCTCGTGGATGTTGTGGAACAGGTGGGAGAATGGACCTGGGAAATCAAAATACTATAATAAGTACTTTCTTATGCATGCAGCACCCCAATATGCTTAACTGCTGGGGCATCTATTGCATCCCAAGGAATATCTACCAGCCATATTCAACCAAGTACAATGAGATCAGGTGGTTGGGTTTGTGACCTGTAGCTCTGCCACTTATTAGGCTTGTGATTGGCGTAGGTAATCGCTGTCAGTTTTAGTTCTACAATTGACCGCAAGGTGCACTGTTCTTTTTTTCATAAATTTTTTTGCGGCAGTCGACACCGAGCATCGATTGGTTTCAACTCATGGTAGGCCTACTGCTATAGCGTCAGAATTTCCAGATGGCCCAAAGAGTCTGAGAAAGCGGCTGTTTTCGTAAACAATTGATACCGAGACAGCTTGAATATCTGCGCTAAGATTTTATAAGTAATGAAAAAGTACGAAAAGCTTTGGAATGATAAAAAATCTGCTAATGGGGTCTGCTTGTCTGCTGCGGGATTTAAATCCAACAGACGAGAATACCACTGTTTTTTATGTTATTAGGAGCATAGAGTACACTATAGGAGGACGATGAGAGTACAAGGCCCACCTGTGCGCCTAGCACAAATAACTGCATAAGTGCACCATAACGTGTCGTTCACGTGAAACAGTACAGAATGTCATTTATCTAGGGGAAACTGTGACACAGATAACTCACAGTTTGTACGGCTTGTTTTATGAAAAAAAGAACAGTGCCACCTCGCGGTCAATTGTAGAACTAAAATTGACAGAGAGTACGCCAATCCCAAGCTTAACAGGTAGGCGAGATCGAGTATCGACTATAGATGACAGTATTATGTTGCCAAATCATGGTAGAGCTACTGCTTCGCCAAAGAAATAGGTACTTACCTAGGTATATGGTGGCAGTACTACCCCGGACGAACTTATTCAAAAAGAGTTCTACTGCACTTAAACGTCATTTTCTTCATGACTACGACAATAAAGGGATGCCGATGCTTGTCGAATCTGATGTAGGTTCGTGGGAACAGTGCAAGTAAAGTACTCATAAGAGGAGTTGCTCTACATAGTAGAGGATAAACGAAGTAGACTACCTATTTAGAGATTAAAAACTGTTTACTGGAGTTCAATCCAAAAGACACCACCAGGAGTACGTGCCAAGCTAGGGCCTCCTACTACAGTAGCCTGCCAGTAGCTCCATCAGTAACAGTACCTATTAGTATGCTCGTATATTAAGTAGTAATTTATTATTACACGTCAGTTTCATTTATGAAAAAATATCTACTTACCTACTATATAATATATATACATATATATAGGTACGTTCCTATATATTCTCGTAGGTACCTATATAATCGTTGGTACCTATATATATATTATATAGGTAGTTATATATAATATGAAAATCGTTGGAGCCGTTTCCGAGCTCATCCGATTCCGAGATTTTCATGAAATTTAATAGTACCTACCAAGGACCATTATATATATATATAGAATCTTCCTTGATAGTAGGGGAAGGTTTGCTAAAGTGGCCCAGGCGGGTAAAGTGGTCACCGTCGTTTTTATTACCAACCAACTACCGCCATCTATCAAAGGCATGTGTAAATAATTCATTGACCGACGCCATTAGTGCTCCAGTAAACACGGACACGCTTGCTTCATGCGTTAAGTTTTTATTGCAAAAAAAGTGATTTTTGGGGTCTACGATCTAAGGTTGGTTGGTTTAAACATTTTGATAAGTTACTGTGTCTAACAAAAGTTATGTATAATGTAATATTTTAACGGTTTAGTCTCTATTATGGACTTGTTATTTCACGGCAAAAGCGGACAATGTAACCTCATTTGAATTTTGAGCCTTTTTTTTTCGTCGCTCTGCTGTTTCGGATAAAGTGGCCTACTTGTAGTTAGGTTAAGTGACCCAGTAGGCCACTTTACCCGTCTCAATTGTAATTTTTCCAATAAACTTAAATGTTTATTATTGTTTTAGATAAGTATGCCAAGTACATACAAACGGAAGACGCAGCAACAGACATGGGACTCGGAATCAATGGAAAAAGCTATAAGAGCTGTAATAAACGAAGAAATGGGCTACCTCAAGGCTAGCAAAGAATTCGAAGTTCCTCGATCGACGCTCAAAAGACGTGTAAAAGGAATAAATAAAGAAGCTGTTGAAAATAAAAAACTATTGGGGTCTTGCCGTCCAACTTTTAGTCCGGAGCAAGAACAAGAATTGGTGCATCACATTTTAGAAATGGAAAAGCGATTTTACGGATTAACTTTACAAGATGTACGGAGACTGGCTTATCAGTTGGCTGAACGCAATAATATAGAACACAAGTTTAATAAAGAAACTGAAATGGCAGGAAAAGCATGGACTTCTGCTTTTAGAAAACGTCATCCGGAACTGGCACTAAGAAGCCCTGAAGCAACCTCACTTGCTCGAGCACAGGGCTTTAATAAAGTAAGTGTCACAAAATTTTTTGACCTTCTAGAAGAGGTTAGGTCTAAAACAAGCTACCCACCTCATCGTATTTTCAATGTTGATGAGACTGGCTTTACGACAGTGCAGAGTAAGAGCTCTAAAATATTGGCGCAAAAAGGAAAGAAGCAGGTTGGCGCCATCACCTCAGCAGAGCGAGGTACATTAAGCACTGTTGTGATTTGTATGGCAGCTGGTGGAAACTACATTCCCCCTTTTATTATTTTTCCCCGGAAAAGAATGAAGGTGGAACTTCAAGATGGGGCACCACCAGGTACAGGATTTGCTTGTCATTCATCAGGGTGGATGCAGTTGGACATTTTTACAGAATGGTTTAAACATTTCCTCAAATTCGCCAAGCCAACTGAAGATGATCCAGCTCTCCTGATTCTAGATGGACATAATACCCACACCAAAAATTTGGATTTTATTGACTTGGCAAGAAAAAATCACACCACTGTCTTGTGTTTGCCGCCACACTGCAGTTACAGGCTTCAGCCACTAGATGTGTCTTTCATGGGGCTTGTGAACAAATACTACATCCGCGCAGTTGAGAAGTATCTTCGCAATAACCCAGGAAGAGCAATAACTGTCTTCCAATTCAGCAAACTTTTTGGCGAAGCTTACAGTGAGGCAGCCCAACAGTCCATTGCAGTCAATGGTTTTCGTAAATGTGGAATAGAGCCAATAGATCGCCACGTCTTTAAAGATCATGACTTTTTGGCTGCAGACACAACAGATGTGGTTCTTGCTGAACCGGAAACCCAACAGAATGAGGTCAACAAAAAAAATGAGACACCTGATAGACGAGCAGACACAACAGATGTGGTTCTAGCTGAAACGGAAACACAACAGAATGATGCCAGCAATGAGGATGAGACACTTGATAGAGGAGAGTCTTCAATTTTACAGGATACCACCCAAGAGGAAACACTAGCAATGACACCACCAATGTTAGATATGCAAGCAAGCACGTTAATATCGCCATTATTAGATTGGCAACCGGGCACATTAACCTCGCCAATGTTAGCTCCTCAACCAAGCACATTCACGTCACCAATATTAGATCCACAACCAAGCGCATCTTTCGCAGTAACGCCTAAAGACTTGTTTCCGATTCCCAAAGCACTGCATAGAACAAAAAAAGTTAACAGAAAGAGAGGTCGTACAGCAATCTTAACTAGCAGTCCGTATAAAAAAGAGTTAGAAGAAGAAAAAACACAACAGAAACAGAAGAACGCGCCAAAAAGAGTTTCTAAACTTGGTATTGCTTCAAAAAAAAGTTCTAAGAAACCAAAAATTAAGAAATGTGCCCAAACTGATGACGATGATGAGGATGACGACCCTAAATGTTTTTACTGCGGTGAAATTTGGTCTAAGTCAAAACATGACGATGGGTGGATACGGTGTTCTGTCTGTAAAAGGTGGGCTCATGAAGCATGCTCGGGCTGTGATGATGTAGACAACGACTTTCTATGTGAATTTTGTTCCTAAAATATTTCTTTTTAAGATAAGTTGACACCAAAGTTAATAAGTAAGAAAATTTGAGTTACTTTGTCTTCTTGTCGTCTATTGTATTATTTCCTAATAAAACTTGAATAAATAATACAAAAGTGTATTTTGTTGAGACTATGCCGCTTCGTAGGTTTATGTAGGCCACTTTACCTACCCTAGTTGAGTAAAGTGGTCAATTTCCCATTATGATTAAAACTTATTAAATAGTAATTTATTCTTTGTTTTAAGTGAAAATAACAATGTAATATCAAAACTACATTAACTTGAGAGTATAAATTGATAATATGAGACAAAATTATAATAATATAAATTTAAGCGGCAGTCATTCAAAGCTTAGGGTGGCCACTTTACCCGACCTTCCCCTACCTAGGTTTGCGGGCGTTTCGGGGGCGATAAATCGATCTAGCTTGGTATCATTTTTAGAAAACGTCGTTTTATCCGTGTTTTCAGACAATGAAAAATATATAAGTAATGAAAAAAATAAGGCAACTAGCTTAAACAATAACTAAACTGTTTTACCGACACAGCAACACTAAAGCTACTTCACTATAGAAGGCGTTGTTAAGCAACAGTAAGCCAACGAGACTATAGTTTGAAGTTAGACCAAGAAAATCAACTGATTACTTATGAGCGAAGCTGGGCCATACAGGTACCTCAGGCAAAATAAAAAAGTCAAGACAGAATGTTGTGAACAGAGAAGTGAGGCCGGCAAAACTACGCCTTGCCGTGTACAGTACATAATTACACACAACACGTACAGTAAAGCGAAACTACGCGTTAACTCGAACTCGAGTTGAACTATAGCGGTATTTGGAAGCAGCTAGTAAAATTTGAATTATCATTTGATTTAATATAATTCATTATGAATTAATGTTTTATAAATTTAATTTAATTTGAATTATAATGGCAGTACCGATGCACGCACTACATTTTTAGAAAACCGGCCTCATTCTTCACCTGTATGACCGAGCCTTGCGCGTTTATATTGATTACTAGCTGGTGCTCCTGACTTCGTCTGCTCAGGATTAGTACTTCATGTAGCTTATTATCTTCTCCAAGGCCACTATAATGTCATAAAATATTTACATGGTCAAACGCAATTGCTATAATAGTATTAGTAAACTTATACACTTAGTAAATCAATCAGTAAACACTAATAATAAAATACAGTACCTACGTAGGTACATACAAATATAAAATTAATCACAATGGAAAAAGAAAACTGTCATTACATTTCATTACGCTTGACGATATTTGTGTTACATTTCATCACCCTTGACGGTCATCGAGCACGTCTAGTGTATCGAGCTGTCAAAATGATAGCGTGCTTTTGACTAAACCTGATTAAACTATCAGAAACTGACACAAACTTTGACAGAACTGTCATCATTATTATGATCTTGTAGGCAGAGATCTTGTTTTGTTGCTGTGCCCAAGAATATTACGCTTTTCACCCGCGCGGTGATGGATGATGATGATGATGATGATGAAAAGAAGCCTTAGTGCTATTACAGACTATAATCTATTATATCTCTATATATATATCTCTGTGCCAAATTTCATCCAGATCCGTTCAGCCGTTCTGCGTTTTTGAGTAACAAACATCCATGTATCCTAGTTTCGCAGTTTCCTGCTAGCTATACGCTCGTTGATAGGGGGGGGGGTTAAGTGTGGTTGAGCAGTTTCCTGCCAGAGAATAGTTAGGGAACAATTAGGATGGTAAATACCTGTGTCGAGGAGCTCTTGGTCTGGTGAGTGCTGGTGACCGTAAGTCCTCGTTGGAGGCGTGCTGCTGTCGACGGCGTGCTGAAGGAGCTGCACTTGGTTCACTTGGTTATAATGTTTGTATTGTCCCTTTGGGTTGTGCACTGGTTTACGCGGCGGGCTGATTGCGTGTGTACACACGTGCTGATTTAGGAGTGATGTGTGGTCGGGCCGAACACACCCTGAATGTCACTCGCGGCGAAGTCATTCGCGGTGACTCGTGCTGATATAAAATGGCGGTGCCATGCGGTTGCTGCGCGGAACGCAGCGGTACACGTCCGCCGGTCGCGAGTACAAAAAGGTGACTGTTTCCGCTTCCTTCCGCAGCCGCTTTCTTCTAGTTATGACAGCTGCAGGCGAAGCGGCGGTGGGGCACGCGGGCGCGGTGCGCCTTAAGGTGACGTCACGCTTTGGCGTGAACATATTCCCCACTCGGCAAAGGTGTGATGTGGTGGTCAATCGACAGTCAGGTGGTCGTTCTTGATTTTCACCACTCGGGTGACGCCATCCCTTCATGGGTTCGTCTTGTGGCTCATGCGCCAGTGTAGAGGCGGCACCTGGTCGTCCACCATCAGTACCAGTTCCCCGACTTGAGGTGGGCTGGATCGGGGAGTCCGTTTGGAGCGTGTTTGGATGGTGTGCAGGTAGGGTTTGGACCAGGATTGCCAAAGGTGTTGGGATAAGGGTAGGACGAGCTTGAACCCTTTTGTGTGCAGAAATGGCTCGTCCTCCTACCGAATACTCAGGTAGGGCATTGAGCTGACGGTTTAAAAGGACATGACCCGCGGCGAGTAATTCAAATTCCGCGTGGTCAAAAGAGAGTGGGCTGAGAGGGCGTGCATTGAGCTTGGCTGCAATGCGCGTTAAAAGAGCTGAAAGTGTAGGTGCGATATTGTTATTGTTGGTTGCAAGAAAGTCTTGTATTTCCCTAAGTTCATTTCTAGCGCCTACATAAATTGTACCGCAATTATATCTAATTAACGTCGGTACACCGCGCCTAGAAACAAAACGCTGTAATGCCGCAAGGAACGCTTCCGTGGATAACTCAGATACCGGTTCGAGATGGACCGCTTTCGTGGCTAGGCATGTTACAACACAGAGGTAGCCTTTTAATAGCTTGGTGTTTCTCAGTGTACTGGATTTTATCAAAAATGGTCCAGTAAAGTCTGTCGTGACTTTGCTAAATACGGGCTGAACGTTTACGCGGTCGGCGGGTGAGTCGGCCATGTACGGAGCCTTAGTTTGGACGCGGAAACGTAAATTTGTAACATTGTATACATTTGTATACTGATAACGTCCAGAATTGCTGGCGCAAGGGTGAGTGCAGAATGTCAGCACCTAACTGACTTAAGGTGTTTGCGATGACAGTTTGTCGTCGTGTTGTGTGTGTGTGCTGATTCTTTGTGGGCTGAGTCGGTATTTGTTGGATGTGCCGTCCTAGTCATTGCGTAGGCGGCGGTGAAGGACGCGAGGTAGTGCGCGGTGGAGTAAGACGGGAGTACACCATCTGGCCCGTATCAGGTGAGGGACGGCGCCGTGGTACCTCGCGCTGTTGTACCGGCAATAAGCGCACTGGTAGTGCGTAGTATCGTGTACATACCCGAGGCTTGTGACCCTTTACATTACTACATGGGTAGCAATGGTTGTCACCATAGTGAGGTTGCGGGTTCGATACCTGTTTGGGTCTTGGCGCGGAGCTGAACGGTCGTGGGTTCGAACCCTGCGCATAGCGCGGAGGTTGTGGGTTCGAAACCTGCTGAAGTGGGGATGAGAAGCGCGCGGGTATAGTCGCGGAGCCGATAGGTTGCAGGTTCGAATCCTGCTGAGCAGATGACGAGAAGCGCGCGGGTATAGGCGCGGAGCTGAGAGGTTGCAGGTTCGAATCCTGCGCATAGCACTGAGGCTGCATGTTCGATACCTGCTGAGCAGATGACGAGAAGCGCGCGGGTATAGGCGCGGAGCTGATTGGGTGCAGGTTCGAAACCTGCGTATAGCACAGAGGCTGCAGGTTCGATACCTGCTGAGCTGATGGCGATAAGCGCGCTGGTATAGGCGCGGAGCTGAGGGGGTGCAGGTTCGAATCCTGCGTATAGCACTGTGGCTGCAGGTTCGATACCTGCTGAGCTGATGGCGATAAGCGCGCTGGTATAGGCGCGGAGCTGAGAGGGTGCAGGTTCGAATCCTGCGCATAGCACTGAGGCTGCAGGTTCGATACCTGCTGAGTTGACTTCGAGGGGCGCGCGGGTATTGGCGCGGTTATTACATCGTCATTGGTAGCTAATGACCATGTTTTTTGTTCTAATACTACAACGAGAATCACGTAATAGGCGTCTATTGTCCTTCCATACTGCTCGTTGTAGAATTCCTCCTCGTCGTCTGATAAACCTACGGAGTCTAATATTATATAATATGCCGCGTCAAATCTATCGCGGGTCAATTTTACGCCTGCGGCTCTGGCAGCGAATCCAGGGCTATAGCGCCTAGGTTTGCTAGACCTCAATGATAACGCTTCCAAATTAAGCTTAATAATAGCGATTTGTTCCTGTCTAAATCTGGCTACCTGTGATTCAGAAGGCATCGTTAATCGTCGTAGGCGAAGTCAGGCACAAGGACGCAAGCAAAATTAAAAGGAAATAAAAATATTAAAGTATTTAATCGTAGGTGAAATTCCGCACCACCTTTTTTTGGAAGTCGGTTAAAATAACGCCTAAATTAATAACGTTTGTACCAAACCTTATATGGGCTGATGGTTTAATTACTTAATTAATTATATTCCGTAAATTTCGTTATGTTATTTACGTAAATTCTGTACGGGACCCTAAGACGTTTTGTGCTGATCTCTTATATGTAAACAATTAACCTACATTAATTATTTCATGATAATCACGAACACAAGTAAATCTTTTAACAGTACTTAGTATTATTTTATAATTAAAATCAACAAAGTACCTGGCCTTTAGTTATGTTATTTACGACTTTCTTGCAAACAATAGCTAACAATCATAAAAACAAACGCCTCATTAACGTTATCGTTAACGAGTTTGGAATTTCAAACCAAACAACTCTGCAGTATTATTGTCTATTCTGTGGCGCGCGAGTGTCAAACGAACAATGATAGCGTACTTCGTGAAATGTGGCTAGACGGGTTAGTTTGGCTTGGCAAATCGCACTGCCGGTTCACTCGTCTAGAAGCTTCGGATTGATTTGTATGACGTAAGGGGATTTAAATTAAATTAATAAAATGAAGTTTGAGTTAATATTCGATATTTGGGAATTAACTCGTGCTGATCTTCGGGCTGATATTGGCAATGGACTGTATTAAAGGGAATTTTAATTAAGAGCTGATAAGAGCTGAAAGTGAAGGATATTCACTGGGTCGTTATCTCGTTTCGAAGGAAAATATAGTTTGTTTACACCATATTTCGGTCGAATGAGATATTAAGGTGCCGGTTCTTTTAATTATCTCGGTTCGATGGACCAATTGGTAATTAATTATCCGTGCTCGTAGGAAATTATAGTTTATCCGGGTACCCGGTTATATCCGGATAACCGGATATATCCGGCTCGAAGGAAAATATAGTTTCGCAGTTTCCTGCTAGCTATACGCTCGTTGATAGGGGGGGGGTTAAGTGTGGTTGAGCAGTTTCCTGCAACCAGAGAATAGTTAGGGAACAATTAGGATGGTAAATACCTGTGTCGAGGAGCTCTTGGTCTGGTGAGTGCTGGTGACCGTAAGTCCTCGTTGGAGGCGTGCTGCTGTCGACGGCGTGCTGAAGGAGCTGCACTTGGTTATAATGTTTGTATTGTCCCTTTGGGTTGTGCACTGGTTTACGCGGCGGGCTGATTGCGTGTGTACACACGTGCTGATTTAGGAGTGATGTGTGGTCGGGCCGAACACACCCTGAATGTCACTCGCGGCGAAGTCATTCGCGGTGACTCGTGCTGATATAAAATGGCGGTGCCATGCGGTTGCTGCGCGGAACGCAGCGGTACACGTCCGCCGGTCGCGAGTACAAAAAGGTTTGTTCCGTTGTTTGCGCTGTTTCCGCTTCCTTCCGCAGCCGCTTTCTTCTAGTTATGACAGCTGCAGGCGAAGCGGCGGTGGGGCACGCGGGCGCGGTGCGCCTTAAGGTGACGTCACGCTTTGGCGTGAACATATCCATCAATCCATCCATCCATCCAAACTTTCACATCTATAATATTAGTGGGATGTTGACCTATTTATTTTATCTGAGACGAGGTATAAGACTTTACCTTTAGCATAGACCGGAGTGTCTCCTCCTCCGTGGCCGTTCTCATCCTGCCTGACAGCCGCGAGCTGTTCATAGAAGTAGTCCCGAGTGTCCTCAGTACTGGGGTCCCGCCTCTTCACCTCTCCATCTTCACCTGCGTAGTAGTGCATGGCACCAGGCCCGCCGGTGCCATACGATAGGGTCGTGTAGTTGGTGCCGTCATACACGGAAGCTTCGGCGATTCCTGTGAGTATAAAGGGGGAATAACCACTTTGTGGGACAACATATTCTCCTTTTGTCGTCGATAGTTATTCGAAAATATAAGAATAGGTATAATATAGATTTCGATTTCCCCCATTCTTCCAGTGGGTGACGTAGAAAGCGGCTAAGGGATAACAAACCATTAGGTGGGCAGCACCACCTTCTGAGCACAACTCCGCCAAAAACTGCGCTCGCCAACCCGCCTGCCAAGCGTGGCGAGTATTGGCAAAACCCTTCATGAACAGTACAAATGGAACCAGGCCCTCAGTCCCCGGAGCCCCGCTATTCCTAACTACGGTAGCGGCCATGGTAACGGTGGGGCAGGGGGTGCTAAGAATCCCCGGCTTCACAGACGCCCGGCTACCACCCCCAACGACGACGACTGGTAACACACAACATACGCACGATGAGGACAGACGAGAAGATTGACGCGCTGGAAGAAGAAATGCGTAGGTTACACTGGGACATCGTTGGGTTATCAGAAGTCCGAAGAGCGGGTGAGGACACGATAACTCTAAAATCAGGTAACCTACTCTACTACTGGGAGGGCGACCAGCAGTCCCAAGGTGGTGTCGGGTATCTCGTCCACAAGTCCCTTACAAACAACAATGTAACGATTGATAGCGTTTCCAATAGGTTCGTATACCTAATACTTACTCAGAGTATCTAAAAGGTACTCGCTGAAGGTCATTCAGGTATACACACCGACGAAGTCGCACCCGATTGATGAGGTGGAGGATATGTATGAGGATATTAGTCGGGACATACATACCTCTGAAACGCAATTTCTAGTTGTAATGGAGGACTTCAAAATATTCAAGACTCCGAGAGCTTTCAACTTGAGCTGTCCAATCGCTTCGATTGCCTTGAGAACATCGCTTCAGTGGACGAGATTAATAACAGGTTAGTAGAAACTGTCCATACAGTGGGTTCCAAGCGCTTTAAACCCCACCGTACAGATAGGCCACATAAACTCTCCAAAGATACCCTCAACCTCATGGCTGAACGACGCTCATTAAAACTGCAGTCTTCGGATGATGCTGAAGCATACAGGCTGCTCAACAGACGAATATGGAAGTCCTTGCGACACGACATCCGGATGTTTAATACAAATCGTATTAAAGAGACGATAGAGCGGAAAAAAGGCTCCAAAGTGTTTGCAAGAGACATGTCTATTAGGCAAAGCCAGTTGACGAAGCTGAAGATAGAAGACGGCAGTGTAGCGTCGACCAAAGCAGAAGTGCTAGGAGAGGTCGAGAGTTTTTACGGATGTTTATACTCTTCGGTCGCTAAACCTGTTAGCAGCTCGGCCAAAGACCCAAGCTGACTCGACATTATACCGAAGATATCCCGGACATCAGCCTGTACGAGATTTGGATGGCCTTGAAACAGCTTAAGAACAAGGCGCCGAGTGATGACCGTATCACATCTGAGCTTCTGAAAGCGGGTGGAACACCGGTAACTAAAGTCCTTCAGAAGCTCTTTAATACCGTCTTACTCGAAGGATTAACGCCAGAAGCATGGAATAAAAGCGTGGTGGTTCTATTCTTAAAAAAGGTGCCTTAAAAACCTTACTTAAGAATTACAGACCCATCTCGCTTTTGAGCCATGTTTATAAGCTGGTTTCAAAGGTCATCACGAACCGTCTCAGTCGCAGGTTCGATGAATTCTAGCCTCCGGAACAAGCCGGTTTCCGAAAAGGCTATAGTACCATATACCACATCCACACGCTACGGCAAATTATACAGAAGACCGAAGAGTATAACTTGCCACTTTGTTTAGCGTTTGTGGACTATGAGAAGGCCTATGATTCGATCGAGACGTGGGCAGTGCTTGAGTCTCTCCAGCGGTGCCGTATTGACTATCGGTATATTGAAGTGCTGAAGTGTTTGAACAAAAACGCCAACATGTCAGTCCGAGTACAGGAGCAGAGTTTGAAGGCAATTCCAAATTGCAAAGAGGCGTGAGACAGGGAGACGATATATTTCCGAAACTGTTCACCGCTACATTGGAAGACGCCTTCAAGCTTCTGGAATAGCAAGGACTCGGCATCAACATCAACGGCGAATACATCACTCACCTTCGATTTACCGACGATATTGTAGTCATGGCAGAATCCATGGAAGAGTCACTACAATGCTCGAAGGCATCCATCGAGTTTCCCAACGGGTAGGCCTTAAGATGAACATGGACAAGACGAAAATTATGTCTAATGCCCATGTTGTGCTTACCCCAATATCAGTTGTAAACTCAGTTCTCGAAGTTGTTGACGAATACATCTGGGACAGACAGTCAAACTAGGGAGGTCCAACTTTGAGAAAGAGGTCAATCGTCGAATCCAAATCGGCTGGGTAGCGTTCCGGAAACTTCGCGACGTCTTCTCGTCAAAAATACCTCAGTGCCTCAAGACAAGAGTCATTGACCAATGTGTGTTACCAGTGATGACACAGGCCACATAGCACGCAGAACAGATGGCCGATGGGGCCGGAGGGTTCTAGAGTGGAGACCACGGACCGACAAGCGCAGCGTAGGTCGTCCACTGACGAGGTGGACTGAAGACCTGATAAAGGTAGCAGGACGACGTTGGATGCAGGCCGCTTCCAACCGGTCCTTTTGGAAATTTGTGGGAGAAGCATATGTTCACTAGAGCTGTACATCAAACTTGTATTGACAACTTTGCGTACAATTATAAGAACAAAAATAAATGTACTACTGAAGTAATCGAGTACGCCTTGTCGGACCACACTGCACAGTTACTAAAGTTTCCAGTTAAAAAACACTTGGTACTAACATATTGGCGGAAAAAACGACGTGATTACTGTCTAGAAAACATAGATAAATTTAAAATATATTTAAGTGCTTTACAATTTGATGAAATGTATAGCTCAACTGACCCTAATAGAGCGTATGACATTTTTATGACTAATTTTAAGTTACTTTATAACTTGTGCTTTCCAATAAAGCTTATCACAATAAGGGTTACCAAAAAACCAAAATGGGTATCACGCGGCATTATAATATGCAGTAAAAAGAAAAGAAGTCTCTTGTGGAAATTAAGGATAAATCCTAATGAAACAAATAAAATGACTTTTAAAAATTATTCTAAATTATTTAAAAAAATTATAAATCTCACAAAACGTGCACAAAATAATTATAATATAAAAACAAGTGACAAGAAATCAAAAACGGTATGGCAAATAATTAATAGAACCAGGTTCAATATACCCAGGCAATCAATCACTAATATAAAGCAAGTAGATGAAAATATCACAGACCCTTACAGGATAGCAAATGCGTTTAATGACTATTTTGTAGACAAAATAACTTTGAATTCAAGTAGTGCCTCCAAAAATGTTACTTCTTACATTAACCACAATAGAAATTCAATGTTTATGGCCCCATGTGTACCTAAAGACATTGAGAAAATTATAAAATCATTAAGAAACAGTTGCAGTGTTGGCCATGACGGTATCGCTACTAAGGTAATTAAGTCGGTTGGACACATCCTGGCCTCTCACCTAAGTTTTCTGATAAATTTAAGTATTTCAAGCGGAACGTTTCCTCAAGCTTTAAAAACTACAATCATTAAACCAGTGTTTAAAAAAGAAAATAGAGAATTGTTGCAATATTACAGACCTATAGCCCTTTTGTCAGTAATTTCGAAAGTATTTGAGAAATACATATACGAAAAAATATATACATATTTTGAGAGACATAATATGTTCTGTAAGGAACAAAAAGGTTTCCGTAGAAACAAAAACATAAATATGGCAATTTATGAATTTGTTAAGATGAATCTTTTAAGCGTCGATAAAACCTCTCCTATATGCGCTGTCTTCTGCGATATGACACAAGCTTTCGATTACGTTCATCACAAAATTTTACTACAAAAACTCGAAGCTTATGGGATTCGGGGGAATGTATTAGCCCTCATTCAATCGTACCTGTCTGGTAGAAAGCAAAGAACAGAAATATCCCAGATTAATTTTAAAACCAAGCGTGAGGATTTATTTACTTCGCGGGAGCGTAACATCATCCACGGAGTCCCGCAAGGAAGTGTTTTAGGGCCGCTTTTATTTATTATTTATATTAATGACTTGCCAAATGCAGGCAACCCACCCCATGACTCTGTTTGCAGATGACAGTACTATAACAATAGCTTGTAATAAAATTGACACGTATGAAAATGATATAAATAATACTTTGACTTCTGTAATATCTTGGCTAAATAATAACAATTTAAAAATTAATTTGACGAAGACAAATATAATGCATTTCAGCCAACGTTTTGATAATTCATCTGACTTAACACTTAGCTACGAAAATAATATAATAAATGCAGTAGACAACGCTAAATTTTTAGGAATAGTTATAGATAAGAAGTTTAATTGGAAATCACATATAGAAGAGCTTAGTAGAAGAGTTAGTAATTTGGCGTACGCTTTATATAAACTCTCTGCAACATTGAATATGGATGCATTACTTGACGCCTACTATGGCCTCGTTGAGTCTGTCCTGAGATATGGAATAATATTTTGGGGAAACTCAACTAACAAAGAGGTTATTTTTTTAATGCAAAAACGCTGTATTAGGGCCATGTTTGGGCTTCAAACACCTGATAGTTGCAAGCCATATTTTGTGATGCATAGAATTTTAACACTTCCGTCATTGTATATATTAGAGATAGCTTTGTTTGTTAAGAATAATCCAGATTTCTTTCCAAAATTATCCGACAATGTAGAAAGAAGCCGACGTGACCATAACATTCTTTGTAATCCGACAGGCAAAACCGCTCTTCTGCGAAAAAATGTAATCGGTATGGCACCACGCATTTATAATAAAATCCCTAAGCCGCTTAGGCAACTCAATGTTAATGCATTTAAAATTAGTTTAAAAAAATTGTTGGTTGATAAATGTTATTATAATATTCAGGACTTTTTTAATGATAAATTTTGATTCAATATGATGACATAAGTTTAATTTTGTTTTTAGTCAAAATGTTTAATAATAATTATAATTTTAGTATTCACAAGAATGACCGGTTGCTCTATCTCAGAAAATTGTACGCCTGCAAAGGCAAAACATGGTGGAACGGAATTTTTAATTCAACAACTATGTGCATATCATTTAGTTATGTATCATCTACCCATGTTTTATGCAATAAATTTATCTTATCTTATCTTATCTTATCTTATCTTATCTTATCTTATCTTATCTTATCTTATCTTATCTTCAGCAGTGGACGTCCTACGGCTGAGATGCGATGAGATGATGAGATAGATTTCGAAAAGAACGGTTATTTTTGAGAATTTTTTTGGGGCCGATCCACCATCTGTCTGTAGTACAATACTTAAAAAAATTTGGTAGCTACCTAACTATGGGACCTACGAATGGGTCTAAACAGCTTAGGTGTGTCTCTTGAAGCCTAAAGCTTAATGGGACTATAGTGCAACTAAGCTTTCACATAAAGTTATAACGTGACGCTTACTAGCAAGCAATCGACATGTCTCGTCACTTAGGTACTAATGCCATAATGTACAAAATTATATATAAGTATATCCCAATGTTATCCGAGATTTGCCTATTAATAAGTTAAATATTACTTTTAAACCAAACTCTGTCAAAAAGGTTAGTACAAAATTTCGGATTACTTGGAAGATAAAACAGCTTGGGACTAATCACTCCAGGATCTATCTACTCCCCACCCCCGAAGGGTTCCCGCATTGACGTGGCGGGGGGGCTCAGTAGCCGTGGCTTGGATCACCACGGTGAAGTCAAGAGGAACCCAGGGGCCGCGCCGGCGTTGGGGTGCGCTGGCCGGCTCAGGCGGGGCCGCTCCTATGGGCTTTGGCCGCCAAGTCCACATAGGAGTGGCGGGGTCCGGGCGCTTTGGCGCAGACTCGAGAAGGGGGGCCCAGGCACTTTGGTGCAGGCTCGAGGAGGTGGGGTCCGGGCGCTCGGCGCAGACTCGAGGAGGTGGGGTCGCTGGGGGATTATCCCCTGTGGCTGACGTAGCAGGCGGTGGGGCTACGTATCCGACCCACCGCAGGGAGACCACGGGCGTCCAGACACGGGGAAGTCTGGCGCTCATTGTTGGCGGGTTTGGTCTCCGAGGTAGTTGCAGCGTGCCATGTGTTCTGGCGTGCCGCGAAGAGAAGGGCAACGGACAGCCACGGCGGGTTCGCGGTCGTGTGGAAAATCTGTCCCGCGTTCCCGCCAAAAGCGGCAGTGACGGAACACCCCGGGGTTTTGGTGGGTATACGGAGTCCCACATAACCACCTACCTCCCCGTGGTAGGTGGTATCCATAAAGGATTTGCCCGGGACAAAAAAAAAATATAAAAAAAAAAGATCTATCTACTCGTGTATTATGTTCTCCTTTGTTAGGCAACACACTGGAGCTAAAAATAAACGAATATTAATTGTTATATACATTAAGAATGTGGTGATAAAAGATATATAAAAAGACAAGCCCGCTGAGTTTCTTGCCGGATCTTCTTAGTCGTGCTCGCGTTCCGATCCAGTTGTAGAGTTAAGAAAAAAAAATGTTAAATGACAATTTGTAAGTGCTCCCGTAGGCCTATACAGAATAAATGATTTGATTTGAAATATAAAATGTAATAAAGGTAAGTAACCTAACTAGGCACTTACTCGTAGTTTGGTGGCTTTTTTGGCTCTAGATTGATCAGCCAAATTTAATGGATCAAGTCAATTTCTAGGTAATATATAATATATAAATAAGTAGGTATGACAGTATTCAAGTAGGTATTCACTTTGTATCTACACATCTCAGACAAAATAAAAAAGTCAAAACAGAATGTTGTGAACCGAGAAGTGAGGCCGGTTTTCTAAACTACATGTGCGTGACTAGGTACTGTCATGGTAATTCAAATTAAATTAAAGTTATTAAAAATTTATCAATAAATAATAAATTTAAATTAAATGATAATTAAAACTTTACGTGTAACTTCCATGCGCTGCGATAGTTCGACTGACGAGCCAAGGCGTAGTAGGTTTTGTATGTAAAAATGTATGGACACGCCGAGGCGTAGTTTCACTTTGCCTCACTTTTCTGTTCACAACATTCTGTCTTGACTTTTTTATTTTGTCTGAGCTACACATACCAAAAATATCCGATCCTCTATCAGGGTATCCATTGATGGACAGCGTGAAACCGTGGTCAGCAGTGACAACGATCAGGGTTTCGCTCTCATCGGTCATGGATAAAGCGAGCTCCACTGCTTGCTCAAATGCTATAACTTCGTCGAGAGACGTCCTAGCTCGACCACGATGGTGAGCCATGTCGATGTTACCACCTTCCACCTGAAAATTCAATTCAGTCATGAAGTTGTAACTAGAGGATGTCAAAAAGCACTTTATAAGTCGTCATTAAAGATGATGTGATCTTGAAAGGCCAAAAAAGATGAATTAACCGGAGTATGAGTAGCATCGTCTAGAATCATAGTATTTAGTAGGAGCAATGAGGCATCTCACTAAGGCCGGTGTTCGAGAAATAGGTACACTTAGGACGCGGTCCAACCCCAATTTTAAAATAATTTACGATGCTTTACGTAAGGTTGAAAATCGCTTGTTAGATTGGACGATGTAATGAGAAATTGCGTTAATTTTGTACGTTTTCTTTATATTTTTCGATATATACCAACACAATTGAAAAAACTGCTGGTTACTACTTTAGTACTATATGTTGGCTATGTATTACCTAAAAAATAATATAGTGTTATCGCTGAAAATTCTGAGCGTTTGGACGTGAAAGTTTATTTTTATGCACCTATTTAGGATTTTTTTCTGCAGATAGCGGGTAATATTTAATTTTATGAATTCTGTTCGGTTATTACTTTTTGCCTGTTCCTTTTCTAACCTAAGTTTTTTTTCATACCCTCGATGTTTAAAGATTCTGCTTTTTACTATTATCAGGGTACGATCGCGCCTTAATGGGACCAGCACGAAAATTTCGTAAGTGTAACGTAATCGTATCGTTGAAATATACAGTACAAACTGTGAGTTATCTGTGCCACAGTAGTCCAAGATAAATGGCCATACTAGCTGCTCTCCGCGGTTTCACCCACGTGTTGATGGAGGATGATGTTGATGAACCTTATATAGCCTATGTTACTCAGGGTGAATGTAGCATTCCATTGGTAAAATAATTTTTGAAATCTGTCCAGTACTTTTTGAGCCAATTCGTTACAAACATACTTACAAATCTTTCCTCTTTATAATATTATTATACTCGTATATTATATAACTTAGTATACAGCGTGTAACAAAACGGTGCAGTAATACTAAAACCACACGCAAAAGCTTGCACACAATTGGGAGCTAACTACTGCGTCACAGGAAGTAGTAAACATTCCGAGTTATGAGTAACCAAAGTTTTCTAATACTCAGACAGGTTCAGCCCTGAAAACTAGGCCAAAGACGGCAATGACCTCTAGAACGTAACCTAGGTAAACAAGGGGCCTACGCAGACCTGGCAAAGGTGTAGCGCGGGGAGCGGGCGTATGTAGGGTAGGAGGACCGAGATGAATGAATAGATGGCGTAGGGATTGCAAAGCGCATTGACCCCAACAAACTCCGAGAATATGCATGTCTAATATGGCTGACATTTTTTTTTTTTCTTTGTATGAAAAAAATAATGTGAGAATTAAATTTTGATACTTTGCTATGTGAATCCTGACCATGTACATATGCACACCTTTCAGTATACTACACCTTTTTGTTACGCGCTGTATATACGTCAACGATACGATTATACGACACACATGCAAATATTCGTGAAAAAAAAATACTGGAGTGAATCTTTGAGTATGTATGCAACTATGTACATTTTCTACCGACTTCCAAGAAAAGCAGGAGGTACTTTAGACTGTATTTTTTTAAATGTTTGTTACCTCATGACATTCTACTGGGTGAACCGATTCTCAAAATTCTTTTTTGGTTTGAAAGCTGGTACTTCCCGTGTGGTCCCATTTAAATTTCATCAAATCCAGTAGTTTTTGAGATACACCAATAACCTACGAATAATAATAAGTCAGGAAGCATAATTCAGAACAAATTCCACACAAAAAGTGGTCCTTCAAACAAAAGCGACGTATGATTCCAAATACGAATTACTTCCAAGGTTACAAATAGACATGTTCGGTGATTGGTTTAAATTCAGAAGGAAAGCAGGGATTGATTCACGCGCGTGCTGCAACGTCTACTATGACAACTGAGTCGTAGCGGCGTGGACGATGTAATGCAACAAGTGAATTGGACCAAGTCAATAATATAAACAATGATTTTTTTGGTTTTTATATCGGTTACTTTTTAAAATTCAGTGAACTTTATGTCCCGCCAAATATGATTAATTTATTAAGTTTTCGTCTAGAAGTAATTAGAAGAGATTCTTTCTTCGCAATATAGTGAAGTGAGATTAAAAAATTTCGCATATTCATTTTAACAAAATTATATTTAACTAGACTAGATGGTGCCCGCGACTACGTCTGCGCGGGGTTAGTACTTCGAGTAGCTTATTATCTTCTCCAACGCCTCACCCTGACCAGACCTCCATCTATCATTATACCAAAATGACATTAAATATGTACATGGTCAAACGCAATTGTTATAATAGAAGTCCCAGAGAAAATGTAAATACTTAAAACACTGTTTTAAACTATCACGGTTGTTCTCTAAAGTTATATGATTATTAACGGGATATTTACCGTGGTAAGGTTGTGGAATGAGCTCCCGATATTTCGGCGCAGTTACATGCACCATGTTCACGGGAACCGTCTTCGCGTGAACCACGGTAAATATCCCGTTAATAATCATATAACTGTAAATACTTAGTGTATCAATCAGTAAACACTAATAATAAAAGACAGGACTTACGAGTACATACACATATATCACCATTAAAAAACTGTCATTTCATTTCATCACCCTTTACGGTATTTGTGTTACATTTGATCCCCCTTGAGTCTAGTGTATCGAGCTGTCAAAATAATAGCGAGCGACACAAACTTAAGGCACAAACAAAAAAAAAAAACTTAAATGTAGGCGTTGAAAACACCGCTGCTTACCCCTTCGAGGATATATAGGCGAAAATAACATGTAAGTATTGCGGGTGATTCACTCAAGACCGCTAGATTGATGTTTCACCTCAGTCGTGATGGCGGAATCGCTCGACTACAGTCGGCTGAACAACAAAGACGGATGACATGCCAACTCTATAGCCGAGCACATCTAGTGTATCGAGCTGGCAAAATCATTGCGTGCTCTTGACTTGAGGTACGTTAGTTTAGCAATGAGGGCATTGGTGACGTTGCAATTGTTGGCTCTTTTGTTAAAGCGTTCGTAAAGCTTAAAATCGTTATTATTGCCGCTATTCCCACTCTACTCGAACGCTAAACCGTGCATAAGACCTAAAATCGCACGGTTGTGCTGTCAAATAGATAGTTGTCTCTGCAGATTTGTGTAACATGGTACATATAGTATACAATTTATTTAAATTTTTGTTTTATTTATTTCTTCAAAATGAACGGAGTAAGTATATAATGCTGGTTTTCACAGGCGTCTAGTCATACTCTTGTTTTTCTAGCTTAAGTGCAGAGAGGCATTTATTTTACTGCACTGGATCGGCAAGGAAATGAAAATAAAACTAAGCTAAAACGAAATAAGCAAAATACATTGCTGTTACATTTCAATATTCAGTTCTGTAAAAAATATACATTAAACAAAAATAGACTGACTTTATTTTGCATAGTATTGACCATCTCGGTTTGTATACGTATTTGTACATATTTGAATATAATTATAATTTTGCTACTACGTACTAATAAAAGTGATTCCTGGGCATTTTAATCTTGTATGGATCCTGCACCACTTCACAACACATGCTGGCATGTGGATTCACAGCTGTAGTTCACAATGATAAAAATTAAAATGTATGCGAAGATTTCACGTGTGCTCGCTTGCAAGAAAAATGTCCGAGTGATGACGTACTGAACACGACTTTTAAGCCCCGCCTACTTGAACACGACTTTTGTTGGGTCATTTTTTTAACGCAGTTACTGTTCCTGACTTATTATTATTCGTAGCCAATAACTGAATAGAATGGAAGTCGGTATTCAATTTTTCAAATTGTATGCATGTAGTTTTCACATTGTATTATCTGTAAAACTACATGCATTCCAAGTCGAGATTCAAATCTGAGTATCTATATTTGGAGTACAAGAGTAAAATTGATAGCAGAATTTGTATTTAGACTAAGCATGAGCTAACAAAAACAGCATACTTAGGTAGGTAATGAAATGTAAGCGTCACGCCTGCCCCATAAGTACTCGTTCTTAGTACCGAATTTAAACAAAACTGCGGTCTCTTAACCTGCCTTCCAAACAAGTAAAGAAGTATTTGCGTACCACCTTTGTACTTACCATGAGGAAGTATCCATTGTTATTCTTCTGCAAGATCCTTAAAGCCGCTTGGGTCATCTCCGACAGCGATGGCTTTCCATCAGGTCCGGGATTTCTTTGGAACTCGTAAGGCAAATGCCCATTGGCAAATACTCCTGAAAAATAAGACAACAGGATACACCTACACGTTTTAGTTGGTAAAATATATGCAATACAATAAAACGTTAAGCTAACTCCGTTACTGCATAAGCTACTATGACAATATTAAAAAACTAGGCACAATATTAAAACCACTCAGCGTGCAACGGAAAGGGAAAATGCTCGGAAACTCTGAAGGATCGAATCAGGAATGAAGTAATCGGACAGAGAACCACCTAAAAGCTGGGATCAGCACGCTTGTAAGTTGTATAATGCTGGTATTTCACTCATAGAACAAAGAGCCATTTGGGAACACGTGTGAGTGATGGTCGTGTTTGTGTTTGTGTTGTGATTGACAAACTAGTGAAGTCTTGCTAGTTGAAGCCAAGATCTCCATATAGAGGCTGGTAGCAGCTGACAGCAAGGTACATGCACTGATACAAGGTCATGCTATAAGTATCGTCCAATTGGAGCACATGCCCATCATTGCTTGGAAGTATTGAAGTGAAGAAGATCCTGATGGTGATAAGCAACTAATAATAGTCATTATGTCTTCTTAAAAGTGTCTAAAAGGTATCTACCTAATTACCTACATCTAAATATAATAGTGCTTTTCAAATAGCGTATCTATTACTTTGCTCGACTTTAACTTGAGGCTATAGGAACACTTTTTTTATGAGATAGGTTGGCCAACGAGCAGGCGGCGAAGTGATCACCGTCGCTAACGGACATCCGCGATACCAGAGTCCCGAGGATGCGTTACTGGCCTTTGAGGAAGGAATAAGCTCTCTTCTATCTAAATAGTAACTGGGCCACTCTCTCTCATCACATCGCGCATCATCAAGCAGATTTCAATCGTTATTTTTGAACTATGATCATCTTTATAAGAATCTCCAACGATCGATAGTTATTTGGCCAGATTGCTACTGTCGAAATTATAATGGGGGCTTTTGCCATTGTTATACTAGTGGTGTCGTACGCTGATAACTGGAGATCTTAGTTTCTAAAAAAATGTCCAAGGTCTTCGACACTGGGAGGAAGAAACCAGAATTCAAACTCACCAAACAAATAATCAGTATTCCCAAAATTAACAGCATTGAGATCTGCGTTGTTATGGACGACGCTGTACCTCAATCCACGACTCTCCTTATCCTGAACGTAGGTCTCCGTTAAGTTTCTCCCATCTTGACGTTTGCAGGACCAAGTATTGATTGGATCTGACTCTGTTCCTGGGGAATTGGACACTAACATCTGCTTTCCCCCGCCCAAGATTACCTGAAACCATTACAATTACCTAGACTACCTCTAGATTAGACACTTATATTGAACTACATAGATTAGTAAAGTTGGTTGTACTGTTGGTATTTTGTTGTTCATCATTCAAAGCTCATTTAGAAACCAAATACAAAATAATTCTAAAAAGTGGAGGCCAAGTTATTACTGAAACTTCTAAGTAGAAGCGATGTAAGTAAAATATCTATAACTCGGAGCCGCGCGGTACTTTGGTAGAAATAAGATAACCCGACGTGATATTGAAAACTCAGATTGGAAACTAAATGAACTGACCTACTTCTTCAAAAACTGACATTACCTGAAGGTCCCTTCCAGGCCAATCCTCGATAAGCTGCCTGGCGACGTCCTTACACTGCTCATTACCAGGAGTGATGTTATCTTCGCACTCCCAGTTCCAGTCGGGGATGTGCGCGTAGAGAGGGCCTGGCGTGGAGTGGGTCACTCTCATAGTGGTGACGAAACCTGAATTAAATAAATCGGTTAAAAAATGTGTAATATAAGCAAGTTCTCCTCAAGTAGCTATATCTTCTTGCATGGAATTAATATTTCAGGTCATAATTTACTTATAAGTATTGAACATTTGATATTTGTCTTTTATTCCTGTGTCTCATAGTGTGTGTGTCTCAGTTATATATCACACACATACAAAGTCAAACACTATCGCTTAAAAGAACAAACAATTCTGTTTATCACACAAAAAATTACCCGGCTCGCCCTTCTAATTCAAGGGCTATCAAAGCTAACAAAACCGAGGGTAGGTACTCTCCATCCCAGGAAATCCGATGAGTAAGCCAGTATCCGCACATGCGAAGCAGCCAGCAGTTCGTACCCAGCAATGATATAAAATATGCTGATGAAAATGATGACAGCGTCACTAAAGCTTACCAGCACTCTTTCCAGCGTTCAAAGCATCGGCAGCCAAGGAGCTCAGCTGCTTCTCTTGCTGTAGCGAAGATGCACAGTCCTCGTGCTGAACTGAAGCGTCTACCCCCATGGTCTTGTGGTTAACTTTGACTCCGCAGAGCATGGCGGTTCCTGATGATGCAGAGTCTGGCACCATCTTGTTGGCTGAGTAGGTCTATAATAAAGGAGTTGGTGTGTAAATCAGTCGTTATTGAAGCTTATGTAATTATATTTTGTGAGAATTCCGCTGAAAAACAACGGAATTTCTCGTGTAGGTACGGCCAATCGATAGCTACTGAGGAGTAAGTATAGGCTTCTATTATACACTAAGTTAGTATCTTTTCAAATCGTTTACTCTCACATTCGTCGAGTTTTTGATCATTGCGTGACTTATTTATATAAACTGCATTAATAGGTATATACTGGATAAGAAACGCTGAAAGACTTATGGTAGAAACTTCGAATATATGTTCAGATTGTTTTAAAGAATTCCGAAATTGTCTTTTTCGGATCAGCGTAATTTGTCTGCCTGGTAGAAAGCAACAATATGCACAACTGCCTGACGGTTGCTATGACTTATTGCATTACCACTAAAATTTACCTGAAGTTAATCACGTCAATGAACTGATGCATTCTTTACTCTGGACATCATTGCATAGGTACTTTCATTTGTAACAGCACAGTATAAGCATAGCATAGCTATAGGTACTTGAACACAGTAATGCAAAATGATATACTTACTTCTGATTGTAATGAAATAATATTTAGTGTTTTGTACAAGAGAGGTCAGAAGAAGACATTCAGTAGACATGTAACATACTTATATCTAATGAATTAGTACGCGTGTAGTGTGAAGCGGGCGCAACGACGAGCGCACCGCAATCATGATAGTGCGACAATAGCCCAAGTGATGGTGGCGAGCCACCGATTTAACGGCTGCTGAAGCGCCCCCTAGCTCGTGCTTGAGCTTTCAGTGAAGGTGATATCCTGATAAAATCTTCAAATCATGGTAGAGAAAAATATAAAACACTTCCTCAAGAAAGCTGATGGATGAAGCCGTAACTTCGATGTTCGATAACTTCACATTACTATTACAAAGCTACAGTTTGTATTTCAACTACCTATTACATTACTAACCTTTAGCATGCCAACATGTGGAAACTTCTCGAAAGCCAGCTGGTGGCTCTCCCCGCCCTTGTATATCCGGGTGGCTGTCACAGTGTTAGGCCCCATCCCATCTCCAATGAAAAGGATCACATTTTTCGCCCTGTTTACATTCCATTGCACTTTGAGAGCCTCGGACAGCTCTTGTTGGGCGAGGGAGGTCCAATATTCACGATCTAGAAATGCAGTCACATTATTGTGATTTACAAGTTATTTGTGAGTAAGTACGAGTATGTTACTTTAAAGGTAAAATTTGGAATTGAGACAGTTTATATCCAGGATCAACACGTTTGCTACTCTTTATTGCATTTCAATGTAGTATACAAGTAGGTAGTATACAAAATTGTGACTTTATCCACACAAAGGAAGTAACGGGCAGAAACTAGAATAAATATATACAGAAGTTGGTACCTACAATGACAACCTAAGCAAACTGAAAGCATTAGAGTCTCAGATTATACGTTTAGAAACGATTAGAGTATTTACAGTTCTGACGACAAAGACTATATAAATAACTGGCTGCGCTCCGCGGTCTTACCACGTGGTGATATGGATGATGAATCATTAATGTTCATCATGAATTAAGAAGGATTCTAATGGTGAAACTATTTTTCAAACCCGTCCTGTAGTTTCGGAGCCTACTCGTAGTCCATTCAAACAAATACCCAAACGAAATTTTTGTCTTTACAAAATTAGTATTGAAGTATAAATACGGTAAATGACGAATTAAAAGTATGAGGTCAATTATAAGGGACAGCATTAGGAAATTCAGTATGTTTTTTGGAGACGTGCCTTTTGTAGAAGCTTACGGTCTTCAACGATAACACCATAATGTTATGCAGGTTCAGCTGAAAGCTTACCAGTTCGCAGATCCTGACCCTTGACAACCACTAGTATCGCAAAGAACAATGTTAGGCGAAGACTCATGATGGAACCTACGACAGCTTGGGACACCACTGCTCATATGACATGGAAAGCACTTATTTATAATCTAATTTATCTACCAAATGATGATAACGCGTGTTCCAAGAGACCTCTTGATCGAAACTTGCAACCAAAAACGTCCTGTCTTTAGATAATTGAGACGTTGGAACCTATAATTAGTATAATAACTAATTAAAGGTACTTTGATAAATGGTTGGGTACCTCATTTGATAAACGGATATAAATAACTGGACTTCAGTAGTACAAGCGTTCATTTGTGCCTGCGTTTGAGAGTGGTGTGGCATCATGAAGAGTTTAGCATTGTTAGTCGTGGTTTCAGTTGTCGTTAACGGTCAAGGAAGCTTACGGTCTGGTGAGTACCTAACCATTTACTTTGGCATTAAATGCAAAGCTGCAAAATTAGTTCTTCGGTACAGAATAAATCATAGAACTTAAACTCAGTACATCGGTCCTGGGACTGGTAAAGGCTTCTGATTCACCGTAATAAATCAGAATAATCGGATTCTAGTATATGTGTAAAATGATATCTATTTGTCTTTTTAACCGACTTCAAAAAAGGAGAAGGTTATATATATTCGTCTATATTTGTCTATATGTATTTTTTTTGTATGTTTACCGATTTCTCCCCACTTGTGGACCGATTCACAAAACTTTTTTTTTTATTTGAAATATATATAGTTTGGAGGTGGTCCCATGAAATTTAAATTCATCAAATTCGGTCCAGTGGTTTCCGAGTTAAATTCCAATAACTGAAAAGGGTTTCGTCTATATTGATGATATAATAATTGGCGGTGAATGACAATCGATCGAGCAGGTAGCAGGATTTGCCTGAATTTGAAAGGTTTAACTCCAAAAGCTATACATGAAGACATGTCTGCTACTTTGGGTGAGTCCGCTCCTTCGTATGCGACTGTTAAAAACTGGGTGGCAGAGTTTAAACGTGGTCGTGAGACCATTCAAGATGAGCCCCGTAGTGGCCGGCCTTCGACTGCTTCCACTGATCAATACAAAGAAAAAATCTGTGATTTAATTTTATCTGATCGAAGATTGACAGTCGAGGAGATAGCTAAGACTGTAGGCATCTCATCTGAGCGAATACATCAAATAATTACTACTGAACTTGGATTCTCTAAGGTGTCTGCGCGGTGGGTACCGCGACTGCTTTCAGTGGAACAAAAACGCAACCGACTCACAACTTCTCGCGACTGTTTAGAGTTATATAAAGCTGACTCAATAGAATTTGTTGAAAGATTTATAACCTTGGATGACCAGGTTTCACCACAATACACCCGAGACAAAAGAACAGTCGAAACAATGATCGAAAAGAGCAGGATCGCCCACCACAAAGAAGGCAAAGGTGGTTTTATCGGCGGGCAAAGTCATGGCATCCGTTTTTTGGAATGCAAAAGGTATAATTCTCGTGGTTTATTTAAAAAAGGGTGAAACAATAAACTCCGATTACTATTGCAACCTGTTGCGTCGTTTGAGAGAAGAAATCAAAGAAAAATGACCAGGTTTATTGAGAAGAAAAGTCTTGTTTCACAGGACAATGCGCGCGTTCACACCTCTGTGCAATCCATGGCAGAAATCCATCAATGTGGCTTCGAATTGTTACCTCATCCCCCATATTCACCGGATTTAGTACCGTCCGACTTTTATCTGTTCCCAAAGCTGAAAAAATTTTTAGGTGGTAAACATTTTTTTACAAATGAAGAGGTCATAGCCGCCGTGGACGCTTATTTTGAGGAGTAAGACGAAGATTTTTTATAACGGGTATTGAAGCCTTACCGGGTCGATGGAAAAAGTGTTTTGAGCTCGGAAGAGAGTATGTTAAAAATATAAAAATAAACTCAAAATTGTGTGGTTTCATTAAGTATGTTAGGCTAAGAGCCAGCAAGGGTCACTAAATTGGGTGATCAACACTTTTTTAACAAATAATGGAACCGACTTCAACACTAAAAAGTGTGATATAACTTGTCGAAGTTGCTTTCACTTATTCGTATAAAAATATAGTTTGCTTTTCTCAAAATCTATATATAAAAATGAACCCTTATTTCTCCTGGTCACGCTATAACTTGAGAACGGCTTTACCGATTTCATTCATCTTTTTTTAAAATGTTTTCTAATACTTCGTAGAGGGTTCTTTCATTAAAAAATATAAAGAAAAGATGGGAAGTTATGGCGAGGCCGAAGGCCGAGCCTACCACGAAAACGAAGTCGCGGGCAGTCGCTATAAAACTAAAGAATATTATACAATCTACAAGTCAATACAGTTAAATAAAATCAAACACGTCTTGATGGTAGTTATTCGCTTGTACAGTTCACCAAACCTTCCAACTTGTTTAACGGTTTTTATCAAGATTCTTGATAAAAATCTTTAAACAAATACATTAATTGTAATACAATCCAAAAACAGTTCGAAAAATGACAATATTTTCACTATGGAAAGTTTGGTGCTCCTTGCAGATATAATAGTACCGGATGTCTACACCATTTGGTTAGATTACAAGCGATAGTTGTCATGGAAGTAAATAGCTAGAATGAAGTGGCGTATATTTTATACCATTACCACCAGTTTACTTTTTAATTCGCATCCGAAACCACAAATCACTGAAAGACCAGTGTTCAAAACACCTTTGAAATTCCTATTTACGTCTTAGGGGCTGTCCATTAATCACGTGATGTTTCTTTTAACATTTTTAACTCCCTCTCCCTCTTGGTGATACGTGGTGAGGTTTAAGATTAACCCCCACTGAAAATCACATGTATTTTTTAGTACCTACGAGTACAGAGAATCTTAATATTTTTCGAATATTATCTTTAAATACAGGTATATAGTATAATCTAATTTTATTCTAGAAAATGAAGGACCATGATAAAAAGTCTTGACGGAAAGGTTGCAGGTTGTTTTTGACTGGTATAAAGATAATATTAATGGAATAGTGTAATAATGCGAACAACATAAATTGTACTATAGTATATGAAGGTATATTTTAATGTATCGTGTTTGACGAAAAAAATTAATGCACGTGATATCTTACTACATCCCCTCCCCCTGTGATATTTCGTGATTTTTGGCGAACCCCCACCCCCCCTTTTCAAACCACACGTGGTTAATGGATGGCCCCTTAGTGGTACCAACTCAGTTCGAGATTTTTGAACAATCGTTATATATAAATCAAATATCTCTTTGTAAAAAAAGATTCCGCGTCTTCCAAATGTAGAGCAACAAATTGTCGCTAATAACGTGCTCCCCGTATCTACCTACTCAGTGCTAACAATGCGGCCGCGCATACTGCTTGTCTATTGTGGTTTATTTGTATTCGTGCGATGTGATCTCGCGAAAGGTGAGTTCCTGAAGCTGCACGAATAACTGCGTAAGTGTAACGTAACGTGTCATTCTCGTAAAACAGACAAACTGTCATTTATCTAGGGCAACTGTGATACAGATAACTCGTAGTTTTTGTTCCGAAACGTGACGCGTTTACGATACGAATACTTTTTCGCAAATTGTTAGTGCTACGGACTACTGCAGTGCGATTATGTAATGATTCGTCGTTGCGCTCGTCGACGAGCACGCCGATGTCAAACACTTTATGAGATATCGCCCTTATTATTATTATTATTATTAAGGTTGCTTTTTCAACGTTTCTTGTCATCTCGTCTTTTCAATTTGTTTCCCGGATGTTGTCAAAGATGCAACGATGTTTGCTCTTAGAGAATCACACGGTAATCGTATCACAGACGTATACAGTACAAACTATCATTTTTCTAGTATAACTGTGTCACAGGGGACCGATTCCACTAACTAAATTGCACTACAAATGCTGACATTTTTCACAACTCGTTTTCACTGTTGAAATTATACTGCCCTCCTAACTAAGTCAACCGTATTTATGATTTTTATCAAAAATGAATTAATACCTAATTCGGAATCAGCGTGATGAGATCTATAATGTTCTAATTGACGTATATGCCATAAAACCTATACAAAAGAAGATATGATTAATCAAGAGCGCCGTAACTGCAGGTTTTTTTTAACCTTCCAATGTATAATTACCGTATATAGCTTTACGGTCTTTTTACTTAACGTGTTTGTATAAGCTTGATCATGTATAAAAATATAACCTAAATATAAAAACCGTAAGTTCTTATACGTACCGTATAGTTTTATGTTAATTGTGTAATGTATTGTTCGATATTAAGCTAAACACAACAATTTACCAAGTATGAGCACTACCATTGAAGACGATTTGATAAACGTAAACTGAACGTGCTTTTTTAAACTGAAGATACTACGGTATAAAAAATATATTATAATTCAAAAGTACCTTTTATCGCAATATTGTGCGCATGGTACCGACTTCGGCAAGTTATTTCACACTTTTTAGTGTTGAAGTCGGTTCCATTTTTGGTATAAAATGTTTTTTACATTTTTAGTGACATTTCTACGTACGGGAAACACCGTCAATGATGATATAACCAAGATAGGCGTAACACTTTTCATTTATTGGCGTGTAACTCAAAAACTGCTTGACCAAATTCGGCGAGGTCGGAAGTATACTCTATCAAACAAAAGAATAATAATCAAAATCGTTTTATAAACGATGAAGTTATTCGCGAACACACATAACATACTATGCAAACTGGTATTCAAAGTACCTACTTGTGATTTTTATTATGCCTGCATTTGTTTTTATTGCGATTAAGTCAAACTGATAGGCTCTCAGAAGTCAATTACCATACCACTAATAAAAATATCAATAAATACTGTCAAAAAAATAAGTATTTAAAGGTATTATATTAATTAATTAAATAATATTACATATATTAAAAATAATTAGCATCTCTAAGGTACGGCAGATAGACATTGAACTTAACAAATAGGTGTTAAATATAGTAGTTATTCAAGACCGAGCTTAGAAATAATATTATACTGTGTATTAAACAGTATGACTGAGCTATTAGTCCTACCAGAATGATAATTTTGATAAATTGTCATTTAATTATAATTTAATATTTAAGATAATCCTCTGTTAATTTCTATTTCTTATATAATAAATACTCGATGATCTCATAAAGAATAAAAAAACAACAGTTTTATTTATTTTTCCATTAAATCATATTTTGTAGTTACCGCTCTTACATCTAGTAATGTTTGAGCAAGAACCATTTTTCAAGCACCGTAACAAAATTCCTACACATAAAAACCGTAACTAGGGTACATGCCGTGCTAATGCTTAGGGTAAACCAATTATAAGGATATGATGCACTACCCTTAAAGATTATTTGGTAGATTAAAACAAATCTATAACTGCTAACACAACATAACATACACTATTTTATAGAGAACAATTGTAATCACAGATTAAAATAATTAAATACAGTAATTTTCTGATAACTATTTAAAGATAAAAATCTTTAGGCGCGAATATCTTGCAACTATGCTTTTTGTACTTACGGTTGACTTAGTTAGAGGGCAGTATAGTTATTTATTAATTAAAATGTCTACAAGTATACTAGTTACGAAGAAAATTATTTATGTTGTACACCGCCCGATATAAGATGTGAAGCCCTTAACGTTATGAAAAGTTTACTACCTGAAAACTCCAAGGAAAAATATCTATTAGCGTACCAAAATTACATACAATGGCAAAACAACAAGAATTACCTACGTAGTCTTTATCAGAAACACATTTTCTGAAATTATTTTTTAGTATTATTTTCTTCACAAATGTGTTGAAAAACGTCGTATGATACACGTGTGTATTGATGATTACCGTCCTCGGTTCTCTTAAGACCCTCACCTGACGGCTCGGGTCTCAATGGCGCCTCAGCGGTAATCACCAACATTACACACTTGTACCTTAATGTACTATTAAAGAAAAGTTATCGCTGAGAATAGAATTCATAGAAACAATGTTTTACTCTAGCACAAGAAGAAGCTTGTGGGTATTTAACTATGTGCATCTACAAGTAATATTTACTAAAAGCATATGTAAAACATAAGGGCATAAATGACTACTAGATTTCAAATGATTACTAGAAAATCTTCAACGTAGTGAAAATGCTCTGTATGCTGTTTCTTTTATGTGAAATTTATTCTAATTGACAATGCTGCCAGCATATTGCGAACGCTAGCTCCTGGTAGCAGTGTTCTAGAACCGTATCTAGTAAATTTATCATTTCATAAGTCTAGTTATATATAATAGATATATATAATATAACAAGTACGCGTATTTAAGTAATATAAGTACACCGTAACTTACTCAAATACAATATACAATACAAAAATTCTTTGTTGAGTACCAATCATATAGAAAACAAAACATAATACAGTAAAAAAGCACAACATAAGTTTGGACAAAAGCGGCCTTATCGCTCTGTAATCTCTTACAAGCAACCTTGCATGGAGATAATTTTAATGTTAATGCAGTAGTTAGTAGATGGTACATAAAAACAAAAATTTTTATTTGGGAAATAAGTTCAAATGGATAATTAAAAATAAATACATGAATATAATATTAAGTAATAATAATGATAACTTAATACATAATATTAAAATATAAACATAAATACAATATTTCAATAAAAATAATTAATTATAGCCAAATACGTAATTAAATACAATATATTCCTAGTACCAGTTGTTGTTTGTCCAAACAATTTTACAGACCAAGCGTTCTGGAAGGGTCTCGCACAAAACGAGCTGACTGAAGCTTTGAAAGTGCAATGGAACATCAATACTGCCAAAAACGTAATAGTCTTCATCGGAGATGGGTTGGGACCCAACACTGTCACGGCCACCAGGATATACAAGGGCGGTGAGAGCCACCGCCTGTCATATGAGAAGTTTCCACATTTGGGGATGTTGAAGGTAAGGAGAAGTGCTAGTGCAAGGAACAAAACTCCTGAGTTATGCTAGGTTCAAATTGCTGTGTTGGGGTGTGTCGGGACCTCTTGTGTCGTGTCGCGGAGCGTTCACACTAATGTGTTGTGTTGGGGCGCAATATGGCGCATTTTCAGATCATTCATCGTGTGAGAGTTGTGGTGGAAAAACATGTTTTAAAATGGAATCATCTGATAGGTACTGACAATTATTTTGATGAAGATATTCAATTTCTGCTATTGGCGACTCTTATTAATCCTACAAATCGCTTAAGAGAGACCAGAGGCGTATTTCACTGTATCGTTCAAGAATTACAAAGTTATACCGAAAGATTCCATCGATATTTCAGATTTATTAATTTTACTACTTTAATAGAAATTAATATAAAACAATTAACACGCAGTTTCGCCGACCCATAATTTTTTTTTATTAGAACCACGTAGAATGATCCGAAAAAATTCAATATATAGATTTACAAAATGAACTGTATCCCTCGCGGATACGCGTCGTACTGACAGATTCACATTGGTGTGGTGTGTTGTGGTGTGACAGATCCCTCACCATCTCTCTGGCGCGACCGAACCACAGATTACTGAATACCGAACGTTGAGCGATTTTACCGCGCCAGAACGCGCCAGAACCCAACACAACCCACCAACGTGAATCTAGTCACAAGAAACGTAACCGATAGCGCCACGACACACCCCAACACAACAATATGAACCTACCTCAAGTTCTATGAATTAGTGTCATCATCATGTAATAGGTACATATCGGACTAAGTAGTACCTAAAAATAAAATCAGTCTTCCCTTCGATAGACGATGAATTCAATTCGGGCCTACCGCTGGGACGAGGTGGTGAATGCTAGCGTGACCCCATCTCGCCCCATCTTTGCAGAAGACAGCTTAGGAAGGGGGGCTTAGTGCACCCAAGTAGCAGAAGGGAAGTGTACAGTATTTCCCCTCTCAAAAAAAGCAAGGTGTTAATGGACACATACTTAACCATAGCTCTATTTAGTCTTCTCTACATAAAACTATAGTTAGAAGGAGTAGTAGTAGTCTAGGTTCGCCTGATGGTTAGCGCAAGCCCGAATAGTTTCACTAGAAATGAATAACATTGGCAACCGAACAGCTTTATGTGAACGAGCGCAAATATATCGAAGGTAGATTTCATAGGTGATTTGTCAAAACGACCAAAAACCAAGGAATTTTGGGGGCTCTCAGCAGTAGGCGTCATGCTGACCATGGGGTATTTTGTGGTGCTTTTATTTATGTGACTTACCGATTCTATCCATATAAAAACGTCATAAAATGGTTAGGTACCTACTGAGGTTTTCTGTGGGATTTTCTGCACTACCTCTAGTGGATTGTTCTCCATACTCATTCGTTATCAAGTAGAAAAAATAATAATATTGGCGGTAACCACCATACAAGCAAATATTTTTGTGTTTACACAAGGCATGCAAACCTAGAAGAAGATAAAGAAGTTACAATGACGCAATCTAACGATTATAAGATTATTATTATTACAATTGTTGGTGAAAGTACGAGCGACAAAAAAAATACAAAAGCCCATATTAATGAACATACAGATTCAAACACTCATGCCCTGGCGCTAGAGTTCCCTGTGTCGCAAGAGTCATTGACCCAATCACAAATCAGAAACTTCAATCTAAAGGAGCAAGTAATAATGGCCACTTAAGACCACTTCCAGTTGAACTAATCATACCGATCACATTATGAAAATTACGTCTAAAGTCTGTAAGATACCAGGTCAAAAATCCGCCTAATTCTAATTCTAATCTCATTCCAGACTTATTCTGCAGACAAGATGGTTCCCGACTCATCGTGTACTGCCACTGCTCTGTTCTGTGGCGTGAAGACCAATGAAGCGACTTTGGGGGTGGACGCTACGGTTTCTGTCAGGGATTGCCCTGGTTCCCTAAGGCCAGATGCCAGGCTTAATTCTTTGGCTGCTGATGCTTTGAGAGCAGGAAAAAGCGCTGGTAAGGCAGATTTTAATTTTTAGGCTTTAGCACCATCCTTACATACATCCAGTGGAACATTTCGTGATGCGCGAAAAGTAGAGAAAAAGTTAATACATAAAAAAAAAAAAAAGAAATTAAGAAATCAGAAAACAGAAATCTAGACCACATACAGTCACACAAGAAATTTAAAAATGGTTGTTTTAGATTTAAGTAGGTACCTTCTTATAAACAAAATATGAATGATTTTTTCTAATTATCTTATACTGGCTGCGCCCCGCAGCTACACCCACGTGTTGATGGATGATGATGATGATGATTTAAAGTATTCTATGTTAATCCAGCGCCACTTCATGCTCAATAGCAAATTTCATTGAATTGACAAGAAAAATTGAATTGAGTCCAGCTGTTTGATCATGCAGAAGTAACAAACATACAAGCACGCTCACAAATGTACGTTTTTACAATATAAGTGTGAGGTACAGACACGACCATGGTCACAGTTTTGCTTTATATATACAAATAAAAGATAGAGATGGCTTGGTATAGATTGGCTTGGCCACTATCTTGTTGCTATCTCACAAGTCATTCAAAATTACTTATTACCTAGATTACTTACAAGTATGTACCTGTTTTGGCATTAATTGGATTAGTTTGTTCAGAGATTTAATCATATAGATAGCATCTATTAGGTAGTGATAATGTATACGTGTAAGTTAACAATTTGATCCAATTTAGTGATAACTTGCAACACAAAATAGTTGCAAAATAGCTGTGTTTCAAGGATATCTGTTGCTATATTCACTGCTACTATAGCATAGCAAAATATAGTTACTCTATAAAATAGCTAGTAGTTACTGTTTTTTTATGTCGTAGGTCTCAACCAGTAAAAAACCGTCTTGGTGAGTACCACCGTGCCCATTATTCCGTCTCCAAAAAATCGAAATCTTATCTTAGTCCTTTATCCCTATATCTTTTACTGTTACAAAGTTGTATTGGTCGTTTTGCTTTGTTCTGAAATATGTGTTTTAAATATTGTTTAATGTGTGTTTTGGAGTCTTGCTCTCTTAGTAATTTCACTCTACAGACGACCTTAACTATAAGTGCAATTTCTGCGAAATACTGCTGAAAGATCTTGCTCTGCGGTGAATCAAGCAGCATGGAGCTTTCCACTACCTGCTGTAACATGTGATGCGTTAAGGCGCGGTCGTACCCTGATAATAGTCAAAAGCAGAATCTTTAAACATCGAGTGTGACGAAACAGTTCGATAATAATCTATGAAAAAAAATTAGGATAGAAAAGGAACAGGCAAAGAGTAATAACCGAACAGAATTCATAAATATTACTCGCTCTCTGCAGAAAAAAATCCTAAATAGGTGCATAAAAATAAACTTTCACGTCCAAACTCTCAGAATTTTTTGCGATAACACTATATTATTTTTTAAGTAATACATAGCCAACATATAGTACTAAAGTAGTAACCAGCAGTTTTTTCAATTGTGTTAGTATATATCGAAAGATATAAAGAAAACGTACAACTTTACCGCATTTTCGCATTACATCGTCCAATCTAACAAGCGATTTTCAACCTTACGTAAAGTATCGTAAATTATTTTAAAATTGGGGTTGGACCGCGTCTTAAATACTAATGATGCTTTAGTTTAGATCAACAGTAAATAAATGAATTACTTAAATGTTATATTATCATGGTCATTTTATCCCCTTTTCAATATATACCATCATACAAAATTCCCTTAAAGCATGGTTTAAACTAGTTTCAACGTTTTATAATAAGACATTATGCGTCTGAAACTCCTGCGAAGACTAAACATTACCTATTATCCTGTTCTTAAACAATTATGACTTGCGACTAAAATCTGTTTTAAATCTATCGACATCCTTTTTTACTGGCATTAACCGCAGATGTCTCAATTCCTGGAAAAGTATTATGATTTCTGAGAAAACCATTGTATACGTAAGTAGCCAAAATATGGCGACTGGCGAGTCTACAGCCGTGCGATTCTCTAAGAGTAAACATCATTGCATCTTTGACATGACACCATCCGTGAAACAAATGACGAGAGGACAAGATACCTTGGCTAAACAACTGTGTTACAAGGGCGATATCTCATAAAGTATTTGACATCGGTGAGCTCGTCGACGAGCGCATCGATGAATTATTACATAATCGCACAGCAGATGACATGGACAGATTATACTTACATATAACTGGTATATTATATACTCTCTATATACATTTTAAATTATTTTGTAAAACGAGGTTAACTTTCTGCAGGCTTCGTAACAACAATGCGAGTGACACACGCCACACCAGCACCGCTGTATGCTCACAGTCCTGACAGGAGATGGGAATGTGAAACCAACATGGCTTCGACACCTGGCAGTGGACAGTGCAAAGATATAGCACGGCAGCTGATCGAAGATTGGCCAGGAAGGGACCTTCAGGTGAGCCAGTGCTAAATGCTGTCAAATTAAAGAATCCAACGAGATGAAGACTAAATATGACTTCATGAGGAAAGAGGTTGGTGACACGGAGGATCAAAAGACGACGGCCACTTTTTAGTCTTTTTGGGTGTGGGGTGAGGCCTGCACACATGTCCCGCTTGGGATATTTTGTGCAATCTTCTATTGCAAATCCTACCTATAGCGAAATAAAACAAAACAGTTTATCTTATTTGTTGGAATTCGACGTTACAACATAAGTTCATTATGGCTATGTTATGATTTTCATGCTAGTAAATTATTTGCTTTAAACATATCGATTTTTCAGCGATATTTTCTTAATTTTTCATTTATAGGTCATCCTCGGCGGTGGCAGACAGGTGATGGTATCCAACTCCGTTGGTACTCCCGAAGATCCCCTGGACACCTGGTCTTGCAGGAGCCAGGATGGGAGGAACCTTATCAACTCTTATATCCAAGACAAGCAAAGCCGCGGTCTGAAGTACAGCTACGTGTCCAACAATAAGGAGCTGAAGGAAATTAATGTGGATGAAACTGATTATTTGTTTGGTGAGTGGATATTTTTTTCCCTTTTTCACGTCGTCAATATGACGGCGACGAACTTCTCTTGTCTAGTTAGAGGAAATTCGAGTAAACGTGCCAGGATATTCTTAAAGCTGTAGTATGCGGTTTGGAGGATAGGAAAGCTAGGGAAAATACTATACGACCGAAATTAAGCATCTGATTCTCTGGGTGAAGAACGCAGTGCGTACCGTGTAGATCTTTTTACCTGGCCACGTTGGAACTGGCATAAGCTGCCATAATACTTACCAGCTGGGAAATGTAGCTATTCGAGCAAGTGTCCGTGTCGTCGTTTACGATCTTGTCGTTAAGGTACATGGTTATGAAAAATTTTCATCTGCACAAATTTAATGAAAGCATAAGATCCATCTTACCATTTAGTAATGGGTTAAACAAATGATCTTCTGTAAATTTTGGTGTAATGCATATCTGACTCAAAGCAATAATTGTATCTTGTGTATATAATTTAAGACTGATGAAGTTTGTGTTAAATTCTTGCAGGTATATTTGCCAACGGACACCTTAAGTACGAATTCGAAAGAGACCAGAGTCCTGAAGGCATGCCCTCCATAGTAGACATGACTGAAGCTGCTATAAGAGTTCTGCAAAAGAACTCCAACGGATACTTCCTTATGGTATGGTATGAGTTTGTAGGTCCGTCTATAATACTGAATGTTTTGGTTTGCTTATATAAACTCCTAGAATATAGAATAAACTACATTTACTTAGCGCCAACGTATTTTCCATATTTGTTTCTATGGATTTCTGTTTGACTGTACTCGAACTACTCGATGACGTAATGGTTCCACATGCTGCCACTTCATGTAAAGAGAATTCTCGCGGAGGGAACAGCTCTTTAATTAGTTATTCCGTTTATCAAGCTTTACATCAGCAAAATATTAATTCGCACATGCTTTGAAAACAACCCATTAAATATCAGTCAGCTGTCGTATAATGAAGATCGCTTAGATAGGAGTAGAGATAGTGGAGAAAAATAACAGCGTTAAGTCCATGGAGAGTAGTCTTAAAGAGAAAGGAAACCTGTACAATAATTTGAATCTAATATAACAGTATTTGAGCGTGATTGATCACAGGAATGAAGCTGCAGCCTAACACAATATGATGTGTGGTAAACGAAAGATGTAATGATGATAAAGATCGATGTCGTCTCAAAAGAAGGGAGAAGGAAGGTAGGAATATGATTATTATGATATAAAAGATTGGATATTTATTATTTTATCAGGTGGAAGGTGGTAACATAGACATGGCACATCATCGAGGCCGTGCCAAGACAGCCATCAATGAGTCGTCAGCATTTGAAGATGCCGTGCGCCTAGCGGCTTCCGTCACTGACGCGGAAGACACACTAATTGTCGTCACTGCTGACCACACTCACACTTTGTCTATTAACGGGTATCAAGAAAGAGGATCCGATATATTCGGTAAGCTAGCTCTTAGTAATAAAAGAAATAAGTTTGCAGGATTCGTGATGATGATGCATCATTTGAAAACGTTACATTAAATTTACATTTATTCCAGGTATTGCCCAACGTTCACCATGGGATGGTACCAACTACACAACTCTTTCGTACGGCACTGGTGGACCTGGTTCCATGCACTACTATGCAGAAGAAAGTGGTGGTCAGCTAGAAGTGAAGAGACGTGATCCCAGTATGGAGAACATCGATGATTTCTACTACGAACAGGTCGCGGGAATCAGATTGGATGAGAACAGCCATGGAGGTGGTGATGTTACTGTTTATGCTAGAGGTACACAGTAGACTAATGATACTTCCTTTTATATATATATATATCCATCATGATATTAAAACGGGAATGGAGTCAAACTTTTTCCTTTCCATCTGTATGCGTAAGAGAGAACCCGATCCACCACCTAGTAAACCAGGTTTCCTTACTTATAATTGGCATTCCTACAGTAGTGGAAAACTACGTAAAAACGTAGTTAAGTAAGTAGTGATGGGTATTTACTTAACTACGTTCGCAAATGAGTAAAATTTGTATTTTCTCCCTATAGGCAACAATAAGTTTTTTGTTGGATATGTAAACGAGAGTTATTAGTCTCTTGACTCTTTGGGTCCCCAATATACTATACTAAGGATCCTATCCTTAAAAATCTATAGCAATGTTGTGATTCAAATATGGGATTCTTGCCTTGCTTAGGTTTCACCTTTGGTAAAACCCAGCAAGCCCAACGCCCAACAAGATCGATATTTTCTCTCTGGCAATAACTATTTTGTATATTTTTTTTCTCAGGTCCCTATGCACACCTATTCCACAATACCCACGAGCAGCACTACTTATACCACGCCGTGTCCTACGCAGCCAAGCTTGGCGAGTATGGAAGGCCGAGGTTCAACTGGCTCGCCAACTCGGCTGGCTACACTGACAACACGTTAGTTCGGGTTACCTGCTTGCTTTGGGCCTTTTGTAGATGCTTTGGTCACTAGATGTAGTTTTTTAAATTTGCACAATATTTAGGCCTCATGATAGCATCATTGATTGTGCTGTCAATGTATAGGTCAAATATTATGTTCTCTGTCCGCTTGTTTACCAGAACGTATATAAGCAGTTAGCAGTCGTTAGTTTTATCTCCAACATTTATAACCGTTGTTTGTAGATCAGATAACTGATTTGTGGTCTCTTCGCTTTGCACTTAACTTTATCGCAGATAGAATGGCTCAGCACTCACTTGGCCCAGGTTTCAATACTTCGATACCGAAGAATAATATCAAATATTCCACGACAGAGAGTCAGGCACAAATTAATGTTATTCACAATATGTTACCTACTATAGTGTGGTATGAAAAGTCATTGGGCGAGTTCACATGACAATTTTTTTGACGTGACAATGAGAGGATGCTAACATATTCAGAATATCTTTAATTAAACCCTTGCAAAACATTAATTTATCAGTGAAAGCATTACAGCCTTACATACAAACGCTTTTTAAATTTAAATAATGTCAATTGGTAAGTAGAACAAGTTTGCTGTGTGCAGTACTAAATAACTTGATTTAAAGTTTATCGGCGTTTGTAAGGATGCTAATCAGACTAATGTTATGAATATGAAAGTTTGTATGTTTGGATATTTGTTACTCAATTAAGCAAAAACGACTGAACAACGGGTTTTGGTGAAATTCGTAGGAAAAAGAATTCCTCCTGCGTAGTTCGGAAACACGTCGGTTACTTTTCACGTAGTTCCATAGGGATCGCAATAACCTTATTGGAAATATTGTCCTTTGAAGTGTGTAGTTGGCAGAGTTAGCTAAACTTTGTATAAAGTATTCAGGTCGAGATAAGCCCGCGATCGTTCTGCACACTCCTTGAAAAATATCACCTGTGGTTGTAACTAAAGGAACGCGTTCGAAACAACTAAACAACCTCAGAGTGAGGTTGTTTAGTTGTTTTCTAACTCGCTCTTAGGTACCGAACGACCACTGTTGTTTCCTATCAAACTGACTTCAACATTAACAAATTCGACATTGATAGGGCCTTTAGTCTCGCCATAACCTCCCATCTCTTCTTAATTTTATTAATGTAAGAACCTTCTCCAAAGGATTAGAAAACATTTAAAGAAAAAATGAATGAAATCGGTAAAGCCGTTCTCAAGTTATAGCGTGACCAGGAGAAATAAGGATTAATTTTTATATAAATAGATTAGTGCCTAACATTACTTATAATAACGTAAATTTCGCGACAAGCTTTTATATCATTTAAATATTTTCATAACATCATATTTATAATCAAATGCGTTCGTAGGTACGGTTTAAGTAAGTAAATACGGTGATAGACATGGCGTTTATATTGCTTAATGTATTATTTTTATGTTTACAGGAACTAACCCCGTTTTACTAACACAAGTCGTCTCCAAGCTATATGAATTTGCAAGATATACAACGTAACTAACCTAATGAATATTACGAAAAAACGTAACTTTATTATGTACCAATCCAATATCATAAAGCTAATTAAATAAAGAACATATGTTTATTTTAACTCTATTTGTTTCCTGAGTGCCTAAATTTTCAGTAGTTTTAGTTGAGAACTCAAATTTAAATATGAATATCGATAATATAAAAAGTAACAAACGACAAGGACGTCTAACTAGGGAAATTCTGTGACAAATGATGCTAAGTTTGTGGTTTCCGTTTGCAAAAGTTTTAATGAGAACCAAAGATATTCAATAACTACGTAATACTTAGCTAAGAAGAGTTTTTCTGTTTTCTACCGACTTCCAAAAAGGAGCAGGTACTCAATCGACTGTATTTTTTTCTGTTTGTTACTTCATAACTTTCGATAGGGTGAACCGATTCTCAAAATTCTTTTTTTTTGTTAGAAAGCTGGTGCTTGTGTGTGGTCCCATTTAAATTTCATCATATTCGGTCTAGTAGTTTTTGAGTTACAATCCAATAACTGCATAAAATGGAAGTCGGTATTAAATTTTTCAATTTTTACTTGTACAGTTTAGTTTTGTACTTAAGGTACAGTCTACAAGTTGTTTTTAAATAACTTTATTCCTACGTTACGTTAAGTTCTCAGTAATGAGCTTAATTAAAGTAGGTATAGCTACTTCTTTGTGTATCTTACCAATAAAAAACAAACCATTTCCCTAAATGTCTATAGTTAAAGCAACTGGTGCAAAATAAAAGTGAGGTACACCCGTGGTTCCGCAAACTGCATTAAAGGATAATTTTCCGGGACAAATAGCTAAAACAGTAGATATGACGTCAAAAGAAATCGCAGTTGATTCAGCGTATGTGAAAGGCATAAGTCATTTAAGTACTTATTTGTTCCTATGGAACTGGACTTGCAAAGAACACTTGGATAAGTCATAGAAAAATTTTTGTTTTGATGCTCCACATTGGCATTGTCAATTTACTTATAATTTTTATATTGAAATTCTCGTGAGTTTGACACATATTATAATTATTACTATTTACCGACAAAACACTCACGTTAGGGATCAAATACGTCGACCCGGGTTTCGAGCTTGTCCGATGCGATCATCTTCAGGGAACTCGCCCTGCGCGCAGCGGCGTCTGCAAGCTCTAGGCGGATACTGTTCTGCTGTTCATGTATTTGATCCCTAACGTGAGTGTTTTGCCGGTAAATAATAATACTTGAATCGTATAATTTCTTAAAGGGGGATTGTTGTTCGACTTTATATAGGTACTCTTTTCGATGTACGTTCACCAATTTCTCCCCCCATTTGTGGACCGATTCTTAAAATTATTTCTTTATTGGAAATAGTTTACTTCCGAAGTGGTCATCAAGCGGTTTTGAGTTACGCAGATAGGCAAAATAGGCCAAGATAGGCGAAACACTTTTCAGCTATAGAACTGAAAAGTGTTTCGCCTATCTTGATGATATCCATTGAAGACGAATGACGATCCCGAAAGTAGCAAGGGTCACTAACTACCGGTGCCAATATAACCTATTCTATATTTCTAACGTCGGTTTACCCTACTACAGTCCATACAAATATTTGACACTATTTGTATGGACGCTATGTCAAATTTCTATCTGTAGTAAGGAAAACTGAGGATAGATAGATTATTGTGATCGGCCCCAAAAAAGGGATTTTTTTACCAGAAATGGAACCGACTTCAACACTAAAAAATTTTAAGTAAAAAATAATTTATTAATTTTCATTTATCGAATAGATATTATTGTCATAACAAATACCCGTCCAACCATGCACCCCTCCATTGAAGTATGTATTAAATATCGTTTTTTATGGGATAGGTTGGCAAACGAGCAAGCGGCTCACCTGATGGTAATTGATACCGTCGCCGACGGACATCCTCAATACCTAATATCCGAATAATATCCGATAATCCAATAATCCGAAGGATGATAGGAAGGAAGAGATAAAAGGGGTGAGGGTGGAGGGGGAGGGGAAGAATGGGGAAGGGGGGTATCGGGCCTCCGGAATCTCCCACAAACCGACGAAACGCAATAGCAAGCTAGGTTACTTCCCGTCGGTGTTATGTGGGAGTGTGGTACTTCCCCGGTCGTGCCGGCCCATTCGGCTTTGGGGTTACAGCGCGGCACTACCACCGAAATATAGAATATATATAAAATACATAAAAAATATTATAATGGAAGGCTAATAATAGGCCATCTATCTCACTTGATAATCAGTGACGATGTGCTTGAAGGTGGGTATGCGACTGGTCCCCAAGGATAGCAATCCGTTAATGCTTAGCACCGTGTTAAGCGCACATCATTTTATTTATTAATTCTGTTTAGGACTGCCACAGCCCTGGGTAGTGATGGGATCATTAATTTGAATATTTTAAATGAAAATTGTCTGTAGTAAATGTAGAATGAATCTAGTAAACTAACCCTAGTTTCCCTAGAGTTTCCTACTTCCCAAACGAACTCGCTACCATAATTATATACTAATAAAAATAAGCGCAGTGCATTTTATCGTATAGGTAGATTGTCGAAGCATAACAGTACCAACAAAATAATGCTTCAATTTTTAATTACTTGTTGACGTATACATAATTGAAGCGCTCGCAGCGGAGCTTGATTTGGTTATCATAACCGATCAACAATGTCAAGTAACGCTTGCTGCGGTCAGGAGTTGGGTATGTGAGTGGCATTATTCAAATGAGCTCTTCCGTGCTCTGGAGGGCACATTAAGCCGTAGGTCCTAAGACAAACAATCAACAATTGGTTGTTCAGGACAAACAGACGTTAGGATATATCGAAGTTCTTCGGGCGACCTGAAGACTTAGACATGGGTTGGCCATTAACCTATCCACCAAGCTGCACTGGGCCCGCGTGGTGGATTACGGCCCGTCTCTTTTTTGAGAGGAAGTCTCAAGCCCCAGCAGTGGAAACATAATGGGCTGATTATGTATGTGTGTTATGTATAAATAAATAATAAAGTAGTTTTAAATGGTAATTTAGGAGTTTGTACTGGTAAGCTTATATAAATCAAGGGGAGTTCCTAGTCAGTTAAGTAATTATTCACCACAGTAATAACTAACATTAATGACTAATAATATATATTGCACATTGACATAACAGCATTTACTAGGTAAATATTGCTCATCACGGCATCACCTTAGTTTTGAAGAATCGGTCGTTTTAACACTACGGGCTTTCCCAAGTGTATCGAAATAATTAAACTAACTAGGTATATAAAACAAATGACCGAAGTATATACAAAACAAGTGACGAATTATAACAAACTAGACGTTGTTACGGTAAACGTCAATAAATAATAGGTGAAGTGAATAATCAAAAAATTAAAAAGACAAATGGTTGAAGAACCTTTACTAGTAGTAGTAAAAACCCTCTGGCTCCTAGGATTGTCATTCTCAGTTCTCTGCCTGATCATACAAATTCTGATCTATATCCTGATACCATGCAGCAGAAAGTTAGACCAGAAGCTACTGACGCAGATGACGATAGCGAGGATCCTGAACGTCGCGTTGGAGTATACAGTGACAACCACGATTCTGTCGCAATCGGCAATTTGCAACGTGATATTCTCAATCTACTTCCAGACGGATGCTGCTCTTGTTTGCTGGATGTTCCTATTCACAAAAAACTTATACAACAAAGTTGTCGATGTATTCATGAATGAATTGCATTTCACATTAGTATCAGTGTTGATTTGGCTTGTGACATTTCCAATAGGTCTTGTGTGTCCACTTCTAATGTACTTAGACCCATATTATTTACTCTGTGAGTATTTCTACAAGATCTTCGCGTGCTTTAAGTTTGTTATTCTAACTGTGAATCTGTTATTGTTCTGCAGGATATTAAAAGAGGTTATATCAAAGAAAGATAGGCATGCAAGCGTTTTGAAAACATGTTCAATTATTTTTATACTGGTTATTGTGTGCGGAGCACAAGCGCAGATGCAGATGTTTCTGCTCAATTTCCTACAGAATCAAGCGTTAGAAAATCAAGTTTTAGTTGCGTTTGGTGTGATAAATTCCTATCAGGTAATAGCTTTAACTATTGTTTTTTGGATTTTAGTTGATAAAAGTTGTGAAAACACGCTCATGGAAACAATTGCAAGAAAATTGATTAAAGTAACTATTTGACTTGTACTTGACTTTTACTTATTAGTTACAATGAGATTATACTTAATATGTATATGTTACGAGCATATACCTAGTAAGTAGGTGCCTATATCTATATTATCTATGTACCGGTGGTTAAATTTGGTTCCGATTTGTGGCGTTTATGGTTGTTTTATCTAGTCTTATATTTTGTTTTAAAAATACAAATTTCAGAGCTATTGAATTGAAAAATAAATTCATTATATGTATTTATTTATCTCTACTAGTAAATCAACGAGCTATGGAGAGGGCTATGCTCGGGGTTTCTCTACGTGATCGAATCAGAAATGAGGAGATCCGTAGAAGAACGAAAGTCACCGGCATAGCTCAGAAGATTAGCCAGTTGAAGTGGCAGTGGGCAGGGCACATAGCAGAACAGATGGCCGATGGGGCCGAAAAGTTCTGGAGTGGAGACCACGGACCGGCAAGCGCAGCGTAGGTCGTCCACCGACACGGTGGACAGACGACCTGATGAAGGTCGCAGGTCGACGTTGGATGCAGGCCGCTTCCAACTGGTCCTTTTGGAAAATCATGGCGGAGGCCTATGTTCAGCAGTGGACGTCCTACGGCTGAGATGATGACGATGATGATGACTAGTAAATCCGTCTCGTCATCTGATATTGTAAATAAAGTTAGTATATAAGTACACTTTAATTAGTATTTCGCTATGTAAAGCAATTCATTTCTTATCATACAAGGTAAATCGTTTGTCTATATATACTTAAAGACCACCAGTCCACTACCCACTTATTTATTTACTTATATATACCGAAGAATAATATCGAATATTCCACTACAGAGAGTCAGGCACAAATTAATGTTATTCACAATATGTTACCTACTATAGTGTGGTATGAAAAGTCATTGGGCGAGTTTACATGACATTTTTTTTGACGTGACTATGAGAGGATGCTAACATATTCAGAATATCTTTAATTAAACCCTTGCAAAACATTAATTTATCAGTGAAAACAGATAGATAGATAGATAGATAAACTCTTTATTGAACACCTTAAACTAAAACAAAATTTAAAAATATTTAGCTTATATTAGTGAACAATAGGCGGCCTTATCGCTCAAAGCGATCTCTTCCAGACAACCTTTGGATGGAGAGGAGCCAGTTTTGACAAGGGATGGCGGTGTACAATATAGTTCATAGTAATTATATTTATAAATATCTACAATATTATATACAATATAGATAATAAATATGTTCTTACACAATATATACATACAAAAATACATACATATATACTTATATATATAAACATATAAATACGATGTTTACACGTATGGAGCTTATACTAGCACGACAGGTAATGATCCTTAACTTTGTCTTTAAAAACATAAGGACGGAGCTCGCTTGGTATCAAGTGGCAATGCATTCCAGAGTCTGACGGCTTCGACCGAAAACGATCGGTCATAAAACGAGGTAGTGTGTGGAGGGAATTTAAGCATAAGATTCTCTGATGACCGTAAGCAAAGAGAATTAGAGTCATTAAGGTATTCGAAACGCTCTTTAAGGTACTGGGGTGAAGAAGGGTTGAATAAAATATTGTGGAGAAGAGATAGGATGTGAGCATTCCGGCGATGTCGTATAGGAAGCCACTTGAGCTTAGTGCGAAATTCAGAAACGTGGTCGTATTTGCGCAAGCCAAATAAGAACCTTATTGAAAAGTTTTGAAGACGCTCAAGTTTGTTAAGCTGGTCCTCCGTAAGGTCTAAATAGCAGGCGTCTGCGTAATCAAGAATCGGTAACAGAAGAGACTGTGCAAGCGCAACTTTAGTGGCTGTTGGCAAAAAGTTTCTCAGTCTTCTGAGTGAACCTGCGGCAGCAAACGTTTTACGGCTAACGGTTTCCAATTGTGGGATCCAGGTTAGGCATTCATCAAAAATAATCCCAAGATTTTTTACTGTTTTGCTGTATGGAATTTTCACACCCTCAAAGAAAATATTTGGTAAACTGTCCCAATCTATATTACAAATAGTCCGTGAACTGCCCAAAATTATAACTTGGGTTTTGAGTGGATTTACTCGTAAGCCGTATGATTTGCTCCAGTCCGAAATGTAACATAAATCATTATTTACCATATTAATTGCTTCAACTAAACGGCTAAGTGGGGCTTGGGAGTAAATTTGAAGATCGTCTGCATAGAGGTGGTAGGAAGAAGAAAGACGTTGAGATATAGAGTTTATAAAAATTGCGAAAAGAAGAGGAGATAATACGCCGCCTTGAGGCACACCGACAGTGATGTCACACCAAGAGGACACAGACTCATCAAGGCGAATCCGCTGTCGGCGACCAGACAGATAACTGCGAAACCAGTCAATCGCCGTTGGAGATATGTTAATGGACCGAAGTAGAGCGAGAAGGACATCAAAGTCAACGGTGTTAAATGCGTTGCTGAAGTCAAGCAAAGTCAGCAAAGTTAACTCTCTGTTTTCCATTCCAAAACGAATGTCTTCTGTAATTTTTACTAGAGCCGTTGTTGTACTATGCCCAGGTCGAAAACCGGATTGGAAAGGATTAAGGAGTTGATGACGAATAAGGAATGAGTGTAATTGTTGATGAACTAGACGCTTAAGGACTTTGGACAGAAAAGGAAGTATGGATATTGGACGGTATTCAGAAAATGATTGAGGATTGAGTTTCTTCGGTAAGGGAATAATTTGTGCTTCCTTCCATATTGACGGAACTGTAGCATTTGATATAGAATTGTTTAGGATATGACAAAGGATAGGGAGTATAATATCAAGGATAGGAACTATCATGTTTCGACTAATGCCGTCTGTTCCAACTGCATTAGAAGTGATAGACAATATGCTCCTCTTCACATCACAAGCGGAAAATTGACTAAAGAAAAATGGTTGATGGTCAGGAGTTGAAATGGTAGAAAGACGTTGTAACGTTATATTTTTATCTAAATCCATTATATTGGAAGATGAAGAGAAGTGTTTATTCAAGGATTCATATCTAAATTATTAGGAGTAGAATTTTGGCGTGATTTACCGACTCCAAGCGACCTGAGGAACTTCCAGACTTTAGCTGGATCTTTATTTTCTACGGACTCATGAATATGGCGACGTTGTGCATCTCTACACACCCTATTGCAGCGATTCCGTGAATGAGCATAATTTTCTTTATGGGAATCATCGGGATACAACTTGTACTTTAATTTAGCAACGATTTTTTGTGCATGAGTGATTTGATATTAGTAGTTAGCCACGGCGCTGGTTGATGTTTTATTTTAATACGTCGGAGTGGAGCATGGATATCATAGAGTCCCGTTATTATAGTATTAAATATATATAATTGTTCATCAGTGGATTCAGCGTCCATAACAGGAGACCAATCAATCTTCTTTGCGTCAGCAAGGAAGTGTTCTTCATTAATGCCACTAAAGTTGCGTTGCAGAATAATAGTAGGCCTAGGTTTAGGAGGACGAATTTTGTATGACAAAAATATCAAATCATGGTAAGAAAACGCATCGGCAGACATTTGACCGTGCTTAGCAACATGCTGTATTGATGATACAATAAGAAGATCAAGTAGCGAAGGAGAACAGTTAGGGAAGAAGTGAGTAGCTGTGGAAGGGAGGATGTGCATGTTGCTTGAATCAATTATGGATCTAAGTCTGGTGGAACGATAGTCATTTTGAATAAGACATGTATTGAAATCACCCATGATAATTGTGTGACTGTATAAAGGAGTGAGATCATGTAACATCATTTCAAAAGAGTCAAAGTAGTTTACACGTGAGGAATGGCTATAATAGACTCCGAGAAGAATTTTGGTGTGGGAGAGGAGGACTTCAATAAAAACGTGTTCGCCGCTATTTGGAGGTGGAGGTTGAGCTGAGGTGCTTACTACTGAGAAGGGAATATGAGCACGCAGATAGATAGCTACTCCACCACCAGGGGCATTGGTACGATCATTTCTAATTAAACGGAAACCAGGTAGTGGATATAAGACTGAAGAGAGACAAGGCTTAAGCCAGGATTCGGAGACTAATATAGCATGAATATTAACATTACAGCCTTACATACAAACGCTTTTTTAAATTTAAGGTAAGTGGAACAAGTTTGCTGTGTGCAGTACTAAATAACTTGATTTAAAGTTTATCGGCGTGTTTGGATATTTGTTACTCAATTAAGCAAAAACGGCTGAACAACGGGTTTTGGTGAAATTCGTAGGAAAAAAAAATTCCTGCTCCGTAGTTCGGAAACACGTCGGTTACTTTTCACGTAGTTCCATAGGGATCGCAATAACCTTATTCCACGCGGACGAAATTAGTGCGCGCTAAAGTTAATTTAGTTAAAGTTAAATTAGTAATTGATATGATTGGAAATATTGTCCTTTGAAGTGTGTAGTTGGCAGAGTTAGCTAAACTTTGTATAAAGTATTCAGGTCGAGATAAGCCCGCGATCGTTCTGCACACTCCTTGAAAAATATCACCTGTGGTTGTAACTAAAGGAACGCGTTCGAAACAACTAAACAACCTCAAAGTGAGGTTGTTTAGTTGTTTTCTAACTCGCTCTTAGGTACCGAACGACCACTGTTGTTTCCTATCAAACTGACTTCAACATTAACAAATTCGACATTGATAGGGCCTTTAGTCTCGCCATAACCTCCCATCTCTTCTTAATTTTATTAATGAAAAATCTTCTCCAAAGGATTAGAAAACATTTAAAGAAAAAGATGAATGAAATCGGTAAAGCCGTTCTCAAGTTATAGCGTGACCAGGAAAAATAAGGATTAATTTTTATATAAATAGATTAGTGCCTAACATTACTTATAATTTTAATATTTTCATAACATCATATTTATAATCAAATGCGTTCGTAGGTACGGCTTAACTACTTACGGTGATAGACATGGCGTGTAGGTATATTGCATAATTTATTATTTTTATGTTTACAGGAACTAACCCCGTTTTACTAACACAAGTCGTCTCCAAGCTATGTGACTTTGCAAGATATACAACGTAACTAACCTAATTAATATTACGAAAAAACGTAATTATATTATGTACCAATCCAATATCATAAAGCTAATTAAATAAAGAACATATGTTTATTTTAACTCTATTTGTTTCCTGAGTGCCTAAATTTTCAGTAGTTTTAGTTGAGAACTCAAATTTAAATATGAATATCGATAATATAAAAAGTAACAAACGACAAGGACGTCTAACTAGGGAAATTCTGTGACAAATGATGCTAAGTTTGTGGTTTCCGTTTGCAAAAGTTTTAATGAGAACCAAAGATAATACAATAACTACGTAATACTTACCTAAGAACTTTTTTTCTGTTTTCTACCGACTTCCAAAAAGGAGCAGGTACTCAATCGACTGTATTTTTTTATGTTTGTTACTTCATAACTTTCAATAGGGTGAACCGATTCTCAAAATTCTTTTTTCTGTTTGAAAGCTAGTGCTTGTGTGTGGTCCCATTTAAATTTCATAATATACGGTCCAGTAGTTTTTGAGTTACACTCCAATAACTGAATAGAATGGTAGTCGGTGTTAAATTTTTCAATTTGTACTTGTACAGTTTAGTTTTGTACCTAAGGTACAGTCTACAAGTTGTTTTTAAATAACTTTATTCCTACGTTACGTTAAGTTCTCAGTAATGAGCTTAATTAAAGTAGGTATAGCTACTTCTTTGTGTATCTTACCAATAAAAAACAAACCATTTCCCTAAATGTCTACAGTCAAAGCAACTGGTGCAAAATTAAAGTGAGGTACATCCCTGGTTCCGCAAACTGCATTGGAGGATCATTTCCCGGACAAGTAGCTAAAACAATAGATTTGACGTCAAAACAAATCGCATTTGATTCAGCGTATGTGAAAGGCATAAGTGATTTAAGCACTTATTTGTTCCATAGGAACAAATACGCACTTATTTGTTCCATAGGAACAAATAAGTACTTAACTTACAAAGAACACTTGGATAAGTCATAGTACAATCGTTGTTTTGCTGCTCCACATTGGCGTTGTCAAATTACTTATAATTTTATATTGAAATTCTCGTGAGTTTGACATATATAAAATTATTACTATTTACCGACAAAACACTCACGTAAGGGATCGAATACGTCGACCCGGGTTTCGAGCTTGTCCGATGCGATCATCTTCAGGGCGAGTGCGCAGCGGCGTCTGCAAGCTCTCGGCGGATACTGTTCTGCTGTTCATGTATTTGATCCCTAACGTGAGTGTTTTACCGGTAAATAGTCATAATTTAATATGTGTCAAACTCACGAGAATTTCAATATAAAAATTATAAGTAATTTGATAACGCCAATGTGGCGTGTATAATTTCTTCTAAAATAAAGGGGGATTGTTGTTCGACTGTATGTAGGTACTCTTTTCTATGTACGTTCACCAATTTCTCCCCCAGTTGTGGAGCGATTCTTAAAATTATTTCTATACTTATTGGAAACACTTCCGAGGTGGTCCCATTTAAATTTCATCAAATTCGGTCAAGCGGTTTTGAGTTATACTCATCAATATAGGCGAAACACTTTTCAGTCATTGAACTGAAAAGTGTTTCGCTCCAAATATAGGATAACTAGCTGCGCCCCGCGGTTTCACCCGCGTGGTGATGGATGATGATGATGATGATGATGAAAAGTATCCTATGTGTTAATCCAGCGCCTCATCTACCCCCATACCAAATTTCATCAACATTAGCCCCCCCGTTTGTGCGTGAAAGAGTAACAAACATCCATACATCCATACATACAAACTTTCACGTTTATAATATTAATAGGATAAGGGTTTTTTTACCAGACAATGGAACCGACTTCAACACTAAACAATGTGAAATAAAAATATTTATAAATTTTTATTTATCGAATAGATATTATTGTCATAACAAATAACCGTCCAACCATGCACCCCTCCATTGAAGTATGTATTAAATATCGTTTTTTATGGGATAGGTTTGCAAACGAGCGTGCGGCTAACTTGATGGTAAGTGATACCGTCACCCACGGACATATGCAATACCAGAGGTCTCGAGGATGCGTTGCCGACCTTTGAGGAAGGATGATAGGAAGAGATAAAAGTGGTGAGGGTGGAGGGGGAGAGGGAGATTGGGGAAGGGGGGTATCGTGCCTCCGGAACCTCCCACAAACCGATAAAACGCAATAGCAAGCTAGGTTACTTCACGTCGATGTTATGTGGGAGTGTGGTACTTCCCCGGTCATGCCGGCCCATTTGGGTGTGGGGTTACAGCGCGGCACTACCACCGAAATATAGAATATATATATTATACATAAAACTATTTTAATGGAAGGCTAATAATAGGCCATCTATCTCACTTGATAATCAGTGACGATGTGCTTGAAGGTGGGTATGCGACTGGTCCCCAAGGATAGCTGTTCGTTATCAACAATCCGTTAATGCTTAGCACCGTGTTAAGCGCACATCATTTTATTTATTAATTCTGTTTAGGATTGCCACACCCCTGGGTAGTGATGGGATCATTAATTTGAATATTTTAAATGAAAATTGTCTACAGTAAATGTAGAATGAATCATCATCATCATCATCATCAGCCTGTAGCAGTCCACTGCTGGACATATGCCTCTCCAATTGCACGCCACTTAGGTCTATCTTGGGCTTCTCGCATCCAGTTTTTGCCAGCCGTCTTGCGCAGATCGTCACTCCTCCGTGCCTCAGGACGTCCTACACTACGTTTGCCGAGACGCGGTCTCCACTCTAGAACTCGTTTACCCCAACGGTTGTCGGTTCTACGGCTTATATGGCCAGCCCACTGCCACTTCAGCTTGCTGATCCGGTGGGCTATGTCGATGACGTTGGTTCTCTGACGGATCACTTCATTTCTGATGCGATCCCTCAGAGAAACACCAAGCATAGTCCTTTCCATAGCCCGCTGAGCGACCTTAAGCTTGTGGACCATTCGAGCCGTCAGTGTCCACGTTTCGGCCAAGTTCATCCGTAGGCCGATGCGTATAGAAGAGTCAGCCAGGTCGTTCAGCATCTGTTGCAGGTCCTGCAGCGTCTCTGCCACGATGACGATATCGTCAGCATATCGCAAGTGAGAGATGTATTCGCCGTTGATATTAATGCCACGTCCTTTCCAGTCCAGCGTCTTGAACATATCCTCCATTGCATTTGAAAACAATTTCGGGGAAATAACGTCCCCTTGTCTCACTCCTCGATGCAACGGTATGGGATTTGTTTGCTGATTCTGTACTTGGACGGACATGGTGGCGGTTTCGTAAAGACATCTCATCACTTATCGCCAATCTATCTGGCAACGCTGCAGGGACTCCAGAACAGACCAGATTTCAACCGAGTCAAAGGCCTTCTCATAGTCCACGAATGCTAGACTCAGGGGCTGATTATACTCTTCGTTCTTCTGTATAATCTGCCGCACTGTGTGAATGTGGTCTATGGTGCCGTATCCGCTCCTAAACCCAGCCTGTTCCGGTGGTTGGAATTCGTCGAGTCTACGCGCAAGACGGTTCGTGATCACTCTTGAAAACAGCTTATAGACGTGGCTTAGAAGGGATATGGGTCGATAGTTCTTCAGCAGGGTCTTATGTCCCTTTTTGAAGAACAGGACGACCACACTCCTACTCCACGCCTCTGGAGTTCTCCCTTCGAACAGGACTGCGTTAAAAAGCTTCTGGAGCTCCCTCAGTACGGGTTTACCTCCTGCTTTTAGTAGCTCTGTTGTAACGCCATCCTCTCCAGGGGCTTTTCCATTTTTAAGCGTCCAAGAGCGATCTCGATTTCGCCAATACTGACTTTTGGCAAGTCTTCGGTGAAATGGCATGTTAACGTGGCTCTAGGATCATTTTCGGGATCAGGTCGAGATGCATGCGATGCTTATAATCAGCCATAAAAGTCCTCCACTTCCGAAAGGACTGCTGGTTTCGAAGCAACGACTTCTCCACTAGCTGTGGTCAACTTCGTCAGGTGGCTTCTTCCAAGAGATTGTACGAACACCTTTGACCCCCGATTCTGCTCGATCGCTCTTTCGATCGAAAGAGTATTGAAGCACCGGAGGTCGTGTCGTACGTTCTTGTTGATCTCTCGGTTTAGAGTCCGCTTTTCTGACGAAGTGATGGGTGGGTTTTCACGTCGTTCCTTCATTAGCCCCAAAGTCTCTTCTGAAAGCTTGGACTTCTTGCCCTTACGCTGCATGTAACAAGATCCCGTACCTTCTTCCCTGGTATTGCTTCTCCAGGTAGAATGAATGTAGTAAACAAACCTAGTTTCCCTAGAGTTTCCTACTTCCCAAACGAACTCGCTACCATATATACTAATAAAAATAAGCGCAGTGCATTTTATCGTATAGGTAGATTGTCGAAGCATTACAGTACCAACAAAATAATGCTTCAATTTTTATTTACTTGTTATAAATAATTGAAGCGCTCGCAGCGGAGCTTGATTTGGTTATCTTAACTGATCATTAATGTCAAGTAACGCTTGCTGCGGTCAGGAGTTGGGTATGTGCTAGTGGCATTATTCAACGGAGCTCTTCCGTGCTCTGGGCACATTAAGCCGTAGGTCCTAAGACAAACAATCTTGGTTGTTCAGGACAAACAGACGTTAGGATATGTCGAAGTTCTTCGGGCGACCTGAAGACTTGGACATGGGTTGGCCATTAACGTATCCACCAAGCTGCACTGGGCCCGCGTGGTGGATTACGGCCTGTCTCTTTTTTGAGAGGAAGTCTCAAGCCCCAGCAGTGGAAACATAAAGGGCTGATTATGTATGTATGTTATGTATAAATAAATAATAAAGTAGTTTTAAATGGTAATTTAGAAGTTTGTACTGATAAGCTTATATAAATCAAGGGGAGATCCTAGTCAGTTAGGTAATTATTCACCACAGTAATATCTAATATTAATGACTATATATTGCACATTGAAATTACAGCATTTACTAGGTAAATATTGCTCATCACGGCATCACCTTAGTTTTGAAAAATCGGTCGTTTTAACACTACGGGCTTTCCCAAATGTATCGAAATAATTAAACTAACTACATATATAAAACAAATGACCGAAGTATATTCAAAACAAGTGCCGAATTATAACAAACTAGACGTTGTTACGGTAAACGTCAATAAATAATAGGTGAAGTAAATAATCAAACAATTAAAAAGAAAAATGTTTGAAGAACCTTTACTAGTAGCAGTAAAAACCCTCTGGCTTCTAGGATTGTCATTCTCAGTTCTCTGCCTGATCATTCAAATTATAATCTATATCCTGATACCATGCAGCAGAAAGTTAGACCAGAAGCTACTGACGCAGATGACGATAGCGAGGATCCTGAACGTCACGTTGGAGTATACAGTGACAACCATGATTCTGTCGCAATCGCCAAATCTCAACGTGATATTCCCAATCTACTTACAGACGGATGCTGCTCTTGTTTGCTGGATGTTCCTATTCACAAAAAACTTATACAACAAAGTAGTCAATGTATTCATGAATGAATTGCAGTTCACATTAGTGTCAGTGTTGATTTGGCTTGTGACATTTCCAATAGGTCTTATGTGCCCACTTCTAATGTACTTATACCCATATTATTTACGCTGTGAGTACAATTTCTACAAGATTTTCGCGTGCTTTAAGTTTGTTATTCTAACTGTGAATCTGTTATTGTTCTGCAGGATATTAAAAGAGCTTATATCAAAGAAAGATAGGCATGCAAGCGTTTTGAAAACATGTTCAGTTTTTTTAATTCTGGTTATTGTGTGCGGAGCACAAGCGCAGATGCAGATGTGTCTGATCCATTTCCTACACAATCAAGCGTATCAAGTTTTAGTTGCGTTTGGTGTGATAAATTCCTATCAGGTAATAGCTTTAACTATTGTTTTTTGGATTTTAGTTGATAAAAGTTGTGAAAACACGCTCACGGAAACAATTGCAAGAAAATTGATTAAAGAAACTATTTGACTTGTACTTGACTTTTACTTATTAGTTACAATGAGATAATACTTAATCGGCTTTATTAATAAACTTGGCTTACACCCGGAGTAGTTAAAACATCTATCTGTAAATTTTTCGCTTGCAGTAAATGTCACGCGTGAAAGCAAGACAAAGCATGTTACGCCTAAGTTTAAGTGTAGGGTTTACGCAACGTTTATTAATAAAGGCCAATATGTATATGTTACGGGTATATACCTAGTAAGTAGGTAAGTAGGTTCCGATTTGTGGAGTTTATGGTTGTTTTATCTAGTCTTATATTTTGTTTTAAAAATACAAATTCCAGAGCAATTCAATTGCAAAATAAATTAATTGTATGTATTTATTTATCTCTACTAGTAAATCCGTCTCGTCATCTGATATTGTAAATAAAGTTAGTATTACGCTATGTAAAGCAATTCATTTCTTATCATACAGGGTAAATCGTTTGTCTATATATACTTAAAGACCACCAGTCCACTACCCACTTATTTATTTACTTCTCGAATTCCATTCTTCCAGTACTTTTACTTGACGCAGTCTTATCATTAGTTAGTTATACTAAAGTTAGTTAGTTTGCTATACTATAGTTAGTTATACGACACTTAGTTTGTTTCACTATAGTTAGTAAATTATACTATAGTTAGTTATTTACACGGTAGTTAGTTAGTGTCACTATAGTTAGTTACACTATAGTTAGTTACACTATAGTTAGTTACACTATAGTTAGTTACACTATACTTGAAATAACTGTACCTACCTATAGCAAAGTAACCTACCAGCAAGTCTCCTATTATACGTTTTGTAATATTATATCACTCACCTGACTCTAAAAGGTACATTCGTATCTATTTTCACTCCATGCGGCTCATAACGTGGAACATAAAATGTCCGGTAGATACAATGTTATTGGAGAATTTTACATCTATTGACACGACCATTTGGGGAAGGTGTTTGGGGAATTTTAGTTTTATTATCATAATTATAGTTATGGTACACTTGCAGCTCATAACTATTAATTATTGCAAGTAACTAAACCAATTATGTTATTTTCATAATAAACTGTTCCTAATAAATGTCTTATATATTTTTTTTCACAATATCTTCTCGTTATTGCAACGCTTTTATGTCATTAAAACTTATATGGACAAAGCGAATACGGAGAAAAGATCCAATCATTCTTTTACATTTGTGTTTATTTCAGTATTGACGTGTAATAATAATGGATAGTTGGCCGAGAGAGTGCAAAACGTCTCTGCAATAGTTTGGGCAAAAATGCTTCCGTATTAGCTGTTATCCTCGACAGCCGTGCGATTGTCTAATTATTCGTCGATGCGAGCGACGAGCTCACCGATGTCAAATACTTTATGAGATATCGCCCTTGTACATAAGGTTGTCTTTCCAACGTTTCTTGACTTTTCATTTATTTTACGGATGTTGTCAAAGCTGCAACGATGTTTGCTCTTAGAGAATCGCACGGCTGGTCGCATTTCTCAACAAATTCTCGGAGCAGCAGTGCGAGCATGGATCTATGGATCGATAATTTTCCCGATTTTTGTCGTTAAATTTGACATTGTTCATAGATATAACGAGATCGCTATCATGGAACATTTTTTATACATGCCAGCAAATTCGGTATAATCGCTATGATTATATCGAATTGATCTATACGTCTCTTGAAAACGTTGCATGCTACCGATCTCGTTTTATCTACGAACAATGTCAAATTTGACAACAAAACCGAACAGGTCGATCGATATGCGTTATTTTTATTCTGTCGTCAACCGTGTTGCCATTTTATAATCCGATTACGATAAATTGTCGACCTCGCCAGAAACGTATCGAGATAAGATCCATGCTACCGACTATTGAAATGATTCGATATATTTAAACAACTTATCGATTCGGTAAATTTATCGATCGAAGATCTAGACTCGCACTCCAGGTTCAATAATTTAGTTGAATAATATTTTGGAATATTTACAAAATAAAATTTATTTTATATCCATTTTACTATCCTAAAATGGATATAGATGGCGTTGGAACGCAAGCGTTTGTCGCAGAAGTTATGAAGAGGTACCCTATCATCGTTTGTTCGGTCAATTCGTTCGTATTCGATTTAACAATTTTATGTATTTACGATTAAGATACGATTTTGCGTTTATTTATATAACGTATCTCAATGTCAAAGACCCAAGAACAAACATTTCTACTCTTAAATTGAAATTTATAGAGAGAAAAATTCACATCCTCGGACGGGATTCGAACCCGCGTCTTCTGACTCTCCGTGTCAAAAGCTGTTCAATAGATGTCGCTCCGTCCCCGTAAGACGAAAAATTTTTAAAATTAAAATTCGATGCTCGGACCCGAACTTCGATGGCCCAGTTGGTCAATGGCATCTGACACGGAGAGTCAGAAGACGCGGGTTCGAATCCCGTCCGAGGATGTGAATTATTCCCTCTGTAAATTTCAATGTTTGAGATCGCTAAAGCAGGCGTTAGTGCTTTAAAAAGTAATACTATAAAATTTCTACTCATCACACAATTATTAACCTCGACCAGGAATGGAACTTGGTACCCGCGGTTTGAAAGGATTTACAAAAAGGGTTACTACCAACCTGAGCTAAGCCGGCGTCCCATCCATCTAGCGGAAGATTTGCAACTCTCGTTCCTAATTTGAAATTATTGCTGAAGTCGTGTCGTATCGTACATGCTAAGATGCCCATTGGAACCAGCCCCTATCGATCGGGGAGAGGTTCCACTGCGCAGGTTTGCTTTGCAGCCTCCCGGTTAAGGCGATGTCGGACTTTGGGGCTGCGAGAAATTGTAGCTGGGTATGCTTATATCAGTGTTAAAGTATTTTGAAATAAAATAACCTATAGGAAAAAAAAATAGTTGCACTTCTGATTGGACAAAAAAAACCCCTAATATTGTAAATGCAGAAATTGTGAGTGAAAGAGTCAATGTTTGTTGCTTACGTGCTCTGAAACGGCTCCACAGATTTGGAGAAAATTTTAAAAGGCGATAAGCGATTTTAATTAAGTCCGATTTAAGATTTTATAGAAAATGTCAAAAATCCTAGAATCCGAAGCCAAAAGCGCCAAAGATCCTTCTTACCCGCGGATGAAGCCGTGTCTTATTTATAGTCTTAGTACGAGTAAGAACTAAGAATATAAGTAAATAGCCCACGAAGATAGTAATGTTAAGTAGGTACTCAATGATGTAGATTTTGCTAATATACAAGTCCAATTTGCATGCCAGGAGATATATAAAATTCTAAAAACCCATCTCTCCACTCGTTATTTACCAGAATGAACCCTTCCGAACTACTCCGTCTTGGTGGTAGGGGCAGACGTTTTATTTCCAAGCTACTGCTCGCTACTCTACTGTGCATAGTACCGTTGAAACCACGCTATCTTCGTCAATGTAGTAAGCGAAATTACGGAATTTCTGGATTAGGAATTTGTAATCTTTCAAGATTTTGAAGACTTTCTTAGAAGTTATGTGTGGAGCTGCTACTGTCATACATACTATGTCGGGTTCCAAATTCAATCACCTGGTCTTGTCCACCTTGTTAAATGAAAAAATTTAAACACGAACTGACAAATTTCCTGATAGCAGATGTATTTTGCTCGCGTCCCCTTAACAGCTGTACTGACTGGATTCCCAGCTCCAGATGTGTATGTACCACTTGTCACATTATTCTAAAATATAAAATGCTCGCGTTCTCCATTTAGCTTTGTGATATTTGTGAATATTCTTGTGTTGTGAATATTATTGTACTGCCCGAAGCATAATGGTAAGTTAAAAGTTATTATATAAGTTAGGAACTAGGAATATATCGAAGCAACAATTTTTACAAAAAATATTTATTGGTATTTTCGGAGTCCTTTGCGTAAAACCTTTGTATAACTTTCAATCAAGGCCCGATTCAATGATAAATCTGTAGTACTTTATATGTACAAATTAAATCATGATGATTTTTCAATCCTGTAAAGACATTCCGGTTACAATATAATTAAATTAATGATATATATACATATTTAATGATAAATGCCTTCAGTACAATGATCTGGTCACCTTAGTTCCTAGAAAAGTAGATAAAATTTAGACTCATTATACACCCGAATGTCTACTTTAACCATAACTATTCTATATAGGATTAATTTTGGAAGGGCTTAAATATTATTGAGATTCAGAAACAAATTTATAGCTTTTCTACCGTAAGGAATTTATTTAAACTACGCGTAAAACGCGTAGGTGCTCTATTTTTTATATCATAAAGTGTTGTGATAAATTTTTATAGCAATAACCAGATTTAGAACTAATGTATTATTGAACTTAATCAAAGTAAGTACTTCTTAATTTAATTTAATAATACCATTTTAAACACCTATTTCTTACAGAAAATAATAAAGAAACCAAAAGCCCTGTGGTGGTAGAAAAAGTGGTCAGAATGCTGACACTATTACCATGGTGGATGACAATGCCATTTTTATTAGGTTTTCGGTTTAGCGTCCCCACACCTAAAGTTTGGTCAAATCTACGGCTATAAAGCTGGGGCTTTAGGGGTAGGGCCCGAAACGAGAATTTGGCCCGTGGGGTTTGGCCAAACTTTTGGTATGGGGACGCTAATCCGAAAACCTAATAATGACCTTTTTTTTTTTTTTTTGACCCGGGAAAATCCTTTATGGATACCACCCGGCTCCGGGGGGGCAGAGTGGTTATGTGGGAGTCCTCGCCTGAAGGGCCTTACTACCCCCACGGGGGGGTAGTAAGGAGGTTACCCACTAAAAACCCGGGATGAGCAGTCTGCCGCCTAGTCAGGGCGAAATGGGGTAGCGTTAGCAATCACCATCTCGCCCCAGCGGTTGGCCCGTCACCGGTGACGGGCCCCGGCCAATGGAGGGATGACCTGGCTCATTGGGGCCATCCCCCAGACGTGTGGGATCGTGCAAGCCAGTGGAGAATCCCCCGACTCTCCACCGGTGATCCGCACAGCTAGGATAGAGCGAGAAGGCGCCCGAATCGCCTTCTCCTTCCCCCAGTTCGTCTACGCCGGAGCGGGTCGGAGAGGACGTCTTCCTCCCTTACCCGCTCCGCGGCCTCTTTCTGCACCATCACTGCCTCGCAGAAAGAGACCACTGCCTGCCACGCTCCGTCGCTGCCGAGCATAGCGTTAACCACGCTCGGCAGCGACAGATCTGCGCCTATGACCGCTGTGAGGGCGCGCCGCATGGGACGCCATGCGACGCACTCCTCCAGCGTGTGGAGCGCCGTGTCTTCTGGTGCTCCACACTCGTGACAGGCGGGGGTCGCCTCGCGTCTTGCGATGTGATGCAGGTACTTGCCAAAACATCCGTGTCCGGAAAGCACCTGCACCAATCGGAAGGTGAGCGACCCGAATCGCCGCCCTACCCACCTCCGGAGGACCGGGCGAATGGCATCCACCGTCCTCTGTCCAGGGACCGGTGGAGCCAGGTCCTCCGTCCACCGCCCCAACAAGGCGGCCCGCGCCCGCCGTCGAAGGCGCGTCACCTCCTCCCACGCTGGAGGCTCCCCGCGGGATCTCCTCGCCGCCACGAAGTGGTACACCTCGGCGAGGATCTCCGCTTGGAGCTCCCAGGGGGGATCACCGGCCAACGCGCATCCCGAAGTCCAGGACACCGTCCGGTACCCGCGTATCGCCCTCGTCGCGATGACCCGCTGCGGACGACGCAGCAGGGCCTTATTGGCGCGACCGAGGGCGTCCACCCAGACAGGTGCCCCGTACAAGGCCATACTCCGGATCACTCCGGAGTACAGGCGACGACATGTGGCGCTCGGGCCGCCCACGTTGGGCAGCAGCCTCCCAAGGGCGGCTGCGGCGCCTATGACTTTTGGGGCCAGTTGAGTGAAGTGGGCCTCAAAAGTCCACCGCCCGTCCAGGATGAGACCCAGGTACGGCCAGGCGTTCCTGGAGGGGGTCCCCCCCGAGGCCCATGGAACATTAGGGCCTCGGTCTTGGAGAGGGCGACCTCCAGCCCCAGGGCATTTATGCGGCCGACCACGAGTGTTGTGGCCACCGTGGCCCGCCGCACTGTCTCCCTGAGGTCCCTCCCCTTGACTACGACTAGGGTGTCATCCGCGTAGCACGCAACCCGCATACTTGCGGGAAACGTGCCGCGGAGCACCCAGTCATAGCCAATGTTCCACAGGAGCGGTCCCAACACCGATCCCTGTGGAACCCCGCAGGACACGCGACATCGCCTCAGACCGTCGCTTCCCTCCACCAGGACCTCGCGGTCCTGGAGGTAGTCGGCCAACAGCCTACGCAGATACAGGGGCACTCCGTGATAGCGGAGCGCCTCCCGTATCCTTCCGTGCGGTAGGCTGTTGAAGGCGTTGGCAATGTCCAGCGAGACAGCCAACGCCTTTTCCCCCCCGCCGACCGCGTCCTGCGTCCACCTCTTGATCCAGAGCAGGGCGTCTATCGTCGACCGCCCTGCTCTGAATCCGAACTGGGCCTCTGAAAGTCCAGGCCCAGTTCCCCCCAGGTGCCGGATGATACGGGAAGCTACTATTCTTTCCAGCAGCTTCGCCGTGTCATCCAGCAGCACGATTGGCCTGTATGCGGCGGGCGAGTCGGCGTCTCGCCCTTCCTTCCGCAACAGGCACAATCGCCCGTCCTTCCAGAGCTTCGGGAACTGACCCGACGTGAGGCACGCGTCGAATAGTTCCCGAAGCTGACCGCCCATCTTCCTGAGGGCGATCGTGAGGACCCGACCGGGAATCCCGTCTGGTCCCGGGGCAGTCTTCTTGCCTCTCAGGCGAGAGACTGCTGCCTCCACCTCCACCTCTGAAACAGGCGGAATGGAGGCCGGGTCCTCCTCCTCCTGGAAAGAGGGCGTGGCCATCGGTGGAGGGGTGTAGTGGGGGTCGCTTTCGGGGAATAGCCCCCCCAGCACCCTCTCCAGGAGCTCTGGCTCCAGGGACTCAGCGATAGGGGGCGCTCTGCCCCGGAACCTATTCCGGGCAGACTTATACGGGCGCCCCCATGGGTCCCTGTCGAGGCCCTCCAGCTGTTCACTCCAGCCTAGGGCCTTAGCCCGGCCGATGGCCAGCTTCAGCTCCAGCTCCTGTTTGGCTACCTTAACATCACTCCTAATAATAACCTAACCTAACCTAATATAAACCTAATAAACCTCTAGTATGGAAAATGTTGACACTTTTTGATTTATAAACTCCTTGAATTATCCTAGTTGCATAAATAAAGTTTAAGGTTATTTCCAATGCTTACTTAGACCTCATAATCATGTACGTATTTCAAACAATTACAGGCCAGAATGGAGCTTCCCGTGTTTGACAAGTTCTGCTTCGTCTTTGACTTGAGAACGGGATGTATGGTCATGGGAATCATCAACTCGGTATGAATAATCATCTATTATATTTACACATACATATACGAGTATATCGTTCTACTCCTACTAATGTTATAAATGGGAAAGTTTGTGAGTATGGATGTATGGATGTGTGGATGTGTGGATCTTTGTTACTCTTTCACGCTCAAACGGCTGGGGCAATTTTGATGAAATTTGGTACGGAGGTAGATGAGGCGCTGGATTAACACATAGGATACTTTTCATTATCATCAACATCATCATCCAACACCACGCGGCTGAAAAAGCGTAATATGCTTGGGCACAGCATAAACAAAATAATATGATCTCCACCGAAGAAGAAGAAGACAGTTCTGTCAAAGTTTGTGTCAGTGATAGCTTAGTCAAAAGCCAAGTCAATTTGACAGCTCGATACACGGCGACCGTCAAGGGTGATGAAATGTAATGTCAGTTTTTTCTATGGTAATTAATTTTATATTTGTATGTACGTAAGTCCTTTATTTAATTATTAATGTTTACTGATTTATATACTAAGTATTTACATTTAATCATTGATTACTATTATAGCAATTGCGTGAGACTATGAGATTATATATATTTTATGATATTTTGGTATAAAGATAGATATGCCCTTGGAGAACGTAGTCGCGGGAACCAGCTAGTTTTTAATAGATCTTTACGTAATTGGAAATTCTATAACCAGCATTTATCAATTTAATTATCTGTGGATTAGCGCGCAATCCGAAATTCAAATAAATTTTATTCGAAAGCCGTGTTACTTTAATATTAGCAATTTTTTAGACACTTACTGTTTTGTTTTCGTTAATTAGTGGTAGTTTTTGACGCCCTGGATGAACTGACACTTAATTCGTACAATTTTTGAACATGAGTTTTTAAAATGTGAAAATGTTAAGTTGAGGAACGAGGCTCGCGGTCGACCGGTAACTTTTGTCGACAAGGACGAATTGAAGGCGATGGTGCAAGTAGATCCAACTCAATCTACGGCTGAACTTGCTGCATGTAATGCGTGCAAATAGTTTACATCCTAAAATGTTTATACAAATCTTCAATTTCATTGGTAAAGACCTAATAATATCTTAAAAACATAGTCTATAGTCCTTTTATCTGGTTTCAAGATTATAGCTTGATAGCCGTCTCACAAATAGATATAATTTATATGATGCTCTCACGTAGAGTTTAAACTATCGTTTATGACACACATTATGTTTTGTTTATGATTATTTATTTATTTTGTTAATTATTGGCTTGCTTTCGATCACTATAACAAAACGCAATAAGTTATAACAACATATTTATCAAAAATCTAACCTACCTTCCATTTTACTATACCCGATGGTGATGATAATTATTATTAAAAATCAATTACTGGTCCGATTTCGATCAAATCTGAATGAGAATATATGAAAAGAACTTTCAATAAATCAAGATTGATCAAAATCGGTTCTCTTATATATAAAAAGTTCACTCATAAAAAGAAAATACAGATAAATTTAAGCTTATAATGACCTCCTTACGTTTTTGGAAGTGGGTTAAAAAGCTGTTAAATGAAGAGCACAGTTCGCATAGATATGATGATAAAAACCTTTTGAAATGCTGAGTATTTGAACTGATTACTTTCAGAATTTATTTTTATAGACTTGGAGATCCGTCAGATCCATCCGGAGATACGACACTGGTGCAGTAATGCCAATTTATTACTATAAGTTGGCATTACACCAGTTTCGTAATGAAGTGAACTAGGTTTTAGCAATAGTAGCTGACACGCCACTTTTTATAAACCTCTCAAAATGTCATTATCCCAAAATATACTTTATCCTTCAGATATTGACGTTCGTGCTGGGTGTTATCCTCATCACCCTGGCCGTAGACATCAAGGATGCGGCTGATATGCAAGCCAAGCGAGATGATGGCGAGGCAGCAATGTCTTCGGTGGTTTACACCATCGTGGCTCTGCTGGTGGTATTGCTGTTCATAAAGTTCTTCTTCGACTTGGTCTTCGTTTGGGCTGTACACAAGGTAAGCCCACGTTGTTATCATAACGAATTAACCTTAGCAATGGAGAAACGGTGAAATGGCAATATGATCTTGGTGTTAAGAGAGCAAATAATTTTAAGTTATTTGAAGTGATAATTTATTATGTAATAAATCTTATGTTTCGTAGGTTAAATCGATTCGTTACGTAACGAGTTACAGCACCAGTCCGTCGGGCTTCCCTTTCTCTCACGCATCCTCTCTCACTGTAGCCCATAGCGCTAGACTATTTAAGTTATCACTTCTGTCGGGCGTCCCGAGACGCAGGTTTTTATTTAATAGATTTGCTACTGTTAAAATATTTGAAGATAAATAATGATACGGTTAAAGATGGTAGTACAATCATGTTCTAGTACTCGCCTCTCATGATGCAACCTTCATCAGAGTTAGAAGACTGAAGTTTGTCGTTTCGAGGGTTTGACTCTCAAGAGCGCTCAACCGTCACAGCTCCTGAGCTTTTATTACTTCATAAGCTGTTACTAGAAAGAGTAAGCGTTCGCTTCAGGTGTCAGTCTTATTACACAAGAATGTTATTTTATGAGATAAGTAGGCAAACGACCGGGCGGCTCACCTGCGAGGATTCGTTGCCGGTCTTTGAAGAAGGTATAAGCTCTCTGCTTGAAGATGCCCAAGTCGTATTATTTCATACTTTTTAGTGTTGAAGTCGGTTCCATTTTTTTGGTATAAATTTTTTTTCTGCCTTTTTACTGACTCTTTCTAATTAAGGGATTGATTGTAATTCACCGTCAATGAAGATATCATCAGATCATCAAAATAGGCGAAACACTTTTCAGTTATTGGAGTGTAACTCAATAACTGCAGAAATGATTATTTAAATGAGGCCACACCAGCACCAGCCAGATAAGAAATAAAAAAATTATCATCAAAATCGATTTGATCAGTCGAAAGTTCTGAGGTAACAAACATTAAAAAAATACTGTCGAGTTGATAACCTCCTCCTTTTATGGACGTTGCCGTGTCGGATGATGTGCGACTGAGATGCTTTTCGAGCGGTATGACAGCAGACGGCGATATCTGTGTTTTATGCTGTACAGTACAGAATATGCGAAGTAGTTACTGGTATATATATGTGTATTATATTTACCAGATAAGGACATTTTAGAATTTATTATGCTCACCGTAACCTAAGAAGCAAAACACGTTGCGCACACGCTGCATTTAAAAATATTTCTATTAAACGCTGCGGGATCGGTTCACATTTCAATATCTCCAAAAGTATATAAAATACGAGTACATTGAACCTACTCCGTTTATGTTATCGCCGTATTCAATTGTAATTTTCAGGAGAAATGCGGCATCATCAAGAAGTACTGCATCTTCTGGATAATTTTTTTGGTGCTCAACATTATCGGTTTCCTCAAGACTCTTTTCCACATGGACGCTGGACATGTCATATCGCAGATCCTATTCTTGGGTAAGAGTGTATTTTATTGGGATAGTATTGGAATAAATAGCCTACATGCTGATCCATTCAGATTGGTCACTATGAAGAAATCTGATCTTATGAGAAGCAGAATAGATCCAAATAACCGTGTGGTCGATTTCTGCAAAACAAATATCAAACAAATATATAGTTCTTATTCTCTTTTGATTGTAGAAACGGAGTTTCATTAAAAGATTATCAAACATGACTCCTTTGGTGAAGTTTTTTTCAAAATATTTGAATACTGTTTTCTTAACTTTTAAATCGACGACGTGGTTTCTTGGAACCAATTCCCTAATAGTTTTAGGCCTTTTGTATACTATGTGGTCCGAATGTAGCGAATAAGTGACCATATTTTTTTAGTTATTCGCTATGAACGCGGCGCATTATATCTTCAAGGAATGATCGCAAATTTGTATTGATTTCACGGCCATTTATTGAAGATAGCATAGCGAGCCGCTTTACTTGTTTGAGAGGTCATAGCGAATAGCGGCCTAGAAATACAAGTACAGCCGTGCGATTCTCTAATGATTCGTCGATGCGGTCTACGATGAGCTCGGCGATGTCAAATACTTTATGAAATATCGCCCTTGTACATAAGGTTGCTTTTCCAACGTTTCTTGTCATCTCTTCATTTGTTTCACGGATGTTGTTAAAGATGCAAAGATGCAACGATATTTACTCTTAGAGAATCGCACGGCAGATTTCAACTGCTTACTAAAGTCATTGTAGTTAACCCTCTATAAAAAATTGAGGCGTGTTATTTAAAGTTACTTTAAAGATGCTTAATATTTGTTTGCATGTATTCTTGTGAGCTCTGAAATAAGTGGTCTAATTTAATTTCGGTTCTTATAATTTTTTATCGTGTTTATCATATTTGATAGAAATTAGTTCAGTCATTTTAACGTTTAGGACGTATTTGTGGTAAACTGCTGTTACAAATTTCAAGAGTGTAGAAACTAACAGCTTTTCTTCACGTTCAAATAGTTCAACTTTATGTGAAATTAAGAAAAGATAAAGGTATACTAGATTAAAATATAGGATTTTGATTCAGCATAAAAACTCACGTGGAATATTTAGTTAGTTAAACGCACGTGGACTGACGGGAGATTGGTGCACCTACTTTTGAGTTGAGATTTATTTAAGTCAAAATTATCGCGGCGAACCGCTTTTGAATGACTAACATATAAGCATCTCCTCACCTTAAGTAATAAGCCCATTATGTTTCCAATGTTAGTCTTCTGACAGAAGAATACAGACCATCTCAATCACGCAGCCTCACGTGACTCCACTGTCTAAGTGGTTGGGCTAGTAACCAACATTTGTGCTAGTTTTCAGAGCGCTTCTAACGCCTTCAAAACAAGTAGATCAAAACTGTTATTAACAACAAGCTTTAAACAACAATTGACGGCTTAACCTGCCTTTTAAACTCCAGAAAATTAAACTAACGTTCAATCATTCAAATGGTTCCTTCTTTAGTATAAATGTGATCTAATTATTTATTTATTCTTGTAGCGGAAAACTTCTATTACATCTGCGTCATCAGGAGTTATCTGATATCTATCAATGAAGACGGAGTGCTGTAAGTACCATTTCATCAGCCTGGTGACTTTCACAACATAGTCCAAGAGCTTACGTTCAATGTTACCGCTCTATTTTGTTATTTCACTGCTAAGTATGTTATTGTTTATAGTAACATTAATTTACATAAAATTGTTATAATGTTTTTTACACTATATATATTATCGTGCAAAATGAGCACTGATGGCTTATGAATACCGTTGTGATGATCAATTATTATATTTTAAGCATTTATATAATTCCTTACACTAGTATATTACTTATTTTGCTACAAAGATTTATGAAACGACAGATTTTTACGTTTATCTCAATTTATTTTTAGCTAAGTATACTTAATAAGTGTGTAGGTAACTAGAATGGCTGTATTAGACGGTAGTAGCTACGTGCATATAAAGTGGTAAATAACTAGTGAACAGTTCGGTGTATATAGAATAATACATATCAGAAAATTCTTTTGTAATCTGTGCTCTTGAAATATAAAGATTTTGGTGTTAAATATTACGAGCATTATAATTCGCACAGATTACGAAGGGCAATTTCAGAATGTAATATATCGATTGTGTATTCTATGATTGAGAATGGACCAAAACGGTAATTGGGTCAGGATATATATATATATATATATATATATATATATATATATATATATATATATATATATATATATATATATATAATTTTTATATCATTAAGATCATAATACGTGCATACTTAATTTAAAGACAACAAAACATATAATACACATTTATACAAAAATAACGGATTGAATACGCTGTGATAGTTCTTTTAAAATATTTACTTGCTTCAAATCGATTCGTCAAATCGTAGTCACTTGTAACTAAATAAAATAAAAACACCTTTTGTATACTATTTGAAAAAAAGCCAATTTTACAAACACAATAATTTAATATAATTTACATACTTACGGAAACAACCAAATACTAATCGGGGTATTACACAAACTTGTTTATTTTTTTCTGATTGTATTTTTGTATGTATTTCCTTCACGAATAAGCAATCGGCATTCGTTTAAATCGTGCAACGTTAGTAAATCGACGGGCACGCTAATAACCAAATTTCTGAAGATATTTTGGCTAATATTTATTTTGTCACAACGCATAGTATGAAGCTAGGTCTCTTGAGCTCGTTACATGCAAGGTCTATGAAATTAAATTAGTACCGGTTGAAAACGTCCGGTATTATCAGTAAAATATGTCTCTAAACTGTTAGCTGTTAGAGAACAGTTTTCTGTTAGTGTCATGACATGATGCGCATGATGCGATAGACATGCAGTTTGATCTGGCCTAGTAATTATTTATAATGATTTTGAAACTAGACATGACATCGCATTTACAAAATTATATATGAAAGTTTTTGACAGAGTGAGGACGTGAGTGAGTGAGTGTCTAAGTTTGGCTTTTAATTACGCTAAAATGACTTGGGCTAAATTGGTAATTATACTCATATATACAATGTATTTAGCTTATCTCCAGAATTAACAGGAGATAATCCTGGGTTTAAGCTATGTACATTCAAAATTTTGGAATATTTTTGCATTAAGTGCAAGAAGGCACCATGTCTCAATGGTATATCCTGAGGGAATGCGAGAACCTTATTTCACGTGGACGAAGTTGCAAACCAGAACTAGTCAGAACTGAAAAAATATCTGCCGGTGTTTTTCCTTGCATGCAACATTGGAGCAACGGAAATATAATTTTCTGCAAATAGTGATACCATGCCCTGGCACGCATAAACACGAAGTAAATCTGCAGGATCACGGCTCAACTGATTTACAGTTGAATAATAAATAAAGACAACATTTTAAATGAAGCGTATTTTGCCACCGTCTCGCAGGTATTTTACTTAGATTAAAGTGCGTTGAATTTTATCTTTACAATTCGGACATAGGTGCAAATAGTGACATAATCGCAATTTTTTGATACCCATTTCGTAGCATGGTTGCTACGAAATGGAATGGAATGGAACGAAATGGAATTACACCCAAGCACTGGTGTGCTTGGGTGTAATTGAGGTACACAATTGCTGCTAACATTTTAACCATTCCATACCTACTAATAGTTAACGCAGATATATCTTAGTAGTTTTTAAATTGAACTCTTTTGTAGCCGCGTTGAGGTTTCTGTGATAGGGGCAAAATTATGGATTCATGTTACCGGCATGCTAGTGATGTGCTGAGTTAGACGGACGAACAAAGAAAAAGACACATAAAAGAACACAGTTATTCAAAGTTTTATGTTTTCACTACGGTCAACAGTTCCTTTTTTTATATGGTAACTTTATTTCGTTTATTTTAAATGGTATACTGTAAATTATTACATTTGAAATAAATGTTTTGATACTTCGTTTAATCCAGTGTCCGAGTATAGCAAGGACCAAGATGGTATCGTGACAAAAAGTTTGATAGAAAGGTTATCGTTGTAAAAGATGGTTTATTGTTGAATATAGGTATTATTGCTTATATATGTAATTATAACCTGTGTCATGGTTAAACATAAGAATATTTTTTATTTATATATTTAACATTATTATACATATATATAATGAATAAAGAAAAAAAAAAAATTTTCAATGTTTGAAGAAAATCAGCCTATAGTTTATCAAATATATACAATAACTAAAGCGCAGTAAACATGAAGTTATCAACAAAACAAGAGACCACAAATAGTACCTACTTAATATTTACATTTTAAAATATGTTTAATTAATTACAAGTTGGAATGGTTAATTTACAAGTTGGTATGTTTAATTACATGGTTAATTAAAGTTATATAATCGAGATGTCATAGACTTTTGTTTATCGTTGTTAGGGTTGTGAAATACAATCATAATTTAGTATAAATGTTATTTCTTTTTAACGTTGCATTGCATTAGATGTAAATTGAGAATAATTGTTGCGTTAATAATAATTTATCATAGATATTTGTCTTCCATTAATAGATATAAGTGTTGTTTTTCTATCTTTTACATGACTATATATGATCTTTTACATACATAGAGACTTGGTTTATTGCTATATCTATTTATAAACCAATATCGTCTTTATATAGCATTATTAAACATGTTATTGTATAATGTTGCGTTTATTATATTAATACTAACTAAATAATAACTCATAATGTGTAATATCCAAATTGATATCATTAATATAAAATAATAATAAAATATGGATTAAAATGTAATAAATCCTCAACACCAATTGAGTTGGAACGTGTTCCATAAATTATTATTTTATAATGTAATAATATTAGGTACGTTTATGCCTACGGTATATTATATAAATGACACATCTATATGATTGTTTGTAAGCATTATCTTAATTTGATATTATTAATACGATATATTCACACACACATATATATATATATGTGTGATTTAATTTACTAATAATACATTATTATGTTGAAATAAAATACACCGTTGTGCACAATCCCTATTCGTTGGTTCATATACGGTTCATTACTTTTCTTCTCTGTATTTTTATAAATAAGATATTTGTGCTGTCTAAGCTAGTACTGTTGTAGATATGTTCTCTTTTTTAATATCTCAAAAAGTTTTCCATAAACGATTATATCACTAAGTCCATATAGTATGACGATTATGTAAAATATTTTTTTATTGATTGTCTTTATTAATCATTAATAAATATATTAATAAAATATTATAAAAAGGTGTAATGTGAAACATAGTTTGTGTACTCGTATAGTAGTTGTATATCATTGTGTATTAGTACCAAATTACCTAAATATCGACAATAAATACGTCCTTCGCTTTAATTAGGATTTAGAAACAAATAAATAATTATAAATTATCAACTGTCCCTTTATATATATGCTTTGGAGAAACGGAGAAGTAAGCACGTAACTATGGTATATAAATATCTAAATGCTGACACAACAATAAATATCTACATAAAAAAATAACTTCATACCTATACCCCCGCACTAGCAAATTAGAAAGAGACCACAGATCACAGAAACAAGGGAGATATGAAAAATGGGCGGTGCCGGTGTCGCAGCAATTTGCCTAAAACATAACACATTGCTCGCGGCGGTTTATAACTTTTGTATTATGTGACTGAAACGCCGGTAATGGCCGGCATGTAAACAGTTTACAATGCTTACTCTACACTTACGAATATTCAAACGTAAGTTTTAATACCGCAGTGGATAATGAACTTATTGAAGCTAACAGAATACATTGAATTGCGGAATACGGCCGCTGCTTGCGACACCAGGTTTTGTACTCAGCGCACGGATTGGCATCTCTATAGATCTCTATGATGTAGACACAGTACACAAATTAAAACAACCATGTTTAGATACCAACTACACTAAAGGAGCCGTCGAAAACACATATATTGAAAACAAAAGTGTTATTCTACGTACGAACTTGATGAAGCTACCTTTTTCGTTTCTCTAAAGTTTAAATATGAGAATACCCTTCTATCATCGTCATCATCATTATCGACATATCATCATCGATATATCATCACTATTTAACCAAAATGAGGGTCTTTCTTATATTTTATCCTAAAATCTTAATGTTTCTATGATGTTTTTCGTCTTTGTAACAAGTGTACCTATTCAAATTGTATCTATTTATAGAAGTTTGTTAGACGTTTTACTATTACAAGTAATGACCTATTCATAGTGCTAACTATCGTCTACCCGCTCATGCATATTCTTGTTATCAATGTTACATTACGTTAAAAGCAGTATGTATGTATACAGTTTGTATGCCATTGTGTATTTGAACGCAAGGCATGTTGCTGACACCGAGTGTTTTATTATACAAATATTTTAATTCTAGTCTATTTCCACATTTTGTATTCTAAAACTTTTGTTATGCCTTTATTGTAAAACAGGTTTGAATGTGAATTAGGTATACCTAAAGATATGATACTTAGATATGACGTCATAAAAGCTGCTGTTTTGATTAAAGATTTTAAACAATCATTAAAGTTACATTTTAATCAACTTTATATTTGTGTTTCAAACTTATTGTTGTTTTTCAATTCCAAAACACAATAAGAAGAAATATGTATGCAAAGACTGACATCCCACGGAGCGCTGGCTGCGCGGGAGGTTCAATATTCCGATAGATTACCTAACTAGAACTTACGGGTGGATTTATATATTACCTATTATATATATTATTTTTATTTATTTACGAAAATTATTTACAATATATATATATATTACATTATATCTAAATCGGCAGATAATCATCAATAGGAATAGGATCAGAAGGAATAGAAAGCGAGCCCGAAGTAAGGAGGTTTTAAAAGTGGCCCTCTTCTCCCTCCGCTGGATACAGGATCTACAAGGCCTAGCTCCTTAATTGACCACCAGTAGGTCTGCCATGAGTTTACATCATAGATACCAATCGATGCTCGCTATCGACTGCCGCGACAAAAATGTATGAAAAAAAGAACAGTGCCACCTTGCGTTCAATTGTAGAACTAAAATTGACAGCGAGTACGCCAATCACGAGATCGAGTATCGACTATAGATGACATTTATGTTGCCAACTTATGGCAGAGCTACAGTTCATTTATAAACGGGCCGTAAGTCTGATTAGGCTAATTGTCGTGCAGCTACTTACGATTTGCTGCAGTCACGGGTTAAAAACCGACAGGCCGAGTTGACAGTAAATTGTGCCCAGTTTCGGTCAAACATATGCAAACCTATGAGCAAATAATTAGATAGATATCAATAAGTAAAAGAGCTTTACTCATATATTACTTTTTGTCCCGTGAAAGTAGTAGGTATGATATAGGAACATACATACAGCAGAAACCATGGGCTCCAGAAGTTAAGAGCAAGAAAACTTATTTTTGAAATATAGTTATTGTCAATAATGAATAGGTCATTACTCTCTTTCCGCACAACTATTGATCAATTATATAAACGCTTTAAATGTCGTGACAATTTTTTACATTGTGAATTGAATTTAATTTTATAGGAATTTTGATGTTTGTGAATGTTGTACAACGCTTTGTTAAACGCATTGGGTATTTAAAATAAACATAAAAGTAAATATAAAAGCATTTTATTTACGTTACCCTTCTTATGGTTATTAATAACTAAAATTATATATTAATTTATAAATAATAATAAATTATATTAATTTATTGATTAAGTAATATATTTTATATTAAACTCATTATATTTCAATTTATAAATGTACATGAATATATTTCTTCATACATATTAATATGTTATTTACATACTTTTTAAATGATAAAACATTGTACATAAATAATGATACATTTCATATATACAGACTGACTGGTTGAACACTTTACATAAACAAGGACATGATAATTCATGGTCACATGAAACGTTTAAAAAAATAAAATTAAAAAAATACCGTTAAACTACAGAGGAAACCTTCATTCTATGAATGTGCTATAACTCGAAAATTATGGACACCGTCCGAACGGGGTTAATGACCCAAAGCGCCGCGCCGCGTTCAAAGGAATCAAGCTGCGTCCGAACGGGGTTAATGACCCAAAGGGCCGCGCCGCCCGCGCCGCCAAAGGATGCCGCGATCGTCGGCCGCCCGCCCGGCCGCGCCGCGCTTTTATTACTACACGCGCGCCGCGAGTGACCATGTTTATTGTTTTGAGTAGACAATTAAAGTTAAATTAGGTAAATATTAGGCACCTATTTTTTTTTTCTTAATTAGAACGAGAAACGAGTACTGAGCACTATATATCAATATGTAAAGTGTTCAACCAGTCACCCTGTATAATTATTATATATTATATAATCTAATTATATATAAATGAACCCCTATTTCTTCTGGTCACGCTATAACTTCAGAGCGGTTTTGCCGATTTCATTCATCTTTTTTTAATGTATTCTAATACTTCGTAGAAGTACTTCTTACATTAAGAAAGTCGAGAAAATAGTGGTGTTTATGGCGAGGCCGAAGGCCGAGCCTCCTACTCAAATGAAGTCGCGGTCAGTCGCTAGAAATAATAATATAAAGCTATTTCGTATACATAACTTACAGTAAACGGAGTATATGTACCAGATGCTTATAAATGTATAATTAATATATTTATCTTATATATTTTTTTTAATATAATAAAAAAAATATATATATAATACATATTTACAGGATTAGATACATTTCACAAAATTATGGTAACAAGATATTCGCAGAAATATTGCATCAGGTAATGTCTTATAAAAATATTTCCCAATAGCAACTATATATTTATTATTTGTAAAAATAATATATATATATACTTAACATCGTATAGACACATAATTTATTCATTGATATACTTAGCTGGGTGATTCAAATTTGTGCTTTATAACTATTTATGTACATCGTTTTGGTTTACATAGTTTTACATAGTCATGTAATTAATAATGAAAAAATATACTATTTCAATAAATTAAGAAAAATAAAGATAACAATATATCATCACAGCAGGCAGCGTCAGACAGGATGACGGAACTCTGAAACACAAATAAAAATTAGGTTTAAAATAGAATATTAAATAAGTTCTGATGAAATGATAATTGTGACCTGTATTTGCAAGACAATCTTCGGCAATTTTTATGTTGCTCTGTAGGGATTATAATTAATATTTTGAAACGTTATCTACGTGTTTCTAAAAGAAATCATTTTGTTTCAGAAACACACAACTTGTTTCGAAACAATGTTTCGTATACAGTTTATGAAATATAGGTATCACGTAGATGTTTCCAGGCCCAATGTTTCGGAAACTGCCTTTCATATTCTTAGTTGTTTACAATATGTCACCCGAAAAGGTAGTGTTATTGGTTGCTGCTTACATTTATTTACATGCGATGTCTAGTCGAAAGAAAATAAAATGATGGTGGGTAACGAACTATTTGTTAAGAAGTCAAGACGCGATAAGTGAATTACGGATGTTTGAAGAATCATATACAAATGTTCTGCGAATGTCGAAAAATAATTTTGCATTAAAAATAATAACAATAAAGGAATACTGGCCTAAGTGTTGGCTACAGCCCCACTTATGTCCTTGTAAAGGACCGGATGAAATCCGAGATAAAAATGCAATGAGATAATAATAATGTTTTCATGGAAGCAAAATAAATAATTTCACAGGACTTAGATAACTAATAATTTTATACATATTAGAGACAAATAATATAAGGCTAGTTCTATAGGCAGAACTAGCCTAAGCCTTATGTAGGCTAGGTTAATTAGTTGATAAATTTATTGTTAACATTTGTAAATACAAAATTAGCTTTTGATATTCAAAGAAAAGTTGTGTATGATCTTTGAATCATACGTAAATCACCAATCACGTCGTGAATTCTTGACATATAGTTCCTAACCGCCAATCTTTTTCTTTTCTTCTGACTAGACATCGCACGTAAATAAATGTACGCAGCAGTGGTGAACGGATCGTCAGGAAATTTGGCAGGGAGATAGAGTGTATTACGATAAAGAACAAAAAAAAGGGTACTTTGTGTCATTATCATCATCGTCCATCACCACGACGACGAAACAGCGGAAAACTCTTGGTATAATATAATTACGGAGGTTTTCCTCCGCTGCGTAGTGGGGTAGGAAATGCGTTAGGCTTCATATGCGAAAGGCCGTCTTTGTCAGTACCATCGCAGTGGCAGATATTCTGAGAAGAGTACGCAAGGGTTATTGTGTGAAGGACACTGCAGCAAGTTGTTATTTGGCGAAAAAATATTTATAAACCAATGACTTGGAGTAGTCACCAACCTGTCATTTTTATGTTTAAGCATTTTACACCCATCCGCCATCAAGACGAATCTAATGACGTATTTATCAAAATCGGTTGAGCCATTGAGTAGTTACATAGTATAAAGATGCAGCAGTATGGAAACTAAGCCTACTTAAGCGGAAATTAACTTACACGTGCCCACTCGTCTTGACGCGGCCTCTCTATTGACCGAGACAACCGCTTAGGGTTGTCGATGCGCATGTTTGTGTGAGTGAGCCGTTTCCAACATTTGTACTTTAGTTTCCGTACTGGGGGACGATTCCACTAACTAAATTGCAATCGAACCGTAGCTGATTGGTGACTTTTATGCGTTTACTAATTCTCCTATTGAAAAACAGTCCAGCTGCAGAGTTACGTGTCTGTTGACGCCAGCGATCGATCATAACTTTATACTCTGCTAACTCGATAGATCATGAGCGCGTTGTTAACTCATATTCGTATATAGTAGTGTCAATTATATATTTATTTAAAAGTAGCGTTTATGTTATGTTTATGTGACGCTACAATCCAATTTGTCTACAGAAATAGTAGAATGGCTATTTGTCAAAGTATCGAATGACAACCGGAGCCGAACTGCAGTTGCAGCAGTATAGATTGTTGAACGTTGTGAAGTAACAGAATTGGCCTCCTGTTTCTCTATATTTTTTACTGTGTTAGTTACGAACATAGAAATGAATATACTTATACAGGGTAAATTTGAATTGATGGCCATCATTTAAATTTGCCCACTGCCACACACACTGCCCACAGTGGGCAGGGCACATAGTACGCAGAACAGATGGCCGATGGGGCCGAAAGGTTCTGGAGTGGAGACCACGTACCGGCAAGCGCAGCGTAGGTCGTCCACCGACACGGTGGACAGATGACCTGAGGAAGGTCGCAGGCGACGTTGGATGCAGGCCGCTTCCAACCGGTCCTTTTGGAAAATCATGGGGGAGGCCTATGTTCAGCAGTGGACGTCCTACGGCTGAGATGATGATGATGATGATTTACATTTTGAATTATGACACTGTTAATGATACTGATTGCGTTAGTGCTGATATTGCGCCAATCAAAAATATATTTCCAAATGTTTGCAAAGCTCACTAAAGTTACAGGGAAGTAAACGAATAGTTTATTCTAAGTAAACTCTTACCGTTTTGGAGTGAGTTTCATATAGGTATAGCACTGTCCCCGTATGCCATCTTCATCATCCTGTAGAGACTATTTACCACCATCAGGTAGTAGATTGAGTACGCTGGAATTGAAATAAGTAAGTTTAATCTGTCCGACTCAGCAAGCCTCATTAGAGGCAAGTTTCATTCATAAATCTATTGTTATTTTTTGTCCTGATGCGGACAGATTAAGTAGAATAAGTAACATAAAATACTATTACGAATCATAATCACAGAAACAATAGATTTCTTAACATAACGCAAATTTATTTAAGTCTAATGTGTAGTTTAGATATTATATAATACATTAATAACTGGGTATGTGGAAATACATTTCTCCTTTTAAACATAGATGAAGTAATAATTTCTTGAAGACTGTAAACGGTAGGTATTTTGATAAAAACCTTTTTTTAAACAATACCATTTGTGACAGTTCAGCGTATCTTGGAAGTGCAGATTTTTTTTATTTTATCTAAATTAAATTCTAACCTTTATTTCAGGATATATTTTGACTGAAATATATTTTTTATTGTTGATAGGTACCATTCATTCAACATTCAAAAACGCGTGCTCAAAAATTTCGTGTATAAGCTCCAAGATGCTGAAAGAAATCCTTTTATATTGTGCTGCAGTCAAAATGTATACCACATTTACATTTTGTAGGTACGGCTGTATATACAATAATTTGTACAGATATAATACAATACAAATATAAATATTTTTTATTTCGGTAAACTTAAACTTATGATACATTTCATAGGACTGGGACCCTCTTCTAAGTATGAAAATACCTGTGTTAGAGAGTCCCGCTCTTCCGTAGTATATGTTATATATATATATATATATATATATATATATATAATTAACCTTGTATCTAACCATTAATAATAATAATAATAATAATGGTTTATTTATTTAGAACAGAAATACAGGTACACAAACATACATCGAGAATCGATGACACCTGCAGAAGTGTGAAACTGTGTCGCAGATATCAACGCCCTCCTCCGGAAAGGTTACATGAGGTTCCAAAGTTCAAAAACAAAGAACAATTAATTAGCTAACATTACACATGATATGTTCCATCAGGGCGCATATATTGTCAAAGTATCTATGCAACAAAGTACAGTAATACGAGACGTCGGTGTGGATTGTGGGACAATGAGAACGTTCTAAACACACTGTTCACACATAAAGCTATCATCAACGTCTCAGCCGTATAGGACGCCCACTGCTGAACTTAACCTCCCCCAGAAATTCCCAAAAGGACCGGTTGGAAGGGGCCTGCATCCAACGTCGTCCTGCTACCTTGTCAGGTCGTCAGTCCATCTTGTCGGTAGATGACCTACGCTGCGCTTGCCTTCCGGCCTCATCGGCCATCTGTTCTGCGTGCTATATGACCTGCCCACTGCCACTTCAACTGGCTAATCTTCTGGGCTATGTCGGTGACTTTAGTTCGTCTACGGATCTCCTCATGTTTGATTCGATCACGTAGAGAAACCCTCATAGCCCTCTCCATAGCTCGTTGTGCAAATTTAATAAATAAAGCTTATATTTAGCAACATAAATAATTAATCACGAAGTTACACACAATTATGAAAGTATTTTTTACTTTGCTTTAGTATGTGGATCGTATACTCGTATCATCTCTATCTTTAATGCTTCTACTTTACTGCAATTTAAACTTATTTTGATATATTATCTTTACGAATCAACAGGTCACACTTTTTAAATGTAACACTTTGAATGACAGTTCTGAAATATAATCATTCTTTTTAAACGACTTCTAAACAGGATGCGGTTATATGTACGTGTGTATGTATTTTTTTGTGTATGTTAATAGTTTTTTACCCCATTAGTGGACCGATTCTTAAAATTCTTAGTTGGTAGAGTATACTTCCGAGGTGGTCCCATTACTATTTCATCAAATTCGGTCGAGCAGTTTTTGAGTTATACTCCAAACACTGAAAATTGCTACGCCTATCTTGATGATATCATCATTGACAGTGAATGAGAATCGATTCCGTACGTACCAAGGGCCACTAAAACAGGTGAAAAAAATCTTAGCAAAACATGGAACCAACTTCAGATAATTTATTGATTTAGGCGTTACTTTGCGGAAATCCATTATCAAAAAACGATATTAAAAAATATTTAGTAACACTTCCGCTGAAAAGAAAACAATGATTTTGGCCTATTTGGGGGCGTGCACCACCCTCCCTCCCGCATAAAATGCTAATAGGAAGAATACAAAATAAAAAACACAAGAAACCCCAAATAAACCAACACCGATTCGAAACGTGTTTCGCCCGACAGTGCACACTGTCCACTGTCGGTCTAGCGCTCGACGAGTCAACATCTCCTGAGGATGCCTCGTGTAGAGGCGAAACACGTGTCGAATCGGTTTTGGTTGATTTGGGGTTTCTTGTGTTTTTTTATTTTGTATTCTTCCTATTAGCATTTTATGCGGGAGGGAGGGTGGTGCACGCCCCCAAATAGGCCAAAATCATTGTTTTCTTTTCAGCGGAAGTGTCACTAAATATTTTTTAATATCGTTTTTTGGAACCAACTTCAAAACCAAAAATTGTGAAATAACTTGTCGAAGTCGGTACCATGAGCACAATATTGTGATAATAGGTACATACTTTACTATCATGGTACTTGACTTGACTTCTTGGATATGGCTTCTGCGACTGGATGATATCGCAATTCTGCCAGTGTCACGTGCTTACTTACTAGATCGATAAGTGATAGAGAATAATCAGTTTTAAATGTAGGTACGGTGCAGGTACTTGGGAGTTACTATCATGGTACCGACTTCAACAAGTTATTTCACACTTTCCATAAATACACACCATTTTTAGGTAATTTTTTTCTTTCGTGGGTAATTTTATATCAGTTTAGACTAGTTTGCATGAACTAACATGATGATTACATTTTCACTAAACATACTTACCCATGCACAACTGAACAGAAAGGGAAATATAAGTATTGTCATTTGCAAGCGTTATACGAACAGAATAAAAAGTACCATAATTTACTAAAAATTATAGTAGTTATTATTAATTAATAGTTCGCTAGTTTAGTTTGGTGTTCTGAACAAGCGAATTGTTACCACTAACTTTTGAATTAAACTTGAATTGCATGTAATTTGTATAACAAATATACATTAAATATTTAATAAGAAAATTCAAGTGAGAACTTACCAGCGCCAGCTAACAGCAAGACTACGATAAGCACGATATTCTCCGGCTTGCTGAGGAAGCTCTCAAGTCTGAAAATGCAGGTGACCACCGCCACCAGGAATATGCACAGAATGAACACGGAGTTAGACACTATCGACAGCTGGAGGTTGCCTGGCCTGTTCTGGAAAATAAAAAGGCAACCATTATACACTCATGTGTGGACAGAGGCTTCTGTGCCTCACGGAAGGCATGGACACATTACATCATTCAATACCCGAGAACGTACAATTTTGCTCATCACACAAATACTTTCCCCGGCCAGGGATCGAACCTGGGTCCCCCGTGCTTCGAAGGCAAGGTCATTACCTCACAAACAAGTTTGTGTGAGGTCATTACCAACAGAGCTAGCAGAGCTGTCAATAAGGAAAATTAACATGACTGCATAGTATTTCAAGGGAGTCACGATCACAGGAGAACCCTCCTCCAGGCAGTTGGAGTTATGAAATAAAAAGCATCCACCAAGCGCGAGTCGGCCTCGCGCAGGAAGGGTTCCGTACTGTTATCTATAAATCTTCCATACAACAGACATGATTTTTTTCGCCGATTTTATATATAATGGTACGGAACCCTTCGTGCGCGAATCCCACTCGCACTTTGGTAATTTTTTGTATTTGTTATAATAGCGGCAACGAAAATACATCATCTGTGAAAATTCAGGGCTTTTCAAGAGGATTTCAATTCGGAGTCTTAGTAATAGGGTCCCGTTTTATGCTTTGGGTACGCAACCCTTAAAACTTTGCTGTTATAATTTCGATGCTTATGGTAATTGAGCTCAATTAGCTGTTTTTATAAATTCTCGTGGTGTTCGACGATAACTACGGACAATCAAATGAACAATTATTTTTCATAATTATCTAACATTTAATGTTTTTCTTAATATTCGAGTTCATTGTTGGCATGAAGTAGGATACTTCCAATCAGAGTCAACGATAAATGCAAAGATGTATAGTTTGATTATGAGGAGTCCATTTTGGCAGAAGTGTTACAAATGATTTTTGTATTTGCGTAGAAAATGTTGAGCTAGTACAGCTTGCAGTAGAAAGAAGTTGTGAAATATCTGCTATAGATTTGATAGACTTTGACATTAGGGTAGTTTGTATTTACCGAACAAACCTTGTTACTGCAATTTACTTTTTAGCCACCTTTGAACGAGTTGACATGAATATAAACTGTGTAGGCGAAATGCATGCAGACTTAAAGAAACTTACGGACCTACTGACGACTCATGGTATGAGTATAGAGGTTGACTTTCCCACTCGGGTAACTGCCTCAACATCAACATGTCTCGACCATATATATTCTAGTCTGCCAGCAGGTTCCATTGCCGTTACACCTGTGGTAACTAATTTAAGTGACCATCGAGCCGTTAGAGGAGAGCTATCGTTCTTCAAAAACAGTATAATAGTGAATTCTCCCAGTTATGGTAGAATATTCTACATTGAAAATCAGTCTAGGTTTGATGCATCCATGAACAATGTTGATTGGGCCAAAATAAGCTCCAAAAATAATTGCGCGACGGATCTGACAATGTCAGTAATTAATATTATTGTTAATAAATTTCAAATATGCTTCCCATTAAGGAAAATGAACTCCAATTTAAAGCGTGACTCATCCTGGGTAACCCAGGATGTAAAATTATTTAAATCTCTATTATTTGACATTATTGAAATTGGCAATCGGAATCCGAGTAATGAATTATTGAATAGAATGATTATTGACATGCAATTTAGATATGGCATGTTGATTAAAAACAAGAAATCTTACTTTTATGCTAATATTATTAAACACAGCACAACTCCGCAAAAGGCGATGTGGCATGTGGTCAATAAAGAAAGGGGGAAAATTAACACTCCTCATGTAGATATCACCGATGTAATTCGTAAATCTGACGGGTCTAAGTTTGCTTGCAAAAAAGACACAGTGAACGCAATTAATGCTAGGTTTTTGTGTGCAGGCGCGACCTGTGGCGCACCTCGCGCTGATATAGCTCAAGCTTTAGCAGCACTACGCACGGCGCGCCCTCCCGCTAGCAGTTCGCTGAGATTTCAACCTTTCAGCGCGGATGAAATACATCGTCTTATTACCGTACGTATCCCACCGAAAGCCTCGAAAGACGTATACGGTATAAATATGCGACTTTTAAAGACGAGTGCTGTTAACTTATCCTCCATACTATCTGAGCTGTTTAATCGTTGTATTAAAGAGGGTACGTATCCAACACCCCTTAAAATCAGTAAGATAACTCCAATATTTAAAGGAAAGGGTAAGAAAGCGGATATAGATGGCTAATGGCCTGTTTCTATAATTCCGGCAGTAGCAAAAATATTTGAAAATGGGCTAAGTAGTCGCCTCGTTAACTTTTTGACTTCTACCAATGCTTAGTCAGATAGCCAGTACGCCTACCGAGAAGGTCGCTCGACCACATTGCTCACACGAGTTTTAGTCCACAGCATCATGCGTGCACGTGAAGACAAGCAGCAGGTAGCCGTCATATGTTGTGACCTTTCTAAGGCATTTGACGTTGCAGAACATGCTCTCCTGGCATGCAAACTACGCCATTATGGCATAGACGGCACGTCGTTGCAATTATTAACGAGTCTACTGCAAGATCGGTCACAAATTTCAGTTGGCGATGGAGGCAAAGAAAAGTCGGAACCTCTTAGGGCAATGATGGGAGTGGCACAGGGATCGTCTGTGTCAAATTTGCTTTTTTCGCTGCTACTTAATGATCTGCCTGACGTGGTCACGCCAGCAGAAATTTTAATGTATGCAGACGAGATAGCTGCGATCGTAACTGCCCCTTCTGTCGATTGTCTCGAACAATGTCTGAATGCGACTGCGGCACAACTTGCAAAGTGGTTTAACGTCAACGGTCTGGCACTGAACCTTAAAAAAACGCACTTCATACGGTTCAACCTTTCAGGGCGTATTCTCTCGTTATGTTATAAATACTAATGTATTACGATATGTATATATGCTATTTGTATGTCTGCATGTGCAATGTGCACCCGCAAATGGCATGCACATGATTATTTGATTGTAATGATTTTGAACTTTGGCTTTATTAATAAATTGATAATCATAATAATCATTTATTATGATTATGATTATTTTAATTCAGTTACCATTAGGTATGAATATGTTCATACCACCTGCTCGAAAATGTCCAATTACATATCACGCAGTATCTACATAAAGCAAGGCGTTTATAAATCCCCGGGGATGTAATGCATATATCAGGCAACATTTAGGATTGATTTACCCAAAAATATAAAATATTATTGGCTAAATGTTTTAGCCATATTTTAGCAACTTTTTACTATACTGGCAAGGTTAAGTAAAATCACAGCCAATTAATAAGTAACTAATATTATTTTTATATCTACCTACTTCCATTTCATAGCACTTGTTTTCACTCATCCACATAATACCTATTTCAGAACGAACATTATCATTCTATGGAATACATTAATTTATGCAGACGTTTGCTTCTTACCAAATACCCATAGAAGTGTTGGATCAAATCGAAAAGCATGAAAAATATTCTTTCTTTATTCCTTCAGAATCAGAACCATCAACCTCAATTGAGTACTTAGATGATTAAATAACACATTTTAAAGTTATAGACTTGAGTTTGTTTCTAACCCAGTTCTTTGGCCACTTTTAGCCACATTACCAGGGTACGACATTTTTAACATTCTAACCTTTTTAGAACTGTTTGGCCATTTATTGTTTCATTGACTTGGCAACACTGCTATTAGGGAGTTGTTTGTTGTGCGCCGCGTTGCTATGGGTTACGCACGGCCCCTCTCTGCGCATTCAAGGTCATACTTCAAGTTACGTGCCGAGATCTGATGTTTGGTGTTATTTTAACAACTTCCATTAAAATGTTATAAATTTGAACGTGGTGTATGTAACTGTAACGAAATATCGGGAGCTCCAAAAGCAACAAAATCGTGGTCTACGTCATGTGAGTATTAATTATTACTTAGTTAACAACCGCGGATGTTTAGAACAGTGTTTTCCATAAAATGCTCCTTCCAAAGATAATACTCTGTCTCTCTATAACGGGACAAATGTATCCAGTTTGAATATTAAATGTTATTTTATTTTAGTTTTAACTAAATAACTGCTTTTATAACGTTCTGAGTTTTAATTGTCTCGCAGTAGGTATGAAAAATAAAGTATGCACCTCGAGGATAAAGCCTGTCTTCGTCTTGGACGGCTTTAACCTCTCGCTTCGCTCAGGACTCTACATAACTCCGTTGCTTCGCTCGGGAATTAAATTGTAATCCCCTCGCTGTGCTCAGGGATTAACAAGAGTCCCCGTTACACTCCGGGTTTAATAGATATACCACCCGTGACTTAGGACACTTCTTTATTCCGTCGGTGCATAATCTAGGTACTATTGGTCTGATCTGTTGCTCAGAGCAGCGTTTCATTATATTTAATAGAGACTACTGCGCCACGTTATTATATCGAATACTGTTAACGAGCAATTCTTGTTTACATTTATGTACCTATATCAGTGATTTCACGAAATTTAGTATGCAGGGGGTTTAGAGGGCGATAAATCATAGATTTAACTTTTTGGAAAACGTCATTTTATCAGAGTTTTCAGGCAATGAAAAACAACAGCTTGTTCGTTGCGTTCAAACTAGATGGCGTAATAGTCACATTGCAAATCCTGAATCGCAGTGACAAGATTCTCATGGAACATGTGTTGCTTTGTGTTTAAACTAGATGGCGTAACAGTCGCATTGCAAAATCCTGAATCGCGGTGACAAGTTCTCACGGAACATGTGTTGCTTTGCGTTCAAACTAGATGGCCTAACAGTCGCGTTGCAAAATCCTGAATCGCGGTGAAAAGATTCTCACGGAACATGTGTTGCTTTGCGTTCAAACTATATTGCGTAACAGTCGCATTGCAAAATCCTGAATCGCAGTGACAAGATTCTCGCGGAACATGTGTTGCTATTTTGTATTCTATCTAAATCGAGCAAAGCTCAGTCAGCCAGTTACTTATCTACTTATTTATAGGTTAACTTAAGTATATAAATATTACGCACCAGCCAGATTCCAAAGAGTGCCACAATGTTACCAATAGCAGACAGCGTAGAGAACATCACCATACTCATGGAGATGAGGTTGTCTTCTGGCTCCCTCTGCCGGTGGTGGGGCAAATTCCATGCTCCGGCAGTTATGTTCGCAAAGCACGCTAGCTGGAACAAACAATACTAACTAAATAAACCTTACAAAGAACTTTTTAAACTTTCGTGATTCAATTTCATGATTTAAGAGCAATCAACTCGATCGATCGATCGTCAAAATTATTGTGCGCGAAAAAGTCTCGATATTTTCTTTAATCATGAAACTTTACGAAGATTCTCTTTTGTGAAAGGCACACTCCGATTGCTCAGAGTTTTCCGCTTTTCAATATTTGGTCTTTTTTATTGAATAAAAACCATTGGTGTAAGTTGTAGTTAAAGTCAATTTATTCCAGGTATATGTAAGTATAGGAAACCTGGATTCAAAAAAAATTCCAGAAGTGTTCCATTTAAGATTTAGATGTATCGGCCTACATATCCGAAGCAATGTTCTATGAATTCTGAAGTTATGTACCTCAGACAGAATAAAAAAGTACTTTTTTATTCTGTCTGAGTTTCTTGTCTGACAAAATAAAAGAGTACATTTTCATTCTGTCTGAGGTTCATAGACACATTTTTATTTTGTCAGACAAAAACAGAGACAAAATAAAAATGTACTATTTTATTTTGTCTGAGTTATCTACATTATGAATTATAGGCCAGACAAAAAACCGAGACAAAATAAAAATGTACTTTTTTATTTTGTCTGTGTTTCTTGTCTGACAAAATAAAAGAGTACATTTTCATTCTGTCTGAGGTTCATAGACACATTTTTTTTTTGTCAGACAAAAACAGAGACAAAATAAAAATGTACTATTTTATTTTGTCTGAGTTATCTACATTATGAATTATAGGCAGTCACGGCTTGCTTGTAATAGTAACCAGATATTAAATTATATAATACTTAATATACTATTTAACGTAACTATTATACTTAGGTATTTAGCATTGCAACCACAACAAAGATAAAAATTATATGAGTGTTAAGGCGACACTGCCAACGTACATTGATAGTTGTGTTGGAATAATAACACGTACATGGGTCAATTCTGCTTAATCAGTGTCTATGCGAAGTGTTCGGTGCACTAGTGTTGGCAAAGTGTACAAAATAATGAAACTTTGTTTTTGTGGTTTCTTGGTCAATCGCTCTTGAAAAGTTTCAGTAATCCGCTTTACTAGAACTTAGATAGGACCGTGACAGAACGATAGTTTTTTTGTGACTGTAAATTGACAGTAAATATTTATTTGAATAAAAAAGTCTCTTGATGCAATCATAAATTTTTCCTTATATTGATTGGCAAAACATGGTACAATAACCACCATTGTTTTGGTGGTATCAAAAAAAAAAATGGTACAATCGTACGATGCCAATTTTAACGATAACAACAAGATAGAGAGTACATTTTGTACTTTAAGATTCTCGCGATGCTCTGCAAAAAAAAACCACAAGCCTCTCTCAAAGAGAAGAAAAGTGGGGTTAATTCTTTAAAATAGTTTTTGAACAATAATTCACATTAAACAATATACTTTTTTACATAGGCGATAGATTCCAACTTGGCATAAGTGGAAAATTGCAGGGTTTATTTTATAGTACTATCAATACGCTGGAAACCGCAAGAAAAGTAAATAATCCAAATTACAGATTTAGTAAACGCAATGAATGCAATTAATGCTTGTTATGTGGTTTTTATAGACATAGAACACTTTTTTATTTACACGAGAAACATTTTTGCAATGACCACGAAAAGTACATCTGTGACATCATTACCAATGCAAAATTAACCCCAGCAGGATTTAGCTATAAATGAACGGCTGTATAAGTTAATGGCATAGACTCGTTAAGGAAATAAACAATATAAATAGCTACTAGAATTACAGATTATTTTATACAAATAAATAATTATTATTACGTACATAAACATTTTGCGTAAGTAAATGGTATTTGCGCAATTTTTCCTTATATTTTTTTACATTCTTCATTAGTATATTATAGACTTATAGGCGTATGCTTCATATAAAATAGTTATCAAACCATTACATTCCACCTGCTGGGAGAGGATTATATCATTTGAAAAGTTCTTAGCCTAACATGGTTAAAGTCATTGGTTTTTTTTATAACTATCCTCATTTTGTAGTTACATTATTTAGCAACAAGTATGCACAGTTTAGTTTATTCACAGTTACTCATTGTTCGTTTACACGTGATCTCGTAAGTCAAGTCAGAGCTATTTTAAAAAATGGATAAAATTGAACATCGTGCAGTGATATAATACCTGAATTTGAAAGGTTTAACTCTAACTATACATGAAGACATGTCTGCTACTTTGGGTGAGTCCGCTTCTTCGTATGCGACTGTTTAAAACTGGGTGGCTTCCACTGATCAAAACAAAGAAAAAATCTGTGATTTAATTTTATCTGGTCGAAGATTGACTGTCGAGGAGATAGCTAAGACTGTAGGCATCTCATCTGAGCGAACACATAATATAATTACTACTGAACATGGATTCTCTAAGGTGTCTGCGCGGTGGGTACCGCGACTGCTTTCAGTGGAACAAAAACGCAACCGACTCAGAACTTCTCGCGACTGTTTAGCTGTTTTATATGAAGCTGACCCAATAGAATTTGTTGAAAGATTTATAACCATGGATGAAACTTGGGTTCACCACAATACACCCGAGACAAAAGAACAGTCGAAACAATGGAAAAGAGCAGGATCACCACCCCAAAGAAGGCAAAGGTGGTTTTATCAAAATCATGGCGGGCAAAGTCATGGTGTTTTGTAAACTCGCGACAAAACCAATTGGCCCACGGTTGGGCCAAGTTTGGTTGTTAACACATGGCATCCGTTTTTTGGGATGCAAAGGGTATAATTCTCGTGGATTATTTAAAAAAGGGTGAAACAATAAACTCTGATTACCATTGCAACCTGTTGCGTCGTTTGAGAGAAGAAATTAAAGAAAAACGTCCAGGTTTATTGAGAAGAAAAGTCTTGTTTCATCAGGACAATGCGTGCGTTCACACCTCTGTGCAATTCATGGCAGAAATCCATCAATGTGGCTTCGAATTGTTACCTCATCCCCCATATTCACCGGATTTAGCACCGTCCGACTTTTATCTGTTCCCAAAGCTGAAAAATTTTTTAAGTGGTAAACATTTTTTTACATATGAAGAGGTCATAGCCGCCGTGGACGCTTATTTTGTGGAGTTAGACGAAGATTTTTTTAAAACGGGTATCGAAGCCTTACCGGATCGATGGAAAAAGTGTTTTGAGCTCGGAGGAGAGTATGTTGAAAAATAAAAATAAACTCAAAATCGTGTGGTTTCATTAAGTACGAGTATGTTAGGCTAAGAACTTTTCAAATGACCCGTAGTACATCACACAGAACCACATGGGGGAGGCATATGTTCAGCAGTGGACGTCCTACGGCTGAGATGATGATGATGAGTCTTTTAGTTTCATTTGTTTAGTTATTTCTTTGCTATAGTTTACTTCAAACGAGTGTAATCACTAGTGCCAGGGAAAGAATTGTATATTTGGTGATGAACCCCAAAGTAAAAAGTAGAACAGCCAGCATCTAGTATAATATGGAATATATACTATTACAGTACGGCAAAAGACGCTTTGTCACAAAATGCATAGCAGATATTATAGGCCAGCCCATATCTGCTATGTATTTTTCTATAAATATTGTTCTCATAAAATTAAGAAAAATCAACTGACTTGGACAGGCAAACATTCACGTCTATAATCTAGTCGTTATTGCTCCGACCAGTGTTCGGGCAGTACTGATGCACATCCTCATGGAGACCAGGACCTCGCACTGACAGTGGACCACGCTCTCCATTAGGATAGGCATCAGTACTGCCCGAACACCGGTCGGAGTATAACGACTAGATGATAGATGTGAGTGTTTGCCGGTTTTAGCATTTAAGTATGAGTTCTCACGGTCACAAGTTTTTATGACAATATGACTTGGACAAGTATTAAACCGGCATCTCTTAGGTTTACCGTACCAGAATGATTTAAGCAAATAAGCCCTACACAAAAAAAACCCCTACATTCTGCCCAGCGTCAAGCGTAAAGTAAGTAAGGACTACAGAACTGTATCTAGTCATACTCGCGCGAGAGAATTTTTAAAAATATGACTGTACTTACGGTAAGAGTTAAAACGTCAAATGGTGGTTTAAAAACTTTAACCTCATTTGAAATATATTTCAATTCCAAGGAAACAACGATATACGAGGAACACTCGATCTATAATATAATATATACTTAACCACACATGTTGCAGTTCCTTGAAAATTAGGTTGATTTTTGCGAAATCTATTGTATTATTGCGGCCAAATATGGCGAATCGCGAGTCAACGGGTTAATAAGCATTATTTGTATTTATTTCATCACACCACAGTATAGATGGGATCTGAATGTCATTCAGCTGCCAGAACTCACCATTATGTGCATACTCATTACTTGGCGACAGTTTTAGGGACATGAGTCAAGTATACGCTAGAAGTGCCCTACCATCATTGCGTTACCATCTTACCTTCTAACTTTCTCCGAAATCTCAAGCCCGCGTCCGACTTTACACTTGAAACCACCAGACCAGCCCACCCCTCACTATACCCACCCCTAAATTGGGTATGTCTGTTCGTTTATTCCGGCTTATCTCTCATACGACTGGACTGATTTTAACGGGATTGGCAGTTAGCTGATATTATAAGAAGCAATACTTAGGCTACTTTTATTTCATCATCATCATCCATCACCACGCGGGTGAAACCGTGAGGCGCAGCTAGTAGTATCTCCTGATTTGACCCAGCTACATCCAGGAACGATATAGTTAATTACATTAAAGAGCATGAGCAAAATAAACAAACAGCATCGACGCAAGAGACGCAAAGTGCTATTCGAAGTTACGTTACAGCGTTTAGAATCCAGTATGGCGACGAATTTAAAACTATACGTGCTTCGGGTTCAAGCGAAGCACAAAGAATCGTTTCTGGCTTTTGATTTCTGTCCAGAAGGAATAGTTTTTAGACGCCAGGAAGGCGAGACTGATATTGAATCCGAAAACTTAACTGAAGTCTGCTTGTTATGCCCAGTCTTCGGCGTCGCCATATAGCCTCCCTTCATTTTTTAATTTACAGACTTCAAAAAGTAGAAAGTTTTATATTCGTGTGTAAGTTTTTTTATGTGTATCCTAGCCGATTTCTCCCCCATATGTGGACCAATTCTCAAACCTTTTTTTTTATTGATAGAATATACTTCCGAAGTGGTTCCATTTAAATTTCATCTAATTCGGTCAAGCAGTTGTTGAGTTACTCTGCATTATGCGTGTTCCATGAAATAAATGATATTATCGCTCGTTTTGTATATTTTACTAGTTTTGTCCATATTTATAGAGAATACTCACAGTAGATGTTATACATAGAATCAAGCATCCCGTCTTCAGAGATAGGCAGCCGCAACGTCGGATCAACGGCAAGGGCATCTCGTTCCTGAAACATATATCTCAGTTTTGATCTTTTTACTAAACAAATACATTCATTAGTGGTATAAGTATAGTTTACGCAGATGTCGTCGTCATGTAACTTCGTGCTCCCCAACGGCTGGTCCCAATAATCTATCTATCGCCGGTTTACCTTACTAGAGATAGATATTTGACACCATTTGTATGGACGTTATGTCAAATTTCTATCGATAGTAAGTTAAACTCTGTAGGGCTATTATGTATCTCAGTTGCTAACAAATATTGATTGAAATCTTGAAAAATGGCGGCTCTTTGTCACTTTTGTCAGCTCCAGTCATCAACTTCCTAACATTTTAGCTTACTAGAGTTAGTTGTCAAGACTGACATTTGTCAGCAACTGAGATACATAATAGCCCTGCTGGCTTATGGGGGATCCCAATAATAGATAGATTATTGGGATCCACCATAAGCCGTTTTCAATAAACTATCTATCGTCAGCTTACGTTACCAGAGATAGATATTTGACACTATTTGTATATGGACGTTATGTCAAATTTTTATCGATCGTAAAGTAAACTCTGGAAAGATAGATTATTGGGATCCACCATAAGCCGTTGTCAATAAACTATCTATCGTCAAAATTCAAAATTCAAAATTCAAAAATTATTTATTCAGTTTAGGCATCATAGACACTCTTATGAACGTCAAAATTTTTAAATGATTCTACCGCTGTCTTCGGAAAAGAACCACCGCCGAGAAGAAGCAGCAAGAAACTCGTGGGCCATTTTTTTTTCAAGTCTTTGTACATTGAGGTTACATATGAGTAGTATTAAAATAACAAATTTATTCAATAGTTGGCTATTAGGCAGAAGTGGAAAGCTTCCAGGCATCTTTGTCTTCTAAGTAGTGACTCAATTTATAATAGGCTTTTTTCATTAGTATATTTTTGACACGTAACTTGAATTTCCCTTCAGTGAGCTCAGTAATGTCTTTCGGGATTTTATTATAGAAACGTACACAACGTCAGCTTACGTTACCAGAGATAGATATTTGACACTATTTGTATATGGACGTTATGTCAAATTTTTATCGAGTAAAGTAAACTCTGGAAAGATAGATTATTGGGATCCACCATAAGCCGTTTTCAATAAACTATCTATCGTCAGCTTACGTTACCAGAGATAGATATTTGACACTATTTGTATATGGACGTTATGTCAAATTTTTATCGATAGTAAAGTAAACTCTGGAAAGATAGATTATTGGGATCCACCATAAGCCGTTGTCAATAAACTATCTATCGTCAGCTTACGTTACCAGAGATAGATATTTGACACTATTTGTATATGGACGTTATGTCAAATTTTTATGGATAGTAAAGTAAACTCTGGAAAGATAGATTATTGGGATCCACCATAAGCCGTTTTCAATAAACTATCTATCGTCAGCTTACCTTACCAGAGATAGATATTTGACACTATTTGTATATGGACGTTATGTCAAATTTTTATCGATAGTAAAGTAAACTCTGGAAAGATAGATTATTGGGATCCACCATAAGCCGTTTTCAATAAACTATCTATCGTCAGCTTACGTTACCAGAGATAGATATTTGAATCTTTTTGTATATGGACGTTATGTCAAATTTTTATCGATAGTAAAGTAAACTCTGGAAAGATAGATTATTGGGATCCACCATAAGCCGTTTTCAATAAACTATCTATCGTCAGCTTACCTTACCAGAGATAGATATTTGACACTATTTGTATATGGACGTTATGTCAAATTTTTATCGATAGTAAGGGAAAGATAGATTATTGGGACCCCCCATAAGCCGTTTTCAATAAACTATCGTACAAGTTAAGCGTTGCTTAACTTGTTGATCGGTTAAGATCACAAGCCATGCTCCGCTGCGAGCGCTTCATTGTATATAGTTGACAATACACAAATTGGAACTGGCACAGTAGGTACACTAACTTACAGTATTAGTACTCGTAGTATATATTATTATACAGTATTGTAGTGTTCTGTTTGTCCTGTGTCTAGGTGTTTGTATAAGTATGTACATCTATTCATCAGGTTACCATAGTAGGTACAGGCTCTGCCTGGTTGATACCTAAAGACCACAGACCAATATATCCACTGGTCTGTGCTGAAGAACTTGTGATAAGGATGTCCTGTAATATAAGTAGGTACCTACCTATTTAATACATAAAAAGATGATATATATATATTTATATTGTAAGTCATTCCTATTCAACGATGTTTTAACTTATGCAATTGATTTTGATTATGGTTCATAAATATACTCTCCAAAAACTACATAGAAAAACCGTCTTTCATTCTATTATTGATTTCCCACAAACTCTTATATCGTTAATTAGTTTCATCATCAGCTCATCCACATGGGATGATGATTATCAGACGCGTATACTTGAACAGCCTTAGAAAGTATATGAATTGAGAGTTGCGCTCGATTTCCCTGGGATCCCATTACCAGATCCTGATTTGGTTACGATTGGGACCACATTGGAAGTATATCCTAGGGAATAAAAGAAAAATAAATAAATCGGTCAATAGTTGGCAAATAAATCAGTGAACATACATAATAAATAATCCAAAGCAAAGTAGAGGTCCAATTTCAGTACAATGAAAAAAAGCTAAAAACCGGGCCAAGGGGATGTAAGGAGTGAAATAAAACTAATTTAGATTTTTTAAATTTCTTTGTTTCTGTTTGTCTGTTTGTCTGTACGGGCTGATCTCCGAAATTATTAGACTGATTTAAATGAAATTTCGCATGGTTGTAGATTATATCCCTGGTCAACATATATATTACTTTTGATCCCGGTAAATAATGAGTTCAGTGGGATAGTTAACAAACTGTGATGAATCGTATCCCGCGAGGCCTCGCGAGCGAAGACGCTGGCGTGTCAGCTAGTTACAAAATAAACAAACATAATTAATATATTTTATATAGTATTACGTACTTTAAGAACTAACGCCTGCTTAGCGATTCTAAACATTGCAATTTTTATCTCAAAATTGCAATAATAAATACATACACAGTGGAATATAGAAAATCCACTTTTTTTTAAATGTACAAAACAAAATATTGTGTTATTGGAGTGGTACAAGTAGTGAAATAGATAGTATCTTTTCCTTAAACGTATTAACATTTCAACAAGCAGGAAGTATAAAATAACAGTGATTAAACATAATCACTATTATTTAAGATTGCAAACAGACTGATATTATATCCGATTCAATCAATCGAAACGCAAACCTTGACTTGAGAACACATTGAACGCGTATTGTATATACTTTGTTACTTTTTAGTAAATTTAAAAATGAATCATTACCCAGCAGCATTTTATTCGGACCGATGCAAATACCGAAGGAAGTTTAATTAAAATAACGTAAGCACTTTCCCGCGCGTGGGATACGTACTTAGTTTCTAATTACTTTGTGTCGACACACGCTGTTGCGTTTTTTTTCCAATGCCTCATAGTTTCGAAAGTTTATGGACTTGAATGAATGTTGTTGCGAACGACGCTGTTTCGAAAAACATTTTCACTGGCTCATACGCTCGAATGCTTGTGACTTCGATTTATTAAGTGTGAGTACTTAATAAATAGAAGTCAGAAGCATTCGAGCGTATGAGGCAGTGAAAATGTTTTTCTTGTGTATTCAAATTCATGTACGACCTTATACAAACGTTGCTAAATTTTAAATAACGTGTTTTAGTATGACGCAGAACATATTTGCCGTGCGCAAAACACTACACTACACGCACACTAAATAACGTCATTTAAAGTTAATCAGCGTTTACGAAAAATACCCGTAGTGATTAAAAAAACTACATATTCGGTATCAATCAACATTTATTATTATTAAAATACGAGTTGAGCCCCGCATTTTCACCCGCACGTCTCCCCGTAATAGTGGGATATAATTATCCCACTATACGGGACAATTTGAATATAAACTATTACATTATTTTACTTATAAATAATAACTGCTTTTTTAAAGCTCGTAGTTTTATAGTCTCGCAGTATGTATGAAAAGTAGAGTATGTACCTCGAGGATAAAGCCTGTCTTTGTCTTGGGCGCTATTAACCTCTCGCTTCACTCAGGCCTCTTCATAACTCCCTCGAGTCGCTCGGGAATTAAACTTTAATCCCTCACTGCGCTCAGGGATTAACTCTAGAGTCCCCGTTACACTCAGGGTTCAATATACCGCCCGTGACGTAAGACACTGCTTTACTCCTTCGGTTCATTATCTTCTATTATTTCTACTTGGATATAATTTAGTAAACATAAAACAGTATACCGTCTTTATACGAAAATATAAATAGTTCTCACATAAACTGCAATCCGAGAAAGTATGTAGTGTAAACAATTAGGTACAGGATATACTTACTTTATATTTATGTTAACAAATTCAAGTTAAAATTAAATTAAATTTCGTACATAGGTATATATAATTAGGATATTTAGGGAAACATGCTTAAATAGTAAATGATTCAACAGCTGTTATTCAGTTCTAAAACAATCTCTCAAGTAATAAACAAAAGCTTCTCGTGTCTCTTTCCTCCATTATTTCCCTCGTGTTAATAGTTAATAGCTTATTTGCGTGTAATAAAATCGTTTCCGAATACATATAACTTATTGGTTATTTATGTCCGGGAGTGTCGACATTCAGTCGCCATAATCTGTCCACAGTTTTATAAAGAGTCGCTGTTATTCTCCAGTCTATTTACGTTTTCGGATTCTCTGTTCACGAATGTTCTATACGAATGAATTTTAGAACGGACGAAAGTTAGGTACGTCTTGCTGGATATAAATACTGTAGTCCCTGATAATCATATCCAATGTTTCCGAGAAGAATTGCACAAGTACGGCTGTGATTAGATTTAACAAGCATTGTATCATAATTAACGCGCGTGTGGCGGCACAGTTCGGAGGGTAATTAATAACATGACATGACTATAAAATTTTGCTTCCGTTACCTGCAAATCATTTGTTCCATAGGTCGCACAAACAATACAATTCCTGGAACCACGACCGTTATAAACTCATTGCTTATGTATTAAGAAACGTCATTAAAACGAGTAATTATTTAAAAAAACTGTGTGTGAATTGTGGAATGCTCTGCCGGCGGACGTATTTCCTTGCAGCTATGGCCCTGGGTTTTTCAAGCGGGGCGTGAAAAAGCATCTCTCAGGTAATCACAGGGGTGGCGATTAGTGCGGCTTACGGCTGCACTAATGGTCATTGCTTCTTGATTCCATCTTCGCTTTCCATCAGGCGAGAGGGAGTCACTTTGATGAACCATTATAAAAAAAAATATCTCCCTCGGCTTCACCTACGTGTGACGGATGATGATGATGAAAAGTAACCTTTGTACTTAATACCCGGGACATAATCTATCTCCTTGACAAATTTCATAGAATTTTTTTTTCTCAAGCTATAACGTGGCTAAGGGGAATTGGGATTCATTGTTGTATTATACATGTATGGATACGAAATCGCTGTGCTGAAACCACCAATGAGAGTTGATTTAGTGCTTATTTTCTGCATCAAGTCATAATAACGTGATTTTATTGGCTGTTTACGGCTCGTTTCATCATTACAAGTCTCCACTTTGGTGGGTCTGGATGTAGCGGGCTAACAAGATGTTAAAACAATAAAATGTGGTACAGTGTGTGTATCAGCTCGAATAAGGTTTATAAAGAAAAAAGCAGCTGGAAATTTACCCGAAAAACTGGAACACTCGGGGAATCAGAACAATTTATGCTTGTCAGGCATGGTCGCTTAGAAGAATATATGAAGAGAAAATTGCAATTGGAGAGAAGCATTTTAGGAATCAAAACTTCAGACTACGTAAGTAATAAAACAATAAGAAAGATAACTACAGCACCAGATGTAACACAAAGGATAAGACTATTAAAATGGACATGCCCATTCCATGTCTGTAGAATAAATAATGAAAGATGGACAAAAAAGGTTACAGAGTGGATACCTCTGGACGGTAAAAGAAACCAAGGAGGGCAGAGGAAGAGATTAAGGGACATATTCTGTAAGATAATCAGACCCGACTGGTTGAGGAAGGCGAGAGAAAGAGTAGAGTGGAGAAAATTAGGGGAGGCCTACGCCGCTGGAGAGTCGATACATTATAGTGTAAAAATCAATAGTTATAATAACTGAACCAACTATGTTAGATTTTTGTTGGAGAATAAAGGATTTTTCTTTATTTTTTATTTTATGTCAACTATTACAGTTATAGAATTACTGTTTTAAAGGTCTAACGCCTGCTTAGTGATACCAAATATTGCAGTTTTTATAGAGAGAAAAAATTACATTCTCGGATGGGATTCAAACCCGCGTCTTCTGACAATCAGCTGTGTCAGACGCCATGACCAACTAGGCCACTAAGGCTCGAGGTCCGAGCAACGAATTTTAACTTTCTATTTGATTTTAACCGTCGTTTGGGGACGGAGTGACGGATCTATTGACCAAAAATAAATTGCAACATTACAGTTATGTCACATTAACTACTTTTTCACGTTTATATATATGTAATAGTAACGCCGCTACAAACTAAGCCACATTATTCGTACCTTGGTATTTAATCCTAATCATCATCATCATCATCATCATCTCAGCCGTAGGACGTCCACTGCTGAACATATGCCTCCCCCATAATTTTCCAAAAGGACTGGTTGGAAGCGGCCTGCATCCAAAGTCGTCCTGCGACCTTTATCAGGTCGTCTGTCCACCGTGTCGGTGGACGAACTACGTTGCGCTTGCCGGTCCGTGGTCTCCATTCCAGAACTTTCCGGCCCCATCGGCCATCTGTTCTGCGTGCTATGCACCTATTATTAATCCTAATAATACAACAGAAATATTTATGTAAGAAGTTTTTAATGGAAACACAAAGTAAAAAGTAAAAGTGAACAATTATTTATTGATATAACTTGTACAATTATTTAGTGAATCCATAGGCTGCCGAACTAGTAAAAACTGTGTTTCAGCAGTCAGAAACTAACAAACCGATTCAAAAATTATTTCAGCAGTAAAAAGCTACATTATGCCTGAGTAACATACTCTATATTTGATTCTTCTTCATCATCATCCATCACCACGCGGGTGAAACCGCGGAGCGCAGCTAGTATAATATAAAGCCGTTATTATTTAGGGCAAACTGTGAATGGGAAGCATGGGGGAGATAGGTCACACGCTTCGCCATTTCAATGGGTAATATTTGCGTGGCACGTTACCTAATACGAAATGCCATGGCGTGTTTAGCTTCAATTTTATGACTAACGAAGACTAGCTGATTTGCCAGCGGCTTGGCCTGCTTGGTCTATGGGATACAAAGATACAGAAGTTATTTGAATTCACCCTTCCCAAATCCTCCATAGTGAATTCTTATAACATAAAATGCTTCAACTGTCAATATTTCAAGTTTGTGCCCCAGTGGTTAAAGTTCTTTGTATATTATTTATTATTTATGTATATTAATTAATTTGATAAAAATATTACAAGTTACAATGATTACTTACTTTTAGGCACGTACTTAGAATAGTTATGGCTAAAACAGCGATGACTCAACTGAGCCGAGCATGACAGTAACATAATTAGGAGAACAAAAATACGCATTGTCTCAACACTCATCTTCTCCAGCTTTCTGTACGGCTAAAAAGCTTTGTTTACAAAAGTTACTGAAAAACAGAAGATAAACGTTTGCTTCGAATTCCCTAGACAGCACATAGAACCAACTTATCAATCTTAAAAGAACTCAAGATCGAGCGCCAAAACCACCTTTCCGCTATCTGTCTCCACCTAGTGCAAATATTTCGGTCACATTGTCTGTAAAGACGCTGATAACTTGGAAAGACTAATCGTAACGGGCAAAATTGAGGGCAGAAGACCAAGAAGCCAAAGTCCGATAATTTGGGCTGACCAGATTTCACAACATTTGGAAACGACTGTCAACGTAGCACTACACAAAACCGAATACCGATGCGAGTGGAGTAGAATTGCTCATGACCATAAAGAGTCACGATCCTCAACAATGAGGGAACGACTGAGGAGAGAGGAAATCACGTACATTTCTATACTCCGGATACCCAGATGAAATGTTGAAGATGATTGAATAAACTTTGATAAAGCCATTACTGCCTAGCTGAACAAATTTCTTTTCTTCTTTAAGTGCAAATCCTATCGCAGCTTGCACAACAGCAGGGCACAGCCATTTTTACTTTCAATACTGCCACTCAGAAAGGTGACATTACAGGGATTATTCACCATGAGTACTGACTCAACTACTTATTTTCCAACAATCCTCATGAATTGACCTTAGTACTTTCTGCGTTTGATGGTGTTCATAAGTTTCCATCTTTTTTTAAACTGGTCTAAATCCACGTTGGCGACTCAGTCACGCCATCAGCTTTTCAAGTTCCGGCAGCAAATGCACATCTTAAAATCTCTAGATTATTTGTTTGAGTCTATGCTGAACCATGCTGTACAGTAGTTCAAAGATGTAACAGCGTATATCTTAGTCGGGTTGAGACTAAGATCTTTATCACACAGAATTCTACCTATTATGAGAAATACTGATCGATCAAAAATTTCACATTTCTGTCACCCACACCAAAAGGCCCGATCTTAGATTATATATACACCTCTGTTGTTTGTTTGTATGTTATTTTCTCACTTTCCTTCGTTAATTTCAGCGTTAAAATCTCTCTTATTATTTTTCGTATCGGCGGCGATGAGGCCTGCACTGACGTCCCGCTTGGGATGTTCAGTGCATTCTCCCCTCCAGCATTTACTCAAGTCTTAAGTCCTAGTGAATGGAAATCACAACCTGTTTCCGTTTGTTTTTTTTTTCGCTTTTCGTTAAAATCTTTGATTCCAGTTGTTTCACAGTAAGACTAGTAAGTTAGTAAGCTATGGAGACGTCTCCGGTATATTTGAGTGTAATTTGAAATGAAAGTACCGTATAAACCCAGGAATAATGCACGTGGTGATTTTTGCCCGACTGCGGTAAAGCCGAAAAGGAGGGATGTATGTTTGCACGTATGTATGCCCTTTCGCGAGTGGCACTTAATTACCAGAAATGCGGTTAGGTCCAAATAGAGTGTCGATTTTATGCGCTTTTATGTCAATTGTTTCTGTAGTCGGAAATTTTTACTTAGTTTTCTTGCTTTTATTTCTCGCGGACGAATATGTGGAAAATACATATACATAATACAGGGAGATGATACTTCGATGGACTTTTTCAAACAGTATCTTCGGAAACACCAAGGTATTTTGTGTGGCTTGTGTAAATTATTGTGTTGTTTTATTGATACTTCCCACTATTCGACAATGGCTGACCTTTACATTAGTATCTTTTTTATACTACGCGAAAAAGACAAGACTTAGATTATTATGCCTTTGCATCTTGATGTAAGTACCTACAGACGGATATTTTATTATGCAAAGTAAATATGATATATTTTTTCGATCGAACACCAGAACAGAGGCCGTAGCACAAACAATTTGCGAAAAGTATTCGTGTCACACTTCGGCGTACAAACTATAAGTTGTATATGTCACAGTTGCCCTAAATAAATAACAGTTTGTACTGTTTCACGTGAACAACACGTTACGTTACACTTACTCAGTTATTCAAGCTAGGGCAACGGACTTCTACATCGTCGAATACAAATTTTATATGCCTACCTAATTATTTTTATACCATCAAAGCTAACATTAAACGTACTAAGGAAATTGCGTGTAAAGCTGGCCTCAGACAGCCGGAATGTCTTTCTGGATTCATAATCTGGAATTCATAAGCTTAATTCAGGCACCTTGCCTCACACATATCTTAAAAAATCAGAATGATCTGAAGTCTCGTGATTCCCGGTACATGCACACGTCTTTATGAAAGAGGCATTTATGCTAATCGCATTGCTTTTGGCTCTACATAATAAAAAAAGGAAATGCAAACGCAAATACTGGATCCATCCTTTAAATGTGAACAGAGTAAAGTAGAGTCAGTATCACATTAGGGCCATAAAATTACAACAGTACCCTGACAGATTCTTTAATTACTACATAATGTCAGTAGCATCATATGATGAATTACTATGTTTGCTGCGGAATAAATTCAAAACATAGACACTCATGAGAAGATCCATTTCCGCTGAAGAAAGACTTACAATTACTTTAAGGTAAGATTAGATAATATACTCATTTTTCAAAAGCAAAACAAATACTAAAGTAGGGGAGATAATTTTAATCAATAAGTACAGTTTTAGCTTGTTTAAATAACTATAACTTTCATACAGTACCTATCATATTCATTTAAAAGTCAAATTAATATTCAGCAGCGTTTTACATTACTACCGCGGCATCTATCCTTTACTCTATTCGTAATCTGATTTCAGTTATGGGTGTGCCGCTCTATTAAAATGTATACGAATACGCGCGTTATGAAATCATAATCTTAAATATTCCGATCCGGAATTTAGAACGCTCCTCAGTATCATACTTACAGATCGATCTGATTAAATAACAATCAGAAAAAATCTGAATGTGTGTGGTGTATACTGATTTTGTATGGTATTCCGGGCTTTCTGAATTAATAATATGAATTAAGATTATGAATGTTTATAGTATTACTTTTTAAAGCACTAACGCCTGCTTAAGCGATCTCAAACATTGAAATTTATAGAGAGAAAAATTCCATCCTCGGACGGGATTCGAACCCGCTGGATGGTACTGTTTAACTGTCCAATAGATGTCGCTCCGTCCCCGCAAGACAGTTAGTCAAATAGAGAGTTAAAATTCGATGCTCGGACCAGAACCTCGGTGGCCTAGTTGGTCAATGGCGTCTGACACGGAGAGTCAGAAGACGCGGGTTCGAATCCCGTCCGAGGATGGAATTTTTCTCTCTATAAATTTCAATGTTTAAGATTATGAATCCAGAAAACCATGCCGGCTGTCTGAGGCCAGCCTTAAAGTACACATACTGTTTGGGAGGCTTACGTCCGCATATTTGTTCATAAGTTAAGAGAATTTACAGTCGTTCCTACGACTCAGTTAATGTACCTTGACAATGTAATATACTACGGATTGTTGTGGGGTACAGCGTACTAGAGTTTTTAAATGTAAATCGGATAGGTGACGAGTTCGGATGATGTAAGTGTTACTCTTGATCATAAAGTTCTGTGGCATTCAGAATTTTAAACTACAAGAATTCAAAACCCTGCATGGAAATGCATTGCAGCTCCACGGTTGGATAACTGACATATGTGTGGTAATTACAATAGGGATTAGGTATCTGTCTGCGTTTATTATAAATTCCAGAAAGATAACAGAGCACATGAAAAGAGAATATAAGTAAGCTGTAAAACAATTGCGGCCTTACTAATAAACGCTGCTTAACTTTATATGACGTTATTTAGTACTGCGCAAAGGAAAATGTTCTGCGCCGTACTAAGTGACGTTATTTAAATTTAAATAACGTTAAATTCTATCGACTAGGACCTAACGTGATTAAATCAATTTATATCTTTTGCGATTTTGGTAATCAGCTAGTATGACGTTTTGCTCTTTAGATGACCTGCTCATGAGTTTAGAATTTTGATGTTAATACTGAACCGAGTAACATAACAATTATTATTAATTTGAGTGCAATTTTGCCCTTATTATTTAAATAAAACACACAACATATTTTATAGAAATGTTTGGAAATTTGACTATCTATGTCACAGCTGTAAGTAAAATGTACATTACCTGCTTGGTAATACTACTCACATGCCGACTCATATCTAGCTTACAATTAATATATAAATACAAAATCACTTACCGTTTCATTTAATATATTATTGGGTTGAGTATCAAAAATAACTTTCAGGAAATTAGGTCACCAAATATCACACAAAAACAGATGTTTTCAAAAAAATCATTTTAGCACATCACTCATATATATTTTTACCACATATTACACGATGAAATTATGCATAAAAGAAGAGCAAAATTCTAAGATCACTTTTCATGTTTTATCGTGTTGAAAACAGCGAAACATCGTCAATATTACCACGATAAAATTTACTCAAGTGGTCGTCATTATTTACGTACGGCACGTTCGTTTAGTTCAGTCATTCGTTCACAGTTCTATTTAGGTTCACACACTTTAATTATAACGAATTGATGCAGAAGTGTTCTAATTATATAACACACGCTGTCTCCTGCAGATTTTGCTCAAACGTATTTTTTTGATAAAAAGACGATAGTTCTATTGTTGTAGATTTTTATAACACAATTAGATTATACAACCTTTATAGCCACACACTTCATGCTAACATAACGCGTTTTTATATTGGCGCCAAATTTGTAAATAGAACTTTTATTTTTTCTATTCGCGCAATAGACAAAGCGATTTATTCGACGTTCAGCCAGTGACTAGCCAGCCATGTGGTGCTTCCGACATCCGCACTGCTAGCCATGACCTTGTACTGGCGACTAGACGACCAGCCGTTTTGTTATTAAATTGATCAGACCCTTTTGATTGTTTTCCTTGGTAACATTAGATAATATTGCTGCAGTGGGTCTGATAGAAACTGAAACTGTGTTCGTTCGTTATGATAAGTGTGATATTGATAGATAGGTAGTGACAAAGTGTACTATGTGACTACGTGTATCAAAAAGCGTGGTTTGGTTTTCTCTGCATTTATCATTCCAGAAAGTTTATTGATCGACTTCAAAAAAAGGAGGAGGTTTCTCAATATGACCGTATATTTTTTTTTATTTAACGTCTGTTCGCGGATATCGTTGATATCTTCGTCGTTTGTTATACTTAATATATATAAATATATTTTTTGTTTCGTAAAGTATACTTTCGAGGTGGCCATATAAATTTCGTCAAATTCCGTCCAGCCATTTTTGAGTTACACTGCAATAACTTAAGACAATACGTCGGCCTAATTTGTTAACCTGTTAAGTCCATTTTTAAGATTTCAACGTTAATTTTTAAGAGTTCAGACTATTGTCTACCGTGTGGTAAAGGAATAAAGTCGAAAATAAGCTAAAAACTGTAAGAAATGCTTTCCCCGAAAAACTGCTTCCTGACCAACAGCCAGTCCCCACAATGAAAACCTGCTAAATCCTGTTAGTGTCTCACTTTTGAACTAACAATGTTTGACTATAACCCGCGGCATATAACTCTAGCTCTGACCGTTATTGCGCAGAAGTCAAAAATTGGGACGAAGGACTCTTGTGTCTCTCTGTCACATCGAAGACGAGGGACTGTTGTCTCTCTCTATCTGCGCAGCTATCCCTTCCACATTTCGCTCAGAGCTAGAGTTATATGCCGCGGGTTATACCAGCGTACATGTCGCGTCCGTACATGTCACGTCGCGCTAATTTTTGCCATCTTTTAGTCGATTATTTGATTTTATTTAAGTACGTAAACTACACATGCTATATGAAATAAGTTTATTTTGTTTTATCAGTAAGTCATGTCGTTTAGCGAATCGGTCAAAACACAACTATCCTGACTGTATGGCCACGAAATGGAAACTTTGAGGAGACAACAAATAGAGACAAAACCTTTGTTTATCATATATAAGTAAATGATGAAAGTATCAAAATGTGTCGAAAAATGTATTTGAACACTTTAGATTTAGGAATTTAGAAAGGCGTTCTAGTATACACTGAGACGTAAACACTATCATCGAGATGGTTTCGATATCGATATTTCGGAACAGCAACAATTGCTTATTCAATTTCTGGAGTCTCTCCCTATAATGCAATCCCATTATTGTCAAGCTCAGCTGCAGAACCTAGGCTTTTTCATAAGGATGCGAAATGCGTCATTATATTGCACCCTTATGGTATGATAAGCTAGTCTGGTATACTTTACCCAAAGCTGACATGTGTATAAACACATGCAGTAAGCTTGGAATAAAGTAACCTTGACTTCATGGGAGCATTTTGCAAATCTGCGCGCGAGCATGTTACATCTGATTGACAGATTCCTTCTCTCTCGCTCCATGTCCAAGTTGTCAGTCATATCTTCGGTCATTATATGCCCAAGATACCTAAACCTTTTCACAACCTTTACTGGCGAATTCATCAACATTACATCCGGCACGATCTCCGGACCCTTCACTGCGCGAAATACCAGCATCTCTGTTTTGGCTACATTATATTTTAAGCCGTTCTTTGCTGCGTATTGTTCGCATACATCCAACAGTTTCCTTAGTCCGCTGATCTGCATCGGCTGATAAGCACCATAATGATATGGTGCAGATGACTGCATAACTTAGGTTATTGAGGCACACACTACCAATATGGCATCAGACACTGGTGCTTCTCATCTCCCCTATCCTCTATTTATATAAAAATTAAAAAGGTCCGGAGATGTCAAGCCACCCTGGCGAACTCCGCAGTCCAGTCTATACTCACTGGAGGTCGTGTCGCCCCATCTCACTACGTTGGTTTGGTTACCGTACCAGAACTTAAATATGTTTATATTATAATTCACCTGATCAAATGCCCGACTCAGGTCCAGGAAGCAGGCATAGACCGATGTTTCACGTGAGAGATAGTAATTGACAGTGTGTTTCACACTGAATATAGCCAAGTCTGTTGATAACTCTGGACGAAAACCAAACTGCGCGTCATCTATACTTAGATTATTCACCAGTAAAGGCTGCAGAAGTCGCTCAAATATCTTACCTATCACAGTTCCCAGAGAGATAGGTCGGTAGTTAGCTGCATTCCTAAGTTGTCGGTCTTATTTTTCACGTTTGGCACGACTACAGTTTTCATGAGGCCCTCCGGCAAGTACGAATATTTAAGGCACACGTTGTAGAAATCACATAATTTTATATATATTGTAGGCCCAGCGCTGAGAATGTGCTCGAGACTAAGGCCATCATGTCCTGGCGACTTTCCACGCTTCATTTTACAGACAGCCTTAGCCACATCTGTAGTACTAAATATTACATTTTTAACACTCAATTAAAGATTAACTTAATTATTATTTATAATATTATTATACACATATTATTATATGTATACTATTTGTTGACCCTCATACACACATGCAACAAACACACATACTGCACGCACACTGTGGTTATTGTCGCCTGTACACATGTCGGATACCCACTTTTTGCTCAACAGATGTATATATTTGTAAATGTAACACTTTTAAATTTTCTGCTCTCTATTACGTTTTTCTTTTTATATAAAGTAAATCCATAATTGGATGTGAGACTTATTAATAAGTTAATTTAATTATGCTTAAGATCTGTGGATTTTGTGAACTTAAATAAATAAATAAATAAACACTAGAGATGTGGGCATTCGATGATGCCTCCAACGTATTTACGTGCAATTCCGGTTGGATCTATTCGAGAATAACTCTGCTATGTCTTTAGGATTCTTCAAGCCGTCAACCGTCACTGGCAGAGCCTTTTTTTGATTTACATTCTTAGTTGAGTTCCAAAATTTTATGAAATTGTCATTACTTCTATGAGAAGCTAGTATGTCTTTGTTGACTTGTTGAAGAATAACTTTAGAACTATCATGGTACCGACTTCAACAAGTTATTTCACACTTTTTAGTGTTGAAGTCGGTTCCATTTTTTGGTAAAATATTTTTTTCTTTACATACTAAGTGTGCCAGTCATTCGTTTAAACTAAGCATCACGTAATTAAACTCTTTTGTCGGTCAATAATTATAACATTTTACATTGGTTTCAAATCTATAACAACAATGAGTATGTCACACTACTTCGTGCAGAAGGTCTGACGTGGCAGGGTTATCCACTAAGAAGTCATTGGAAATAATTTATTTAATTATACGTTAACAAGCGGAATGACCGCGCAGTCATTCTGAAGTGAGCGATGTGGTGGCGGCGTCCAGACGAGTTCCTTATTCACACATGAATTTGACATGCTTCACAGTGCCCAAAAACTTAGAAACACAATTTTACGCAAAAACTCAAGGAGACATCTTGGAAAATTACACAAAACACAAAATAAATAATAAACCAATCCAACGAGTGACCTTTTTGAAATAATATTGGCGCCAAATCCATAAATTGCGTTTCTAATCTGCGGGTACAAATAGAACTAGGACTACATCTATACAGGTCTAGATTCTACATGGATTATATACTGGTCTGAGCCTCGGTCCAAATATAAGTCCAGAGTACGCCTGTAGAACACATCGCTCGCAGAAACGACAACCGATAGGGAAGAAAGTTTCTCCAGTGGCGACCACGCACTAGAAGACGTTGTGTAGAACGGCCCCGCTAAGTGGACTGACGACCTCGTCAAAACGCCTTTAAGACTCCTTTTCTCAGGAACGTAGTACAGGTATCAAGTTGGAATTTATAATAGGTATGGTGTCTCTCAGTTGTGAATAAGTCATAATGAACCCGATTCGGCTTTTTCGCGCAAAGTGCTGGCGAATCAACCACTTTGAACGCATGCGAATATGAACTTTATTTCATTGTCTAAATTGTGTAGGTATAGAAGCGAACCGCCTTAATAAGTTAGGTGTGAAACAAAAAATAGGTTAGGTTAGGTTAGAACATGACAAACAACGCACGAGCCGAACGAGCGAAGCGAGCGTGCCGCGGCAGAGGCCGGCGAAGTGCCAGAAGCGAACCGCCTTAATAAGTTAGGTGTGAAACAAAAAATAGGTTAGGTTAGGTTAGAACATGACAAACAACGCACGAGCCGAGCGAGCGAAGCGAGCGTGCCGCGGCAGCGGCCGGCGAAGTGCCAGAAGCGAACCGCCTTAATAGATTAGGTGTGAAACAAAAAATAGGTAAAAAATACTGATATAGCCGAAAGTGAGGTTAAGTACTAAAAAAATTATTACTCAAAAACTAAAGGCCTCCGGCGGGGGGGGGGATGCCGGGGGGGCTTCACCCCCTCCCCCTCCCCCCCCCTCCGCCCCCCTCCCCCGTCCCCGCGGGTACCGGGCGACTATAGTTTAACCGTAACAAGTGTAGGCCTACACAGAATAAATGATTGCATTTCATTTATCGATTACCACGCAAAACAAAATTTAGACTGCCTCCAGTAACCTTCCCCAATGAATTCCGAAGGAAAATTGCTACTTATAATGCTTACCGGGTTTGTCCCTGTTTGAGCTAATTCGAGTGGGCTACGGACACAGTGCGTGTGTCGTGGTATATTACCCTGCTATCGAAGTGAGGGGTTCGGTTCCTGGGATTCGGTAGTTTGTGATGTGTGATCCATGCCTCTTGTGAAACAGGGAATCCTAAAGCACAGGTGTCGTACGATTTTGTAAACGTTATTTAAAAAAAACATTACCTTCCTCTTGCGTTAGTGTTGATACGAAAATTCGGTTTTTATGTATATTACTAGCATTGTTTGGTACCAAACGTTATGTATTTACTATAGTATTGATATTGTATTGTGTAAATATTAACCACCTTTCAAAAGTACCCATAAACTTTATTGAGACTATACAGGCGCTGATGGAGGTTCGAGTTTGTCTCTAGGAAATTTGAAATGGAAAATTGGATTAGCTATTAGGAGCACAGTATTTGCGGTAAATCTGAAGGCACCGCGCCGCTACCAAATACACCCATTACATTCGTGGATTTTAATTTGGAGGGCCTAACTCATAAATGTTGAAATATTAATTTAATTAGTTGCATAATAGACTGTGCTGATATAATGAGCACACCACTGGTATATGTACCCGAAATAGTCGTAATAACAAATAATAGTAAAAAGGGTATAAATGAGTTACGAACAGCGGAAATGGTCGTCTAACTGTTATTGAAATTAAAATTGCGTTCGCTGTGTTTTTTATTCGTGCAGAAATTATTTAGAGCGTACTAACTTGATGCGGCTGGATAATAGGCATACTGGTGACCCTGCTTTTAAAACGAGGGGTCTCACGTTCGATGCCTGGCTTAAAATTATATAAAAACCACAAACGAGATTTTTACTACACAACAGCTATGGAATAAACACGATTAGCGGAACTTGAGCATCTATTATAAAGATATTTCCGTACTTCCAAAAGTCCTTACGAAAGCACCAGTTATTTGGAGCAAGTTGAGGTTTTTGGGCAGGCTGGCTGGTTTATCCAGCATTTCAGTAGCCCTACCATGAGTTGGCAACATAAATGTCATCTATAGTCGATACTCGATCTCGCCTACCTAAACCTTGTGATTGGCGTACTCGCTGTCCATTTTAGTTCTACAATTAACCGCGAGGTGGCACTGTAAATTTTTTCATACATTTTTTTGCGGCAGTCGATAGCGAGCATCGATTAGTGTTGTAAACTCATGGTAGACCTACTGATCTCGTTCACACATTAAACTTACTTATTAAACTTTGAATTTGAATTTACACAATCTCAACAAAATATAAACTTATGTATTTACTTTTTCGGAGGTAGTGCCACGATGTAGCCCCACAGCCGAATGGGCCGGTACAACCGGGGAAGTACCACACATTACACTGACGTGAAATAACATAGCTTGCTATTGCCTTTCGTCGGTTTGTGGGAGTTTCCGGAGGCCCGATTCCCCCTTCCCCATTCTCCCTGTCCTTCCCCCTCCCCCTCCAACCTTTACCCCTTCTATCTCTTACTTCCTATCATCTTTCCTCAAGGGTCAGCAACGCATCCTCCAGATCTCTGGTATTGCGGTTATCCGTGGGCGACGGTATCACTTACCATCAGGTGAGCCGCTTGCGAGTTTGCCAACATATCCCATAAAAAGTTTTTTGGTAAAAAATTGAAAATTGTCCCTACTAAAAAAAGCATACTATACCGTTAACGAATTTAACAACGATAATTAATAAACCTGATTATAAATTATATAGAAAATGCATGATGATATAATGGACAATTAAACAATTAATATCACAATATAGATTATACAATGTTTGTGAATGTATAGGACTATCCAACCAACTCTGACAAGTATTTTACTGATGAGCCCTGTTCAAAATAAACTAGAAAGTACCTACACTCACCTGTATGCATATTTAATCATGTAAAGTAAATAACCTTGCAACGCCCTTACAGGGTACATATAATTGACTAAATGCCATTTTATAAGAACTGTCTGTAACATATATGTAAGCAAGAATAAATAAATAAATAAAAAAATATGTATTGGAAAGGGGGAATGGGAACTGAGAATTGGGAACGTAGTTTCTTAATTTCAGGTCGACTAAAAATACGCAGAAAATACCCGTACAAAGATCATGCTTAATCAGTTAACCAAACGTCAATTAGGCCCAGTGTTCAGTGAACATGTACAATGGGCCTAATTGAGTGTTGAAATATGTTATTTTATTCATAAGTATTAGAATAAATCGTATGTAAGTCATATTCATATTAATATAACTCTCAATTCTACCAAAAGGATCTAGTTTAAACCAGTGTATTTTTCAATATTGGTTGAAGTAATGTAAAACAAGAATAACAAATATACTTTTAAAATTACATCGATTTATATTTTTTTAATTCGCTATATTACATAGTAATAAAAAAAAACTTGGCTTTTTCGCGCCCAAACTGCTGAACATTTAAGCGCATTGGAATATGAACTGCCGTGCGATTCTCTAAGAGTAAACATCGTTGCATCTTTGACAACATCCGTGAAACAAATGACGAGATGACAAGAAACGTTGGAAAAACACCTTCTGAACAAGGGCGATATCTCATAAAGTATTTGACATCGGTGAGCTCGTCGACGAGCGCATCGACGAATCATTAGAGAATCGTACGGCTGTATTTGACTTGAATGACGGTTCTAATAAACTACTTCTTTTATAGCTGGTCTCCATTTTATTGTAATTAGTCGATAACCCACCCATTTACGAGTGACCAATGATTAATGACCAATAGGTTTTACAGATATACCTCGGATAGATACCTACCCAACCCACTACCATTCAATTAACAATAGTCGTACTACATTCATAATCAAGCTTTAGTTATTAGAACAGAAGTTTAGCATGTGGACGCGTTTCCGGTCACAGAATGTGCGACTATCGGGAATCCAACGAAATACTGATTCCGTGGTTGCTAGGCATATCTCTCTCCCTGTTCGGTCTCATCATCCAAATAGTGATCTATATCCTGATACCATGCAGCAGAAAGTTAGACCAGAAACTGCTGACGCAGATGACAATAGCAAGGATCCTGAATGCCGTCTTCGAGTTCATAACAACGAACTGTGCCTTGGAAAATGTGTTACTTCGAAACACAGTGTTTGCGATATATCTGCAGACGGACGCTGCTCTCATATGCTGGATGTTCATCTTCACCAAGAATTTATACGATAAAATAATAAAGGTGTTCACGCAACAGCGCAGTTTCACCATTATATCAATGACGGTTTGGATGACGACGTTGCCGATTGGTATCATATGCCCGCTTCTTCTAACCTTACAGCAAAGAAATTTCTGTTTGTCATATGACTGCTTTGTCATATTTTATAAAGTATATGCTATTTCGAAGTTTATAATTCTGACCGTAAATCTGTTATTATTTGGCAAAATATTTAATGTGGCCATCAAACGACCAAACAGAAACATCACCTTATTAAGGACCTGCGTGGTCTCGCTTTTACTAGTAAGTATAGCCAGTGTACAAGTCTTTTTGACGGATCTACTATCGTTCTTTTTATATAAAATGCTATATGTGTCATTGGTGTTTGCTGTGGTCAATTCATATCAGGTTATATCTATAACTATTGTATTCTTGATTTTAGTCAATAGTGAATGTGATCAATCCTTACTACACATTATGTGTAAATTTTGGTCGGCAAACGTTTAAAAATATAATTAATCATAAAAGTTTCATAATAGCATTTATTAGCTGTATTATATTAATGTTAGTCATACTGTTCGAATGAACAGCGGTAATCAAAGTCAAAGTCAAAATCATTTATTCAATTTAGGCATCAAAGACGCACTTATGAACGTAAATTTTTCATTATAATGTACTTTAAAGACTATTGCCGCGTTCCAAAATATATAGAGCCTACCGAGAAAAAGCGGCAAGAAACGCGGGGTCATTCTTTTTATATAGTTGTTTTTACTAAGGTACTACAAATATTAGCTCCAGTGTGTTGTTTTACAAAAGAAAACATAATATAGGTATCAGTAGGGCAAGACACGCTACACTTACATGACATCTTAGTACACGAGTAGATAGATCCTGGAGTGATCAGTCCCAAGCTGTTTTATCCTCCAAGTAATTCGAAATTTTGTCATAACCTTTTCGACCGAGTTTAGTTTTAATAGTAATTTTAAACTTATCAATAGGCAAATCTCGGAAAACAAAATGTAAGTCATACTGTTCAAATGAACGGCGGTAATGTTCGTCATACTGATCGAATGAACAGCGGTAATGCTCTGCATACTGTTCAAATTAACAGCGGTAATATTCGTTATACTGTTCAAATGAACGGCGGTAATGTTCGTCATACTGTTCGCATGAACAGCGGTAATGCTCTGCATACTGTTCAAATTAACAGCGGTAATATTCGTTATACTGTTCAAATGAACGGCGGTAATGTTCGTCATACTGTTCAAATGAACAGCGGTAATATTCGTTATACTGTTCAAATGAACGGCGGTAATGTTCGTCATACTGATCGAATGAACAGCGGTAATGCTCTGCATACTGTTCAAATTAACAGCGGTAATATTCGTTATACTGTTCGAATGAACAGCGGTAATGCTCTGCATACTGTTCAAATTAACAGCGGTAATATTCGTTATACTGTTCAAATGAACGGCGGTAATGTTCGTCATACTGATCGAATGAACAGCGGTAATGCTCTGCATACTGTTCAAATTAACAGCGGTAATATTCGTTATACTGTTCAATTGAACGGCGGTAATGTTCGTCATACTGTTCGCATGAACAGCGGTAATGCTCTGCATACTGTTCAAATTAACAGCGGTAATATTCGTTATACTGTTCAAATGAACGGCGGTAATGTTCGTCATACTGATCGAATGAACAGAGGTAATGCTCTGCATACTGTTCAAATTAACAGCGGTAATATTCGTTATACTGATCGAATGAACAGCGGTAATGTTCGTCATACTGTTCAAATGAACGGCGGTAATATTCGTTATACTGTTCAAATGAACAGCGGTAATGTTCGTCATACTGATCGAATGAACAGCGGTAATGCTCTGCATACTGTTCAAATTAACAGCGGTAATATTCGTTATACTGTTCAAATGAACGGCGGTAATGTTCGTCATACTGATCGAATGAACAGCGGTAATGCTCTGCATACTGTTCAAATTAACAGCGGTAATATTCGTTATACTGTTCAAATGAACGGCGGTAATGTTCGTCATACTGATCGAATGAACAGCGGTAATGCTCAGCATACTGTTCAAACTAACAGCGATAATATTCGTTATACTGTTTAAATGAACGGCGGTAATGTTCGTCATACTGGTCGAATGAACAGCGGTAATGCTCTGCATACTGTTCAAATTAACAGCGGTAATATTCGTTATACTGTTCAAATGAACAGCGGTAATGTTCGTTATACTGTTCGAATGAACAGCGGTAATGCTCTGCATACTGTTCAAATTAACAGCGGTAATATTCGTTATACTGTTCAAATGAACGGCGGTAATGTTCGTCATACTGTTCAAATGAACAGCGGTAATGCTCTGCATACTGTTCAAATTAACAGCGGTAATATTCGTTATACTGTTCAAATGAACGGCGGTAATGTTCGTCATACTGATCGAATGAACAGCGGTGTTCAAATTAACAGCGGTAATATTCGTTATACTGTTCAAATGAACGGCGGTAATGTTCGTCATACTGATCGAATGAACAGCGGTAAAATTCGTTATACTGTTCAAATTAACAGCGGTAATATTCGTTATACTGATCGAATGAACAGCGGTGATGTTCGTTATACTGTTCGAATGAACAGCGGTGATGTTCGTTATAATGTTTAAATGATCAGCGGCACTGTTCATTATATTGTTCATGATAAAGATATATGCGTTTGGTTTGTGCCTTAATCCGAGGAACGACAATTTGATTAGAAGTTAGGCAAGTAGGGATATTATATTGCATGAATTCAGTTTGAACTTTTTTGGCAGGAAACACTAATTCTATTATTCCATTTGTAGATAGACTGAGTCATTTTTCGACTTAATTTTGGGATTCGCCTGATTTGAAGAATATTTTGAACGTTATCTACTGGTGTAGCGTACTTTTGAGTAGAATCAATGCCCAAGTAGGCCCGTAATCAATCGATTGTGAATGTGGTTTATCATTTGCCTGAAGCTGCATCTCCAGAAATCATAATGGGCGTATATTTTGCTCTAGTCCTATCTCTCCTAACTTACCGCATTACCTGTTGGGGTAGTGCAGCTAAGTCCGCTATAATCGTTGTAGAAACAGCACAGCGATCAGTATACTTAGTAGTAAAACTTATTATGAAGAAACCGCTCAAATATCCTGCAATACCTATATTGCTGTCTTTAAAATATTGTTTAGTGAGCTACTTAATATTTGCGTATATTATAATGTATGAAAATGTACTGATTGCAGTTCATATTTAAGAAAAAAAAGGTATTTTACTGAGAGATCAAAGATGAGATTATACAGGAGAGATTTGTTTGTTTGTTTCAATTGAAGAGGCTACTGGAACGACTTGAAAAATGCTTTCACCATTAGAATCCATATTTTCCCTGGAATATACGCTATATATTTTGATTCATCACACATACGGATGAAACAGCGGAGCGCAGCAATTTAAACATAAAAGCATTTAAAAACGATTTGTACTTACTTTATAATTCTGTAGATATTTTTCTAAATCGTCTGAAGAAAATATTTTTTGTTGTACCTTTTCTCGACATGGTGATATATTTCACGATCGTCATCCACTAATGGCGTTAATACAAGTATAACAATGACATTAATATCTTCTGAAATTATAACACATTTTTTGTATGTATATTTATGATGTACCAACAATTTATTTGCCTGCATTACTTTCCGCTTGGCATATAAAAATATAGTAGTCACCTAATTTTATGCAACATCTCAATTTTTCTATTAAAATGTATCTTGGGCATATTTTAAAATATCAAGGGCATATTTTAAAATATGAAAAAAATATTACATAATCAAAATTATGATGTAATGTATTATTATGCCTTTTACAGACAAGCAAGATAGACTTAATAATAGAATCACGACCAGAACGCTTAAAATGATTGTGATGATAATTTCGGGTCGCACCAAAAAATCTCGATTAATGTTCTTATTTCACTATAATCCTATTTATACGTCAAAAAGTTGTACATATTATACAAATGGAAAGCGTACACCCTAATAGAATTTCTGTTTTGTATCAAATTCTAAAGTACGAGTACTTCCCTTTTAAAGTAACCTATAAAACTTAGAACACAGCTATGTAATACTAGAACAGCATAGCATGATCGGTTAGGCATGCATTACATTTATTCATTTGATAATTCCATGTTGTTTATAAACGCTTTATACTCATAATTCAGCTTAAGGAAACTTTGTCTTCAGTCATAGGAAAATACTTTAGCCTGCGCGCGTGTTTGTTGCATCCAGTTACAAAATGTTCCACGACGAGATATCTATTGGAATAAAAATCTCATGGCTAGTCGGATTAACTGTATCTGTACTTGGTCTGATTGTACAAATACTGTTCTATATTGTGATACCATGCAGCAGAAAATTAGACCAGAAGCTACTGACTCAACTGACAATTGCAAGGATCCTAAACGTCGTGTTCGAGAATTTAATGGCTAGCAGCTTTTTCAAAAGTAGAGCAATTGGATTCACAGTGTTTGCTATATATCAACAGACAGACGCTGCCCTTATATGCTGGATGTTTATATTCACCAAAAACTTATATGACAAAGTGGTAAATGTGTTTACGGAAAAACTTAGCTTCACCGTGATCTCAGTGACGATTTGGATAGTGACGTTTCCAATAGGAATATTGTGTCCTCTTTTCCTCACTTTACAGGGAAGGAACTCTGATCTTCAGCATAAATACTACACGATTTTTTATAGAGTCTATGGCAGTTTAAAGTTTATTATTCTAACTGTGAATCTGTTATTATTCTATAGAATATTTAGTGTAGCTATCAAAAGATCAGACAAACGTGTTGGCATATTGCGGACCTGTGTAGTCTCTTTTATACTAGTCAGTATTGCGAGTGTGCAAGTCTTCCTCACGGATCTGCTGTCGTACTTTTTAGATGAAATGCCAGATTTATCACTGGTATTTGCAGTGATCAATTCGTATCAAGTTCTAGCTATAACTATTATATATGTGATTTTAGTCAATGGAGCGTGTGAAGAATCATTATCTAAGAAAATATGTAAAAAGTTTGTAAAAGAAACTGTTTAAGGCATAATCTTGAAGCAAGTCTCTTTTTTATATCTGCAATTTTTTTGATTACTAATGTAAAATATTAGGTTTTGTTATTTGAACATAATTAATAAATCGAGCTGAAATCTTATTCCTCATACATGTGTTTCAGTTTATCGGCATCATTATATATTTATAGTCTATGCTGTATGTTATAGCTGCTTATTAAATACATTGATTTTAGATATTTTATTGCTATTTGTATATGATTTTAATGATATTAATAAGCAAGGCGTTATTTCATTGAAGAACTTGATATCATCATGATCAATGATAAATTGTTTTTAAATATTACTTAGGCGTAGTTCTAAGCATAATTACTATTTTTATTATTAGGTTCTTTAATGTAAACTTCGACGTGTAAACTTATTCGTTTTACCAATATATATCTGTATATGTAAACAGCATTCATTAATTAAAATACATGTTTATTAACTGATATGATACACTTTCATTTTGTTTTCATACAATTTAGTAGTTATTTTTTTTACTAACCGATACGTCCTTAACATTAATTTTCATATCTAATGTTAAGGATAATATAATATATAATTTATATAAACAGACATAACATAGTGTTTAAGGCGCGCTCGTATCCTGATTATATTAAAAAGCAGAATTTTTAAACACCTAGTGTAACGAAACAGATCGATAATATATTATGAAATAAATACTAAGGTTAGAAAAGAATTAGGAAAAGATTAATAATCGAATAGAATTGATAAATATTACTCGCTTTCTGCAGAATTAAATCTTGAATAGATCCACAAAAATAAACTTTCACGTCCTAACTCTCAGAATTGTCAGCGATAACACTATTTTTTTTAAAGTAATACATAGCCAACATATAGTACTAAAGTAGTAGCCAGCAGTGTTTTCAATTGTGTTAGTATATATCAAAAAATATAAAGAAAACGTACAAAAATTGCGCATTTTCGCATTACATCGTCAAATCTAACAAGCGATTTTCAAACTTACGTAAAGCATCGTAAATTATTTTAAAATTGGGGTTGGACCGCGCCTTAATCTCGTGTGTCCTTATTGTATGTCCTGTATTTGATAACGTTCTAAATCAAGAAAGTCGTGAGATACATTTTCATAAAAACCTTTAGCTCAATGTTCCAAACAGGAATTAATAATTAACTAAGTATATGTAGATAACATTTAATTACAATCATTATAGACCTACTGATTTATCATCTTTTAATTATATTTGCTCTCAGTATGTCTCCTATGGTGTATGCTCTTATAGGTCTTTTAACTTTCAAACTATTGAATTAAATTTGATTGCGTTCCAACAGTTGCTATAAATTTAAGCAATAAACTTTTTAGATTTTCAGCTATGTATAATTATAGAGGCTAGCTCCTCTAGTTCTACAAGGACGTATACCTATACGTCCTTGTAGAAGGACATCAGAAAACTCCTACTCAAGGTGTGTAAAGGGGTAGATATCTGGTTACTTATTAGAATTCTTCTGCAATTGTGCATCGTGAAGGATAGTGATGATAATATACCTCTGAGGAACTCTCTCGACCTCGACGGCTCCATTAGCTCTAGTGACCCTGATGACCCCGCAGCGCCCAGATTCGATCCCTGCCCAGAGTACCGAAATGTTTGTTCTCAGGTCATGAATGTTGTGATACGATATTGTGTGTGTTAATGCCTCCGCGGCACAGGGAATTCTAGTGCGTTGGTATGAAGTGTGTAAAAAACCTCTAAGAAACAGTATGCAAGAATCAAGTACTGTGTTAAAATATACGGCACTTCAGCCGTGTGTTAACAATATATAATTATTTCATTATAAAAAAAACATACATTATAGACAAATTAATTTCAGTAGGTTGAAATTAGCAAAATTGACTCGCAGATGTTTTCTAAATTCACCGCAAGGTGGCATTGTTGACGATCACGGTGGGAGAGTTGTTCTACCGCTAAAATATTGTTATAAAAGTAGTAAGCGTGGCGGAAAGCGGAAATTTATGTCCCATCAGGACATAAATACGCAGGATACTCTGCTTCCGCCCTCCGGCTTGCTTGCGAATAGCTTGCCGTCTCGCTCTTCGGCCGTGCTCATGCGCGCTTGCGCCCACGCTCTTATTCCCGCACGCGCGGTCGCTCGCGCTCCCCACTCCCCTTCCCTACCCCTCTGGTAGCATCCGACTCGGATGATTCAGATATGGAGGTTGAAACTTCTCCCCCCGTCCCCTCTGCTATCCCTAGCGACGACGACGACGGTTTTACTACCGTCACCTCCGGCAAGAGAAAGCACGGTGGAAAGGGGGGCTCCCCCGCCCCTGTCCCACCGCCAAAAGCGGTTTGCACTTCCGCCGGCAAAAAACCGGCTCCTCCCGCACCAGTCTTACCTGCATCTCAGGTAGATAACCCTACGCAGGGGTCGTCCGCGCCAAGACGCGAAAAGCCTCCGCCACCTCTCTTTATTCAAGAGAAGGCGAAATGGGACCGCATATCCCAGTTACTAACCGAGCGAAAGCTCAATTTCACCAATGCCCGCTCCACGCAGCAGGGCATTAGAGTCCAAGTCCCGACCTCCTCTGACCACAGAGGTCTCACAAAGATTCTTCGAGATGCAAAAATTAGCTTCCATACGTATGCTCTCGAGGAGGAAAAACTCCTACGAGTAGTTATACGTGGCGTCCCTAAGGAGGTGTCGACGGAGTTAGTCGGCACCGACTTAAAAACCCAAGGCTTCCCAGTTCGCGAGGTTCACCGAATGTACAGCGGGAAAACCAAGTCCCCTTATGACCTAGTATTGGTCATCCTTGACCGCTCTCCCAAGGGAAAAGCCATTTTTAATATAAAGACAATTGTCAATCTGTCGGGTATCACCGTACCTACAGGCCCCCTATCGTAATGGCACCCCTGGACAGTGTCACAACTGTCAATTGTACGGGCATGCCGCTCGCTTTTGTTTCGCCCGTCCCCGGTGCGTTAAATGCCTAGGTGACCACGGCACCTCTAGCTGCTCTCGCACTAGAGACTCGCCGGATCCCCCAAGCTGCGTTCTGTGTGGCAATCAAGGCCACACCGCAAATTATCGCGGCTGCCCTAAGGCGCCCCGTACCGGTAAGGTAACGGGAAAAAGGGCTCCGCTACTTTCTAGCCTAGCGAACCCTTCGCGCACACAAGGTGTCAGCCCTAAGCTGACGCTTACTCCTCCAACTCCGGCAACACCTAACGTGCCTAGCTTTCCCCCCGCACACAATGCCTGGGCCAAGCCACTGAGCATGGTCCAGAAAGGCACTCCCGCTCGAGTAACAGCCCCCGCTGCCGCTCATCCCCCAACCCCCGCTCCCGCTAAAGCGACTACCCGCCCCTCTGCCCCTGGTCGCAAGCCCACTCCGGCCTTACCAAGGGCCGCAATGGCTGAGCTTAGCGAACCAAGCCAACCTGACTTGGCGGCAGACCTAGCATTAGTCATGGACTACGCCATGGCTATTGATTTAGACGAAGTACGGATGTTCGCACACAAACTTCGTACGGCAAAATCCGAAAACGACCGCCTACGAGCTACGCTCGATCACGCGGGAGTTATCGGCGCCATTAAGCGCTACTCAGTCCCAAACACTCACTAGTACAACTAATATGGATTGTACAACAATAAGAGTAAAACCCCGCGCAGTTACGTTAGTCACCTTCAACGCTAACGGCTTTTCTAGTCAACGTGATGAAATTCACGAATTCTGTAAGACCCATCAGGTCGATGTCCTATGCATTCAGGAAACTTTCCTGAAACCGGGAAAAGCGGACCCTAGGTTCGCTAATTACCGGTTAGTCCGTAACGATAGAATGACCCATGGAGGCGGAACACTTATCTACTACAAAAGGTCTCTACACTGTATTTCTTTAGTACCTCCCCCTCTAGTTAACTTAGAGGTGTCACTTTGCCTGTTAGGGATGACAGGTCATCAACCTGTCGTCATAGCCTCGTGCTATCTCACATTGAACATTTATTTTAAACTAACTTAATTGACATAATTTTATTAATATATTGTATTTGTTCTTTGACTTTGATTTATATTATTTTATTGTTGTTATTCTAATTTTGTACTGTTTATTATGTTGACATCACTAATTCTGACTTCTGCTATATAATTTTATTTTACCTTCTAAGTAACTTACCTACTTGATGTTTTATAAAAATGTACCTACTTACATAAGTTATGATGATGTATGATATGTGGTGTTTTGGAATAATTCTGTTAGCCACATCGATTGACTTGAATAAATAAATAAATAAATCTCTCTCCGAATAAAGTCTTACTACGCAGCGACTTGGAAGCGCTATTTTCTATGGGTGACTCCATCCTTTTGATGGGTGACTTTAACAGTAAGCATATCCTTTGGAATTGCTCCCAAACTAACCCCAACGGTAAGATCCTAGACTCACTAGTCGACGCACTAGAATTTGATGTCCTCTCCCCTCTGGAGCCCACAAGATATCCCAACCAGGAACGACAACGACTTTCTGATATACTTGACATTGCCCTTCTTAGGAATGTAAGCCTCCGCATACGCGCCGTAGAGGTGTTACACGAACTCGACTCTGACCACCGCCCAGTCATCTTTCGACTCGGCCCTGACCCGACTGACTCTATCCCTATTACTAAAACGGTCGTGAACTGGAAGCTTTTGAGGGAGTCCCTCCGAGCGATCAGTTCACCCGCTCTGGATAGGATACCTGACGATATACAGACTGTTGATGACGTCTCCTTGGCGATCGAAGCTCTCGGCGACCACCTCCGCACCGCACTAGGTGAATCCTCAAAGCAGATCAAGGTAGCGGATGACCGTCGCTTTGAACTGCCCGAGGATGCGAGGAGGCTGCTGACAGCCAAGAACGCAGGCACAAGAGCATATGACTCGACACCAACCTGCGAAAACAAGGCCACCATGCGCTACTTTCAGCGTGCTGTGAGGAAACGCATGAGTGAGCTGCGTGATCAAAGGTGGGACGACACCTTATCAGAACTCGAACCAACCCACCAGGCGTACTGGCGGTTGGCACGAGCTATGAAATCGGATGGACAGACGACTATGGTTCCCCTCGTTAGGCCCCCACCCCTACCCCTAGCATTCTTTGACGATGAAAAGGCCGAGTGTTTAGCTGATAGTCTAGAAAATCAGTGTACTCTCAATGTAGACCACGTAGACCAGGGTCACCTCTATACGGTGGACTCTGAAGTCGAACGTAAAAGCTTTGTGCCCATCTCAGACCTCCCACCCCTCCCACTAATCAAATCTTCTGAAGTGGTCGCCCTGATCAAGGATCTAAAATCCCGCAAATCCCCTGGATCTGATGGTATCAGTAATAAAATGCTGAAACACCTCTCAGTCCCACTAATCCATCTCTTAGTCAGCATCTTCAATGCGGCTATGAACAACTGCTTTTTTCCAGACACCTGGAAACATGCCATTGTAATTGGCATTCGTAAACCAGGCAAGTTGGCCTCACTGCCAACTAGCTACCGCCCTATCAGTCTCCTCAGCTCCTTGGGGAAAATATACGAGCGACTCATTGTAAGTCGACTCTGGTCCCATGTCAAATCCAACAATCTGCTTCCTGACGAGCAGTTTGGTTTTAGGGCCAGACACTCATGCGTCCAACAGGTGCACCGCATCACGGAGCACATACTCGAGGGCTTCAATAAGAAGCCAAAGCCTCAAGGGTAGCTGTCTTCCTCGATGTAGCGAAAGCCTTCGATAAAGTCTGGCACAACGGCTTGATCTACAAGCTGTACCAACACGGTGTGCCAGACCGTCTTGTACTCATAATACAAGACTTTCTCAGGGATCGTAGCTTTCAATACCGCGTAGAGGGACAGCTCTCCTCCCCTCACCCCATTCACGCAGGAGTCCCTCAGGGCTCTGTACTCTCACCCGTCCTCTTCTCGCTGTACACCAGCGACATCCCACGATCCGAACCCAATGTTCAGATTGCTCAGTTTGCAGACGACACTGCACTTTACTGCACTGGCTGGTTCAAGACCAGGCAGAGAAAGTCAGTCACAAACGCCCTGCATCATGTAGGAACATGGTTCCGCAAATGGCGTATCGCTATCAACCCAGAGAAAAGTACAGCAGTGTACTTTCACGAGAGTGCTGGTCCACGGAAACCGCCAGATCCCATTATGTATTTTGGCGAACCGATACCATGGGCTACGTCCGCCAAATATCTAGGCGTAATCCTTGACAGGCGACTCACCTTCGCCAAACACATTGAAAGTATTCGCAATAGGGCAGCTTTTATCCTAGGTCGCCTCAATCCCCTTATATGCAAGAAAGAGTAGTAAAATGTCCCTTAGAAATAAGGTGACACTTTACAAAACTTGCATTCGTCCGATCATGACCTACGCGTCTGTAACGTTCGGTCATGCTTCAGATAGGCACATTCATAGACTTCAAGTGATTCAAAATCGCTTTACCCGCAAGGCAGTAGGCGCACCGTGGTACTTACGGAACGCTGACATCCACTGCGACCTAGAACTCCCCTCTATCGTACAGTTCATGAAAGACTGTTCTCGCCGCTACTTCGATGCGGCCCCACACCATCCCAACCCACTAGTGGTGCAAGCCGCTAACTACTCAACACACACATCAGATCCATACTTCACCCCGCCACGCCGCCGCCCACGACACCTCCTGGATGACCCGGACGACCCCATCACGACAGCTCTGGCGTCGATCAGTCAGCCTCCTGGTAATATTGGCATTTCAGGTATTTCAGGGTCTACTCGCCGAGCCACGAGAGGTAATATGTCTGATTTTGGATTTCCAGTCTTCACAGTTAGACATCGAGGTCGTCGTAAGCGACTTCGAAAAAATCCTAAATCAGACACAAGGTAATCTGTATTATATTTTGGTAATGTGTATTAAGGTAAAGGTAACGTATCGATTTTCGATTGAAAGTTTATAAGTATCATCAATATTAACCTGTGTTTTATTTCATTAACCTGTGTTTTGTTTTCTTTCAGACAGTGCTGGCGGCTACCGGCACCTCTATTCCCTACTAGACAAGGGTTCGCCCTTGTTGTTGTCTAGCGCTTTATGCGCCCTTGTTGTCCCTCGGTTGAGTGCTGCGTGCACTCACCAACAGTCCTGTGTCGCTTTTAATGCCCGTAGTGGCAAAAAGCTCAATGTCCTTCCTAAAAAAAAAAAAAAAGGAAAGCGGGCAGTCTGTTGTCGTTAGCCGAGGTGAACAATTTATGTCGGAACAACTATAAAATCTGAGCACAAGTTGACTAAAATCTTTATTTAAAGGGATATGTTGTTATACTTTAAATAAATAATTAGAATAGTTTAAACTTGTGGTTTAACATTGTTGAACAGAGAGAAATGGTATCAGATGCGAGGTATAGTGATTAGTAAATTGTTAAATAAAGTGTAAAATAATGAGTGAATGCTCTGTCTTATTTACAATACCCTATTGAGGAATACATTCCTTATCAAGTATGCTTATTACAGCGATAATGTTAAATGAAATGTTACACGTGTGATTCCCTAAGAGCAAACATCGTATCTCATAATGTATTTGACATCGATGAGATCGTCGACGAGCGCATCGACGAATCATTACAGAATCGCTCGCAAGGAGCGTGATTAAATAATGTCAGGGCGGTGAGCGTAGTGCAGAAATCTTTAACGATGCGACTGTCATTGTCATGTACAAAGCACAATCGCTATCGTAATATTCAATCGAGCGATTCTCTAATGATTCGTCGATGTGCTCGTCGACGAGCTCACCGATGTCAAATACTTTATGAGATATCGTACATAAGGTTGTTTTTCCAACGTTTCTTGTCATATCGTCATTTTTTTCACGGATGTTGTCAAAGATGCAATGATGTTTGCTCTTAGAGAATCGCACGGCTGTACGGGTGCTTTATGAATAATATGTATTTCGCTATTTATGTATTCGCACAGTGATGAAAAGTGAATTAGGTATATTGAATATTGAATACCCCTCATTCAATATTCAAATTACCTAATGCACTTTTCATTAACGCACATCTGTAATCTTTGCCTGCATTTTAATTGTTATTTAAATAGTGTGTCAAACGAAAGTGATAACTTGTGTAGAAATTGGGAACACACACAATCACGATGGTCTCATTCTAGTTGGATTTCATCTTCGGATTGTCCCTTTACCGCCTTAAAGTGTGTTAACTACCTATTATACGCATTTGTATACACAACTTTACGTACGTCCTATCATGACGTATTGTACTGTACATAATCGGTCTTACTTATAAACGCCACAAAAAATATATAACGTCATTTAGTACGGCGAAGAATGTATGTATAATGAATCAATAAATAAATTAACTGTAGTGGTATAGGGCTTTTGTAGAGTCCGCCTGGGGAAGTACCACACCTTTGTCAGTTATTCAACCGTGAAGCAGTAGTGTGCAAACATTACTGTGTTCCGTTGAAGGGCAATGTTTCCATAAAATTACAGGGCAAGAGGTTTCATCATCATCATCATCAGTAGGGGAGAATTGGGGCTTCTGCCTCACTCTCTCGCTTCGCTCGAGTGCGATGCAGAAGCCTCAATTCTCCAGCACGACATCGGCCGACCTACCGCATCGTATCATGTCATGGCAAGCCGATGCGCGATGCTAACGTGCTTAATTATTATCGGCGCGCGATAGCGCATCGAGTGTCTCGAGTAAGACACCGCGCGTGCCGAGGCGATACGCGATACAATGTTTTCATTTGCGTGAAAGCTATTTTGTTACACGACTGGTTGATGTAACTAAGAGATCTTTCCTGTGTAAAGGAGACTAATCAATAATATGCTCGCCTCTATTCGGTTTGCAATGCGTTTTGATACTGCTGCGGTTTGTATAGAGACTGCATAACATTTAGTTGTAAAACATTTGACTTATGTAGTAGCCTTACATGTCTATCTAGGTCACAGTTAGCTTGTTTTGTAATCGTCCATGTATTAAATACTAGAAAGATTGATTCATATAAAAAATCTCTCCAGGGGTTGCTTTACGGAACTCTAGTCTCGGAAAATAACATTAAATATTTATCCATCGTATCCACGTAAAATATAAATCCAGCCTTCGTCATTTCACTTGACTTCCAATGTTTTTATTTTTTAGGTCAGAGTGACATCGTTAGATTATGAGATAGTAAGATTTTATATTATTGACGTTCACCTGATGGCCATTAAACACATCTGCTCATAACAGTAACAGATCCACATAAAACTTTGATCGACAAGATTTTGTACCGCCCTGCGCTGCGCTCCACACCCTCGTAGGCAAAAGATGTTATGCCTCACAATGCCCAATAATTTCACTGTCTACCATGCACTTCAAACCAAACACAGCGATGCTGGCACATAGCTGCTTGGTGGCGGAATAACTCGCAAAGCGGTGGTGTCTACTCAGACGAGTTTTAGCATACGAAAAAATCACCTAGTAAATGCTAAGAACTTTTATAGTAGGTAGGTAAAACTAAACTTTAGATCTTTATAGTATGTGAACTAACAGTTATAACTGTAATACTTAGACGTTTGTGCGATGTTAGCAGCCAAGATTGATAAGGTTATTTTCAATTAAACAACGTAATAACTACAATAATAACCTTGAAGCGATGATAACTCAATGGTTGGCGTGGTCGGCTAACGTCCCGAAAGGCGCGGGTTCGAACCCCAACAATGAGCATGAGCTTTGGAGACAACATCGTGAGGAAACCATAGCATGGTGGTAGGGCATTTTCTAGCTCGTGATCGCCTGGCTAGCTACCACCCTCTTGTAGAAAATCTGTTGACAAACACCTGATGGTGTGTTCCGGCAGCCTCACTCGAGAGCCAGTGTGCCATTACAGCTGGTAGCATTTGCCACCATCTTCGGCTACAGCGTCACATAACATCAAGTGACCTGGTAGCCAAATACCTAGACTGTGAACTGTAAAAAAAAAACAAAACAAAAAGTGAATAGAATATTACTAGTTCTTGAAGTGTAGAAGTTGCTTTTTAAGGGGTATAATTTATTATGTGTCGCATAGATGTAATTAATCAAAATATAGTTTTAAATTCCCTACAGAGCCAAACAGTATATAGGGGCTTGTTTTTGGAACATTTTAAATTATCACTTTATGTATCTTATCTGTGAACAATAAGTAAAGCATAGACCGAGGTTTAAGGATAATTAAAAATTAGTTTAAGAATATTTAGCACAAAATTGTGATTTCATTATGTTTGTGACTGAAAATAAGAAAGGGCTATGCATCAAAATACCAAATAATTAGTAATTATTAGGATTTATTTCAAGATATGGGTGGTTTTAGACCAGATAAGTACATGCGACTTCCTTATAAAAATTTCGTCTCAGGTATCCGCGACGGCGAGGCGCCGCTAACATAAATGGAATTGTGAATAAAGCCTCGACCACGGTGAGCGTTCAATGCTTAAATAAATTTAATCTGTATTCGCATGCGGCATACAGTTCATTACGATCAGTATCATATAAATAACATGTCAGCACTTCAATATAAAAATTATGAAATGGTGTGTGTGTGTACGCGGTTTAATAAAGTGATGTTATAAATAGATGTGCATCGAATAATTTGCTCATATATTTTATTGTTCTGCGATCTGTGAAGTGACATTTGGATCGGAAAGTATGTAAGTGTTTTTTTTTTAATTGCCCCTCAAATATGTTAACATTTCTATCCTGAATAATTTTAGTTTAACTTCAAATTAATAGTAATCATCATGAACTATTCCTTAGACAATATTGTTTTAAAATATTTGGCTATAAATTATTAATTTTTGATTTTTTTTATCACTTAAAAATCAGCCTAAATTCTTAACTTAGTAATTAATTTAGGTACTTATTTTGACATCATTTTTGATGGTATTTTTATTAGTTGTTTTTTTATACATTGAGCTTTCTTAACGATTGATAATTTCGATTTCGCAGGCCGGGTTGGTCGCAAAACCCTTTCTGGGCTGATGAAACGGACGCTGAGTCCGATGTAGAAGCGGGTGGTAGTCTACCGCTAACACAAGCAGCTCCACCTCCATCGGAAAAGAAAAAAGAAGGCGGTGCGAGCACTGCGAACAAGAAACGAGCCAACAGCACTTCGTCAGCGCCGAAGAAAAAGAACAAGACGGTTGAAAAAAACTCTGAAACTGAAGATTTGTCCCTAGGACAAAATTTATTTCTTGAGGTAAGATACATTTTGTTATCTATTTACATTATTTCATAGTGAGTAATATTATAATATATTATTTTTGTACTCAATTGCACTTATCACATATAAACTGAATTGAATATGGTGTCATTAAACGCTTGTGCATAGAGTGGTCTAAAATTAAAATATTTTGATACTTCTGTACTACGAGTGTGTGCGATATTTAATTGAAATCCTTACAATAACTTTATTTCGTATATTTTAGGAGGCGGTTGAAAGCAGCTTGAAGCAGTTGAAGCCGGTTCGAGCGGCATCACTGCAAAGCTTCTTGTCTCAGCGCGGGGCGAGCGGCTACACAACTCAGCGAGATCTCGTAAGAGCTGGTGAATACTACATCGAATTGAGGGTTTACAACTGTCGTGAAGCGGAGACCGAGCCAGCCGACGAGCGTTGGAAGAGAGCGCTCGTCACCCTCAAGCTGTGCACTGATGCAGACACAGCTGTCTGGCGCGCTGTGTCCAGCCTTGTGCAGGCTGGTAAACAAGAATTTAAATCTATTCAGCCTATTATGTATCCGAAACCGCGCTGATGATATTTTTACATTTTTATAAATAAATACCATATATCTTTCGATTTTATAAGCCTAATTTACTTACTTTTGTTTCCTTTACAGCATACATATATGAAATACTGAAATGTCAAATGCAAATACTGAAATACAAATATTGAAATTCAAATACTGAAATTATAAACTCAAAATTTGAAATGACAAAACTGATTTAAAACTTAATTCATATATTATTATTTTTTATCAATTAAACATTATTAAGCAGATTTTGTAATTGAATGTTTCAGTTCCTAGTTGATTTCATGGCTTGGCTGTAAAAAAAATAATTAGTTAATCATAGTTGTTACGTACTTACCTTGGTTTATTTACAGCTCACAAATATCAAATACTGAAATGTCAAATGCAAATACTGAAATACAAATATTGAAATTCGAATACTGAAATTATAAACTCAAAACTAGAAATGACAAAACTGATTTAAAACTGAATTCATTTTTTAATTCATAATTGAATGTAACAACATTGACATTTCAGTAGCTAGTTGATTTTTGTGGTTTGGTTGTAAAAATATTATAATTAGTTTAACATAGTTGAAGTTAATTTAGCACTTATTTACATATCAGAAAAACAGAAATCTATGAACATAGCCTACTTTATCTTGCTCTTCTATAATTAATATGACTATGAAATTAATTCACTATTTGAATAAAATCTAAGCGTTATAACTATATAGAGACTGAGATTTACTATTTTGAATATTGATACGCGGGTCGCATTCTGAGTAGGATCAAAATGGTATTTTGTAATGAGTGCGGGGTTTATGTTTCTCACATATCTTCACATAAAAAGTCACTTTATCATAAATCAAAGTGTCTCCTTAACTCAGAGTTTCAAAATGTGCATATAATCGCTAGCGCCTTCAAAAACAGAATAGTGAGTTACAGAATAAATCCTGATACGGAAGATATCATCACAGCGCCTGAAATTTTCTTGAATAATATTTGCGCAACGGTCAATGAACTAATAAGAAAGTCCTTGTCTAAACACAATGCTTTAAAAGTCAATATGGAACTATTTGTGTCATATTATTTACCAAAAAACAATGAAAAGTCTATAAAGTCTTTTAACGTTCAATTTACTACAGTATTTCACAATACGGATTTACCTTCATTTTACAAAGAATTTTGTGAAAAGTTGATATCTAAATGCTCAGAATTTGAACAGTCAGAATCCGGATGGGCGATAGAATCTGTCAATTATTTAGAATTGAATATTAACAAATACAACCCATTAAGAGCGGGTACTTATATTAAATTACCGAATAAAATACAAAATACTAAGTCATGTATAAACATTAATAATGTGAATGATAAAAAATGCTTTTTATGGAGCATTATTGCGCACATGTATCCTGCAAAGAGAAATCCAAACAGAGTAACATCATATCCGCACTATGAAAACATTCTGAATATTTCAGGTATGAAGTTTCCTGTGAGTTTAAGTGATATTAAACTATTTGAGGAGAACAATCCAAATATTTCTGTAAATGTGTATGGCTTAGAGAAAAACTGTGATGTGTCCGGACCTCTTTATAAAACAGCTCATCGAAAATTAACACATGTGAACTTACTTTTAGTGCAAAATCATAGTCAAAACCACTACTGCTTGATAAAAAAATTTGAAAAACTTATACATAAGCAGCTTACAAAACACAGAAGCAAAATATTTTTATGTGATGAGTGTTTTGTTTATTTCGAATCGCAAGAAAAACTTTATGGCCACATTTGTGCGCGAGTTAAAACAGTATTGCCTCCTTCAGGAAGTAAGTTATCGTTTTCACACTTTGAAAGAACTCGAAATATCCCAATTGTAATATACGGTGATTTCGAAAGTTTACTTAAAGAATATTCTGATAAAAACAAATCACAGCATGTTGAAGGAATACAAATACATGAAGCCACCTGTTTTGCTTATTACATATGCTGTAAATCTAGACCGTCTCTGAACAAGTTTGTTAGTTATCGAGGTCCTGACTGTGCAAAAGCATTTGTTGAAACTCTTTGTAATGATGTAATGGAATTACACCAAATATTATCAACAAATGTAGATATAGTGTCATTAACCGAAAATCAGAAAAAAACTCACGAAAGCGCGACTGCTTGTCATCTTTGCAAGAAAGCTTTTATAAAAGGTGATATAATTTGTGCAGACCATGACCATTTTACCGGATATTATCTAGGCGCTAGCCACAATACGTGCAACTTAAACGCGACAATATGTAAATTTATTCCAATTATATTTCACAATCTTACCGGATACGACTGTCATTTATTTATTAATGAATTGTCAGCTATTGTTGGTCGAATCAATTTAATCCCAAAAACAAAGGAAAAATACATATCATTCACTAAGTTCATACCTGTTAATGCCAAAAATGCTGCACAGCTAAAATTTATTGATTCTTTTAACTTTTTAAGTTGTGGATTGGATAATTTAGCAAAAACATTACATCCTGATGATTTTATTAACTTGAAGCACTTTTATCCTGATAAAAAATCATTTGATTTATTGCGTAGAAGAGGTATATATTGCTATGATTATGTTAATTCTTTCGAGCGATACAATGATATGTGTTTACCGGAAAGAAATTGTTTCTTTAATAAAATGACATCTGAAGAGATTTCGGAAAAAGATTACGAACATGCTAAAACTATTTGGAAAAAGTTTCAAATACAAGATTTAGGACAGTACACTGACTTATACTTAAAATGCGATGTTTTACTGTTATGCGATGTATTTGAAAAATTTAGATCAATGAGCCTGACTCATTATAATTTAGATCCTTGTCATTATGTATCCTCCCCATCCTTAAGTTGGGACGCAATGTTACTGTACACCAAAATTGAGCTTGATATGATTTCCGATGTTGAAATCTACCAAATGATTGAAAAAGGTATAAGGGGAGGTCTTGCACAATGTAGTCTACGGCATTCGAAGGCAAATAATAAATACTTGTCTGATTATAACAAAAATGAGCTAGATTCCTACCTTGTATACCTTGATTGTGTAAATTTATATGGCTATGCAATGATGAAATGTCTACCAATCAAGAATTTCAAATTTTTGACAGATGACGAATGTATAAGATTAAAAGAGAATATTAAATTTATATCAGATAATAATAATCAAGGGTACATACTTGAAGTAGATCTCGAATACCCGACAGAAATTCATGATTTACATTCAGAATTACCATTTGCACCTAAAAATATATTCCGCCTAATGGAAAATGCGAAAAACTAATTGCAAATTTGCATAATAAATGTCAGTATGTTATACATTACACACATTTAAAAGAGTGTTTAAAACATGGTCTAAAGCTCTTGAAAATACACAGAGTTTTAGTTTTTGATCAGAAAGAGTTTTTGAAACCTTACATAGAACTAAACACAGCACTCAGGCAAAATTCGTCATCAGACTTTGAAAGAGATTTTTTTAAGAAGCAAAACAACTGTATTTTCGGTAAAACGATAGAAAATAAAAGAAATCAAATTGATGTTAAACTTGTTAATGTTTGGAAAGATGTTTCAAATAGAACCAATAAAATATGTGGCGCTGAAAAATACATAAGTGCTCCGAACTTCAAAAATTTGTCAATTTTTTCCGAAAACTTGGTAGCTATTCAATTGCAACAAAGTAAAATAATCTTAGACCGCCCAATTTATATTGGTTTTACAGTTCTTGAGCTTGCCAAAACCCATTTATACAAGTTTCATTACTCAGTCATGAAAAAAATGTATGAAGAAAACATTCAACTTCGTTACACAGACACTGATAGTCTTTTATATTTGATAAAAACTGAAGATTTTTACAAAGATATGAAGGGCAGCCTACAATATTTTGATACCAGTAATTTCAGTGATAATAACTTGTACACCATACCTCGCGCTAATGCTAAATTGCCAGGCTATTTCAAAGATGAATAAGCGGGAAAGTTATTTCGGAATTTACAGGATTACGTGCTAAGCTTTATTGTATTGATACTGAAACCTCATCGATCAAGAAAGCTAAAGGGGCAAAAAAGTCTGTAACCAAAAACCTTACTATGGAAAAATTTAAACGATGCCTATTTAAAAACGTAGATATTAGAGATGATATGTATGTAATAAAATCTAAGAATCATAGAGTCTTTACCCAGAGGTTAAACAAACTGGTGTTAAATAAATCTGATGACAAGAGACAGATTTTCAAGAATACTGTGAATACCTTACCTTGGGGCCATTACACCAATATATTGTAAATTTATAAAATACTTTTTCATTTGTAATAAACTAACGTGTGATTATTACTTTTAGGTTAAAAAGTATTTTACTTATTATTTCAAATGTTATCAGTTACTGTAAAAGAATTTAAATTGAAGTGTTTATCTTATTTTGTAATCTTTAATAAATAAAATTGTACTTAATTATCTAACATTGTGTTTGCATTTATTATCTATTTCCGCTGACCAACCTAAATACTTAATATTATAAGAAATTATTGAGATAAAACAACCAAAATACATGATGCCAGTTTATTTTTCAATTACAATAATTTATGCACAATTAAATTAATTTTAATGGATAAGGAGAAATATTTTTCATAAGTCACAGTCGTAAAGTTTTTTTCCTATTTGTCTTATAAGTGAATTTGCAGCATCCATTATTACATCATAGTTATGGTTTTCTTCAACAACATACTGAGCGCTTACACTCGAATTCTCACTATCACTATAGTAACTGCTATCATCTTCTGGATTCTTGACATCATATATACAGATCTTGATTAACTTTTGACCCGTCTTCAAATGAGTGCGACGCACAATATTTGTTGTTATTGAAAATGGAGGAGATGCAAAAGATTTTCTCTTTCGAAAAGGCTTTCTTGGTTTTACGAGCGATTCTTCCTTATCAGTATTTTGAGAATTTTTAGTTTCATGAGTTGCAATTTTTGTGAAGTATCTTGAAGTATCATCCGTATCTTGTGCATAGTAAAATGGGTTGATGATAAGATCTTCGCACTCTTGAGACATATTCACCTAAAAAGAGAGAAAATTGATTAAAGTAATTAATATTAATTCATGTTAAAGTAGTTATTATTACAAGCTTAATTATTATTTTTTAATCAATTCAAATATATTTTTTAAAACTTACTTAATTTTAATGTGTTTGCTGAACAAATGTGAAGACGAGTGTCAGCTGCAAATGTGAGCAGTGAAATAATGAAATGTTTTTAACAGGATAATACTTGAACTTTCGCGGAACTACATAAATGGCATGCGCATATTAAATATTATTTATTACTGTGATGTGATCAAATAACCCCGATAAAATGGATCAAATGAATCATTACCTGGAAATGTAGAAACAAAATGATGGTGTAATTGGAACATATGTACATAATAGCATTACATTGCATTCGAGTAACAAATACGATGCTATTTAATAAGAATACGCTGTACACCAGTATCAGACATCATTATGAAGTTGGTCAAACAGCCCACTACCTTAGAAATTAATGATATAGAAGTGAGATCACAACCCAATACTGTCAGACACAGCGTTTTACTCCCTAACACCATTCGCTATATAATTTGTGGGCCATCGAATTGTGGAAAAACCAACGTTATGATTAACATGTTATTGCATAAAAATGGACTTAAATTTCAGAATGTTTATCTGTACTCAAAAACAACGTATCAACCAAAGTACTGTTTTTTGAGTGAAGTGTTCAACTTGATTCCTAATTTAAATTATTTTATGTTTAAAGACAGCAAAGATGTCGCTGATCCTGAAAGTGCTCTACCAAATTCTGTTTTTATTTTTGATGATGTCGCATGTGAGAATCAAGTAAATATTCGCAATTATTTTTCTATGGGGCGATATAAAAAAATTGATTGTTTCTATTTATCCCATACTTATTCTAAAGTTCCGAAGCAGTTAATACGAGATAACGTAAATTTGTTAATTGTTTTCAAGCAGGATGATATTAACTTGAAACATATTTACAATGAGCATAGACAATAAAGAGATAGATATAGACTGGTTACAATTTAAAAAAATGTGCTCTGAAACATGGAAAGGACGACACTCGTTCTTAATAATAAATAAAGATAGCGAGTTAAATAACGGTAGATATAGACATGGGTTCGATACGTTTATTAAATTTCAGTGACTTTATATAGAAAATACATGCGTTTTATATATTCAGTACAACGGCTTCAGTCCAAATTACTGGTTGTGAATATACTAAACTTCTAACATGGAAAAAAATATGAAAAAGCGAATACTTACGTCAGTCAAAACAATTAAACAAAAAATAAAAGCTATGAAAAATAATGAAGATACTATCAACTATAATTTAGATAAAGTATTTAAACCTCTTATTGACCCTTTGAATAAAATTGCTGATTGTAAGGAAATTAAGTCACCAATCAGTGATAAATCTACTCTTTACACAGATGTGGCAAAAAATTCCTCAATGCTCTCTAATGATTCTAGCGATATAAGTGAAGATAACTTTAACGATGATGCTAGTTCGTATAAAAGTGTCAATACAAACTTATCGTATGATGGCAACAAGAGAGAATATTTGACGCCGGTTAAAGATGAAAAAATTGTGACCATGCTAAATACCCCTTTAATGTCTATGTTAAACAAAGATAACTTACTTGAGGAAAATAATAGTTTAAATGTGCCGTTTGGTATACGAAGTGAAAATAATAAATTGTGGATGGGTAGCGTACCAATTTCTTTTAAATTGATTGGCACTCACTCTAGTGGAATGCAAATATCTTTGATTTCGATAGGCGATAAAAGTTATGAAATAACAAACGGCATTAAAGAGCTATTGTTTAAAAAGAAACCAGACTTAAATTTAGTTTCAGAACAAGACCGGATTACTTACAAAGACATATTAGAAAACACTCATGCTCATAAACGAGATTTTAAAAGTACTAGTCAAATAAAAGGTGATAAAGGAATGAAATACAATCAAATAATTAAACCATTATTTTACGAATATGATCAACTCTTAGAAAATAAAGTTATTAAACGTGGTGGTAGTTTACCTAGTTTGAAAAAATCGTATAAAAAGAATACTGATTTTATTTATTGGGATGATCCTAATGAACTGATCGAAAGACTTAAACTATTAGTAGCATCCGGTGATGCTGGTAATACTAATCATGACAATGAAATTATATCATTAATAGAAGAATTGAAAGAAGCAGGTATAATTAAAGAATAAAATGACAACATTCAATGGAACTTGCTTAGTTTCAACATTCTGCTCAAACATGAATGTCGATAAATTCGGTCTCCACATATACAAAAAACGTAAAAATAACTACGGTTTTAATATAGCTCCAGAATGTGTGATAAAGCAAATTGATGCAAAAAACTTAGATGCTCAAAGTAAAAGACTTAAAAATCTTGGACACCCTCAGGATTCATGTGATGCTGTAACCAAAGATTATGTTGACAAATGCATAACTGACCTCTGGAACAAAGTTTCGACGAACATTAAATTAATTACAGAAATAAGTAACACATTAACTAAATTAGAAGACCATTTTCAAAACAGTAATAAAAATGAGCAAAAGAAGCGTAGTAAATGAAATTCATAAATATGCAAGGATAAATTTTCCCAGAAGGCATGTTGTGATGAGAGATATTGATGATCTTTGGCAAGCTGATTTGATAGATATGCAATCTGTTTCAAAAATAAATGGTGGCTACAATTATATTTTAGCAGTTATTGATACATTTTCAAAATACGCCTGGACGATTCCACTGAAAAATAAAAATAAAGATTCAGTTTCCGAAGCATTTCAGTCTTTATTACAAAAAGGTCGTATCCCTAAAAATTTGCAAACTGATCAGGGCACAGAATTTTACAATAATAAATTTAAAATAATACTTAATTTGCATAATATAAATCATTACTCAACATACTCTACAAAAAAGGCGTCTATTGTTGAAAGGTTTATTAGAACTATAAAAAATAAGATTTACAAAGAATTCAGTTTACAAGGATCTTACAAATGAAAGGATGAACTATTGGACAAAGTAATCAAAATTTACAATAACAGCGTTCATAGAACGATCGGTATGTCGCCAGCGCAAGTTGGAGATAACAATAAAGATCTTATATTGAAAAGGTATAATGAAGTGTGTAAATGTTACAACAGAAAAGAAAGCAACATATTGAAAAATGGTGATTTTGTGCGTATTAGTAAGTACAAAGGAACATTTGAAAAAGGTTACACCCCAAATTGGTCCACTGAAATTTTCAAGATTATCAAAGTTCAAAAATCTAATCCCTATTCTTATTTAATTGAAGATATGAGACATCGCCCCATATTAGGCGCATTTTATAAGCAAGAACTTCAAAAAACTGAACACCCTGATGTATATCTTGTGGAAAAAATATTGAAAAGAAAAGGAAATAAATTATATGTTAAATGGCTAGGCTTTCCATCTAGTGAAAATAGTTGGATTGATAAAACAAACAAATTATAAAGTAAGCGCATCATGAAAAATTAGTCAGTTTCTATTTGGTTATGAAAGAGAATAGTCATCTTAATAGTTTGATTAACAAACTGCCCTTCGAACTTCACCTGCCTGGGTATAATTATTGCGGACCAGGAACTCGATTGGCAGAAAGACTTGCTCGAGGAGATAAAGGAATAAATCAGTTGGACGAATATTGCAAACAGCACGATATAGCTTATAACAAATCATCTAATTTGGTTGACCGACATAAAGCGGATATAATTTTACTTAAAATGGCTAAAAAGAGAGCAACATCTTCGAATACTAGCTCTGGAGAAAAAATTGCTGCTAATTTAGTTAATACAGCTATGCTAGCAAAAGTTAGTGCTGGAGCAGGACTAAAAAAGAAATTTAAAGCTATTGTATCGCACACAAAAAAACATATTCGTAAAATGAAACCTAAGTGTCAAAAAATGGCAATCGAATTGGCTTTTGCTGCTGCCAAAGAATTGTCCAAAGATTTGCCTATTCAACTACCGCGTGTTATACCTGTGCCCAAAACAGGAGGCTTTCTTCCTTTAATACCAATTTTTGCAGGATTATCTGCTGCTGGAAGCCTCGCTGGTGGTGTTTCGGGAATTGTAAAAACTTACAATGAATACAAAGCTGCGAAGAAACGTCTTTTAGAATTAAAGAGACATCATGATAAAATGGAGGGGTTAACCATAGGTAAAGGTTTGTGTATAAAACCTTACAAAGAAGGGTTAGGAATATACATAGCAAAAAAAAAAAATTGTCCATATATTACCTAAGCGAGCTCTTACTAATATAGACCTAATGAAATATTCTAAAAATATTCCATACTTTAGAGGTGTTTTTATGAGAGATGGATTACCTCAAATTCCATTTCCTATTGAATGCGGTATAATTAATTTGGACAGCTCACAAAATTCTGGTACACATTGGGTGGCGTACACTAAAATTAATGATTGCGTTGAATATTTTGATAGTTATGGAAACTTGAGGCCGCCAAAGGAATTTATTAGGTATATGAAAAAGTGTAAAGTTATCTATAATTACGATAATTTTCAAAAAAATAATTCGTATAACTGCGGTCATCTATGTCTAGGGTTTTTAAACAAATTCTGGCGCAAACTCAGCATTTTGAAATAACGAATAAATAGCATGTTATAACTATCTTTTTTCAGTCTTTGTAATATCTCTGTTCAGCTCAGGACAATGTCATTCACTTTATCATTTTCCGGAAGTCAATCTGTGTTAGAAACAACGTTTCATCCCCCCTTAGTTTTAGAAGAAAGTTATGATTGTGGTTTATTATATTTTTCTGTATTTAATGGTATACCTAACGTAACTAGCAATAACAATGTGTTTATTTATGGTGAAAATAATAGTCAAATTCAAATACCAAATGGTTCGTACAATTTACAAGATATTTATGAATATATAAATAATAATATTGACTGTGAACTCAAGATTGAATCGAATTGCAATACTTCAACAATATCTATATTCTGCGCAAAGAGTATCGATTTCCGAGCACCGAAGAGTATTGGGAGAATCTTAGGATTTCGAAAAGAAATACTAGAAGCAAATAAATGGCATGTCTCTGTAAACCCAGTCAACATTCTTCCAGTGACCGTGATAAGAATCGAATGTGATTTGGTGCAAGGATCTTACAATGATGGCATATCATCTCATATAATTTATGAATTTATACCAAACGTTTCACCAGGCTATCGATTTATTGAAAAAGCAATAAATGCCATATATTTTCCAATTAAAAATAAGAACATTGCATCCGTTACGGTAAAAATTATTGATCAAAACGGAAATAACATTAATTTTGGTGAAGAGAATATTCAAATGTGTCTTCATTTACGAAAATCAATATGATTGTATTTAATGATCAAAACTCTAATATAACATCAAAAACAAAGTTAAAAAGAGCTATTCTAACAGAAACACTCAAGAAACAAAGACGTACCAAGATATCGAAGATTACAAAAGAAAACAAAGATTTCTTACGAGCTCTTGGTTTCAAAATATGAGTATCTTAAATATTGACGATTCACCCCATTTCGATAACTCTATCGAGGGTTACGAAATTCATACCTACAACCCATATAGTAATAGCTTCAAAGAAAATGATGAAATCCGTATATCGATTCATCAGCAGGATATATACGTATTACCATCTTCAAGTTTTATATATATTGAAGGACGCGTCAACGTTTCTATGAAGGATGCCTCAGGCAAAGTTGCAAAAAAGAGTTTGAAATTCACAAATAATCCAATAGCATTCCTGTTTCAAGATATTCGTTATGAGATTAATGGTATAGAGATCGATCGTATTAGAAATGTAGGAATTACTTCTACAATGAAATCATACGTCTCTTTGAACAATGGAGACAGTAAAGTAGCAGCCGTATGGGGATGGGATATGAATGGGTTTAAAGTTAAAGATGACTCCTTTAGTGTTCTGATACCACTTAGTAAACTGATAGGGTTTGCGGAAGATTATAATAAAATCATTTTAAATTGCAAACATGAACTCATTATGAGTAGAAATAATACTAACAGAAACAGTGTTATCTCTGATCAAAATGATACTATTCAAATTGATATACTAAGGGTTCAGTGGAAAGTGCCACATATTAAAGTATCTGATCGTGAGAGGCTTTCTTTATTAAAATATTTAGAAAAAGACAAACCCATACATATAGCTTTTAGGAATTGGGACTTGTATGAGTATCCTCTATTACCCAAAACTACAAAGCACTCATGGTCTGTAAAAACAGCTACTCAATTAGAAAAACCAAGATATATTATTTTTGGCTTACAAACTGATAGAAAAAATAATATAGCCAAAGATAGTTCTTTATTCGACCATTGTCACCTAACAAACGTGACATTGTTTTTAAATTCACAATATTACCCTTATGATTCGTTAAATATAAACTTTGGTGAAAATAGATACAGTATATTATATGAACTGTATACCAAATTCTGTCAGTCGTACTATAATCTCCCAACCGATCCGTTGTTAGACATAAGAGAATTTAAAGAAAAAGCACCTCTGTTTATAATAGACTGCTCAAGGCAAAATGAAAATCTGAAATCTGGCCCTGTAGATGTTCGTTTGGAAATAGAAAGTTCCCAAGATATTCCCGATAACACAGCTGCTTATTGTCTTATCATCAACGACCGAGTTGTTGAGTACAAGCCTTTGAGTAATATTGTGCGTAAAATATCATGAGTGTGTTTGTGGACGTGCAAGGATTCAAAACGGACTACAATGAATTCATAATAAAAGAAATAGCGATAAAATCTGGTCAACAGTTTATTACACTCCAGTTTAAGCCACCATTTTCCTACAACGAATTCACAAATACAGAAAAAAAGAATTTTTGTTGGATAGAACGAAACAGACAGATATTTTGGGATGAAGGATTTATACCATATTCATATCATACAATTTATATTAGAGGACTCATAAAAAATAAAACTATTTACGTTAAGGGCTTAGAGAAAGTGACATGGTTGAAGAAAATTTTAGGATATAATATGGATCAAAATTCATGTATTTTTAATCTAGAAGATAAAGGTTGCCCTAACCTGCTTAGTTTATATAAAGTCTACAAGTCATGCTTAGATGTATATCGATGTATAAATCACTCCTCGCATTGTGCTTTACAAAATGTTACTTGTATGCAAAAATGGTGCTTAGAAAATAAATGTTTTTGAAGAAACCAATTTTATTTTTAATTATTAATTCCTCATATACCCTACCCTACTAGAATAACTCGCTCTCGCTTCTAAGATGCAGCAGGTTGGTTGTAGAGAATAAATTATTTTTTAAGAGAAGTATCTTTCAACTGATTGAATCAGATCATTGATTGAACAGAACCAGTTCAGATCAGATAGATAAAGTACAAGCTGTTCATGAAATAACAGACTCAGTTTTAAATGGTTGTGACCCGATCAGATATGGTTGACCGATGTCACGCTGGATAATTAGGACTATCTGCTTCACTTGCTTCTACGATGAAGCAGGGCGGCCGATGTCGTGCTGGAGAATTGTGGCTTCTGCATCACACTCGAGCGAAGCGAGAGTGTGAGGCAGAAGCCCCAATTCTCCCCTACTATCATCAGCCTGAAGCAGTCCACTGCTGGACATAGGCCTCTCCAATTGCACGCCACTTAGGTCTATCTTGGGCTTCTCGCATCCAGTTTTTGACAGCCGTCTTGCGCAGATCGTCACTCCACCGTGCCTCAGGACGTCCTACACTACGTTTGCCGAGACGCGGCCTCCACTCTAGAACTCGCAAGAGGTTTAACATATTACATCTCAGGGTGAGCGCGTGCAGGGTTTTGAACTGCTGTAGTTTAAAATTCTGAATGGCACTGAACTGTTATAGGCAAGCGTGACGTTTAATATCAGGAGAACGACTCGGACGTCACCGATTCACATTAAAAAAATAACAGCTTTGTTGTGCGCAGTATTAAGTGACGTAAGTTAAATTTATGCAACGTAATATCCCATCATGTGTAAACTGTACTAAAACTAACTAACAATGTTTCTGTTGTGTCTCGAGGTTTGACACTTGAATGTAAGGCTGAATATGCTCAATCTCTACCATGAGTTTGGCAACATAAATGTCATCTGCAATCGATACTCGATATCGTGTACCTATTAAGCTTATGATTGGCGTACTCGCTGTCAATTTTAGTTCTACAATCGACCGTGAGGTGGCACTGTTCTTTTTTTCATACATTTTTTGCGGCAGTCGATAGCGAGCTTCGATTGGTGTCAACGTTATAAACTCATGGTAGACCAACGACTGTAGGGTTCCAGATTTCATATATTATACGGTATGCATGCGCGGTACGTATATACTGGGCGTATATAAATGATTAAATATTAAGTATGGAATGATACATTTCTGTGTATTCTTCTCAGTGTTTCCCTAAGTAATTCCCTTGAGGATAAATTAGTTCATGACGGGTCCAAAGCAAGATTCATTGAAGGCAGGGAATGTGGTTTACGCTGTAGTCATCTATAAACAATGTAAAAATGGTTGTTGCAATATGCTGGGTTCGATTCTACTATTAGGTTTATTATGCCTTTTAAATGGTAATTTGCTACAACCTGAAGTAGGCAATAAGGGATCGAAACAGCGTGGTGATGGAGGCCCTGCTTCAGCGCAATGTGGGCAATGTGGGCTCACAATAACATGTAACTAGCGTTAAGTTCTCATAAAAACTGTAACTGACAAAGAGATGGTGTGGGCATTCAGAGCAGACATGCTCACGGAAATGTGTTGGCAAGCGGTGGCGTGTGTGGCGGGTCGCCATCTTCCCTCAGAAATGGTTGAGGAAGGCGATGGCTGGCACATGCGTCAACTCGTGAACGGGTGCTGTTTGCGGACACTGGTTTGCTGTGAATGCTTACACCAACTCAGAATAATCTTAATAGTAATAATAAAATTTAGTTATACGTATTAGTTAAAAAATTTAGTATATAATATAGTAAATAGTTAGTTAGTTTAATATGTTCCCCATGATTGTATATTTGTTGAATGTAAAAAAAATATCGTAAGTTTTTAAAATCCCAAAAGTTGAAAAAAGGCACTGACCCTCGAGTCTGTGGAGTAGGTAAAGTTTAAAAAAAAATGGTAATTTAAAGATTACATTGGTGTTTAGTGTTGAAACTGATATGTAAAGAGAATAATGACAAGATATTGGTGGGCTATCTAGGCTCGGAGGGTTTATTAAATAAATTAACGAAATAATATTTATTTACGTTAATTTCATGTTACCAACCTGATTCCATGTTACCAACTTTTGTTTTCGATGGTAGTGCCACGCTGTAACCCCACAGCCGAATGGGCTGGCACGACTGGGGAAGTACGAGTAGGTATGGAACGAATATGGAAGTCCTTGCGACATAACATCTGGATCTTTTAATCTTTAATGTTATCAATCATTTTTTTCTTCTATGTGTCCTCTACCTATACATACCAAAATCAAAAAATCAAAATCAAAATCATTTATTCAATTTAGGCATCAAAGACGCACTTATGAACGTCAACTTTTCATTATAATGTACTTTAAAGACTCTACCGCCGCGTTCCAAAATATATAGATCCCACCGAGAAGAAGCGGCAAGAAACTCGGGGCCATTCTTTTTATATAGATGTTTACAATGTTTCTACTTAGGTACTACAAATATTACATTTTATGGGTGGCAGAGAGACAGCTTGCTAGAAGTGGAGTATTCCAAGCATCTTTATCTTCTATATAATGTCAAACTTTATGGTAAGCTTTTTTTATTAAAACGTTTTTTACATTCAACTTGAATTTGCCCTCTGTGAGCTCAGTTATGTGCTTTGGGATTTTATTGTAAAAACGCACACAATTTCCTAGGAATGACTTATTAGTCTTCGCAAGTCTAAAACTAGGTACAGCTATCCTATTTGTATTTCTGGTATTAAAAGTGTGGTGATCACTATTTAACTTATATTTATGTAAATTTTTACGAACATACATTATATTTTCAAATACATATAAGGAAGGCAACGTTAATATATTGATTTCTTTAAATAAATCTCTCAAAGATTCACGGGGACCCATTTCGTATATAGCTCTAATAGCACGTTTCTGAAGGATAAATAATGGTCTCTATATCAGCCGCTGAACCCCATTACCATTTTCATCGTCGCGGTTCGGACAAAAAAAAACAAAATGGCGGCAGGTCGATATGCCAGCTTCCGTACAAAAAGATTCAACTTTATGTTTCATTTTCTATCTGCTATTCTAAACAAAAAATATAACTGCAACTGAGCCAAATATATACATTCATTATATTTTGAAAATTATACTTAATGTAATTTGTTATCGATGTAGAAGTCAAATATTGTTTGTTTGCCTGTATTATTGGAGTTTATGCGCAATATGATATGCGATAGGCGCACGATTCAAGTCACCTACCGAGAAAATAGGAAATAATTGAGAATGTAACACATATTTATTAGTTAAGGCCTATTCTGACCTGGGCGTTATTTGTCACCGCGAGCGATAGAGAAATCCGAAAGAATATGCGTTAATTTCACTGTTCACACCAAAGCGGATATCGCTACCGCACGCGATAGAGATATCCGTTGGCAACGGTTAGCGTGGCAAGGTCAAGAAGCATGTCGCTCTCGCTACTTGCTCCCGCGTCGCCCGGCGGAACTAGTTTCGCCAAAAAAATACCGCCTCACTAGGCAGTGCAAGTTTCGCTGCAGTTATGGAACTTCATACTATTTACCCACGAGTTCCACGTGGTATTTTTCACTACCCACAGCGGTAGCGAATAACGATCAGGTCTGAATAGGCCTATTTACAAAACTACCCATATAAGGTAAATGTACGTTTCAACGAACGCCTAAGATACGGTAATATTTTAAACATAATATTACCACGCTTAATTAAAACCTGGGTATAAGTTTATTTTTTTAAGGTCTGGTATTTTTATACAATTATGGTGAATACTCTGGTGGTAACTTTGATAATCAATAAATCATTTAACAGTACCTAAAAAAATATTAAATGATTAGAAATACGTTTAAATATTTTTAAAGGTTTTTGAGCCGCTTACCCCGATTTGTACCATTTACCGAACTAAGAAATGGTATTTGCACACAATACCGAAATATACCCCAATACACCCCAAGCGGGACGTCAGTGCAGGACTTGGCGCCCCCTATCAGAATAAGAGTAATACCGAAATGCAATGCCGCATTACGGGACTACGAAATAAATGTAACGACATTTGGTGTTAAGTGATGCTCAAGCTAATAACCTATCGAGAATTACATATTTCAATTTAACTTAAACAATACATATTATCTTAATGAGTTGTAATATTTACCTTAGAGAAAATCTCTCTTTAAATGAATATGATATACGCATTAGTACATATTTAAGATATATATATATATATATATATACATTTCTATATGGATTATATTGAACTTATCAATTGAATTTTGTATATATCTAACGTGGAGTCACCAGTGTAGGCGCAGTGGTCAATCAATAGTAAAAAAACAAAACAGCAATAAACTAGGTACTCTAAAGTACATTCTGAATATTTTAAATTTAACAACGATATAAACATATTTTTGTCAATTTGTCAAAAAAAATCTACACTAATACTGTTTAGGATTCCGTACCCAACTAAGACTTAGCTGTCCGTCAGTTGGTCTAACACCAGGCTGTATCTCATGAACCGTGATAGATAGACATTTGAAATTTTCACAGATGATGTATTTCTGATGCTGCTAAAAATACTAAAACCAGGCCAAGTGCGAGTCAGACGATAATTATAGAAAATGGTACGGAACCATTGTTCGTGGGCCAGTCCGATTCGCACTCGAACGGTTTTTTATATTTAATATATATATATATAACCATATTATTATATTATAACCACACAACGGCGCTATTATAAGCAGTTTAATATAAATGTCTACTCTATTTGAAATATATTAGTTTAGAAGCGCTGCCATAATCTTATACAAAATGTTATAGAAATAACACATTTTAATATCGAACTAGCTGTTAGATAAGAATGAAATCCCTAAGAACATAGATTAGAAACAAGGCAGAGGCAGACATGAATTCGGTAAAAGAGACTATGAGTACGTTTTACCGAACGCTCTTCCGGTAAACGGTACCTAATTAGCAAATTATTTGACTTTAAAACAGTGTCTAATTCGCAATAATTAGACAATAACTACAAATCTAGCAATAGTTTGTGTTAAATTGACGTAAAATAAGTAGTAAGTATAAACATTTTTCGAACATACCCTTCACGAAAAGTTTATCTTGTTTTAACAGTACATCCAGTTGGTTGTTGTTCGGTAATTACTCATTAAATTAACAATACTCTTATTTGTTCGAAAAGTCAAGTCATTTATCTCAGGATTTCATGATCATCCAGTAAAAAAATGATTAAGGGGACTTACGCTTTCCCTGATTACGATCGCCGTTCGGTAAACCCTTCCATTCAAATTTACGGTGCACTTATCACCGAATTCACATTTCAATTTATTTCTATGGATATAACTGCACTAAATTCACTATTAACCTAGTGAGCTCCCGACTATGATCAAATTTGCAAACCAGAGTTGCAAAAACCCCGCAAAAAACAAGTGACTGTCGCTTTTTCGTTGATATTACCGATCTGGTATCTTTCAAATGATAATTTGTTATGTAAAAAAATTTTCCAGGTCCTTTACAGCATCAAAAAAACAAAACATTAGCTGAAATCTATTGTATATTTGAATAGATAACATTTTTAATTGGATCCATAATTGATTTGACCTTGGCATACCTGTATGCCAAGGCGGCTTTATGAAAGTATTGTTTGTCAAACAGGTATGCCAAGGCAGCTTCACGGGTATACATGTAAAACCTAATATAAAAAAATAACTGAACGATTTTATGACCTTAAGAAGTATACGCAATTTCTTAACGTTTTTCTTTAGGACACCCATACAAACCGGCACTTGTCCAATTCAATAAATTCCTTAAGTCCCTTCCTAAGGTTGTTTGTCTTAGGACAACAGTCGTTAGGCTATGTCGAAGGCCTTGGGGCTTCGACATGGGTTGGCCACTAACCTATCCACGAAGCCGCACTGGGCCCGCGTGGTGAATTATGACCCAATTTCTCTCTCTGAAAGGAAGGCTCGAGTCCCAGCAGTGTGAACAAAATGGGCTTATTATGATGATGATGATGATGATATAAACCACATCAGCTACATTCGAATATGAGTCAGAAAAAAATAATTAATAAACTGACTTGTCGCAGTTATAAAGTTATCAGCTATAGCTTATCCTTGAGGAAAAGTACTTATATGGAAACACTAGACTAACAAGCATAAATGTTTCATTACGTACCTACTTACTTGTGTTTTAATAAATGTTTTATCTATGTACACCCTAGGTTTTTCTAAATACTCGATAAAGGCAACCATTTCATTTATCTATGTATACAAAAATAACAAATAAAACGCAACTAAACAATGTTTGAAAAAATATATTTAAAAAAAACAGTTACATGATTGTACTAATTTCCACACAAACTTGCACATATAGGCACACACGTACAAATCGCATAGTTAAATCCTTACTATTACAATTAAATTTACATTGAGTCACATATCAAAAAAGTTTGTGATCACTAGCATAAGCTGATATAATTATTTTAATTGAACTTATTCAACTTTTTATATTGAGTATAACTCCTCCCCTGGCTCGAACACATGCGGTGATCCTCCTGGGCATGCTGAGAATCAAGTAATCCAGTATTTCTTGGGGTAACCTGTCCCATTCCTGAATAGCGGCTTCCCTGAGCTCTGGCGCTATCTGGGGACGTGGCTGATGGTTCCAAACAGCTCGCTTTAGAGCATCTCACGCGTGCTCTATGGGGTTTAAGTCAGGCGAGCCGGCAGGCCAGTCTAACTTTGTGATGTCGTATTCTCGGAGAGCAGCATTGACTCGTTGAGCTTGAAGGGCGAGCGCATTGTCATCGACCAGTACAAATTAGTGCCCATGGTTTACTTGGAATAGTCTGACAATTCCATCAAAAGCAACTCAAAAGACGAAAAAAACATAATATCTCTACCGAAACAAACAAACAAATAAATAGATTTTTCAAAGTGATCGTAATTTTTTTTATGTGCGTATTCAAAAACAAAATAAACAAAGTAAATGCAATGGACAGGTAAGAAGTGTACGCATAATCTACAAAAGACATACGATATGACATGAGTAGTTCTTAAATAATCACCAGGTGGCGCTATAATAAACGTATTCATAATCCTGACACAAATGATTTAAAGAGTTAAATCATTATTAACCCGTCCGCATCAGCGCAAAAAATAACAATAGATTTATGAATGAAACTTAACTCGAATGAGTCTTGCTGATTCGGACAGATTAAAGAGTTAAACACATTGATTAACAGTACACCAGCACCGCCAAGCGGTTTAGAAAAAGCCAAGCAATACTGCCATATAACTACTGATTCTGAGATATAGAAGATGTAATAGTAGATACTTACTTCTCACCTTTTACACATCTTTGATTACATTATCCGATAACTTCCAAAGCAAAAGGAGATAAATAAATGTATATACGAAAGTTAGTGCCCAGGCATTTTAATACTTGTTCCAGTAAATAAACGTTTATTGAAAAGGCCTTGAATTAGTGTAAGAAAAGATGTGTAGGGTTGTATTGAAGTATGTTGAAAAATTTATGGTAACAGTCAAAAACAGAGAATTAGTACAAATAGTCTATTTTAATTTTTGCTACATTGACACCTGAAACATAGAGCACATGATATCAAATTGACAAATACAAAACTTTCATAAAACATTGGTGAAAATATTGTTGTTATGTGGTTATCCACTCTCAAATAGTTTCTTTTACAAATTTTCTACAAATTGTTCTAGATAGGGATTCTTTACACGCTCCATTAACTAAAATCACAAACATAATAGTTATAGCTATAACCTGATATGAATTGGTCACTGCAAACACCAATGACACATTTAACTTTTCATCAATAAACGACCACAAATCCGTCAAAAAGACTTGTACACTTGCAATAGTGACTAGTATAAAAGAGACCACACAGGTCCGCAATATGCCAACACGTCTGTCTGGCCTTTTGATAGCTACAATGAAGATTTTATAGAATAACACCAGATTTACAGTAAGAATGATAAACTTTACACTCCCATAGACTATATAAAAAATCTTATAGTAACAGTACTCAGAATCAGGGTGGTTTTCCTGCAAAGTGAGCAAAATGGGACACAAGACACCTATTGGAAACGTCAATATCCAAATCGTCACTGAGATCACGGTGAAGCTAAGTTTCTCCGTAAACACATTAAACACTTTGTCGTATAAGTTCTTGGTGAATATAAACATCCAGCATATAAGGGCAGAGTCAGTCTGCTGGTAAAATGTAAAAACTGTGAATCCAATCATTTGACTTTTAATAACGCAACAAGTCCATAAATACTCGGACGCGACGTTCAGAATCCTTGCAATTGTCAGCTGCGTCAGTAGCTTCTGGTCTAACTGCCTGCTGCAAGGGATCATGATATAGAACAGTATTTGTACAATCAGCCCGAGCATAGATAAAGTTAACCCGACCAGCCATGGGATTTGTAATACAATCGATATCTCTTCTTGTGACATTTTACATCTGGCGACAAAACACGCACACTCGCTAGGGTGCCCCTTATGACTGATGGCAAATTTCCTTAATATCTTAATTAAGAGCATTACGTATGTAGTTATCAATTGAATAGTCGTAATGAGTAACGAACTTATCATGTAGTTTATGCATTATTATGGATTTATTTATTCTAAACTTAATGGCATATAGTTCACATGGCCCACGGGATTCAGTGCCTCGAAACTATATTGGTTATAATAGGATCACGACTAAGTTAGTTGGGTTAGTGCCTTGGAGAAACATGGCCTCAAGGTTAGCAGACACAAGATTAAATACATGTTTTGCAATCTATCAAACATAAGACCCAGCACTAACAAAGCGACAACAATCAACGGCACTCCAATTAACAAAGTAGAAGCCTCCAAGTATTTGGGCTCAATTATAGCATGGCCAGTGTGGAAAAATATGTGCAGCAGAGAATCAAATCAGCCTGGTTACAATGGAGATCTCTGCCGCGCATTCTATGCGACTTTAGAATGCCTATTAAACTCAAAGGCAAGGTGTCCAAGCAATCTGTTAGACCTACCTTACTGTACGGATCTGAGTGCTGGCCAATGAGGATAGTGGGTGAACAAAAACTTCATACCACCGAAATGACAAATGCTTCGATGGGCAGGTGGTGTAACTGTAACGGTAATGAAACTAGATAAAACCATATATCATTATATCCGAACAGTTCAAACGTAACTGACTCACTGCAAGAAACCCGTTTACGTTGGTACTGGCATATAATGAGACGTAGGAAAGCAACATGACACACCAAGACGCATCGACCCAACATAGTGTATCCCGCCCCCCGCACCAACCTCTAACATCACGAGCGCTACGAGCGGCGGCCCGCAGTGCTAAGCGAGATGTCATCGACGCGGGCGTCCCGAACACTCCTTGAAAAAGGCCACCGAATGTGGTCGAAATTATAGTCGGACCTATTCGATAAATATTACGTGCGTAATCCCGTATTAATAATTAATAATGATTGAAAACCACGTTAGTTTTTATAACAAAACAACATGACGAAAATAATACTCAATATAGCGGAGAGAAAACGAGGACGAGGTCGACCACCGACCACTTGGATGACTACTATCAAGAACGAAATGAAAGCAACAAATATAACTGACAATATGGCCCAAGACAGGGCATCATGGTGCAGAAGTACAAGGAAAGCCGACCCCCAAATTTTATAGGATTAATAAAGGTAGGAAGAAAAAGAAGATGTTCACGCCTAGGTCACTTTTTAAACATCAGTAGGTACATTCTCAAGAGTTTTAGATCTAGCAGTAATATACCAATATATCTAAAGTTAAAACAATCGTTTCGTTCTTCAAATGTATTATATGATACGGTAGAAACTCAATATTTTTGGTGGTTTCCACACATGAATATATCAGACCAAAAGAAATCAAACCAGTGAATGCATGCAATGTAGTCTAATCTAGTGAAACGCCTCTTCTCACTTTGCTTGTCGTCGCACCTTTATATTATGATTTGCTCTGATACTTATGTCATTAGATATTTATTAAATTGATAGACAATTTGTTTATTTGTATCGTTCCTATAGGTAGTTAGATAGCAACTATAGAAAGCGGATTAGGTATATATATTAAAAATGGCTGGTGCCCGCGACTTCGTCTGCGCAGAATTAGTACTTCGAGCAGCTTATTATTTTCTCCAAGGTCATATCTATCTTTACCAAAATGTCATAAAAATTATATAGTCTAGTATAAAATTCAAATACTTAGTAAATGAATCAGTAAACAATAATAATAAAATACAGTGCCATACAAATATAAAATTAATCACCTGTGAATGAAACTGTCATTACATTTCATCACTTTGAGGGTATTTGTGTTACATTTCATCACCCTTGAAGGTCGCCGAGTCTAGTGTATGCACTGTGCAGTAGTATGTATGTATGTATGCAGTATGCCCGATACACCGAGCGTGGAAAAGTCACAAACATCCACACAGTCATACATCAATACTCACAAACTTTCGCGTTTATAATCCAACTAATGATTCAATATACTTACTTACGCTATAACAACAGCAACGAGACGAGACTAACGAATGCGTTGCTCAGTAAAAACGCGTAGGCGTTACTACTCCACTAGCAGGTGCATTATATTTTTGTTAATATATTTCTCAACACGACAAACATATTTTGTTTATTTTGTATATAACACCTTATAAACATATAACAATTCAAATTCTTTAATAACAGTATTCAGAAATTGTGATCAATTGATCATTATTCATTGTATATTTATGTTATAGTTGCAAAAAACAGTTTTAAGTTATAAGTGCACACTGTTTGATTGACTAAAATTGTTACGAGGTTACTTTGACCTATCGTAGGTCAAAGTTACCCCAAGTATTCTTAAGAGGAATACTCGTAAATATATCAAAACCATTTACTAAGCAAAATACCTTTTGTTTCCTTACTTAAAAATGTAAACGTTAACCAACAAAAACCGGAAACTGCTGTAGGTACTTATTCCTTATTTAAGTACTCATTATAATATGTCGCAGGGTAATTGTTGTAAAAACAGGAAAGTATACTGTTATTCAACTTGATGTATTTCTCTTATTTTATGATATATTAAGGTAAATTTTTAGAAACTATAAAAAGGATGTTTAGAGTTTCTTGGTATGTATTTAGTGAAAATCTATTCTGTCGTTTTTAGTATAGGGCAGTTCAAAGTCAATTTTGAGTTATTGTGATTTTTTTGACGTTTTCTAATAATTTATTAAACCAAGTAGAGGCACCGGTGATGTACATGTACCCACTGATGGAACAAAAAAAAAGTAACCCTCAAAAATAAGGAAACTAATGGTAATTTACAAAATGGCAACACTTTGATGTGAACGTCATATATATAAGTGTCAAATGTAATGACATTGAAGGAATCGGCCATTTCGTTCAAAATGGCCTGGTCTAAGAAGTTGTGACAGTGCAGTTATTTTCGTTTAATCCAGATTTATTAAAGAAATCGTTAAGGGAGTAAGTACACTTTTGTGGTATTGATGTATTCATTAATAGTCGTGTATTGAATTCACTTTATTTCATGGATTAGGTGATTATTAAGCTAGCTACATTTGAAGGTTATTTTACGGAAGGCTACTTACTGTATTAAGGCTGAAGAAAGCTGTAGCACGTGAAATCAATGGGACTGAAGAACTATGTCTCAGGGGGACAAACGCTGTGTCGTGTTACGTAGAACTTTAAAGTTTAAAATGATCTGGGTCAAACTGCGACTCTCATGGGCAGCCATGATGTTTACCATCAGGCAAATGACTGGCTCGTCTCGTTACTAATATAAAATAAAATTTGAAATAACTGGGTCAAACTGCAACTGTCATAAGTAGGCGTGATGCTTACTATCAGGTGAACGTCTAGCGCGTCTCGTCACTTACTTGCAAAATAAAAAAAACATATTTGCTAACAAGATTTGATCTATCTATTGACCTCTTGATCTACTTTTATTATATTCATTCATTAATTTTTGTCATCGGATTCAATTTAGGTATGGTGTAGTGTTTTTAAAAACAAATACTTGTTTCACATTTTCTAACAGATATGGCGCCAAAAAAAGACTACACACCTGCGCAGATGTCCCAGGCGATAGAAGCTGTTAAAAACGGGGCCAAAGTTGCATCTGCTGCACAACAATATGGTGTACCGAGGATAACACTATACAACAAAATTTCAGGTAAAAGTCCACACGTATGTACAATGGGCCCTGGGACCTACCTGACGCAACATGAAGAGAATGTTTTAGAAAATTGGATCCTCGATATGGCAGACAAACACATTCCCGTGACGAAAGAAGAACTTTTAGACAGTGTGCAACGAATTATCGTTGATAAGAAACAAGACACTCCATTCGTTGCCAATAGACCTGGAAAAAAATGGTATAGTTTGTTTTTAAAACGACACCCTAACATCACATCACGTACAGCACAAAATTTGACAACTGCTAGGGATAATGTAACCGAAGAAGACATTCTCAGTTGGTTTAAAGAAGTCGACGAATATATCGAAAAGTGCAACTTGACATCGGTCATCAAACAACCTGAGAGGGTGTTCAATACGGATGAAAGTGCCTTTTTCTTGGCTCCGAAACCAGGCAAAGTCTTAACGAAGAAGGGACACAAGCACGTATATTGCTCCTCCGGAGATGAAAAGGATAATCTCACAGTATTAATAACTGGAAATGCTGCTGGACAGCTGGCACCTCCCATGGTAGTCTATAGCTACGAAAGAATTCCATCAACAGTGTCACTGAACTTTCCTGAAAGCTGGGGAATCGGGGGTTCTGAAAGCGGCTGGATGTGTGGAAGCACATTTTATGAATACATAGCGAATATATTCGAACCCTGGCTGACCCAGCAAAATATTGAAAGACCAGTACTTGTTTTCCTTGACGGGCATAAATCACACTTAACATTGCATTTATCCACTTTCTGCTCTGAAAAAGGCATAGAAATTATATCATTGTATCCTAACAGTACACACATCTTGCAACCTATGGACGTATCAGTCTTCAAACCACTGAAGCAGTCTTGGAGAAAAGCCGTTAATAACTGGAAGATCGAGCATCTAGGGCAAAATTTAAAGAAAGAAAATTTTGCCCCTGTTTTGAAAACCGCCCTAGATACGTTAACCAGCGATACTATTAGGAACGGGTTTCGCGCTTCTGGACTCTACCCTTTCGGGCCAGAATATGTAGATATGATGAAAATAAAATCACAAAGAAGGACACAATCGAATGACTCAAACATGCCACTGATTGACGATAAAATAGAATGGTTACGTCAACTAGAACAACAAATCGTAGAATTATTTGACTATAAGAAATTGGAAGAGTTCAACCAGATGTATTACAAAAACAGAAAGGACTTAGATGAATGTCTCCCTGAGGAGGATACATCTCTTTATGTCTTATGGGCAGCTGTAAAATTAAAATTTAGTTGTTCGACAAGAATATATGATCAAAGAACTACTCATGAACCAATAACAAATTCAAACATTCAAGAAGAAATAATTGAAGATACAACCATTCAACAGACCAGTACTCAAATTCACATGCCAACCAACCATGAGCTAACCACTCAAGAACCAACCATTCCTCAACAACTCATTAAAGAGCCAACCATTAAAAATCTCTCTGTCGGTCTGTTCTGGAGTCCCTGCAGCGTTGCCAGATAGATTGGCGATACATCCAAGTGATGAGATGTCTTTACGAAACCGCCACCATGTCCGTCCAAGTACAGAATCAGCAAACAAGTCCCATACCGTTGCATCGAGGAGTGAGACAAGGGGACGTTATTTCCCCGAAATTGTTTTCAAATGCAATGGAGGATATGTTCAAGACGCTGAACTGGAAAGGACGTGGCATTAATATCAACGGCGAATACATCTCTCACTTGCGATTTGCTGACGATATCGTCATCGTGGCAGAGACGCTGCAGGACCTGCAACAGATGCTGAATGACCTGGCTGACTCTTCTATACGCATCGGCCTACGGATGAACTTGGACAAAACCAAGGTCATGTTCAACGAACATGTTCTACCGGAACCGATTGCGATACACGGCGCCGTTCTCGAAGTTGTTCAAAAATATGTGTACCTCGGGCAGACATTGCAGTTGGGAAAAAACAACTTTGAGAACGAGGTGAATAGAAGAATTCGGCTGGGCTGGGCAGCGTTTGGGAAACTACGTCGAGTCCTTACTTCGCCGATTCCACAGTGCCTGAAGACGAAAGTCTTCAATCAGTGCGTCCTACCCGTCATGACATACGGAGCCGAAACGTGGACACTGACGGCTCGAATGGTCCACAAGCTCAAAGTCGCTCAGCGGGCTATGGAAAGGGCTATGCTCGGTGTTTCTCTGAGGGATCGCATCAGAAATGAAGTGATCCGTCAGAGAACCAAGGTCATCGACATAGCCCACCGGATCAGCAAGCTGAAGTGGCAGTGGGCTGGCCATATTAGCCGTAGAACCGACAACCGTTGGGGTAAACGAGTTCTAGAGTGGAGACCGCGTCTCGGCAAACGTAGTGTAGGACGTCCTGAGGCACGGTGGAGTGACGATCTGCGCAAGACGGCTGGCAAAAACTGGATGCGAGAAGCCCAAGATAGACCTAAGTGGCGTGCAATTGGAGAGGCCTATGTCCAGCAGTGAACTGCTACAGGCTGATGATGATGATGATGACATTAAAAATCCAACCATCCAACAACCAAACATACGAGTAGAACCAACACAAGCACAAAATAATGAAAACCAAACACCAGAAAAAATAGCACTACCTATTCAAGAATCAATCACACCAAATATCCCAAAACAAATGACTCCTGCAACTATCCAAGATCCATACTTTCATGAACCAAACATTCCTGAACAACTCATTCAAGAGCCAACCATTCAACAACCAAATATAGAACCAATACACGCACAACACAATCAAAACCACAACACACACACAAAAATAGCACTACCTGTTCAAGAATCAATCACACCACATATCTCAACACAAATGACACATGCAACCATCCAAGAACCAGAAAATACATCTAATAATTTTCTTGTAATACAGAAATCTCCACAGCCTGGTACCTCTCGACAGGAGTCTTATAGTATTCCTGTCCAAGAAAAAACACCAGCTAAAAAAACGCATGGCATTTATGTGCCGTCACCATTTAAAAGAAATCTTTTCTGGCCTGATGAAGTGGAGTCAAAGAAAGGTAAGAAAAGAAAATTAAAGGAAAAGATACCAAGTGCAATTACAAGTGGTGCGTGGAAGCAGTACCATGAAAAAAAAGAACTAGAGAAGCCAATAAAATTACATGAGAAAGAAAAACGTGCACTTGCAAGAGAAGAAAAAAGACAGTTAAAAGAGAAAGTGTGTAATATTAAACAAAAAAAACTCCAGAAAAAGCAACGCAGGTCTAGCCATGATAAAATATCTTCGGACGATACAAACACAGACACAGAAATCCAATATGCTGAGAGTGATGATAGCTATTGCATTGAAATTGACGACTCTTGCATGGAAGAAATTCGAGGACAGGCATCTTCATCTAGAGAAATTAAAAAGAAAGATACTTCTAAGTTCAATACTAAATCTTCATATTCTCATAATGGCAACCCATCGGGTCTAAAATCTTTATCAAAAGTTTGTAACGGATGCTACGTTATAGTTAAATATGAAGGAGAATATTTCCCAGGAATTGTAGAGAATATTGACAAAGGCTATTTTGAAATAAGCACGATGACATTTTCGACTGGAAATACTTTCAGATGGCCGAAAAAAAAAGATTTAATTTGGTACAAGAGAGAGGATATAATAGAAGTTATAAACAAACCAGTGTTATCCAACAAAAGAGGATTTTATACTGTGACAGAAATGAACAAATATTCACCGTTTACAGAATAGGAATTGTAAACAGGTAATATAACAGAAGTTTACACGTGATATTAGTGTTTCCCTGAGTAGGCATTACAAGTAGCAATAGATTATGGTTCCTTAATTTTAGTGTGTAAGTACATACCAACTGTATCTGTTGTAAAATAATAATATTGATCTCTTTAGTTATAGGAAAATTTTATAGATTTTAAGTTAAAAAGAACTGTTTTGTTAACAATAAGTACAATTATGATTCTTAGGAAGATATGGTTTATTGTAACGATAGTTTATAACAAAGACTGTGTAAGTTAATTGTACAACAAAATTGTATTGTTGTGTGCTCATAATGCTGAATATATGTAATTTTATGAAAATGTATGGTGTTTAGTAATGTACGTTTGTAACGTATAGCCTAATAATTTAATTGCTAAAATACTTGGAAGTTATTCTTACAATAATATTGTTTCATAATATATGATTAAAGATACTTTTTTATTAGAAGACAAACTTTTCTATTGCTCTTACGCGGTTAATTTTATTACACCTTCAAAAAGAAGTATGTAATTTTTACGTCCATACATGGGTGTACATGACTAGGTCTTGTTCATAATTAGGTGTCAATGACTAGGGTCTGTACATAATTGGGTGTACATTAATGGATTGTTGCCGTCCATTACTGGAAAAAAACAGGGTGTGACTTTCGTCGTAATTTTCTCGCAAGTAAGACTTTTAGTCGTCGGTTCTTAAATCAGAAATCGTAGCTTAGACATTTAGTTACCCAATGACTTCGATCTTAAAATGCTATTTTATAAAACATGTTAGATTTTTCAAAATCTTTCATGCGCGACCCTTAACGTGTTGGCGGCTTTACTAGTAATAATGTTGTAGTATGTTATATATTTGTAATCTACTCGCAAAGCCCTTTCATTATATTCCCACATGGTATGTGGTAATATAGGAGGTAGTTGTGAAACAAACATATAGTAATTTTCCTCTTACTTTATTTAATATTTAAATATATAATTAAAGTTTATTTTAACTTCATTTATTTGTTAGTAACGATTAAGTCACAGTACCTGCCGGGAAGTGTTATCACATCAAACACACACTTATTATCACTTTTTTAGATACAGCACATAACTTTGTCACTAAAAGAGTGAGGCCATCAAGGAGTCAATTTCACAGATGACACTTTCATTTAATCAAAAATTCTGTGAGTTTGAGGACAGGCAACAGAGGTTATCTTCTACTTCCACATTGTCTGATGCACCAAGTCTTAAAGCGGATTTTGCCTTCTTCAAGACTTTTACCCTGAATGCTCTTCGGTCTCTGCAAGCCCAAGTAGAGTTGTTGGCATGTGTCTCTGATAACCAAGAGAAGCATAGTCGAAGAAAAATTCTCCTTATTCATGGAATTGCAGAGGAAAAGACCGAGGACACTCCAGCCATCATTAGTAAAATAGTTGTGCAGAAGTTGAAGATGACTGACTTCAGGACTGAAGACATAAGCCGCTGTCACCAAATGGGTAAATCTTCCTCTTCAGAGCGACCTAGGCCCATTCTCTTGACGCCACGAGATGTCTCACTACTTGCCAAAATATTGTCAACAAAGACCAATCTCAAGGGGTCCGGCATTACAATATCTGAATTCTTGACAAAGACAAGCCACGATATTTTCATGACCGCGCGTCAAAAATTCGGTGTCTCGAAGGTCTGGAGCCGGGATGGCTTCATCTTTGTCCTTTCTGGTGGGGTTCGACATTGCATTAGCTTGAATATATCAAACCTAAAGAAATCAAACCGGTGAATGCATGCAATCTAGTCTAATCTAGTGAAACGCCTCTTCTCACTTTGCTTGTCGTCGCACCTTTATATTATGATTTGCACTGATACTTATGTCATTAGATATTTATTAAATTGATAGACAATTTGTTTATTTGTATCGTTCCTATAGGTAGTTAGATAGCAACTATAGAAAGCGGATTAGGTATATATATTAAAAATGGCTGGTGCCCGCGACTTCGTCTGCGCAGAATTAGTACTTCGAGCAGCTTATGATTTTCTCCAAGGTCATACGAGTATCTATCTTTATACCAAAATGTCATAAAATATTATATAGTTTAGTAGAAAATTCAAATACTTAGTAAATGAATCAGTAAACAATAATAATACAATACAGTGCCATTCAAGAATAAAATTAATCACCTGTGAATGAAACTGTCATTACATTTCATCACTTTGAGGGTATTTGTTTTACATTTCATCACCCTTGAAGGTCGCCGAGTCTAGTGTATGCACTGTGCAGTAGTATGTATGTATGTATGTATGTATGCAGTGTGCCTGATACACCAGACTTGCGTCTAGTCAAAGTGATGATGATAAAAGTATCCTATGTGTTAATCCAGTGCCTCATCTACCTACCTCCATACCAAATTTCATGAAAATTGGCCACGATGTTTGAGCGTGGAAGAGTCACAAACATCCACACATTCATACATCAATACTCACAAACTTTCGCGTTTATAATCCAACTAATGATTCAATATACTTACTTACGCTATAACAACAGCAACGAGACGAGACTAACGAATGCGTTGCTTAGTAAAAACGCGTAGGCGTTACTACTCCACTAGCAGGTGCATTATATTTTTGTTAATATATTTCTCAACACGACAAACATACACATACAATATTTTGTATATAACACCTTATAAACATATAACAATTCAAATTCTTTAATTACAGTATTCAGAAATTGTGATCAATTGATCATTATTCATTGCTACTTTTTGTATATATATGTTATAGTTGCAAAAACAACTTTAAGTTATAAGTGCACACTGTTTAATTGACTAAAATTGTTACGAGGTTACTTTGACCTTTGTCTCTGATAACCAAGAGATGAATAGTCGAAGAAAAATTCTCCTTATTCATGGAATTGCAGAGGAAAAGACCGAGGACACTCCAGCCATCATTAGTAAAATAGTTGTGCAGAAGTTGAAGATGACTGACTTCAGGACTGAAGACATAAGCCGCTGTCACCAAATGGGTAAATCTTCCTCTTCAGAGCGACCTAGGCCCATTCTCTTGACGCCACGAGATGTCTCACTACTTGCCAAAATATTGTCAACAAAGACCAATCTCAAGGGGTCCGGCATTACAATATCTGAATTGTTGACAAAGACAAGCCACGATATTTTCATGACCGCGCGTCAAAAATTCGGTGTCTCGAAGGCCTGGAGCCGGGATGGCTTCATCTTTGTCCTTGATGGTAGGGTTCGACATTGCATTAGCTGCATGGCGGAATGGAATAAAATCAGTGAGCCGGTAGCCACCACTGTCACCGCTAATAAGGCTGTCATTGCTGCCGCCAAGGAAACTACAGTTACAGGCAAAAAGTGATTCGGGTTCAGTTTCGAGTTTTTCCCTCTCTATGGAGGGAAGCAGCATTTTCCACCCAATAATCAGACCAAAACAACACTACTTTCCGAGTATGAGAAATGAATAGTAATTTTATAACCTACGAAGAAATAATGTCTTCTTCGTAGCTCATAACCTCATTATCCGACCTACTATACCTATGCCGATTTAATGACCGAGCGAGCGAAACTAAGCTTTCCGGAGTGCTTGACGGCATCTCTGTTGGGGTACGGGCAACTTGGTTGAGTTCAACGCCAGGAAGACTCAAGTGTGCGCACACTTGAGTCAGAGTTCTCGGCAAATACATCTCAATTTATTCCTCTTCCTTCTCTTCTAAATCTTCTTAATCTTGACATGCTTGGCATGGAAATCTGTAGTGACTTGAACCAGCGTGACTACATCGAGAGTATTATCAAGTTAGCTTCCCGTAGGGTTCCCGTTCATCGTAGGGGTGGCAGTTATAGCAGCTTACGGCTGCACTGATGGCCATTGCTTTTTGATTCCATCTTCGCTTTCCATCAGGCGAGAGGGAGTCACTTTGATAAACAACTAAAAAAAAGCGTCTATTGGCCAAGAAATGCTGTTATCCGTCTGTCATTCCAACTGTTCTCGTCTACAGGTCGCATTTTGCATTCAACTTATTATAACGGAAATGGGACAGTTTGCTGTAGTGTTATTTATCGTCGGATTTCAATCAAGTTGTAGAGACACACTAAGGATTTCATTCTAAACAAGATGTTGCCAAAAAATATCCAAAAGGTCCACGTATTGGATTTATTTAAATCTGAGAACGATGCTTTTTTAAACTTATGAAGATTTTTATTTAACTTTTGTCTATATTTATAATTTTTCCTGCATTAGATACCATGCAATAGATATAGATAGAAGATATAGTGCACAAAATACAAATGAAATAAAAATACAACACTCTCATCAAACATGTATGACAGAACTTAATGTTAAATATTGTTGTCTTATACAGTTTGTTTTACAAATTTTCTATAAATTATCTTCAAAAGTGATTTATCACACGCTCCATTGACTAAAATCACAAACATAATAGTTATAGCTATAACCTGATATGAATTGATTACAGCAAACACCAATGACATATCTAGATTTTCACCAACAAACGACCACAAATCCGTCATAAAGACTTGTACACTCGCAATAGTGACTAGTATAAAAGAGACCACACAGGTCCATAATATTCCAACTCGTCTGTCTGATCTTTTGATAGCTACAATGAAGATTTTAAATAATAATACCAGATTTACAATAAGAATGATAAATTTTACACTACCATAGACTGTATAAAAAATCCTAAAGTAATCAGAATTATGATGATTTTCCTGCAAATTGAGCAAAACGGGACATAGGATGCCTATTGGAAACGTCACTATCCAAATCGTCACTGAGATCACGGTGAAGCTAAGTTTTTCCTTATACACATTAAACACTTTGTCGTATAAGTTCTTGGTGAACATAAACATCCAGCATATAAGGGCAGCGTCCGTCTGTTGGTAAAATAAGAAAACTGTGAAACCAACAAGTCCATATATACTCCAACGTGATGTTCAGGATCCTTGCAATTGTCAATTGTGTCACTAACTTCTGGTCTAACTTTCTGCTGCATGGAATCATAATATAGAACAGTATTTGTACAATCAGACCGAGCACAGATAGCGTCAACCCGACCAGCCATGGGATTTGTATGCCAAGCGATATCTGGTATTGCGTCATTTTACATCTGGCTACAAACACACGCACACGGTAGGGCGATACCCTATGACTGATGACAAAATTTACTTAAATCTAAATAAGTGTATTACCTTATGCCTCATACAATAACATTGTATAGTTATCAATTTAATAGTCATAATGAGTAACGAATTTATAATGTGTTTTAAAGCACATACATTATGACGTACGGGATACAGTGCCTCGAAACTATATTGGTTAAAACAGTATCAAGATTTAGTCATTTTTAAAGCATCAGTACAATCTCAAGAGTTTAGATCTAGAAGTAACAACAAACAACAAAGAAGATCCAAAACATTATTGTAAAAAAGATGTTTGATTCTTAAAATGTATCATAATACTTTACGATAGACTTAACTTAATGTTTCTATCAGTAGGCTGGTATCCCAGAATATCCAAAAGATTTGGCAGTAAATGCCATATAAAATTTACTCAGAGCTGTACTTGAGCCCAAGCTTGCTCTGAATCTGGATTCATCGCTGAGTGCACTTCAAGAGTACGATTAAGATACGCACTATAAGATCCAGTAGACATTTCTTCACCGATCAGCAGACTCTGCTGATGGATATATATCAAAGATTCACATGTCACCCTTACACTTCAGTGTAATAAGCTCAAGGTCTCGGACTGTTTTCGTTCCTTAAATTCCGTTGTCTTATTCTTGCTCATCAGTGTAACGTAGACTTAAAGCCGTCTGTCCAAAACACTTCACCTCAACACAATACATTACTAGCCTTCTATAGTATTTTCAAAGTCAAAATCATTTAATCAATTTAGGCATCAAAGACGCACTTATGAACGTAAATTTTTCATTATAATGTACTTTAAAGACTCTACCGCCGCGTTCCAAAATGTATAGAGCCTACCGAGCAAAAGCGGCAAGAAACTCGGGGCCATTCTTTTTATATAGATGTTTACAATGTTTCTAGGTATTACATTTTATGGGTGGCAGAGTGATAGACACATCTTTATCTTCGATATAATGTCGGACTTTATAATAAGCTTTTTTTATTAAAACGTTTTTTACAGTCGAATTGAATTTTCCCTCTGTGTGCTCAGTTATGTGTTTTGGGATTTTATTGTAAAAACGCACACAATTTCCTAGGAATGACTTATTACTCGTAGTCTTCGCAAGTCTAAAACTAGGCACAGCTTATGTGTATTTCTAGAATTAACAGTGTGGTGATCACTATTTAACTTATATATATGTAAATGTTTACGAACATACATTATACTTTCAAATACATATGAGGAAGGCAAAGTTAATATATTGATTTTTTTAAATAAATCTCCCAAAGATTCACGGGGACCCATTTCGTATAAAGCTCGAATAGCACGTTTTTGTAGAATAAAGATGGTCTCTATATCAGCCGCTGAACACCGTAGCAATATCCCATATGACATTACGCTGTGGAAATATGCAAAATATACTAACCGCGCCGTAGAAGCGTCTGTTAGCTGTCTTATTTTACGTACCGCATATGCAGCAGAACTGAATCTCCCAGACAGTGCATTTATATGAGGACTCCATTGTAATTTTGCGTCAATTTTAATGCCTAGGAAGACTGTTGCCTTGTCCATTACAAGTTTAACTCCATCAAACGTAATGTTGGAACAGTAGGCAAAGAAAACTTCAAACATTTTGTCTTTTTTGAATTCAGAAGTAAATTATTAGTTGAGAACCATTTAGAGATACTAGATAGAGCGTTGCATACTTGAATGAGTGTGCTATCTTTCCTATCTACTTTGAAAATCAGAGGTGTGTCATCCGCAAATAAAACAATATCACAAAGATCCTTGACCATAAGTGGCAAGTCGTTAATGTATACTAAGAACAAAAAAGCCCTAAAATGGACCCTTTTGGAACACCCATTTTAATATATCAAGCAAGACACAATAGAAACTCCATTGTTATGAGTCGCGGGGACCGCGGAAGGGAATAAGTGAAGGGTAAGTGAATGATTTCTTTTGATATACATTGGTCCAGCTATTTGAGCTTAAAGAATTAACAAACATACCTACCTACACACTCACAAACCTTCGCCTTTGTTATTATTGTGATTATGAAAAACCAAACTTTTGCCAAATTTGAATTTTTGCAAAATTTTGCAAAAGTTTGGTTTTTCATGCTCATGTTTGGAGGGTATTACAAAATTTGTGTGCAAAACATTCCATATCCACTATTGTGAAACTCATTTAAAGAGTTCAATACATTATTTCGTCTATCTATAGCTTGCTCAATCATGTCCACATACTCCTTATTGCATGTTTGTGAACGATTAAGTAAGACTAAAATAACATGCAATTATCGCACTTTTAATTGGATGAGTAGCATCATTCACCACAGGCGTGATTAACCATTTCCAGAATCGCCTAAACAAAATCACGCTTCGATAGCTTTAGTATCAGTTTATGAGTTGATGTGAATTATGGATCGGATAACGTTTAGTGTTAACGGCAATAAATGTTCTGGTAAGTTTTTATTTCAATGTACAACGCACTGTTAACTTCATGAGTAGATAGATATGCTAGCTGAGTCGCCAGCGGTTTCGCTTGGTTGGTCAATGGGACATGAAGGTACAGAAATAAATTGAATTTACAGAAGTTTTTAATAAATTGAGTTCTGGACACGTTCCTTCCAATATCTGATGAGACAAGTGAATATTTCTAAATGTAACATAAATGGAATCCAAGATGATTTTGGTACCTACAACTTTTTGACAGTATTTGACGTGCTTGTAATTATCGATATATGAATGAATGAATATTTATTTGCCTAAGTTTTGGGTACAATATTGTAGAGTTGTTATCGCACATACTCGTGATAATGTTCCAACAAAACTCTACCTAAACGACGTGCAGTACAAGTAAATAAGAACAAATCAAAAGCAATGAAAAACAAAAACAAAAGTCACAATTACAGTAAAAGACATGCCATTAGCATATGTAGAAGACTATATTTACCTTGGCCACTTGATATCATTTAGAGAATGTACAGAAAACGAAATAAATAGAAGGATACAAAATACATGGAACAAATATTGGGCAGTGAAGGAAGTTTTCATGCAAAAAATGCTAATGTTATAGAAAATATTAAGTATCTATGTGTTTTGTAGAATCTATGAAAAATAGTTAAACAGGCAGTATTAGATATCCATACTGATTTTAGATCCTGTAAGATCTAAGAATGTAATTTAAAATATCTATTTGATAAATCGCTTGTGTGAATTAATGAAATCAAAGCTCAAACCTTAACATAAAATTACCAATTCTAGGTTTTTATCATCTAAGAAGTTTTTTATCGAGTTTTCTTCGAGTGCGAAGCGTTTTTAATAATAATATTTCTAGTATTTATGTTAATATGAGATGAAGATTTAATTTATTAAGGCTTTTCCATTGATATTGTCAGGTAAAGTATTATTACACTCTAATCGCTTTACAGCTAGCATTTAGTTTAGTAAGCTGTAACCGTTGAGTTAGCGCGTAAGTACTTATAATTTATAAGGACGCTCTGACAAGCTCATTTTATAACATCACTGTGGTTTTCTCATAAATATGGACTTTTACGAACACACAAATCTCATAGATTTATGAGAAATGATTGTATATACTACTTCGGAATTAACCGATGTGACGTGTGTAGGTATATACCAAATAAATACCATATTTTATCAAAGCCGGTAGGTAAATAGCGCCGCAGCAAACTTCCCCGTTTTTTAGGAAATTTACACCCCCAATCAAAATACGCGGATGCCAAAAAAACTCAATTAAATAGTTAAATTATTTTATTATATAGTTAAACTATTAGAACATACATACCAAGTTTCGTCAAGATTGGTTAAAAATGCGACCTGTGCGGGAAGATCAACGAACACCTTAACAATTTAAACACCGATGCAATTCAATTTGGCTAGTTAAACTAGGGAAGCTTCGCTCGCTTGGCTCACTCGGTCAATAAAATAAAAATTATTTTAAAGTTAATCAATGTTAATTTTAAGTTGATGTCAACAATAATATAAACAATACATTATTGAGTTACCATTGTGTTGTTTTGAAAAAGTAGAATATTATTTATGAATTACGAGCTTGTTAACCTAGTTAGTAAGGACACTGCTTTCGAAGTAATATGAAGTGTGATGCATGGCTGGAAAAATATTTGTGAGATGGAGCTCTTACACGAGCAAATGAATTGAAAAATCTTGGGCAATTTCCATCAATCACCAAGATACTCGTACATCATGAAATTGGTTGGAGTAATCTGAAGCAATTAGTTCTAATATTTCTGCAACATTGCAACATATTTTAGGAAGGTATCACTCAAAGCCACGAAATAAATGACCCTCGTATGATAGTGTCGTTTATAGTTATTTTCTACTGTGTTTATTTTTATCTCCTGGAAGTACGTATGTACTTGCTCATTTTTATGTAGATCTATCTGACCGCGGTTTCACGCGCGTGGTGATGGATGATGAAATGTACCCAATATATTTCGTCTTAATAATATTAGTGTAAAAACCAACTGCATTGAAAGGTTGAAAGCAAAACTTATCTTATAAATGATTATAATTCCAAACCTTTGGACGTAGACCTTTAATTATTTATTCAGTGCTTTGAGTCTGAGATTACCAGATATCTTTAAATGTTAATAACTAAAAACGGTAAACATTTAGAATCGTGGCGCCTGAATTCGGGGGGGAGGGGGAGGGGGGAGGGGGCAGTGGGGGAGGGGGTTCGGGTAGTGCCCCCCCGCAAACCCCACCCGCCGGAGACCATAAGTTTTCGAGTTATGTTTGTTTAAGTATTTTGAGGTTAAGTACTGCATTTCGATCTACTACCGCGTCGGCTCTGCAATCCGACAAGACTGCTTGAAATCGGGGTGCTGTGAGTCGGTTCTGTCACTGACTTCGACCTATTCTAACTAACTATAACTAACCTATAGGTATGTCACAGACAAGTGACTTTGCCAATTCATTAGATAGCTACTGATATACTATTGTGCACAAATTTGGAACAAAAGTAGTTTGATGAAGAACCTGGTGGGTCACAGTTCAAACCTAACCTAACCTATAGGTTTGTCACAGACAAGTCCAAAATCGTAGCAAAGTCGTTGAGATATCAAAAGAAAGCGCAGAAAAACAGGAGAAAACATTCACGTACACTCGGAAGTAACGGAATGACGCGAGTATTCCGACAGTGACATTACGCTATCTTCAATGTTTGCGTTCCGTTTCAAGAACTTACATACAACGTACATGTCAAAAAAGGCTAAAAGTTACCTAGAAACGTTTCATTTTACGCATTAATGTCATTTATGTCACCTGTCACTATCAAAATTACGGTGTTTTATTGAAACTTTAAAAAAATATTTAGACTATTTTGGCGTGTCTCCGGCAGCTAAAATGTTGTAAATACGCTTTATACAAACCCCTTCAACCCACCTACAGTTTTTGTTTCACCAAATTCAGGGGTCACGATTCTAAAGCCAACCCCTAAAAACAACCCAAGTGCATCGTAACAAAATATCTTTAAAGTAATGACACCAAAAGACTAAGTAATGAGAGCATTATCACTGGTCACTATAATCTATATTACCAGTCATATAAGATTGGAGTAACGGACAGCCCATTATGCAGAGCCTGTCTGTAGGAGAACGAGACTTTGGAGCATGTGTTGCTGTACTGTTGGGCTACGGCAGAAATTAGAGTAAAAACAGGATTACTGGAGGGCCACTCCAGACCGCATGAGGCATCATCAGCAAGATCGACAGTTGTTCATATTACAACATTTCAAACAACACTGGAGCAGTTGAGCCAGCGACCCAAGGCCATACTTCGCTATTTAAAGAAGTTAATATGTAAGGCTAGCTTGAGTAATGCTGGCAGAGAGGCATGCGCAAAACTTCCCAAGCGGACGTCAGCGCAGGCCTCATCGCCCCCAGAACGAATTAGAAGACAGCAAAAGAAACGTTTACACACACACTCATACATCTTTTGACGCCAGTACATCGGCTCAAGCTTGGTAACACTCTCGCTTTTGGTCAGTGGGCCTAGCACGAATAACTGGGTAAGTGTAATAAAATTTAACGTGTTGTTTACGGGAAATAATACAAAATATCATCTATTTAGGGCTACTGTGACAAATATAACTCATAGTCTGTACGCTGAAGCGTGACGCGTTGACGCATGCTACACGAATATTTTTTCGCAAATTGTTTGTGAACTGCGTCTGCGAACTCTGAAGCCATTTTACAAGAGCGATCAAACCAGGGCTGGAACCCACCACCAATTCGCACCGCAGAATATGGAATGAAGTGTTCCATAATCCTGAAGAACCACACCAGCAACGACGTCGGCAGCAACATCAGGATCATCCGACGACAAGCAAACCCCATGGGTGAGATGTAAAAAAACGATCACATCTCGTCCCAATGTGCAGACCTACAGTGCCACTATCCGTGACCGGCACCAAACATACTAGAATGCCCTGTTTCAGGGGAGGCATCGAACATACAAAAGCACATCACAACCTCCAAGATCTGAGAACAAAGATTTCTGCTCAACAGATCTTTGGACCCCTCGCTTCGAAGATAGAGATAGCTGAGCTAATGGAACCGTCATTAAGTGTGAAGGTTAAATTAAATCAATAAAAGTGTTCATCACCATAACGACCTTATGTTACCTATACAATGCTAGCGAACAGAAGTTGATGTGTTTTTGGGTAAACGGGGCTTCCGTTTACCCAAAAACAACATTACAACCTTTCACATTTAATGGTAACGATGTACGGAGCACTCTGGGGTGGTCTAACCTGCACTTTAGTGTTTTTGACAAGTATATTAATTACATATTTGTTTTCTGCAGTGGGTTCAGAGGTAGACTCGGACACGTCGCTAAACGATTACCTGCGCAATGTGCTCAACCTTCGAGGGACCAAGTACATGTGCAAGGAAGGAGGCTGCGGCGCTTGCGTGGTTGCAGTCACCGCCTCGCGGGCCGATGAGAAAAGGACATTTTCTGTCAACTCTGTGAGTATTCTATTCTTAGTATTGTATCTGATATTCATCTTCTGGCAAGACGATTATAGATCCTACAATACAACTTGTAAGCGTGGTTTATAAGTGAGTTAGGCCTATAATAGAGTAGATCTTCATAAAGTTTTAGCCCCTTTTTTGGAAAACAATTATGACTTAACTCTTGCTTAAGATTCACCAATACTGCATCTATAGTTTTCCCACAGTTTCGAACGGAGTAGATTAACTTTATGGAAGACTTCTTCTGGAAGTTTAGGTTTACCGCCCCTTTCAGCACCTCTGGGTCAACTTTAAAGTTTCACCTGGCTCTCGCTTTGTTTCCAGTCGGGTTCATGTACATTTCTAATAATCTTTAGTACTCTTTCATCTTCGTAGTGTCTGGTCTCCGTCACATCATGTCAGGACTGGGAGGTAACCACCATCGAGGGTATTGGTAACAGGAGTAAGGGTTACCACCCGGTGCAGAAGACTTTGGCTGAGTACAATGGTACTCAGTGCGGTTATTGTAGCCCTGGATGGGTCATGGCCATGTACAGGTAATTTATAATTGATATGTTATAACATTTATATGGTTATACCTATAACCGCGGATTGTGTAGGCAGATGTCGTGATATACCTACATAGCATGAGCAACAAACCACAAATGCGAAATCATATTTCAAAAACCCTGGATGCTGAGTCTTGCTTACCATACATTTGTCATCGCAGGGATGTCTTCGCTCTCAATTATGTTCGAATTTGTACGTTGAATAATACATTTAACATTTAAAATAATTGTTGTAAGATTAATGACCATGCACGACCGTCCGCACTACCCATATATTTTGGGTGGTTCAAACGCACTTTTTTTAATTTTTATACTTTTTTATACTTAAATAGTTATCTTTTTATCTTGTAGATAAATAATATAACTTAAATACCTATATAATAAATTGATATAAGAAACAGTCTAAGAAACGTATAATAATTGGAATACTCTCGTTCTAAAACTCGATCAAGACTAAACTATTTTAAGCTCCCTAATAAAACGCTTTGATACAAATAGCTTCGTCATAATTTGCTAGATCTTAGTGTGAAAAAATAGCTCACTTCCGCTGTTCCTTTGCGTGAATAAATACAAATAGTTCAAATACAAAAAGTTCCTTCTCTGTTTAATTTTAAATACTGATTAAAATATTATTTTGTACTTTCAGCTTGCTTGAAGCAAATCACTACGACTTATCTCAATACGAAATAGAGAATAGCTTTGGAAGCAACTGCTGTCGATGCACTGGTTATCGTCCAATACTTGACGCATTCAAAAGCTTTGCCAAAGATGCTCCTAAGCCCGTCACGAAACACGTTTTCGACATTGAGGATCTCAGCTCCTTGAGTTTATGTAAAAATAAAGATAGCTGTAAAAAAGCATGCAACTCATGGTGTTTCGTCGATAAAACTGATACTGAACCTAAAAATCTGATCAAAATAAATTTGAAGGATGATCGTATTTGGTACAGAGTCAACGATGTTAATGACATTTTTGATGTGTGGCATAAGGAAGGCCTTGATTCTTATATGCTGGTGAATGGAAACACTGGTAGAGGTGAGGAAAACATTGATACAAAAACCGAGAACTTTAAAAAGAGTACACAGAATTTGAAATTAATATTCAAGAACTTTGCAAGTATTGATATCGGGTTCTAAAAGACAATCTCGATTACATTTTGTTATTACGTAAACATATGGCCTGACAAGTCAAAAAACACATATGCGAAATTTAGCAAAAACAATAGTAGGCCATTTTTAAAAATTAAATTTACAAATTTACTACAGATGATGGTCAGTGATCAAATGATCAGATAATAGCGTAAAAGCATTTGTTTATTATTTTTACACTTTTCTTAAACTAATAACGTTTTTTTTTAAGATAAATATACGAATAAAAAATACAATAAATTAAAAAATTTTATCTGTGTCGGGAACTCCCTGTGATTGGATGCAACTCTGGTGACGTCACACGCAAGTAAACATAGCTGCCTTCACTGGTTGTAGTGCGCAATATATGTTTTGGGTGTTATATTTTCTCATAAAGCCATTTCTGTATCAGTTTTAATAAATCTTATAACTAGCGGCATAAATATTCGTTCTGAATCTCAAAATGGAGTCAAATTTTGTGCATGCCGATAATAGCAACATACCTAAGATGCATTTATTTTTGTACTTTTCTTTATGAATAACGCTGATTACGATGGTGCAAAACTTAATTACTTTCTATTTAATTTATTATTACTTTTATAAAAACCGATATTTTTGTTACAAGCAATGTGCGAGTGCGAGCGATTGTTGGTAAATTAGTAGTTTACTCGATTAGATGTGCATGAGTGATCCTATTTGAAAATAGATAACATGGTTGCTAAAACTCTGCCATGAAGTTACATGTTTAAATGTAATAAGTGTTCGGCTAAATATAAATAAGTGTTCTACTAAATATAAATAAGTGTTCTACTAAATATAAATAAGTCTGTTCCTTTATAAGCAGCAATATTACTCACGTTAATCAATAACAAACTACAGTAATTTACTAATTCTTGACAACAACTCTGTTACATTTAACAAAGCTACAAGATTAGTTACAACCAACTAACGTTATGTATATAAAATATATAAATATAATATATAAAATAAAATCGTTTAAATACACACAAATGGCTCGTATGAATTAACTTATCTATTTATTAGTTTTTGAACAAGTTCTTTATTGTTTGAAGTAAACAATAAAGTTATTTAAAATATAATAAATTATTTGTTATTAATAGCCAATAAAATTAAGCAATATGTGCATGTTTACTAACTGCCAAGTTTACTCACAGAGTTTTAGTCAAGCATTGGTTAATAAACGCCGATTTAAACTTAACCGAGCCAAAAAGATCCTTTGCTAAATTATTATTTTTTCAGTGTGGAAGTTTATTTTGACACGTAAGATTTCTATACCGGTGCATTTATACTGGCTCGTTTTTATTGGTATATCTATGAACTGAAAACTATGCATCTAATGGAACAAAATGCCACCAGTAAGACCTTCAGTTGATTCGTGACCATTAGCCACTACGTAGTTAACATACTCTCGGTACAATAATATAACTTAGGGAATCTTAATTGAAATAAGCATTTACTTTACAGGAGCAGCTCCAATCCTTATGTTTCCAAGAGTGCTAATAGATATTAGTCCAGTAGAAGATCTGAAGAAATACTACCTTGACCAAAATCTGGTGGTTGGTGCTGGTATTACACTTACTGATCTCATGACTTTATTTAAAGAAACAGCAAAAGAACATGATGATTTTTCTTATTTAGAAAAATTTTATGAGCACTTGGATCTAGTTGCTCATATTCCGGTTCGAAATGTAAGTATGCAATTTTATTATATTCATAAAATAAGAGTTGATTGAAAGAAAACTACTCGTATATTCAGAGAAACTGTTCCAATAGTAACTTGTTTTCTTGTGTAAACTTAATCCGTTTGCATTTGTCGACGTCGAAATCGTTTGTTCTAAGCGTAAACAGGATGCCGAATCATAATTTTTTCTTAAAAATTCTATTATATCCGATTTTTTTAAATATAAGTTTCCTATGTAAATATCACCTACAAATTACCCAAATCATTATGTTACCTACGGTTTGTAGTAATTATATATACCTATTCGTGCCGTTTTCGCATTACTCACAACGTAGTGAATAATTCATGAATATTAATTATTATTTTCCTGCCGACATACGCATTCAGAATTTCCTGTAACAATCAGTCTTTTAGGCTCCAATAATAATCATAGCAACGTAAACATGACAACATAATGTCTGACCAATATATAAGTTACATTTATAATATTTCATAGTAAGAAGCATTCTAAGGCGAGCCATAGCTTTCCCAGAGGAGTTTGCCTCCAACATGACTGTTTTTTACTTCTTCCTCAGGTGGCAAGCACTGCGCTTGCTCATGACAGTTGCATTTAAGTGCCACCCAGGGTTTAGAAACGTCATTTTTTCTTTCTAAAATTGCAAATTTTGGTCATTATATTACGACAAACTTCGTTCGGAATGAATGCCATGTATGTACATTAGAAGACCTGAAAATTTGACTCTATCGGGCTGGCTATTCTTAGACTAACCTCTATAATGTAATCTCTCCTCTTTGGTGAATTATGGCGTATACTTCTTTCCTTGAGACGAAGACCAGTACGCCCTCAATGAGAGTACATAGGTCGATTACAGGTACCGTAGAGGTACATTACGTAGGTGTACCTACTTTGTAGCAGTAGGAATTTTGCAGTCTGCCTAACGATGTACCACTTTGCCAGTTATTCAAAGGTGAATTCAGTAGTGTGCAAACATTACTGTTTCGTTGCAGGGCAATGTTTCCAGTGAAACTACAGGGCAAAAGACTTAACCTCATCGGCATCTTATATCGCATATCGCAGGCGTACGAGTGCAGTGCATTGGCACGCAGCGTTTTGGATTGTTGTAGTTTGAAATTCTGAATCCTACTGAACTGTTATGGGAAAGCGTGACGCTTGACACGAGGCCAGCGACTTGCTCGTCTTGTCACCGATTGACATAAAAATAAGTTGTTATGTTCAAACATTGCTTTTAGAAATTAAAGATTATAAACGTCAAACTATTGATCATGCAAATAATGACTGACGGGTAAAGGAAATGACGAAGTAACAAAGTTAACAATTAAAAGCGAAACTGTTGAAAAGAAAAATGGTGAAAATGCCAACCAACCTACTAGGGAATTTGGGAAAAATAGTCGATTTGTCATACTATGGTGAAAATGGCACATAAGAAAATAGAATAACAAAACTCACGTCAGCGATACCAAGTTATAGTAATAACCAGTGATAAGCGAAACCGTTAATTACACAGTTATTCTGGCAATTCGATTGTGCAGAGCACAGAATTAAACTAGCGCCCTTAAGTCGTTTTTTTAAATATATTATTAATATAATATATAAATTATAAATTAATTTAAATAAACTACTCCACCCCCTAACGGACGAAAATGAATGAATGAAACGCGTTCCGTGAAGAAGATGCCATAATTTTTTTTAGATACAATATCCTTTATACGACTATCGTAGTGAACTCTTCTTCACTTGAATTTCAAACTTTTCAATCACTTAATATTGATTAGTTAGTTAATTTCATCCTAATCATCCTTTCATCGACCCAATTACATTTGACAGTACTGCCAACTTAATAGCTCTGTTAGTTCATCTAAGCTGTGCAAAGGCCGTATAATCGTCTATTTGCTGTTTATATTAGTTGATTTTTTTGAACAATATTACTTATATAGAATGCAATTTTTTATGTAATCTATGTAAATATCTTAGAACCAAAACCACGTATACTATTATTATTATCGACATTTAGGATCTCGGGTCTACGTCCGACCCTTTTATAAGCAAGTGTAGCCGACTAAGAGACCCCTTTTATGTCAAACATCACTACGGACAATTTCACTATAGCTGGATGTTACAGAGAATTGTTATTATTTTATCTAAGTGCCTAACCGCTGACTTCTTATCATGAGTTTACAGATTCGCAATGATATAATTGCAATTATGTAAACTCTTATTACAATTTATATAAATTCTGTATGTAAACTCTAGTGTACAAAGTACCGTTGTATTTTCAGATTGGGACGGTAGCTGGTAATCTGATGGTCAAACACCGAAAACCAGAATTTTCTTCTGATATTTTCTTATTGTTGGAATCTGTTGGAGCTACCTTAGTTATTGGTTTGTATTGTCGTATTCGATGTTTATGGTATAAAGGGGAAATACCAGTATCTAGGGCTAAAGTTTTTGAGTGAAGATGTGAGTGTGGATGTCACTTGTACTGGCTGATGCGCAGTTGGTTGCCAAAGGAGTCACTGGTCTCGGGTGTGATCCCCAGATAGGTCAAACGTTTATGTGCATGAACATGTCTGTTTGACTTGTGTCTGGGTGTGTACATGTATAAGTGTATGTATATCGAGTTACCATCGTATAGATAGGCTCTACCTAGTTTGGTACCTGAAGATCTTGTATGGGTGTTGTCCCCTATTATTATTAGCCTCTTCTTCAGGCTTGAAAGGCTAAATGAAGAGAAACAAATGAAGATAGTAATTTGTATAATAAAATCCTATATATAATAACAGAGTTAGAGAGAGAGACAGACAAAAGAAAAAGCAAGTTGGCCGTACAAAAAAGTTCATAAAACAAAGAACAAATTGTGAAGTATTACATTATCTACAAAACAAAGATGCTTGAAGTAGGTACTCCACTTTGGTCAGGTCAACATATGCCACGTATTACATTATTTAATTCTACGATAGTAATTTTATTGTATCTTTTATTTCCCACAAAGAGACGATGGCATTGACATTCAACGTGGCAATGCTGCCAGCTCTTAGAGTATAACTGTATAAAAGTATGTTCCAGCAGGCCTACCATAAACTTTCAGATTACTTGTCAAGTTCCGAGCAGTACAATAAAAGGATCCGAGCAGTACAATAAAAGGACCTGCCAAAAATCGTACCATGAACTTCATTTGACTGACATGCGTTTGAACTGCTAGGGCTAAGAAGGGCCCTAAATTATTATCTCTGACAGTTTGCATGAAAGAGATGACGCTCTACCACTATGTATAACGCTCTTACTCTTTCATTTACGTTGGCGTATGTTATGTTCTGAAAATAATATTAGCCTTATATTGGTAACAATCCGATTTATAAATTAGTTCAATTTCTAAAGTATTGGAATATGTATATTCCAATATTATTCACAGGCATTATAAAATATGTTATGATAATAGTGTTGAGGGATCCAGCAGAGTTTGTGACCTTGATTTAGTGAATTCATTTCAAGTTACATTAGTTGGACTTAGTACAAATATTTTGTAATGATATTAGAACACATCCAATGTATTAAACAACAGTGAACAGTTTGAAGTGGATTCTCAGAGAAACGACCCGAATGATTATTATTTGAAGAATTTTATAATGAAGAATTCACACTGGGAACACCGCCTTGATATTGTAGGCAATATCAAGGCGGTGTTCCCAGTGTGAATTCTTATTAATTCAACTTGGAATTATGAACGCGTCTACACCTCGCCGTCGTGTTAGTTATGCTCACTTAGAAGTACTATGGGAGTTCTAAATACCCATACCGCCATAGCTATAGGCTATAATAAAACAGTTCAAGTGCATGAAAAAATGAGCCTTTTTTATATACTTCTATTAACTCAAATAATTCGTATGCGTTCCATATTCTTCCACGATAGTAATAGAAACTATTCTCACAAATTGATAGATATTCACAGTTTTTACGTTTAATAGGTCACAAAAAGTTGCTTTAACTCGCCTGCTTTATGCGACAGACATGCAGGTTACTTTGATGGATATCTAAAGTCAAAAACACGTCAGGGTGTGCTTACAGCAGGTCAATGGCAGGCCGCCCTTTGCTGGCCAGCTAGGTCACGTGGGCAATAGTTGGCTGGAGTGTTAGAGTCCGTCATAGTACGAATTTGTAGGACAGCTCAATAAAACGCTTAACTGTCCTGCTATAAGGGGCTTATGGTAGGCCTACTGGATGACCAAGCTTTGCTCGTAAGTAAAGTAAATAATTGTTTTTTTACGTCCAACCTGAAAAGTAACACTCATTGGCTTAGCGTTGCTTAACAACGCCATCTATCGTCAATTAGCTTTAGTGTTGCTGTGTCGGTAAAACAATTTCATTGCCTGAAAACATGGAAAAAACGCCGTTTTTTTTTAAAATGAATCCTATCTAAATCGATTTATCACCTCCGAAACGCCGTGCGTACTAAATTTGATGAAAATCGCAGCCGTTTCCGAGATTCAGATTGTACTTACTCGTATAAGTATGTTCATATATACAAGACTTGCTTGTTTAAAGGTATTAGATAGAGAGATAGATTTGTGTACAATGTAGTTATATAGTTTGCACTCGTTTATATATGAAGGTGCCTTCAGCCTGCTTTAAAAAACGAGGATCCCTGGCCGCAGGAGCGGATCTAGCCCTCTAAATAGGTTGTGGTCACAGCCACCAGAAAATCAGCTAGGTGCGAGTCTGAATAATGACGAGTTCATTAATATTCGATATACTTAGTGCATTCTTACACTCTCAGTATGATTCTCTAAAATGCATTGTTTCACGTGGCCAAGGCTGTGTGTACAACCACTATATAGTAAATTAATAAATCTGTAGAATGTTTATATCTTCGCTGACAAAATGACTAAAGCAAACATTCATCTCTTTTTTCCAATAAAAGTATTAATGTGCCGAATTCAGGTAGAATAGAAGTAGAACGGATAGTATGTGGACATATCATGTCGGCATATCGTCTTTCATAGTTTTTATTTTATTATGGCATCACGTTAAGCAGGATAACAATGGATTTTCTATTGTGTCTGGTTCAGCGACAGTTGAGCCCTACGCCCATCGGCATTTATAGACCGTAAAAGTATGACATCACAAGTCTTAGGGTTGTGGGAATGCCAACAACGGTGGATCCGCGCTAGCCTAGCCGGGATATTATCAGTGTGATGAGCAGAACTTTTTTTATGTTCTTGGAATTTTGGAAGTACCAATAAAAAAAGTGTTTAAAAAGAGATTAGGCTCATGTTTCTCGTCGGTCGTACTCGGTAGTGACTAAACCTTATTTTGGAATGCTATTATACAGTTTTTTACTATGTACAGAGTTACTATATACTATATTTAAATACTATAGATTAAAGTACATTAATTTGTAATTTATGTACTTAAATCTATACTTTAATTTGTACTTATTTATGCCAAAATTTATTAAAGGATTGAAAAGTTCAAAATGAACACATACTTTATTGCGTTTCAGTTTTATTCGGTAGTTTTATCTACTGCTGCTTCCGAATGTTAATTACAAATAAATAATTTCATTTCCAGTGGGAAAAGATCGAACAGTCGAGATGACTCCTGCAGAGTTTTTGCTTACGGACATGACTGGCAGGGTGCTAGTACAATTTAAACTACCACCTCTTTCTAAACGCTACGAGTTCGTTTCCTTCAAGGTTAGTAATTTATAGCAGTAGAAAGAACCCCTTAACTGGCTTTATTTGAGGATTTTCTTATGTCATGCATAAATATGTTCCTAAAATTTTAACTGAATAGTAAGTTACAAGTGAGTGCATACTCCCTGGATAATATATCTTGAGTTCAACTTCTGCCTATGTGGTCATTTATCAAATAGTAGAAATTAGAAAATTTAATTAGTGAAATGAGTAATGATAATGATAGTGCTTGCCATAGGATGACGACAATGAATATCAACATCGTCCCTTTGGTTTGGGTAATAGCAAATCGATTAATAGCGATAACTGCTTTCTACTCAGCAGGCCTAGACAAAATTGAAAAAGGCGTGTTTCCGCACACGCTACAGACAGAAATGTGTCTACGAAATTAGCGTGACGTCACGTGACTTTTCCGCAGTTAATGTCAACGCCATACATTTTATTACAAGTTGTCGTTTGGCGTTAACGATCACAGAAACATCTTTTGTCTAAGCCTGCTGGTCATTTTGATACGACCAAGCCACAAAGAAGAAGACCAACAAAGAGCATTTACCTAACGTCGAATTTGATTCAAAATCAGAATTTATCAATAATCAAATGTCACGTTAGTTTCTGAATGCTCTGACATATTTAAAGAACTATTTCAATATTAATTAGTTTATTACTTTCAGATAATGTCAAGGGCACAAAATGCGCATGCCCAGGTAAACGCGGCATTTCTTTACGAATTCGATCCTCGTAATCCAGAAATCGTAATGTCGGCCAGGATTGTGATAGGAGGACTGTCACCACACTTCGTGCACGCTAGCAGGACTGAAGAATATGTCAAAAATAAGAAGATATTTACTAATGAGGTGCTTCAAGGTGCCCTTAAAATTTTAGAAGCAGAATTAATCGTGGATTATATAGCTGGAGAAATGAAGCCCGAATATAGAAAAAAATGTGCGTTAGGATTGTTTTATAAGGTAAAAAATACCATATTAATAGTGTTATAGTGTTTTGCAAATCTAATCAAAATTTTGGTGATAATTAGTTTTAATTGTTATTTATAGGGTCTCCTGGTACTAATTCCAAAGGCTAGATTGCAACCTCGCTACCGATCAGGGGCGAGAGATTTTAGAAAGACTCGACCGTTATCGAAAGGAACGGAGGTTTATGATACTAATCCAGTTATCTGGCCGATAACTGAGCCTATGCCAAAACTAGATGCACTAGTTCAATGTGCAGGAGAAGCTAAGTACGTAAACGATTACCCAACCGAGAGTAAAGAGGTGTACAGTGCTTTTGTAACTGCTGATATTTGCACTGGAGAACTTTTGGATATTGACCCAACGCCTGCCCTGGTAAGTTATCACAGACTTTTTATTAAGAAAACACAGTCATTAAGTGATTACGGCTATCATTATTAGTTCTATTAAAAATATTATTAACATAATTTTTATAACAATGTTTTTTTTTTCAGAAAATACCAGGTGTCCTAGCTTTCTTTTCAGCAAAAGATATACCCGGAAACAACAGTTTCCTGTCTCAAAACGTTCCAGCTCAGCTAACCCCGGAAGAAATCTTTGTTTCAAAGACAGTTAAACATTACGATCAGCCTATTGGTGTAGTTGTAGCTGAAACCGAAAAACTGGCCAATCAGGCAGCTCTTTTAGTTGAAGTCAAGTACAAAGTTGATAAAAATAAACCTTTGTTAACCATCAATGATGTCAGAAAGGAAGCTCCTGATCGTGTGAATTTGTATATCTTGATACCGGCTAGGGATAGAGGTTTCAATGTTGAGCGAACTATAAAAGGATCGGACAATATATTTGCACAATATCACTACCCGATGGAAACTATGTCGTGTCTGACTAGGCCTAGTGAAACTGGCCAGGACGTATTCCTGTGTACACAGTATACTGATTGTGCTCAAGTTGCGATATCTGAAGCTATAAAAATGGAACAAAACAGGTGCCTACATAAGCAAAATAATATATGTTTATTATGATTTAATCATAGTAATTTAAGAACTTTTCTATTTCAGTTCAAAAAATACCCATACCTGAAATTAAATTTTTTTATAATTTGTACATGTGGGTGTATTTGCATCGTTAACGTATTATACGTAGTAAAAACTGTCATTTATCTAGTACAATAGTAGCACAGATAACTTATATTTTGTACTAAATACGTAAACGATACGATAACGTTACACTTAAGTATATTTTCGTGCTCGGCCCACTTATCATCACTAAGCGCATACATTATAATTGTCTCTTTAATAGTTTTAAGTTTGTTTTTATAGGATTAACCTTACGGTCCCTCGATGTGGGGGAGCTTATGGTTTGAAGATCACTCGGATAGCTCAAGTGGCGACTGCATGTTCTCTAGTCACACACCTAATGCACAGACCCTGTCGATTTGTGTTATCTATTCAGGCTAGCTTGAGGTGCATAGGAAAACGTCTTCCATGTACCAGAGATTTTGAGGTGCGTAGATTTTATTTCATCACATTAAATAAAGCATCTTTTAACCCTTCCTATACCGTGATAATTAAAACAAAAGATTTATGAATGAAACGTACGTAAATATACGTCTCTAGTATTCAAAGGGTTAAATCATTATTCTGTTGAGCCTATATTTTGGTGATTAAAATGTTATCTATGACTGCGTTTAAATTTAATGACTGTGTATCGTTTGGAAGTGCGTAGACAAGTCGCTCTTTATTTGTAAAGAAAATTATTTTATTCATATCAGGTGGCTGTAAATAATTCAGGAGAAATTCAATACTTGGAATATCATATTTATTGTGACGATGGGTATATTTATACTGATCCAGTGAGTGCATTCTGTGTATCTGCTATCAAGAACACATATGACAGCAGGAGGTGGCAGTTTAAAGTGTTTGATGTACTGACTGATACTCCATCAAACACGTATGCTAGATCTCCAGGTAAAAGGATTATAAACCACAAAATACTTATTATATGGGCAGTTAAGTACTTAACATATATTATTATCTTTTTATAAAATAATAGTAAAAAGTGTTTTTCCAGGTACATTGGAAAGCATATCCATGACAGAGCACATGATGGAACAAATAGCCTATGAGCTAGAACGTGACCCAATTGAAGTGCGTAGAAGTAATTTGGATCCAAGATCCCCAGAGATACCAGAAATGTTGCAGACGATACTTAGAGACAGTGAGTTTAACAAACGTAGAGAAGAAGTAGAAATGTTCAACAAACTGAATAGGTGGAAAAAGAAAGGTATAAGAATAGCCCTAATGAGCTGGCCAGTCTCACTACTTGTTGACTACCACGTACAACTAAGTGTTTATCAAGGTGATGGTACTGTTATCGTAACTCATGGAGGAATTGAGATTGGCCAGGGTATTAACACTAAAGTTATTCAAGCTGTTGCCTACACTCTTAACATTTCTACAAATATGGTAAAATGTAAACCGGTAGATACAGCTTCTTGCCCTAACAATTTCACGACCGGTGGAAGTAGAACCACCCAAGCAGTGTGCTATGGTGCTATAAAATGCTGTCAGATCATCCTCGACCGCATATCTGCCATCAGAGAAACTCTTAACAATCCAACTTGGGAGATTTTGATACGAACAGCTTTCACTCAAGGAATCAATTTACAAGCAAGTTATAGAGTGAACTCGAATGATCAAGAGATTTACAGATCTGCTGGCATAGCTGTTACTGAAGTTGAACTGGATGTTTTGACGGGAGAACATGAGATTTTGAGGGTAGATATTATTGAAGATGTCGGCACCAGCATAAATCCAGAGTTAGACATAGGACAGGTAAGAAATATAGTAGCCCAGAAATGCGTCCAATTAGTCATTTTGTTACCTTCCAAAATATAGTGTTTTTTGTACATTGACCAAAAACATATTTTAACACCTGTTCTTTGTCTTGTTTTAATTACGTTAGTACTAATAAGTGCTGCCTGCAGCATCTTGGGCCAGATTTTATTAATAAGTTTATTAATAAGTTTACTTAACCAGGAGTTTCTATTAATTAAAGTGCAAGGTCCAATTAATGAAGTTATCCTCTAATAATTTCCAAACATAGGACACTTAGGTACAGACAAAAATTCAACAACACACATTCAAAACGCTTGGAGCGTAACTTGCTTTGTCATTCTCAACCAATCAACAAGGTGAAGGATACTCAGTGAGATCACGACTTGGACGGGTGACCTCTGTACGCATTTTCAACTAATCTCGCAGGACACGGAAATATTAAAATACTAACGTATCTAGTTATTAAGTCTTCGTATACATATCCCCGATTTCCTCTCTGTATTTTGACCACTAGCATGTCATCAGTAGCATGTGTACATTTACTTTGATTCATCAAACAAATAACTAATATGAAAAATAATTTTGCCTAGTTTATTCACTGTAAAATGTTTACCGGATTCTTATAGCTTAATTTTCTGTGTAAGAACTTTTAGAGGACTACATAAGTTTTTTAAACTAGCTTGGTGAACCAAGAGATAACAAAAGAAATAACATACCTAATCTTTTATAATTTACGTGGTTTATATCCCGATCCTAATAGTTAATTTATGTGTACTATTAATTAGTACATTTTGTGCATTCCATAACGACAACATTTGATAGTATGTATTATGTTTCCTTAACTGCAGATTGAAGGGTGCTTCGTAATGGGGGCAGGCTACTGGACCCACGAAGAGTTGATATACGATGAAAAGACCGGAGAGCTGCTAACAGACCGGACTTGGTACTACAAAGTACCTCACGCCAAAGACATACCGATAGACTTTAGAATACAGCTGCGAAGAAATTCTTATAATCCAATTGGCACATTAGGCGCAAAAGGTCAGTGTCATAAGTATTTATCATTCATACAAGTAACAGGATACATATTATGTTTTTTAGTAACAGACAGAACAAGTATGGTGTCAGTGCTGCTGCTGTCAGCAAAAGCATAATGTTTAACGTTCAGATCAGACACTCATAGCTTGGGCTGCGTTTTTATTTATCGCCCGATGTCGGAGATCTTTTTTGATGAAACTTGACAAAGTGATAGCTAATATTACGGTGTTACATGTACTCGCACTTAGAGGTTAATGTAAATTCTAAGCCATGTCTCATCTTCCGTCATCTTCTTCAGCCATGAACGGCTACAACGTGACATCGATAGAGTGGTGCAGTGGAGTATGACTAATAAGTTATATTTTAACTAGTCAAAGTGCTCTGTGATGACATTCAGCCGCGCTCATACCCCGCTGCACTACCAATACAAGATGGACGCCGGGTTTATACTCGTACCATGCGTCAAACTGGTTAGGGATTTGAGTGTTGATATGGTACCTGAGTTAACGTTTCGTAAGCACATTATAGGTATCTGTGGTCAATCCTTCCGGAATCTAGGTTTTATTTTAAGACAATGCAAGGAGTTCCACAATACCCAAGTAATAAAACTGTTGTACAATGCACTCGTTCGCAGTCGCCTTGAAAAAAGTGCTATAGTTTGGAATACCCACGAAGCTAAATATAGTCTCATGGTAGAAAAAAAACAAAACAAATTTACGAGATTTTTATATTTGAAAGAGTACGGCGTGTATCCTTACTACCCACTGATGTATCCTAGTCTCTTCGTTATCGGCATGGTCGGATACAGCAGATTGGCGGTGTTGAGAGATGTCATTCACTCGCTAAATACGTAAGGCAAGTGCTGCGCGGGGCGGTGCACCACCCGGAGGTACTGGCGGCGCTGCGACTGTGCGTGCCGGCTGCAGGCGCAGGCCCGCGCCGCCGTCCGCTCGCCACGCTCTCCGTGCGACTAGCTCGGACTAATCTACTGAAGTATTCCCCCCTGTCACGAGCCATACGTACTATTAATACCATCTCGAGGGATGTTGATATTTTTACATGTAGCTTGGCGAAATTGACAGAAAGGGCTCAAAAGTGCATTGAACATACAAAGGTACACTAGTAAAAAATTAAATTATTTATTAATTGTACCTATAGTTGTATAAGTATCAATTATTGTTTTTAAATTAAGATTGTGTATATAATTACTTCTAGCATCGCTTTGGTACTACTATGTTGCCAATGTCTAAATAAATAAGTAAAAATAAAAATCTCTCAATGATATCAGAGTGCTACAAAAAACCAGTTGAAGTCCAGGTTTTACGAGTTAAGTATATTTTGAGGTCAATTACCTACTGAATACCTGGTATCCAGGATAACTCAGATGACTGAGACTGAGACTGAGGACTTCGAGATTCCGAAGCGGTTCTTTCACCACTGCACCAAGACCAAGCGAATAAAGCCGCTGGCGGGTCAGCTAATATAAAATTAAATCGTTTAACTTAAATAAAAACAACTTTTTAAGTCATGTTCTTGGTTACAGCGGTAGCAGAACCTCCAACTTGTTTGGCAGTCAGCATTGCTTTTGCAATGAGAGAAGCCATTGTCTCGTCACGAGAAGACACTGGATACCCCAGGAATAAATGGTTCAATGTTGGTAAGTGGTAAACCGTCATACTGAGTGTCTAATCTATTTGATTTATTTCCTTGGATCTTTTCTCCCTTTAATTTTTTTTTTCTTTTTCTTTGCACTCGTATTTTCTAGAGTTCTCTTCCGTGTTACCTTACACATTTCGTATATCTACGGCTTTTTAACCTCATTTTTAAAAAGTAACATTTTTTGTTTAACATTTGCCAGTTTAGAGAGAAAAAATCACATTCTCAGACGTGATTCGAACGCGCGTCTTCAGATAATTCGTGTCAGACATCATGACCGTTAGTCCACCAAGGAACACCGTTTGAGCATCTAATTTTAAAAATACATAATATTTTATGTTTATCCTTTTTTTCATATTTATTTCAGCATCATAATATCTCAAATAACACTTTGAATACATACAAACTAATAATATAAATGTAAAACTTTGTGTAAATGAGACCTTTTTTAACGCTACCAATTGGCGAGGGTATGCGCCTGAAGATCACCATGACTTCCCATAAAAGTTCCAGTGAAACCACGACCTTATAGAAATAAAGGTTTGCTTACCAACTGTTACGTCGGGTTTCTTGCCTTTGTCAATTCGCATCAAAACGGCAAACATTCTTTGACCCCACCCCCTCACGTAGGGCTGAATTCCACATTTGGTTACGAAATTTTAGAATTTAGATATATACCCAGGTTTATGACATAGCACTTCTTCTCCCTGATAAAGATCTCCTGTGATTATATAAACATGTACTTGTATACAATTATTCAGGTTATTTAGTAATTCTATTAATTTCAATGATTGTATTCCAGATGGCCCCTACACCCTCGCAGCCAATGTTTTGAAGTGTGACGCAAGACTTGACGAGTTCTTATTTAGTAAAGAGACATAAATGTTTTAATCAAAATATTTATTTATAATTTGGTGTAGGTAGAAAATAAAATAATATTTTTCTATATTTTTTGTACGTAGTCAAGTAGATCAATAATTTTGAAACTCATCTTTGTTTTATTTTTAATATTTGCAACAACCTCACATGATTTAAAGACAATATATTAACAGTCCATACATAACAATGCTGTGGATGTACTTTCAGTCTTCTTCGTCGTATTGGCGTGCAACCATCCTTCTTCAGGCATCGGAATATCGGAATGGCTTTCTGTAAGCGTTTGCTCTGGGACCGTTTCAGAACCCGCTCATAAAAATAAAAGTACAATCTTGGTGATGTATCTGAATATAAACCATCAAGTTTCACCCTAACAGGCAGGAGTCACTATGACGGCAAAGCGCTCCATATACATAGTCCACGTGCAGAGGGAACAATCTTCACCTAATGATGGCTCTACTCTACATCCTATTAATATTGGCAGATTCTTAAGAAATACATTTGGAACATAATAGACCAAAGTGTAAATAAAACAAATTGGGCGTAATTGAATAACCCTTTCTTTTTCTAACTACAATGACGCAAACTCATGTATTAATCATAATAGTTTAGCTAGTAACAATTTGTTACAAGCAACTAGTAACAATTTGTTATCACTATCTAACAAGCAAATAATGCCGAGTAAATAAGTTACGTCCGCCTGTAGGTAAATTATATGCGGAAATATTGAGCGCAGCCAAACCTATATCGGTAGAAAAACAGATATTCTATAACTCCTAATCCCCTACAAGAACCTCGTATAAAAAAGTGGTTGTACCTAAACCCCGCTCACCGTACAATGCACTTCAGGAATACGATCGAGAAACGTATCAAGAACTAGTGAAAGACTAGAGTATACCACCTGGTGCGAATGGTTGCTTATGCCAGGGCTATTTCTAACCAGGAACAAATTGCCCAACAAATATTATTACCTATAGCATCTTTAAATACACACATTAACACTATATAACATGTTTTCATTAAAATTATAGACGAACAAAGTTTTTGTGTGCACGGAGCACTAGCACGCAGAACCAAACCAAACGAAGGTCTCAGCGTGGTGAACTTGTCAATATGCACACTTTGAACCGGTTAACTGCCCCGTTTTGTTTGGTATCACCTACAAAGAAATGATTTCTTCGTTGGGTATCACTCATTTTTTGTATTGTTCATTGTAAGTAAGTTTACTGGTTGAGAACTTAGTGTCTGTACAAAACTTATTTAGGTTTTTAGGCACCTTATTACAATTGTAATTGTTTGTTGATGATAAATACATTAATAACACCAAATCTAGCAAATTAAGTCGAAGTGGAGTATACTAGCACATGCCTATCATATGGCAGTGATTATTTCCCTATTATTATTGTTAATTATGTCAGACAAACGCTGTCGTTCCTAACAGTCTTTAAGAGAAAAACCCCGACCTAAATATAGATTGTTGGGTGCTGATTGAGAAACTTTTAGTAAACTACTACTCACGTACGTACCACGTACTTGCTTCTTAGATTTATCAAAAACATTTTGCATGTTCTCTTGTAGCATATGACAGGCTGTGGCTCAAGTTGACGATAATACGGACTTTCCGTCCGAGTATATCAACATCCTGAAGCACTGGTATAGCAATCAAAGTAACGTTGTGCTGTGGTCGGGGAAGAACAGACTAGAATGTGGTGTAAGGCAAGGCGGGCTTTCATCGCCGACACCCTGACCATCTGATCCGTCTGGTCAGACGGATCAGCTCAGCAGCGCCGGATTCAGGTGCTCGATTGATGTTTTTCTAAGTCAACAACATCAGTTACGCAGAAGATATGGTGCTGCTGAGCCCATCGATCAGTGCCCTTCACAAGCTTATTTTGATCTATGAACGTTATGCGAAGCAACATGGGCTCAGATACAACGCCTGCAAATTTAACTCATGGTGTTCAAGGCTGGTTTAAAAACTTATGACACTGTCCCTCTAGTCAAATTAAATGACAGTATCCTTATACAAGTTTCGCAGTTCAAGTATCTGGGTTACTGGGTCAAGGAAGCACTCACAGATTATGTGGATATGGAAAGAGAAACAGTTAACTTCTAAGCTAACTAAGCAGATGTTCGCCTGGAGGATGGACCTGGACTACCCAATCATGCGGCACTGGACCAGGCTGCACATACGAAGAACTCGGGAGCCAATTCTTATTTTAGACTGCGATGATATTATTTAATTACGGTTTTGTACTCTACTAAATGGAAATAAAAATACTATATAAATATGAAATTAAACCCCTATTTCTCCTGGTCACGCTATAACTTGAGAACGGATGGTCCTGCTAATTATTTTTTTGTTGTGTAAATTATTGTGAAGAGAAGGTTCTTAAAAAAGAAAAACCCAGAAAAGATGGAATATTTTGGCGTGGCCGAAGGCCGAGCCTTCTACGCAAACAAAGTCGCGGGCAGTCACTGGTATAATATAAATATTGATATTTCAATTGTTTATTTATATAAAATTCATTTTGTATTATATTGATTAAATAATTAAGTAAAAAGATAAATGGAATAATTTTAGCAAACATTTCATGCAATATAATATAAGTTTTTAAACTGTCATGGTCACTAAAGCAAGAAACTGGATATTTAGCATGTAATATGTTTATTTTGAGCTCTCGATCTTTCGGCACAGTTGCATGCGCCATGTTCACGAGTAAAAAAAGTAATTTCATGCAAGTTCACCTTGTATCTATTTGTCACTTACAATATTGTTTAGTGTTAGTTCTGTTTTATCCAGTTACTTCCTACAACTACACTGTATTGCTAGACATGTTTGCTTGCACATTTCTTTGTATAGAGATATAGATATTTATATCTGGCCATGGTGCGAAGTAACGAACTGTATTTTGACTACAAGTACACATGTACCTATATATTTGTTAAATGTTTTTACATGTACAAATTACAAACTTAAATAATCAATTACAAAATTCTAACGAGTATCCTTACTTGTTATTGTAATAGTAAATTAATAATTGTCTTATCCGTAAATGAAATCAGTATTTCCATAAATGCCAACACGAAATCACGGTTCAGTGGTTTCAGTATCAATGTTACCTAGTTGCTGTGAATTATGGATCGTATAACGTTTAGTGTAAACGGACATAAATGTTCTGGTAAGATTTTATTTACTTTTGATAACTCTAGGCTCGCAGGGGCTGTTTGCTCTCAAGTTATATAGGGATCTGGACAAACATTTGGTTGAGGCGACGGGTGACCGAAATGCTGGCGCCTATTTTGGGCAATAAGTTAGCATTGCCATCCAGTGTGAGAATGCTGTCAGCAGTTTGGGCATTTATTAGAATATTTGAGTGATGAGCAGGGTTGTTTATTCTCGGGTCTGGGATATGCGTGATATATTTATGTGTGTGTGTGTGTGTGAGTGAGTGTGTGTGTGTGTGCGTAAGTGTGTGCGTGTGTGTGTGTGAGTGTGTGTGTGCGTGCGTGTGTGTGTGTGTGTGTGTGTGTGTGTGTACGAAAGGTTCTGTAGTTGAGACGGACCACCTGCCGGTCCGTGGTGCGCATGTCGTCCACCGACACGGTGAACACACGACGATAAAAGTCGCAGTATGTCATTGGATGCAGGCCGCTTCCAAGCGGTACCTTTTGGAAAATTATGGGGGAGGCATATGTTCAGCAGTGGACGTACTACGGCTGAGATGATGAATGTGTGTACATGCCTCCTTGCAGGGAATCCTATAATGCAATTTATCAGCCCCCACTAAAGCTCGTGTGGTGAATTTTCGTGCACACTCATGGCACAAATTTCTGTCACTCTCTCGCAGACAAATGCTATGAAAAGTTTCAACTAGACATTCTGAGTTCTACCGGTGGCCTCTTGGACAGCACCGCACATAATACACTAAGTTTAATAGTTTTCTTAATATATTACTACTTACTCCATGTAAACAAATAGTAAGTCTATGGCTATCGAATCTAAGCTATGAACAAAATAAACAGATAATCCTAATTGATAAACAACAACACAGACAAGATAATATAAGTAAAACAGTTTAAAACACTATTTAAAATAAATTGACAAAATCAAATGTGCAAGAATAAAATGACACCTACAACCGCTTTGAGAAATTATTAAAAAAATATTAATAGGAATAATACCTAGCTATATGTCCAACCATTGAGAGCGCAAAAAAGAATCGTGATTCGGGGAGATTTGGGGTTAAAAATTTGAGGCGTCGTGCCCCATTGGTACCCGCGTTACATTTTGTTAAATTTCTCATAAACCTTATGGATTTCACTAAAAGTTGTTAATAATGTTGCTATTGAAATTGTAAAAAAAAATGTATTCTTTTTGTTTGTCTACGATAGCAAATAATGACACTGCAACAATTATTCTAACTGATGGTTTATTTTCTACCTGTTTCGTGTAAAAAGTGACATTTTATTACGAATAAAAGTATTATTGTGACAAATTATAATTTATTTATAGATCACTTATCAAATAACATAACAGAACAGAAAAACACTATAGTGCAAAATAAACACACTTCTATATATCGTTAACAATATTGACGCGCAAATTAGGCGTGGCGACTACTGTAGTTTAAAAAAAACACTATTAAACACTATCTTTTCATTTAAATTATTACATAAAGTCCTTATGGGCTAACTAACATTAAGGGTGTCCGATCGCTCTGAGGTAAAGCGACGAAAGGCGCCGCGGGGTGCTTGAGCTCTTATTTTATGTGCACGACAGTGACGTATTGACGGTTATGCAACTCTGGTAAGTATAGTGAGTACAGGAGCTTTGGAATATACGCACACACAAAAGGTGCAAGTTGGAAGCCGGCTTCATAAAGCCGCGGCAAACGACGTGTCGCAGCGACACTACTGGTTTCTATGTATTTCTATGAAACACCATTCGTAGTTAGCGACACGAAGCTAACGTCACGTCATCGAGCGGCAGATCAGACTGTCGCCCGACCGCAGATCAGTAGTACCGCTCGCTCTTAAACAAAAACTTTCGTATCGCTTTTCGAATGGTTGATGCCATCTGCAGTTGCCGCCTGCAGTCGGGTTCGAAATCATGACTGCAGAGACATGACGCGACGACGTGTCGCGGCGACATGAAGCGACGACACGTCACCTGCGGCTGCGACGTGTAGCCGGCTACCAACTTGCACCTTAAATCTTAAAAAAAAACTAACGTTAAATTAATATTTGTTTACAATCATTCTGTTGACAAAAAATCCTATAAATCATGCGTACTAATCAGTATATTTCAGCAACCAACCATAACAAAAACTGTCTTTAGAGCGGTCCAAATATAAACTGTGAACTTAAAATGAAACCACTCGAAACATATGCTGCGTATGCCGACCCTTACTTTTTTCTTACAGGGTTTTTGCTACAGAGGAATATATATTTCTATTTAAAAACAAGCATTTCAAAATCCTCTACACATTTCGTTTATTAGCTAGCATGACGTAAACATACTCCATTGTATTACAAAATCTCAACAATTCATAGATAGATAGAAAAACTCTTTATTGCAACACCGCATTATAAAGTACAACAAACAAATGAAAAACTTAAAATTAAGTGTCACAATGGGCGGTCTTATCGCTCAGAGCGATCTCTTCCAGACAACCATGCACGGAAAGAAATATGTATACAAGTAACGGTGGTGCATATAAAACAAGTACAATAAAGAAGACCTTTAAAACAAGTTCTCAACATATATTATATATATTAAACATATATAATAATATTATACAAATAAATAGGTACACGTAAATATTACATATATAATAATAAATATACGTACACTAAAACATTACTTATACATATTAATAAATAATATTATAATGAAAACGAGTTGTAGCAATGCAGTACGTAGCTAATGCGAGAGGTAAAACGCTTTGACACGTTGTTTGAAAGTGTCCAAGGAAGGTGCACATCTTATTTCTACAGGTAAAGCGTTCCACAGGCTAACAGCTTCAACGCTAAAAGAGGAGCCAAAAAAGTGGTGCGATGTACCGGGGTTCCTAACATTAAGTTCGCTGAGGACCGTAGGGAAAAAGAACTTCCGACATGAAGAAATCCGAATGTTTCATGAAGATAGAGCGGAAATGAAGGATTGAACAATGTAATATAAAGTAGGGACAATTTATGAGCATTCCGGCGATCTACCAACTTCCATAAAGGAGCCTCCTCCTTACTCAATTCGACTGTATATTTTTTTTGTTACCTCATAACTTTTGACGGAGTGAACCGATTCTCAAAATTATTTTTTCGTTTAAAAGGTGGTGTTTCTTTTGTGGTTCCATTTAAATTTCATTAAATTCGGTCCAGTAGTTTTTGAGTTTAACTCCAATAACTGAAGTCGGTTTCAAATTGTTCAATGTGTTTGTATTAATAAAAATATTAAATAAAAATCACCTATAAGTACGGCTTAGACTACCACTAAGGCGACCTGTATGAATAAATTAACGACTTTTACTACAAAACGTGGCTTAAATTCTAAATACTCGTAAATTCATTTATATTTGCCTAATATTTACAAAAACTTTCTGAAATTTGAACGCTCTCTCCACGCGCGTCATCATCGCTGCCGGTCAATTAAAACTTAGTTAAATCTTCGAAAGTCTTCATAGCGGTTGACAATTTCAGTACTGCGAAGCTTACTTTCTAAGTAATGCCCTTAGTTTCAACATTGATACGTCGTTAGGGCCTGAGTCCAGCAGATGTTCAGCTATGGCAAATGTGTGACTTTCATTATTCTTAACAGCGTTGATGTGTTCTGTGAATTTCCGCAGCTATAATAGATACTGTACACATTTGATCTTCAGTCTACCCGTGAACATGATGCATGTAACTGTGCCGAAATATCAGTAACTCCAAACCTTGTAAATCGTGGTGTAAGTCCCGTGAGTACTAATTAAAAATATATTTTAATTTTTAATTAAGTTTTTGAATATGTATAATGCAAAAAACCAAAAAAAAAACTCAAAAGTTCATGGTTATTTGATTTTATTGGAATATAAACACTTCATAACTACTGAAACCATACAAAATAAACGTAAAATACGATATTATTTACTTTTCTATTCTTAAATATAGGCATAAACAGACAGATTTCAGAGAGATTCTAGAAATTCCTTTTAGAACCATTTAGCAACAATCACAATGACCAAGAAATCATAGAAATACCTTGGGATTTAGAATACAAACTTTCACGTAATATGAACGAAGTGCCACAGACTGTGTCGAATATATGTACTCGTATATTCGAGATTCGGAGAGTTTACAGCAACAGATTAAACAAAAGCACAGGATAGTATATCTCCACATCCACTCGAAACATATTTTAGGGTCAGTGCTGCTTGCCTGCTTGGGGCAACTAGCCGTTTGAGGGTACTAAATAAGTAGAATGCCCGGAGGGGGCATGTATCCTATAATTGCTATCTGTAACTATAACAAACAATCAAAGCAATACTTGTAACGAAACTAGATTGGAAACCAAATTGTGAGGAACTGCAGGCCTAAAAAGGCCACATTGAACAATTAATTTCTAAGCAATTCATTTCCTGAACTCCCGGCAATTCCTCTACTTTTCGTAAAATGGCCAGAGTTTCGAGTGAATCATACGCAATTCAATTCAGTAGCAGATTCATACTTGACGATATTATTGCTACACACAAAAAAAAATGAATTAACGAAATAGTAAACTGGCATTTATATTATATATTTTTTTGTTATACATAAGTAACCGTGAAGAGTTTGTTTAGACAAACATTGATTTGTTTCATTGGATAGTAAAAATTTAAAACTGAAAGCGAAATGGTTTGTGAATGTTGTCGTGGTTCACCACAGCTGGCAACAATTTGAATGGCAGTACTAGAATTTTTGTCTATCTCAGCAGAAAGAAAACAAAACAAAAACATCGATCAAGAATACCGTAAATGCACGAAACTTTACATGTGGGTGTGATTGGGGTTTTTTAGAGTAAAAGGACATTGCTATTCGTAAAAGAGAGTTGGCGAAACATTCTGGACTACCAGGTTTACAATGTTTATTACTGGAAACTTAGTAGTTTTAAAGTTTCCACCAGGGTTAAAAATATTCTATAGAAGTTCTAACTGTATAATGTGTAATAGTAACTAAAACATAATGTTACAAAAATAAAATATACTTGATTATATTGTAATGGTTTACAACTTTCGGTAGCAGTAAAATAGCAGTTTTATGTTGTTTTGCATGGCAACCCAGAACACAAAATGATGGATTGAAATTTACTATTTCAAAATAAAAATGGCAAAAACGATATTGCAAACTAATAATCACATTGAGAATGTACCAGAGGTATGCCGCATCCACTCTTCATTCATGACAGATGTGCAAGCATGCATTTATGTGAGTGGTTACATTTTCAAGAGAAAGGCCATCCAACTTTAAAAAATAAATAAAGTTATAATCTTTTCTACAAAATGGCCATTTTGTCATTTCTATTATGATTCCTATTAGAATCATAATATGATTCGTGTAAAGTTGGCTTTTCTGGCCTGCTGGTCTCCACAACACAGGGAATCCTAGTGTCATCATCATCATCATCTCAGCCGTAGGACGTCCACTGCTGAACATAGGCCTCCCCCATGATTTTCCAAAAGGACCGGTTGGAAGCGGCCTGCATCCAACGTCGTCCTGCGACCTTTCTCAGGTCGTCTGTCCACCGTGTCGGTGGACGACCTACGCTGCGCTTGCCGGTACGTGGTCTCCACTCCAGAACCTTTCGGCCCCATCGGCCATCTGTTCTGCGTGCTATGTGCCCTGCCCACTGCCACTTCAACTGGCTAATCTTCTGAGCTATGTCGGTGACTTTCGTTCTTCTACGGATCTCCTCATTTCTGATTCGATCACGTAGAGAAACCCCGAGCATAGCCCTCTCCATAGCTCGTTGTGCGACTTTGAGCTTATCTATGAGGCCCATAGTAAGAGACCACGTTTCAGTGCCATAAGTCATCACTGGTAACACACATTGGTCGAAGACTCTTGTCTTGAGGCACTGAGGTATTTTTGACGAGAAGACTTCGCGAAGTTTCCGGAACGCTGCCCAGCCGAGTTGGATTCGACGATTGACCTCTTTCTCGAAGTTGGACCTGCCTAGTTTGACTGTCTGTCCCAGGTAGATATACTCGTCAACAACTTCGAGAACTGAGTTCCCAACTGATATAGGGGTAGGTACAACATGGGCATTAGACATAATTTTCGTCTTATCCATGTTCATCTTAAGACCTACCCGTTGGGAAACTCGATGGAGGCCTTCGAGCATTGTACTGAGGTCTTCCATGGATTCTGCCATGACTACAATATCGTCGGCAAATCGAAGGTGAGTGATGTATTCGCCGTTAATATTGATGCCAAGTCCTTGCCATTCCAGAAGCTTGAAGGCGTCTTCCAATGTAGCGGTGAACAGTTTCGGAGATATAACGTCTCCCTGTCTCACACCTCTTTGCAATGGAATTGCCTTCGAACTCTGCTCCTGTACTCGGACTGACATGTAGGCGTTTTTGTACAAACACTTCAGCACTTCAATATACCGATAGTCAATACGGCACCGCTGGAGAGACTCAAGCACTGCCCACGTCTCGATCGAATCAAAGGCTTTCTCATAGTCCACAAACGCTAGACAAAGAGGCAAGTTATACTCTTCGGTCTTCTGTATAACTTGCCGTAGCGTGTGGATGTGGTCTATGGTACTATAGCCTTTTCGGAAACCGGCTTGTTCCGGAGGCTGGAATTCATCAAACCTGCGACTGAGACGGTTCGTTATGACCTTCGAAAACAGCTTATAAACATGGCTCAAAAGCGAGATGGGTCTGTAATTTTTAAGTAAAGTGTTGTCACCTTTCTTGAAGAACAGCACCACCACGCTTTTGTTCCATGCTTCTGGCGTTGAACCTTCGAGTAAGACGGTATTAAAGAGCTTCTGAAGGACTTTAAGTACCGGTGTTCCACCCGCTTTCAGAAGCTCAGATGTGATACCGTCGTCACCAGGCGCCTTGTTGTTCTTAAGCTGTTTCAAGGCCATTCTAATCTCGTACAGGCTGATGTCCGGGATATCTTCGGTATAATGTCGGGTCAGCTTAGCTCTTGGGTCTTTGGCCGAGCTGCTAACAGGTTTAGCGACCGAGGTGTATAACTGTCCGTAGAAACTCTCGACCTCTCCTAACACTTCCGCTTTGGTCGACGCTACACTGCCGTCTCCTCTCTTCAGCTTCGTCAACTGGCTTTGCCCAATAGACATGTCTCTTGCAAACACTTTGGAGCCTTTTTTCCGCTCTATCGTCTCTTTAATACGGTTTGTATTAAAGATCCGAATGTCGTGTCGCAAGGACTTCCATATTCGTCTATTGAGCAGCCTATATGCTTCAGCATCATCCGAAGACTGCAGTTTCAATGAGCGTCGTTCAGCCATGAGGTTGAGGGTATCGTTGGAGAATCCTAGTGTGGAGACCAGGATTTATAAAATATAACTGAATTGTTAAGTTTATTACTATGTAAATTTACTAGTAAATTCTTATTCATAGAATAGCAGTGTGGTATTTTGTGCTCTAATAGACAGAAAGTCTGAGTTTGGGAAAGTTTGGCTACCGCCAAACCACAAGCATGTATACGGTAGGTCAGGGTGCTCCTTATGCGGATCCCTGCATTTGGCCCGGGTGGTACGACGTAGAAGTGGTGCCAATCGCGCCACATAGTGGTGGCAGGGCAGTTCTCCAAGTGATCGTCTTAGTAGGTAACATGGTAATGCTAGTTTTTTTCCCTGAAGCTGTAACGTGGAAGTACTACAACGGTACTACGATATTAAGATTGAGTAGGGGAGATGTAGATAATGATGATCACTTAAGTTCATTTCTCCCAGTGGGTGCAGAGGTAGACTCGGAAACGTCGCTAAACGATTACCTGCGCAATGTGCTCAATCTCCGAGGGACCAAGTACATGTGCAAGGAAGGAGGCTGCGGCGCTTGCGTGGTTGCAGTCACCACCTCGCGGGCTGATGAGAAAAGAACCTTTTCTGTCAACTCTGTGAGTACGAGTATTACCACGGATACATCAGTTCTAAAGAGAAATACATTAGGTAGCGGGCAAAAAGCCCCATCATTTTCATATTGTTTAATTTTCGAAGTTGTAGTTGTGTTGTTGTTGTTTTCAAAATATGTGTGTCTTCTAGTGTTGATGTATAATGTAGGTGATGATTAACCATTATGTGTTCGTAATGGTCCACCAGTAAGTGTAGGTACATTTTGTTTTTCTGTTATACTCGCCAATTGCCTAAAAAAGTTTCAGTAATGCATCCACCGCCTTACTTGACTTAGATAGAACAATAACTGACTTATTGTTGTGACTGTGACTTGACTCTGACTAGTCGTATATGAATAAGTGTCACTTGATCAACTTTAACTATTAATTTATTTAAATATGGCAAATACTTTTCAAGGGACGCTTAACGCTGTTACTTTCGCCGGTTTTGTTTATGTATGTATTGTAATATTATAATCATAATGTGCAATGCGTGAACTGCAATTCTCAAAAACTTCTATTTGAAATAGTAATAATGAAACTTTTGCGTGAATATTTTATGGATATTTCAAATTATTGTCAAAAACATAAAATGAGACAGTTATTGACAAAGTTTCTAAATAAAGGTAAATTTTAATAAGAGGTCATTACAGAGGGACTATATATTATGTCTAATGTGTGTTTCTGATGTTGGTGTACTGGTAATGATACTATTCCATTGAATTGTTAATATAAATAACCACTTCATCGCGTACTTATTCACTTATAGTGCCTAGTGTCGGTGATGTCATGCCAGGACTGTGAGGTTACCACCATCGAAGGTATCGGCAACAGGAGTAAGGGTTACCACCCGGTGCAGAAGACTTTGGCTGAGTACAATGGTACTCAGTGCGGATATTGCAGCCCTGGATGGGTCATGGCCATGTTCAGGTGATATAATACACAAAGTAAATAACGTTTTTATATAGTTCTTTAACCATAAATATCAAATGACAAAACCCACTCTTGATCATACCACGCACCACGCTGCAGTGCCTTGCTTAGTACCTACTTTTATTTATTTTGTTCTACTAGAACGACTACTGTATTTTATGCACTCTAGGTATATTATTAAGATGTTTAATTTTACAAATGCGTATCTATTTTGAAACTGAGAAATATGAATTGTAAAAATCTTTCAGGTCAAATGGAATTTAACAGCAGACTTATTGCGTTGCGATATTAGGGTCCTTAATATGAGAATATAAAATATGAAGTATGCAAATAATTTACTTTGCCCTATTCTATTGTTATTTTTTAAACAAACGAGCAGGTGTATTACTTGATAATCATCATCGCCCACAGACATCCACAATACCAGAGGTCTTGAGGATGCGTTGCCGTTTTTTGATAAAGGAATAATCTCTCATCATGAAGGTTCCCAAGTCAAAAAAATGCCCACTTTCGCGTTACTTCTCGGTCTTTGTCAAAGATGTAGATAATCTAAAAAAAAAGACCATCCATTGTTTGATAAGGGCATAGTAATTGTTTGGTTTCAGTTTGCTTGAAGCAAATCACTACGACTTATCTCAATATGAGATTGAGAATAGCTTCGGAAGCAACTGCTGTCGATGCACTGGTTATCGTCCAATACTTGACGCATTCAAAAGCTTTGCCAAAGATGCTCCTAAGCCCGTCACGAAACTTGTTTTCGACATTGAGGATCTCAGTTCCTTGAGTTTGTGTAAAAATAAAGGTAGCTGTAAAAAAGCATGCGACTCATGGTGTTTCGTCAATAAAATTGATGCTGAACCTAAAAATGTGATCAAAATCAATTTGAAGGATCATCGTGTTTGGTACAGAGTCAACGATGTTAAGGACATTTTTGATGTGTGGCATAAGGAAGGCTTTGACTCTTATATGCTGGTGAATGGAAACACTGGTAGAGGTAAGATATACAACGAAGAAAACTAAGTTTATTTAAAAAATAAGGTGGAAGTGTGGGAAATTACAAATGGAATTTAAAAAGAACATAAACAGAACCTTAGAATTATTCAAATTATCAACGGGATAGTTACCATGTATATTTTCAATGAGTTTCCGATATTTCGGGACTGTTTCCAGCGCCATGATCATGGATGAACTGAGGAATTGCGGGTGGGTGAATATTTACGAGCAGAGGAAGCATTCTACCCTCTTCCGTGCTCGTTTGTTAAGAGTCGTTTGTTGTTCGGTGGGAAGGAAGTTCCGAAATATCGGAAACTCATAGAAAATATACATGGTAACTATCCCGTTGATAATTTGATTATTTCTTCTGTTTGTTACCATGGTAGTTTAAAAACTTATAGATTGAACCTTAATTTGGAATATTTAGCCTTGCAAGATATGTATTTTTCGTTTCTATTAGTATCAACAACATAAAACATTAACTTTTTGTTAGTAGTAGTAAGTACTGAAAGAAGTACCTGAAAAGGGACCGGAATGCCTGAAGAACTTTTATCCCGGCAAACAAGAAAACGTTTATAGGCTTTGTAATATAAGTTTTATGTTATAGGAGCAGTTCCAATCCTAATGTTGCCAAGAGTACTAATAGACATTAGTCCTGTTGAAGATCTAAGAAAATACTATTTAGACGGGAGTTTAGTAGTTGGTGCTGGAATCACATTGACTGATCTCATGACTTTATTTAAAGAAACAGCGAAAGAACATGAGGATTTTTCTTATTTAGAAAAGTTTTATGAGCACTTGGATCTAGTAGCTCATATTCCGGTTCGAAACGTAAGTTTTTAATACGTTGTAGTGTAAAATTTTTATTTACTGTTAGAGTTGCGTTTTTATATTCAGACTTTTGATTCTGAGAATAAGGAGAGGTACTAAATTAATATTCATGTTAACAATATCACATGCAAACAAATTAGCAAGATACAACTGTTTTACTAGTTTAGTGAAAATTTTGATAATGAGTTAGAGTGTACAATTAAAGTCAGATTAATCATATTAAGTTATTTAATAAGATCAATCGGTGGCAATCAATTACTTTCGCAGAATAACGAGTGAGATAGAACAGATGCGTAAATGAAAGGCTTCTCCGAAAAACGCTACGGTGTCTCATACACACACGCTTTCGCGAAATACTTAGCACACACACGTTAAAAATAACTCTATTTGAGCGCTTTTTTTAGATCATACCAAACCCATCATGGTTATAATTTATACTTATTAATAATATTTATTCATGTAAAACTTAGATAAGTAAACATGTTGTCTATTATTTAGTTATGCTAATGGAGGCACACAATTACATATAATTGTAGTATTGCCTAAATATTACTATCAAAATTTAACAGTAAGCTGATCAATTATGTTAATTCTCAGAGTAAATTTAGTTAAATCTAGTGAAAAGTTTTAAAACACAATAATGATAGCAACATGGCTGTAAGTTGGAACTCAAACAAGGTTTCCCCGTGTGATGAGTATCAGCCTTTTTTAACGTTTGTATTACCACAATACCATAAAATATGTGCCTTACCACAACACTGTCCATTCACACGTTTCGTCTTGGATTCATGATGGTACATCGAATCGTTTACTATCGAATGATAAATCGATTAGTAAACGGGCTGACGTACCATCATTCAGAAAATCTCACATAAAAACTCTTGACACTAGTAGAGATAAATCATATTTAAAAACCATTTTAATTTCAGATTGGTACGGTAGCTGGTAATCTGATGATCAAACACCGAAAACCAGAATTCTCTTCTGACATTTTTTTGTTGCTCGAGGCCGTTGGAGCTTTTCTAGTTATTGGTTTGTATTTTTATATTCGTTGTTTATATTATTTATTAGCAAGACGAACAAATCCCTCCCGGCCAAAATAATAAGAAAATTCTGAGAATGTTCGTGCACGCCTACAATCATCTCAATATATCTTATATAATAAGTCCTGGTAGCCAAACATAATCTATGTATACTTGGCTATAACAACTATTAAGATCAGGTACCTATCAATCCAAAACGGAATGCGAAAAAAGCTAATGATACCTCAGCCAGTGCAGCTTGCGTAAAACAGGGCGCTTCAAAATTATAGTCATAAGATTTCAATGAATTTGTGATTAGTATTGATAGTCACACATTACATGTTATTTATTTAATAAATTGCTACTGTTTTATTTCCAGTGGGGAAAGATGGAACTGTAGAAATGACTCCCGCAGAGTTTTTATATACGAACATGACTGGTAGAGTGCTAGTTCAATTTAAATTACCACCTCTTTCTAAACGGTTTGAGTTCGTTTCGTTCAAGGTTAGTACTTTTGAATTAAAACGTGTCTAGCTTATTTTATCAGTACCTCTTACAAATGTATATTAAATTACACTGTACACTGACAAATCCACTAATTACTCCCGGCGCCTAATGCAGCGGCCGCACTACGATGCGCACTGAGAGTATCGTTATACGCGATACAACATTGCAGCATTTGTATGTTGAATTATAAACAATTTCATAACAGTGCCAGCAATGGATATCTAAATGAATATGTCACACACTGGCGTGCTGATTTTGGCCAACAAGTTCTCCGGAACTTGTTGCTGCGACATGCGCCACGCCTTCTCAACACTTCACCTCCCGTCCTGAATCTACTTAATTTTTTTTTTTTTAGATCATGCCAAGAGCACAAAATGCACATGCCCAAGTAAATGCAGCATTTATTTACGAATTTGATCCTCATAAACCAGTCGTGCTAACAGCCAAGATTGTGATAGGAGGCTTGTCACCACACTTTGTGCACGCTCGCAGGACTGAAAAGTACATCGAAAATAAGATGATATTTACTAATGAGGTGCTACAGGGTGCACTTAAAGTTCTAGAAGCTGAACTGGTCGTAGATTATATAGTTGGAGAAATGAAATCTGAATACAGAAAAAAATGTGCCTTAGGTTTGTTTTATAAGGTATGAATTAGTATTGTTAGTGAATAGTCTGATTGCAATATAATTAAGATAAATAATATAAAAAAAAAATCATTGTTTTATAGAGCCTTCTGGTGCTCATCCCAAAAGATAAGCTGAAGCCTCGTTACCGTTCAGGAGCTAGAGATTTTAGAAAGACTAGACCGTTGTCCACAGCGACAGAGGTGTATGACACTAACCCGATAATCTGGCCGATTAATGAGCCAATGCCAAAACTTGATGCACTGGTACAATGTGCAGGAGAAGCTAAGTATGTGAACGATTACCCAGTGGAGGGTAAAGAAGTTTACAGTGCTTTTGTGACTGCAGGTATTTGCACTGGAGAACTTTTGGATATTGACCCGACGCAAGCTCTGGTAAATACAGAATATTATCGGATAATAATGTTATTATGTCATGTAATAACTAAATTGTATTAGTAATTTTTTGTTATTTTCATGTTTCAGAAAATACCAGGTGTCTTATCTTTCTTTTCAGCAAAAGACATACCCGGAAACAACAGTTTCCTGTCTCAAAACGTCCCTGGTCAGCTTATTCCGGAAGAAATTTTTGTTTCTAAGGACATTAAACATTACGACCAGCCTATTGGGGTAATTGTAGCTGAAACAGAAAAACTAGCCAATCAGGCGGCTCTTTTAGTTGAAGTCAAGTACAAAATTGATAAAAATAAACCTTTGTTGACCATTAATGACGTCAGAAAGGATGCCCCCGAGCGTGTGAGTTTGTATATCACCATACCGGCTCGGGATAGAGGCTTCAATGTTGATCGGATTATAAAGGGATCAGACAATATATTTGCACAATACCACTACCCGATGGAAACATTATCATGCCTGACAAGGCCTAGTGAAACTGGACAAGATGTATTCCTTTGTTCACAGTTCACTGATTGTACTCATGTTGCTATTTCTGAAGCAATCAAAATGGAGCAAAACAGGTATCTACCGAAGTATAATAAATAAATATTGAATCTTTAAACATTCAAATAAAAGGCATACTCGTAATATGTCATGTTTATGTTTTTAACGTTTTGTTTAGTTAAACTAAGTATTAATATTAACCGGCAAAATGCTCACGTTAAGGATTGAATACGTCGCCTCTGGTTCAACTCAACTGTTTTGCCGGTTGTAGGTAATGGTTTAATATGTTTCTAACTTACGAGAATTTCAATACAATAAATATTTAATGTTTCAAAAATGTTATGCTCTGTAAGAAATAAGTATACCTTTACCAATAATATATAAGTGGCTTGATTGTTGTTTGGGTTGTACATGTTTTTTCTTAGGATTAACGTCGTTGTTCCTCGATGTGGTGGAGCGTACGGTTTAAAGATAACTCGGATTGCTCAAGTAGCTACCGCGTGTTCTCTGGTCACACACTTGATGAGCCGACCTTGTCGATTTGTGTTGAGTATTCAAGCTAGCTTGCGGTGCATAGGGAAACGTCTTCCATGTACTAGAGATTTCGAGGTATGTAGCCTACTATACTATACTAAACTGTACCCTCAATATTTCTATTAAATGAGCTAATTAAAGTCTGCTAATTTTCTTTTATGTGACAATAGTTTATGTTCTTAAAGTTTACGAAATATTTGTTTTACAGGTGGCTGTAAACAATGTAGGGGAAATCCAGTACTTGGAGTATCATATTTATTGTGACGATGGGTACATTTACACGGATACAGTAAGTGGGGCATGTGTTTCCGCTATCAGAAATGTTTACGATAGCAGGCGGTGGCAGTTCAAAATATTCGACGTTCGGACTGATACACCTTCAAACACTTATGCTCGTTCTCCAGGTATGATAAACTGAAAATAAAAACTTGAGTTATTCATTTTATGTTTTAATTATAATTAATAAACAATTCTAGGAAGTTTAGAAAGCATAGCCATGACAGAGCACATGATGGAACAAATAGCCTATGAGCTGGAGCGTGACCCGATCGAAGTGCGAAGAAGTAATCTGGATCTAAGATCTCCAGAGATACCAGAAATGTTGCAGACGATACTTAGAGATAGTGATTTTTACAAACGTAGAGAAGATGTAGAAATGTTCAACACACTGAATAGGTGGAAAAAGAGAGGTATAAGGATAGCTCTTATGAGCTGGCCAGTGCCGATAATTGTTGATTACCACGTTCAACTAAGTGTTTACCAAGGAGATGGTACCGTAATCGTAACTCATGGAGGAATTGAGATTGGCCAGGGCATTAATACCAAAGTTATTCAAGCCGTTGCCTACACTCTTAACATTTCTACAAATATGGTAAAATGTAAACCGGTAGATACAGCTTCTTGCCCTAACAATTTCGCGACTGGTGGAAGTAGAACCACCCAAGCAGTGTGCTATGGTGCTATAAAATGCTGTCAGATCATCCTCGATCGCATATCTGCCATCAGAGAAACTCTCAACAATCCAACTTGGGAGATTTTGATTCGAACAGCTTTCACTCAAGGAATCAATTTACAAGCAAGTTATAGAGTGAACGGAAATGATCAAGAGGCTTATCGGTCTGGGGGCATTGCTGTTACTGAAGTGGAACTAGATGTTTTGACAGGAGAACACGAGATTTTGAGGGTGGATATTATTGAAGATGTCGGAACTAGCATAAATCCTGAGCTAGACATAGGACAGGTAATTAATTAACACCGAACACTCGTAGTGGCACTCAGCTAGTTATTCTAAGCTTTTCAACAATGCTTGTTACAATCACATTGTAGTAACGGTTTTAAGCAGACTGACAAATTGTATATGAAACAGTTGCTACCTAGATAATATGTGTGCAGTTTCTTCTTTTTCATACATTGGAATTGAACCTACTACCCTATATAAAACCAACAATGTATAATAACATGTGAATGGCGCTCGCCGCACATCATCACGCGTGCGTTATAGTAGGCACTGCTTCAGACAAGTATATTTTGGAATCAAAAGAGACAAAAACTGATGGAATCTCCTTAGTGATATTAATTTCTTGGATCTGCCATTTATTGTTTTGACAAAAATATTGTATGAAATTATTTTTCTGTAGAAAAAGTGCATTTATTCTATTTAAAAAATTTCGTATCGTGTTTATAAAATATGTTAACAAAACATCGTTTTGAAATATATAACTCCAATTGTACGATATGAGGATAACCAAAATGTGTTTTCATAATTCCTATAGTTTAAACAAGTACCCAATGTTCAAACATTGGGTACTTGTTTAAACTATAGGAATTATGAAAGTTAGTTGAAGACCTAATATTTATTTGTATTTAGCTAATATGATCGTATATTTCTACACTATGCTAGTGTCAATGTTCATTTTACCTACAGAAGTATACAAACCCCTTTAAGTACAAACCATCCTTCTATAGACAATTAGGAAATCAGTCGCTATCCCAAACGGTGAGTTACATCATGGTTACAGCCAGTAGTCTCATTTTTTTAAGTCAACCAGTCGCTTTTCTAGCTCTCATGTACCTACAGCATATATTATCACTGTATGAACATAGGTAAATTACCTATGTAACAATCACTTTTAACCTGAAGTACACTACTTTGTTTTAAATTATTTTTTGATAAGTACTTATATTGTTTTCAAAAAGTTATAAATATGTAGACACTTTCTATACCTCCAATTAGTTGTTAATGATATCAAATTTATTCATGAGAAATCCATAATAGTTTGCTAAGTCGTCTTTTCCTGTGTACTCTATAATCCGTTTATTTTAATTGTCAGTTATTTTCCCTTTATGAAACTTACTGAATGGTTTTCAGACACTATATTAGAATTATTGAGTTAAAATCAAAGCACTTAACATGAACTTACGCGTTTTTGATTTTGCAGACAATTCGTTTTCCAGCTCTGCCGTTGGATTTATCGACAGTGCGTCTTACATATTGATTCCGTTAAATTATTACAGTAAATTAAAATATCTGTATATCTTCCCTTGCAGATTGAAGGGTGCTTCGTAATGGGGGCAGGCTATTGGACCCATGAGGAGTTGATATATGATGAGAAAACCGGAGAGCTGCTAACAGACCGGACTTGGTACTACAAAGTACCTCACGCCAAAGACATCCCGATAGACTTTAGAATACAGCTGCGAAGAAATTCTTACAATCCACTTGGCACATTAGGCGCAAAAGGTAAGTCTACTTAATTATAATACAAGTGATAGACGATGATAAAATAAGTAAATATGTATTTTATTAAACGGTTTTGTAGAAAGATAATAATCATGTAGATAATGTAGTAATTATGAAACTCATCAAAGATTCAAATTTAACAATTTCAAACGTAGGTATAACTTTAAAACCTATTTTTGAGTTAATGAGGCTTTACTTTTTCAGGAGTACGTTAATTAGATAGTCTAATACTTAATGTTACGGTATGAAGAAAAGATCATTATAATAAGTCTATGTAAAACAAGAATAAAAATATCGGTTATCAATAATTTGACTAAAATAACTCTGTTCTCTAACGGCCGTTTTCAATATTCTATCTATCCACAGTTTTCCTTACTACCGATAGAAATTTGACATAACGTGCATACAAATAGTGTCAAATATCTATCTCTAGTAAGGTAAGCCGGAGTTAGATAGAATATTGAAAACGGCCGTTAATGAACCATTATAACAAGTCAACATGTTATTTACAAAACATTTTCCTGAATAGTTTTTCATATTTGATGCAACTTATTTAACAAATGTATTTAGTTACGCATCACTGTTACACATAAATCTTCATTCAACAAATCACAACTGGATTCGCTTAAATTAGTTTGATGATGATGATGATGATGATATCATATTCGAAATCGATTCAGAACTAGTGTGAATTCTTCATAGGGTGATACCTATTCCCTTGTCAAATTTTGATGTACAACATTTGATCAAATTTCTTCATCGGATTCCCATTCCACTCGTCAATTATCTTTGTCCGAATTTCTTTATAATTTGTGTAGTAAAATATACCTGCCTTTTATTTATCTGGAAATGAAAATAATATTTTTTTCTTAAGTCTTGTTCAGTACAGTGAACTTCAAATATTTCATAAATTCGTGCTGCTATAGTTACATACAAGCCAAGATCATGTTCAACGAAGATGTTGCTCCGGAACTTATTGCTATCAAGGGAGTTGCGCTTGAAGTTGTTCCACAATATGTTTACCTAAGGCAGACGCTCCAACTAGGTAAAAACTACTCTGAGAAGGAAACTCACAGAAGAATACATGCTAGGCTGGGCAGCATTTAGAAAACTTCGTCGTGTCTTCTCGTCGCGAATTCCACAATGTCTGAAGACTAAAGCATTCAATCAGTGCGTCCTACCCGTTATGACATACGGAGCCAAGACGTGGACACTCACGGTACGACTGGTCCTCCGATTTAAGGTTTTTCAGTGAGCTATGGAGAGGGCTATGCTTGGAGTTTCTCTGAAGGATCGTATCAGAAATGAAGTGATCTGACAGAGAACCAATGTAACCGACATAGCCCAAAGAATTAGCAAACTGAAGTGGCAGTGGGCTGGTCATATTAGCCGAAGAACCGATAACCATTGGGGTAGACGTGTTCTTGAGAGGAGACCGCGACTCGGCAAACGTAGTGTAGGACGTCCTCCGGCTAGGTGGAGCGACGACATACGCAAAGTGACTGGTAGAAGCTGGATGAGAAAAGCCGAAGATCGGGTGTGGTTCAGTGGCGTTCATTAGGAGAGGCATATGTCCAGCAGTGGACTGATACTGGCTGATGATGAAGATGATAGTTACATAACCGTCTAAATTGTATTTCATACCTAAGCATGTAACACAACTTTCATTACTGGAATTGTGCACGAAATTTTATTTGCAGCTATTTTGAATGAAATATCATAATTGATCAAATATCGGTGTTACTAGTAAATTGGATGCAGTCATCTAATATATTAGATCAAACACACATTGGACGAAGTTATTTGACGAGTGGAGCCTTAGATAAGAAATGGTAAATCATATAAACAAATACCTTCCTAACAAGCATACCATCAAATCCTACCAATATGATATATGGTTTTGACGTTTGTTTGTTTTTCTTGTTAAGTTATGGGCTACTGAATCGGTTGGACTCATGTTTTGGTACACGAATGGGAAATATTCTAAATGAAGACATATAATAGTTTTTATACCAGAGAAGTTAGCAGTTCCCTGGGTACGAATAACTTTCAACTATTAAACGAACTCGCATCACCTCTTTCTAAACGAGTTTTACGTCGGGGAAGCCATTATCACTAGTATATTATGTCATATGTCACTTATCGTAACATAACTCTATAAGCGGAAACTTCTTTAGGCTTTTTAATGTTAATTATCTTAGACCCATAAGCAAATAAGCAGCTGTTTTTTTTCCATGGAAGATAAAAAAAAAACTGTATATTTTGCAACCACGGTTATCCTTTTAGTAATATCACCTAATGGTGTTCTGACAGCTGTCCTTGAGAGTCCATTCTTGATACAGAGTGGATCTTCGATCGCATCATCACTGATCACCAATTGGAAGTAGTCAAACACTAGAAATAACAATAAAAATAGATATTAAAAAAAATATACACAGAACATGATAACATAAAAAAACAATTAAAATTAAATGACAATAAGAGTAAGCTCAGTGCTGTACGGCATATACCTGGTAGTCCACGCAGGGCTGGTTATCAGCTTACTCCTTTTCTCGAGCAAAAGATGTTAATCGATGTTTAAGTATCCGGGTAATACATATTATTTGAAAATTAAGAATAAAATCAATAAGAACAGTTGAATTACTACTCGTATACTACTACTAAAAGTGGTTTAAATTAGCTTATCCTAGAGATTAAAAGATAAAGATAGGGATGGCGTCTAATCTAATCTAACTAATCTTAAAGTATAACAAAAATTATATATCTTTGAAAGAGCTTACATTTGATTGTTGCTCTATAATTGTTGCTTGTTTTACTATTCCAGCGGTAGCAGAACCTCCAACTTGCTTGGCAGTCAGCATTGCTTTTGCAATGAGAGAAGCCATTGTTTCGTCACGAGAAGACAGTGGGTATCCCAGGAACAAATGGTTCAATGTTGGTAAGTCGTAAACCCTTCATATTCGTATTAATTTTCACTTGGTCTGACCGAACCGATTCTTTCGTATGTAATTTTTCTGTGGAATCGATTGATGAGACTGGCAAGCTGCGTGCTTGAGGTTGGCACTATACGCTTGCCTATGACAACTGCAGTGCCAACAGCAACTTAGAACTGCAGTTTTGTGTAGCACTGGTCTCCACTCGTCACTGTGAGACATTAGTTTTGAGTCTCCTTCGCCGAACAATTTCACTTTCTAGAGTGCTTTTCACACCCTACCAGAATGATGATTGCACACTATTCATTTGCGGTATCTGGCATTGCGCTAATATTAATCAAAATGGCTTATTGTACAAGAGCCCTACCATCTAGTATTCAGGTTCCCTTGCATTTTGCCGAATTTTTAAAGGAATGCTAAAATATTTTAAAATTATTCCATTTTTATGACCGACCCCCTTCCGTTGTGAACTGAACGCTGATACATATGTCAGTAGAAAACATTTGGCAAAACTGTCTTTTAATTTTTAATTAGTATGTGTATCTTTTATCCTGTAGTATTTCAATAGTTTTAATAAATTAATGACATTATTGTTAGGGTTTCGTACCTTAAACCGTATGTATGCTAAGGCTCTTTTTCTCCAGAATGCGTAGAGTTACTTTAGAGGTACAAGTTGGTAGCCGGCTACATTAAGCTGCAGCAAATGACGTGTCCCAGCTACGCTACTTCTATGTATTTCTATGAAATAACCTAAGAAAAATAATAAGTTATTCGTAGGAAATAACATTCGTAGTTAGCGACACGAAGCTAGCGACACGTCGTCGAGCGGCAGACGTCACTGTCGCTCGACCGCAGATCCAGTGCCGCTCGCGGGTACCAATCTACTTAGTAAAACAACTGAAAAGCTTTTAAACTAAACCTTTCGTATCGCTTTTCAAATGGTTGATGCCATCTGCAGTTACCGTCTGCGGTCGGGTTCGAGATCATGACTGCAGCGACATGAAGCGACGACACGTCGTCTGCTGCTACGTGAAGCCGGCTTCCAACTTGCACTGTTAATATTACATGCTTTCTTAATGTGCGGAACCTTGGTGTGCGAGTCCAACTCTCGCTTGATAGCTTTTTTATTAACTTATTTACTAAGCCGGTTGATATAGGTACTTATTTTTAAATATAATGTCTATTTTCTAGACGGGCCCTACACCCTCGCAGCGAACGTGTTGAAGTGTGACGCAAGCCTTGAGGAGTTTTTATTTAATTAAGAAATATTGCACTACTATGATACATCTCATTATTATTACAAAATTAAATTTTGTAATAATAAAATTGTTCATGTAAATAAATGCTTTTTTTTTCTTTTTTTCATAGTTAATTTATCCTCACGCGTAAACTTGCTATAACTTAAATAATAGTACATAATATAATTGAAAAGGCTATCGATGTTTTCATCTATCTATCTATCTCATAATCTCGCATCACTTTAAGAAACACCCTACTGAACATTATATTATAAACGCGAAAGTTTGTGAGTATGGATGTGTGGATGTTTATTACTCTTTCACGTACAAACAGCGTAGGCAAATTTGTTGAAATTTGGTATGGAGGTAGATGAGGCACTGGATTAAATAATAGGATACTTTTCATCATTATCATCATCATCACCCATCACCAAGCGGGTGAAAAAGCGTAATATGCATGGGCACAGCATAGACAAAATAATAAGATCTCCGTCTACGTCAAGATCGTAATGATGGCAGTTCTGTCAAAGTTTGTGTCAGTTTCTGATAGCTTAGTCAAAAGCCAAGCCAATTTGACAGCTCGATACACTAGACGTGTTCGACGACCGTCAAGGGTGATGAAATTTAACACAAATACCGTCAAGGGAGATGAAATGTAATGACAGTTTTTCCAATTTTAGTACTTAGTACATATTTTATGATATTTTGGTATAAAGATAGAAATAATAGAAAATAATCATCATAATCATCTCAGCCGTAGGACTGCTGAACATAAGCCTCTCCCACAAATTTCTAAAAGGACCGGTTGGAAGCCGCCTGCATGCAACGTCGTCCTGCTACATTTGTCAGGTCGTCAGTCCACCTTGTCGGTGGACGACCTACGCTGCGTTTGCCGGTCCATGGTCTTCAATTCGACGAGAGTTCTCGCGAACGATTTCCATGAGTTATTTGTAGGTAAATTGTGTATATATGTGTACTTTTTGGGTGAACAAAAAGCGTAAAAAATAAAAAACGGAAATTATTATTTCATCGTCACCGCACGCTTGCGTAAGCTATAGCGTTTACTGTGTATATACTCGTTTATATTCACGAGTTACTTAGTTTTCATTGTTTGGGGAATGCTGATAAACGGCATTCCCCAAACACTGCCCCGCTTTTCATCACTATTTGCAAAGATCAACCTCGTCACACGTAGTCGTGTGCCGTACCAGTAGAACCTGACATATTTGTCAGGTTATATATCGCGGGCTGTTTATATTATCGATAATTACATATACATTTATATAATTATATCGACAATCCATTTAGTATGAAAGACTGCACACAATTACTTCACACCGCTCCGAACTGTGTGTTTTCAGCTTAAAGGGTGATATTTCTAAACATCCTTCCTTAGTGGATGCTTAACGAACCATCAGTCAAGTCAGGCATAAGCCTGACCATCTTAAGGGTGTATTTTGCGTGAAATGACCATTCGCTACCCCCGCCTATTCTCTGATATTGGTGTGTAATAAAAGCTAATTGTAAATATACAAGATCATTTCACACAGTTTTTACGTGGAACAGAAGTAACCAACATGCTTAAAAGGATTAGGTACAACTTTTTATTTTATTTTAATATTATAATACAATAAGAAGGTTTAACGTTATATTGAAAAAAGAACTAAGAGATTTATAGATAGTTTAATAAAATACAATAAACTTATTTAAGATTCTAATATAAAACTAAGGAAGTAAGTATACGTATACAAGAAAATAATCTTAGTACTATCAACGCGTTTAAATAAATGCAACTTTTATTGTAATAAAATACAATAATCATATTCCTGACAAAAACGTAAAATTTCTATAAGATTTTTTATACAAAAGATTTTTACAACGGAATTGCTTTTTATGCCTGTCATTGGGCAATACAATAAAAGGCGGAGTTAGCTTGCAATGCACATGTGCAAAGCAAAACCTTTTTGAACTGGCATAAAATTGAATGATAGTCCATTCGATCAACAGGCATACTTGGCAAACTTTCAAGTTTAGAGCGCCAGCAGTTTAGGTTTTGTGTTGATTATGAGTCACCAGTTTATGAGAAGTTATTTTAACTTTAAATAACTAATGATACACTCCCTTATCACATCATTTCTAAGAAGTAAATGCGTGAAGACACAACAAGTTTCGTTGGCTGTGCTAATTATTTCCTTGAACAATTGATAGGAAAGCATTTAACCGCTATTTGACATGATGGTAAGTGATTATGCGGTCTAAGGTAGTACATCGTTTAATTTTTTGGTATTTTTTTACCACTTTTAATGTTTTTTGCTACTTAGGGATCGATTGTCTTCACCGTCAATGATAATATCTTCAAGATAGGCGTAACACTTTACAACTTTTGGAGTATAACTAAAAAACTACTTGACCGAATTTGATGAAATTTAAATGGGTGTTCCCATTAATCCCATTTAATGCCATCGAAAATATACTCTACCTAACAAAAAACAAATATTGAGAATCGGCCCACAAATGAATCGGCTAACATACGCACAAGAAAAACAGACATGAAAATACAACATCTCCTTTTTTGTAGTCGATTAAAAACTACTTATACGTATATCGCTAGGTGCTTTGTGACCGGATTTCATACTTTAAGTTCAGATTATTTAAAGTAGTATCTTATGTAACGCCTTCACTGAAAAGTCAAGTTTGAGTCATCTGATGGCGGAAGACGCGGGTTCGAATCCCGTCCGAGAATTTCATTTTTTTGGCTCTATAATTGCACTCTTTGGCTTCGCTAAACCAGCGTTAGTGGTTTAAAAATCATGTAATTAAAATATGAAAAAGTTTATCCTTGCGATTTATTTATAAATAAAAAAATATTTCAACTAGAATGAATATGTACATTACTTACACTAATGATAAAACAAAAAAAACTTAATACTCATTACAAAATGTAAAAATATAAAACAAATGTCAATTGGATGTCGTTCAAGGCATCAATAAAGACGTCACGCGCTTGATCAACATGTAACCACAAAAGTACTAATAATATAATATATATATATATATATATATATATATATATATATAATAGATAATTAATTAAATCTTTAGCCAGCACTAAACATTGTCTTGTGGCACAACACTGTCTATTCTGTAACTTTTTTATCTTTTTAGTGGCCCTAAGTACCAGATCAAAAAGTTTACAAAGACTTTCGTAGAAATAAAGCTCTTAAAATATAATAAATCTGTCATAGGTAAACTCATAATAGGCGCATTAACAGCCCGCCATAATGAGACTGTTAAAAATACTTAAGAATGTTGAAGTCGGTTGGGAGTTACAAAAACGTGATGTATTATGGTATGTCAAACTTGTGGACTAAACTTACACTCAATTAAATATACATAAATATAGTCGGTGAAATAAAAAAGTTTTATATAAAAGCTAAGTTTGATTGTGCATCTACACACTCGTCTCGGGGTCATAAAATATTGTTCTCGGGGTGCTCGTCGCGTCACGTGGCGCTCGTCGAGTAAACGAGAGCATACCGTCTACACGCTCGTTGTGTCATTTGACCTCCGGACGCCGTATGGAGCGCTCGTATGGCAAGAGATAATGACGGAATAATTAGATTTAACCGTGATTTCTGCAATATTGTACAAAATACAGATAACCTACAAAATAAAGTGTACCCGTTATGCAAACATACCTACCTATATGAGAAACTAGCAGTTACGCGCGACTTCATCCGTATTATATGAATGTAAATAAAAACCATAAAAAGAAAATTGCGAAGCTATGATAAGCACCGTAACAGAACCAGTATAATTTCACAATACTTTCTACTTTTTTGATATATTTTATAATTACCAACTACTTAGGTACTTAACTAAGTATGTAGGTACTGAAGTACTTTTAATTAAGTAGTCATTAGTAATAAAACCTGTAGTAGAATGTCATAATTGTTGGTTTTCATACGAAAAAATGGCATAAGAGTATGTACGAGTAATTATCGTTTTCAACATGCTGCATGCACGTCTTCACGCGAACGCAGTTGGCAAGCTACTAAACGAACGAGCATGTACACAGCACGGGCACTATCGTTGTCCCCGCGAGACAGTCCGAGACCCTTTGACTCGGGCAACAATAACCTACACGCTTCCGAGAGCCAACGAGCGCAGCGACGAGCGAACCGTTTACACGCTCGAACTCGGCCTGTCTCGGGGTGTCTCGGCGAACGTGTAGAAGCGCCATAATATAACACACAAAAAAATTCTTACCTATACATGGAATCGACGTAAACACCAAAATAGTAAGAATTTTTTTAATATAAGGTCATTGTTCTCTTTAGCAAAAATTTTTATGAAGACAAATGGGAATACGTAGAATAATTACCTAATTGGTTATTACCTATTCTTATTCGTTTTGGGGGCGATGAGGCCTGCACTGACGTCCCGCTTGGGGTGTTTTGTGCATTCTCCCCTAACAGCATTTACTCAAGCCAGCCTAACTCCTTCACATAGCGGAGTATGGTCTTGGGTCGCTGGCACAACTGCTCCAGTGTAGTTTGAGATGTTGTATGCACAATCGTCGATGATGCTGATGATGCATCATGCGTTCTGGAGTGGACCTCTAGTAATCCTGTTTTGCTCTAATATCTTCCGTAGCCCTGCAGTGCAGCAACACATGCTCCACAGTCTCGTCTTTCTGCAGACATCCTCTACATAGTGGGCTGCCCGTAGCTCGAATCTTCCAATCTTCAATCTATTATTTCTCATTTTTATTCTAAGCTGCTACATTGGATAATAATTAAGTAAGAAGAGTATTTTCTACTTTCAAGTTTAAAATACTAATTATGGCTTTTTTTTCTGTACGTTGTATAGAATTTTTACTCTACATGTTAGGGCTCATAATTATCTTAGATTATTGAGGTATCATTTAATAAACATAAATAAAACTTTGAACCATATAATAATAAAGCGAACGAAGTGACAACGTCGCCCCTACTTTTTCACATTTATATGAGGAGATTTTGTCCAGTCTAGTTTCGTGGAAGTGTATAATACACCCAAGTAGATACAGCGAAGATAATTGGCAACCAGAAAACGTAAACTACTGATATGTGTACAGTTTGGCGTATAGATAAATGTAAACAAACCATAAATCAAAATCACGCTTCTTAAGGTTATCACCTAAGCAGTACCTACATAGTGACATAATGCAGCGGGGAATAACTGATAAAATCATAGTTGTAATTTTTGGACATTTTTCTACTTCGTCAATAGTATTTTTTTGTAGGGACATGTATCGTTTTAGACATTATTATACATATAGAAAGTTTTTTATATGGACATGTTTCTACTGAGACCTTCGTCATTATTGTCATTTTTTATACTTTGACTTTATTTTAACAATGGACATTATTATACCTTGACAATTATCATTTTAGACCTAAGTCGCCTAACCCATTTTTTCGGAATTGTTGATAAAATTGCTTCAAATATATATTATTAACGTTGAAATAGTTCACGAATCATTAACTTATTGCATTTTAGCTAGATCCAACAGCTATAGCGCTTTCTCAAGAAGATTCTTCTTGAGAAAGCGATATGGCTGGGCGCGACATATTTTTACAAACTAATACTTTCCGTAAATGATCTCTAATTAAAAAACTACTGCCTGTCCTTATTTAATCCAATACTTTTACTCGATTTAAAAATATAAAATTGTAAGATTGCTGTACTCCTAAACTAAGTTAAACGTTCAGGTGTGGAATGTAACATAGCTGACGTATTGAAAATGAAAAACGTTGGCCTTACATGTGTATACAATTTCTGTGTGTTGTTTATGTTAAAGATTAGCCAGTTAAAGTGGCAGTGGGCAGGGCACATAGCCTGTGCACATAGCACGCAGAACAGGTGGCCAATGGGGCCGGATGGTTCTGGAGTGGAGACCACGGACCCGCAAGCGTAGCGTAAGTCGTCCGAGATAGCGGTGGACAGACGACCTGATTAAGGCCGCAGGACGACGTTGGATGCAGGCCGCTTCCAACCGGTCCTTTTGGAAATAATGGGGGAGGTCTATTTTCAGCAGTGGACGTTCTACGGTTGAAATGATGATTAAGTTAAATTGATTTGTGAAAATTGTTCATGTTATTTGTTAAATTTCTGCACAGTTAACGATGCAAGCTCAACGGGCTGACTGCAAAAGATTATAGATATAAGATTATATTAGTAGTCTTGGCTGTGAAGCTAGGTGCCTGTTAGATTTCAGATTATACCCTAGTCGTGTAGTTAATGAGGATCTTTTTCTCGAAAGAAGAATCAATATACATACTTATTTATTTCTTCTTTCAAAATGTACAATAGAATAGAATATAATTTATTTATTTCAGACTAATATCTGTTCATATTATTAGTAAATGTACATACACATAGTCTTACATCTAAGTTAGATAAAATAATCAGTATTTTTAATTTAGTTCAGATAGACATTATTAAAGTATTCACATAAATACCATTACAAACAATAATTATAAATTCAATTAATAAAAGATTAACTAATAACAATAACATATAAATGTAAAAGTGTGGGTGGGTGTTTGTTATTTTTAATCAGCATAACACCTTAACGGATTTGAATGAAATTTGGTAGATAGATAGATGGGATTAACACTTAATATAATACTTGTAATGATCATTCATCACCACGAGGGTAAAACCGCGAGCCGCAGCTAGTTAGAATAACTACGAGTACCCTGTGACATGCAAACTTCTAAACCAGCCCAGTACTGCAGACTCTGGTCGCTCGGCAATCATCTCTAGGATTCTGTTGGTGCTGCCTCGAATTCGGCGTAATAATGAGCCTGAATTTTTTGCGCATAATGGCATAAAAGTCATCTATCCTCGCATCGGCAAACATGCCCGAGGCGCTGCAAAATCGAGGCAGCCTCACCAGAATCCTAAAAGCATTATTATACTGTATGCGGTAAGCATTATAGGTTTTTGTGTGTAGTTAGTCCATAGTGCGCTGGTATAAAAACTCTGACAGTAGGCTTTAAACAGTATAACTTTAACATCTACTGAACTCCACGCAAACCTATGTACCAACATGTTTGCACGCACTGACAATGCTCTCCGTTCCCTCTCGATATCTGCATCGTCACTCAAAGTCTCTGTCACTATGTGCCCTAGGTACCTAAATTGCGTGACACGAGCTAAAGACACACCGCTCAGATAAACAGGTGGTATATGCTCAGGCTCCTTATTTTTACCTATGATGACCATATATACTCACTTTTCTTTGCTGTGCCTTAAGCCATGAGCTACAGCGTAGGACTCGCAGATTCCGAGAAGTAACACTCAGCAACACCATATCGTCCGCGTAGCTGATGTTACTAACGCAGATATCATCAATATGACACCCGATATGGCAGTGGCTGAGCTCATCAATCAGCTGGTTAACATACATGTTAAACAATCTTGGAGAGGATATTCCCCCCTGTCTTACTCCACACTCTAATACATATTCTTCTGAGTATGCATTTCCCCACTTTACATAATTTATCTGGTTTGTATACCAAAATGAAAAAAAGTATGAGTTCCAGAGGAATGCCAGCCTCTCCAAGCTTGGCCCAGAGCTTATTGTAATTTACTAAGTCGAAAGCTTTCGAGAGGTCTAAGAAGCAAGTATATACAGGTGTTTTTCTATTTACATAATATGACACAGTGTTCTTAAGTGTCAAAATAGCACTTTCAGTTGAAAGAGCCTCTCGGAAGCCAAACTGTGCAACATGCTTTGCAAGATTTGCATCAAGCAGACCATCGAAAACTCTCGCAATAACAGTAGCCAAGGAGATAGGTCTATAATTATGTATGTCCGTCACATCCCCAGTACCATTTTTTGCCATAGGCATAACAATAGTTTCTATCATCTTGGGCGGTAAGTATGAGTGGCGTATACAAAATGTAAATAGCATGGCTAGAATGATTACTCCCATTCTGCAGATGCTCGATGCTGAGACCGTCACTTCCTGGTGATTAACCTCTTTTCATATTATTAATAACTTTTTCGACATCTTTACCAGTGAAACCGATTGGTTTTCCAATAGTACCGCTGATCTCAACACCAGCCGCCGAAAGATTGGAAGCGGATGAAGTGTGAACATTAAAATAGTCTTTAAAATGATTAGCTATTTCTTTAGGCTCTGAAACCCCATTTACACTAACTGGCAGGCTGAGCTTACAGTTCAGTGACTTAGTCCCTTTCCAGAAAGCTCGAAAATTTTTATCCTTTACATTAGATGCTAATATGTACATTTTTATCTGATCTTGGCGATTTTGACAAAGCTTGAGCCTAGATTTGAAAATTTTGCGACTAGTACATTGTGTCATAAATGGGTCCATTTTAAGGCTTCCAATGCCTGGAAAAGTTTACTTATTTGAAAATTGGAGAATGCCCTACACAGTATTAAACGGTGTCCAACCCAGGCACTGTACCCTAAGAACCTAACGGCACTTATATTCTGTTCGCTGAGAATGTCTAATATGAAGCGTTCACATCATATTAGTAGGTACTTACCTATTGGTAGTTATTGCGACTTATTGTTTTGAAGTTGTGATTTCATTTAAAATAAATTATTATACGACAGTCGTATGGGGACGGAGCGACATGTATTGCACAGCTGGACAGCATTATCCAACCAAAATTCTTCCTGTTCAATGGATATCGCTCCGTCCCCATACGACGGTTTAAATCAAATAGAGAGTAACAATTCTATGCTCGGACTTCGAGCCGCAGTGGTCATGGCGACTGACACGGATTGCCGGAAGACGCGGGTTCAAATCCCGTCCGAGGATGTGACTTTTTCTCTCCAAAATTACGATGTTTGTTACAAACTATTTAGTTATTTTGACGCGAGCAAAGTTAAAAACAAATAACAATTGAATTTAATGAATCGAAAATGATAGGCAGTTAATTTTTTTTATAAAAATTACACATAGATAACCCCGCCATTAGCCTCATTGATTAAAACATTTGTTTGAGAATGTTTTTGTCACTTTACATATTTATCTTCTGCTGAACACAACATTCTACTTTTCATTATTGAATTAGTAAGCTCGTTGAGACCTGCTCTAACAACTGCAAGCTGCTGGCTTTTCTGGACATCTGGTGGCTGGACTGATAATCCCCATCTGGCATCACGCAAAATGGGCAGCACAGAAGCGGCCTGGTTGCGGAAAAGAGCCTGTCCACCAAGTACCAAGTAGTAATAGTCTATAGTCGAATTAGCGCAAAAAAGGGCAAACCAGGCAAAAAAATTATTTTCCGGATTTGGCCTTTTTTGAGCGGAAAATTTCTACCTATAGGTACCAATTTTCCGCCATCCACCATAAAAAAAAGATTGTGTTTTGTCGTTGTACCTACAATTTGAATCTAAACATTAAATCTTTTCTTATTATCCAAATTATTTTTCTTTTACGTTTACGTACTTACGGCTATGTTCTGTGCAGGATACAGGTTCGCTACTCATGATGCCTTTTATGTACATACAAACTTGTGTATTCTATGTAGGATATGGAGGCATCATGGCGTAATGCACCCACATCTGTCCAGTGCGTAGGCTACACCAGTATGCACGTAAGAGGCATCATGACGTAACGCACCTACGTCTGCACAGTACGTAGGCTACACCAGTATGCAGGTAAGAGGCACCATGACGTAACGCATCTACGTCTGCACAGTACGTTGGCTACACCAGTATGCAGGTAAGAGGCACCATGACGTAACGCACCTACGTCTGCACAGTACGTTGGCTACACCAGTATGCAGGTAAGAGGCACCATGACGTAACGCACCTACGTCTGCACAGTACGTTGGCTACACCAGTATGCAGGTAAGAGGCACCATGACGTAACGCACCTACGTCTGCACAGTACGTTGGCTACACCAGTATGCAGGTAAGAGGCACCATGACGTAACGCACCTACGTCTGCACAGTACGTTGGCTACACCAGTATGCAGGTAAGAGGCACCATGACGTAACGCACCTACGTCTGCACAGCACGTAGGCTACACCAGTATGCAGGTAAGAGGCACCATGACGTAACGCACCTACGTCTGCACAGTACGTTAGCTACACCAGTATGTTCGTGATAGGCATCATGACGTAATGCATCTACGTCTGCACAGTAAAAGTGTAGGCGCCATGACGTCATGCACTTTCATCTTTGTAATATGCATAATTAACTGCTATGTACGTAAGAAACATCTTGACTTAATACAGCAAAAGGGCAAAAAATTTATTTTCCCGATTTGCCCTTTTTTGAGCGGAAAATTTCTACCTATAGGTACCAATTTTCCGCCATCCGCCGTCAATTTTGATTTATTGAATAACTCATTGTACTACTTTAGGTACTAACTTACTAATACTTTTTTTCCGCGATAAACCCTAGTTCGACTGTGCTCTAAGTGGTTCATTATGATTGCTTTCATGCATCTGCTTCTGAACCGGTATTTGACGCTGCTTCAGGTTTGAGCATTTGGGTGACTTCTGGTACCCGAAGAATGGTTTGTTCCGGCTGTCCTCGGAAACCACTCGCTGTTATAGATCAGTATGATACATTATTTTGTATAAAGACCCACTTATGAACGTTAATTAATATAAAAAGGATACCTAAATAGGATTCAGTAATAACATAATATTATTATAATTTATTTGAGTGGCCGCTTGGCGCAGTTGGTAGCACCCCTGCCTTCTGAGTCGCTGATCCCCGATTGGATTCCCGGACAGGTCAAACATTTGTGTGGATGAACTGTGTCTGGGTGTGTCTATATATGTATAAGTATGTATATCAATCATCAGGTTACCATAATACAGGCTCTGTCTAGTTTGGAAACTGAAGACCATGTGTGTATGTTGTCTTCCCGTATAATGTATTTCAAAAGTCAAAGTCAAAATCATTTATTCAATTTAAGCATCAAAGACGCACTTATGAACGTCAACTTTTCATTATAATGTACTTTAAAGACTCTACCGCCGCGTTTCAAAATATATAGAGCCCACCGAGCAGAAGCGGCAAGAAACTCGGGGCCATTCTTTTTATATAGATGGTTACAATGTTTCTACTCAGGTACTACATATATTACATTTTATGAGTGGCAGAGTGACAGTTTGCCAGAAGTGGAGTATTCCAAACATCTTTATCTTCTATATAATGTCGAACTTTACTCTTATTGTTATAATGTTAACAGATACAGCCGCGCAAAATAAAAGTTTGCACGAGGAATGGAGCCATCATTTAAAAAATAGTTTATATTTTCAATTAAGAAAAATTAACACCCCTAAGGGGTGCAACACTCTAAGCATCGTTGTATTATAATAATGTTTACTACGTCATATATTTTATTCCAGTGAATTTGAATTTTCGTTTCGTGAGATCGGTTATAATTTTTGTGATTTTGTTATAAAACCGACAAGATTTCAAAAATGATCTGATAATACGGTATTGGTGGTTGTCACATCGAATAGATCCGGCTATAGTTTCAACCACATCTGGTGGTCTTTTTCAACGAGTGTTCGGGATGACCACCGGATGGTTAACAATCTAACTGACAATTATTATCTACGTGAGTAATCCCGTACTTTTCAATATTTTGGGATTTTATTGTAAAATGCACACATTTTCAGGAAGAGCTATTTGTCTAAACTACGAGTAGTTTCAAACTAAGCATTGCTACTAGTGTAACTTTAATATGTTAGTTATTCCAAAATGATACCTATAGAGTGGTGACTCCCCAAACTGACACTGCTGCGACCAACAAAATGATACCTATAGAGTGGTGACTCCCCAAACTGACACTGCTGCGACCAACAAAATGATACCTATAGAGTGGTGACTCCCCAAACTGACACTGCTGCGACCAACAAAATGATACCTATAGAGTGGTTACTCCCCAAACTGACACTGCTGCGACCAACAAAATGATACCTATAGAGTGGTGACTCCCCAAACTGACACTGCTGCGACCAACAAAATGATACCTATAGAGTGGTGACTCCCCAAACTGACACTGCTGTGACCAACAAAATGATACCTATAGAGTGGTGACTCCCCAAACTGACACTGCTGCGACCAACAAAATGATACCTATAGAGTGGTGACTCCCCAAACTGACACTGCTGCGACCAACAAAATGATACCTATAGAGTGGTGACTCCCCAAACTGACACTGCTGCGACCAACAAAATGATACCTATAGAGTGGTGACTCCCCAAACTGACACTGCTGCGACCAACAAAATGTTGATGGATTCATTGGAAGGTGAAAAAACGATGTATAATTTTGTTGACACAATGGTCGAAAAGGATTAGTCGCTAAATTATCCTGTTGAATTTTTAAACTCTACCAATCCGTCAGTATGCTTATGGTCATGTTGGTTAGAAACGTACTATGTTACCTCCAAAATTGTGCAACTTATCCAACTACCGGTTACGTCAGTGCCTGTTACCAAATTATTAAACACACGTTGTACAAAGAAATACTGTAAAGGACGGTACCTACATTTTTTTGCGAATTTTCGCACATAGTGGCGGGCAATAGCCATGAACAATAGTGAAAGAAAAAAGTTACGTAAATTCGTAGAGCACTTACTTATGTAAGGACTAAATCATGACACTATTGCGAAGGTAGACGACAACGTGCTGCGTAAGTAACTAGCAATTGTGGGAAAACTCGTGATTTTACGTAGCCCACTCAGTGACATTGTCATGGAGCGCGCGATTTTAAGTAGCCTTGTCATGTAAAGGGCTAAGCAAGATTCCTCACTTCGTAAATTACGTAGCCCTCTTCATTACATTTTCATCGGGCTACGTAAGATTCCACAACTCCACGAAGCCCTCTCTATAACATTGTCATGACGAGGGCTACGTAGCATTATCACACAGCTTTTTGTAACTAGAGTGTAACTTAAGTGTTGTAACTTTTTCTTACTATGAAGAAGTAGCTGCATTCAGTCAAGATGTTTTTTACCTACATAGCAGTTAATTATGCATATTACAAAGATGAAAGTGCATGACGTCATGGCGCCTACACTTTTACTGTGCAGACGTAGATGCATTACGTCATGATGCCTATCACGAACATACTGGTGTAGCCAACGTACTGTGCAGACGTAGGTGCGTTACGTCATGGTACCTCTTACCTGCATACTGGTGTAGCCTACGTACTGTGCAGACGTAGGTGCGTTACGCCATTGTACCTCTTACCTGCATACTGGTGTAGCCTACGTACTGTGCAGACGTAGGTGCGTTACGTCATGGTGCCTCTTACGTGCATACTGGTGTAGCCTACGTACTGTGCAGACGTAGGTGCGTTACGTCAAGGTGCCTCTTACCTGCATACTGGTGTAGCCTACGTACTGTGCAGACGTAGGTGCGTTACGTCATGGTGCCTCTTACCTGCATAGTGGTGTAGCCTACGTACTGTGCAGACGTAGGTGCGTTACGTCATGGTACCTCTTACCTGCATACTGGTGTAGCCTACGTACTGTGCAGACGTAGGTGCGTTACGTCATGGTGCCTCTTACCTGCATACTGGTGTAGCCTACGTACTGTGCAGACGTAGGTGCGTTACGTCATGGTGCCTCTTACCTGCATACTGGTGTAGCCTACGTACTGTGCAGACGTAGGTGCGTTACGTCATGGTACCTCTTACCTGCATACTGGTGTAGCCTACGTACTGTGCAGACGTAGGTGCGTTACGTCATGGTACCTCTTACCTGCATACTGGTGTAGCCTACGTACTGTGCAGACGTAGGTGCGTTACGTCATGGTGCCTCTTACCTGCATACTGGTGTAGCCTACGTACTGTGCAGACGTAGATGCATTACGTCATGATGCCTATCACGAACATACTGGTGTAGCCAACGTACTGTGCAGACGTAGGTGCGTTACGTCATGGTACCTCTTACCTGCATACTGGTGTAGCCTACGTACTGTGCAGACGTAGGTGCGTTACGCCATTGTACCTCTTACCTGCATACTGGTGTAGCCTACGTACTGTGCAGACGTAGGTGCGTTACGTCATGGTGCCTCTTACGTGCATACTGGTGTAGCCTACGTACTGTGCAGACGTAGGTGCGTTACGTCATGGTGCCTCTTACCTGCATACTGGTGTAGCCTACGTACTGTGCAGACGTAGGTGCGTTACGTCATGGTACCTCTTACCTGCATACTGGTGTAGCCTACGTACTGTGCAGACGTAGGTGCGTTACGTCATGGTGCCTCTTACCTGCATACTGGTGTAGCCTACGTACTGTGCAGACGTAGGTGCGTTACGTCATGGTGCCTCTTACCTGCATACTGGTGTAGCCTACGTACTGTGCAGACGTAGGTGCGTTACGTCATGGTACCTCTTACCTGCATACTGGTGTAGCCTACGAACTGTGCAGACTTAGGTGCGTTACGTCATGGTACCTCTTACCTGCATACTGGTGTAGCCTACGTACTGTGCAGACGTAGGTGCGTTACGTCATGGTGCCTCTTACCTGCATACTGGTGTAGCCTACGTACTGTGCAGACGTAGGTGCGTTACGTCATGGTACCTCTTACCTGCATACTGGTGTAGCCTACGTACTGTGCAGACGTAGGTGCGTTACGTCATGGTGCCTCTTACCTGCATACTGGTGTAGCCTACGTACTGTGCAGACGTAGGTGCGTTACGTCATGGTGCCTCTTACGTGCATACTGGTGTAGCCTACGTACTGTGCAGACGTAGGTGCATTACGTCATGGTGCTTCTTACGTGCTTACTGGTGTAGCCTACGTACTGTGCAGACGTAGGTGCGTTACGTCATGGTGCCTCTTACCTGCATACTGGTGTAGCCTACGTACTGTGCAGACGTAGGTGCGTTACGTCATGGTACCTCTTACCTGCATACTGGTGTAGCCTACGTACTGTGCAGACGTAGGTGCGTTACGTCATGGTACCTCTTACCTGCATACTGGTGTAGCCTACGTACTGTGCAGACGTAGGTGCGTTACGTCATGGTGCTTCTTACGTGCATACTGGTGTAGCCTACGTACTGTGCAGACGTAGGTGCGTTACGTCATGGTACCTCTTACCTGCATACTGGTGTAGCCTACGTACTGTGCAGACGTAGGTGCGTTACGTCATGGTACCTCTTACCTGCATACTGGTGTAGCCTACGTACTGTGCAGACGTAGGTGCGTTACGTCATGGTACCTCTTACCTGCATACTGGTGTAGCCTACGTACTGTGCAGACGTAGGTGCGTTACGTCATGGTGCCTCTTACGTGCATACTGGTGTAGCCTACGTACTGTGCAGACGTAGGTGCATTACGTCATGGTGCTTCTTACGTGCTTACTGATGTAGCCTACGTACTGAGCAGATGTGGGTGCATAACGTCATGATGCCTCCATATCCTACATAGAATACACAAGTTTGTATGAACACAAAAGGCATCATGAGCAGCGAACCTGTATCCTGCACAGAACATAGCCGTAAGTACGTAAACGTAAAAGAAAAATAATTTGGATAATAAGAAATGTTTTAATGTTTAGATTCAAATTGTAGGTACAACGACAGAAACACAATATTTTTTTCATATTAAATATTAATATTTGACTTAGGTCCTAGGTAGGTAGGAGAGGCCTATGTCCAGCAGTGGACGAATGTGGGCTAATGTTGATGATGATGATGATGAAGAAGAGTATTTTCTACTTTTAAGTTAAAATACTTACTATGACGGTTTTTTAAGTATGAAGATTTCAGTCTGAACCACATCTTGAATGATATGTAGTAATATTATGTCACTGTTAGATGGACATCAGATTAGAATGTTGCGCCAGGCAATTTAGATTGACATAGTCAACTAGACCAAGTTGCTCACTTAGGTTGTGAATAATTATTATACCTAGTTACTTTTTCGAGTTAGCTTAAATCCTATATGTGAATTACCTGTCGTCGATAGCTTTAAATTGGCCAGTTAAAGCAGAGACGCTTTGCTCGCTCGGTCAATAAAATATATATTTGTTGATTTTTTCAAGAGGCACTGTATCAATTTCTATAAAATTTATATGAGACCACAACTGTATACAAACAATAATCTAATCTAAATGAATTCATAATTGGCAGAGTAATCACGTAACATACAAAAAAGGCATTCCTACCCAATTAAGAAACTCCTCTTAATTTAAAATCGTTTAAATAAAATAACTGTGGCCCGAGCACGAACATTTGCTAAAGTGTAACGTTATCGTATCGTTGATGTATTCAGTACAAACTATTATTTATCTAGTACAACTGTGGCACAGATAACTCATAGTTTGTATGTATACGTAAACGATACGATAACGTTACACTTTAGCAAATGTTCGTGCTTGGGCCACCGGTGTGTTATACCAGTAATACTAGATGTGCTGCCCGAGTGAACATGACAACTCATATGATGTTTTTCAAAACTTTATGTGGCCTATGTGTTATTCTTCACTTTGTTGCAAATCCAGTTGAATCCAAACAGGGCTATTATGTATCTCAGTTGCTAACAAATGTTGATTGAAATCTGGAAGGAAAGCAAAGCAAAAATATTAAGTTTTGTCTGGAGCTGACAAAAGTGACATATAGCGGCCATTTTCTTGGATTTCAATCAACTTTTGTTAGCAACTGAGATACTTAATAGTCCTGCCGTTGAGTTACTGCGCTGTGAAGAGATAAATAATTTTAAACAGACTTCCAAAAAGGGAAGCTCTCTACCGACTATTTGTATGTCCATGTACAACTTATGTCATAGGATTTTGATGAAAATTATCATCAAAAATCTATAAGTATAATATATAAAATCTAATCACTATAAATAAGTATAGATGTGCATAGTAATTTTCGAAGTTGAGTTTATTTTTTTTAAATAAATTCTTATGAAATAGCATTGCTCACGGCAATAACTTTTAAGTAGTCCGTAAAAGAGGCTTTAAGGCGAAATGAGTGTTGATTACGATCAAATTTCATGATTTAGTTTTTCGACGCTTAAACCTAATCGAAAAAACGTAGTATAAATTTAATATACCTACTTTCTTATGAAGTATGGGGGCCAAAACAAGATTGAGCAAACTTGGCTCGATAGAAAGAAATTGGCGACAGTAAACCTAAATAAAATATATATCTGTATATATATATAAACGCATAAAAGCCTAAATTTTGCAATTTTTCTTACGTGCTTCGTGGGAAAAGGCATTTTTATTCAATTTTAGGCAAATATATTTCAATAAATGTATCATATTCAAATTCCCCAAAAAAAATTACTAGTGAACTATGGAAAAATGATTTAATTTAAATGATAAAGTCATTTAAATTAAATCATTTGCTAGTACGAAATAAATTTCAAAAGTATTAGCACAATCAATTGAATTTTCGCACTACATCGTCAAATCTGGTAAGCAATTCTCAACCTTATGTAAAGCATCGTAAATTGTTTTAAAATTAGGATTAAACCAACATTAAGCCTATAGGTCATTAAATAGAACTATTTGTGACTGAGTTTGACCGGGGAAGTACTGCCGACACACATTTTTTATCACACAGCAGTAATATTCACAATCATGTGTTCTGGTTTGAACGGGATGGCCAGCAAAATTACAGGCACATGAGGCTTAACAATATAATGTTTCGAGATTACAGGTGCAATGCAGATCGTCTTGCGATTAAATTATGGTTTTACCTACTTAAATTGGTAATGAATAAAAAAAAATAAAAGGTTTTTTAAAGTGACTCATTCTCGCCTCACAGAGGGCAAATTCAAGTTGACTGTAAAAAACGTTTTTATAAAAAAAAGCTTACTATAAAGTTCGACATTATATAGAAGATAAAGATGCCCTGAATACTCCACTTCTGGCAAGCTGTCACTCTGCCACCCATAAAATGTAATATGTGTAGTACCTAAATATAAACATTGTAAACATCTATATAAAAAGAATGGCCTCGTGTTTCTTGCCGCTTCTTCTCGGTGGGCTCTATATATTTTGGAACGCGGCGGTAGAGTCTTTAAAGTACAAAAATGGAATCATGAAGCGATGCCCAGTAATGTAGCCGTAAGCTGCACTCGCCACTCCTATGACCTGAAATATGCTTTTTCAATTACATTTTTGACAATTTTTTTAAATACAAAGTCGTAGTTTGTATTGCATTGTTTATTACAAGTGATGATCCGCGAGTTTGGTCCGTCTGTGTGAGTTTATAACTTCTGCCGCATCTTCTCGGTACCGACTCTATTCAATCTGAATACCCGATAGTAGAGTTTTTTTACAATAAATTAATACATTATTGTTAGAAGTGCGTCTTTCTCGCATAAATTGCATAATTATTTTAAACTGAAATTTTAATGATGACACACTATATCCATCACGGTGACTAATTTATAGTTCTCATAACAGCTGGCGTAAAACACAGTCACTGTTAAAGTTTCATCATCATCTTGAGAGACCCAGGCAGGCAGTACAAAATATAACACTACAAATAATAATTTCAAGTTATTAAGACGCGGTCCAACTCCAATTTTAAAATAATTTACGATGCTTTACTTAGAGTTGCAAATCGCTTGTTAGATTGGACGATGTAATGCGAAAATGCGTTAATTTTGTACGTTTTCTTTATATCTTTCGATATATACTAACACAATTAAAAAAACTGCTGGTTACTACTTTAGTACTCTATGTTGGCTATGTATTACCTAAAAAATAATATAGTGTTATCGCTGAAAATTCTGAGAGTTTGGACGTGAAAGTTTATTTTTATGCGCCTATTTAGGATTTTTTTCTGCAGAGAGCGAGTAATATTTATGAATTCTGTTCGGTTATTACTCTTTGCCTGTTCCTTTTCTAACCCAAGTTTTTTGTTCATAGATTATTATCGAACTGTTTCGTTACACTCGATGTTTAAAGATTCTGCTTTTTACTATTATCAGGATACGAGCGCGCCTTAAATTATATCACGTTGTACCTAATAAATAAGCTAAGTCAAGAAAAGTACGTATATTATTTCCTACACATATTAATCAAACTTCCTAATTTGATCTAATCTAAAAATATATAGTTACTTTTGTCAATAAAATATGTGTAATAATTGTTTAAATCTATGTGCGACGTAGTATAAACTGTGTTACAGGGTTACTTAAAATATATTAAAATATTGAATTTGGATTTGACCTACAAACCATGATCAATACTGTTTTAACGAAACGATCGTGAGTGTTGTCTTTTGTTTTTTTTCTTTTGTTTGTTTTAATGTTGCACTACCACCATGTTGCGGATAGCAATGTTACCTACCCTCTATTTTATTTTATCTTTTTAAAGGATTGTGTCACACAGTGACCACTCACCCCCGTACATACATAATACAAATAAATACAGCGCTTAAACAGTTACTGTTAGGTTAGATTAACGTAGGAAAGGCTACTGTAGCCTTTCCTACGTTAATCTAACCTTATTCATATTTTTTTTGGTCTTATTTTATGTACGGTTTGAACAATTCAAATAAATTAATAAAGTCCAGTAGCAGTAGAACTCTTTGTGAATAAGGTCGTCCGGGGTCTGCCACCATACCTATTTCTACTGCGAAGCAGTAATGTTCGCAATACTATGTTCTGGTTTGAAGGTATGGTTGCCGGCGAAATTCAGGCACATGAAACTTAACAACTTAATGTATCAGGGTTACGGGCGCGGTGCAGTTCGTCATTTGCAAATACTTCTGGCATAGACAGAGTTACCCCTTGATACCAAGCGGGCCTCGTGTTTGTATACCGTAACAAGTAAACTTTGTAAAATTTAATACGAACTTCCATTCTATTCAGTCATTGGACCGTAACTCAGAAAATACTGAACCGAATTTGATGAAATTTAAATGGGACCACACGGGAAGCACCAGCTTATAAACAAAAATAAATTAGATTCACCCAATTAAAAGTTATGAGGTAAAAAACATAAAAAAGTACAGTCGACTTGAGTACCTCCTCCTTTTTTTAGAAGTCGGTAGAAAAAAAGCTCAAGCCAATTTAAAATCAGCAATGTGCAAATCAGCGGTCAACCGTCGATACCCTTGAGTTATCATTGTTTAATATTATTTCGTCTGTTTACTTTTTGTCCGGATCCCGCTGATAATGGCACAAGAGGAACGGCTGAAAGCAACACTCAAGTCAGTCAAGTGTTGAAGTGCGTACCTCTACTTAAAACTCGGATTAAGTGCCATACTAAACTAAACTAAATAAACATTCAACGGGTCGACTCCTTCAAATGTAGTTCATTTTACCGGTTGTCGAAGCGTTGCGAGGAAGTAGTACATTAGTTGACAGTTGACCGATAATAAAATTATTTCCATCGAGTATTGTTTTAACAGTTATAAATCTCAGTGAAAATGTGTACGGTGGATAAGTGTTTTTTCTTTTTACCTCTGTATTTTAGCTGCTTATTGCTTGGAGGATTCACCTTTGTAAGTTCTTTATGATATAACTTTAATTATTGTTGATTATAATTACCTCTATGCAATTAACTTCATATATATGCTTATTATTGAAATAAAATTCTGAAAAGAAACAATCTGTGGTGTAATATTATAAATTTAATTTATTTTTGAATAGAATTATATTTATTGGAAATATTGCATGCAATCTCTAATGCGCTCTCATCTTAGTTGATATATTTTAAGTTGTGAATTTGGAAAAATGACTGCTTTACAGCATTAGCAACGGTAGCTGATAGTAATATCAGCTTCCGTATTTTGGTACCAGATTTTCAGTTTTTTCATTTAAAACACAAATTAGTATATTAGAAATAAAAGGTAGTAAAAGCTTGATATTTTGTTAATAAATCAGTGACGACAGGAGTTCAATGAATATAAATAGAACTGGAGTTAATAATAACGTCAGGTGGTCTACAGTGGATCATTTTTTTTCCCAGGCTTGTGATACAGCCACAGATAGTGTAAGAACATTGAAATTTTGGTTGAGCATAGTGTTGTTCAACTAGTTTGATTGTGCATCATTACTTTCTCGATAAATAAAAACTAAATGGATAAAAAGTATTTTTTTTTAAAGTCACAAATGAGCCACTGTGAACCTATGGGTAGAAACAGTGGCTCGGTCCTAAATATACAGTGGTTATAGGGGGTACACAGTGGAACTCTAAGAAGATGTCGTTGAAAATAAGACCAGTGCTTTTGGAATTAATCAGCCTTTATATTACAATAATTAAGTCTTTCATACAACGAGATCAAATAATCAAAGTTTAATGTCTTTGAGCAAAGTATAGAGTAATTAAAATAACAAAATTATGGAAACGAAATATTAGTCTTTGTTGTTATACAACATCATTACTTATTAATCAACAAAAATATGTACCATATATTAACATAACAACCAACATCTCTTTTACGAAAACATATTTTAACATAACAAAAAAAGTACTTCTGTGAAGTTAAATAACATAAACCTTTTAATACAATAATGTTTAGCGAATTGACATACTATAACATTAATGAACATTAATTTGGGATAGATCAATTGGAAAATAGTAATAAGACTGTTGGCGGATGGTGCTACCACCAACAGTTGGTTTTGGCAGTATAAATTTAATATCGTGTTCCTTAACACTAGATAAATCGGGAACTGCAGGCATGTTGAATTTATTGGAAGATTTTTTTCTAAGGAATGTGATGAAATATTCTAGGTTATCATTTCTTCCTTCTAAGACTTTGCCAATATAATATATTATTTGTTTCTTGGTCGCAAATTCGACTAGAACAAATTCCCCTTCCAAGGGAGGTCGAGGAAGCGACGCGTTAAGATCAATTTCGGTTATATAACCTGTTTCTATTTCCATACCTTCTACTGGCCAGTCTTTATCATCATCTGATTCTAAATATTCAACTTCAATGCAGTTTTCTTCATCCGAGTCACTTTGCATTACCTTTTTTACAACTTTCTTAGCTTTGGAATTCCTTTTCTTAATAGTCTTTAGCAATTCAATTTCATTTTTCTCTGGAGTATCGGTAGCAATCATACTTCGACCTAACTTTCTGGGTTTTCGATTATTTTTTCTTGGCCCAGCTTTTATTTCATCCCTAAATTCAAATGGAGATACAAATTTCACATTTGGTATATTGTTTAAGCTGAGTGGACTGACATTGATTTCATGTTGGCGTATGACAAGAGATTGTAAAACGTCTGCTGTTTTTTTTGGGTTTACGGCTATAGATTCTGGTTGTTCTTCCAACACTGGCACTGATTGTTGATCAAGAGTGTTTGGTAGAGTTGACGGTGAATCGCAAAGGTTCATGTTTTCCTGCAAAGGAGTAGATGCATGGATTTGTGAATCTACTTGTAGAAAACCAGCATTTAGTTCATCCTCAGATGAGCATACTGTTTCATCAGAACCAATACGAGTTGTCCGGCCTGCTGGTTGAACTTCTTCATGTGGGCGATTTTCTCTTGTTGATGTGGATGGACCAAGCATCGTCGGTAGACTTGACTCTGGTTGTTGATCTGGGCACGGACGATCTGTTACCGAACTTGGCATGAAGTCGTCGTCATCAAATAATTTGCGATCAAATGGGAAAATGCCACATTTTTTAAAAGCATTAATAATATTGACAGGTGTCATTACTTTCAAGAATGCAATGCCAACGATCTCACCAATTTCATACATACTTATAGGTTTCCCGGGATTTCGCATTAACCACGAGTCAATCGCAGCATTTTAATATGTTTTAAAAGGTCCGTATATTCCGACATCGAGAGGTTGCATTTTTGCTGATGTATGAGGGTGCAAAGTCAGCACATGGACACCCGAAGCTTTTGCTAAATTCAGAGCCTCAAGTGACAAATGCGATTCATGATTGTCCATTATCAACACACTTTGATTCTCAGGTGATGAATTTGTATGCTTTATGAAGTGTTTCATGACTTCCGGAAAAATATCTGTATTCATCCAGCCACTAGGTGCGGCAAGCCCTAATGTTCCTGGCGGTGTATTTCTCACCATGAAATTTTTGAAGTTCTTGCGCGGAAACACCATTACTGGCGGCAATGCTATCCCGCTTGCACTTATAATGCAGCATGTAGTTACTAGTGTTCCTCGCTCCCCACTAGTTACCTTACCTACATTTCGGCGGCCCTTCTCAGCAATGACACGCTGAGGTTTTTGAACAGTTGTGGTTGATGTTTCGTCGAGGTTATAAAGACGAGTGCCATCTTTGAATAAAGGGTTCCTTAAAAATAACTTCTCCAAGTTTTTATAAAAACTTTCAACATTGGTCCTGTTGAATGCAGTGGCTCGGGCAAGGCTGCACGGCTCTGGTTTTCGCAGGCTGAGATCTTGGTGCCTACGTCTGAAACTTCTGAGCCATTCCTTTCCAGCCATTTGGTTTTTTATCCAGCTCTCTGGCATTTTCAATTTGTTTAAATGAGCCATTTGGTAAGCGACTCTTCTACTTTCTTTCTCGGTCAACCCATAAAATAATAAAGAACAGTGTTTGTAATATTTTTTTAATTCTACCTCCTGTTCCTTGGTAAACACCTTATTTACTTCGTAATTGGGGACTACGCGCATTGAATCAATAGTTTCACCAGCCTTTGTCTTTAAATAATATCGCCTCAGAGTGGTGAATGGAATATTACATGTCTTGGCAACGGTTCTGATACTCATGCCATTTTGTATTTTTGACAATGCTCGTCGCATTGTTTCTTCTGTGTGGCACCCGATAGACCGCGGTTTAGCAGGACGGGGCATTCTAAAAGAAACACACAAACGTCATTACCCATAAGTAATTGCAAAGGTTTTATGAACTAAAGGTATAAGGTACACAATGGATCATGATTCACTGTGTACTATCAGGAACTGAGCCATTGTGGACTTCGCCGCCATTTTTTATTATAAATGATACACAAAAAAAGGTTTTCATTGTCTGTGGTTGCATTACGCGTCTCTACAATCTTAAATGTGAACGTAATCCAATTAAAATAAACCCACAGTGAAAACACAACAGTTTCAGAATTAGGACGAGAGATTACTTACCTTAAAAATGTTTTTTTTTGTACCGAAAATGGAAAAACTCTCCTCACACAAACAACGCGTGCCGCGTGCGCCGCCCGACTAGATGTAACATGTTTGCATCTTAGGAGCTACCATTGAGCGAAAAGGACAGACTGATATCTATGTTCGTTCATCCCTAACGGTTAATGAGCCACTGTATCTGGTATAGCCACTGTTCAACACATGACCCTACATGTAACTATTTTCTTAGAAATATGAGAATCTGTACATAGGTATATATATCTGTAATGGTCAAATTTCTGTACATTAAAAAAAAATGCTAAAAACCGAGTCAGGAGGATGTTAAGAGTGAAATCGAACTATCTTAGTATTTTTTGTTTGTCTGTTCGTCTGTCTGTTTGTACGGGCTTGTATGGTGGTAGCGTATGTCCCTTGTCAACATTTAAAATACTTTTGATCCCGGTAAATAAATGGGTTCCCGTGGAATGGGTAAAAACTGTATTTAACCGTATCCCGCGAAACCATGCGAGCGAAGCCGCTGGTGTGTAGTATATTTATGTATACGCTAGACAAATTAAAAAAAAATAAACATTTCCGGGTACGATGCTTAAAGTTCTTGAATTGTCTTAAACAATCCCCTTTTCGTTTGTTCAACTCTTTCGCATTCGTTGAAGTTAGTTAAATTTATTTTTTTAATTTAAATAAGTACGATAGGTCTGTATATTTATTATGTAATGTCATCGAGCTATTATTAATAATTTCTCAAAGTGTAATGTATGTGTTACTTTCGTCCGACCAAGGCGCTCAAAACGCTAGCGTAAATTAATGTCTATTTCATAGATGATCTATGGCAATTTAACAAATATAATTAACCTACTTTACTATAACTAATTAAGCCTATATTTTATATGACTAATAATAACATGAAATATGGAACCATTATCCTTTGTTTACTTTCAGTATTTTTCGTTATCAATAAAATATTTTGTGACTAACATGTAACTATATTAAAAGGAAAATGTATTTAACATAGTTATTACATATTCATAAACAAATAAGGTAGGCACCTAACTCATACGTTTATCATAAACATTGTTATTTTAACTAACCAGTTTCTATAGAATTTAATAAATTCAATGCACAGTTTATTCGTCATTAGACCATACTTGTCTCTTTCTTACGACTGGGCCACATCAACATTCAATGTTATCGCCTATCATCACCATAAACAACGCACTTATTATTTAATTTTATTTTACACTATTAGGAAAACTCGCCGTGGGGTACCGGCTTAGAATAGTACCTCCCCACCTCTACCCGTGGGTGCCGTAGAAGTTGGCTAAGGGATAACAAATTGAAGGTGGGCAGCAGCACTTTCCAGTATTAAAACCCAAAACTGTGCTCGCCAACCCGCCTGCCAAGCGTGGCGATTATTGGCATAACCCCCAATGACGGACACAACAGGAACTAGGCCCCCAGTCCCCGGCAGTCCCGCTATTCCTGGCTACGGTAGCAGCCACGGTAACGGTGGGGCAGAGGGTGGAGAGGAAGAGGGATTCTTTATGATGAACTCTTTCTTTCAGAAACTACCTCTCAGGAAATGGACCTGGCTGAGTCCCGATGGTCCTACGAGAAATGAGATTGACTTCATTATGACCACCAAAAGGCAAATATTCACTGATGTCTCCGTGATCAACAGGGTTAAAACCGGTAGTGATCACCGAATGGTAAGAGGCACGGTGAATATTAATGTCAAACTGGAGAGGTCTCGTCTGATGAAGTCTACGCTCCGACCCACTCATGCCCGTATTCAAGACCCTGAGAGCTTTCAACTTGAGCTATCTAATTGCTTCGATTGCCTTGAGAACATCGCTTCAGTGGACGAGATCAATAACAGGTTAGTAGAAACTGTCCATACAGTGAGTTCCAAATACTTTAAACCCCACCGTACAGATAGGCCACAGAACTCTCCAACGATAACCTCAACCTCATGGCTGAACGAGCTCACTGAAACTGCAGTCTTCGGATGATGCTGAAGCATATAGGCTGCTCAATAGACGAATATGGAAGTCCTTGCGACACGACATCCGGATCTTTAATACAAACCGTATTAAAGAGACGAAAGAGCGGAAAAAAGGCTTCAAAGTGTTTGCAAGAGACATGTCTATTGGGCAAAGCCAGTTGACGAAGCTGAAGAGGGAAGACGGCCGTGAAGCGTCGACTAAACCAGAAGTGTTAGGAGAGTTAGAGAGTTTCTACGGACAGTTATACACCTCGGTCGCTAAACCTGCTAGCAGCTCAATCAAAGACCCAAGAGCCAAGCTAACATGACATTATGCCGAACATATCCCGGACATCAGCCTGTACGAGATTAGAATGGCCTTGAAACATCTTAAGAACAACAAAGCGCCTGGTGACGACGGTATCACATCTGAGCTTCTGAAAGCGGGTGGAACACCGATACATAAAGTCCTTTAGAAGCTTTTTAATACCGTCTTACTCGAAGGTTCAACGCCAGACGCATGGAACGAAAGAGTGGTGGTGCTGCTCTTCAAGAAAGGTGACAACACTTGTCTTAAGAATTACAGACCCATCTCGCTTTTAGGCCATGTTTATAAGCTGTTTTCAAAGGTCATTACGACCCGTATCAGTCGCAGGTTTGATGAATTCCAGCCTCCGGAACAAGCCGGTTTCCGAAAAGGCCATAGTACCATAGACCATATTCATACGCTACGCAAGTTATGGAGAAGACCAAAGAGTATAACTTGTCTCTATGTTTAGCGTTTGTGGACTATGAGAAGGTCTTTGATTCGATCAAGACGTGGGCAGTGCTTGAGTCTCTCCAGCAGTACCGTATTGACTATCAGTATATTGAAGTGCTGAAGTGTATGTACAAGAGCGCCTACATGTCAGTCCGAGTCCAGGAGCAGAGTTCGAGGGCAATTCCACTGCAAAGAGGCGTGAGACAGGGAGACGTTATGTCACCGAAACTGTTCACCGCTACATTGGAAGACGCCTTCAAGCTTCTGGAATGGCAAGGACTTGGCATCAATATTAACGGCGAACACATCACTCACCTTAGATATGCCGACGATATTGTAGTCATGGCAGAATCCAAGGAAGACCTCAGTACAATTCTCAAAGGCCTCCATCGAGTTTCCCAACGGGTAGGTCTTAAGATGTACATGGAAAAGACGAAAATTATGTCTAATGCCCATGTTGTACCTACCCCAATATCAGTTGGGAACTCAGTTCTCGAAGTTATTGACGAGTACATCTACCTGGGACAGACCGTCAAACTAGGCAGGTCCAACTTAGAGAAAGAGATCCAACTCGGCTGGGCAGCGTTCCGGAAACTTCACGAAGTTTTCTCGTCAAAAATACCTCAGTGCCTCAAGACAAGAGTCTTCGACCAATGTGTGTTACTAGTGATGACTTATGGCACTGAAACGTGATCTCTTACTATGAGCCTCATAACTAAGCTCAAAGTCGCACAACGAACTATGAAGAGGGCTATGCTCGGGGTTTCTCTACGTGAAGAATCAGAAATGAGGAGATCCGTAGAAGAACGAAAGTCACCGACATAGCCCAGAAGATTAGCCAGTTGAAGTGGCAGTGGGCACATAGTACGCAGAACAGATGACCGATGTGGCCGAAATGTTCTGGAGTGGAGACCACAGACCGGCAAGCGCAGCGTAGGACGTCCACCGACACAGTGGACAGATGACCTGATGAAGTTCGCAGAACGACGTTGAATGCAGGCCGCTTCCAACCGGTCCTTTTGGAAAATCATGGGGGAGGCATATGTTCAGCAGTGAACGTCCTACGGCTGAGATGATGATGATGGTGATTAGGAAAACTACAGCTATATGACAGGTGTTCCATAACATTCAGCAGTATATATTTAAGCAGTATATATTCCGATAACTATCGCGATAAACTTAGCTTTCTCACTTGAATGCTCGGGCCAAATCAACACTCAAAGTCAATGCCCATCATCGCCATAAATGATTATTCCGATCATTATTAAGTAATTATTCTGCTAATTATTCCGATAATTATTACGATAAGTTGTAGCTACACCTAAGGATCATCGCGGCAACGACAGTAGACACTACGGACAAAGGCGTTTCTCGTTGATGTGGTCCATCCCTAACACTGCTGGAAACTCATCTTCCAGTCAGCGTGTCAGAGTTCAAAAGTACGCATAGAAATAGAGAAGCAGATACTACTACGTATACTATAAACTACAAAAAAAAAAATTGTAGTTTATAGTATACGTTGTAGTATCTACTTCTATGTCATGGTAGACTACAAACAAACCTAAAATATAACGACACAAATTGTAATATTAATTGCTTTGCCTTTCGTGCTATCAGTACTTTATATGATGCGACCTAGGGTCATACTCCGATAAGTACATAAAACAGTTGGAATTGCTAAGAAACGGAAAAGGTTTCATGTGGGGAAAATGTACAATACACCCTTACTGCAGTAGGTCAATGCAGGACATGTCGCCTCAATCCGTGTGGCGGCGACCTCGGTCTCATTTTGTAATTAGAGTTAAAATCCGGTACCTGGGCGTAACCGTAATTTGGCGTGACGTAGCATTCTTCTATACTAATATTATAAAGAGGAAATATTTGTATTTATGTATGTAACGAATATACTTAAAAACAATTCCGATTTCAAAATTATTTTGCCGTTAGAAAGCTACATTATTACTGAGTAACATAGGCATAATATTTTCATGAAAGATAGGGTTCCGTATGAAAACTTCTATAACGTAACCCGAAGTGTGACAAAACAGCAAAAAACATCCTTAAATCGCGTACGCTGCGGAAACTATTGTCAATAGAGCAAAGTAATGTAATTACAGAAGTTTTATAGAAAATATCAATATATATACAATAAAGTATCCTACACCGTGTCTTACTATTACAGTTATGTCACAATAACCACATTTTCATTTTAAAATATGAAATAGTAACGCCGACAAATTATAACTGCGCTCCGCGTTTTATCCCGCGTGTTTATAGATGATGATGATGATGATGAATAAGGTTCATATATAAGAATGAACCCCTATTTCTCCTGGTCACGCTATAACTTGAGAATGGATGATACAATCTCGCTAATTATTTTTTGTTGCGTTAATTATTGTCAGGAGAAGGTTTTTAGTTCTTGAAAGAAAACCAAGAAAAGACGGGAGGTTATGGCGAGGCCGAAGGCCGAGCCTACTACGCGAATGAAGTCGCAGGCAGTTGCTAGTCTATTTTTTTTATTTTTTTTTTTATTTTGTTTATTAAGGTAATCCAACAGCGTTTTACGTAACATATACAGGTATATCAAATATAAACTTAAATATGGCCAAACAAGATTACACATAATTATTATAAAACATTGAAAAAACAGATATTGTGTTTATAGCGGCATGGTTGAGTACATACAGATGTACTGATTATGTGAGTGTGGAAGGATGTGTGCGCGTGTAAGTGTGGTGTGATTGTGTGGGTACCCGTAGGTGGGAGTAAGTAGAAAATGTTTGAACGTTGTAGAAATTTTATAATTTTGTGAACACCTAATAAATCACATACTTTAGGACACATTCATAGAGTGAAATTTCCTGATTTCATGTTTTAGGATATTCTTAGACAGTCTATTTATATAAAAATGAACTCCAATTTCTCCTTGTCACGCTTTAACTTGAGAACGGCTTTACCCATTTCATTCATGTTTTTAAACGTTTATAACGTGTAAAACGTTTAATACTTCGTATAAAGTTACTACCTACATTAAAGTAGTAAAGGTAAAGATAAGGTAAATTAAAGTAGGTTACTACATTAAAGTAATGTAGAAGGTTACTACATTAAAAAATATTAAGAAAAGATGGGAGGTTATGGCGACGCCGAAGGCCGAGCCCACTACGCGAATGAAGTCGCGGGCATTCGCTAGTAATTATATATGGTTAGATGATAAACTGACAGATCAACACCGTAAGTTAGAACTTACGAATATTCAAACGTTAGATTGAAACTTTAATTGCCTGTTGTAGTTTAGATTGTTTATAAATTGATGGCTTGATAGAGAATATTAGGGCGCGCTCGTACCCTGATTTAAGAAAATGCTGATATTTTAAACACCTAGTGTAACGAAACAGATCGATATTATATTATGAAAAAATACAAAGGTCAGAAAAGGAATAGATAAAGAGTAATAACCGAATAGAATTCATAAATATAACTCTCTTTCAGCAGAAAAAATCCATTTATACAATCTTCTTTGAATTCATATATGGAATATTACGCGGTGAGTGCAGATAATAATCTATATATATAAAAGAAGATGTCCTGACTGACTGACTGACAGACAACACTGAGCCTAAACCACTGATCGTAGAGACTTGAAATTTGGAGGGTGTATTGTCCTTGATGCGTAGAGGTGTACTATGAAGGGGTTTTTCGAAATTCTACCCCTAAGGTGGTCAAAATACCCATTTTGTTTTTATGAAACTCCCCCGTGTTTTTGAACTTATAGTTGTGAAAAATTGTATTTGGATAGGTCATTACAAATAAAAATGTTGGACTAATTTTTTTTGGATAGTGGTTTTGAGGGTGAAATGGAGGGGTGAAAGTGTATGGATAGTTTTTTGTTTTCGAACATACAGTGGTGAAAATTTGCATTTGGACAGTTTAAAGTGATGATTTCAATATTTATTGACAGGAATGACTTAAGGGTGTGAAACGGGGGATAATTATATTTTCAAAAGTTCTTTCTTTTTGGAACTTCAGTGATGAAAATTGATAACTGGATAAGTAATTTAAAATAAATAGTGATTCTTTCAATATTTAAGTTTTGTCAGGGATGACTTAAGGGAGTAAAAACGAGGGATGTAAAATAAAAATTACTACATATTAAAAACTGTAGAGGTCATTTCTGTACTATTAAAAATATGCTAAAAACCGTGTCAGGGGATGTAAGGAGTGAAAAATAAGTTCAAATTGTTTGTTTCTATGTATGTTTGTCTGTCTGTTTGTACGGGCTAATCTCCGAAACGACAAGACCGATTTAAATGAAATTTCGTATGGTGGTAGATTATATCCCTGATCAACATAGAGGATACTTTTGATCCTGGTAAATTAAAAAGTTCAAGTGGGATAATTAAAAATCTGTAATTACCGTATCCCGCGAGGCCAAACGAGCGAAGCCGCTGGCGGTTCAGCTAGTTATATATATGACATTATTTGAACTCGTGTTACAAGTACAACACGATATTACAATACAAAATACATTTTGTATTCAATTAATACATTTTGAGCATAGTTTTACAATACAAAATACATTTTGTATTCTAATAGTATGCTCAAGACCTTAAACTGTAATTTAAGTCATAAACATGTTCATAATGGGGACTTGTATGAGTTGTATTTTGTGAAACCACGTTGTCTCGGCACGATAGAAGTAAGTTTCAATATAACTAAGTGGGTTACTATAAAAACGTTGCCTCTGGTGTCAAATAACACTTAGGTAAGTGTGCGCCGGACGTATTGTTTATATATAAAAGCATTTACAGCACGATACCAAGAAGTGGAACCTTCTTACCTACTGAGCTTAAAGTCTGACATCTGCGTAACTTAAGAAGGCGTCAGGAGATTACAATTTTCTACATTTGGAATGTGCAAAAGTGAACTTTCAATTGCTAAGTCAAATGTGTACTTATATGTACCTATATTTACCAAATCTGAGACTATGTAATGTCAACGTCACAACTGGAACCTTCAGAACGTGATATATCAATGATTTTAGTTTTGTAACACTAAAACGGGTTTAAAGTGAGAGTCACGATAGACAATTGTTTCGGCTTTGTCTCGAATCAGTATTTTTTTAAATAAATCAGTAGGTTTTGTGTTTGCATTACAAACAAACAAACAAACAATGAAATCATTCTTTTCTATTATTAGGCTTAAGTACTAAGGTACGAATAATAATAAGAATAATAATAATAAAAAATCTTTATTGACACATTTCTTAGGTAATAGGTACTTACAATAACAATAGACTTAGGTAATATGCTGTGTTTGCATATAAGTAATACATAAATCATATCTTTTTAATGAGATCGTTGGTGCCTGTGGTAGTATAAAACTGTGTTACAGACCACAACGCCCTCCGTTCTTGTACAGGTATAAACAATATTACAAAGAATGGCCTGGTATAATGTAAGTAATTTTGTACTGATAGCGAGAAGAATTATAAAAAATAATAAGTAAGAAATTAATAATAATAATAATAAAAATGCATGCCTTGTTTTAGCTAAAAGAAAGGATGTGTGTATGTGTATTGGCGCGCGCGCGCGTTTTTGTGTGTGTGTAATGTGTGTGTGTGTGTAAGTGTGTAAGTGTGTGTGTAGAGGGTAAGATGGAGTATGTGTGTGTATGTGTGTATTGAGCCTATAGTGGTTGTTTGATAAGAATAATGATGCTAAGTTTGTACCGGCGTTACTATTGCATATTTAAACGCAAAAAAGTAGTTATTTTGCAATTTTTTTTGTTTTATATATGTCGCTCCATCCCCATATGACGGTTAAAATCAGATAGAGAGTTAAAATTCGGTATCCGGACTCAAGTCATGATGGCAAGGTTGGTCGTGGCATCTGACACGGATTTATTATTAATTAGAATTATTTTGACATAACTTTAAAATTCAGACATATGGTATTGCTGACATTTTTGTAGACATTGACGTGTTTTAAAAAAGGTACTACATCGCTTTGCTCTTTTTTTTCAAGAATTTTTTTCACACCTTGAGTTACATTCTTGAAGTTTTCATACGTTTCCTTGAATCTGTGCAAATCTCCTATCTCCCTATGACCATCAGGGATAATGTAGGATCCTAATGGTAAAAGAATTTTCCTAATCGGTTAAGTAGTTTTGGAGCCTATTCAATACAAACAAACAAACACATTTTCCCTCTTGTATTTAATTTAATAAAAAATTAATTCAATTAAATAAGTTGAATTATTAAATAAAATAATATTATTATTATTATTATAATATTATAGTTATAATTATAATATAGTGTAGATGTAGATGTAGGCTAGCTGACCCGCCAGCGGCTTCGCTCGCTTGTGTAGTGGGAAGCGCGGTTTGGACAATTATTGGGATTTTTCTGACAGACAGGTTCTCAATAGCAGTCCGGAGTCTGGAACCGTGTCTCGTAGTTGGCAATAGGCTCGCCCCTATCACGTGGAAGTGGAAATGTTTTAAACACCGGCGAAACGCAGGTGTTTAAAGCACCGCTGCTTTCCGCTTCGAGGAAATATAGGTGTGATGATTTGTTATGCTGTGTTTAAAAACAACGTGTAATTTTTGTCAAATTTTATTATTAAGTACCAAGTTTTGAGTAAATTGCACCAGAAATATCCTTATGTATATTAATTTCTGAATTTTACTGCACAAAAAAGAACATGTTACATTTTTAATTAAGATAAATTTTAGCCGTATCATGTGTGGTTGGGAGCTCCGGGATGGTCTCTATCTGTATACCAAATTTCATCCAAATCTGTGAAGTAGTTTTAAGGCGCGGTCGTATCCTGATAATAGTAGAAAGCAGAATCTTTAAACATCAAGTGTAACGAAACAGTTCGATAATAATCTATGAAAAAAAAAACTTAGGTTAGAAAAAGAACAGGCAAAGAGTAATAACCGAACAGAATTCATAAATATTACTCACTCTCTACAGAAAAAAATCCTAAATAGGTGCATAAAAATAAACTTTCACGTCTAATCTCTCAGAATTTTCAGCGATAACACTATATTATTTATTAGGTAATACATAGCCAACATATAGTACTAAAGTAGTAATTAGCAGTTTTTTCAATTGTGTTAGTATATATCGAAAGATATAAAGAAAACGTACAAAATTAACGCATTTTCGCATTACATCGTCCAATCTAACAAGCGATTTTCAACCTTATGTAAAGCATCGTAAATTATTTTAAAATTGGGGTTGGACCGCGTCTTAAGGTATGCTTTAGCATACAGACAGACAAACAGACAGTTTTTTCAAAAACATCATATTCTTGTTCAGTAAGTAGTTTTTCGTCTTCTGGTTCTCAAGATTTTTATTTCTTCCAAGTACATACTTTTTGGCCTTTACTCCTTTATTATTAGTATAGATTATTAATATTAACTTATTTATTATAAAATAGCAATGAGATAAATTAAGTAATCTATACGTTATTTCGTTAAGAATTCAAATAATTTTATTTGTTTAGAATCCAGGAGCTCTTCTTACTTGCCTTTACCTTTAACCGAAATAAACTATTATTATCAACGCTGTATTACTATCATTTATGATTTATACTATTTTGCTTGGAAGACGAATACTTGGCATAAAGACACTGCACTGCAGTGCCATAATAACGGAACCATATTGAAATTGATAACTGCTCTTTCCATTTATATAAAACTCCATGCCGAGACGAACACTGCGCTGAACAAGAGCCATTCACTTTTTAAACTAAAGCTTTTCAAACCACTGCAAACACACTGCTCTCGTCACTCTGAGCTTATGAAATGTTAAATCTCTTGCCCTCTAATTACACTCGAATATTGCACTTCAAACCCTTTTCCTGTAATAAACATTTAATCTTAGAATAACTACCTATAGAAGGTAGGTTTCAAAACAACGTCTACTCAAAACACGACGTGTTACATATTCGCTGTGTGCTGTGTTTACTTGCCTTGTCACAGTGTTTTCCCATGAAACTTGAGCAGTTGATTGGTCAAAATGTGTTCCATACATTGATTTAAAAGTAAATAAATATAATATTTAAAAGTAACAGTGTAAGCAGAGTGAGCCATTTATGGCTTCCATTATACGGTTTATATTTAGCGCATGTACTTGGTTTTAATAGGTCTTAATTCTAAGACTGTGTTTATATTTTCATTTCAGGTATTATCATTGGCAATGACCGTAGTATCCGTGGCGCTCCTGGCACATCCAGATGATGGAGTTGTCTTCTTGAAGGAGATAATATCGCTGGAGATGAACTCCTCGTTTCTGAAGATCATATTCTCATTTGTAACCTTGATTGACATCATGTGGATGGTCTTTTCTATCAACCTGATTTATGGCATATTAAAGGTACGTTTCATCAGTGGAGTACGACAGTAAGAGTCCGTCATAAGGAAATGCAGTAATAGTTGATTAGTAGCCAAGGGCTGTAAGGCATCAATTGCAGCCCGAGGTATTTAGGCGCCTATAGTTCGAGGGTGCAATTGATGCTTACACCCGAGCTAACTACTCTGCTTTACATCTCGATTGTGAAGTAAGTAGAAACAAACCGGCATTACAAAAATAAAATTGATGACTATTATACTCATACGAAGACAAGGCTGAATAGCGAAGTGACCTCTTTTGCCATTGGGCTGAATGCATGATGTCTATTGCCAGTATGATGGTTAGATGCACGCCAACTTGCTGAAAGAGTGAAGTGGTTTTTTTACCGCCCTAGGGCTTATCTAGCTACATTATTACCCTAGAGCGCCAATTGGTCACCTACAATCCCTATTTGTGTTTTTTAATTACTTACCGCCCTAGGGCTTTTCTAGCTACGTTATTACCCTAGAGCACTAATTGGTCACATACAAGCCCCATTTGGGTGTAATAAGGACCTACAAACCGAATATGAGAGATGTAAATGCATTTTTTTAATATCACAAGCTCGTTTTTTTTTCTATTATTTTTTTATAAAACTGCATATCGATGGCGTGTACAGTATGAACTATGAGTTCTCTGTGGCACGGTTGTACTAGATAAATGATAGTTGGTACTGTGTATGTCATGATAGGATTAAATTATACTTACGCATGTTTGAACGGAGGCAGTAGCACAAACAATATGCGAAAAAGTATTCGCATCGTAAGCGTCAACATGTCACGCTTCGTCGTACAAACTACGAGTTATCTATATCAAAGTTGCTCTAGATACATGACAGTTTGTACTGTTTTACGTGAACGACACGTTGCGTCACGCTTACGCAGTCATTCGTGCTAGGCCTACTGAGGATAGTGGGCCTAGCATGAAAACTTGCGTAAGCGAGACCTGCTGGGCTATTCTGTATCTCAGTTGCTAACTTATGTGGATTGAAATCTAAAAAAATGGCCGCTCTATGTCACTTTTGTCAGCTTCAGTAATCAAATTACTAACATTTTTGCTTACTGGGGTTGCCGAAACTGACATAGAGCCGCCATTTTTCAAGGTTTCAATCAACATTTGTTAGCAACTGAGATACATAATAGCCCTGCTGGTGATGGTATCATTGACGTAAAACAATTGAATTCTAAATTTTTCATTTATCTAGTACCTATACAACTGTGGCACAGATAACTCATAGTTTGTATAACGAAGCGTGGTCCGATTTTCAATGTAAACATTGAAAATCGGACCACGCTTTAGGCTACGAATACTTTTCACAAAATATTCGTGCGTAACGTACTGTGTAATATGTATGTCGTGCTCGTGAGACTGTACCAACTGTCATTTATCTAGTACCTACACAACTGTGGCACAGATAACTCATAGTTTGTACAACGAAGCGTGGCCCGATTTTCAATGTAAAAACATTGAAAATCGGACCACGCTTTAGGCTACGAATACTTTTCACAAAATGTTCGTGCGTAACGTACTGTGTAATATGTATGTCGTGCTCGTGAGACTGTACCAACTATCATTTATCTAGGGCAACATTGACACAGATAACACATAGTTTGTAAGCAGAAGTGTGAAGCATGGACGTTTTCGATACGAACACTTTTCACAAACTATTCATTCGACGGCCTTTACCGGCCGTTTACCTAAGTGACAGCGTGATTATGGTAGGTATTGTGTTATCTCGTTTGGAAAATGTATACAGTGATTACGATAGCTCTTTGGATTTAACAGCGGGTTAGGGTTATGACCTCTCTGTACTGTTATAGATAATGTTATCAATACAATTACACACACATTATAAAATGTGACGTAAATATGTGTATAATTGAAAATTAAAAATATATTTTTTTTTTATTTATAGATTGTATTATTATCAACAAACAAAAACGACAATTAATTTATTATTAACTTAACCAATTTCATATTATTATTGAGGTCCTGTAGTTTTGGTCGATTGTAGTAAATTAATACTAATTTGCAAGCTTTTCTTTTGAAATACCATCAAATAGTTCAAGCTATATACGCAGTTTTTTATTAACATCAGACACCTAGTTCAAGGTATATAAGCTTTTATGCAAAATTGGCATTACTTTACTATTAACAAAAGGCTGAGTTTCAATGTAAGCTTAAAGCTGACACCTTCTTCATATTACGTGTAAATGCACACACCGTGCGAAAGACACTTACAAAACTAGTTAGTCTACAAAACGAGTAATTGTGGATGGAAAGATCGAAAGCGGAAGGTTTGACTACGGTATTTGGTTTCGGAGTTTTGTTTGAAATAGTTAGGAGACAAACATTTTTTTATTTTTTATTCGTAATTAAAGGGCTTTGTCGCTGATGCGATTATGCCGCCCTGGTTATTACAACAATGATAAACTAATAACTACTAACAAATAAAGTTTTTTGGCATGTTCAGATAATGGGTCTGATAGTATACCATTACAGCCAACTAACGATGAATTCAAACTAGAATTAATCCTGTCTGCTGAGTTCTGGACACATTCCATCAAACATTGAAATTTATAGAGAGAAAAATTCCATCCTCGGACGGGATTCGAACCCGCGTCTTCAGACTCTCCGTGTCAGACGCCATTGACCAACTAGGACACCGAGGTTCCGGTCCGAACATCGAATTTTAACTCTCTATTTGAGTAACCCTCTTGCGGGGACGGAGCGACATCTATTGGACAGTTTAACAGTACCATCCAACAAAATTCGATGCTCGGACCAGAACCTCGGTGGCCAATGGCGTCTGGCACGGAGAGTCAGAAGACGCGGGTTAGAATCCCGTCCGAGGATGGAATTTTTCTCTCTATAAATTTCAATGTTTGAGATCGCTAAAGCAGGCGTTAGTGCTTTAAAAAGTAATACTATAAACATTCCATCAAAATATGGTACACGTCATCGATAACATCACAAGTCATACAGTTGGGAAGTAGTTTTTCGGAATAAATATGAAAATGTATTGCATGGAATGTGTCCAGATTTGAGTCTTAACGCGGTTACAATATCGCGTCTACACAATAGACTGTTATCTATCCAAGTGAATGGCATTGGGTGAGGTTGGATCGTACGGTACCAATTGCCTTTCTCTTTCGATCTTTCATCAAAATATTCCTTCCTGAGATCATAACAATTTATTTTCACCGGAAGGATGGTTTCAAACTGGCGGCAACATGGAATCCAGTGATTAAAAAGTGTTCCCGTCGCGATTTATCCTCAGAAAAATCTGTCGATATCGTTAGTGTTGTGTGTCGGGACAATGACTTTTTATAACAACTGTTGGGGGTATATTAAAAAGTATCTCCATACTTCAAGACAATGACACCCGCCTCTTCAGTCCGCTCGTGAACACGATCAATGCAACTTGATCGAAACGTCGAGGTAAATAAATACTATTACTAACGCGATTAAGCCCCGTTTATATAATATAACTAAATTTATTTTCAATAAGGGTATGTAATTTTGGAAAGAGGGGGTATATGCACAATCAATACCATCAGAAATTGCTTGCTTGGCTAAGATATCAACATTTTCATTTCCATCAAGGCCAATGTGGGAGGGTATCCATTGTAAATATGTTATCCTGGAATCAATCTGTAACGTAACTAGAAGCTTTCATATCGCGTAGGTTACTGGTAAGCCTCTGAAAACCACAGGAGGTACACCGAGAGACAAACATACAAATTGTTTAAAACCCATCTGCTGTAAGCTCTAGAGGGAAGCACCAAAAAGGTCCCGTTTTTTGATTTTCTACTTGAACATGTGCTAAGAACTTTTTAGACACTTTTTCCTCTTTCAATAGATTCCTTTTCCTTTTTCATTAGAATATATTTTTACTTTTCTAGTGATATTTCTTATTTATAGGTTTAGTTTATAGTTATAGGAGCAAGGAAGACACATTAATTGGTACAACGAATATTTTATAATACCTTTCAGACTTGTTATATCTTATTGACCGAGCGAGCGAAGCGTCTCTGCTATAACTGGCCAAATTAACCTTCATGTGTTCGTATGTTAAGTAGGTTGTATGTTGGTCCTCCTGTACATCGCACTTTTCAAACAAACTTGAATAAACTTCATCATCAGCCTGTAGCAGTCCACTGCTGGACATAGGCCTCTCCAATTGCACGCCACTTAGGTCTATCTTGGGCTTCTCGCATCCAGTTTTTGCCAGCCGTCTTGCGCAGATCGTCACTCCACCGTGCCTCAGGACGTCCTACACTACGTTTGCTGAGACGCGGTCTCCACTCTAGAACTCGTTTACCCCAACGGTTGTCGGTTCTACGGCTAATATGGCCAGCCCACTGCCACTTCAGCTTGCTGATCCAGTGGGCGATCCAGTATGTCGATTACCTTGGTTCTCTGACGGATCACTTCATTTCTGATGCGATCCCTCAGAGAAACACCGAGCATAGCCCTTTCCATAGCCCGCTGAGCGACCTTGAGCTTGTGGACCATTCGAGCCGTCAGTGTCCACGTTTCGGCTCCGTATGTCATGACGGGTAGGACGCACTGATTGAAGACTTTCGTCTTCAAGCACTGTGGAATCGGCGAAGTAAGGACTCGACGTAGCTTCCCAAACGCTGCCCAGCCCAGCCGAATTCTTCTATTCACCTCGTTCTCAAAGTTGTTTTTTCCCAACTGCAATGTCTGCCCGAGGTACACATATTTTTGAACAACTTCGAGAACGGCGCCGTGTATCGCAATCGGTTCCGGTAGAACATGTTCGTTGAACATGACCTTGGTTTTGTCCAAGTTCAGTCCTGCAGCGTCTCTGCCACGATGACGATATCGTCAGCAAATCGCAAGTGAGAGATGTATTCGCCGTTGATATTAATGCCACGTCCTTTCCAGTTCAGCGTCTTGAACATATCCTCCATTGCATTTGAAAACAATTTCGGGGAAATAACGTCCCCTTGTCTCACTCCTCGATGCAACGGTATGGGGCTTGTTTGCTGATTCTGTACTTGGACGGACATGGTGGCGGTTTCGTAAAGACATCTCATCACTTGGATGTATCGCCAATCTATCTGGCAACGCTGCAGTGTATCCAGAACAGACCAGATTTCAACCGAGTCAAAGGCCTTCTCATAGTCCACGAATGCTAGACACAGGGGCTGATTATACTCTTCGGTCTTCTGTATAATCTGCCGCACTGTGTGAATGTGGTCTATGGTGCCGTATCCGCTCCAAAACCCAGTCTGTTCCGGTGGTTGGAATTCGTCGAGTCTACGCGCAAGACGGTTCGTGATCACTCTTGAAAACAGCTTATAAACGTGGCTCAGAAGGGATATGGGTCGATAGTTCTTCAGCAGGGTCTTATCTCCCTTTTTGAAGAACAGGACGACCACACTTCTACTCCACGCCTCTGGAGTTCTCCCTTCGAACAGGACAGCGTTAAAAAGCTTCTGGAGCTCCCTCAGTACGGGTTTACCTCCTGCTTTTAGTAGCTCTGTTGTAACGCCATCCTCTCCAGGGGCTTTTCCATTTTTAAGCTGTCCAAGAGCGATCTCGATTTCGCCAATACTGACTTCTGGCAAGTCTTCGGTGAAATGGCGTGTTAACGTGGCTCTAGGATCATTTTCGGGATCAGGTCGAGATGCATGCGATGCGTACAATCGGCCATAAAAGTCCTCCACTTCCGAAAGGACTGCCGGCTTCGAAGCAACGACTTCTCCACTAGCTGTGGATTGAGAGATTGTACGAACACCTTTGACCCCCGATTCTGCTCGATCGCTCTTTCGATCGAAAGAGTATTGAAGCACCGGAGGTCGTGTCGGACGTTTTTGTTGATCTCTCGGTTTAGAGTCCGCTTTTCTGACGAAGTGATGGGTGGGTTTTCACGTCGTTCCTTCATTAGCCCCAAAGTCTCTTATGAAAGCTTGGGCTTCTTGCCCTTACGCTGCATGTAACAAAATCTCGTACCTTCTTCCCTGAGGACCCGAGTCACATTTTCGAGGTTCTGGTTTACGTCTGTGGTGGTTTCCACGGCAGCGAATTGGTTCTCCAGGTTTAACTGGAATGTTTCAGATCCTGCAATGGTTTGGAGCAGTGTTGGTCGGAGCCTGGACTTCATCAGACGGACACGTTGCGCCTTGATGTTGATATTCAGAGAGCCTCGGACAAGTCGGTGATCGCTACCGGTATTGAACCTGTTGATCACGGAGACATCTCTAAATATGTGCCTTTTATTCGTCATGATGAAGTCATTCGTCATGATGAAGTGAATAAACTTGGTTGCCTTTTATATTATTCAATATAATTTTATGTCGTAGCGATGTGGGGCTGGGGGGGTATTTTTCACTTAATTGGGGGAAATTTACTGTGGCACTATTTTATGACTGATTTTCATATTATTTGGTACACACATTAGGTAGGTAAATACCTGATTTTAAAGAGAAATTTCGAATAATAGGTTGTGAAGTTTAATAACTTGACGATTTTGATAGCTCGACTAATGGGGGATCCCAATAATCTATCTATCCAGAGTTTTCCTTACTACCGATAGAAATGTGACATACTGTCCATACAAATAGTATCACATATTATCTATCTCTAGTAAGGTAAACCGGCGATAGATAGATTATTGGGACCGGTCTTTAAACATATTGCTGCTGATAAGACTGTGTTCACGAGGGCTACTGTTCGCAGAACTACTAGTTTAAAAATAAGATCGTTTTCACAAGGTGTGGATCATGATACGATTTTTGTAATTAATTTCCAGAACAGGGCTAACTTCGTGCTGAGCTACTTCTTCTTTGGAATCTCGGTGACCATCCTCGTGATGCTCAGCGGGCTGTTAGTGCTGCTGCAGTCACACTGGGTCATGATGATAGCGGAGATCATTGCGGGATGTAAGTTAATTTTTACCAGACTACTGCAAAGCCAAAGGGTGGGTTATGGTTTAGACTGGTATGTGTATATATACGTATATACGTTCAGTTTGTTCAAAACTTGCTACTTATCATAATTTTCCAAATGAAGCGTCTTGTTATGTAAGAAGACGCGAGACAGCTGATTTGTTTGTTGAAAATTAAGCGCCATGTTTATTTTGGGCTCTTCGCACCAGGGCCGGGCTAAGATGATCTTGCCATCGTCTTAAGCATATTCATCGCCGGGGTGCTAAAGTCTGCCTGTGCCCCTCCCACTTTCACTCATTCGGCTCAAAAAAAAACCAAATCATTATTAATTAAAAATACGGGATTACTCACGTAATATTCATCGGATAGGTTCGACTATAGTTTCGACCACATTCGGTGGCCTTTTTCAAAGAGTGTTCGGGACGCCCGCGTCGATGACGTCTCGCTTAGCACTGATAATGATAATGATATTAATAATGATTGAAAACCACGTTAGTTTTTGTAACAAAAAAAACAAATATAATTTTTAAGTGTTATTTATTTATTTATTCTTCTGAAATAAAAAAAACGATTTTATTTTTGCCGGTTGAAAAACCTAAATAATTCTACTAAATAATACTACGTGAATTTTTGTTTTTATAATTTGTTGATATATTTTATAGTATTGTATAATATTTATTATTTATGCATTGAACTCAATTTATCGGCCTTTTGAGCTGGATTTTTTTTTAATTATTTCGTTGATTTTAATATCAATTTTGTAACTCTATACTTATGAGCCAAGTTTGTAAATCTATCTGAGGTCATGGTTGACCGTAGATAGTTTTTATTAATTTCAACTTGTTTGATGAAATGTTATGAAACACAGAACAAACACAAAACACACACATTAGATAATTTGAACATTACAACTTAAAACTTCAAGTGAAAATGGGTATGTAGTAGACAAAATATTGGCAGTAACTACCCCATTGAATAAATCTTACCCATCAATATCTGATCTATTTTTCTATGTTTATTTTTGCTGTAGGTTAAGATATTGTGTTTTTATCCGTCTCCAATTTCCTCCATTTCTCAATGTTTTGCATAAAAATAAAACGTTAATGTGCTCTGTTAGCAAATTGAATTGCTCGTCTAATTTTATAATAGGCTGTCTCAAATTGAAAAAAAAATATTTTAATATTGAATGAATTTCAATATTAAAATATATTTTTTTTAACAAGAAAAATTCACTTACTTGGACGGGATTCGAACCCGCGTCTTCTGAATCTCCGTGTCAGACGCCTTTGACCAACTAGGCCACCGAGGTCCGGGTCCGAGCATCGAATTTGAACTCTCTATCTGACTTTAACCGTCTTACGGGGACGGAGCGACATCTATTGAACAGCTTTGACATTACCATCCAACCAAACGAAGCATCATTTAGAAATACTTAAACTTTCGTATTGACATCGCAACCCTTGTAGTTTTTATAGTATTACTTTTTAAAGCACTAACGCCTGTTTAGCGATCTCAAACATTGAAATTTATAAAGAGAAAAATTAATATCCTCGGACAGGATTCGAACCCGCGTCTTCTTACTCTCCGTGTCAGATTCCGTTTCAACTGACATGCAAATATCATTGATCTCCGGGTGTAAACTATGTGTAGCTTTCTGTGTGCTATCAGTATGCTGGTAACGAGGAATAACAAGTATGTCATATCTTCTGCGTGTTCATAATGAAATATTTGTCTCCTTTCAGTGATCTACATCCACTGCCTGATTGTTGTGCACAGTGCCTACGAGTTGATGCAGCGAGGAAAGATCTTCAGCTTGAACTCTCATCGGCGATCGGACGGAAACCTGCTGATTGTGTCATAATATATTCATCCTTTAGAAATTATTCGTCAACAACTGTGCTGCTGTTTTGTCGACTCGATGCTCTCATTTATTCGATGAACAGTAAACATATTTTATGATAGTTATAATTTTTATTTTGTAGAGTACGTAATTGTTATAAAATCTTGTAAAAATTCCAATAGCAACTTTTATATAAAACCAGCCTAGTAAAAAAGTTCCTACCTAGCAAAGAAACAGCGTAGACAGATTGAGACTTAAGTCTGTTATATTTCTTTTGACATCGTCTCTTAGTGCACTTTGTCTCAAAAATGGTATGCAATGTTGTCATAAAATCTACCTACCTGCGGTTCGGCCCGGTTAACTCATGCTTGGTCAGGAAATTCTGCAGTAATCTACTATCACCTATATTAAAATCTACCTACCTGCGGTTCGGCCCGGTTAACTCATGCTTGGTCAGGAAATTCTGCAGTAATCTACTATCACCTATATTAAAATCTACCTACCTGCGGTTCGGCCCGGTTAACTCGTGCTTGGTCAGGAAATTCTGCAGTAATCTACTATCACCTATATTAAAATCTACCTACCTGCGGTTCGGCCCGGTTAACTCATGCTTGGTCAGGAAATTCTGCAGTAATCTACTATCACCTATATTATATGCGGTATCGGTAGGTACAATAAATGCACCTATTCCATTTCACTCTTATTTCAAATACTAATGAGATATATAAATGATATAGAGATCAGATAATCTTCAACATCCATTGTTAACACACTCTTTTCAGCCGTGCGATTGTCTAAAAGCAAACTTCGTTGCATCTTTGACGACAACCGTGAAACAAATGACGAGATGACAATAAGTTGGAAAAACAACCTTATGTACAAGGGCGATATCTCATTAAGTATATGACATCGGTGAGCTCGTCGACGAACGCAACGACGTATCATTAGAGAATAGCACGGCAGGTTCCAATGTTTCTAACTTACGGTGATACTAATATTTTGATTTGAACGCATTTATAGTATGGGTGTACATGAAATATTTTAACTGTACAGCTATTGAATTGTTTCGATTGTACATTTAGAATAAAATAATAAAAATATCGATATATATCTTTCTATGAACAAATCGGGCTAATTATGTGGAACGCACCTCCACCAGAATAGATATTATTTACACTGAATGCAGAAACAAAGCAGTGTTGGAAAATAAACAAATCGTTGTGTTTAGTTGCCATGGTAACATATACATCATAAGATATGTAATTTGTCGTAAGTCTAAATAAGTTTGATTATATATGAAGTAATCATAAGAATTCTCACCTCAGTCAGATTTTCAAATAGGATTTCCTGTAAACAGTGATTAGGTATGTGATATACCGTTATTATTGTATGTAATACACCTAATTTTCTACTTAGGATATACGGCTTAAATATGCACTATAATTAGGTAAATACTTTTTATATTACACAAGTACAATTTGAAAAATTTAATACCGACTTCCATTCTATTCAGTTATTGGAGTGTATCTCAAAAACTACTGGACCGAATTTGATAAAATTTAAATGGGACCGCACGGGAAGCACCAGCTTTCAAATAAAAGAATTTTAAGAATCAGTTCACCCAGTTGAAAGTTATGTGGTAACAAACATAAAAAAACATACAGTCGAATTGAGTACCTCCTCCTTTTTTTGGAAGTCGGTTATGCATTTGAATTTTATTCAATTCGGGGTCAAGTAGTTTTTGAGATATATCCATTAACTGAATAGAATGGAAGTCGGTTTCAAATTATACTTGTTTTGTGTTATTTAAAACTAGTTTTGACAGCTTTTTTAATTGTGGTCCTTGAGGAAATTTCCGTTTAATGGTAATAATCTGAAGCATTTATTGTGTTAGTTTAGCATTTCGATGCCATTGAACCGTTACTTCGTAAAATATTAACAAACATACATACTCACTTACAAACTTTCTCATTTAATATATATAAGGTATCCCCTTAAATTAAAAAATCAAAGTACCTAAGTATTTCAAATGACGTGGATTCTTACTAGAATGCTTGCTCACTCAGCCTTCAGTTAGAATCTCATCCACTTTCTTTGATCTTCTTTCTTGTACCTCCCTCTTCCCTCTGTCCAAGCCTCGTATGCTTTTTGCATCTTCTTGTATCTCCTTTATCTGCCTCCTTTGTCTTTTATGACCAAGACAATCATAGATTGCTCTGATTCGGATTAAGTAGCTTTTTTATTTGGTGAAAGATCTACCTTTTTGAGAAAGAAGCCATAATACTACAGACTGATTTGTTATACTCGTAGGGTACGAATTGAAAACAAGTATAATGTAAGAAAAATACATAGTAGCTTTTACTTGCTTCCAGTTCAAAATAAAAACCAATAAATAACATAGTCATATATTGCTTTTATTGCAATTTTAATCGCCAACATCTATTTCAACACAGTACATAGTTTTATTTTTAAACATTAACTTGTATTAATAAATAATATATTAGATCAACTAATGTAATTATAATATTGTACAAGTAAAATTAAGACCTTGCTTGTACTATGTTACAATTAAATTATTATTAACAACCATATTTTTTCTATGAAATATATATTGTCTGAGTATATTTTGTGATTTAATATTTTGCGTATAATTACCTAACAATAATAGGTATCTATCTATAAGTACAAAATAATGGTAATAATAATATACCAGTATTTCTAACCAAGAAATACCTAGAATATAAAACTGCTTATATAAATGTAAGTATTGTAGTAGGTCTTTTTCAGAATATAACCACAAAACAAAGTAGGTAGTGCATTCTTCATTCCAGGTACTTTGTGATATAAATTAATAAATGAACGGATGGCTGGAACATAAACTGTTCCCAAATTGAAGTGGGTTATTCGTTCTACTATATTTTGTCGATACACTTAACTAAGTTTTAATATGTTAACCACTTTAGAAGTCAAAAATGCATTTTGAGCGATGGATTTAAGCATACAGGGTTAGGTAAGTATATATGTAATTTCCAAGAAAGATTACGGTCAAGCATTCCTATAATGGAACTGTTCCATTGGCATAGAATAGTATAATATTACTTAATGTTTCCAGTTCTTGGTAAATATTGAAAATTATATTTTACATAAAAGTTTACAAAAAGAGGTTAGTATTGGACATTATTTCTTTAACCAAAAGTGTTAACATTTTTTAAACACTTTCGATTCTTTAGAAAGCTAATTAAGCATTGTTTTATAAAAAGTGTAATGTTCTGATATCTTTTTACATTTAACGTTTTAGTGAGCTGATGCACATAATGTTTATCTCCTATTATCATGAGTCAAAGTGTATTGTGTATATTATAAATCTCAGGGATATTTACCAACTCTTTATTTTATCATAAAAGTGTGTTCGAGAATCTCTTTTGCCGTCTTTTCCTCACTGATTAGAGTGCAAACTGTATAAATTAAAGAGTAAAGGATGTTAAAAATATATGACTAATGTTTAGACTTCTTCTCGGCTGTTGAGCATTTTGTAGTAGCTGCGTATCAGGAGAATTGAATACACGTTTACTCCTGAAATGGAAAAATAATATATAAATTACTATATTTATAACTATTCTATTACATATAACATGTATAACATGTACAATAGTATACATTGGTAATATAAAACATTCCGAGTACAGGAACAGAGTTCGAAGACAATTCCATTGCAAAGAAGCGTGAGACAGGGAGATGTTATATCTCCAAAACTGTTCACCGCTGCATTGGTATTTTTGTATTCAAGCTCCTGGAATAGAAAGGAGTCGGCAAGAATTTTAACACGACCGACGATTTTAACACCGAACGATATTATAGTCGTGGCAGAATCCATGAAAGACCTCAGCACAATGCTCGAAGGCCTCAATCGAGTTTTCCAACGGGTAGGCAGTCATATTAGGTAGAAAAAGGGGTCAACCTCGGAATGAAAAATAATAACCTGTAAATTGGTATAAACCTTTGTTTTGTCATTCTAAATGTTGTCTAAAAAGTCACAAATGTTATCGGGTCCGCGTCTTAAGATATTGAAGGTCATAAAAATCAGTTTTAAAATTTAAAAATTCTAAAGTTTCCGCGAATAGTTAAATAGTTGCAAATCTCATTTGAGCAATAGAAAGCGAGATATTCGTGTACCTTCAATATCTTAAGATGCGGACACGATAACATTTGTGACTTTTGAGACAACATTTAGAACGAAAAAACAAAGGTTTATACCAATTTACTTATATACGGCTTATTATCTTTCATTCCGAGGTGAAACCTCTAATATGACTGGGCTATTAAGATGAACTTGGACAAGACAAACATTATGTCAAATGTTCATATTGTGTCTACCCCAGTAGTTGGTTTTCAATTCAGTTCTAGAACTTGTTGACCAATACATCGTTGACAAGATCCAACTTCGAGGAAGAGGTCCACAGTCGTTTCTGCAGTGTTCTGGGCAGTGTTCCCGAAACTTGCCAGTCTTTTTTTCAAAAAGTATTTTTAAGGTAGTGCCTCAAGAGAAGAGTCTTTAACCAACGTGTATTACCAGTGATGGCACTGAAACATCGTCTCTTGCAATGGGCCACATAAGGAAGCTCAAAGTCGCAAAACGAGCTATGCTTGGAGTTTCTCTATGTGATCAAATCAAAAATGAGGATATCCGTACACGAACGAATGTCATCGACATAGCCCATAAGAATAATCCAGTTGTAGTTGCAATGGGCAACGTACATACCACGCAAAACAGATGGCTGATAGAGCCGAAAACTTCTGGATTGGAGACCATGGACCAGCAAGCGTAGCGTAGGTCGTCCACCGACAAAGTGATACGACGTTGGATGAAGGCTGCTTCTAATCGTCCCTTTGGAAATTTGGAGGCATATGTTGGCAGTGACCGTTCTCCGGCTGCGATGATGATAATGATATTATAATATCATATATGTATTCATATGAAAGTCGATAGACGGAACGGAAGAAGTAGACTAAAGAACAGAGGTATGGTTTGTGGTCTAAGGGAATATATAACTGATAGAGGGAAATGGACGGAAAGGGTATATTGTGGCGACCTCAAACATACTAAAACCGGAAGAAGAGGAAAAATATATGATGGCTAAAAGGGCAAGTCTACCCTCACTAGGAAAAGCGTACACATACCTCCTCATTTGTATCGTATATGTTTTAAACTTAACTTATCTGGGGTCTGAAAGAGATATTAAACCGTCAGTCCCAAATCAAACTTGGTATGTTTTTTTTTAAGTTTTTGGTATGACAGTTGGTATTTAGATATATCATTTAAATTAAAAAAAGTGTTTATTGACATTTTTTGATAGGAATTATTTAAATGGGTGAAATGGGGGATTAAACTTTTGTTGGTGAAAATTTTATTTGGGTTTTATATGTTATTGAAGCCAATATATTAACTAAGGAGAAACAGTCTTCGTGTCATGTGTACAAATGATCCGAAATACCTTCCCTTTGATAAATAATGGCCCAATTAAAAAAGTCCAAATTAAGGTTTGTTTCGCGCTGACTAATAATAAGTCACATGGATAAACTCTGAAATTTGCTTGAGCTGATTTGAGCTTTTGCTAAATATCACATGTAGTGGCGGGCAATAGTCATAAACATACTCGTACCTATATATTGTTACAATTGTCATCAACAGTGTTCTAATTCACGCCTAATAATTTAGATTTTTGTAAAATTTCTGTAATGCATTAATATTATGAACTACATTGACTACAAGTATTTGCACCAAAATATAGCGGCACAATCTTGTGACTAAGCTCAAGCGGTAAAAATTAACCGCTGATAAGATTGGTCTTCTGTTAGCAGAACTACTAGTGTATAGGGTCAGATCTAGCGGTCTGAAAACTCTGACGAACCTTAAATCTGACCTATTTGCCAACCCGCACATTTCGTATATTTTATAGTTTTGACTCCGATATGATTGATCCTTTATATTCTTTAAAACAATTGTAAGTAGTAAAAACCAAAAAAATATTTAAATGCTTCTTTCCAAAAAAATTCGTTGCACCAGTTAATACCTTAGAAGAAACGGCACTATCGTGCATATTTTTCTTAGTATGATCTCTCTCTGAGAATCAGGTTCTGGTGGATTGGGTGAAAACTTAATGAGTTGATCATGATTTTGCTATCTGTTGTCTGGAACACAGTTTAATACCTGGCAATAAATACCACGAACAGATGGGGTTTGAGCAGAAAAGTATTAATGTATGTCATTTATTTTAAAGAAAAAATATCTGTTCAAGGATACAAATATATCCCGAATTCGAACCTGGGTCTTCCTACAATCCGTGTCAGGTACCATTGCTGATATGGCCACCGATGCACCCCGAACCCATCGAATTTATTTCTTTAGTTGATGAAATTGAAGTCTTTAATTAACGCGTCGTATGGGGACGGGAAAATGCGGAACGGTAGCCTGCTTGATCTACCCGTTGCGCACTGACTATTGTTGAGCTAATTTTGTTAGATATGTATTATTGACTTAAAAAACTGATACACGCTCGATAACAAGCTAATGGGGCGGTAGTTGGCCATTTCGACTATGGACCACATCCATACGTTAGAACAAGTATTAGAAAAATACTCCGAATTCAACAAAAACTTACATATTGCTTTCATCCTTTACACAAATGCAGTCTCTATTATGATAGATACTCTAACTGGCAAGGTTTACACAACTGCAACGTAAATCTAATAATCATTAGAACTCTAAAAAACTTATGTTTTTTAGAGTCAGAGATCAGAATTGCGTGAACATGAGATCAAAATAGCCCGAGGTGCCAGGCAGGGCGACTCGTTATGTCCAAAATTGTTAATAGCTGTCTTGCAGTGCATATTGTCCAAATTGAACTGGATCTGTGAAGGCATCCCAATCAACAACGAACGTCTCACCCATCTAAGATTTACTGACGATATCGTAGTCTTTGCTGAAACTCATAAGAAGCTAGAATACATGATATGCCAACTAAATACAAAAAGCAAATATGTAGGCTTGCATATGGACCCGAGCAAAACAAAAATAATGACAAACGGCAAAAAAGAAAAAATAATGCTAAGCGGTGTTGAACTTGAGTATGTAAAGCAGCCTCTTCTGTCTGAAGAGGCTGAATTCCACGATACACGCCAACCATCATAACTTTATTATTTTATGAACTTGCTCTCTTTAGATGTTGTTACCTGTTTACGTGTTGTTTTACGTGGACATTATCAAACAGTACTTACCAATATAAAAAAGTTCAGTGGAAATAGTGCCAGCGTTGAAATTTGGCACGTTCAAGAAGAATATGAACATATGGAGCAGGAAGAACACTATCCACATGATGACGTAGCTTTTGATGATGCCGGCTCTCTCCTGAAAACGTGTACATTTCTTATAAGTAATAGACTTGACACTAGACACTTGACACTATCTGAGTTAATGATACATATTCAGGTGTTAGCTGTAGGTGGAAGGTGGGGTCGCACACTAAAACCTAGGGTCTACCTGGCGACCAACAAATAACGGCTATCTTTTGAGTTGATGTTGAAAAACAATCATTCAAATAAATTGAATTCAAATAAAATCAATCATTTGTTCGTCAGAAAAAACATTTGCATTACATATTATGAGACCTAGTTCATCTCAATATATTCAACCTGTAAGCCATCGTAGAAATATTCATATTTATTTCTAAATTAAACAATGCACTATAGGTATACTAAAAAATAAAAAAATATAAATTGAGATATTCTTTCAAGCTGTAGAAACAATTCTAAAATAACCAACTATGCAGTCTAGTTTTAAAGTTAGTGCAGGCTAACGTTTTATCAATAACTTATCTTTTGTAAACAGTAATGGATAGTGATTTTGATAGACAGTTGCCAGCCAGAATACTTATATTCTTAGTCTATCAATCTATAGATTTTACAGAAGATAGAAAATAATAGAAGAGATTTTGCAGAAGATACTTTAGAGAAGTCACATTTATTGTCTTACCGTGACAACTCCATAGACAAAGGCCACGTCAAAGCAGAACTTGGCGATGAACATGATAACCAGAATGATGCACATGGCGTAAAGACCGGTCAGTCCAGCTTGCAGCTCGATATTCTCTTCAACGCCTTTCACCTCAGTCTGTTCTTCCCCCACCATTGACGCAACCACTATCATTATAATCACAAGCGTGAATGACAGCACCTGTAATATTAAAAAGGGCTTACAATATTGCAAAAAGGCAACATTAACTGGTGTTTCCAGGCAGTCACCCATCCATTTACTGACCGTGCCCGACGTGGTATAAACAAGGCAAGGATAGAAAAACAAAAACGTCTATTTCATAAAGTTCTTTAATTGGTAATTTTAGTTGATGAGAATAATTGAGATTTTGTTCGATTGTGTTATATATTCACGTGAACACTTTAAAATCTATTTAATAAGACCGGCTGTCATCAATTTTCATTGCTATCTATGCACTATAAGTAAGTGTTCCTAAAAGAAAACATTTTTACCAATTTTTTATTTACCATAATTAAAAAAAAGGAAAAATTTACTAGGTTCTGATGTATTCCTTTATATTGACCCAATTACCTATCTAGATGCTAAATTTGAACTTTCTAGGTCATCTAGAAATGACGATTTCGGACGTTAATATGTAAATAAGCATTTGAGGTGTCTTTATGAAACAGTACAAACTGTCATTTATCTAGGGCAATACTGACACAGATAACTCATAGTTTGTCGCCAAAGCGTGACGCGTTCATGCTACAATATGAATACTTTTACGCAAATTGTTTGTGCTACGGCCCCGATGACACATTATCACAATATTTATATAGGTATAAAAAACAAAAGAAAGATACGGTTACCTACGAGTATTTGTGTGCAGGTATGTTAATGTGTGTGTGTGTGTGTTTGTGTATGTGTGTTCATGCATGTGTTAAGAGCCATCAATCCACGAGCCTCAAACCATAACAATTACTCATTCCCCGTATTGCGACACCCCAGGCGTTCCAGCCACCGTGAGACTGCTGAAGAAGCACATTACGACACATTGACGGGAACCGATGTCGTTCGTATGTATTCTACCACCGTGAGAATGCTGAAGAAGCGTATTACAACACCTGACGGGAGCCGACGTCGTCCGCAGTGTGATTTATATTATTCACTTATTGTTCTAACATCGAACGATCAGAACGTAGTTAAGTAATTATAATTATAATTGTAATTTAATTAAATTAAATATAAATAAATCGGTTTTTTGAGTCCTCGCATGCTGAGATACTTAACTCATGTGTGTGCAAAAAATACAATGTACCCAATGTGAGTCTCAACGGGCAGACGATAACAACAGCTGTGGACACTTTTAAGTACCTTGGTCACATTGTAACATCTAAATTAAATGATGATGATGACATAGAACGACAAAGGCGCGCTCTGTGTGAAGTAGGTAACACGATCGACAGAAAGTTCTCCGAGCCGACGTCATGTGAAAGTTACACTGAAATCATTTTGAAATACGTTCCATACGGGTCAACAATTGAATATTCCAAAAAGTCTCACCATTCCATTTGGATAGCTAACAACAACATTTTCAGGCATCTGATGGGCCTGGAGAGATGCTGCAGCGCTCCAGGAATATTTTTGCAGCGCGAGTCGACTCGTTCAATGCCATTCAGCAGTCAAGAATATCATCTTTTGTGACTATAGGTTGACACGTGTAGTTACAATAACTAGAAGTCCGCTGGAAAGGCTGCTGCTGACTGCAACGTACTGACGCAGTGAGGCTATTGCCACATAAGTTATTTTACATCTCTCAAATTCGGTAAGTAGGTCCTTATTACCCCCAAATGGGGCTTGTAGGTGACCAATTAGCGCTCTAGGGTAATAATGAAGCTGAAAAGCCCTAGGGCGGAAAGTAATTAAAAATAAAACACTTCACTCTTTCGAAAAGTTCGCGTACATCTAACATGCATTCAGCCCAATGACAAAAGAGGTCGCTTCGCTATTCAGCCTTGTCTTCGTATGAGTATAAAAGTCATCAATTTTATTTTTGTAATGCCGGTTTTTTTCTACTTACCTTACAATCGAGATGTAAAGCAGAGTAGTTAGCTAGGGTGTAAGGATCAATTGCACCCTTAAACTAATAGGCGCACGAGCGCAGCGAGGGCAATGACAAAAGAGGTTGCTTCGCTATTCAGCCTCGTCTTCGTATGAGTATAAAAGTCATCAATTTTATTTTTGTAATGCCTTTTTTTTCTACTTACCTTACAATCGAGATGTAAAGCAGAGTAATTAGCTCGGGTGTAAGCATCAATTGTACCCTTAAACTATAGGCGCCCTCGCTGCGCTCGTGCGCCTAAATATCTCGGGCTGCAATTGATGCCTTACAGCCCTTGGCTACTAATCTACTATTAATATTATTTCTTATTTTATTTTAATTTGACTTATTATGTTCTTGATGTAATGGGTCTCTGTGTCTGAATTAAAAATATATTATTACTATGGGGATACTTAGTAGCAAAACTGTGTTAGTTTGTAGTAAGATACGTGTATTGTGTGATACATGTTTATACTGGAATCATGTTGGAAAAAATATTTTAATTAGTTCTGATAGAGATTTAAATTCTGAATGTGCAATTGTCTGTTTACAAAAATGTATTATTATTTAGGTCGATGGTTGGCTACTGACGTGGAAAACTCATGATTATTATTTATTTTTACTCAGTTCCGCAAAATCTTTTACATTATTAAAGATAGCAGTTTTCAGGCTCGTTTCAATTGAATTATATGAAGTATGGAGGAATGCCCAATGTATCATTAATTTCACTAAGATATTTTATATATTTAACTCTTTGAAGACATTGAAGATAGAAGTAGGCGTTAAAGAAAGTTGGCACTCAAGAGAAAAGGCCTCCGTGTTTGTATGATAAAAGCAATTTATTTTGTTTTATCTTTATCAAGAGTCAGCTTATTGTAACGTAAACAAGATTAGATTATCAAATATGTCATGTGTTTTCGCTCTTTCTACTACAATAGTCACCGACATAGCCCAGAAGATTAGCCAGTTAAAGTGGCAGTGGGCAGGGCACATAGCACGCAGAACAAATAGCCGATGAGGCCGGAAGGTTCTGGAATGAAGACCACGGACCGACAAGCGCAGCGTAGGTCGTCCACCGACTCGGTGGTTAGACGACCTGATAAAGGTCGCAGGACGACGTTGGATGCAAGCAGCTTCCAACCGGTCCTTTTGGAAAATTATGGGGGAGGCATATGTTCAGCAGTGGACGTCCTACGGCTGAGGTGATGATGATGATGATGATCATAATGACTACAATAGTATTGTCATCAGCGTAACTAATAATGTAACTTCGGGCAATGGACAGAGATGAAAGCTCGTTGTACAAAAATCAGGACGAGATTTGGAACGAGTATACTTCCTTGTGGGGTCCACAGCTAACAGACAAGGGATCAGTGAGAATATTCCCTATTTAACACTTTGCGTCCTTATGCTCAAACAGTCCTTAAACAAGCTGAGGTGCTCTACCCTGATTTAAAGTTTTTCAAGCATATTTAACAAAATTGGCATCGAAACCATGGCCAAAGCGTATGCTTGTTCTAGCTAAGAATATTGCAAAACTCTTCTTTTTATCATAAAGTTTTAATTACAGTTTCAGGAAGTTTTAGTACAAAATGTGATGCTGATTTACCGCTACACAAAATCATATTAGTTAGGGGATAGCAAACTTTTGTTCTCGAGAAAGAGAATATTACGGTTGTTGATCACTTTTTCAAAAACTTTGAACACGGCAGTAAGAAATAGTTTAAGCCTGTCTGTAGTTTCCTATAACTTTTTGTCTTCCGCTTTGTGAATTGTTGACTTGGCTTGATGATTTCATGATTGTTGACGGAGAGTGATATTTAATTATGACACATGTTTTACCATCACAAGCTGTTAAACATATCTTACCCAAATAACGGCTATTCTATAGCTCGGTGTGTTTTGCTGTTTTAACGATCCGCTTTTTTTGCGGCCCAGGCATTTTAGCATGTACACTAACTATTCAAGATAATTGGTTTGCTTTTTTTTATACTGAGATAGCTGTTCATCGATAAATATGAAAATAAACTCAACTAACGTAGAAAAGAATCACAGATGCCGCCTTTGGATTTTCATGTTATAAAGGCGTATGTGTAGGGTCCAAACAAAAAGTAAGACAGCACCAGAAGAGCGCTCAAATATCATATAGAAAATTCCGCCGGAAAACATTAAATAAAAATAAGTGCTTGGCAATTTATGAAACCTAGTTCTGTACGTATATGAATTCTCTTGTAAACCTTTCGAGTTTCTGAGACAAGTGTTCATAATTTAGATTTTGCTATGGAAGTGCAAGGTTGAGGATAATTTATGACTATCTTATGAACGGCCCAGGCTTGGCCAAATTTGTGCAAAATAAACAAATGAACGTGTGTAACAGAAACTTAGATTTAGTGCAAAAGGTATCCATTTGTTCTAAATCTTCTATGTAAATAAGACAAAGTCGAGCTACACCTACGAATTTGGATGTTATTTAGATGAGACATTTGATCACGACATTTTTATCATCAACATCCATCACCGTGCGTGTGAAATCGTGGGGGTGCCAGCCAACGATTAGCTGTATTTAAACGAAAATATGATGCAACTCCATAACCACGCACGAACCTAATGAGCTAAATGAAAATAACGTACCGCGTTCAAGCAGCCCAATATTATGTTTCCAGTCTTCAAGTCGAATATAAAGCAGCATGTCTCCAGTTGTGGCAACCCCATTTTGAATCTGTAAAATTAAATCGTACGATACTGTGTATATATTCTAACAATATTTATTTCTGCACAAACTAAACACATTACAAAAAATCTAACCTTAGATTGCCATCGGCAGTGGGACATGATGTTACTATGTGAAAGGACGGAGTTAAAGAATATGTCGGGATGCGATATTAATTTATTGTGATAAAAACGATTTACAACCAGTTACAATTATCACATACCTTATCACATAACCTACTTCTAAAGGCATTTAATTGGAATCACTTATTAGACAGAATACAATGTCAAAGTAAAATAAAATATATATAAAATCATTAGTCAGTGAGGTAAATTACACAAAAAAAAAGAAATACAAAAACATAATAAAAATAACAATAACAATAAATAATCAAAATAGTAATAATATTCATTCAATCACTTAAACTACTATCGAGATTACCCGTATTACACCACTGGTCTGTTAAGCTTTCACAATATTTGACCAGTTGTCAAAAGAAATGTCAAAATCAGTGTTGGCATTACGGAGTGCATTGAGGTGGCGCAGAGGTCGGACTATAGGAGACATTGATCGCGCTACTGTATGACCCCCATCAACATGAAAAAGCTTATGTTGCCTGACATGACCACGCCTACTTACTGGGATCTCGAGTTCATCTGGGACGAATAGTACACACAATAGATTGTGCAAGAGTAAACAGTCAACCGATCCCCTCAACACTTTGAGGCAGATGGTGAGCTGGTCGACCATACTTTTCACTTCTAAGGAGTAAAAACCTAAGTGCCCAAACAAAAACTTGGTCGGGTACCGGAATGGATCATAACCATAGATTTTTTGTCAAGGCATCTCAAGAAGGCCTTTTGGACCTTCTCCAGCATCCGTGTATAGGTAACATGATGAGGATTCCAGAGCCATGCACCCGTTTCAAGCTTACTTCTGACTAAGGCCTTATACAAGGCTGTAATAACTTGTGGATTTTGAAAATCTTTGGCATTTTGTAAGACAAAGCCTAACCGTCGGTAGGATTCCTTGGCGAGACTAGCTATATGATCATGGAAAGTCAAGGTGCGATCAAATGTTACTCCCAGGTCTGTTATACAATTTACTCTATTAATGCATATAGTGCTCATATAATAATTGAAATTAATTGGATTTCTATTGCGGTCAAAGGTCATAACATTACATTTATTGTAATTAAATAGCAATTTATTTGAAAACTCCACTCCACGCAAAAATCTGGTTAATGTCAGTTTGTAGGCCGAGGCAGTCACTAGGAGATTTTATTTCATAGAAAAGTTTTAGGTCATCTGCATACAGTAGACATTTAGCAGCGGTCAAGACTTTCGGTAAATCATGGATCATAATCAGAAAAAGGAGAGGGCCAAGGACCGACCCTTGGCTCACACCGGATCGAGTGTGATATGGTCCAGATACATATGTGCCATGCTTCACATATTGGCGGCGAAAATATGTAAGAGGTAGGGAAACTTGACTTACTAAAGACTGTCTTAGTCGGCAACTATTGTCAGACCTTCTATCGCTAAGCAATAGTGCGCATACAAAGCATTATTATGATAGGATATATACTCTTACTACAATTACATTACATTCAATGACAATCAAAATTAGTATTATTAAATCTCGTTTCTTATAGAATTATGAAACTTTGTGGGTATTGTAGCACAGCATAAAGATAAGGTTTACAAAAGACATTGATTGTCCAAGATTTCCACTTTGTTTTCACTTCGGGTTGAGAAAGGAAATGTTATTGTTAAAACTATGCAGGCACATAATAGTCTTCAAATATAAATAAGTCACGACATATTTTTTTACATTTCACATTCGGTCGTACAATAATTAAATATTAAAAAATTTATACGTAGCTTCATTATTCAACAACCTTGCTTTGGTGAGTGTTCATAACCTGCTTGGTTATGAAAGTTACACCGGGTTAACATCAGGCAAACAACTAACCCATCACTTGATATTATGAAAAGTGAACTATATCCTTTATGATAGAGGGTTTACAATGGCAGAAAAATAAAGGAAGTTTTTCCATACTTCTGCTGGATCCGGTGAATTTTGAGAGATTACAATTTGTACATATACTCGTAGAAAATCCTTTGACAGGTACAAATAAATTACTTAAGTGTTTAAAAAAATCAAATGATGTGATAAAAGTAGATTCAAAATAGTTAGAAAGATCTAAAATGAAATACAAAATTTGAAGCATTTTCAAGCTGAAACCGTCTAAAAGTCTAAAAAGTAAAGTAAAGTTACTTATACCAACATATTTCAATAATAGGTCTGTTAGGTAGGATATTGAGTAGTTATGAAAAAATGCAGAACTTTGAAAAAAAGCAAAAGACAGTATTAATATAACTTTAAGTATTAGAAATATTATTATCAACTTACCGAAATATATTTTTTCAAATGTTGTGTATTCTAGGAAATTTCACCACTCACTGTTGGTCCACGAGAAGCTGCGTAACTGAATCCTCATGGGGTATTCCAAAGATTATTTTAGTGCCAGAAGGTTCACGTCCATCTTTTTTAACTAGCCTAAATTTCTAGTTCTATAAAGTACCTATTATTCTAGGATTTATGTAAATTTGACTTTCTCTAAAACTATACTAAAGTACCTAAAGTATATGCTATCCAGAAAAGGTTAATTTTTATCTAAAAATTCTGGCTTGATGATTTTTCTTTATACCTTTTAAATAGGAGATTTTTAAGTTTAAGGGTTAAGAGTTTTTGTCACACAATGACCATGCCACCTTACGTGAAGGCTGATTGGTAATGATTAAATTTAATAAGATATTGTGAATGAATTGCGTTTAAATTTTACAATACCAAAAACAAATACGTTTACCTAGGCACACTGTTACTTTGAATATGATGTCAGTGTTAGATTATATACAAAAAATCAAACTGAATATAACAAGTTTAGTTTAAAGTAATTAATGGATACTCGAGTTATTTTCATTGCATGTTTCATTATATTATGCTTAAATAGAGTGGGCTAGAATGTTTTCCATTATGAACGGAACAATTTCATTCTCGCCTAGTATAGAGTTCTGAGGCCTATCTTATATTATTTGAATGCCAGTATCCAGTAATGTAACATTAAAATTTATGTCAATATGTACAATATGCCAATAAAATTATTATTATTATTCGGAAACTACTTTTATTCCTATTTATTACTTAATATACTATACCATGTACTTTGATACAATATTGATAATAATATAGCAGGGAACTAAATTATTGGTGAGTGGCGACATGCAGGTAGAATTATCCCTGAGGTTAAAAGATACCAGGCCCAGCAACCAGGTTGGTATAACTCACTAACCTGAGAAAGGCCGATTAATAGATTTATAGGTGGCAAGTCACCATTAGCCAAACATACCAAGATGAGACTAAAATTGGCAAGAGTTGTGTATAAGGCTTAGTAATTTGTTTGTGAATTAGTGCATAATATTGTACGGGGTGGTTTGGTATCGATAACTAGTCGTCAAAGTGACAGAAAAATAAAACATATTTTATTATTGTTATCAACCCATATACACTGATCCGCGGCTAAGAACCATTGTGCGACTGAATGCACGACGGCACCGCAACTTAACATGACATAATAAATATAGGGGTGAGAACGCAAAACATACTACGAGCATGGTTCTTCATCGCAGAGCAGCGAATCATCATCATCATCATCATCATCATCAGCCTGTAGCAGTCCACTGCTGGACATATGCCTCTCCAATTGCACGCCACTTAGGTCTATCTTGGGCTTCTCGCATCCAGTTTTGCCAGCCGTCTTGCGCAGATCGTCACTCCACCGTTCCTCAGGACGTCCTACACTACGTTTGCCGAGAGCAAGCCGAGAGCCGAGAGCCGAGAGCAGCGAATATGGGTTCATAATAATAAAAATAGATGTTTTCTTTTCTTTCAGTTTCATGCATCAATTCCACACCACCCAGTTCAATATTTGTGCACTAATTATCAAAGACGGTATATACTAATTATTGTTTATATTCTACTCGTATTTTATACCCAATTAAAAAATTTCTAACTGAAGGTATATTTAACTTTAACCTAATGTAAGTTAACCTAGATCAAAACAATTAACAATTATTAAGTATTTATTTAATATCAAACCCGACTTTACTCATGTAGTTAGTCGACGTTATCGACCTAGCCTATTTCAAGCTAAAATTGTAGGTAGGTAAATGTTTGTGCCATATCTGTACTCCACATTCTATGGTAGAGTGTGGCGACATCCAGTCTACTTTATAGATCAATATTGTATTCTCGGCTTCCCTTGAACTGTTCAGGCTTGATGACGAAGTCTGCGATAGTCGAAGGAAGTCTTTTAGGCACCAAATTAAAAAAAAACAATGATGGTTATATTATTTATACAATACTAGCTAGTGCCCGCGACTTCGTTTGCGCAGGACAAACTTATAGGCATACTTCGTGTAGCTTAATATATTCCCCAATGCCATAACTATCTTTATACCAAAATGTCATAAAATTTTTACATTGTCAAACGCAATTGCTATAATAGTATTAGTAAATTTAAATATTTAGTAAATCAATTACTAAGCACTAATAATAAAATACAGTACATACGAACATACTCGTACAAATATACAATTAATCACAATGGAAAAACACTGTCATTACATTTCATCACTCTTGACGATATTTGTGTTACATGTCATCACCCTTGACGGTCATCGAGCACTTCTAGTGTATCGAGCCGTCAAAACGATTGCGTGCTTTTGATTAAACTATCAGAAACTGACACAAACTTTGACAGAACTATCATCATTACGATCTTATCGTTGGCGGAGATCTTGTTACTTTGTCTATGCTGTGCCCAAGAATATTACGCTTTTTCACCCGCATGGTGATGGATGATGATAATGATGATGAAAAGTAGCCTATGTGCTATTCCAGACTATCACTGTGCCAAATTTCAACCAGATCCGTTCAGCCGATCTGCCTTATAGAGTAACAAACATCCATTTATCCATACATCCAAACTTTCACATATTTTGTAATATTAGTGGGATATTACGTGTTGCGATAACCTATGCAAATAGGGCAAATTCTGTGGTATACGCCATCCTTCAAAAACCTTAAAATTCGAATGGCTTGACAGGGCTGGTAGTAGACGCTTTGAGGAGATAGTTATAATATTCCTTCCAACGTCGGGACGCGAATCGTAAGAGGCGAGGATACCAGTGCACTGTGAACAGTGAAACCCGACTTACTATTAGATACTTCTAGATAGAACTGTGCAGTCTCGCCGAATGTCGTGTTTTTTACGGAACGTTGAGTATCTTTGCTGAGGTTCATGAGGTCATGACTATAGGTTGCGACTGAAAATCAGTGACTAAGAATCCTGTCCTTAGTCGTATGCTGAGTTGGGACCCTTATTCATGACACGCACATTTTTTATAATGTATGTATATATATTTGATATGTATGCAGTCTGCTGCCTTTAATTTTTATTATCTCTACAATAGTTATATTATATTAACGGGGCTTAATCGCGTTAGTAATAGTATTTATTTACCTCGACGTTTCGATCAAGTTGCATTGATCGTGGTCACGAGCGGACTGAAGAGGCGGGTGTCACTGTCTTGAAGTATGGAGATACTTTTTAATATACCCCCAACAGTTGTTATAAAAAGTCATTGTCCCGACACACAACACTAACGATATCGACAGATTTTTCTGAGGATAAATCGCGACGGGAACACTTTTTAATCACTGGATTCCATGTTGCCGCCAGTTTGAAATCGAAACGTCGAGGAAAATAAATACTATTACTAACGCGATTAAGCCCCGTTAATATAATATAACTATGTGTTCAAATCGCGTAAGTTTAAAAATTATTATCTCTACAATGTCTGTAATGTGATGTGTGTCTTGAATAAATGCGTTTTCTTTCTTCTTTTCTTCTTTCTTTCTTTAGTAGACCTCCTGTGTAAGAGGCAGTCTTCGTTGGTAGTGTGCCAGCATAAACATGTTAGGGTGTGAAGGAAGAGCACTGTGTAGCAAGTGAATAAACTCGACGATGAGACTAACGAACCAATATTTCGAGGTGATGACAAAGTGAAGTGCCACGCTAAACTGGGTTGGCATACCGTCAGTCGCAGGACTTGTTCGTTTCATCACTTCATAGTATAAATAGCCGCAGATGATAATGACCCTGACGAACCCAAGTCTCATTTATGGCCAGCAAATGTACAGCTATCCTTCCAGCTACTATAATTTCTTCGTGACGAGTTTCCAAAGACCCAGCGTTGAAGAGACTAGCTTTAAGTCGTTCTTAAAGCATTCCTCCTTGCGTCGTATATCCTCAATGCTGAGGGTCGTGACCTCTACTGAGTATATTTTGGTAGACCACATCACGCCTCGTTGATCTATCCTCGGCTGCGTGAATGGCTTCACATACGGTGGTGTTGAGTTCGGTACGAATTTGGTCTGACCATCGCATGGGGGATCGACCCCTTGATCTTTTTCCTTCCACCTTGCCGGTCAGCAACAATTTCTTCATGTTGTTGTCACTCTTTTGTGCTATATGGGCAAAGAAGTCGAACATTCTGCGGAGGCATGTGGTGTGTAGTCTTGCATTGGTTTTTAGTGCAGCTAGTACAGATTCATTGGTGCGGTGTTCTGACCAATGTCTTAAAACATTACAAGATATATATTAACTGTGTATTTTGCTACCTGCAATAATAATTATATATGTAATTGGATATGAATAAAATTGTTACCTGAGGAATATTGGGTAAAGAACAGATATATGACCCAGTTGAAAACATCAACAAACACAATCCACTAGCCCAATGTTTTATGTTAATCGAACCGTTTCTTATATAATCAAAATATACATGTTCTCGTATTAATAGTGCGTTAGGTACCTACTTACCCAATAGTAACGATCCAGTTATTGTAAATTCCCATTTATATATAAAAAACACAGATAAACTCATGTATACTTTGCTTACAAATGAGAGCATTGAGTTTCAGTTTAATGCGTATAAATATATACTTATATGTATAAACTAAGATTTTTTTGAAATTTATAGAGAGAAAAATTCACATCCTCGGACGGGAATGGAACCCGCGTCTTCTGATTCTCCGTGTCAGACGCCATTGACCAACAAGGCCACCGAGAATCTGGTCCGAGCATCGAATTTTAACTCTATATTTGACTAACCGTCTTGCGGGGTTGTGTATAGTTTTACATACTATTAATAAAAAATAATAAATCAAATATCATTTAATACCTTTCACGTACTTTGGAATATACACATATAATATATAACACAAAATAAAAAAGACAATTGTAATAATATTTGAAGTTCTCAAAATGTCACCAATTTAACTATTTCACAGCGACTATTAATAAATGGTAGGTATACAATTACTTGACTGTAATGAACTGAAATGAACTTGTCGAAGCTATAGATACAAGTAATTACAGACCAATATATCCACTGGTCTGTGCAAGTAATGTATAGTAAGTATAGACACAAATTAGACGAGACTTAATTAAACTAGTTGTTTGGGCATACAATATTACTGAATTATTTAACTAATTAATACTGAATTACAGATAATGCAAAATACCCGCTTTGGAAAAAACCATAACAAACAATGTTTACTCGACAACGCATTATCAGCGTGTATATTGTAACAAGTATAATACAAGGTTAACCAAGGTTGTGTCTGTACATATTATATGATAGTTAAGCTAAAATATTTTTTTTTCGCCGTGGCGGTGCCGGCTTAGAATAGCACCCCCCCAACTCTACCCGTGGGTGCCGTAGAAGCCGGCTAAGGGATAACAAATCAGAAGGTGGGCAGCAGCACCTTCCCAGTCAAACACACAGAAACTGCGCTCGCCAACCCGCCTGCCAAGCGTGGCGAGTATTGGCAAAAACCCCTCAATGGATTGGACAAAAAGAACCAGGCCCCCAGTCCCCGGCAGCCCCGCTATTCCTGGCTACGGTAGCGGCCACGGTAACGGTGGGGCAGGGGGTGCTAAGAATCCCCGGCAGACGCCCGGCTACCACCCCCAACGACGACGACTGGCCCTGGTAACACACAACATATGCACGATGAGGACAGACGAGAAGATATATGAGCTGGAAGAAGAAATGAGTAAGCTACGCTGGGACATTGTGGGGTTATCTGAAGTCCGTAGGACACGATAACCCTAAAATCAGGTAACCTACTCTACCACCGGGAGGGCGACCAACAGTCCCAAGGTGGTGTCGGGTTTCTCGTCCACAAGTCCCTTACTAACAACATAGTTAAGATCGATAGCGTTTCCAATAGGGTCGTATACCTAATACTCAGAGTATCCAAACGATATTCGCTGAAGGTCATTCAGGTATACGCACCGACGAAGTCGCACCCGGATGATGAGGTGGAGGATATGTATGAGGACATTAGTCGGGCCATACATACCTCTGAAACGCACTTTCTAGTTGTTATGGGGGACTTCAACGCGAAGTTGGGTAAGAGAAGCGAGGATGAGTCGAAAGTGGGGCAATTTGGCTATGGACAACGGAACCGTAGGGGACAGAGGTTGGCCGACTTCCTGGAGAAAGAGGGACTCTTTATGATGAACTCTTTCTTTCAGAAGCCACCTCACAGGAAATGGACCTGGCTGAGTCCCGATGGTTCCACGAGAAATGAGATTGACTTCATTATGACCACCAAAAGGCAAATATTCACTGACGTCTCCGTGATCAACAGGGTTAAAACCGGTAGTGATCACCGAATGGTAAGAGGCACGGTGAATATTAATGTCAAACTGGAGAGGTCTCGTCTGATGAAGTCTACGCTCCAACCTACTCGTGCCCATATTCAAGACCCCGAGAGCTTTCAACTTGAGCTATCCAATCGCTTCGATTGCCTTGAGAACATCGCTTCAGTGGACGAGATCAATAACAGGTTAGTAGAAACTGTCCATACAGTGGGTTCCAAGTACTTTAAACCCCACCGTACAGATAGGCCACAGAAACTCTCCAACGATACCCTCAACCTCATGGCTGAACGACGCTCATTGAAACTGCAGTCTTCGGATGATGCTGAAGCATATAGGCTGCTCAATAGACGAATATGGAAGTCCTTGCGACACGACATTCGGGTCTTTAATACAAACCGTATTAAAGAGACGATAGAGCGGAAAAAAGGCTCCAAAGTGTTTGCAAGAGACATGTCTATTGGGCAAAGCCAGTTGACGAAGCTGAAGAGAGGAGACGGCAGTGTAGCGTCGACCAAAGCGGAAGTGTTAGGAGAGGTCGAGAGTTTCTACGGACAGTTATACACCTCGGTCGCTAAACCTGTTAGCAGCTCGGCCAAAGACCCAAGAGCCAAGCTGACCCGACATTATACCGAAGATATCCCGGACATCAGCCTGTACGAGATTAGAATGGCCTTGAAACAGCTTAAGAACAACAAGGCGCCTGGTGACGACGGTATCACATCTGAGCTTCTGAAAGCGGGTGGAACACCGGTACTTAAAGTCCTTCAGAAGCTCTTTAATACCGTCTTACTCGGTTCGTAATAGTATATCGTAATATCGGTCGGTAATAGGTTCAACGCCAGAAGCATGGAACAAAAGCGTGGTGGTGCTGTTCTTCAAGAAAGGTGACAACACTTTACTTAAAAATTACAGACCCATCTCGCTTTTGAGCCATGTTTATAAGCTGTTTTCGAAGGTCATAACGAACCGTCTCAGTCGCAGGTTTGATGAATTCCAGCCTCCGGAACAAGCCGGTTTCCGAAAAGGCTATAGTACCATAGACCACATCCACACGCTACGGCAAGTTATACAGAAGACCGAAGAGTATAACTTGCCTCTTTGTCTAGCGTTTGTGGACTATGAGAAAGCCTTTGATTCGATCGAGACGTGGGCAGTGCTTGAGTCTCTCCAGCGGTGCCGTATTGACTATCGGTATATTGAAGTGCTGAAGTGTTTGTACAAAAACGCCTACATGTCAGTCCGAGTACAGGAGCAGAGTTCGAAGGCAATTCCATTGCAAAGAGGCGTGAGACAGGGAGACGTTATATCTCCGAAACTGTTCACCGCTACATTGGAAGACGCCTTCAAGCTTCTGGAATGGCAAGGACTTGGCATCAATATTAACGGCGAATACATCACTCACCTTCGATTTGCCGACGATATTGTAGTCATGGCAGAATCCATGGAAGACCTCAGTACAATGCTCGAAGGCCTCCATCGAGTTTCCCAACGGGTAGGTCTTAAGATGAACATGGACAAGACGAAAATTATGTCTAATGCCCATGTTGTACCTACCCCAATATCAGTTGGGAACTCAGTTCTCGAAGTTGTTGACGAGTATATCTACCTGGGACAGACAGTCAAACTAGGCAGGTCCAACTTCGAGAAAGAGGTCAATCGTCGAATCCAACTCGGCTGGGCAGCGTTCCGGAAACTTCGCGAAGTCTTCTCGTCAAAAATTCCTCAGTGCCTCAAGACAAGAGTCTTCGACCAATGTGTGTTACCAGTGATGACTTATGGCACTGAAACGTGGTCTCTTACTATGGGCCTCATAGATAAGCTCAAAGTCGCACAACGAGCTATGGAGAGGGCTATGCTCGGGGTTTCTCTACGTGATCGAATCAGAAATGAGGAGATCCGTAGAAGAACGAAAGTCACCGACATTGCTCAGAAGATTAGCCAGTTGAAGTGGCAGTGGGCAGGGCACATAGCACGCAGAACAGATGGCCGATGGGGCCGAAAGGTTCTGGAGTGGAGACCACGTACCGGCAAGCGCAGCGTAGGTCGTCCACCGACACGGTGGACAGACGACCTGAGAAAGGTCGCAGGACGACGTTGGATGCAGGCCGCTTCCAACCGGTCCTTTTGGAAAATCATGGCGGAGGCCTATGTTCAGCAGTGGATGTCCTACGGCTGAGATGATGATGATGATGATGATGTTTTTTTTTATATTAAGTATATAAGAAAGTATTAGAATACAAAACAGTATTTTAAAAATATTCTAGTTCCGCTGTTTTTTCGTTTTGCCCGTATTTCTATTTGTTCGCCCATCACGAAAAAATTACATAATAGACTTTGATTTAGTTTACTGCAATGTTATTATTGGAGTTCTTATGATACTTAGTTTTGTAAACAAACATTTAAATATTGAAATTTATAGAGAGAAAAATTCACATCCTCGGACGGGATTCGAACCCGCGTCTTCTGACTCTCCGTGTCAGAAGCCATTGACCAACTCTCTATTTGACTAACCGTCTTGCGGGGACGGAAAAAGCAGGCGTTAGTGCTTTGAAAAGTAATACTATAAAAATCACAAGGGTTGCGATGTCAATGTGAAAGTAATGCTTCTTTCGGTTGGATGGTACTGTTCTGTCCATAGATGTCGCTCCGTCCCCGCAAGACGGTTAGTCAAATAGAGAGTTAAAATTCGATGCTCGGACCAGATTCTCGGTGGCCTAGTTGGTCAATGGCGTCTGACACGGAGAATCAGAAGACGCGGGTTCGAATCCCGTCCGAGGATGTGAATTTTTCTCTCTATAAATTTCAACGTTAGATCGCTAAAGCAGGCGTTAATGCTTTGAAAAGTAATACTATAAAAAACATTTAATCTTAATAGTACAATTCTCGTCCATACTAATTGAATAGCGAGCGAAGCGTCTCTGCTTTAACTGGCCAAATTGACTTTCATCTCTCCTGTTAGGGTGTTCGTTGGTCTTCATGTACAGGTCGCATTTTTTAACCAATCTTGACGAAAGTTGGTTTGTATGTTCTACTATCAATCAATCAATAAGAATATATAAGAATAGAGTCAAAGAGCTTTTGTCTTGGTGGGGTGGAAGTGTTCTTAGAAAGGGGTTTTCGAAATTCAACCGCTAAGGAGTGCAAATGTATGTATGAAAGTCCTTTGTTTCTGAACCTGTAGGGTTTTTAAAATAGATTCTTTTATATTTTTAACAGGGATGACTTAGGGTGAAAAGGTGGATGAAACTCTGTATGGCAAATTTTTGTTTTGGAACTTATTGGTGTGAATATTTGTATTTAGATAGTTTATTTAAAACAAAACATGGTGTTCCTTAATATTTTTGACAGAGATGACCAGGGGGTGAAAAGGGAGGTAAAACATTGTATGGAAAATTCTTTTTTTCAAACAAGAATTTTCCATCTATCAAACAAAGAATTTTCCATTATCTAAATTAGAAACTGGTGTTTCTTAATATTTTTGAAAAATTGAAATTCTTCGTTTTTTTGACCTATACTTGTGTAGGATATATAATTTTGTACTTGCTTAATTATTTCATGTTATTGAAGCCAATATAATAACTGAAGAAAAAATGTTATCGTGGCACGTGTACAATTGATCCGAAATTCCAAAAGAAACCAATAAAGTTTGACATAAATAAGGTTAGAGCATACTTATAAATATGTTGTTATATTTGTCATCAACACTGTTCTAATTTACGCCTATTATTTTAGATATCATTGGTTAGTGTATTTACTGTATTGTATTGACTACAAGTAATTGCACTACAAGATGGCGGCACAATCGAGTGGCTAAGCTCAAGTGATAGAAATAAACACTTAAAAAGGAGAGCGTCTTGGCTTAGATGGTCACTTGATTACTTGCGGTCAACAAAAGATACATTTTAAATATGAGCATCATTGGTCAAGTGGTGGCCGAGATAGTAGTTTGTGAAGTACTGCGAAATATTGCCGCTGAACAGAGTATGCTCGCGAGGTCTTCTGGTCGCAAAACTACTAGTATTAAGTCAATCTTATTATTCTTACGTGTCTTTGTCACATATAATTCCTTCTAAACGGCCGGACAGATGTATATGAAATGTTGTGTGTATATTTCAATACGTTCCTGGATTTGAAAACACAATTGTACCCGGTAGGTGGAGCTCCTGTCGGTATGTCACTGAGCTACTTGATGCGAGTGAAGTCGCTGGCGGGCCGGCCTAGTTTATATATATTATATCTGGTTTTGTATCAGGCAGATTACGCTAACGAAGCCGGGAGCGACTCAGCTGGTTGTGAGCTCATTTTGTGTCTGCAATCTGAAGAAGGAAGTTCTCTCGATTTTATATTTACATAGTATTCATTACAAGTATTTAATATTTAATAAAGAAGAATAAAATAGTTAACAAGTAACATAATAGGTATTTTGATAGGCGGCTAGGTCCATCAAGTGCTTTATTGCATAGTGTGTTTTAAATTTTAATTTTTTGGAGTTGTTATAAGTTTGTCTACCTATTTTTGATATTGTGCATTAAACAATTGGGTGTAGTAATTCTGTCGATATACCTATACCTACGAGTGTATTAAAGGCGGTAAGTTGAGATATTGTACATGGTAATTATTGCTGAGACTGGCAACTCCTTTACCATGATGGTACCTACGTGTCACAACTGTTGATTTTGAAGCGTTAACAGCGCGGGGGTTATGAGGGACGTTGGAATCAGACCACTTCCAACCTGTTCTTTTGGAAAATTATGGGTTGGAGGCTATGTCCAGCAATGGACTTCCTACAGCTGAGATAATGATGAATGAGGGTCGACTGCCTATCAGACGGCCGTTAGATCGATGCCTACTTCAGATTTGAGCATTCAATGAAGGCAACATCGTGATAGACTGTGGTAATGTTACTCGTCCCTAACATTTCCTTGCCTGTGTGTCTTAAGGTAAATTTTGGCAGCTGTTCTTGACAGTCGTCATTCTAGACCTAGTATGATACCACCTTCGACCGCATCATCACTGACCATCAAGGAAGATATAAACACAAGTGTAAAAGTATGAAAAAAATAGTAGATTATGTACCGACGCGGCATAGCGGTGTCTTTCGGCGAGGGAGTTATGTAGAGTCCTGAGTGAAGCGAGGGGTTCAAGCCGCCCAACACGAAGACAAGCTTTATCCTCGAGGTGCATACTCTACTTTTCATACCTACTGCGAGATAATAAAAACTCAGGGCTACATAAAAAAGAATTTATTTAGTAATAAGTAAAATAAATTTAAAGTTAATATTATTGGACAAATTTATACAGTATTAATATTATACAAATTAATACATACATTATTTTACTTCTTTTTCTTATTTTCAGGCAAATTAATCAAATAAATCCAATTCACTATAATTGCCTTAATCTCGCTTGACTTTAGTTTGACTTTGCTACGGTGCCCTTAAAACTTTGTCTCAGTATTTATCCAATGTATAATTCAATCATCATCATCTCAGCCGTAGGACATCCACTGTTGAAGATATGCCTCCCCCAAAAGGACCGCTTGGAAGCGGCCTGCATCTAACGTTGTCCTGCTAAAGTGGACTGACTTTGCCAGGTCGTCAGTCCACTTTATCGGTGAACGAGCTACGCTTCGCTTGCCAGTCCGTGGTCTCCACTCTAGAACCTTCCTGCCCCATCGGCTATCTGTTTTGCGTGCTATGTGGCCTACCCACTGCCACTCCAATGGTTTATCTTCTGGGCTATGTCGGTGACTTTAGTTCGTCTACAGATCTCCTCATTTCTGATTCGATCACGTAGAGAAACCCCGAGCATGGCCCTCTCCATAGCTCGTTGTGTACAATCCAAATGTACTAATAATTGAAGGGTCGAATTTTTACAATAACGATGATAGTGGGGAAACTTTAGCTGAAAAGTTTTATTATTATTTCAAATCAATAGGTACTAAAACTACATACTCTTATTACCATTAATTTAGGTATGGTTCTAAAGATCAAATCTTATCAATCAAAATTACTCAGACCGAAATGTTATAACCCATTGATAACGTTCACACACTCATACCCCGCGCTGGGACTTTCTGCGTCGCGGGGGCCACGGACACACACAATAACATATGACAACAGGAATATCATCATCATCACCAGGAACATCCAGGAACAGTTCTGCTCATCACACAAATACATATTCAGCACGGCCAGGGAACGACGCTGGGACTCTGTGCTTCGAAAGCAGCAACTATCAACTGTGCATTAAATAATTAACTTATTGTATTCAAGGTGCGGTCCAACCCTAATTTTAAACCAATTTACGATCCTTTACGTTGAGAATTGCTTATTAGATTGGACGATGTAATGCGAAGATGCAATTGAATACGTGCTTATTACATTTAGTTCGTACAATCAAATCATTAAATTTTAATGATAAAGGAGTCCATAGTTCACTAGTAAATTTTTACTATATATTAAATGTATATAGTAAATTTTATTGGGAATTAGAATATGATACATTCATTGAAATATATTTGCCAATAATTGAATAAAAATCTTTTTACTACGAAGCCGTAAGTACAAAATTTAGGGAATGTTGCCGATTTTTTTCTATCGAGCCAAGTTGGCTCAATCGTGTATTGGTTTCCATACTTCATAAGAACGAATATTCAATTTACACTACGTTTTTTTTCGAACTTCGGTTATAAGGTTTAAGCGTCGAAAAACTAAGTTTTCGCGAAGTTGAATCATGAATAGTAATCTACACTCATTTCGCCTTAAGTAGCAGTACTGCAGGCCTAGACAAAAGATGTTTTAGATATCGTTAACGCTAAACGACAACTCCAAAATGTATGGCGTTGACATAACCTGTGTAAAAGTCACGTGACATCACGCTAAGTTCGTAGACGGGACCCGGGAACGTTCTGTCTGTAGCGTGTGGGAAACACGCCTGTTTGAATTTTGTCTAGGCCTGCTTAGAACTCTTTATGAATGTGTTTGGTTGGGGAAGTTTAGCTACTGTATATGTTCCTAGTATTCCTTGCATACTGTATTTCGGTTTGAAGGGGTATATTGTTGCTGGCGAATTTACAGACACATGAGACTTAACAACTAAATATATCAAGGCATTACCTCTCAAGTGATGAACTGCACTGCGCCGGTAGCAGTGCAGTTCATCACTTGAGAGGTAATGCATCTGTTACAGGCAGAAGTTACCACTCAACACCAGGTAGGCCTCGTCTTTGTACCATAATATAATAAAATCAAAATTACCAAAAAACGGAACGCTAAAAAGTGTGAAATTACTTGTCGAAGTCTATGCACATATAGTATGGTGATAATTTTTAACTTTTGAACTATCATGGTGCCGACTTCGACATAAGTTTTTTTTCACCTTTTTTGTGACCTATGCTGATTACGGGATCGATTCTCATTCACTGTTAATGATAATATCATCAAAAAGTCATTGGAGTGTAACTCAAAAACTACTAGACTGAATTTCATGGAATTAAAATGGATCACACAGTGTCTTATCCAAAGGGAGTAGCTTTCAAATAAAAAAGAATCAAAGGCGCTGTCAGCTCAGCGCTTAGCTACCAGTACGTTCATTTTCCTTTACTTGAAATCAAGCAAATGTATGGCGTAAAAACGTATAATATTCATAAAAAATAATGTGCTCTCTTAATTAAAAAATAATCCGTCAATGTATGTGTATTAAAATTACTTTTTTATGACATGTGTTTCATAACAAATATAATAGTGAATAAAGTGTTTGTTTGAATTTTTTTAATGTTCTAGTATGTTAAAATAAGTTTTAATTCCGTCCATGTGTACTTAGAAGTCTTAAAAATGTCATATGTTTTTTTGTAGTTTTAATTAAATCTGCTTATGAGATAAACTGCTATAAAAACTTTCATTTTTATCGACATCGTGATATGACAGCACCTTAAACACCTTTATATCTATATGAAAAACTACCCTGGATGTCAAGTCATAGACCCCAAGATCGCCGCCAGTGTGCGTCACGACTCTCCACGCAATGTCATAGGTCAGCCGCCTTCAGAAGTAGTTTCCGTTACGCAGCTACTAAATGCTGAGATAATATCCCACCACACATAATATATTATTCTCTATATTTCAATTATATCACGGGTTCAACCCGGCCTTTTACAAAGGCATAAGTGGGGCTGTAGCCAACACTTAGAGGCCTGTTTGGTATAAAAATACATAGGAGTATAAAAAACAGAAAAAATGTTGGATGAGGGGTAACATGGTACTTATAACTATTACAAATATGGGTAAAATGGCCAGGCTATTGAGATGAACTTATTAGTGATAAGGAAGATAGTGGGCTATGGAAGAGACTACGGCACCTGCCAATTTTAGTCTCATGTTAAAATATTTAGGCAGGTGGTGACTTGCCATCCACTAAACGGGCCCCCCATAAAGGCCACCATGAGTGGTGACAAAAGGGGCAACGTTGGTGTGGATGGCTAAAGAGTGTCGAGAGGTTTGCTGCGGTTTCATTTACGTTATTATTATTATTATTATTAAATGTAATTATATATGTGTTGTTGTAGTTGTATTGTTATATGTTATTGTATTAAAAAGCAAGAGACGATAAAGGGGAATGTACTGTATAGCTTAGTTATTTATATTCATTTTGTTTTCTGTTTTATTTTAGGAGGTTATTTTAGTTGCATTTTTCTTTTTTGATTTTATATTTGATTTTTAAATAATATATATATTCTGTACTGTGTGCATGCCGGTCCGTGATATCACCCAATGGCTCCAACGGACGATCAGCGCTGGCGAACAGCAGGTATTATGCTGAGTTGGTGCCAATTTGTGACAATTGCATGTTTTGTGCTATTTTCTTCTTGTAATACGTATACGAGTACATTGTAATGTAGCAAATAAAATATTTTCTATTCTTTTCTATTCTAAAATCGGTTCGTTCAGTCAAAAGTTCTGAGGTAACTAACGTAAACAAAAAAACAATGCACTTGAATTGAGAACCTCCTACTTTTTTTACTGTCAGTAAAAAGTCAAAAATACTTTTTGCTCGCAAATAAATATATCATAGATAGTTTATACTTACTTTACATACGTAGACATGTAACAATTTTAATGCTTGAACTTATATACTTATCGCATCATTTTGTTGCAGATCCAACAATGTCTTCATCTATCTTCCTCGACAAATTCTGCTTATGCATACCCTTGCGAGCGGGAGCCTTCATCATAGGATACGTGTTATCGGTAACTATTCTGTTCTTTCTACAATACATATAGCTCTAACTGTGTATATAAAAGTCCACATATTGCTCACACACGCTCTTCTCATGATGTATCGCTGGTGGGATGCGGATGTTAAGGGTACCAAACGCAAATTAAAACATTTACGTAGTTTTATCGAAATGATGCGTTGAAGCCATGGCATAGAGAAGTAAAGGGCCGACCGTCGATAAGGCGGCCACGGGATCAATCACCAACTCGTGTTTCAGCTTTAGGTGAAGGTAGCATCGTGGTGAAATTCCCAGTATGGTGGTGTGTTTTTTTTACAATGGTCCTTTTATAATGAGACTTATGCGTTGTTAATACCACCGAGGCAGGGTGCAGCGACGAGCGCACCGCTCTAAAGATCCTGAAGAAGGCTTCTGGACGAAACAATTGTCGATCGTGATATCGACAACGCGTAATTCTCGCGTTGATCCCGTTTTACTATTTAAAAATGGTTCATCAAAGTGACTCCCTCTCGCCTGGTTAGTCTGTACTAATGGTCATCGTTTCTTGATTTCTTCTTCGCTTTCCACCAGGCGAGAGGGAGTCACTTTGATGAACCATTTTGAAATAGTAAAACGGGATCAACGCGAGAATCCATCGCTCAAGTCATCATAGGGGTGACGATTAGTACAGCTTAGGGGCAACCCTTAGCTGCACTAATCGCCACCCCTATGATGACCTGAGAGATACTCTTTCACGTCCCGCTTGAAAGTCGCAGAATCATAGCTGCTAGGAAATACGTATGCCAGAAGAGCATTCCACAATTTACTTACACGACAGAGGTAGGAACTGTCAAACTTTTTGGTTCGTGGTAAGAAGTTTTGTATATGGATTCAATGCTAGGCCGCAACGAGTAGTTCGGGATCAGAATGGTTAGGAAGGAATAAGATTAGAGAGCTCTTCAGAACATTCGCCATGAAACAAACGGTAAAAAACGCTTAGAGAAGCTGTAGTTCTACGCTAACACGCTAACTTGTAGGGGTTCTAGGTGTTGAGTAACTTCAGAGTTAAGTAATAAGTTAAATAGCTACGCCCCGCGGTTTCGCCTGTTTCAGAGCGATCGGAACAAAAATAAAATTTTATCAAATCGGTCGAGCCTTTTTCACTTTTAGCTAGATTTATTTAATTTCTTACTAACTAACATTTAATTAGTTTAATTAAATTTGTTCAAATTCATATGCATATACATATACTTCACAATGTTTAATACAAGTGATGCCCCTGATGGTAAGCGTTACACTTGACCTTACAGCGTCGGCCTACAACCGTACTTTTAGATTTTACCTAGCATTTCCACATGCTACAGTGTCCTTCACATACTAACACAGTAATGCCAGCGCTCTATTGCTTCGCAGTACAATGTCTAGTTGTAGTGGTACTAACCAAGACGGTATCTTGCACAAGAGGCCTACCACCAAGTAAGTCGAGTTTCCTCGCGTCTTACGATTGGTAGACGAGAAATTCAAGAGTTTGAACTCGGAGGGACTTGACGGGGTAAATTATTAAGGTTTCATTTTATACTTACAAAACTCTCCACCTTGAGTTTGGTATGATTTGACGTAGTTAGTTTCATGACTGGCCGGTTAGTGGGTAACAAGCCTGCCTTCTGAGCCGCTGGTTTTGTGTTCCATCCCCGGACAGGTGTCTAAGTGAGTATGTGTAATCAATCATCAGGTTACCATAGTAGGTACAGGTAAGATCGCCCATTATAACAGTAGTAGCTTTAAGCATTTCATTTTAGTATAATATTTTTGTGTACAATTATATTGTTATTCTTTATTTGTATTGTATATGTACTGAGGTGTTTAAATAGAGTTATCTATCTAATCTATTTATCTATCTACAGGCTCTGTTTAGTTTGGGACCTTCAGGTACCGAATTTCACAACATTCGCACAAAGTCTTCGGACTTTGGGCGAATATTATCCTATTTTCTACCGACTTCCAAAAACAGGAGGAGGTACTCATTTCGCCTGTTATTTTGTTTGTACCTTCATAACTTTCGACTGGGTGAACCGATTATCAAAATTGTTTGAAAGCTGGTGCTTCCCGTGTGATCCTATTTAAATTTCATCAAATTCGATCCTGTAGTTTTTGAGATACGCTCCAACTCGCTCCAATAACTGAATAGAATGGAAGTAGGTATTAAATTTTTCAAATTGTACTTGTATTATTATTATATACGCCACTCCATCATGGAGGATGCATCATGCATTTAAAATACAGCGCAAATCAGTCTGAAAATCCCATGATTATAGTTAATTATGACGACATAGTCTTATAATAACTTTGTTTTGTATGTACATTTTATAAATATAAAAATATGTATGTTCATTAAAACTTTATATAAATCTAAGTTAAACAATGGTCAACAAACATATACCTAATACATAAAATAAGGATAGGACAGCAGTGCATAGTTGTAGACTAATGAAAACGAATAATTCTTAAGGCTGCGGTTTTACCACGAAATGCAAAAAGACTGTGTGAAATGAGTCACAGAAAGAAAATAGAAGTTAACTATAAAATAATAATAAAAAGCCATATTATGTTGTATAGCGTTAAAAACCTGCCGATGAAAATTCGTTCGGGGCACACTTCTAACAAATCTTATTTACAAGGCAAATATGCTTTAAATTATTAACTTCACCCAAATTGAAATCGCTAGCAATGTATATTTAATAATGTAATAAAAATATTACATTTATTAGACCTTCACTAATATGGGAGATAAATTAATATGGTACAATATCCATACAAGTCCATAACAAGGCAACGTTGGTAGCATGTTATACGCCAAACACAGGTCAAACAGACATGTTCTTGCACACAAATGTTTGTCTTCTGCGAGGATTTAATCCAAGACCAACGGCTCAGAAGGCAGGGTAGCTACCAACAGAGAGAAACTGATTTATTATTATCCAATTCCATTTATTTCACGGTTTTCATCCGGTTCTTTACAAAGGCATAAGTGGGTCCGAGCCCAACACTTAGCACTGTTTGGTATAAAATAAACAATGTACTGTAAATGACAGAAAAATTTGGGGTAAAGGGAAACATGTATTATAAAAATGGTAAAGGTATTGATATGAACTTATAAGTGATAAGGGAGATAGACTGTTATGGTCGAGACTACAGCACCTGCTAATTTCAGTATCATCTTAAATATTTAGGCAGGTGGCGGCTTTCCCAGACCCAGTACTATTATTATTAGTACATTATAATAACATAATTGTAAATATTGGTATCAGTTTCTTGTTCATTCTAGTCTTTTGCGGCTCTACTTGTTTTGGAACGTGTTAGTAGGCTATATTATTAATCATTTACATTCCTATATGCGTCTTGGATGTCTGCATTGAACAAATATTTTTTAATTTCATTTGATTTATATATAAACTTTTTACTTTCAGATTATAAAAACGATCTTCTTAATCTCGGCTTTCTTTAACGTGCTGGTGATGATTGCTCAATCATCCCAAGACAGCTTCATCATATTTTTCTATATCATATTGTTCTTTGTATTAATTGTGGAGCTGACTGTGTGCGTCGGTTTGCTTGTTGGACTACATAAGGTAAGATAGTGCCTAAAGTTTATTTGGCGATCAAGTGTATGGTAAGCCAAGATTTCCCATGTCATTTGCAATTCCCCCTAAAACTTAATTTAAGACTTCGCTGAAACTAGCTCTATTTATTGAGGACCAGCCAAACAAACTTGAGCGTCTCCCAACGTTTTATTTTCGGACTTCGGATATACAACACCTGTTTCGTGATTCTGCTCAAAACTCAAGTGGCTCCCCAATCCCCATACGCCTTCACCGCAACACTCATTATATACCTTATTTTCTTCACAATATACTGTATACCCTTCTGGAACTTAGGAATATTTTAAGTAACTCCATTTCACCCATTATTTTTCTCTTAGAACATAATATTATGTAAATCGCAGGTTACTTACTAATTTTACCTGTCCTCTCTTGTCTAAAAACTGTTACCTTTCGCTAAACCACGTTGAATATTTTTGTATAATATGCAATTTATAATAAACAGCGTGTAACAAAAAGGTGTAGTAATACTGAAATGCGTGTATATGTATCTATAAGGATTTACATACACAAAATTTAAATCGCTTCTAATTTTGTTCGTACAAAGTTTAAAATATATACTCGGAATTTTTTTGGACAGCCCTATTAGACATGCCCATTCTAGAAATTTGTTGGGGCCAAATTGCTCTGCAATCCCCACGCCACATATTATTTTTTTACTTTAGGCCCTTTTTTACCTTTAGTTCTGGAGGTAATTGCCGTCTTTGACCTAGTTTTTCAATGATCGTGCTTGAGTATTAGAAAACACTTTTGTTTCACATAACAGGGAGTGCTTACTTTTTTTGGCTGGTTGGCGTAGTTGGTAGCACCCCTGCCTTCTGAGCCGCTGGTCCTGGGTTTAATCCCCGGACAGGTCAAACATTTGTGTGCATGAACATGTCTGTTTGATCCGTGTCTGGGTGTGTATATGTATTTAAGTATGTATCAGTCATCAGGTTACCATAGTACAGGCTCTGCCTAGTTTGGGACCAGACGACCTTTGTGTGGATGTTAAAAAAAAATACAAGTCAATAAATAATTACTATAAAAAGTCCCCGCGTTACCAACTGAGTCGTAGGGCCATAAACGTCAATAGTAATAGGAATGTGCAACGCGTCCTAACATGTTATCGATAGTCCGCTACCTACATTTGACCCTCATTAGCTTGACCCTAATGGACTTTTTGACAAAATTCGACACTTTGCGCAAAACTTACGACCAGAGGCCGCAATCCTATGTCGATGAGACATAGGTTAATAAGACCCACTCAAGAAAATGCATGTGGCTTGGAAGCAATGATGAAGGTTGCTTTAAGAATCAACCAGTAGGAAAAGGGCAAAGGCTCATTGTATGCCACGCTGGATCTGCAAAAACTGATTTTGTACCGGATGCGAAATTGGTATTTAGAGCCGTTAAGTCTAATAACGCTGACTACCACACCGAAATGGACGGTGAAACATATATGGCTTGGTTGTCTGACCTATTAAACGTTCTCGAAGAGCCTTCAGTTATCATCATCAATAATGCAAGCTATCATTCCATGCAACTTGAAAAGATATCGACATCAAATACCAAGAAGAATTAATGAGCTATTAAGAAAAGTGAAGGCTAGCAATCCTCAGAAGATCTATGTCATAGATAACCTAGCAAATGAACGGGGTCACGAAGTGATAAGGCTATCACCATATCACTGCCAATACAACCCTATAGAACTCATCTGGGCTCAGGTTAAAGAAGAAGTCGCTGCGAATATTAATACATTCAAGATAGCAAATGTTGAAAGCCTCCTTCACAAAGCTATTGATAATGTTACACAGGAAGACTGGGTCAAGTGTGTGAGGCATGCCGAGGAACTTCAAAAACTGACTTGCAGAAAGCCATTATAAGAGATCAAACATCATTCATAATCAATCTACAAGACGATACAGTTGGCGAAGATTCCGATTAGGAAGAATAAACATTATTTATTTAACATTAATTAAAAACGGCCCTTTTTAGGGCCACAATACTATCTACTATAATGATTTTATTATTATCCATATGCGCCTATTACCATCTTACGCGCATCACTATCCGGCTTCATAAGACCCACAAGTGCGAGCATAGTGAAATGATTTAGGGCCGCACGTCTGCGCTATTAACGCGGTGACAATACTTCTTCGGAAGTAGTAGTTAGGTCCCAATTGTATGCAAGCTTCTTTTTTAGTACATTTAGTTTTAGTACCTTTTTGTTACACGCTGTATTAACAGATATGAGCATAATGTAGCTTTAAATATTGCGTATTATTATGTACTAGCGTAGTAGCGTACTAAGCAACTCGGCCAAAGACCCAAGAGCCAAGCTTACTCGACATTATACCGAAGATATCCCGGACAACAGCTTGTACGAGCTTAGGATAGCCTTGAAACAGCTTAAGAACAACAAGGCGCCGGATGATGATGGTATCACATCTGAGCTTCTGAAAGCGGTTGGAACACCAGTACTTAAAGTCCTTCAGAAGCTCTTTAATACAGTCTTACTAGAAGGATTAACGCCAGAAAAATGGAACAAAAGCGTGGTGGTTCTATTCTTTAAGAAAGCTGACAGCACCTTACTTAAGAATTACAGACCCATCTTGCTTTTGAGCCATGTTTATAAGCTGTTTTCAAAGGTCATCACGAACCGTCTCAGTCGCAGGTTCGATGAATTCCAGCCTCCTGAACAAACCGGTTTCCGAAAAGGCCATTCCGAATAGTACCATAGACCACATCTACTTGCTACGGCAAGTAATACAAAAGACCGAAGAGTATAACTTGCCTCTTTGTTTAGCGTTTGTGGACTATGAGAAGGCCTTTGATTCGATCGAGACGTGGGCAGTGATTGAGTCTCTCCAGCGGTGCCGTATTGACTATCGGTATATCGAAGTGTTGAAGTGCTTGTACAATAACGCAAACATGTTAGTTCGAGTACAGCAGCAGAGTTCGAAGGCAATTCCATTGCAAAGAGGCGTGAGACAGGGAGACGTTATATCTCTGAAACTGTTCACCACTGCATTGGAAGACGCCTTCAAGCTTCTGGAATGGCAAGGACTCGGCATTAACATCAACGGCGAATACATCACTCTCATTCGATTTGCCGACGATATTGTAGTCATGGCAGAATCAATGGAAGACCTCTGTACAATGCTGGAAGGCCTCCATCGAGTTTCCCAACGCCCTACCCGTTACCTTACCTTAAGATGAACATGGACAAGACGAAAATTATGTCTAATGCCCATGTTGTGCCTACCCCAATATCAGTTGGGAACTCAGTTCTCGAAGTTGATGATGAATTCATCTACCTGGGACAGACAGTCAAACAAGGGAGGTCCATCTTTGAGAAAGAGGTCAATCGTCGAATATAACTCGGCTGGGCAGCGTTCCGGAAACTTCGCGATGTCTTCTCGTCAAAAATACCTCAGTGCCTCATGACAAGAGTCTTTAACCAATGTGTGTTACCAGTGATGACATATGGCACTGAAACGTGGTCTCTTACTATTGGCCTCATAATCAAGCTTAAAGTCGCACAACGAGCTATGGAAAGGGCTATGCTCGGGGTTTTTCTATGTGATCGAATCAGAAATAAGGATATGCGTAGTCGAACTAAAGTCACTGACATAGCCCAGAAGATAAGCCAGTTGAAGTGGCAGTGGGCATGCCACATAGGACGAGGAACAGATGGCCAATGGGGCCGAAAGGTTCTAAAGTGGAGACCACGGGCCGGCAAGCGCAGCGTAGGTTGCCCACCGACAAGGTGGACTGACGACCTGATAAAGGACAACGTTGGATGCCGGTCGCTTCCAACCAGTCCTTTTGAAAATTTGTGGGGGAGGCCTATGTTCAGCAGAGACGTCCTACGGCTGAGATGATGATGATGATTATGTACTAGCGACTGCCTCGTACTTTTTTCGCTTAGTAGGCTCGGCCTTCTGCCTCGCAATAACCTCCTCTCTTTACTTGGTCTTTTAAATGTAAGAACCTTCCTTAAAGTATAAAAAAAAGATAAATGAAATCGGTAAAGCCATTCCCTAGTTATACCATGACCAGGAGAAATAAGGGTTAATTTATATTATATATTGTATAAATCCTACCTAATGTTGTCTGGAAGAGATCGCTCTTAGCGATAAAATCGCCTGTTACACATACTGTATTGTAATTGTAATGTATTTTTTATGTTTCTAATTGTTGTGTTCCAGAGAATAGAAGAACACGTTAAGAAATTTGGCAAAGTGTACCCCTATATCCTGATATGCGAAGTTATCGTGAAGCTGATATGGCTGGCGATGGTTTTCAGATCTTATGGACAGCTGGAATGGATCCTGACGGGAGCTGATGCATTTAGTTTATGTAAGTGTACTCTTCTTTGTATCTTTTCGTACAGCATTTGATGTTGGGAATCTCTTCTATTTAACGAAGGCATCGCACGCAACTACTATGCTCCGTCCTTCTTTATTACACTACATAAGACGCTCGGATTTCTCGCTTGCGCAACTTTACTTGCTCCGATTTTTAAACTTTAAAGCCTGCCAATGGTATGTCATGAACGGTTTATTGCAGGCAATCTTATATCATCTCGTTTGTTATTAAATAATCTTTATTCTGATATATATTTTGATTGGTGATTATCCTTTTTCCTACTTCTACTATATAATACTATAAACACGAAAGTTTGTTAGTATGGATGTATAGATGTATGTTGTATGGATGTGTGGATCTTTGTTACTCATTAACGCACAAACAGCTGGGGCAATTTTGATGAAATTTGGTATGGAGGTAGATGAGGCACTGGTTTAACACATAGGATACTTTTAATCATCAAAATGTACATATTTTTTGACATTTTGGTATAAAGATAGATATGCCCTCGGAGAAATAATAAGCTACTCGAAGTACTAATCCTGCGCAGACGTAGTCGCAAGCACCAGCTAGTTTTATATATATATATATATATATATATTGATATATTCAGGGCGAACACATGGCCACCAGTGTATAAGTTAAGCGTTATTATCAACAAACAATTGATAATTCTGTGTTGATAAAATTGCCCCTACAACTTCTACGGTAGATTTTCTAACGAGATTTTACCATACAAATGGCCAAGACATGGCCAACTGCAACAAAATTTGTAATTTTTCTATAAAATAATTGACGTTGGCCCTAAAACTAAAACCATTGGATTTTTAACGAGAAATACGAATACAAAAGACTTGCACTTGGCCGACTGCATTTAATTAAACCGTTATTTCATCTATCCAAACAGTTGACCTGTCAACTATGTTTTCATTGTACTTCCCACGACAATACTACTTTGGGCCTACTAACGCCACTGTCGGCGGACCAACGAGGAGTTGGCCATGTTGGTATAACATTGGCGTAACCGATGTATAAACAACGTAATACTTATCACGAAATAACAATGGTGGGCCCAATATCTAAACGATTGACCAGACAACAATGTATTTGTTGTATTTCACACAAAAATACAACGATAGGCTTACTTGGTACTTGGTACTTGGTACTTGGTGGGCTGGCTCTTTTCCGCAACCAGGCCGCTGTGGCGCGGCCCATTTTGCGTGATAGCCGGGTGTCGCTGATCAGTCCAGCCACCCGGTGTCGCCCAGGAAAGCCAGCAGCTCCTTCGGCTTGGCGCAGGCTTCCCACACTGTCCTCGGCGAGCCGAGGTTAGCTGCCCTTTGTGCCGCCACGCTCCTGCATTCGATGAGCAGATGCGCAGCTGTTTCTTCCGCCTCCATGCAGCCTCTGCATAGGGGGCTGTCTGTAACACCTAGATTAAACAGGTGTTTGTTTAAGGAGCAATGACCGGTCATTATTCCGACGATATGTCGTACATTATTTCTTTTAAGATTGAGGAGTTTTCTGGAGAATTTCAGATTTAGAATCGGAAAAGCCTCCTTCGACTGCCTACAACCCTCGATACTTGCCCAGTAGTTCTGATGCTGGTCCTTAGTTTTTTTGCGAATCCATGCACGAATTTGACTGAAAGGTAGGGGGATCATTGGTTCTGGTCCTGCACACGTCATACCGGAACCTCTCCTTGCTAGCTCATCAGCCGCATCGTTACCTCTGGAATCGCTGTGCCCCTTTATCCATTGGAGTGTGACATTATTGTTATGTTTACTTACTTCCTCCAATAGTCGGTGACATTGTATGATCAGCCCCGAAGAGTGGTCGTATCTATTTAGGGCTCGTAGTACCGCAGTGCTGTCGCAGAGTATCCTAATATTACTATTGGTTACCTTCCTGCAAAGTACTGCTGCTGTGGCTTGGATGACACCCACACATTCTGCTTGGAATATAGAGTTGTGTTTACCTAGCCCTGTTGCTATGTGTATGTTTAGTTCCTCCGAGAACGCTCCCGCTCCGGTGCCTGTTGCCATCTTGGAGCCATCTGTGTAAATTCTGACTTCATGAATACCTGAGCAGTCGCTTGGCTCTTCATTTAGTTGTACGCAGTAGCTCTTTGTAAAGAAGTGTTGCTTTTGTACTCTATCATAGATAGACTTTATTAAGGGGTTTCCAACTGCAAAGTTTTCTATGATTGTTGTATGGAGTGCTAATTGATCCTGATACCAGAGGTTCAGTGCCTTTAACCTGTACGCAGCCGCCGCGGCCTCTTGTTGTATGTATAGGTGTAGCGGGGTCAGGCCTATCAGGGCCTCAATCGCGGCGGTTGGTGCAGTGCGCATGCAGCCTGTTGTGGCTACACAGGCAAGTCTCTGAAAGGTTTGTAGCTTGGTTTTGGTGGTGCTCAGGGTGGTTCTGGGCCACCACACAATTGCACCATATGTTAGTGAAGGTCTGATTACCGTTTTATATAGCCATAGGGTGATCTTAGGGCTTAGTCCCCATGTTTTACCTATCATCCTTCTGCATTGCCAGAACGAAATACTGGCTTTGATTAACTTGTTCTCTAAGTGCTTGGCCCAATTCAACTTGCTGTCTAGTGTGACTCCCAGATATTTCACTTCTTCTGACAGTTTCAGTTGCTTGTTAAATAGGCTAGGTAGTGTAAACCTGCCTAACAACGATAGGCTTATTTCTACATTTGTTTAACGACGAATTAACTCCGTTAGTATAATGTTGGCCTAACCGATGATAATACAACTTTTTGTTTACCACGAAAAACCAAAAGCGGGCCCAACGATCTAAGCGGTCCTACGTGGAATAAACCTACGAACAAATAATAGGACTTATTATTTATTCGAAGGTTTATCCCACAAAAATACAACCTCACAGTTGTTTTTTTACACAGGGCCCACGAACTCTGCAGTTGATAATCCAACGGGTAATTAGTTGTTGGTATAATGTGGGCTTTACAAATGTAACAACAACTGTTTTAAATGTTTATCGGGACTTATCACGTATTATTTAATATAGGTAAAAATATGTACCTTTCGCTCGACGTTTCGACCATGTTACAATGGCCGTGGTCACGAGCTGACTCGTCAGCAGTGGACAGTCAGCTCGTGACCACAAACATGTGTTCAAATCGCGAAAGTTTAAAAATTACTAGGCTACAGACTACAAAGGCAGGCTTACGACCTCAAAACATTAGGCCACGGTTTGTGATCCAACGAGATATTGATTATGTAGGTATACACGTTAGTCTTGATCTCATCCTGAGAAAAAAAACAATCACCAAAACGCAGATTTTCTGTTTAAAGAACTTACTATAAACAAGTACAATTTGAAAAATTTTAAACCTACTTCCATTCTATTCAGTTATTGGAGTATAACTAAAAAACGACTGGACCGAATTTGATGAAATTTTAATGAAAAAGAATTTTCAGAATCGGTTTACCCAGTCAAAAGTTATGAGGTAACATCTATATATAAAAAATACAGTCGAATTGAGTACCTCCTCCTTTCTTGGAATTCGGCAGATAACAGTGAGATGCAAAAATTGTATGACAGCCATGGCATAGCTCCTTAATTTTCACGCAAACGGGTACCTCGTTCGTAGTGCATTGAAGTGTATAGTTGATAGTGTATGATCGATCGCTGCCGTCAACAGAAACGTAACTGCAGCTGGACTGTTTTTCGATAGCAAAATAAGAGAACGTATTAAAGTCACCGTTCAGCTAAGGTTCGAAATGGAATTTGTTTAGAGGAATCAGTTAGTTAAGCAGCAACTTTTTTTTAAAGAAGTCGAACATGAACCCCTTTGAACCCCTTTTAAGCACCGTGATCACAAATCTCACAATTTCGTAATCTAATTTTGTGTCATTAGGTTAGGGAACAAGCACAAAGCACATCTTTTAAACGTCAAACTGACGAACTGTGCCATCACTCTAAAATATTAAGCTGTTAAAAATTTCGTGTCACATCAATTTCACGGACAACCATACCCATTAAACCGGAACACAGTAATGCGATACATTAGGTACTGCTATATGTTAGAAATAGGTATGGTGACAGTACTTTCCCGGACTAACTCATCACACAGAGATCTACTGCTCTTTGATATACATATACACACCCAGACACAGTTCAAACAGACATGTTCATGCACGCAAATGTTCAACCAGTCACGGGATCGAACCCGGGGCCAGGGGCTCAGAAGGCAGGGTTGTTAGCAATTGCACCAACCAGCCAGTCAATCGAATGTTTATTCGAAATATGTGTGGAACTAATAACTTGCTCTATTAATTACTAATATCTTTTATTCCAGTGTTTGAAATCTACAGCATATTCGTAGTGAGAAGGTATTGTTTACAATTGGAAAGCGCGGGAAATAATAAAGTATAGCGGTGGAAGATCGAGTCTTCAGTATCTTTATCAATGTTTCTTGCTACAATTTGCAGGACGGCAATTCAATTGCGCCATATTATATTAAAAAAAAAATGTGATTCCCAATGAATACGGTATTTGTATTTGCATGATTATCATGTCAATCTGTCATAATATACATATATAGAAAACTGTAAACTGTAGACTGGAAAATACAAATATATCATTAACTTTGTTTATTTTTCCTTAATTTGTGTTATAGTGGTGGGTCATTACCGTTAAGTATGAAAAGGCAACATTATATAAAATGCTGTTGGAAAACGATTCGAGGACATATCTGAAAGCATATTGCTTAAAATAGCTCAGGACGCGGTACAGAGAAACAATTCAGAGTTAAGTATTCGTGATGGTGCAAGAGTGTAGGCAAAGTGTACACAATCAGGTAAAGTTGTTTTCAGTTTCCTCGTCAATCTCCTTAGAAAGCTTTAATATCGCATCCACCGCATTACTATATCGGACTCAGATAGGACATTGACTTTAATAAAGGACTTATTTGTGTGACTGACTTAACTCTGACTACTCGAATGGAAGTGTAATTTGATGCAACTACAAACATTTATAGTACCTATTACTTCTTTAAAGCACTAACGCCTGCTTAGCGATACCAAACATTGCAACTTTAGAGAGAAAAAATCACATTCTCGGACGGGATTCGAAACCGCGTCTTCCGACATCTACTCAGACCTCGAGCATCGGTGACCTAGTTGGTCATGACGTCTGACACGAATTGGTGCAGGCGTTTGTGCTTTGTAAAAGTAATACTATAAAACTTATGAAGGGTTGTGACATCAATACGAAAGTTAAGAAGAACCTCGGTGGCCTAGTTGATCATGGCGTCTGATACGGATTGTCGGAAGACGCGGGTTGGAAACCCTTTCGAGCTTGTGAATTTTTCTCTATAAAATTGCAATACAAAAAATTACTCACTATGTAATTTATTTTGTATTGCAGTTTTATTCTATTGCAAATTTGCCGTTCCTCAAGTTATATAAAATATAACGATATACAAGACCAACAAGGATAAAAAACAATATCATGCTAATGACACACTCTTTCAAATCAAACCCTTATTTTTTATCGTTTGCTTATTGTTAGGCTTCTGCGGAGCTGTGTTCAGGCTGCTACCATTGAGAGCTGCGATCTATATTTCAGTAGCTCTACCTTAGGATTGGCGTACTAGCTACTGATATTATATACTATACGTTGGCTAAGTATTACCTAAAAAAATGTAGTGTTATCGCTGAAAATTCTGAGAGTTTGGACGTGAAAGTTTATTTTTGTGGACCTATTCAGGATTTTTTTCTGCTGAAAGAGAGTTATATTTATGAATTCTATTCGGTTATTACTCTTTTCCTATTCCTTTTCTGACCTTTGTATTTTTTTCATAATATACTATCGATCTGTTTCGTTACACTAGGTGTTTAAAAAATCTGCTTTTTCTTTAATCAGGGTACGAGCGCTCCTTAAGAAGAATTATAATTACAGAAATAAGCAAAATTTATCGCTAAGAGGACATACTCAAAGGTTGCGTTGTTTAACCTTCCATCTATCCACACAATAATTCACCCACCCATTCACCCTAATGTACATTGCGAATATAAATACTCATATAAAGTAATATGACTACTTATCATAGTAAAATACAAAATGTTGATCTTGACTACTGACTCTTACTATATAACTCGTAGCCACACAACAAAACACACACATGCTCATTAACACACCGCAGATACATTCTTGCGTACACACTGACACTAAACAGACTCACACAGATACAATCACAATACTTTGCTTACGCACATATTGTTTTATTCTACCCTCAACATCTAATACACTAAAAATTGATATAGTTTAGTACTGGTGTGTGCCAAAGTATATTCTATCCGTGGGAGGAGACCTGGTGACCTGTGACACAGGTTTTAATTTTAAAAACCTACTTCGGGCACCAGCCCCTCACATAGTTAGGTTTTATTTTGTCACTCTTCGCTAATTATTTTAAATTGTTTTTACCAACCTTTTGTGAGGAGGAAATAAATATATGTTTATTATTATTCAAATTCAAATTCAAATTAATTTATTGTGATAATAAACGTCTAAAAGTACAATTACATATTATCACACAGTTAAAATAAACAAAAACAACATTTAGCCAAATAATATCAAGTAATTAAGAAAAATAAACCAAATTATGTAAAAAAAATAATAATAATGTACAAACTAATGTCAGAAATATCAATTATATAATGTCAAAATAACAATAATAGTAATCAACAATAGATCTTAGAATATATTACAAATGTCAACTCCAAGGTGTATCCCACTGGTCTTTAAGCGTCTCACAATAAAATTATATTAGTTCTACAATTAACCGCAAGGTGGCATTGTTATTTTTTCATACATTTTTTCGCGGCTGTCGATACCGATCATCGATTGATGTCAATGTTGTAAACTTATGATAGACATACAGGACTAATATGTAACCTACCCTTAACCGACTCATTACTCAGCATCAAGTAGAATACTAGTCAAAAGTTACGTATCATTTACAAGAAATTCCTTGTTCTTGGAGGTTGTACAATTGTGATTTGGTACCTTTTTTACTTTGGCTAAAGCTTAGACCATGGAGTGAGGATAGACTAATTTCTTGTGTGGCTAAAAGTATGGGACTCCTTCTTCATTATACGTACAGTAGTATCCTCGTCGTCGATCGTTATAGCACGAATAGCAAGTAAGTGAAGAGATGGGCAACTTGTGCCCCTGTTAGGTAGCATTTCGTTTGCCCGTGACAGTTGCAGAGCCATCCAGCCCTGCGATTATCTAAGAGCAAACATCGTTGCATCTTTGACAACATTTGACGTCATCCAAACAAATGACGAGATGACAAGAAGCGTTAAAAACTTAAAAGCAACCTTATGTACAATGGCGATATCTCATAAAGTATTTGACATCGGTGAGCTCGTCGACGCGCGCAACAACGAATCATTAGAAAATCGCACGGCAGACCTTACAACTGTAGTGTGGCGTAAACATTGGGTTTTGAGTTTCTTTAGACCAGTAGTTTCACTTGCTACCATAAGTTAACACCCTGACACAATAATATTATACTTGTGCACTAACGCTGCGCGTAGCAAGACGACTCTTGCACAAGAGTTCTACCGCTCTAGAAGTTTAAAGGGATAGTGTATGGGTTTTTTTTAATTTTAATGCGGTGACAGCTAAGAAATAGTGAGTCCACCACCGACCTGGGTTTCGCTGGATTGATCCCATAACCATAATGATAAAATCCTGAGCATGATGAAAACTTGAAGAAGTCTTTTAAATTCAGTTACTATTCGTCTAATGAGTATCCACCATATGGTATCACTGTCCATCAAATAAAAGAGATGGTCAAACGCTCATTTATTTAATAACAAGTACATTTAGAAAAATTTAATACAGACTTCCATTCTAATCAGTTCTTGGAGTGTATCTCAAAAATACTGAACCAAATTTAATGAAAATAAATTAAATGGGACCACACGGGAAGCACCAGTTTTCAAACAAATAAAGAATTTTGCGAATCGGTTCACCCAATCCAAAGTTATGAGGTAACTAACATTAAAAAAAACGTCGTATTGAGTAATCTCGTTAAGTTAAGTTGGACTCGCGCACCGAAGGTTTCGTATATTAAGAAAGCATCTAACATTAAGACATTTAAGGCAAGACAAGACAAACTGGATTAAAAGACAAATGTAATGTCTAGGGAACCACTGCAAATAAGCTACTAAGATAATACTGCAGGTTTGAAAGTAGTAAAAAAAATTAAAAAAAAGACGTGTGGCTCGGAGACTGCCGCGGTAAAGCTATTGCATAGCTGTTTTTATCAACTTATGCAATTATAATTATTTAACCAATGCCATCTAGAGGCGAGTTCCTGAACTAAAGAGACAAGCGTGATATTTCAAAAAGTCATTAAAAGTTCTGCTATTCATCGATAGATGCCAAATCAACTTATGCAATTATAATTATTTAACCAATGCCATCTAGAGGCGAGTTGCTGAACTAAAGAGACAAGCGTGATATTTCAAAAAGTCATTAAAAGTTCTGCTATTCATCGATAAATGGAGTCGGAGTGTTAGGTGTTAGGTTATTTTCGTTACGGAATTTCTGGATTCGGTCTCCACGCTCAAGGTCCGCGATAAAAATGGCACGTACCTACCCTGGAGTTCGAGGAGGCTAGTTAAAAAAATATAAATAAAAATTGTATAAAACAAATTAATAAATAGTTATCAAATGAATTTGTAATGTTTGTTTCGATATTTTCCTGTCCTGAAACTTTACACATTTTTCCTTACTGAATTAGATCGGGTTATTTATGACTTATTTTATAATAACATTGACTTGTTTGTTGTAGGAGTTATCCGTTATGTTGATGCATGTACATTTATTAACCGACTTCAAATAAGGTTGAGGTTGTATGTTCGACTGTATATATTTTTTTGTGTATTTTCACCGATTTCTCTCCCATTTGTGGACCGATTCTCAAAATGGTATTTTGTGTGGTAGAGTATACTTTCGAGGTGGTCTCATTTAAATGGCATCAGATTCGGTTAGGCAGTTTTTGAGATACACTCCGATTACTAAAACGTGTTTCGCCTATTTTGATGATATCGTCATTGACGGTGAATGTCAATCGATCCCATAATTAGCAAGGGTCACTAAAAACGATGAATAACATTTTTGACAAAAAAAAATTAACCGACTTCAACACCAAAAAGTTTGAAATACGAGTAACTTGTCGAAGTCGGTAACATGCGCACAATATTGTGATAATAGGCACTTTTGAATTATAATGATTCAGAAGAAACGCGGAATAAAAACCAACCTGGTGGCGCCATTCTTGAAGAATGGTGATAAATGACAGAACTGAAGAATGACATACCCATTACATAATACGTTCGAGCCATGCTTAAGTAATTTTGATCGTTCAATCACGAATCGTTTAATCACAGGTTTTTGACTTCCAGCTAACAAGCCTGAACAAGCCTTTTTTTTACAACTATGCAAGCGAGACAAGCTAAACCTTAGTTCTTAATAAGTGCAATATTAATTTTATGCTTTACTTTTGTCTATTTCTATGTAACCAGGAAAAATTGTAGCAGAATAAGATTTTAGATGTGATAATGTCTTATAAATCGAATGAATGAACGCCTGCTGCACCCACGACAAAGTATGACTCATTTTCACATTACGTTATCACGTTAGGTACGGTGTCACGTTATGCCTGAGCTCTATCTCTAGCGATGGAGAATCACGATCGACCTGAGCGTTCGGCTTGTCTTATGACGTTATCACGCAAAATTATTGTCCGTAAACCGACTTTACAGCCAACCATATTTTTTCTATCTGCAATTTAAGAGTATGAGTGAATAAACAGTGTTTTTCTGTGACGGGGGCTTGATTTAAGTTAACAGGCTCATTTTACCACATTTATACTCTACAGAAAGTTATACAGGAGACCCAACTAGTCAGTATTGTCAGTTTTTCAGAAAAACTGGCTACTAAAAAGTACCTATTTGTATTTGTATCAGTTCTCATAATCCAAAAACACTAAATAAACTAAGGACAAGTAAGACGAGAGTCCAGAAAGATGCTCATATGTGAATCTTCACTTGAGTACAGATCTGAGAAAATTTTGTTTGACGTTTGCTGTCAAATCTGCGCAAATACAATTAGTTTATTATTGACAAAAAAGATACGCACATTAAATATTTGAATTCAGAAGCAATAAGGTATTTTACCATTATACACATTATACCGAAGATATCCCGGACATCAGCCTGTACAAGATTAGAATAGCCTTGAAACAGCTTAAGAACAAAAGGCGCCGAGTGACAACGATATCACATCTGAGCTTCTGAAAGCGGGTGGAACACCTGTACTTAAAGTCCCTCAGAAGCTCTTTAATACCGTCTTACTCGAAGGTTCAACGCCAGAAGCATGATACAAAAGCGTGGTGGTGCTGTTCTTCAAGAAAGGTGACAACACTTTACTTAAGAATACAGACCCATCTCACTTTTAAGCCATGTTTTTAAGCTGTTTTCAAAGGTCATTACGAACCGTCTCAGTCGCAGGTCTGATGAATTCCATAGTCTCCGAAACAAGCCGGTTTCCGAAATGGCTATTGTACCATAGACCACATCCACACGCTACGTCCGGTTATACAGAAGACCGAAGAGTATGATTTGCCTCTTTGTTTGTGGACTATGAGAAGGCCTATGATTCCATCGAGACGTGGGCAGTGCTTGAGTCTCTCCAGCGGTGCCGTATTGACTATCGGTATATTGAAGTGCTGAAGTGTTTGTACAAAAACGCCTACATGTCAGTCCGAGTACAGGAGCAGAGTTCGAAGGCAATTCCATTGCAAAGAGGTGTGAGGCAGAGAGAAGTTATATCTCCGAAGCTGTTCACCGCTGCATTGGAAGACGCCTTCAAGCTCTTGGAATGGCAAGGACTTGGCATCAATATCAATGGCGAGTATATCACTCACCTTCGATTTACCGATAATATTGTAGTCATGGCAGAATCCATGAAATACCTCAGTACAATGCTCGAAGGCCTCCATCGAGTTTCCCAACGCGTAGCCCTTAGAATGAACATGGACAAGACGAAAATTATGTCTAGTGCCCATGTTGTGCCTACCCCAATATCCGTTGGGCACGCAGTTCTCGAAGTTATTGACGAATAAATCTACCTGGGGCAGACAGTTATTAAACTAGGCAGGTCCAAACGCGGGCACGGCGGGAAGATCTTCGCTTGGTTCCACGAGAGATAGGCAGTGGCGAACGGACGCCAGGACAGTAGCTCTGGCATCCTGGAGCAGACGGTTGGCCGTGGGCCCGCGGAGAGGAGTCGGAGCCACACGACTTCTTGAGGCAGTACGGCCAGTACTAGGTTCATCGGAGGTACGGGTCGCCTTCCTTCCGGATAACGCAGGTACTCTCAGGGCATGGGTGCTTCGGGAGGTACCTGTATAACGTGGCTCGGAGGGAAGTGACCCCTGTGTGGAAGAAACCGCGCAGCACGTATTGGAGGCGTGCCCTGGGGCAGAGGAATCGCGAGAGGTCATGGGAGGCAATGGTCTCTTTCTCTACGTGATCGAATCAGAAATGAGGAGATCCGTAGAAGAACGAAAGTCACCGACATAGCCCTGAAGATTATCAGTTAAAGTGGTACATAAGGTTGCTTTTCCAACGTTTCTTGTCATCTCTTCATTTGTTTCACGGATGTTGTCGAAGATGCAACGATGTTTGCTCTTAGAGAATCGCACGGCTGTACAAGGTTGAACGATGTCCTGCATACGTATCTGCCTTATGTTAAAGGAGTGACAGACAAGGTAGCTAATATCCTACACAAGTACTCTGTCAATACTATCTTCACTCCTTTCAAGAAGATTTCACAGTGGCTACGGTCACCAAAAGATAGGTTTCCGTTGGAAGTACCAGGTGTATATAAGGTTGATTGTAGCTGCGGTAGTTCCTACATTAATCAATCTTTACAAATAAAAATGTAGTGAACAAAATCGATGTCAAATCGATGTCAATGTAAATCGGTTTCTTTTTCTTCTTTGGGTGCCTCTCCACTACTGGAGGTTGGCTGTCATCCTTCTAAACTCTTCGTCGCATTCGTCGCTCAGTTTACAGTTTACGGTCGTCGGCTCACGGACAATAATTTTACGTGATAACGTCATAAGCTATAGCGTCATGTGCTTGGCTAACCCTAACGCTTAGACCAATCGTGCCTCTCTATCGCTTGTACGCTCACCTCAGGCAGAAAGTGTCAACGGAACGTAACAATAAAGTCATACTTTTTCGTGCGTGCAGCCGGCGTTCACCAATTTATACTAAAGTCATACTTTTTCGTACGTGCAGCCGGCGTTCATCGATTTATAATAAAGTCATACATTTTCGTGCGTCAGCCGGCGTTCACCAATTTATACTAAAGTCAGACTTTTTCGTGTGTGCATCTGGCGTTCATCGATTTATCATAAAGTCATACTTTTTGTGTGTACAGCCGGCGTTCATCGATTTATAATAAAGTGATAATTTTTGTGTGTGCAGTCGGCGTTCATCGATTTATAATAAAGTCATACTTTTTGTGTGTGCAGCCGGCGTTCATCGATTTATAATAAAGTCATGTTTTTTCGTACGTGCAGCCGGCGTTCATCGTTTTATAATAAAGTCATACTTTTTCGTACGTGCAGCCGGCGTTCATCGATTTATAATAATTCGATGAACGCCAGTTGCACGCGCGAAAAAGTATGACTTATTGTCACGTTATTACGTCAAGAACCTTTACGCTATCCCTGTAAACTTCCTTTACTCCGCGGTAGAACTCTTCCACATGAGGCATAATAACGTACGCGTACGCGCAGTAGTAGCGCGCAAGTATTATTGTGTAAGAGTGTTAAGGAACGGTAGCGAGTGAAACTATTTAAAAGAAGGCGAAATATACTCAAAAACCAATGTCTACGCTACACTACATTTCTATTATTCTTATGTTTTATTCTATTATATATATTTGATGCTGGATAAGCTGGATAACTGTTATGGGCATGCGTTATGCTTAAAATCTTGAGCACAAGTTGATGGTTACTTAATTCAGATATTCATATCAAAATAATATAAATGATGACTGGTATTTAGACTAAAATGATCTTCTAGTGACATAATGTAATGGGATACCATAAAGACGAAGGAATCTAATTTTTTAGTCAAAGAAAAGAAGATCCACATAGTAATTATAGAACCTCCAAGAACAAGGTTTCTTGTAAATGATAGTTAACTACTATCTCGATTGATGCCTATTATATTGATGATGCGATTAAGGGCAATATGATATTAGACTTGAAATGACTCGAGGACATCAGCCGGAACACAGCTACGTGAGCAGTGGACCTAGCACGAATATCTGCATAAGTGTGACGTAACGTGTCGTTCACGTGACACAGTACAAACTGTCATTTATCTAGGGCAATGTTGACGATTGCGATACGAATACTTTTTCGCAAATTGTTTGTGTTACGGCCTAAGCCTACCAATAAGCAAACGAAACAAGGGTTTGATTTGAAGGAGTGTGTCATTAGCATGATGATGTTTGACAGTTTTTTTTTCATTGTAGTTGGTTTCGTACTTTTGAAAATTTGCCATTCCTCAAATTATTTATGTAAATAAGTATTTGTGGTTGCATCATGTTACATTTTCATTCAAGCAGTTTGAAGCAAGTCACAGTCACACAAGTAAGTCCTTTATTAAGTTACTGTCCTGTCTAAGTTCGATCTAGTAATCAATGATGTTATATATAAACGGAGGTAGATACGCCTTACTGCGCTCGGCTTGGCGACATCAACACAAGCTAGTTGTCTTGAGTCAACTTAGTTCCAGCCTGTCTGGCAACGACGTCGTGCGTATTCAACATTTAGGCAAACAATGCCTTTCTGTGTTCAGAAACTGTATAACATAAATGCTGGGACGAGTGTAAAATTAAAGAATGATGTATCTTTTCATTTGAAAGTATTGTTTTTCTATTTTATCTATTAAAAATGGAAAATATAAAAATGTATTTTAATTAACTCCTGCAACGTTGCCGCTTCGCCACATATACGAACGAGACAAGTAGCGAACGACAGAAAGAACGAGGCTGTCATTGACGGTCGAATGGTCGGCCACAGGAGAACATTGTTAATAATATGTTGATCCCTTTCTTACAACTAGGATTCATAATATCTTCGTGTTTTAGATACGTAGGTACTATAGGTAGGTATAGCATATAATTTGCTATGTTTAAACTTCATGTTCAAGGAATAAAACGTCTCTATAGTAAATCTCATTGCTAGTAATGCGGTGGATGCATTACTAAAACTTTCTCAGGCAATTGACTAAGAAACTGAAAACAACGGTTCCTGATCGTGTACACTTTGCGTACACTCTTGCACCATCACGAACATTTAAAGGTAATGATCCACCATTATTACACGTCAAACCTCGGAGAAACACAAATAAAGGAAAATTAAACAAAGCCAACGATAGCCATTAATATATTGTTTTTTTTTCGCCATACCGTCTGATCTCCTTGTACACTTATTTACATAATGTGAATTGACAGAATTACATCAAATACATGTAATTACAAATCTATTTTAATTGGTAATCATAGATTATATAGTCTCAATAGGGCAGATTCTGTGTTGGTAATAACAAAGTTTTTCAAAATATAATATTCCGTAACAAAATTAACTACGAATATTAGCAAGAAACATTGCTGACGAATCGATCTTCCACCGCTATACTTTATTATTTCCCTCGTTGTATACGAAGTCATGGTTTTGTTCTGTATTTTCCAATTGTAAACAATACCTTCTCACTACGAATATGCTGTAGATTTCAAACACTGGAAAAAACATAAAAGTAATTAATGGAGCAAGTTATAAGTTTCACACATAATTATGATAACCATTCGATTGACTGGCTGGTTGGTACAATTGCTAACAACTCTGCCTTCTAAGCCCCAGGCCCCGGGTTCGATCCCCGGACGGGTCAAACATTTTATCATAACGATTTATTGTATAGAGAAAACCGTTTTATAAGTACAGCAAAAGCTCCTTATTCGCGCTTCCTTCATTCGCGCTTTCACTATTCGCGGTTTAAAAATTATCGACCCCATTCCTATATTCACGGCTAAAAATGTCTTTATTCGCAGATCTATAGTACATACATAATTATAAAAGGATTCGAATAGGTATCCAACCCAATATTTTTGTACTACTTTGTAAATGCCGTCATATGGACTAAAAAAAGAATAAAATAGATCTTATTATAACTTTATATATTGTTAAATGATATCGCCGAGTACTTTGGCATAAGCCGCCTTCGTCGCGACCGGTGTTTTTGAGAATGTAAACAAAGAGAATATAAGCAACCTTATTACTCAATGAATGAATTATATTTTAAAATATTGTTGCTGTTCATTTAAATGCCGCTTTGCGTGTTTTATTGTTTCGTCTTTCACATTCGTTACATTAATTGTGATCGAGTAACACGTCTCTACTTATGTTGCCTCTTATTTTTAAAAGGCAAATTGCTAGTGCGACTGCTGTGTATCAGTCTGAATTGAAGGAGCTTTTAATAACTGTCAAGCAAGAGAAAATTACAAAATTCTTCGAACCAGTGCCTAAGCCTTAAGATAACTAATCAAAATGTAAAATACTTCAATTGAATTGTTTCGTTTTTATATACTGTTTTTTTTTATATTTTCACCTAGGAACGTTTCCCCTATAATTCCATATAAATTACCATTCCGTAATCGCGGTTTCTGTAGTCGCGGCATATTTATGGTACATACCCGCGAATAAGGAGCTTTTACTGTATCTAAATTGATATGTAAGCAAATGTACGGAAGATATAAAGCATAAATAATATTATGTCTAAGAGTGAGGCCTCATTGGTGCGTTGCGTTGCTGTGCGTCGCAAAATATAATGTAAAACGTCGCAGACGGCGTCAACGCTACGACGTTTTTCATAAGTATATATTTCGCGACGAAACGCAACGCACCAATGGGGTCTCATCTCACTCTTAGCGCAGCGTTGACGCCGTCTGCAAAGTTTTACATAATATATATTTGGCGACGCAACGCAAAGCCACAATGGGGCCTCACCCTAAGTGACCTCAATTAGCGAGTCATTAACATTGCTTACAGTTACCCGTGCAGATTTTGTTATATTCTATAACATAAACATTTTAGTAAAAAACCTTGTTATAAAAACTAACGTGGTTTTCACTCATATTTAATTAGAAATACGGGACTACTCACGTAATTTTTATCGGGTAGGTCCGACTATAGTTTCGACCACATTCGGTGGTCTTACCACAACATCATACCATCGACTGTCGTTACAGCGTTGTACGAAAAGATACAATAAGTAAAGAAGTGGAAGTACTTACGTAAACCAAATGCATCAGCTACCGTCAGGATCCATTCCAGCTGTCCATAAGTTCTGACAACCAGCGCCAGCCCTATTAGTTTAACGACAACTTCGACTATCAGGATATAGGGATACACTTTACCAAATTTCTGAACGTGTTTTTCTTTTTTCTGGAACACAACAAATAGATACACTTTATTAACTCACAATAAAATCTCTAAATATGTATGTACAACAGGTGGTTATATCGCAAAGAGCTATCTCTTCCAGACAAGCTTAGAATTACATATCTTATGATGTAGATGGAAGGCGTGTGTATTTATTGTTATTAGTAAATTACATTCTTAAATAGGTTAAAAGACATATATAATGCATAATAATACGTAATATTTAAACCTACATTATATCCATAGAGCATGTAACAAAAAAGTGTACACACCATACACCCAGGAGCTTGCATACAATTGAGACTGGTTCCCAGGAAGTAGTAAACATTCCGTGTTATAAGTAGGTAACAAAAGTTTTTCTAATACTCAAGCAGGTTCATCCATGAAAAACTATGCCAAAGAAGGCAATGGGGTGCGGGACTGTTGTTCGAAATTCATTATACATCCTTTTATTTGAATACCCTTCACTGGATATAAAAAACTTTTGACGTAACGGACAGTTGATATAATTTTATTTAATATACGTTATAGTTGTTATATAATTTAGAATCTATACCAGCACTTGATATATCGATCACCTGTAATACTATAATTTTAGCTTAGCTATGGCTTGATAGTATGGGGCAACTCAGTCGACATAGGCAGAGTAAAAATACAAAAGCGTTGTGTAAGAGTCATAAACAGGGCGTGGTTTTTCGACAGTTGCAGACCGCTTTTTAAGCATGTAACATACTTCCTCTACCGTGTATGTATATTAGAGATGCTTGTACCTTAAACAACAACCAGATTTTTTAAAAAACGTGGACAAGTTTTTACCCGCCAAAAAGAAGTTTGTAAATTTACTATATTAACCACCTGCCCGTAAGGAGTTATATAAAAGGAATGTGTACAATATGTGCAAAGCTCTATATAATTATTTACCAGATGCAATTAAGGCCTTGGATGGAAATCTGTTTAAAAGTAAACTATCAGATTGGCTTCTTTCGAATTGTTTTTTATAATGTACAGGAATTTCGGGACACGTGCGATTTTTTTTGAATACGAGTATATAGACAGTATTAGATGATATAGAAATAGATATATATATATATATATAGAATATAGAAAATGTGCACGTCTGCTAGCAGACAGAATACATTGTGACCTATATTTTATAAGATCTCAACTTTGTACATGTGTTCTACTACTAATATTACATACTCTTCAAGTATCACATTTCTTCGATATAACAAAGATTTGACATACTATAAATTTTGGTATACCCGTTAATAAAATGATGTAAATATGTTTAAAGGTATTCAGTTTTGATGACTAGTTTAAGGCAAATGCACGATAGGTGCGACGACGAGCGAGCGCAGCGAGCGTGCCGCGGCAGCGCCCTCGAAGCGCCAGAATTAGGTTATTAATCTTAGTCAAGAATTTTTGTTTACTTTAAGTAAGTTTCGACGTTCCATTATATATGTTTATTAAAATCCGACGAAAACAGAAGTGTGTGCAGTGATTGTATTTATTATTATAGTTATTTCAATTGTTAAGTATATCACAAACAACGAGCTATGGAGAAGGCTATGCTCGGGGTTTCTCTACGTGATCGAATCAGAAATGAGGAGATCCGTAGAAGAACGAAAGTCACCGACATAGCCCAGAAGTAGATTAGCCAGTTAAAGTGGCAGTGGGCAGGGCACATAGCACGCAGAACAGATGGCCGATGGGGCCAAAAGGTTCTGGAGTGGAGACCACGGACCAGCAAGCGCAGCGTAGGTCGTACACCGACACGGTGGACAGACGACCTGAGGAAGGTCGCAGGACGACGTTGGATGCAGGCCGCTTCAAACCGGTCCTTTTGGAAAATCATGGGGGAGGCATATGTTCAGCAGTGGACGTCCTACGGCTGAGATGATGATGATGATGAAGTATATCACAAGGATTTGTAGTTTTATGAATGGTTTTCTTTTGTTTTTATTTGTATTGAATTTCATCAAAGGCTTATTATATTATTATGTATTATAAACACGAAATAAATGGTATGTTATAAGTTTACATTTCTTTTGTCCATATGTATTTTATGAATTGAACATTGAATCAGATGAACTAATTTTGTTCCAGCGTAGTGGCGGCGATATTTGCCACAAACATATTATATTACTTACCCAAGGCAATGACCTCCAGAACATAGCCTAGGCAAACAGGGGCCTAAGCAGGGCATGGTATGGGGTGCGGCGCGGAGAAAAGGCGCATGCAGGTCAGGTTGACGGAAGTTAATGAATAGGCGGCGTGAGCCAACGAACTCCAAGAAAATTCCAAACAAAATTTCGGATAATATATTCATTTTTGTATGAATAATAAATAGAAGCGATTTAAATTTTGATACTTTGACACGTGAATCCTGAGTAGGTACATATGCACACATTTCAGTATTACTGCACATCTTTTTTACACGCTGTATAATAAAATGCATATTATACAACGTAGTTTAGCGAAAAGTAACAGTTTATAAACAAGAGATCATACGTAAAAAAGTTACATGTGATTTAAAGCTGTTGATGATTAGGCACGCCTTGTGATTTAGGGAAGTGCGTTTCAGAGCTGCCTGTCTGCACAGAAAATTATGAATCGTAAAATTATTAAAATATTCTTTTGAATATTGCCAAAAAGAGTTGTTTAGTTTATTCTATAAGGAGAGTTCGGGCAAAGGTGTATGGGGATAGGGGAGCTACTTGAATTTTGAGTTGAATTGCAAAACAGGATTGTATTTCCGAAGTCCGAAAATAAATCGTATGTAGAAATTTCAGAGATGCTCAAGTTTATTGGGCTGGTCCTCAATAAATTGATATATCTAGTATCAGCGTAGTCTAAAATTGAGCTTTGGTTGGAATTGCATCCGTCATTGGAAATCTTAGAAGTTACCATACATTTGATTGCAAAATAAACTTTAGAAACTATCTTACCTTATGTAGTCCAACGAGCAAATTCATGGACATAGCCACCTCCATGCTCATTACAAAGGCCAATACGACATAGAGGAGAGCGACTAAGCTATTTTGGGATGATGCCAAATCTGGTTGTTGGGATATCTTAGCGTACATCACCAGCACGTTAAAGAATGTCATGCATACGAAGATCGTTTTTAATATCTGTAAATAAAAAGTTTATATTAATCCAATGAAACCAAAATTAATTCAATACTAATAATAATAATATAATAATATCCAAGACGCACATTATGAACGTAAACCATGAATAACACAAACTACTGACGCGTTACAAAACAAGTAGAGCCGCAATGGACCAGAACGAGCAAGAATTTTGAGACCATTCTTTTACATCATAATAATAATAGTAAATTTGATTGGGTGGTTGTCGAATTTCGTAGCTACCTTGCCTTCGCGATGGTCGCAGTTGGTAACAATTCTACCTTCTGAGCCGTTGGTCTCAGATTAAATACGAAGACAGATAAAACATTTGAGTGTGTGAACGTGTCTGTTTGACCTGTGGCTGGCTGTGTATGTATTGTATATGTATGTATATCAGTCATCAGGTTACCATAGATACCATTAAGGTTACCTAGGCTCTGGCTCGTTTGGGACCAGGGGGCGTATCGCACTAACGAAATTTGTTCCAACAGCAATCGAACCGTAGCTGTTTACACTCATTCTTATTCTGTTATAGAAAAACAGTGCAGCTGTAGTTACGTTTCTATTGACGCCAGCGATCGTTTAACATTTTATACTATGGTAACTCGATAGATCATGAACACGACGCTAACTCATATTTGTGTTTTATAACTATTATATACGCGTTTACGATACGTTTACATGACGTTCCAATTTGTCCACAGAAATAGTAGAATGGCTTTATGGGTAAATATCGAACGGCAACAGGAGTCGAACTGCAGTTGCAGCGGGTTGGATTGTTGAAAATTGTGAAATAGTAGAATTGCCCCCCTGAAGACCTTGTGTGGATGTTGTTCCATATTATTATATTGGTAGCGATTCATTTGTTCAAAATACTAAACTAAACTTTAAAGTTAATTTAACTTAAAGTTTGACTATGGTAGTCCTCATTCTGTAAACACTTAAATCCAAATTCATGTACCACTTAGAATTACAATGAACCATTAAATAGGATTATTCTATTATGCTTTGGTATTTTTTATGTTACTTTAGCGAGCACCAAGTTACGTAACGACTAAGAAATATCCAATTTTAGTGTTGTCATTCGGAAATATTATGCTTATTTGGACTTTAGCCTAAACACAATAAGAACTGCTATAATTCAGCAATTTATAGTTTTAAGAATACTTGCAGAATCGACACCAATATCTCCCATATTGTAGTTTATTCATAATTCAATCTTAAATAATTATATGGCTGGCAGACTTCAATTTGGCACAGGTGAAGTTTTTAAAGTACCTATATAATATGTTTTCTAAATAATGTCTTACTACATATTATTGTATTTTTTTCATTTTTACAGCCAACTTGAATGTTCTTTCCGTGAACTCAGCTCTTATGTCTTTTGGGTTTTATTAGTAAACCACACCCTAAGAATTATAAGTTTTGATTAATCTAAAAATATGCATTGCTGTCTTATCCTTCTTTCCAGTATGAGGTATACGTTGACCATTGTTAAACTTAGATTTATATAAAGTTTTTACGAACATACTTTATATTTATAAATATTATGGACAAGAATGTAAATACAAAACAAACTTAATAAAAGACTATGACGTCATAATGGACTATAATTACGGGGTTTTTCAGGCTGTTGTACTGTATTTTAAATGCGTGTATGCGTAAAGGATCGGCGTATAATAATATAATGTGACAACATCCACACAAGGTCGTCAGTAGGTAGGAAGGGCCTGTACTATGGTGATGATGGTGACCTGATGATACTTAGTCTTATATACATATGCATGCCCAGACATAGGTGAAACAGAAAGTTTCATGCACACAAATGTTTTACCAGTCCAGGGTACGAGTGGAGACCGCGTCTCGGTAAACGTAGTGTAGGACGTCCTGAGGCACGGTGGAGTGACGATCTGCGCAAGACGGCTGGCAAAAACTGGATGCGAGAAGCCTAAAGGTGCGGTTAAACAGCCCGCTGTAACACGAGCCGCACCGCGCTGTACCATCCGTGTAAGCGCGGCTCTGCTTAATTCGGACGCAAGCCTGCTCGTTTAAACGACGCGGTAGCACGATCCTACGCAAGCCGAGCCGTCCGTGGAGATGCGGCACACATCGCGCTCCACTCCATCTCGGACAAACCCAACCTCGTTATAAAAGAAAATGGGTCTTCCTTCGTCGCGCGCTCTGAACCATCTGTTTAGACGGCGCGTATTAATACAAGCCGAGCCGAAGATGGCGCGCGCGCCTTTGATCCGTGTCGAAAAAACCGACAAGTGATGGATCGTGCGAATTTTGCCGTGCCGCGCTGAGCGTACCTAGTTGTTTAAACAGCGCGTGGCGCGCTGAATCACGAGCGGAGCCAGGCTCGGCTCGCGTGTTTGCGCGCCGTTTACTCGTACCTTAAGATAGACCTAAGTGGCGTGCAATTGGAGAGGCCTATGTCCAGCAGTGGACTGCTACAGGCTGATGATGATGATGATGGGTACGAAACCGGGACCAGCGGCTCAGAAGGAAGGGAATCACTACGCCAATCGGACAGTCATGAACCTATATCAAGCTCGATGTTGAGGGTTTTGCAAATAAAAGTATACTCGTATAAGCTTACGCATTTTATGTTTTTGCAGGTATGCAATGAAACCTTAAAAGGATTGCATAGCTAGTACTTTCCATACTAAAAGAAATAACTCTTTTCTACCTTATAAAATCGTCCATTTTAATTTTTGTTAAGTTCTATAAAAGGAAATATATAGTAGATACTTTGAAATACTGAAAAAAACAAAACCTACGGCCATAGTTAAACAATTTAATGGTTTCATAAAAAACACTGAAATTGGACAATGAAAGAGGTAGGTAGAAAAGAGTTATTTCTTTTAGTATGGAAAGTACTAGCTATGCAATCCTTTTAATAACTTACTCCATCAAGGGAGTAAAGGACTATTTCCTCCACCGTCTGCCAATCGTAAGAGGCGAGGAAACTCGACTTACTAGGTGGTAGGCCTCTTGTGCATGTGACCGTCTTGGTCAGCACCACCGCAGCGCTAGATATTGTACCGCGAAGCAATAGAGCGCTGGTATTACTGTGTTAGTGTGTGAAGGGCACTGTAGCATGTGGAAATGCAAGTTAATTTTTTTTTTTACCAAATAATGTAACTTACACTTGATATGCTAGTGTTTGACTCACTTGATGTTCAGAGATGATGTGGTCGAAAGTGAAACTCTATGTCATCGCTCAAAACGCTAGATTTCGAAAAAAAATATAACTAGTTTAATTTGCGTTTGTTATCTTTAACATCCACATCCCACCAGCGATACACCATGAGAAGACCTGCCTTGCGATTCTCTAAGAGCAACATCGTTGCATCTTTGACAACTACCGTGAAACAAATGACGAGATGACAAGAAACGTTGGAAAAACAACCTTATGTACAAGGACGATATCTCTTAAAGTATTTGACATCGGTGAGCTCGTCGACAAGCGCATCGACGAATTATTACAGAATCGCACGGCTGTGTGTAGTTTATTTATTTATTCGTTACCTACAATAAGCACGGCATACACCACTTACACTTATTATTAAATAACTATTATACATTATAAATATTAATGAAAAAATATAATAAAATTCAGAATAATAATTAAATATCGATTCCAAATCTAAATCCAAGAAAAAAAAAGATTTAATGTCAAAATAAGACATGGCGAGAAAATTTTAAATTGTCATAAAATATCCTAATTATTATATTTTTTCACAGAAACTCAGTAACAACTTAAAAATACAATGCCATTTGTCACAAAATAAGTCACATTCGGTGTTGGCGTCCAGAAGTGGCGTAGTTATATATAAACTTACATATCGCAGTTAGAGCTATATGTATTGAGTAAGAACAGAATAGTTACCGATAACAGGTATCCTATAATGAAGGCTCCCGCTCGCAAGGGTATGCATAAGCAGAATTTGTCGAGGAAGATAGATGAAGACATTGTTGGATCTGAAAAAAACTATGCGATAAGTTGAAGCACTAAACATAATTTTATACGTATGTATTTTTAAATATATTCGGAGACAGTACAAGCACGAGTACTACCAGTAGGTCTACCATAAGTTTACAACATTTACACCAATCGATGCTCGATATCGACTGCTGCGAAAAAATGTATGAAAAAATTAACAGTGCCACCTTGCGGTCAACTGTAGAACTAAAACTGACAGCGAGTACGCCAATCACAAACTTGATAGGTAGACGAGATCGAGTATCGACTATAGATGACATTTATGTTGCCAACTCATGGTAGAGCCATTGGCCCCGTTTCATATAGCTACAAGACTGGCAATAATTGTTACTTGTAGCTTTGTTATGCTTATATATTTGCTTATGCTTATATATTTAGCAATGATTATTATTGTTAAATAACATAGCAAAGTAGGAGACGGCATACACGTACGGAGGCGTAAAGTAGGAGATTTTCTATATAATATATATTGTAGAAACACTTGTTCTGAATAATGTTGCCACTTTAGGGTAATTTTGTTAGGTATTTGTTCTAACTATAATTATTACTTGTAGCTTTATGAAATGGAGCCCTGGTGTTAAATGGTGACCTCTCTCGTATGCCTATGATTCCGCCGCCAACAATACCTTCAACCCACAACAGTTCTCAAACAGAAATCATTCATAAAGAGTTTTACAGTTACTTAACTATATAAAAAATGTCGTTCTTGTAATAATAATCTATTATTATAATTTTGCAACTTACGTCCTTCCGTCTATGACGTGTTTCAAAAGTTTCAGACACTATTTTAATCCAAGTTAATGACTATAATTTTATTTTTGTACTTAATAGCTTATCCGCATGATTTCGTCCGCGTGGAATAAGGTCCTTCGTAAATCCGTTGAATCGAGATACTTTTATACCGATACATATTATTCCCGGGTAGGGACAAACCATCTGTGGAGATGGTTCGTCCCTACCTAAACTGGAGTGGTCCAGTTTTCATCGAAACCTGGTCAGCAGTTCTTTCCTGATTGAGCAACAAACATTCATACATCCATACTTTCACATTTATAATACTAGTGTGATATTATTCAGTATGAGTGTCAAAACGTTATCGCTGGATTATAACATTTCAGTCTGGGTAATTTCGATTGATAACATTTGACCTCTATCTAGCTTCATACCTAAATTAATGGTAATATTTAGTGTTCTTTTTGTTTGTTTTATTTTTATTATATGTACCTTTTAATTTGAAAAAACGGTAAAACTCTACAGCAAAAGTATCTAGTCGGTACATCGTTGTACACATTCTATTTTGGTTTGTGATTAAGTTTGTATGGCAATGTAGTAAAGTCAAATTAAAGGGCGTATAAGACGCCGTGCCCACCTAAGCAACGTGACACGTGATCTGGCAAGTGATCTGACATGTAACTTGCTACTAGCAATAACATTCAAAGCGATTGTATGGAGTAGCCCATTCACGTGGCGTAAGTAGCGTGACACTACCAGCAGGCCTAGACAAAAGATTTTTCTGTTAACGTTAACGCCAAACGACAATAACGAAATGTATGGCGTGTTGACGGGAACGTTCTGTCTGTAGAGTGTGCGGAAAAACGCCTGCTTGAATTTTGTCTAGGCGTGCTGACGTGCCACGCAGCGTGCTATTAGTAACGCAAT